>JAUNZM010000149.1:2670434-4005651 GCA_033459285.1 Clamator glandarius
ACACAGCAATGGGCTGGTGAGATGGAGCTTCACATGAACGACTGCCTACCTGTGTGAAGAGGAAAGCACCCAGAAGCAGGTCTAAAAGCTCCCATGGGCAAAAGTTTCAAGCCCAGGCACTGAGTAAGCTTCGTATCAGGGTAACAAAGTTCCTGGGGAGCTTACAAACACACAACATTAAATATAAAGATTATTCTAGGTTTAATAAACTACATACATACTGTAAGAATGGGTTGCTTTACACGCAACAGCGTAACTGAGGCTTTCAGAAGTACTGGTGATTTCCCAGTGCTCCCACTAGCACAGTTTTCTGAGAGATGTTCAATTCCTTCTGCAGATAAAATGCTTCACAACATCTGAAGTCAGTTTGAATCACAGATCCCCTTGAAGTCTGGGGGCTTTTTAACATATATATGTGGTGCATTTTGCCTCTACGGGAGAGTTACGACATCATTAAAACATTCAACGGTGTTTGAAAAGCTGCCTTCAAATGTTTGTTGTTCTCTTTTAAAAAACTTTGCTTACAGAACTGCAAACCAGATCTTAATTCACTGCAGAGAGCTTGTGATATTACAAACCAAGTAACAAACAGAATATGAAAGCGACTGTCCGGCGATATCAAGACACAATGCTCAGTTTTGAGGTTTACAATATTATGCAATGTTTGCTGAAGACATTTCCATTTCATTAGCATATTCTGCTTTACATGAAATCCAGCAATGAATGCTGTCCCTGATCTAAGGCTAATCCTCTTTAAAGAGCTACAGGCTATATTACATGTGGCCACAGCCACGGTTATGCCACGGCTGAATCACTTTGAAGCCTATTGAACAGTGTTCCCTTGTGAGACTCTACACAGAGCCATACACCAGTGTTCCCTGTGCTGTGAAATCCTACTGTTTTCATCACCAAGAGCTTCTGCAAGGGACAGACCCTCCCTAGTCCCAAGCCAGGGGCGGCACAAGAGGGAAGAGGGATGCGGCTGCCTTCACCACCTCTCAGTGCCAATATACAACCGGAGCCTCTATGCCTACAGTAACACAAACACCTTGCTTCTAAACCCCATCAGACACCAACTGCTCCAATGGGAGGTTACCAGAACAATGAAAAAAAAGATAAGCCAGGCACCTGCTTCCTTGAGGAAATCCTCTCTCTCACCAAGCAGCAACATTTCTGCAAATCGAGCAGGTTACAATGACCCAGTCTGAAAGAGTGACAGCCAGCACAACCCAGAGAGAGATGGAAGATGCCAAAGTGAGACTATTCGTTGAAACGTAGTTCCCTCCCGTCTTCTCTCTCTGCCTCTACTTGGATCCCATTCTATGGAAAAGCTTACATTTATTTCAGCAAGGTTCACATTTATTTCAGGTCTATTTTTTAATATCTTATTTTTAGGATGCCAGCTAGAAAGCAGGAGCAATAACAAAGTGATTCACTAGAAACTACAATTAAAGCCTGCATTTGAGGAAACATAGTGTTGTGCCAGTAAGCTCCACAACATAAAGACATTGCAGGTAGAATAGTCTGGGGCATGATCACATATAACTTTAAAGGAAAAAAAAGGGTCATGTACCTCCAAGGCAGGCTGCATCTCTCACAGCTGGGTGCCCTTAAGCACTATAAATTGAGATAATGGAACAGAGCTTTTATTGCCACACAGCACAGAATGTGGAATCTTTAACACCTTAAAATCTATACAAATTCAAAGAGGGGAAGAAAAGAAATGCTATATTCACGGGTCCTGCCACGTATAAGCAAAAGACAGTTTATTTTAATGCTTAGAGTTGATGAGCTCTAACTCATTAAAAGAACTTTCTTTGTTCAATCCCGGCTTTTGAAGGGAGCTGGAAAGGTTGGTTCTGTTCAGTCTGCACTGTATACAGGAAATTATCTCCCTATAAACGGTGTCAAACTGGACAGGGTAAGCAGATTCAGTCTCTATGCTAAAATCTTGCTCCCGGTGAAGGCAGCATTTAAGCTCCTTGCTATCAAAATAGTATCTCATCCAAAGTGTGGATAATCCAACACATTTACAATTCCTGCTATATACCTCGGAGAAAAGACCACATTGTCCCTCGTGTGGCAAACGTAAAGAAGTACAGAGATGGTGTTTTGGTTACTGCAAAGCGTGGTGAAGTCAGGAAGCTTCTGCTTTCAGGCAAACCATTTCACTGGAGTCTGTATCAATTGTCATCGCTTTCAAACTCAAATCGATTTGCTTCAGAGAAAAAGGAAAGAGAATTTTTTAAATGTACCAAATAGGTGTTATCATTGTTAGAACTCTATCAGTTTCTAATACAGTATTCAAAACACTTGTCACTAGTGAACTATATATTGTGATGCCTTTGATTACTGCTGGTGCCTGGCCACTTTGAGAAAGTGCAGCTTCCTCAGTTTAGTTCTACAGAAGAGAAAAGAGCAGAGAGCAGAGAACACTAAATTGAAATGTGAGAGGTGTGACCTAGGGAGAAAATACTTACCCCTACTGTAATATTTGTAGGAAATCAACTTTTATTCCCGTTCTTGCAAAGAAAACTGCTGGTCTTTTACCAGTCACAGCTGATCAGTGAGATTATAAAAGCTGATAAACACTGACTCACTGGTTGTAAAACACAAGTTCAAGCCTTCTCTTGTTCAGATCTTCATACAGCTTGTGCATCTGACAAGGTCAAAACCTGAGTTATCATGGAGATATCGAAGGTCATATGTAGAAAGGTCACAGGATATCTGGAAGGGGCAAAAACCACACATGAATTGCACACTTCTCAGAAGGAAAAGCCTCATCTGTGTGCCAGGTATTTTCCCTTTCTAGTTTGAGAGAAGTTCCACCAAATAACAGATGTAGGTAGACGTAGATGCCAGCTAGAACTGTAGTAAGGTATGACTAGGGGAGCAAAATTTCAACTGGTAAATCACCTCCACATACAAAGATAGGAGGTGACCACCAGGTAATTGAAAGCTAGACTCAGGATTATTGCTAAACAAAGGGAACTCCATTAGGGCTCACCAACAAAAAACCCACAGTTTTCTAAGTATTATTAGGAGACACAGGGGAATCCTGTGAGCACAGTCACAATTAGCAGCTGTGCACAGACTACTCATCCCCAACGTGTTCCTAAATTGTGCAAATTATTTTTTCATTTTGAACTCTCCTGAAAGTCATTAAGACACTCTTCTCCAAGAAATGTGGTGCTCCAACACGCTTAAGACTCCAGGTTTTGTTCCAACTTCAAAAAATAGACTACAGGGAAGAACTGACAATTTGTCTTCTGTATCAGGGCTTAAACGTGATTGACTACTAATTTTCAGCAAGAAATAAGCACCTGCTCTGTGGCACTGAACCTCCCTTACTCTTCTTTTTCCACTTCTTTCCCCATGAAAGCTGGCATTATAGCTCCCACCAAGCTGCACGAACCTCTCTCCAACAACACAGCTGTCAACAAGAAGGGGCTTCAGGTCACAAGGAACACCTCCACCTCTTCCCACAGCGTCCCTGCTCTGCTTTCTCTTTTTAGCCCTGGATCTCTACCAGTTCTTTACAGAAAGGGCAGCCATCCTCCCGACAGAACAGGGAGGGAAACGCTGAGGACCCACTGTTGGGTCAGTTCTCAAGGCTCTTGCTGCACGATGCCAACAGAAAGATCAGTCCACTCCACCTCCCAGTCTCTTCTCAGTGTTTATTTCCCTGATGACCCATGACTACGTGGTTTCACTTGTCCTGTAAGTCACTCCACAGGTCTCTAGTACTAAGCAGCAAAAGCAGATTGGGGAGAAAGCAGTAATAAGGGGAGTGGGAAAGATAAAAGGGGGAGAAAGGCCACAGAGAAAAAAAAACAAAGAGTGGCTCAGGGTAGGAAAAACAATCATGAGGGTGGCGAGGAGGCAGAACAACAGACAGCAAGAGGGGCAGGAGGATGGAAGAGAAACTGAGATAGCAGACAGGCAAGAAGAAGCAAAGGGGAGGACCCAGAGGGGTTCAGGAGGAGAACCAAGGGCAGACTGTGATGTAGAATGAGAAAGAAAATGAGAACTTGGACAGAGGAATAAACAAAGTCCACCTTGTAAGAAACAGTTCTCTTTAGTAGTCAAGGTGAGCTTCCTCATCACTTTACTCAGGTCAGATGAGATGGGAAATGAAGAGTTATTTTTCCTAAAAAAAAACAAGGAGCAAAGAAGTAAATAAACACAGAGGGAACTGTGTTCTTTCTTCTTCCTTTGGGAGACCTCCTCTCTGCTTCATGGAGTAGAGCTGTTTCTGGCACTGGGATCCAGAAGTTCAGTGAATGCACCTCCTTCCCATGCACCTCTCATCCCTCTCACACTGAGATTCAGCTGAATAACCTGCTTTATCTTTGGAATACACTTGTCTTTGAGAAGGGCCTATTTATTTTCTGTTTGAAATGGAGACATTTGGTTGCCATATGGTAATAACTCATTGCAGAACATAGCCATATATGTAACTCTGTTATATCTTTCTAAATGAACTCTTGGAAGTTACCATTATTACCATTAACTTACAAGTACTACAACAGCTCTTGGAGTATCAAAATGAAGTTTTCAATTTAAACAAACAAACAAACAAAACCCCAAATCCCACAAAAACCTCAAGCTGAAAACGAATGGTGGCTTCCCATGTCTGGTCACACATTGCCACCTACTGGCTCCCAACTCTTTGCCTTCAGCACTCCTAAAGTGCTTTGGATCAAAAAACGGGCTGTGAAGCAGGGAGGAAGAGCAGCAGGAGGGCACAGGCTGGGATTTGAACTCAAGAGGCATGTTACAGGAGCAGTCAGTGAATATTATTATTACCCTAGCACCACATACACACAAGCAAACACCAGCCTGGATTGCACGGCTGTAAAGCAGCAACCAGCTCCACCACCCTCCTCCTCTGTGTCTGCCCATCCTTAGAGTGCACGAGTGTTTCAGGCTACCCCTGTGCCACCACAGGACAAAGAGACCTAGGACAGGGTGGGTATAATGGCATCATGCCCCCTGCCACCCACACCCACATGACAGACACCTGAAAGAGCAGGACAAGAGCTGGGTATTTCATCCTGGGAAAAGTTAGCAAACAGAGCACACATCCCTCAGGAGCTGATTGTGCTCTTCACATGCTTTCTGTGAACCTCGCTACACAGGCAGCACTTCACATCTTTGACAAGCATGACATCGAGACAGGAGAGCGTTGCTTATTTCCCCTTGTGGCAAGGGGACAGCCCTGAAGAAAAACAACCTTTCTACCCCAACGCTTTCAAATCCACTGCAGATATTCCTCAGGCAAAGTTTGGCATAAGAAGTCTCACCAGGTCACAGCATCCGCTTCAGTGTTCACCACTGATGAGCCGCTGAGTGGGAAAGCTGGCAATGAAAAAAAAGGCCACCAGAAACCCAGAGAAATCATACTTACACAACATGATTTGCTGCCATGTGGCTGCCCCATCCCTGGAGGTGTTCAAGGCCAGGTTGGATGGGGCTTGGAGCAATCTGGTCCAGTGGGAGGTGTCCCTGCCAGGGGGTGGGACTGGATGGGAATCACAGTCCCTTCCAACCCAAACCATTCCATGATTCTGTGAACATTTACAAGTGCAGCCACTCTTTACTTGGCAAAACTAAGCTCCACATCTGCAACTTTTGATAACCACCTGCAAGTCTGGTGCCAGGATGTAAAGGCAGAACCATGGTGAAATCTCAGCACCACTGGAATCAGGCCAGACTTGCTGTTGATCCAACAGCATAAGGATACTTTCATCATGTTAATTGAATTTTGTTAATTTCACACTGGTCCGGTCTACTGCTGGCCTAGTATCTTGCCTCAAATGTGCACAGAACTGCTCTTACACGACGAGACAGAACTCTGAAAGACACAATCCCTGAATGTCCAAGAAACATTATCAGAGCATTGCCAACTTGTGACCCGCCAGGCAGCCCACTAACAGCCATGCCAACCACACCATGTGCCAGAGCGCTCAAAAAGCCCCTGGGGATTTCTGGTAAGGATTGTCATGTTTTGTAAAAGCACAAGGAGGAAACGTGGGAAGGGAAGTTTCATGTTGAGTCACTCAGAAAGAATTATCTAGAACTCAGACAACCAAAAACAGTCCTTCCGCTCATTAACCCTGAATTCATTTACTACGACTCTTCTGACCTACCGTGAACTTCCCAGAAAGAGAAGGAAACAGTTTTGTCCTCGCTGACTCTCAGATTTTCAAAGCTGATCATGACTGAAAGCAATGCAAAAATTCCTAATATTTTTCCATTTTCCAGATGTGCATATTTAGGCTCTGGAGTTAGCCAGAGCCTTACAACTCTATCATTACGAAAACAACACAGCACTGCAGTCAGGCCAAAACCCCCTCTGTCTTTCAGCTTATGCATTACAAATACTTAATTAGCCCAAATGCTAGGCACTGATAATCACACAGAGAAGCCACACCAGCCATATGTAACAGGAAACATCCATTTAAAGTAATAAACATGACTTTTCCTAGGCCATCCTCCTCTCTGGGGATTGGCAAGGCAATGAATACACGTCTGAAAACCAGGCAGTTGGAAGGCAACATGAAAGGAGAACATAGTTCTCCTTTAATTTTATATCGCATGCTGTCTTCATATTTCAGGGGAATGCTGTGTGCCACTAGCTCTGCAGCCTGGTTTGGGAAGGCTCAGATTTCCATGCCACCTATTATCTGCTGGATAACTCCAGGGATGCCAGAGTCAATTCAAGCTCTGGAAAAGAAAGCGCATCTTGGGAAAATCCCAACCCCGAGGGAGGAAGGGGTTGTGCAGCCAACACAAAACCAGACAGGAGCCAGATCGGCTGGGTTAACATTGACATCAGCTCCCCTGGCCCAAGTCCCAGCAGCTTGCTCACCACACAGCACAGCTCAGCCCCACAAAGCTTTACACACTTGCTTGCGGTTTCACTTTTGACCAAAGACATTTCAGTTAATAAAAAAAAAAGAAGTTATTGTAATACAGGAACGAACTCTAGTAAACCGCATCACCATTTTAGCAGGAAGATCACCCAAAAACCCCACAAGCAGAGAGTGCCTGAATTTTTTTACTCATACGGGGCAGACCTGGGGTTGTTCTCCTGACGCTGGCAGCATTTCAAGCAGGTAGAGACTTACGGAAGAGAATCCAGTTCCTGCCCTCTCCTCTACAAAATCACGCAGAGCTATACTTAAATCATAAACTAATGAAGAATATGTAGTTAATATGAGGTTACACAATTCTAGGAAAAAAAAGGAAGGGTACTTACATACCTCAGTAGGTACAAGGACTGAAATAATCCTATCAGAAAAGCTCTTTCGCTGCCTGGGAAGCAGGGTGTTTGCAGAACCAAAGGGCTGACAGGAATTAGAACTGCCAACAGATGCAATAAATAGCAGGGTTGCACAACTCTGGCTTTTCCAAAAGGCAGCAAAGTGCTTTTGTGTGAGCACCCACGCCCAGCCCAGCCTGCTGCAGGAAAGGCATTCTACTAAGGGAGAAACCTGGAGGAATCTGTTTTCCTTCTCTGCTTTTCAATGTGATTTCTTGCAAAACACAACCTAAGCCTTTTTTTTTTTTTTTTTTCTGATGCAAGGGGCGAAGGGCATAGGCAGCAGATGTATCATCCTGTGTACAGATAAAAGCTACGCCACAAGATCTGCAAAGAACTTTATCAACCCAGGAGCAATTCACCTGTTTGTTGAATAAATAAAAGGAACCCACAGTTTATATGAGCCAACACAGTATTTTACCATCTGTAGCAAAGCAGTCAAACCTGCTTTACTAATGGAGACCTTGCTGGTCACAAAGTGGCACAGGTAAGAGAGGACATTGAGTAGTGAGGATTCACACTGAGATGAAACAGGTTTTTTCCTGCACACTGCCTCTTGTTCTGTGCTGCAGAGCAATCTTGCTGAATAAGAAAAGTGAAGAAGCTGAATGAGAGAGAATTGCTCATGTTTTCCAACCAGACATCAGGGCTGCCTCAGGATTTCCAGGAAAACCACAGAATCACCAGGTTGGAAAAGACCTCCAGGATCGTCAAGTCCAACCATTCCTATCAAACACTAACACCTTCTTGTGGTGAGGGGCCCAGAACTGAACACAGGATTCAAGGAGCAGTCTCACCAGTGCCGAGTACAGAGGGAGAATAACCTCCCTGGACCTGCTGGCCACGTCATTTCTGATACAAGCCAAGATGCCATTGGCCTTCTTGGCTACCTGGGCCACTGCTGGCTCATGTTCAGTCGCTGTCAACCTCCTCCAGGCAGCTTTCCAGCCAGGCTTCTCCCAGTCTGTAGCTGCACAGGGTTGTTGTGCCCCAAGTGCAGGACCCGGCATTTGGCCTTGTTAAACCTCCTGCCGTTGGTCTCTGCCCAGTGGTCCAGCCTGTTCAGATCCCTTTGGAGCCTCCCGACCCTCCAGCAGATCCACACTTCCACTCAGCTTGGTGTCATCCGCAAACTTGCTAAGGGTGCATTTGATCCCTTCATCCAGGTCATTGATAAAGACATTGAACAAGGCTGGACCCAGCTTAGACCAACAAACAAGGAAAGATTGTTTACTTCCAAAGGCAAGTGCAATGAAGCTGAACCACTGCTGCTCAATACAAATAACCGAATATTTAAAAATACTTAATGACAAACAGAAGAAGTGAACCTGTGTGGACCTCATGGAATTCGAGGCCAAGTGCAATGTCCTTCACCTGGGTGGGGGCAATACTGAGCACAAACACGGGCTGAGGGGAGAATGGATGAGAACAGCACTTCAGGGAAGGATTCAAGGTGTTGGTGGATGAAAAGCTCTTGTCCACTCGCAGTCTGGAAAGCCAACCGTGTCCTGGGCTGCACCCAGAGCAGTGTGAGCAGTGGGGTGAGGGAGGGGATTCTGTCCCTCTGCTCTGCGAGACCACATGGAGACCTCTTTTCAGTTCTGGAGACCTCAGCACTGGACATAGAATCATAGAATCACTAGGTTGGAAGAGACCCACCGGATCATCGAGTCCAACCATTCCTATCAAACACTAAACCGTGTCCCTCAGCACCTCATCCACCTGCACCTTAAACCCCTCTGGGGAAGGCGAGTCAACCTCCTCCCTGGGCAGCCTGTTCCAGTGCCCAATGACCCTTTCTGTGAAAAATTTTTTCCTGATGTCCAGCCTAAACCTTCCCTGGTGCAGCTTGAGGCCATTCCCTCTTGTCCTGTCCCCTGTCACTTGGCAGAAGAGCCCAGCTCCCTCCTCTCCACAACCTCCCCTCGGGTAGTTGTAGAGAGCAATGAGGTCTCCTCTCAGCCTCCTCTTCTCCAGGCTGAACACCCCCAGCTCTCTCAGCCGCTCCTCATAAGATTTGTTCTCCAGCCCCTTCACCAGCTTTGTTGCCCTTCTCTGGACTCGCTCCAGAGCCTCAACATCCTTGTGAGGGGCCCAGAACTGAACACAGGATTCGAGGTGCGGTCTCACCAGTGCCGAGTACAGGGGGAGAAGAACCTCCCTGGACCTGCTGGTCACGATGTTTCTGATACAGACCAAGATGCCATGGACACGGATGACATGGAGCTGTTTGAGTGAGTTCAGAGGGGGCCACAGAGATGATTCAAGGGCTGGAGCACTTGCTGTATGAGGCCAGGCTGAGAGAGCTGGGGTTGTTCAGCCTGGAGAACGCTCCGGCGAGACCTTAGAGCAACTTCCAGCGCTGAAAGGGGCTCCAGGCAAGCTGGGGAGGGGCTCTGGATGAGGGAGGGCACGGACAGGACGAGGGGGAGCCTGTTTCCCACGAGCCGCTAATAAAAGGAGAGCTGGGGCGTTGTTTTCATCCCCAGGCGGGAGGGACCGGCCGCCGCTCTCCCCGCCCCGCCGAGCCGAGCCGAGACCGAGGAGGTGAGGGGGAGCTGGAGGGGGAGAGGCACCCCCAGAGCCCTCCCCGGCTTTTGTTTTGATTGGAAAAAGCAGCCCGGCAGAGCTCTCCGAGACAGAAGTTGTAGGTAAGCAGTTAGAGCTCGTGAGTGCGCTGGGCAACGCGCCATAGGAGCCCGGTAGCTCGTGGTTATTGTTGTTCTTAACGCTCGGTCGCGCTCCCGTCTCTACAACCAGGGATAACAATGCACGGTGAAGAAGAGAAAGAGGTATGGTCGTTATTTGTTTGGCTCAAATTAAGGTACAGACAGCACTGCAATAGGCCACAGTTATGCGAGTCCGGATTTAGCTACAGAAAACCTCCTGTTCCAGCTGGAGTGGTCTGAAATCTCTCTCCTGTCTGACGTGGTCTAATGCACAGAAACTCCTTCAGGATAGACATGAAAGTAGGTTCAGTCCAACCTCAATAAACCTGTACAAGCCTTATGAGGAGCGGCTGAGAGAGCTGGGGGTGTTTAGCCTGGAGAAGAGGAGGCTGAGAGGAGGCCTCATTGCTCTCTATAACTACCTGAAAGGAGGTTGTGGAGAGGAGGGAGCTGGGCTCTTCTCCCAAGGGACAGGGACAGGACGAGAGGGAATGGCCTCAAGCTCCGCCAGGGGAGGTTCAGGCTGGACGTCAGGAAAAAATATTTCACAGAAAGGGTCATTGGGCACTGGCAGAGGCTGCCCAGGGAGGGGGTTCATTCACCTTCCCTGGAGGGGTTTAAGGAACGGGTGGACAAGGTGCTGAGCGACATGGTTTTGTGTTTGATAGGAATGGTTGGACTTGATGATCCGATGGGTCTTTTCCAACCTGGTGATCCTGTACCACAGGACTTGGTAGCTGAGCTGGGGCTGCCTGAGGCCATGAACAGATCAGTGGGTCTGCGGGAGCTGCTGGGGTCCAGGTTCAGTGGTGCTGCTGCAGAAATCCATGGCCTTTCTTCCCTTTTCCTAACTAAGAAATGCAGGTATTTGTAAAATGCATAGACATGTGAAAAAGGCCAACATTTTGCACCAGATGCTCAGCTGTATACTCTGCAGATTCCTCAAAATGCATTTCTTTCTGTTGCTGTGTTTTGCCCGGTCCAAATGCATTTCAGAAACCAATCGGGGGACTAACAGAAGGAGAACATGTTTTAAGTTGGTATCAAAGTCAACCTAAGTCTCAAGACAGAAAACTCTCTGTAGGCTGACGGGCAAAATAAATGAAATGACACGGCTTTCCCCTTTAACCAAAACTGACCTCATATAACATTCTCACATCCTCTTACTGGTGCAAAAGAACAAAACGAGCACTAGGCACAGAAAGAACAGTCCATCCTCCTGCTGGAGCTGCTTCCAGCTCCTCAGAGTCAGCATAGTGGGAGGGATGAATGCTGAGGGCACTGCAGGTTGCCTTAGAGATGGTAAAGGAATAACCTGCCATTAGGGTGTCGCTCTGGCCTTGTCAAAAGCACAGATGTTATTTCCCAGGTTGTTTTAAAGTGAGCTCCGAGCTACTTGGAATTTTCCATTTCTGTAACCACCTAAGCTTGGTCAAAGCCCTGTGGCAGGGTGCATCAGTAAGCAAGCTGAGCTTGCTGGACCACTGTGTCAGAACTGCTGCTGTTACTGTGTTAAAGGTCTAAGAAGGGAATGATGTTTGAGGTTTCACACAGAAAGCGATGCACTGATATACCACCATCCACTGGGCCTGGAGTTTGTGTACAGTGATATATTTTAGCCTGAAGAATCCCACAAGCCAGTAGTTAACCGCAGTGATGGTTCACCTACCCTTAAAGAAACAGATTAAATTGCAAGCTGCTTTTCAGCATCATTCACTGAGCAGAGCTGGTGAGAAAGCTCAGGATTGGCGTCTGACACGTTGGGAACTTACTGCAGCCTTGGAGAAACAGGACAAACATCTATGCTATATGATTCCAGCTCCAGCTGACGTGTTTCTGTAGTCAGTAACTAGGAACTCATTCTCTGGTTGCTGCTTCCAAGTGTTCAGCCTTTTTTTAATTCAAACCAAGTCTCACTCTAGGAGAATGCTGGCTTCGTAGGTACAGGGGACCAGATCACAGGGGTTCCTGAGGTGTCTCAGATTTTATTCCAATACGCTGCAGTCACTCAGACTTTGGGACAGGGTTTTGTTCATAAACAAGCATTGCTGAGCTGTATGTGAGAAGCATAAAAAAAAAGTCCCAAACCAGAATCCAACAAAAGTTATTTGTTACCTTGAGTGCCTCGTTAAGTACTTCTGCAACAGATAAAAAGAATTATCTGACAGGCAATGAGGAAATTCCTAGAGTTGGTGACAATTCCTCCTTTGGGTCTCGCTGATATATGAGCTTTTATATTCATTTTACACATCAGTCAGTTCTAAACACTGTCTTGTGTTTACATACAGGAGGTAAGTTCTCCCTAAAGAGCCAAAAGACTACTTGGTACACATTTGAAAAACGACTGCCTGCAGTCAGACTGCATTTGTAAAAGTCTTTTGCCTGATAACTTCTAGTCAAACAGCTACACAGTGAAACAGAGCATGCAGGCCCAGTCAGTGCTACTTACGGCTCCATCTTAAGTCCATAAAGTCAACCTTATTGTCACTGCTAAGTGACGTCTTTCTTCCCAAGGTAATCTTCATGAAGAACCGGTTGGAAGCCATTTACAGTCATGGGTGAGTCCTGAAGTGCTCCACAGCCAGCGGCTGCGAGATGGACTGCTGGAAAGAGCGCAACACAGAGCAGTTTGTCACTTTGGAGTCTCTGGCAAAGTGGTGGGAAGCAATGGTTGTCATGGATGGGGTAGACTCAACTCCAGCATCTCTATTCCAGTGGTTCTTTTGCATTTACTGCCCACCTCTTTACTATGAATGATCTGCACTCACTATACAGTAGTACCTGGAGTCTTCTAATGCCACGCTGAAGGCAGTGTTTTTGGAACTACAGTGATTTCATGTAGTGATGTTACTTCTTTCTTGCAGTTCTGAATGCTCATTTCCATCATGACTTCCCTTGAAGAAGCTGAAACTGAAGAAACAGTAACATGCCTTCACATGACCTTTTACCATCCTTGCCAAGAAGAGAAGATGATGTTTCGTTGCTTGAATTTCCATAGGCGAGAACAGGTCAGGGCAGATGAATTGGCCAAGTTTGGCCGCGATTCTAACATCTGTCGTTATAACTTAATGGATTCTCGCGTTTCTCGCATTCAGTTTTCACTGCAGTTCTACAGAAAACTGAACAGCTCAGAACTTTGTTTTGAAATAAAGAACATGAGCAAGAAAACAAAGCTATTGGTGGGCCACACAGAACTGGGTTACTTAAACAAAATTGACCTGCCACAGAAGTGCATTATTTGTTTTGGGGACTACCAGATTTTAGCAGAGGTTCAAGAAGGGGAGTCTGTGGACTATTTTCATACTCGTTTACACCTGACTGAAGTGCCAATCTTGCAAGAAAGATCCTTGCCACCACTGCACCCTGTACCAGAGAGCGGCATTTCTTATTACTCGTTTCCTCCCCGAGACAGAAGCCCCACAGAGACTGATGAAACCAAATCATGCTAGCAGGGAGAAAGACGTCAGATCACATTTTGATCATCTGAAACCTGCACAGCCTCCAGTGTTCTTGACCGTTCTCATCGCTGCACAGCAGTCATCTTACCTCTCGTTTTCAGCATAGACACACCAGGACATACTTTGTTCAACAGAAAGAGTCCTGCCACTGTCTTCACCAGAGCACAAGTGCTCTCCGATCCCCCTTTGCCACATAAACATGTGGGAGGCAGAGGGCCACTCAAATCCATTGCAGCAGATTCTGTTTGGGAACTGTGACCGCATGCCTTAAGGGTGTTAATTAATACAGAGCAGGCATTAACGTAGAGCATGCAGAACAGTGTTGCAGCCCCAGCATGGGTTAGCAAAGTAGGGACATAATGTCTCGCTGTATTCATTGTACTTCGTGCTTTGCTTTTGACATGAAATTCCAAACAGTATTTTCAAGCCTAGGATGTAGCTTCCCAGACCTTGTAGCTTAGAAACACTTTGTCCTTTAAAGTTAATGTTTTTATTAACTATAGAGGGATATTTTTCATCTGTTTTTAGAATTAATTATGGGGGTTTTTTTGCATGTTAACTACTTCTGCTTGTAAGTGAACATGAAGCGTCAGAGATCACAGTCTGTAAAAGTCCAGATAAGTTGTTTAATAAAAGCATTTGGTTGCCTAATAAGGATTCACTGTCTTCTACAACTATAATCTAAAAGCAGTTATGGTGAATAGAATTATTTCCATGACAATCCAGATAAGAAACTTTCACCAGCACTTATCTGGGCTTTCTAGAAGTGGCAGTGCTCCAAGATAAAGGGTTGCTCAATATACTTCCATCAAGTTTTTTACCTCTACTCCCCCTCCCAAGCTCTCTTACAGTTTTGTTTTCATTTAATTATTTCTTGGGCAGTTTCAGCTAAGCTTTTCTTTGCTAGGGGCTCAGCTTTTCACTGGCATTGGTTACCTGTCTTATCATCCCGGGACACTGGGATGCATTTCAGCATTAATCATTACCAGAAAACCAGGATTATAAATGGAGGACAGCTGAATTACACAGTGTAACCAGAGATCAAAGCAAACAACCACAAGTGAAACTCAAATACAGGCTTAAGCAGGATTTAATTTATCTCTGCATCTCATCCTTGCCAAAAGCACCTTGTTCCCACATCTCTTACTCTTCAAACTAGGCTCTAGTAGTTTGCTTTTACAGCCAAGGTGTACAATTCCATAGCTGTCCTGGCACAAACTCCGCAGTTGCGCACCCAGCCCGTCAGCTCCACAAAACAAACCTGCATGAGTATCGACATCTCAGCAGATACAGGGCTACTGGACGGAGACTTCCACAACTTGATGGCTGCTCAGCTTTTATATGCTCTTGACCCGAGTCTTCCTACTCTTTAATTAGGCAGAGCGAGTGATACCTGCACACACAAGCTGCCTAGAGAAAGAGCACGACATGCAAACGTAATCTGAAACAAGTGAAACAAGCTCTTAGTACATAAAAGCTTTTATGTGAAATCAGCCTCTCGTAAAATGCATGAGATTACTTATGTTCACTGATTTGGCTTTATGTTCACTGATTCACTTTGTGAATGGGAAAAAAACCCAGCACTTTAATGGTTTCCCAACACAAATCATTCCTACAATTACATTTACCTGGGGTGAGAATCAACCCTAAAATACACATAAAAATATAAATCCTTTCCTCAGAGGATCATATCACTGTGCTGATTTGAGCAGGAGGGGCAAGTTTGACTGAAGGAGAAGAGTTACTTTGGCACAGGCACGCCAGAACAAAATTGTTCCAAGTTTTCTCTTGGCTCAGCTGCCCTAGTATTCATCATTGTGGAATACTGAGAGACAACACTGGAACACCAATTCTGTGTTTCACCAAGTAACTCTGAAGAGCCTGCCCAAATGATTTTATATTCAACAACGTACATACATAGGAAACATGAGAACACGTACATAACTGATAGATGAACAACTTGGTAAAACACTTCCCTCAAATTAAAAATAAGAGTTTCCTATTAAAACCACTGTATTCCATCTACAGGCATGATGGGTCTGCTCCGATGGCAAACAAGCTCAGACAGACAGGACAGGGAGTTCTTTGCGTGACACAAGGAGTTTTCTCTTACCTTTGAGGTGTAAGCATTCAGCTGCTCGTTTCTGACAGGAGGGCTCCAAGCTCCTCACATCCTCCTTTATCAAAGCTTCTTAGAGCTTCCCTTCCAAAGCAACAGATCTCAAGAAGGGATGCTATGGAATTCAGTAGTTAAAGACACAGCTAATTGTTTATTAAAACTGTCCTTCGTTAGCTGGTGCACAGGTAATTTCAGGTAGCATTTTAATAATTCTTTACCTTCTCACACTGCTTTCACTATGTATGACCTGGCAGCCACAAAACCAGCAACTGAGAAAACACCAAACAGGACTGAAGATTTTAATGAGTTAAGTTTGTACAGATTGGCATTTTACAGTACTGACTACTTGTTTCACAGGAGCTGTTTAGATAATCTGTCAATCCCTCAAATTTCCACACATATTGACCACCACTTAAGTCGCTCAGCGTGGCGCACTGAGCTCTGCAAAGCAGAACACTATTAACCACAGCTACAGAACATGCCCATCGCAGCAAAAGCCTTCACCCAGAGCCAGCTTCCTTTTTCCTGCGTGCTTGTTCACCCCACAAGCAGGACTATCAGCTAGTTTACTCCCTCAAAGCATGGTCAGGACAAGTTAACCTCGTGTCCACTGCTCAGGAAAAGCAGTGATCGCTGCAGGGTAAGTTCCAGCTTCAGCAGGTAAAAAAACGTGTTATTTACATGTTGAGAAAGTTGCTTTCGTTTCCATAGGAATATATTATACAAATAAACGTTCAGAAGTCACACAGTAGTAGCTTATGCCAAACCAAAAATATACATTTCATGTGTACAAATTTTTAAAGCTTATTACAGGCATTGCAAACGTAGGTAATTACATTAAAATATTTTCAGTGACACAGCTACGATTTAAATTAAGAAATGGAATGTTTTCAACAAGATTTATCTGTTCATTAGCATTGATATTTATACATATCTAATCCACGTGTGCGGTACTCTTGTTCCAAGTTCTTACCATGCAACCTTAATATCGCATGTAGGCTCAGATAAACATCAGTGACAGCTCTCGCCCACAAATTTGGTTCTTGGGATGATGCAGATTTACTACTGAACAGGGTGTTGCTTTTACACCCAGTTACACCCAGTCCCCTTTCTTTCCAGGGAAAGACAGCTACACAAAATAACAGCAGAGTAGAGTGGCTTTACTGGAGCTTTGGGGAAAGCTTGAGATCTACAAGTGTTCTACATGTTCTCTTCAGCAAGCCTTTTCTTCTTTTAAAAAGTATAACTTACATTGACACAACACCCGACACCAGATTTGCGGTATTCTGAACACCTCCTTGAATTTCAGACCATATTAGCGATATTAACCACCCAATTTAGAGGCTCAGGAAAGACAGAGCACTTAAACACACTGTTCCTACCTTGAACTATTCTTCCTTTTTAAAACAGAAATAGGAATTAAGTCTTTAGGTTCTTGGTCTTCCCACCCCAGCAGCAGGGCAATCGTCCCTCCATCAGTTGCTTTCCAATCACTGTTCCAGTTGAGCTGAATTATAAGTTTCCCACCACAGAAAAATTCTAAGGATCACATAGAAGCAGATGCTGGTCTGTGCAGGGGGGGCAGAGAAATCAATACTTTGGTCCTCCCAGTTCTCCCTTAGATCCTGGTTAAAGTTTCCAGATTGATGCATAAAGAACGTTTATAGTTGTTTTTCTATCTAGCACGCACTTACTAAACTGGCATATTGTACAAGACAGTATCTTACTAAACCTGATGATTTATGCTGTGTTTATCGAGGTTAACTCTGCTTGGCATAAAGGAATACAAAAATAAAATACATGGAAAGAGGACAGCACAAGGCTAGGAAGACTATAGGCTAGGCAAGGAGAAACTGCAGTTTACCGTGTGTGCAATTTGTTTTGCAGCTGGCTACGCTGACCCTCTAAAAGCTAAAGAACAAGTCAAAAAGCACATACTGGAAATAAAAATGTTTTTAAATTATTTTTCTATATTCAAGTATCAGATAAATTATTTAAGACCGTTTCTGAAATAAACGTTAGGCTGATGATGAATTTTAAAAACAAAAATCAGTAGAAACATCATCCAGAAAAAAAGGCTCGTTAAAATAGATAGGTCAAGCTATGAAGCTTAAATTAGTGCAGATAATTTTATATTAAATCCACATATCCAGAAATATACACAATAGAGTCATCGCAGTTTTCATAAAAGTTTAGAAGGTAGATGATAAAATTGCACTTAATTCTGAATTAATTCAGAGAGCAAGTCATTCCCGTTCCTTGCTGATCAATTTTAAGAAAAAAGGGAACCACGTTAGAAAAGAGCAAATTGGTTTCCTATGTTCTATTTCACTTCTCAACGTTCGGTCATACACCAGGGCCAAGCAGTTCCACTATCTGTCCTGACGATCCGAATCAGACATCCTTACATCCGAAGTGGACACATCCAATACAGGATTTACAAATCCAGCATATTCTGAATTGCCATTATCATCCACTTCAGCGCTAACAAAGTCATTCTCCCACTCCAATCCATTGGAATCGTCAGAAGCTGAAGCTGGATGGCTGCCCGTCTTCTTGCTATTGAATTTCAGTGCCGCCCGGAGTATATCTTCCTCTGTTCTGGAGCGTTCTCTCATTGGAATCATCCTGTTCATGCCTGCAATTTAAAACAAGTTTATGAGACAGACAGAATGCTGAAGGAAGCACCTTTACGTTTAAGTTAGAACACAAGAAGAAACAAGAATCCTTTAGAGATCCAGACTCTGATAATTTCACTCCTTAGCATCACCATATTTTCTTCTGGAGGTGATGGTCCCATTTAATCCATAGTTTGCTGTCAGTTTTGGCCCAAATAAACACAACAGCCAGTGATGATGTTTTACAGAGTTCTCAGACAGATAACACAGTGAAATAACTCACTAGAAGCGTTTATTTCTCCTACACACACAGCCAGCCACCCTACATTATGGGCATGGAAATATGACAAGATTTTTGGTACTGTGCCACTTCCAGAAATGCAAAAAGTCTGGGGAACCCTGCAGTGCTCTTGTCACTTACTGACAAACAGATGAAACATCATCACGTGAAACACTTCAAACGGCAGCTAAAATTGAGCACATTTGTATAGGAAGGGTCTTCAGTTTGTCCAAAAAGGTGTATTTAATTTCACACAAAATAAGGCAAAACTGCACAAAGACATCAGAGATGCTGTTTATGTTGTAAGTAATTACAGATTTTTTTTGTGGTGCATCAAAATGCTCCCACACCACTGGAAAGGAAAAAGGGGAGGATTTAACATACTTAAGTTCATCAGACTCCTCATAAATAAATTCCCCCTTTAAATGCAGAGGAACTAGCCAACTAATTAATGATGAAGCTACACAATGCAAATGAAACACAACTCTTGGGGCAGGAGGAGTGAAAATACAAGAGAAAAGTATCAAAGAGCTGCAACCCACAATCCCATTTCACTACTACCATTACACAATGATGACACACCACCACTAGCAAGCAGTACATAATCACACCTAGTTCAGCATCAAGGCATTCCCTGTCGAGAAGGAATAAGGTTAATACAAGAACCTCAGCATCAAATGAAACACTTTTGCATACATGAACTGTCTCACAAGGGGGCAGCGCTTCTGTACCATTAGTTGTGTTGGGGGTTTGCAAGTCAAATCCACAACGCTGCAGGAATTTACTGACGGATCCAAAGAAATGAATGCATTTATTTGACAGATAACCACATTTATCAAAATAAGCAATTCTGTAGGTAAAAATAATTCACAGTTTAATCTTTACATGCTTGACAGAAATCCCATCAGAATTAAGTAAATCCCCTGTGAAAATAACAAATTTATAATCAGCATCTTTTACGTGTAAGCTCAGAAGGAAACCGAATGGCAGGATAAATACCTTCTTCATCTTCCCACTCTAAATCTAATGAAGTGCTGTCATCGTTTCCACTCGTTGATTTGGTTTTGGTCATTAAGTCACAACTGCTCTCTGTGTTGGGCGTCAGCACTGTAGCATCAGATGAAAGTCCTTGATTAAAAAAATATATTTTAAATTGGTAAACATGCTTGAATTTGAAGCTCAATATGCAAAGCTAAACTTTCAAATAAAGTTTTTATTGAGCTTTCTGGCTTTTGAACCTCAGTACATTTGAAGAAGCACTTCACCCATCACTTCAAAGAATATACAATAATGTTTTAATAGTCAACATCACTGAGATACTACAAGAGGACATTTTTTATATATATGTGTGGGTGTGTATATAAAAATATAAATAAATTATGTTCATCTAGGAGAAGAAATAGCGCTCTGTGCTTCTCAGAGTCACGTAACATTTAAAGACGTGTGTAAGAACAGGAAGACTTACTACTACTTCGAAAAGCTTCATACTGGAATTTTGTATTTCTTAAGAAAGAATCAAGATCTTCCTCTGCCACAGAGCTGCAAGAACAATGCACGTATTGTTTTTAGCTTGATAAACCTCTAACAGTGCAACAAAAGATACACTAATGCTCACGTCTCCCAGTTCTGTCCTACAAAGCACACCATCCTTTCACTACAATCTTTATAAAATTATCTACAAAATACTTGTCCATTCCCACTCGTCACACCCTCCCCCAGTCTGAGCTTCTGCTCAGTTTTAGTAGTGTTTTCAGTTAAAAATGAATTAGCTTGTCAAAAACAACTCTTCCCCTCTCACCTTCTGTCACTTTAGATAACACCTCTTTAATTTTCAATTCCCTTTTTGATTAACAAATCAAATGCTGCTACTGCAGTCCACTCTTTCTAAGATCTGGCTCGTTCCTACTCACACCATAAACCCTCAGCTTTCAGAGCTCCTTTTCTAACTGTACTTCCCTAACTAAAAATCCCTTTCTTTCCCATTCAAAGCCAGGTGCTTGATTTCTAAGGTTTTTCTGAACTCAAATACCATTCCACAGCAAAATTCATCAGGTTTTTTTTGCAACCCCCCCCCAACACTGAACACAAGGTAAGAGGAAAGAGTATTAAATTAATAATATTAATGAAGAAACTAGCAGACTATATAGACTATTCTCTTCCCCATTTGATTAGTGTGTATTTTTACCAGGCATTTCAAATGGGGTTCTGAATATAAAAGTCCTTTTATATTAGCCAAGATTTTACATATAAACACCTTTTATAATATGAAACATTTGATTTTTTGTGTGTATGCATTTATAGAAGTAGCTGGGAGTGGATTCAATTTTCTATCCATCAGTCTAATAGCGACAGCGAAAACCAGAATAAATGCAATCTACTCTAATCTTGCAGGTCAGTGGTAACCAAGTTGTGTTCAGTAACTCTTCAATGTGAAGAAAACTGCAATGAATGAAAACACTCCGACTTAGAAATGCTATGAATGCAGCATCTGAAAGATGTGTTTGGGTTTTTTTTAAAAAGGGAGTAAAACCAGTTATGATTCTCAATTATCATTAAAAACATTGTATATCTTACCTCTGATATTCTCCGTTATTAACAGCATGTGCCTTCTGCGTTATCCTTTGCTGTCTACGTTGCTATTGGAAGAAGTAAATTGTTGAAAAAACTGAATGCAAGCACTCTAAGCAATACACTCAACACTAAGTAGCCCCTCAACAGCTACATTAGGAGCATTGTCCTGGTCCTTGGAGCAGTTCAAGTACAACATGGGAAAAGAATTACTTTCATTCAAATAAAGATCATATTTTATGATACTGAAGGGACCATTACATGCAGGTAGTACTGGTTTTAGTCTCAGAAATCTCTCCATTTAAAAGAAGGCCATTCTGTGAAGAGAGCTCTCAATATTTTAACCTATTTCGTGCACCAAAAAGGCATCTATTTGTCTAGAAACACATGACCACCACCTCATTCGTGACTGCATCTGCCCTCTTCTCTTCTGAAGCCACAGCTAACACCTGGGTGATGTTTGATTTGTTTGGCAAAAAGAGTCAGCCTACCATCTACAAAGAAAGATTTCAGACAGGTCCTTCTATCCCTGTACAGAGCAACGCCAACATCTCCTCTGGTTCTCTGCATCGACATCAAGAGTGCTTCATTTATATTAATAAAAGCTTTATTGCTTTGCTGGGCCAAGACCACTGATACCTCTATGCTCTGAAGGCAGGAAGCTTTCATGGTATCGCTAGCAAAACCAGAATGAAAACTGCAAGAGACAAGTCATAAACATATTTGTTCTGCAGTTACAAGAGGAACAAGAGATGTCACAGATTCGGTTTCCGCTTAAGTTTTAGGGTTTAAAGAACTTAGGTTGTCTCAAGTTGCTTTGCCATTCCTTGAAAAGCGACAGTAGAAAAACTTGGCACATCATGTACTTGATTAAAGGTAAATCAGTTATGAAGCAGTAATTGTTCACTGATTAAGATAAAAACAAACGAGCTAATTTTATAGTCAAGTCTGACGTATCGAGCTATTGTATTTTCTGAAAAATCTATTCTCAGTCTCGGCACACTTTCTTGTTATGGGTATTTAAGTATCAGAATAAGCAGACTGAAACCAGTAAGGAAATGGGAAGTGCAGAAGAAGGAGAAATATCATATAAAGGTGGTTATAGGTGAGAAGACTTAGTTATACAGGGCTAGAGAGACAGGAACTTGGCACCGACGTAGTGAACAAAGCTGTAAAAATCAATTGCTGACAAATGCAACAATTTTCTTTTAGGATTCACATACCCACATAATATCCAATTTAACTTATCTACCAATTTTGCCAGGTCGCACACAAATATCCAGCCCTGTAAGCTCCAGGATGTGCCTATATTAAAATTCCCTGCTGTTATAAACCCTGACATTTAGTAGCACAAGATCAGCAAGCCAGACTCATTTTAAAAGATGCCACACTTCCAATGGAAAAGCCATTTCCTTATGTAGGAGACTTGGGCCGACAAACAGGAGAAATGAGCTGTATACTCAAAAATGTCTTCTGATTTATTTAGAAAGGTTAAATGCTTGATGCATATCGATGCAAAAATGCTTCCTTAGAAATCCTCATGAGCCTTGGGATGTGTTATTCATAAATGAGATAAGTGGCACTAATTTTATGAGAGGAGGAAATTAAAATTTCTATAGTGCTCTTAGGTCCTGACTAAGAGAGGTGCACATTTAAAATACTGGAAGACAGGAAAAATAGCATTTCCTGCACAGAACTTCTACAAAAACAGTTAAAGCCATTAAAAAAAAAAAATCTACTTTTGATGACTTCATATAGGCCAAAAGTGGTAAGAAAAAAAAAACAGGCAAAAAAGGTCAGAAAAAAATTAGCCCTCCCAAACCAGATGGCAATAGGATGGAAAGAGAAATGTGAAATGAGACCTACACTTAGCATCATAAATATTGGATGAAAACTCCATCATCACCATCAGCCTGGGATTAACAATTTTCTATTCATCTCTTCTGGAGACAGGCAATACCCCAGGGTTAAAGACATCCTCTACACCTACTGCAGAGCTCAGACGTTTTCAATTAGTCTAAATCTGAACTGTTAAGAATTTACTTCTAACTGAACACATCACCCCTCTGGTGGGATGTTTCCTTGAACGCGCTACAGCCACAGCCACACACATCATAGATGAACAGAAGAGTTAAAAAGGCAAATGTTCTTCCTAACTGAGGTATTTCTAGAAACCTGAAATTTGTCTAAGAACACCAAAACCATCAATAATAAATGCTCTCAGGACATAGAACAGCATCTGGTTTTGAAAAGGCAGGAAAACATAACGTGGCTTTTGTTTTGCTTGGCCAAGCTCCAAAAGCAGGGACAACAAAAATCTGGAAGTGGGTACAGATATATTAAATAAAGATTAGGTCGTTACTGGAATTTGGCTACTGGACATACAAATCACAAAATAACAGAACAACCTGGGCTGGAAGGAACCTCAAGAGGTCACTGAATACAACCTCCCATTCACAGTGAGGTCAACACTTGAACAGTGACTTGGAAACACGTATATTCATGTTAACACAAACCACATAGATAACAAACAATTAAATAAACAAATATATAAGATTCATTTTAGAAGTCTAAATGGTGTCATAATATATGCTTAAATCCATTTTTTTCACTAGGAAACCTTCACCAATCACTTTTCATTAAAGACAAGTAATTCTTATATAACATAAGAAATCTGTTAAGCTAATTTTAGCTTAAAATCATATATCTCTCATTCAAAATCTATATTCAGCGACATAAGCTGTTTCAAACAATCATTATCATTTTCAACTGTACTTTCACATTGCACATTTCTTCCTCTACTGGAATTCGCAAGCCAAAGCAATTTCCTCGTGATGTTTCCTGAGATGTAAAGGATATTAGGAAAGGCTGCATACATAAAACAGAAGCTCTGATATATATTGGGGTCTTTTTTCCCCCTCACCTCCAAGAGCTTTTTCTGCTTTGCTGCCCTGGCTGCTTCACGTTGTGCAGCATATAAAGCCTCCTCTTCTATTCTTAACTTCTCCTCTTGTAAGGCTAACTGTATATGAACAAAACAGTAATGGTTAACAAAAGCAGAACCTATCTAACTTCCTATGAATAAAGCCATAAGTTCAATAAAACAAAAGAAGAGCTAGTAAAAAAAATAAAAATAAAATAAAATTGACTACCGGTAAAGCATTTTTTCTTCATTAATTGAATCTACAGCTTCCCCCCAAACCAAACCATCCCATGAGATTTAGATAACTAAACATTACCCTATGGAATAAACATAATTACTAGAGAATTGCTGTAAATGCATATTGCATTTTATTATGAACTCCAGAGTGAAAGACTTAAATCTTTTCAGTCACATATTCCCTTGGTACTTCATTAAAAATCATGCTCAATTCTACATTGTACGCCACATCATTTTCCATTAATTGCTGCAACACACTAAAACAAAACACCAAATTATGTGTTTATTTCCCAGCTCTGGAAAAATATAAGCACAAAAGTTGAAGCAAGTGTATTCCCCGTTTTGCCTTCCATAAAAAACTAGTTCAAATTAAACATCCCTCAGACATCCAGCATGTTCATTCAAGGGTTCAGCTAAGAGGCTACTAAAAAGCAGCATATTCTGCTGCAAACTTGGTTGTAGACTAAAAAAATATTAGCTGATGAACAAAACCCAATGTTCCATTCACACGAATGGAATCTCCTTGCGTTCGTGGCTGATCTCAACTATTTTAGAAGAGAAACTACCCGTACCTTACTGGTCACCATAACAACTTACCTCTGACTGAATCTTCAGATCAACAACTCTTTGCTTTTCAGCAATGGAGTCGTAATGTCTCTCTTTCAGATCCGCAATTTCTTCCTCAGTCAGAGGTCTAAAAGGATGGGAGAAACACAAAGACTCCATCCATTATTTACGCGTGACAAGCCTAAGCTGCATTTGAACATATCCATAGAGCGTCTCTCAACTGGTCCTCTAATGCAAACTTAAGAAGCTGTGCTTTTAGCCGGCAGTATAATAATCACAAGGTTTGCTATACTGCTTCCTTAGGATCATTGACAGGAACAACATTTTTGGAACTATCCAACCCGAAAGCTGAAAGATGGGAGACTGAGATGAGATCTCAGGAAGGAATGTTTTCCTGTGATGGGGGGAGGCCCTGGCCCAGGTTGCCCAGGGAAATCGTGGCTGCCCCATCCCTGGAGGGGTTGAAAGCCAGGCTGGATGGGGCTTGGAGCCCCTGATCCAGTGGGAGGTGTCCCTGCCCATGGCAGGGGGTGGGACTGGATGGGCTTTGAGATCCCTTCCCACCTAAAACATTCTGTGATTCTAGGAAACCTCAATACTACAAAATGCCTAGAATTAGACAACCAAACCATACAGTTTAGTGCCTTCATATGTTTGCAGATCTAAATTTCTGCTACTTATATAAATATTAACATGCTCACAAAACATCCTCTGTAGTTGTAGCACTAACACTCGTGTAGCTTTAACCGCAGACCCTAGGAACAAGAATAAAGTTCCTCTTTGCAACCCACTGTTTCAACTGTCTTGCATAGTTTTTGCATGGTGTATTAGCATCTAAACTGCTCTGTTGTGGTTAGGCATTGAGGTTAGTTTGACATGTATTCTTTGCATGCATCCGACAAGCAAAAGTACAGAAAGGGTTTTGACAAGAACTCAAAAAAACTTAATAGTTGGGGTGGGAGAGCAGAGGGATGGAGAGGTCCCAAATCTCAGAGTCTTACCTGTGGCTGCTGCCTGGGCTTTCTCCCTGTTAGAGAAAAAAAGTCTGAGTTGTTGACACTCAAGCAATATTGAGATGGGGAAAAGAAATATAAAATTACATTTTCTCTCGTATATTGGTTTTACAATTATGGGGGGAAAAAATCCTCTGTTTTAAGTTGGAATACAAAAAGATAATCTTGTTCTGCAATCAACCAAAGTGGCTGAATGAGTAGAAAAAGAGTAAGTAAAACAAATAAACACGTCCAACTGAAAACAAACATTCCCACGGTGAGTTTAAGGAACCAAACTGTTAGTCCTCATGTTTCTAAATACAAGGCAGGGTATGCGTCTCTCATTACCAAGGGGTATTAAATTTATAAAAGCGAAGTTTTGAGGCCAACTTCAGTTTTTCTGAAGCACTCTTCAGCAAGCTTGCTCATAATTCTAAAGACCCAGTATTCCCATACTTCCAAAGACAAAGCATCCCCAAAACTTTCCGTCGCATGGCAACCCAGATCCATTTGTGTTCTCAGATAAAGAGCATTTGCCAAGTCTTACACAGGAGTTATACCAGGAGCAAATTCTCCTTCAGGTCTTCCCTCCCTCCCTTTTTTCAACTGTTGTTCTCCTCTTTCTGCCTTTCTAATGTCCATAGTGCTCTCTTCCTGAAAGGGTTATTTCCCATACTCTCCCCACTTTGTTTTCTCTTCTCTTAGGTCTTCATCTCTCCCAAAGAATGCAATATTCACTCCTAGAGCAAACAAAACTCCAAGTTAAAAAAAAAAAAAACAACAACCCTGCAACTTAAGTCTACAACAGATCCTGGAATCATTTTTAGGTGTTGTATTAGCACGTTTCACGTGACAACCCCGGTACCTACCTCATCACTTTCCACCAGGTTCTCAAACTGTAGAGAAAAAGAAGGAAATCATCTTTATAGTTCAATGTCACGAGTCATTAAACATACAATCAACACAATTACAGGCTTAATCTGTATTGTAAAAAGACTACTCCAGAGATAACAGTGGGACTGTAATAACCATTTATGAAAGCTCCCACTTGCAGAGTAGGGCCTATCTTCTTCCCAGGCTTTCTTTTCCTAGGCAACACATTCTCCTAAAAGAAGAGTCAAAATGAAGCAACTTTCATCTATTTCACTACAACTTACGTGAGGGCCCTGAGAAAAAGGAAATCTCAGTAGCTTACAAGATTGCTAATAATTCTGTGTATCTGAAGGAGCAGAATACAAGCAGTGAAAGGAATGGGATGGCTTTGATGTACACCAAAGCACACACTGAATTTAGAACTGTAGAAGATATAGCTGGAAGCTGTACGATAAAACAGATTTCCCCTGCCATGTACGTCTGCCCCCTTTCTTGAAAGCCAAAGCGACGATTACAGTTATTAATGTTAGGAAATCAGAAAGGTCTGGGGCTTTCAGACACCAGAGAAAGCAAACCAAGAATCTTATCTCACACAAATTAAACTTACACTACTCTTGGCGAAGGGAGATGATGTTCAGTGGCTGAGAAACCACCTCTGTAGTGAACGCAGACTACATATACAACAAACTATAAAGTAACCTCATCAGATTCCAGCTTTTTGTAGAATCAGATTCATGACTGCAGTCGAAACCCAAATATCCTCCACTTGTACAAGCAGAAAAGAAAAATCTCTGCCAACACAGCAGTGATGAAAGATGCAATGGACAGGCTTAAGAATGCTCTGGGGCCAAGCATCAGGTCGCAACAGATACTTTATTTCTCGGCTTTCCAAATGGTACATTAAAGCGAAATGATGCATTAATGTTCTGAGGTCCTACAAGAATCACTATCTTGCCACCCTTGCAGCATCAATTTAGTCTGGAATAACCCAGGATATTTCAGTATACATAAACTGCAAAAACTGTTAAAGGCATTGCCAGAATCCATCTTTTTCCACTTTTCCTTTAAAAAAGTCATTAGAAACATAAGCACTCACCTCTATAGTGAAGTGTTCTCCTGTTGAACACGTTCTAAAATACTTGGATCTGGAAAAAAAAGTCTACAGTTACACTACAGAAGACTTTAATTCACAACTGACCCTGATAATTTAAAATAGGTTTTTAAATAAGTATATAAAATAAACATAAAATCTTCATATATGAAACTCATTTACTTGTTAATCTGTGCTCTGCATTGCTACCAGAGAGGAAAGAGGCAAAACCACTCAAATGTCTTCTTCAGAACTGGAGAACAGGCACCCTTAGGTGAGAAGAAATCACTTATTAGGATGCTGGACTTAACATTTACAGATTTTTGCGTGTTCTGCAATATCTTTAATAGATTTTTCCCAAAAAACATAACTCCAGGCAATTTCTGAAAACACTGTTGCTCATCATGACATTTAACTCCTCGCTAGCACAGCATCTCTGACAACATCAGTGTTAGACAATACACATTGTTTTGGCTACTTGGCATAGCTACAAGGTTAAAAAATGCCTACAGAGGTCAAGACGATACTTTTCAACTACACAAAATCATTCACAGCCTAATTCTATCTGGGGAATTAGTCTCCTCTAGGATTCTTTAACGATTTTAACACTCTCCTCTATAAAACAACACAGCATTAAGTTACCTGAAGACATTTCTACCGAGCAGGAGAGGTTTGGCTATCACCCAAAAGGACACTCAAATATACATGGGTGCTGCAGTAAGACATCCATTTCATCGAACTGTTTTAAGCCCCAGAGTTTCCAGCTGCAAGAGCTGACCGCTATCAGGAATAAAGCATTGTTATCTTTGTGCAAAACACCATCCTGTACTCACAACCAACACCTACTTCTACTATGCCAAGCACACCGCACACCAGCCACAGCCGGAATTATTTTAATCGTATCACGTTTCATCTCCATCCCATTTCAGTTTGGAAGCCAGTTAGGATAAGTCTCCCCTGGCAACTCGTTGCACTAACACAATGCAGTGCAAGCTGACTAAATGCAACTACAAACAGCCCAAGAGCAATAACACTTTGAGGAAGATCCTCACTTTCTGCTGCCTGCTGAACCGTGACTCAATGACAGAAAGACCTAACGCTGCACCAGAGTTCAAGCCCTTGCATCCCAGAGCACCTACGGAAGATCGAGGTCATCAGGGACAGAAACAGAGGACCCATCAACTGCACTCCCATACATAACAACTTCAACTGAAATAAAATAGCAACCTAGTAAAAGGCTTACAGCTTTTAGTGTTCTCTTTTTAGCTCTATGGTTTCATCAGTGGTTGAGTCACCATCCCTGGAGGGGTTCAAAAAGCGTATAGCTGTGGCACTTGGGGACACGGTTTAGCAGGCACAGTGGGGCTGGGCTGATGGTTGGACTGGATTTGCTGAGAGGTCGTTTCCACACAAATTATTCTCTGATTATTTTCTAGAACTTGAGAAACATTTAGGTTTGACAGGACCTAACAGGCTACAGGGCCTACAGAGACTGTCAGATCAATCTTCAAAGAGCTAAAGCTATTAGAGACTCACTTTTCAGCACTCCCCGCATATAGATGATTTAGTCTCCTCTTCTGCAAAGTCATGTTATCAGCTTCTATTAAAAAAACCCCAAACCTAACCAATTTATACAGAGTACATGCAGGGGGAAAAAGGCACTAAAAATGAATATTTCATCTATTAAAACCAGGACATGAATTAAAATTACTTCTTCCACACTAGTAACAAAAAAGATTTTACTACATAACCCCTCCTAAACGAACCAAGCAAATAACCTAGAGACAGATTATATTTGTTCTTCTGTTTTGTTTTTTTCTTCCAGCTTCTTTCAAACTCTCCTCTAGCAGTCAAGAGGAACGCTTATGGTCAAATGCAGTGACAAATTAGCTACGATCTCATTACAGCTGCAGCTTGTAGGACTTCAAGCAAAAGTATTTCAGCGGAAACCTAAGGACACTCCCAAAATACAAATAATTACCAACTTGTGCGAGCTATCTGCAAGAGGTAGCACTGATGATCCAGCTGGAACAATTCACCCCTTCCAACCAGAAGCGACTACTGTCTGTGTTATCATTTCATTTTCCTAAGGCTTTCACTAATGGCTACACCGCACCTGAAGGAACGTACGCAAAAGTTTAGCATCGCAGCAGCAGAGAGAGTGATTTATTTCACTGGTAAGGACAGCCTCATGTTGGACTAACAAAGCAAAAGATGCACAGATGAGCAGCTAAGCCATCATGGCAAACAAATTTCTCCTTTGAGAGCATGCTCGTTAAAATACCGTTCGTTAATTCCCTGCCATTTAAGAGAATGGCAATTCTAATAATCCTGTGCCATCCCACAGCCCCTTGACCTAAGCCCCCCAGATCCAGCAGGAGGTGTCCCAGCCCATGGGGGGAAGGGGGTTGGAACTGGATGATCTTTAAGGTCCCTTCCAACTCAAACCATCCCACAACTCTGTGATCCCTGGGAGTGCATCACCATCAACCATGTAACCGGCTCAATGCCGAGCAACCTTTCCATGGGATTTCATCAGCTCTAGCTGGCAGGGCAGATGCTAAGAAGTCCTTTTCCTTCCTTCTCTCTCTCCTCGTGCATACAGCTGACGGGGAAAGAGGCAAGCTCTCTGGGCCATCCCACAGCCCCTTGACCTAAGGCCCCAGATCCAGCAGATTCCATGGGCAATAGGGTCGGAACTGGATGGGCTTTGAGGTCCCTTCCACCCCAAACCATCCCATGATTCTATGATCCCTGGGAGCACATCACCATCAAATGTGTAACCAGCACCTTTCCACAGGATTTCATCAGCTCCAGCTGCCACAACAAACACTAAGAAGGCATTTTCCTTCCATTTTTTTCTCCTTCTGCATCCAGCCAAGGTGGAAAGGGGTGAGCTGGATGGAGCAGAGGGGGAATGGGGCGAGCTCTCCCCTCTCTCACCCAAGGCAGGGGGAAAGGGCCGAGCTCCCTGTGCCATCCCACAGCCCCTTGACCTAAGCCCCTAGATCCAGTGGGAGGTGTCCCTGCCCATGGGAAGGGGTTGGAACTGGGTGGGCTTTGAGGTCCCTTCCAACCCAACCCATTCCGTGATGTAGGAAACACACTTAAAGCCTCACGAAGAAAGACAGAAAGACAGACAGCCCCCGGAGAGAGGAAGGGCCCTAGGGCCCCACAACCGAGCCCAGCCGCCCCGCCCCACCCCGAGAACCCCCAGGGCCCCCCCGACCGGGCCCGGCGGAGCCGTGAGGAAGAGGAGGAGGAGAAGGAGGAGCGGGGAAGGCGGAGCGGGGCGGGCGGGCGCCTCCCCGCCCCGGGGAGGGCACGGGGGCCGCGGCGGAGCCCGCTTACCCTCCGCCTCGCTGGAGCCGGCCGCCCTCCCTGCGGAGCAGCAGCCCGCAGCACCCCCGCGACCAGCAGGTCCCCATCGCATCCCGGGCGGCGGCGGCTCCTCCTCTTCCTCCTCCTCCTACCTGCGGGCGGGCTCACGCCGCCCCCGCTACCGGAGCCCGCGCGGGGGCCAGGGAGGAGGGCGGCGGGGCAGGGCGGAGGCCGCCGCCCCGACGGAACAAAGAGCCGGGCGGCGGCGGGCGGGGACCGGGCGCCCGCAGCCTCATGGCCGCGGAGCCGGGGACCGGCCGTGGCCGCGCCCCGGGGGCTTCGCACCGCCCCATGGCCGCGCCGCCCCATTGGCCCCGAGCCCGCGACGCCCCGCCCCCTCGGGGAGAGCGCGGCTCCCATTGGTTGTACCGCAGGAAGGCCACGCCCCCTCGGGGAGAGAGCTGCTCCCATTGGTTCTACCGCCTGATGGACCCGCCCCCTCGAGGACAACGCGGCTCCCATTGGTCCTACCGCGGGATTGACGCGCCCCCTCGGGGAGAGCGCGGCTCCCATTGGTTCTCCTGTCCCCGGTTCCCGCCAAGCTTTTCCGTTTGGAAGGCTCTTCTCCTTAGGAACCGTGGGCGAAGGGGTGTTGTGGCCTCTCCAGGTGTCGTGCCAAGGGTTGAAGCACGACTGGATCTGAGTTGGGTGTCAGTGGGGTTTCCAGTCAGAAATGCTCCAGGCTTGGAATCATAGAATCACCAGGTTGGAAAAGACCCATCGGATCGTCGAGTCCAACCATTCCTATCAGACACAAAACCGTGCTCCTCGGTACCTCATGCACCCATCCCTTAAACCCCTCCAGGGAAGGTGACTCAAACACCTCCCTGGGCAGCCTCTGCCAGTGCCCAATGACCCTTGCCGTTAAATATTTTTTCCTGCTATCCAGTCTGAACCTCCCCTACCGGAGCTTGAGGCCATTCCCTCTCGGCCTGTCCCCTGTCACTTCGGAGAAGAGCCCAGCTCCCTCCTCTCTACAACCTCGCTCTATTTCCACCCCTGCCATGGGCAGGGACACCTCCCACTGGATCAGGCTGCCCAAGGCCCATCCAATCTGGCCTTCAACACGTCCAGGGATGGGGCAGCCATAGCTTCCCTGGGAAACCTGTTCCAGTGCCTCCGCACCCTGATGGGGCAGAAATTCCTCTTTATGTCTAGTCTAAATCTTCCCATCTCAAATGTAAAGCCATCGCCCCGCATCCTATCGCCACAAGCCTTTGTGAACAGTCCCTCCCCAGCTCTCCTGTAGCCCCCTCAGGTACTGGAAGGTCGCTATAAGTTCTCCTCGGATCCTTCTCTTCTCCAGGCTGAACAAGTTCAAGTCCCTCCGCCCGTCCTCGTAGGGCAGCTGCTCCAGCCCGTGGCTCTTTTACGACAGGCGGGGGCGCGCTTTCCGGCCGGCCGTTGCCTCGGTGACGACGCGGCGGCGTACGCACCCCCCCCCACCGCCAGGGCTGTCGGGCCCCCGCATCCCAGCATCCCGGGGCCATGGACAAGTACCAGCCGCTGGACATCGTCGGGGAAGGCAGCTACGGGATGGTGACCAAGTGCCGCAACGCCGAGACCGGGCAGGTGGTGGCAGTGAAGAAGTTCCTGGAGAGCGAGGAGGACGCGGCCGTGAGGAAGATCGCGCTGAGAGAGATCAAGCTGCTCAAGGTGAGAGGGCAGCGCCAGATCCGTGGGTTTGGGGAGATCAGGCCGCTCCAGGTGAGGGGCAGCATCAAATTCATGGATTTGGGGTGAATTCCTAGGGAAATCAAGCTGTTGCAGGTGAGAGGGCGGCACCAGGTCCATGGATTTGGGGAGATCAGGCCGCTCCAGGTGAGGGGCAGCATCAAATTCATGGATTTGGGGTGAATTCCTAGGGAAATCAAGCTGTTGCAGGTGAGAGGGCGGCACCAGGTCCATGGATTTGGGGAGATCAAGCCGCTCCAGGTGAGGGGCAGCATCAATTTCATGGATTTGGGGTGAATTCCTAGGGAAATAAAGCTGTTGCAGGTGAGGAGGCAGCACCAGATCCAGGGATTTGGGAGAATCAGTTATTCTAGGTGAAGAGGCAGAGCCAGATCCATGGATTTGGGGAGATCAAGCTGCTCCACGTGTGGGAGAGCAGCCAGATCCATGGATTTGGGGTAAATTGTTACAGCGATCAAGCAGCCCAAGGCAAGGAGGCAACACCAAATCAATGGATTTAGGGAGATCAAGCTGCTCAAGGTGAGGGGCAGTGCCAGATCCATGGATTTGAGGTGAATTCCTAGGGAAATCAAGAAGTTGCAGGTGAGCGGGCACCGCCAGATTTGGAGAAATCAAGCTGCTTTACGTGAGGGGGCAGCTGCAAGTGCTGTCCCCTGAGTCTCTTTTGAAGCAGATCTGTGTGAGTTTGGATCACACCTCATCTGTTGGCCAGGCTGTCTTAGTTACTGCATCAAAACACATACCGCCTCCGAGGTGTGTTGGGAATTAACTTGTTTTCCTGAATGCATGGGAACTTACCAAGGGAAAATTTCCATATATAGTTCAGTAAATGTGGACTCTCACAGTGAAAACACATATGTAGAGGTTTAATCTTTTTGCACTCTCTTCACTTGCATGCTCTCTGTGCACCTCATGTGGTTTTTTCCCCCTCCTGTTCTGGAGTTTAGGCAGAAATTTAATCATGTCTGAAACCAGCAAAACCTCTTGAGGTGGGAATAAATTACTCTTGAGAAAAGAGCTTTTTTCTAATTGATCACCTCTTTAAAATCTTCCTTTTTGAGATGTACTAAGAAATCTGGGTGTGACAGATGCAGGTGCAGGTTGGCTGGTGCTCCCTCTGGACTGGCAGAGCATTTCCCCTACAAATTCCTGTGCTCTGCAGGCCTTTCACATCTTGTTTAGACCCTTGGGCTATGGTGCTACCTTCAGGCAGCTCCGAGCTAATAAATAACTGCACATTGTGGCACCGTCTGTTTTCTTAAGGTGGTATGTGGTAAACTAGGGTTACAAATGTGTAATGAGTTGGATTCTTGGCTGCTCAGAATGTGATGACAAAATAAGGAAATACAGCTGCTTCTTCTTTTGTTCCTTTTAATTTAAGTTGCAGTTTTTTTCCTCTAAACTCTCTTCAGCGTTCCCCTCTGCATAATATCGGAGGGAAAAGATCTTTTCAAGTCCTTGCCTCGTCAGTTTTTGCTCTGAATCCACTAGATACAGTTTAATAGAAGCTGTTAATTGTTAATGCTATTACAGGTAAGAATGCTGAACTTCCCCGTTATCCATTGAGTGCTTGTATTCTGGGACACGTTGGTTACTGTGAATGCGTATAAACTGGTAGTTCCAGCAGAAATGCTTTGGGTATGGTAGGAGCTTAAAAGAGAGGTCTTCCCTCTGCACTATTAGAAATAATTGAGATTAAAAAACACCAAGTAGTTGGTGATGAAGTGGCAGCTGAACAGAACAGAGAGGTATTGCAGCTACTTTTGTTTTCCTTTTAAATGGGTATATAAGAGGTTTTTAAAAAGAGGACTCCATGAATGTCCTGTTCGTCTTCTCACTGTGGTCAGAGACATCCTCGGCAGCATGCTGAACCTGCCAGTACAAACTGTCCTGCTTTGTCTTTCCTGCCACGTTGGGGCTTTTGGATTTTCCTTTGCCATAGCAAGGCTTTGTGGGACATGTTGTTAGGTGCCTGTTGTCTCTCACATCTAAACCACATGCTCTTCCAGAGTTCTTTTTGACTCCCTCGATATTTCGTGGAACGTAAGCTTTTTTTAAAGCTTGTCAAGATCAGGCACAAGTTGGTGTCACCTCTTTTGTGAAGAGAGTGTTGTGAGAAGCAGAACGCGTGAGATTTTACAACAACAGAACGACGTTCTTTGAGTATTAGGAACAAATGGCCTTAGTTGTTGGTTTTTTATTTTGAGGTTACAAAACCAGCTGTCTGCCTATGTAAGGTGGTAAAAATCCTCCACATAATGGTTTTAAAAAATAAAATGGGCAAAATCAAATCTATTCTAAAATATCGGTGAGCTGATTTTAAGAATTAATGAACGTGAGCATCGTGTCAAGAGCAGCATTCCAGGCCAGATAGAAGTGGCTAGTCGCAGTTTATCCTTTATATATTGTCAAGCTCACACAAAATATTTCCTGTTTTGTAACAGCAACTCAGGCATGAGAACTTGGTGAACCTATTGGAAGTGTTTAAAAAGAAGAAACATTGGTATCTGGTGTTTGAATTTGTGGATCACACCGTGCTCGATGACCTTGAGGCATTTCCAAAAGGACTGGACTACAACAGGGTTCAGAAATACTTATTTCAGATTATAAGAGGAACAGCATTTTGTCACAGTCAAAATGTAAGTATGCACAAGGAGCCAGCCCTGTGGTTAACCTTGAATGAATTGATATAGAAGTGTGTATTTCTGATATATATGAAAGCTTAGAGAAATAAAATTGGCTGAAAAGGAAGAGGCAGGGTTTGGTGTCAGCATATCCAGTAGTCTGTCTCTGATTGATTTGTGAGAGTCTTCCAAAGGAAGAGTACAGAAATCCCTGGGGATCTATTACTTGGTGGCACCTTACTGTGTATTGGCTTATTATGCAGAGGGAGATCATCTTTCTTTTGAAAGTCTTCATTCTGATAGTATCTGTGTAAACACACAGCCTTGCTTTTTCTCTTCAGTATTTTGAGGTTTTTGTTATCAACTAATTTGCCAACTTAACCATAGTTGTGTAACTCTCTATGTAAAAACACGTGCACATTTATTTATGTATTTTATGTTTGGGAAACTGTCTCTTACAAATTCCTAAAATACACTTCACATTTAACAGCAGGACATGCCCATGGCCTTTGCAACACATACAGCTTTTGAACTTATCTTCAAGGCTAAGTTTCCAAGCATATTAAGTTGTGCCCGTTAAAATACCTATAGCAAATACACTGGCAGAACATAAAATAAATGCTTCTCTGTGCAAAATTAGAGGTTCTGTGTTTACCTATGCACTTGGGTTGGCACTTCTTCATTGGCTGCGTGCACATAGCTGTCTTTTATGGACTCCATTTGTTTCCCACACCTGCAAAAAATAATTTTTTCCCTGGTTGTGAAGAAGCTGCTATTTTTGGTGTGCCAGTCAATTTACGATGTAGAAGTGGGGAATCTATTTGCCTTGCCTTGGTTTTCTCTGCGCAGATAATTCATCGGGATATTAAGCCAGAGAATATACTGGTTTCCCAGTCGGGAATTGTAAAACTATGTGACTTTGGATTTGCCCGCACGTTAACAGCTTCGGGGGAAGCTTACACAAGCTACGTGGCAACCCGATGGTACAGAGCTCCGGAGCTGCTGGTGGGAGATACCAAGTATGGCAAGTAAGTCTAGCACGTGAGGCTGTGGAAGGGTTGTGGGAAGTCTGGAGAGGGGTGCTCTTATTTTTGGGAGAGGCAGGGGACTATTGCTTGGCGAAGAGGTTAGAGGGATGCCGTTCAGCATTCCCTGGTTATTCACTTGTAAAAGTTTAAGCCTTGCTTTTCTTTCTCCCGCTCTGCCAGCGCTTGGCTTTTGCAAGGAGAGCCCTTGTCATTCCTGGTCTGTTGTCTATAGGATGTTTTCAGTCGCCGATGCTAAGTATTGGAGGAGACTATGATACAACTTTTCCTGTGCAGTTGGAGGCATGGAGGGAAGGCAGAGAAATCCCTCCAAACTATTCTAGATAGACATTTCAGGAGTGAGGAGGTGAGATGAATGAGATTTTTTCTTACTTGGATCCCCAGTGCCACACAAGTGGGTCAGAAATTAAACCGTGTTAGTACAATTGTGCAGATTTATCTATGCCCCTGTGTTACTTATTTCTCAGTAACTGTACCTAAAGGGCAGATGCCTCCAGGAAGAGGAGGTGCTTGCCTTGGTGCTCGCTGAAGTGCAAGATTCTGCTGATGTGTTATGTTGTATTAGTGTTTTTAAAGCACTGGGGTTTGGAACCTGATTTTACATGTGCCTGCTTCACGAGCTGGATCCTTGCCATTCATCAGAGTTTGGAAGCTGGGAAAACAGCTGCCTTGCTGCCCTGGGGGAAAAAGCTGTGCTTGGGGCTTGGAACCTGGCTCAACCTGTAGGTCAGAGAAGAGACAAATGAAGCAGTGCTGAGCTGGGGAGGTGGGTCTTGTTTTCCAGGGCTGTGGACGTGTGGGCTATTGGCTGTCTGATAACAGAAATGCTTACTGGACAGGCCCTCTTCCCTGGAGATTCAGACATTGACCAGCTCTACCATATCACCAAGTGCCTGGGTAAGAACAGCCCGTTGGGCTCCTAGTGCCTGCTTAGAAATGAAGGGGTCAAATACCTTTTGCCAAGGGGAGCAGGGTGTGGGGAGAAAAGCTGTGGTGTGTGCTGAGCTCTTTCTGAGAGCACATACTCTTAGCACCTTCTACAAAGGAGCTTGTGAGTGCAGCATGAATTCATGGCATGCAGGTGGAAAGAGAACAATCCAGACTTCAGCTCTTTCGGTAGTGCTGACCTAGTATTTCAGCCCCAGAAATGTTCTGTATTTCTTCTGCGTGCTTGCTTTGCTTGTGTCATTCCAGGTAATTTAATTCCAAAACACCAAGAGTTATTCAATAAAAATTCCCTCTTTGCTGGCATGAGGTTGCCTGAAGTGAAGGATGCTGAATCTCTGGACAAAAGATATCCCAAACTCTCCACCGCAGCGCTAAATTTAGCCAAGGTAATTAACTGATTACTTACTATGAATGTCTCTCTGTTTACTTGTCCTTTGCCTTTGGGAGCCGAGTGCAGCCTTCAGAAAGGGATGGGGCTCTTGAACTGGCTTTCTTTCAACTACCTGTGCCATGAGCAACTGCTTGGGTTGGTGGCTTAGTGAGGACTGCCAGGATATGACAGCTGCCATCCTGGGCTTCAGGGGAGACTAACCCAGTTATCTCCAGTGCCAAAGTGGTCACTGCCTGCCCTCCAGGGAGGATTTGTAGCATATAGTGCCCCACTGATTAATTTTTCTAAGTAAGATTTGAAAGGTGAAGAAGAGCTTGTATGTTCAAAGTGTGTCCCCTACAACTCACTGCATCAGTTGAGCTTTGGAAACATCTCCCAAAAAGCTTTGTCTCTCATCTGTTCCCTAAGCGGATGCTTTGTAGATAATAGACAGCCCTTTACTTGTTACTTGCTGACAGAGCTGTGTTGATACGGCGTTTTCTGCCAACCCTCCTGCTGGTGGAGGTGCTGCAGGAAACAGGCTTGGATGGGATGGCATCCAAATGTGTCCCAGGCTATTAGAGCTGTGTGTCTACTATGTGGAGTTAGGAAGCCTAAAACTTTGTAATAGATTCTGAAGAATCCTTCCAGGAATTTCTTTTGTGCTTCCAGTAGTCTGGAGCACCGATAAGTTGGGTAAGTAAAACAACCCAAAACCCACATGGCTGTATTTGAAATGTGTAGTGATCAAAACAGACTCTAAAGCCTTAGCTGAACAGATGTTACTGAAGCGAGGTAGGTTTACTCAGAGCAGAGTGATCTGTTTGCGTGACAGGTATTCGCTACGCAGCAACCACTCTTTGTGAGCATTAGTGATAGGAATGGAAGCAGCCAGCGGGCATTAAACTTTATTGGTAATGGTGTCTCTTGGGTTCAACTCAATCTAACAGGCCCTAGGAGGTGGAGTTTTGCAGCTTTTTTCTTGACTGCCCTCAGAAATGCTAAAGCCTTTGTTCCATTTCTAATGTATTTCCCTTCTAATGTTTACGTTGATTTGACAGACGTGTTTGCAGATTGATCCAGACAAGAGGCCATCCTGTGCTGAGCTCTTGGAGTGCGATTTCTTTAACAACGATGGATTTGCTGAGAGGTAAACATTTCAGCTCTTGCCGAAAGCGAACTAATATTAGAAGAAAGTTAAGCAGTTGCGCTTGAAGAGTGCATGCTGGGTTTCCAGAGCTGACAGCTGCTGAATGTCTCAGTTCTGTTTGGTTTTAGCCTTCCTGGAAATAGGAGAAAAGTCAAAGTGGAACACATTGCAGCAGCACATTTGTCTCATTACCTTGACAGGATGTTAATTCATCAGTGTGCGCACCTATTGTCACACCATATTGGGTAGTGTAGTCTTACACTGTACTCACTCTGCATCTACACCAGGCTGAATACAAACACCGGTATTGCTGTTGTGTGAAAAGTGTGTGCTCAGAAGATTTTATTTATTTCAATGGCTAAGTCATATTTGGCTGGCTTCTCATGGTTTGATTACTTAAAAGGCTATTGGAGCCTGTGCTGAACATCAGCTGGTGACGATACTGAGATTAAAAGAAGCCCTTTTATTTTTTCCCCCCCCTTATGTGGAATGTAGGTTTGCTCAGGAGCTTAAATTAAAGATTCAGAAAGAAAACAGAGACCATCAATTTCAAAAAAAATCAAAAATCAGCAAAAGGGACAAAGATGATGTTTCAGAAGAAAGAAAAATGTTTGGTGTTCAGGTTGGTCCATCTTTGTTTTCTGAACCTGTATTTTTTTTTTCGTGTTTTAAAATTACTACATTATGTGCAGCAGTTTAAGTTCAGGGCAAAAATAGAATCATAGAATGGAATCATAGAATGGTTTGGGTCAGAAGGGATCTCAAAGCCCATCCAGTTCCATCCCCTGCCATGGGCAGGGACACCTCCCGCTTGTTCAAAGTGCTCAAAGCCTTATCCAGCCTGGCCTTGAACACCTCCAGAGATGGGGCAGCCACAGCAAATAGGAGCATAATTGTCCATTTCAGGTTCTTTAAGAAAGTGTAGGTAAGCTTGATGTGCCAGAGAAGCTCATCTTGTCTCTAAGCTACTCGTTAACCACAACTGTAAGAGAAAGATGATGCTTATCTTCCCAAACAGGATTTCAGCATTGGCCCGAAGAGCAGAGATACAAAGCTCTTAAAGGTGAAGCGCTCTAAAGCTGCTGCAGAGAAAACAGACCGACGCTCCAACCTGAGCTCTCTCTATGACAGTGCGATCAACCAGTTTAAAATCAGCTCTCAAACCAGCCTGAAAGATTTCAGCAACAGCTTGGACTATGCCAAGAATACCGGCATAGTTATCCCTCCCATCCACCAGAACCTTTCTCCCACTACGATTAGGATGAGACCTGTGCCTGGGAACCTTAATTACAGGTACAGAAGCAGAGCTTGTACCCATTGTCCCTTTTGTCAAGGAATTGTTATGTCCTGAGAGAGGTGATGGTGTGGGAACATGAGCATGTGGGTTTGGGACGGGAAGAGCGCTCAGGAAGAGGATTATAGATGGATAAGAAAGCCCGGCTTCACCTCGGAGAGCTGTGCGTGTCCGTGCAGGCACAGGCTCTCTGTGTCTCTGCACTTGGCAAAGCGCTACTGGACAGCAACTTGCCAGCCGCTCTGTCACTGGCCTTTCTTTGACTCGTGGTTTGTCCTTTGGACCAAACTTGTCTGTTAACTGAGCTCGTGGAAGATATTCTCCCTGTGAGCCTTCCTTTATCAGCATTTAATGACAGTGTTTCTGGGTGTCTTGCATTTGCTTTTTTTCTGGTCTCTATGTTACCCCAATTAATGCAAAGATTGGGGCATTTTTGATTACAGACTTGACGACAAGAGTGAAAAATACTTGTACCCGTTTCTGAAGCAACGGAAGCATTCTCCAGCAGGCCATTACAGTGTAAACTTGACACCAGTAAGTCATCTCATTTCTCCCTTGGCAAAATAAAAGTAGATTCTGAACCCAACTATGTGTTTCCCATCTGTTGCAGCCTTCACCACGACTCCCAGCTAGAAATATTATTTTCTTCATCTCTTTTTTCCTACATGTGTGTTCTACTTTGCTAATGCTTATGTTACATGGAACGTATTTTGTGTCAGAGGGCGACTTTGAATGAGAGGAGCAGTCCAACATAGTATATCTGTGAGGCATAGAATATATCCATGGCCTCCTGCCTGGGCAGGAAAAGCAGACCATGCGTGCTGCGCTGCTGAAGCAGAACTTGGAATTTAGGTTTAACCTGGCTTTATTTAGTCATGTCATAAATACATTAACAACTGATAATGGAAACAATTGAAATGGAAGGCTTTCCCCTGCACTCATTACCTAGGCAGTATTCTTTCCACCCCAGCAGGAATCTTTGCCTTTTTATAGATAACTAATCCAAGCCATTCTCCCAGTGTTGTATTTTATCACTCTGAAAGCAGCCTCACTTAGATGGCTGGGTTTTTTTTTTTTTGCTGTGGCTGCTCTGTTTAATGTATAAATTACCCTTGAAGAGTGGATTCCTTCACACACATTACAGCGTTCCCTTTCAGTCTTGTGTAGGTTCCAACTGCAGTAGAACATCGTTGCGGTGATGCATTTTTGAGCTTGAAAATAGCTTTGCTTTTTCTGTATTTTCACGAGCTGGTGCTTATACCTTTGATTATAGGTTGCTAATGATAAAAACATCCTTCAGGCAAGTAGGAAAAAATGGGAATTCTCCAAGACAGACGTGCGTTTGCCAGAACTAAAACATCTCCCTGAGCTGAGAGGAGTGGAAGGTATGAGCTTTGATGTCCTCCAAACAAAACCTGGATCCTAAATAAGTGCCAGGAAGCAATGCGCATTAGTGCAACCAGCTCTTGCGTCCATAACATGGCATTCATTGATTATGTTTTGCAGCACGGCATCCCAGATTTCTGAAAAAGGAATATAAAATGATTTCGGAGTCCCGTGTCCCCTCCCTTGCTGCTATTGAACTCCATAACACAAGCGTAGCCTCACAGCAGGTAAAGAAAAAGCAATAAAACAGTTTGCGCTGCTGTGTATTTGTTGGTTTGGGACTTTCTGGACAGCACAACCCACAGATTCCCAGTGTGACTCTTAGCCAAAGCAGAACTTGCCTTGGTTTCTTAACTGCCTATATAAAAGGACCAGGGTCTTGGGGGAGAGAGAAGGGTCGCAGATGAAATGTGGATCTCTACTTGTCTCCCTGGGGTTAGCTAGATACTAGATGGGCGCTGCTAAGACAGACAGCATGAATTGTTGCTATTTCAGCTGGCTGGATCAAGGTGGATGAAAGCCTGGTTTACTAGAGTTGGAGAGACCAGGAGGGGCGTATGTTTTGAGGAGAACTGTCCTGGCTGCATTGGATGTTAAGGGGCTGAGTGCAGTATGGAGGAGGAAAGCACAGGAGCCAGGTGTAGGGAGAAAAATGGAAAACTTGCAACTCTTAAAGATTAGTTCCTCAGTAGCATTGACATGTTTGGGAATGACATAATTCCATAGGCAAATGGTACTTTGGGTGCCTTGCTTCCCATAGAGATTTGGCAGACTGTACTGGGGGGGAGCATTTTTGAAGTCTGATTTGATCAAAGAACAGGTTTAAGTTGCAGGTCAGCATTGTGTATGTCCCTAGAAGGCGGTTTCTGGTTGTTCTCTGTTTATACTGCAGTTGGAAACTGAGCCTCTTTTCTTTTCCCTTCCTAACTGACAGATGTCCGGGACCTTGATGCCCAATGCGTCAGAAGCCACTTTCCCCAGAGTTGAGCACTAGCCTTATGGAGAAGGAGATCGCACCTGCCTGTAAAAGGTAGGCTTTAATTTCTACAGTGTGGATGTCTGGTGGCTTTAATTTCTGCTGCTTAGTCTCTTTGGAATGGATGGTTTCACAAATACATGTCTAGTCGGGAGGTGCACTGGGAAAACCATTTTACACCTCACATTCTCAATTAGGACTCCTAGCTAGGACAGACTCCCTACTGCAGCCAGCATTCTTTACACAGATAGTGCAGTTGGCTGTGGCAGGTAAATCGTTTTCCTGAGCTGAGGTGCTGGGCATTGGTGTTGGAGCCCATGAAGTCTGGAGCTGAGGAAGATGATAGAATAGCGTAAAGGAGAAAGTGGCTACCTTTATGTGAGGAGTGGGAAAAAGGGGTGTCAAGCGCATCACAGAAAAATGGACTTGCAAGAAGGGAGAAAGGCATTTTGAGTGGCTCGTGAAGCTTAGCATTGGGAAAAAAATTTAGTAACTCTGTCATGCAATCTAAATTTATTTAACATAGCTGCTGATACTTCAGTGTTCTGCAAGTGTATGATAGAAGTCTGGGAGAGAAGGAGGCTTGGGAAGAGTCCTGGCTGTGTGATTGACTTGTAGTCTTTAAGTACTGAGTATTCTTGTACTCTGCCACTCTGTTTGCACTTTCAATTAGCATGGCATCTTACTATTCTGGATTGTTTTAAGCTGAGGCTTTTAAATGTGGTTTTAATAGTTTCCCGTCTTGCCCTTGGAAAGACACAGAGTTCTCCAGGTCATTTTGTGGGAAAAAGCCCTCATAGAGAAAATTGTGTGGTTTTGTTTGTTGTTTTGCTTTATTCTGTTGGGGTATTGCTACCTCTTGTTGCTCAGCATCCTCCAGGGAGTCTGCTGTATGTATTGGAGTCAGTTTTATCCTCTTGAAAGCAAGAACTACACTGCTTAGCTGAGGGGTTTTTACTTTCATGATTTCTTCTCTTTCTTCAACGAGGCTGGGCAGAAGGACAGCACATTCCAGAGGGAGCGGGAGTTATGGAGATTAATAAGAGGAGACCAGGTGCTTTGGAAGGGTCTTCAGGGGCTGTGGTTCAAAAATCTCACTGACCCTCTTGTGCCCTGCATAAGTGGGATTTACTTGGTGCCTTGCGTACCCTGGTGCTGCTGGCCTGGACGCGATCGCATACCAGTTCCTCCAGGGATTCTCCCTGTGGCCACAGGGACCCCCAGTCCCAGCCACCTCCCTCCCCTCTCAGGGTTCTTTACCAGTAGCCACGAGCATGTCACAGCCATGGTGCTGACATGCAGGTGCAAATTCTGCATCTTGTTTTTATCTTTGGGTCCTTTGTTTCCTTTTTGAGGAGAGGGAGCAGCTGCTGATTCTGAAATCTCTGCACAAATGCTGCACATGCTTTTAATCTGCATGAGCGTATTTAGCACTTACATTCGCATGATGTGATGGCTTAATGCTACTAGGAAGAAAGAAGAAAAAACATTGGGATGGGAAGCAATCCTGAATATAGAAGTGGGGGAAAAAGAAAACTTACTAAAGTTGTCTCGTCTGCGTAGCACAGAGGTGTAAGTGCAGAGCATTAGCAAGGTAAGGACATGTAGTAAATGAAAATAAAGGAAGCAGAGCACCAGGGAGTCCGTCTCTGGTTTTGTTAACTTGTCCGTAACATCATCCCACCTTTCTCCTCTTGATGCAGGTGGCTGAAACGGTGGGAACAATCCACCTGACTTTCCAGGGGCTAAAGTTGCAAGGCCTCTGCAGGAGAGGGGAGGATCCCTTACTCTCCTGTTAGCGCAGCGGACTGCTGTGGGCAGTGCCTCAGGTCCAGTCTGAGGACAAAGCTCGCACTCCCATCGCTGCTGAATTTCTTGTACGCAAACCAGCTCTGAAATGTTGATTTTCTGGACTATGGCCTGGTCTTGTCAGCGCCCACCAGAAAAAAAGAGTGGCTGTTGGCATGTGACAAAGGGCAGAAGCTGGTTTGGAGGATTTTGAAGGAAGATGGGCTTTCTTTTGTCTTAACTGCTGCCCTCCTGAGACTTTTCTTTTTAAATGAACAGTGGAAGAGAGTAGGTAGCTGCTGAAGTTGCCGTGTTTTGGTGAGCTCCCTGCTCTGTATTGGAAAGCACCTTTGCCTTGACAGAAATGTGAATGACAGAACGTTTGCACAAGAAATGCAACATTTGAATGTGTAAATGTCCCCAGCTCTTCCTCTGAAAACCGGGCGAATGCTCAGCAGCACGCAAGACCTTGCATTAAGTTCCTTTTCCCTCCTTGCTTTCATTCTCTGGGTGTTGAACTGGGCCTGGTGTCCAGCTGCTGTTAACGGTGAAGGAAGAATATTCAAGGGAAGAGTGATGTCAAATACCAAGCTGAGAAGCGAGTGGCATGCGAAATGGCTTCTGTGAGTGCTCAGTAACCCACCAAGTCATCGGTCCTTTACTTTACCTGGGAGAACGGGATGTGGAAAACTCAGCAGTGGTATGTAGGGAGAGAAAGGCAGTCGCTCTGCTTAACTGCCCTCAGGTTGGCTCCAGTCAGCTCTGGGGTGTCCTTGCGTCGCTCACAACTCTGTTTAGTGGCACCTGGAGGCTGCTGTCACCGCTCGCACCCCTCCGCAGCATAGTTAGTTTGGGAACTTGTCTTTCCACAAAACATGGCCTTTCCCATCAACGTATCGTGGCGGAACACAGGATAAACATCATTATACTTAGAGATTTGTGCCTGTACTATGTTTTGACATGTCCATTAAAATCTGTAAATAAAAGGATATTCCGATTCCGAATTCCTTGGTACCAGTATCCTTACAAAGATGGGTTCACATCATCTTCCCAGGACTTGGCGTCATATCCACTCATTTGTCTTGGTGGCATCACCCACACTGTAAAACAGGACTTTGGAATCAGTTTTAATAGTCGACATTGAGCGTTTTGCAGCCATCAGCTGCATCAAACAGCCAAGGATTTGGGGTTTATTGTTTGGGGAGGGGGGAAGGAAGTTTCTGGGGGAATGGACAAGGGAAAGTAAGGTTTTCATAGAATCACAGAATCATGGAATGGTTTGGGTTGGAAGGGACGCTACAGATCATTCAGTTACAAGCCCCCTACCATGGACAGGGACACCTCCCACTAACCCAGAATGGGGAGAGGAATAAAGGTTTGGGGAGAAAGGGGCAGGAAAGGAAGGTTTGGGGGGAATGGGCGGGGGAAACCAGCAAAGTTTTGGAATTAGGGAGGGAAAAAGCGCAAGTTTTCAGGAATTAGGGGTGGATAAAGGTCAGAGTTTGGGGGAGGCGCAAGTAGAGGGGCAAAGGAAGGCCGGCGGTAGGAAGCCCGGCGGTAGGAAGCCCCGGGCCGGAAGCGGAAGCGGCGGGACCGGAAGCGGCGTTGGCGGCCGGTCCGGGCGGGGTTGGCGGCCATGGCGACGGGCGGGGAGGAGCAGCAGGGCGGCTGCGAACACTACCGGCGCGGCTGCCTGCTGCGGGTGAGGCGCTACCGGGGCGGGGGTGGCCTCGGGGTGGCGGCGGGGCGAGCGGCTGGGGCCGCCGGGAGCGGGCGGGCGCTGACGCCGGCCGTGCTGTTCGCAGGCGCCGTGCTGCGGGAAGCTGTACCCCTGCCGGCTGTGCCACGACAGCGCCGAGGAACACCAGCTGGACCGGTTCCGCGTGGCCGAGGTGCAGTGCGCCCGCTGCCGCCTCCTGCAGAAGGTGAGGGCCGCCCGGGGCGCCGCCATCTTGGGGAGGTCGGCGTCGTGGGGAAGTGGTCGCCGCCACGTTGGGGCCTTCGCCGTTATTGGGGTGGCCGCCATATTGAGGAGGTCACCGGTATTGAATGGGGTGTGCGGCCGCTATATTGGGCGGGTCGTCGCCATTGGAGGCGTTGATCGCCATCTTGGGGAGGTCACTCACTCTGGGGGTTGGGGTGCTGCCCTGGGATAGGAGGAGGAGGAGGTCGCCGCCACCAGGACCTTGTGGGTGAGGAGGTAGATATGAACAGGCAACGTGTGCTCGCAGCACAGAAAGCCAGCTGCATCCTGGGCTGCATCCAAAGCAGTGTGGCCAGCGGGGTGAGGGAGGGGATCCTGCTCCCCTGCTCTGCTCTGGTGAGACCCCACCTGGAGCCCTGCGTTCAGCTCTGGAGCCCTCAGCAGAAGCCATAGATCTGTTGTAACAGGTCCAGTGGAGGCCACAGAGATGATCCAAGGGCTGGAGCACCTGCTGTATGAGGCCAGGCTGAGAGAGTTGAGGTTGTTCAGCCTGAGAAGAGAAGACTCCAGGGAAACCTTAGGGCAGCTTCTAGTGCTGAAAGGGGCTGCAGGAAAGGTGGGGAGGGGCTCTAGATCAGGGAGGTCAGGGACAGGATAAAGGAGAATGTTTTTAAGCTGAAAGAGGGGAGAGTGACATGAGATCTTGGGGGGAAATGTTTTCCTTTGAGGATGGGGAGGCCCTGGCCCAGGTTGCCCAGAGAAGCTTTGGCTGCCGCATCCCTGGAGGTGTTCAAGGCCAAGCTGGATGAGGCTTGGAGCCCCTGATCCAGTGGGAGGTGTCCCTGCTCACTGCGAGGGAGTTGAACTTGATGACTTTCGTGGTCCCTTCCAATTCAAACCATTCTTTGATTATTCTATGGTGGGGAGGCGCAGCCACACACTTATTGGTTCCTCCCTTGTTCCTCTCTATGCTGCAGGCCCAGCAGCGCTGCGAGGGCTGTCAAAACCTTTTCGGCGAGTACTACTGTGATATCTGTCACCTCTTTGATCGTGACAAGAAGCAGTACCACTGCACTGGGTGTGGCATCTGCAGGTGCGTGAAGGGAGGGTGGGATCCTCCATCCCAGCTCTGCTGCGCTTGGCTGGGGACAGGGATGGAGCAGGGCAGGAAGGAGGGTGCCAGGCGTGACCGGACACCATTCTGTGCAAACCGTGCCAGGGGAGGGTTAGGTTGAACATAAGAAAAGGTTTTTCCCCAGAGGGTGGTGGAGCACTGGAACAGCTCCCCAGGGAGGCAGGCATGGCACCAGGCCTGACAATAGCCCAGAAGGTTTGGACAATGCCTTCAGGCACATGGTGTGAATGTTGCAGTAGCCCTGTGCAGGGACATGAGTTAGATCCTTCAGTGACCCTTGTATGTCCCTTCCGACTCAGAACATTCTTTGATTCCTTAGGATCGGACCAAAGGAGGATTTTTTCCACTGTTCCAAATGCAATTTATGCCTAAATTTGAGTCTTCAAGGAAAGCACAAGGTAAGAACACACTAATTAACTCCGTATCTTAACAAAAACATCTTGAAAATGAAAGCTGGTAGTACCACAGCTCTATGCAAGGCCACACAGACAGGGGCAGGTTCTCAGAAGTGCACCTAACAACAGCACAGGTCACCTCTGGGTTGGCCTTGCTAGCAGTGGGAGTAATAGGAGACAAATGTTTTGGCCTCCTTTTAACAGGAGATTGCTACAGCTGGCAAGGTGTAAGTTGTTGCTCCTGTTCCCTTTTCTTCAGGGTGCCCTTTTCTTATGCACATTTTAAGGCATTTTTTTTAGTATGCTAAGTCACCTGATAATTCTAAGAACTTCAAACCTAAAGGCAAGCAATAATGTTTCATACATCTTTTCTTGCCTCTCTGAAGGAACAGTAGAATTCGCAAAAGTGCAGATCTCCATGCAGTGCAGTAACTTTTTATTTCTTTTTGTCTTTGCCAAGTGCATTGAAAATGTCTCCAGGCAGGACTGTCCGATATGTTTGGAGGTGAGCTGCTTCTTTTCATTCCTTGGATTTGTCTGTGGCCATACACATAAGACTGCGTTTAACTTAATTTTCTTTCTTTTGTCTGGTACTTGAAACAGGATATTCACACATCCCGTGTCGGAGCTCACGTTCTGCCATGTGGTCACCTTCTTCACAGGTAAAGCATTCCAGATATTTGAGAGAAAGGAATAGCTGCTGTGTTTTGTGTTTATCCAGGCCTGGTTGGTCTCCATCAGCTGCTTACAGCTGGTTTCTGAAGGGCCCACGTGGTCAGAGATAGCCTGTCTCGTCAGGAAATACTTTATTTAGAAAGGTTCTCTTCCTTCCGCAGTAAATTTTGGCAGCGGCAGAGGAACTTGTGTTACTGTTCATTTGGAATTTTCCCATTTCCTTCTGTTACTACTGGAGTTTGAAGAATGCTATAGAGAAGTCCCTCCTTGGTGCAGGAAGCAGCAGCACGATGGTTTTCAGAGGCTGGTGGTAGCTCATCTGTTCAGTTTAGGTCCTTTCCAATGGAGCACGCTGTTGCACTACAGAAACTGCTGCCTCCATTGGGAATATAAAGTGATGTGATTCGTAGCCTTTGGAGGAACAGTTACCACTTTTCCCTTCCCTTTTCCCTTTCTGCTTCTGTATATGTTACAGGCTCCACATTTTGCTACTCGTTTAGCTCCTCATCTTCACCCACATTGCCTATATGGGCTAAGTGAATGGCCCCTGTGTTTGACATCAGTCTCTCCACACTGAATCTTCCTTCATCTCCTGCTCACCCTGAACTTACCGTGTGATGCCCCGTACTCCATGTTTTCAGCAAACTTGAACCACACAATTCTTGTTGTAGTGTTGACTCTGTTCCCTCGTGTTAAGGTAGCAGACCTTAGAATGCTACCAAATGTGCCTTGTCTCCAGATTTTTGCCTAAGTACTCGGTGATTCTGCTGGGAATCTCACTTGGACCCAGGATATGTTTTATCTTTTAGTCTGGGAATAGCTGTGTGCCTTTTCCCTTTGTTCACTCCAGATGTGTCACCAGTCAGTGATTCCATTGTCCTTACTGAACTTCTCGCTGTGTTTTCTTTTCAGAACATGTTACGAGGACATGCTAAAGGAGTAAGTATTTCTAAACGTCTTTTAATATTGCTGTAGTCCAAAACGATCACTTCAAGAGGCAGAGATCACGATGCCGACGTTGTACCAAATAACATAAAGCCAACTCTTAAAGGGATAAAGGGCTTTTAATCTCCAATTCAGTTTGCAAGAACTTGTTGGTTTGTGGTGTTTGACTGATATAAGAAACTTGTCCTTTTGGGAGGGCTTGTTTCACGGCCCCACTCCCTCTTCTAATTTAGATTATTTTTCCCTCCTGGCAGAGGTTACAGGTGTCCTTTATGCATGCACTCAGCCTTGGATATGACAAGGTACTGGCGACAGCTGGATGATGAAGTAGCGCAGACTCCGATGCCCACTGAGTATCAGAACGTGACGGTGGAGGTAAGGGACAACTCTGTTCCCAGTGCCTTTGCGCTGCCAGCAGTAGAGGGCACTCAGAACTTGTCCTGGATCAGCAGATTAGGGAATGATGAAATGTTGGGTGTAGGCTGACGGTATTCATCTGTTGGGCTTATAAACGCAAAAAAATACTCCCTTTCTGCCCTACAAAACAAAACCAACCCCAAAACCACACCTCTTCGTGCTGCGCTGTCACACAGCAGAGAAATGGCTTGGTCTTTGGACGTATCTTACTTTCTCCGGTGGTGCTGTCATAGCAAAAAGCAGGAATGTTTGTTTTTTATCACTTGGAGCTTCATGCTCCAGGCAAAACACAGTGGGCTTTCTGCAGAAATATTCAGCTGCTGATGTGTGCAAGGCTGGCACATTGAGACAGCTTCTGTTTTCTTTTTGTCTCTGTGCTAACCCAGAGCTGTGGAAGTGGTTGCTGTGTGCAGATAACGCTAAATGGAACAGCACTGGTCATTAATGTTTTAGGTGCATCTGTTATGGTTTAGACAACCCATCCCACCAGCTTATGGCATTGGGATATTTGGGAAAAACCTCTTTGCTGCCTGTTTTGAGAAGAACGTTAACATGGCTGACTGATTAATGTTGCTGGCTGCTGTTAATCTGCTCTCATTTGCACTTGAGGGTTTCTGTGGTGGTTTCCTCCATCAAGAGCAGAAGCCAAAGCATGTCTAACCGTGATGTATGCAAGGAGTCGCCTTGCCCTACTAAAAGTAGATTCTCTGTGATGATACAGTGTGATCCGAGTAGTTGCAAGTGGAAAAGTTACATCAGTCCTATAAATTCTGCTGCTGTCTTTAAAAAGGAATGTGTTTTCCACTTTGTCCCCTGATGGTAACCCAGTTCTGTGGTTGCTATAAGCGTGGTTGCAGCACATTGCCGAGTGTCCTGCTGGTGTTAAAGCCTCTCTCCCTCTCTCTTCTGTGTTTGTAGATCCTTTGCAATGACTGCAGTGCCCGGTCTACAGTGCAGTTCCATCTCCTAGGCTTAAAGTGCAAAAACTGTGACTCCTACAACACTGCCCAAGATGGAAAATGCCGGCTGCCTTTGGAGGAGCAGTGACTAAGACATGCACTCCGTACAGCTGGATGAGGAAGATTTGGCTGTGGAAGAGACTATCTGCTTAATACAAAACAACAAACATTTATTCAGAGTTGTCATGGGACCAGTGAAATGACTCCAAGATTTAATTAAATGTGAGCACAAAGGAGTTTTGCGAATTATGCCCCTGTCACTAGTACCTGGGGCATAGTGTGGTCCAGCCCTTCTGAAGTTTCCCACCACACAGTGTGGTGCCTGAGGAAGGTTAGTTTGTAGAGAGAAAACCATTTACTGTGTTGGAGAAGAGACAGCCTAGAGGAACAACTGCTGAGACACAATGAGATCAGCAGCCGATGCGGTAGATGTTTGGGGCAGCCAGAGATTGTGAGCATGGCAGGAGGTGCAGGAACTGCTATTCTGGTTGCAGCTGTGAGGGGGAACTTCTAGCTCCAAGTGGCCTTTTTACATCAAGCTGACCTCTGCAAAGCTTTACATGAGGATGTTTTGTTCCTTGTAAATGGCATGTTTGTCCCAGGGCCTCGGAGCCATTGCTGCGAGTGGCTGGAGAGGAGGAGCTTGCAGAAATTGCATCCTGGCTTGGTGTCTTGACATGTGCGCACGCAGAATTCATTTTGAACAAGGCTGGTGCCTGGGTGGTTTCTGACCTAAACGTTGAGCCACAAGGCTTCCCTTCTCCCCCATCTCCTTACTCGTATTCCTTGGCCAGCTGCAGTTTCCTTCACACCCATTTCTTCCTCATTTTGTTTTATTCCCTGACAATGACCAAGGCATCGTATGGTTCTGGACATGTGTAGCTTGGTGTTTAAGTACACGAGGTAAAGCACATCGTACGGTTAGGATTGATGTCGGGCTGAGTGAGAGATGTTTGCTAAGCAACAGCAGCTCACAGAGGCACTTGAGAAGTGTGGGGACCAATATTCTGTGGCTTTGGGGTTTTTTTAATGGTATTTGATTTCACTGAGGGGAGAGAGCAGCGGAGTGCTTTAAAATAAAACTTACTGAGTTATTTCAGGACAGGCAGATTGTTCCCATAATAAGATAAAATATATTTTTAAAGCCCAGTTACTTTTCACCATCCAACTGCTTGTTTTCAACTTTTCTCCTGTAAAACAAGTTTTTCTTAATCCAACCGTCCCCTCTTGTGCACGAAAACCTGTGATCAGGACTGTAGCGTTGCCGTTCCTTGCCTTTACTGGAGTATCTCCCTGAAGCACTTTTCTCACTGCTGTAAATGTAAAATAATGTCTCTATTAAATCAAGTTATCTGTGTGCAGCCCTCTCTTTCTACGCATGTACTCTGGAAGTTCCCGGCTGGCGTGATGCTGTGACTCGAGGCTGGAACAAGGACCAGTGTAGTCCAAAGGCTGGAACAAGGATCAGTGACCAGATGTGCGACTCCAGGGTCTCTGGTATGAAAACAGTGGACTTAATGGTCCCTGTATTTCCGTATTTATTTCTGCCAGAACCCAGTTTCCTCATCTCCCAGCTCGGGTCTCTGCTTTCCCATCCCAAACCTGCCTCCCCATCCTACCCTGCTCCGGATGTGCCGGTGAATTTAGGTGCCTGATGCCAGCAGAGCTTATCCCTCTACCATTGCTGCCGCACTGGGTCTTACTCAGAGCACTAGCACCTTGGCATGGTGGGTTTGGCTGCCCAAAAGCAGGATGAAAAAAGTTGAGGTGATGCCACTTGAAGGTTTTTGAGGTGCTCTTCTTACTTGAGAAGCGGCTTCCCTCTGGCTTTAGAAGGACAGGCAGGGTTAAGTGAAATTAAACAGGATAAAAATGTGATGTCAAATGATGTTCTTTGAGATGAATCTGAGGAATGTTGTTTTTCTGTATTATTAAAGCAGTCCTTCTCCCAGAGAAGGAGGGAAAACATCCCCGGATGACACCCTTAGCTGACAGTTGAGAAGCCCACAGATGGCGGATGCTGAATTAGGTGCCATTTCCATAGGCAGGGCTGGTAGTGGGGGCCGGGATTTGCGTGGTTGCAGGAGATGGTTGAAGGAACACAGCATAGCTAGGAAAAGGAACGGACAATAAATTACTTCTATTTAACAGCCACTAGCAACCAGATGCTCAGAAGAAGGCTGGCGAGCTCTGTGTAGTCCTCATGGGCTCTGAAATCGGGGCAGGCTGTCTTTGCAGATGAACATTGCACAGCCCAGGCTAGGTGACGAGCGCTCTGGGTTGGTGGCAGAGGTGCCCTCGCCTTCTGTTGCTCTGTAACCAGGTGACACAAGACCCTTCGGCGTTCCTCACAGGCAAGTCTTGCATGACACAGGGTTGTCATAGATACTGTCTGAGTGGTAGGTGTTGCCGTCAGAAGACAGCGAGACGCTGAACACATCTGAAGCGATGCTGGAGGTGGAGGACATGGGCAGTATCATAGTTTTAATACGTCTCTGGTGGGTGGAGAGGTGGAGGCTGCAAGGTCCGTGCTGTCTCCTTGGGAAGTGCTGATCTTGCCCACCCTAACTGGGGGCTCCGTCACTGTTCCAGTGCCTGCACTGGGGAGCCTTTGGGTAAGGCTGCTGTTAGCCCACCCTTGTCTCTTTCTGACAAGGCTTCTCCCTCCAAGAAGAATCCTGTGGCTGTGAAAGCACGAGGGCTGCTGGTGATGGTGGGTTATGCAGGACACGAACCTCCTCAGCCTGCTAGAAGCAGCAATCCAGCCTTAATTAATAAAACAAAAACCAGAGCAGGCAAATTCTCCCTGCAAGCAGCTGCAAGGGAGAAACAGATGCAGCAATTTGTTCATTAACTTGATGAAATAGAGATGTTCTTCCAGGGCTGCTGCTGCTGAGGTTGTGGCCTCGCAGGTGGGAGTGACTGCCGGAGGAGTGGATCCGTTACAGCTGAAGGATGCGCGTATGGTGGGGGGTCACTGCTGGGGAGCACAAGGGGACAACACAAAGGGCAACGGAGCTGGTGACAGGGCTGGAGCACAAGTCTTAAGAGGGAATGGCTGAGAGAGCTGGGGCCTGGAGAAAAGGAGGCTGAGGGGAGACCTTAGTGCTGTCCACAACTCCCTGAAAGGAGGTTATAGAGAGGTGGATGCTGGCCTCTTCTCCCACATAACAAGTGATAGGATGAGTGGGAACAGTCTCAAGTTGTGCCAGGGGAGGTTTAGATTGGGTATTAGGAAAAATTTCTTCATGGAAAGTGTTCTTGGGCACCAGCAGAGGCTGCCCAGGGGAGTGATGGAGTCACTGTGCCTGGAGGTGTTTAAAGATGGGCGGACGAGGTGCTCAGAGATCTGGTTTAGCAGCAGACAGGTATGATTGGACTCGATCTCAAAGGTCTTTTCCAGCAAAATGATTCTATGAGCATTGGCTTGTGGCTTGCCAGAGCTGAAGCTGAATTTCTGTGCATCTTGCAGTTATCTCTTCCAGAGCACTCTGCTCATTACCGGCAAATTGCTTCCTCTTTGTAGTTGTTCTTTCCCTGCAAAAGTCCTGTCAGATCATTCAGCTCTCGGATAATATCCTGCTGCAGCTGGGAAGCCAGCTTGGGAAGCCTCAATAGCAAAGTAGGCTTTGTCTGTATTGCTAATTGTAAAACCATGCTGGTCAAACCCACAACCGAGCACATTTGATGCTAAATGATAAGCTAATTTTATCCCAGCTGGAAATATTCCTAGTTGGGTTCTGATCACAATAGGAGGCTGAATGAAAACCCTTAGCTGGGCTGCGCTTTGGAAAAGCAGCTCCCTAACCAGCTGAACTCTTCGGGTTGAGAAGGAAAATGATCTTGGGCGTGGGATCTGGCTGATTTTGACCTTTTGCTCTCCTGCTTTCGGTCTTTGCAAAGAGAGGAGGGGCAGCTGGACAACCTGATGCCACCAGCTGAACCGCTGGATGGTGCATTTAGCCATTTAGCTTGGCACCAAGCCCTCGACTCCCTTTGCCAGGGAAGCAAATTGCACGGCGCAGCAGAAAAATGAGGTGATAAAGATAAACGTAGCAGATAAAGGCAGGCAAGGAATGGAAAGTGCTGCGCTAAGCTTTGCTGTTCTGTTCCATGGAGATGCTGGATACAATCTACTTTTTTTTTTTTTTTACAGGAAGAGCCCTGTATAGCAGCGTTGCTGTGCAAAGTAGTCTTCATTGCCTTATGCCAGGGGTTCAGTCCTGTCCTCCCAGGGACTGGGGCATCTGGGGAGGCTGATCCCCTGCGTCCTGGCTCAGCCTCTGCAGGGCAGGTGCTGGGGCAGTCAGACCTGTGTTTTTACCCTAAGTGAGCTGGTGCTGCTTTCTGTTCTTGCCGCGGGCTGACGTCGAAGGGAGAGACAGGGCATTGCCCTTGGGTGCGGACACGGTGTCACTCACCTCCATCCTGCCCGAGCCTGGATGTGCACAAGCAGCCGAGCGCTGCTGGGAGTGGGAAGGATGCTTGAATCAGAGTGATGTGACGGTCCTGGGGTGAGGGCAGCAAGGGGGCTTGGCCAGGGCTTGCCTGCTGGCTTTTGGAGCTGCTGCAAAGCTGGCCTTAACGCCCCAGGGCACGGCAGCCACCTGAAATCAAGCTTTGCTCACCCATGTAGAGCAAAATCGGGAGCAGACGAGATTGTCACTGCCTTGTGGGAAAAAATGTAGTGTTCCAGCAAGGGCTGCAGGCACAAGCAAGGTCAGCAGAGCTATTAATAAAGCCAGTGCCTGCCAAAGTATGTGAAACTCGGGAGAAGGACTTGTTAAGCCAAAGAGTGGAGCGACGTGTGTTGGGGAGCCTGGCTGAGCCCTCCATCCCCATAGAAAGGTGCAGGGGTGATGGCTCAGGAGCAGCTGGGAAAGGAACCCCCAGTTTTGGGCTGGAGGGATGGATTTAATGACTCTGGTGTGGTTCTGGGCTTGCTGGCAGAAAGCAGGTATGTGTGGTCTGATGGCTTTGGGTCCAATAACATCATTTTGGGGGGAAGCAGGGATACTGCACATTAAACCTCCTGAACAGCCTCCCCCTCCCATGGGCTCCTCTCAAGCTGTTTGTCCAGGCATGGATCAGTACGTGCAAAGCTGGAGCTGGAAGCGTGCTGGGGTGGTGGCGTTGGCTGCGAAACTCAGCCTTAAGCCCCAAGGTTAACTCCAGCATTAGGTGTTTTCACTCTGCATTCCTGGGAGGGTTCAGGGAAAGGCAGGGAGCGCTCTACTGCTGGTCCCTACCTCTTGGGTTGGAGAAGAGCCTTCCCTGAAGCTGTGCAGGGTTCTCCTTGCTTGCGCACGCTTGAAAACCCCTGTCCTGCAGCAGGAGAGCTCTGGCTTCTTGGGGGCCGAGGCTGAGGTCTTGCCCCTGCCCGGCTGCAGAGAAACCATCTGTCTTTCCCCTTTCCAGCTGGAAGGAACACAGTTAGGGAAAGGCTCATCGTGTCACACTATTTATAACTTGGAGGGCTAGCAGAGCTTCTGTCTTTCCAGCTCCGAGCAGGGCTGGCTTAGCCCAGGGGTGCTCCAGCACCTCCATGCTGGACATCAAATGATTTCCTTGTTTTTTCTCCTTGATAGTCCCAGTACAAGTTAGGAGGGAGTTTGCATACGGGACTTGTTACTTGTCACTTTATGTTGTCATTATATAATTGCTCTCTGAGACCTGAACAGATTCTGATACCTTTTGCAAGGATCTGGGGGGACCTTGGGGTGGTGGCTTCACCGTTTTCCTCCTCTCACTTACCTTCTTCAGTTTTTGAGGATCAGGTCCAGGTCCCTATAATACAGCTGCTTCCCTGCTGAGCAGAGGGGAGAGGGTGGGGGGAAGAAGTCTGGGTGCTCTGTGATAAGAAAAACCCTTTTAAACCTGTTGAAAGAATTGGAAAACAATGGATTTTCTGGAGACTTGTGAGAAACGGTTAGGCCGCCAACAATTGTTTTTCTGGTTGTGCTTGCAAGTGGCTTTGTTGGCAAAATAGAGCAAGAATTTAATCACCTGGAGCTCCTGGCTGTTTGCAGCTGCTGGCAAGGTGGCTTTGGGGAGAGGTGTCAGGAGGGTAAGCGGAGTCCAGCATGCCTCAGGGAGGCTGCTCACCCAAAGGTGAAGGCTCAGCAGAGGCTGATGGCTCTTGGTCTGCAGCATCAACTCCACTCAACCCAAGTGACAGGGGGTAGGACAAGAAGAAACACCCTCAAGTTACACCAGGGGAGGGTTAGATTGGATATTAGTAAAAATTTCCTTACTGGCAGAGTGGTGAAGCCCTGGCAGAGGCTGCCCAGGGCAGCAGAGGAGTCTCCATCCCTGGAGGGGTTCAGAAAACCTGCAGACATGGCACTTTGGGACATGGTTTAACAGACACAGTGGGGTTGGGCTGCATGAGCTTAGAGGGCTTTTCTAACTTTAGTGATTCTAAGGCAGGAGATCCAAGGAGGGATCACGTCATCCAGCGTGCTGCTGCCAGGCTCTGCTGCTGCCCGAAAGGCCAGGGGAATGGGATGTTCTGCATGGAGCTATGTGAGCTATTTTTCTATATAAATAAAATATCTCCAAGATTAAATTAAGCCTAAGGGAGCGGGGAGGGGGAAGGTGAGAAGCCTTCAGGAAAAATTAGGGCTCGCTCTTTTTGTAAATAAAACAAGCTTGTGGCAGAGAGTTTTCTTTCTTTTTCCCTTTAGAGAGAAGAGGAAAAAAAAAAAACAAAAAACAACACCTCTTTATTTTTATGGCCTGGTCTCGCTGGGTTTCTTTCCCCCTTCTTCCTTCTCATAGCAATATGGGAGGACAGAAATCCCTGGCTAAGTTGGAGGTGGAAAGATAAGAGGGGTGTTTGCAACCATTGCCTTGAACACAGGCATCCTCCCTTTGAAAGCATCATCCCCCCTCATAAAGTCCTTTTTCCAGGTGGCAAAAGCATCTGTTATTTTTTTCGGCTGTCTAGCCCTTGCTAGTGCACAGCACTGTAGCCATAAACACATTACCCATGTCGCAGAGTGGATGCATTATGAATAAATGAAATACAAAGTCTGGTGTATCAGTGGAAAAGGAAAAACCCTTTGGCACAGTCCCAACACCAGCTCCCTCTGCCCCTCGTTAGAGAGTGTTGGGGTTGTTCAGCCTGGAGAAAAGAAGGCTCCAGGGAGACCTTAGAGCAGCTTCCAGTCCTGAAAAGGGACCTATAGGAGAGCTGGGCAGGGGCTCTGGATCAGGGAGGGCAGGGACGAGATGAAGGGAACAGTTTGAAGATGAAAGAGGGGAGACAGAGATCCTGGGGAGAAATGTTTTCCTGTGAGGTCCCTTCTGACCCAAACTGTTCTATCATTCTACGATCCCCTCCCCTAACCAGCCCTGCCACCAGCCACCCCCCACCTTCACAGGGTAGTAGCTGAACACACAAAGAAATTGGGGATAAACCCCCACATACACACTTTGCTGTATTTGAGCAGCCACATTTTTGAAGGAATAAAAATAAAGCTGCGGAACAAGCACCCACATGTGAAATGGGGCACCCCTCGGCCAAGGAGTGTGGGTGCTCAGTGCACCTTCTCACAAGCTTCCAGGCTGTGATTGGGAAGAAAAACACAACTAAATGGGGAAGAAAGGAAAAAAAAATTAAAAAAAAAGAAATTATGATCTGCTGTGGAGAAGCATCTGCAAGAAAAGAAAGGGAGCAGCGATAGAGCAGCCCCATAACTGTTTGTGATCCCTGGCGAGGCGAAGGGAAGGGTTTCATAGTGCAGTGGTGCAGGAAGGTGATTTCTGAGGAAGGGGCAAGTGAAAGCACAGGAGGTGCCTTGCACCCTGGTGGTTCAGCAGCCCCCACGTCCCCCTCCCAAGCCACGGGGCAGCAGCATTTCAAAGGATGCTGAACTTCTGTCCCACCTCTTTACCTCCTCACTTTCCTTCCCCCTGGGGCATTTGGGTTCCCTTGCCTGCAAGCCAAGTGGCTGATGTGCCCCAGGACCAAGAGTTTCCTACACAAAGGCCAAAATTCAGGTTTATTGCGGACACCGCACGCTTGCCCTCTGCTTGGTTGCCTGTCATCCACCAGACCCAGCACAACCCTCCCCGCAGCGACGCCCGGGCATCTCCTCAACAGCAGATGCTCTGCTGCAGAAACACTTATAAATTAAGGATTTATTGGGTTTGGGTTTTTTTTTTGCCTCATCCCTGCTAGGAGTCGTCATAGAGAGGGTTGTTGTAGTTGCCCCAGGAGCCATAGTCGTGGTCATCCAAAAGCCTGCCGTAGGAGGAGTGCCTGCCGGAGAAAAGCAAGCCCAGCGTTACCAGTTGATTGGTGGTTTGTTAGTTATTTTACCGTGGGGTGAGAAAAAATAAATACCAAAAACACATGCAAGCCCTCACTAGGTCAAGCTTTGGGATACAGAAGCAGGAAGCACCAGGACAGAAAATTAGCCCAGGCAGGATTTTGCCCCTGTCGAACCAGTCTGGGACATGCCAGGGAATTAAAACAAGATCTTTGCTCATCTTAGTTGTCAGCAAAGCCTCATTACAGATGTTCAGTGCTGGGTTGTGCTGCTGTTTATTGTCTAAGTCGCAGCAAGGCCCACAGCAGCAGGATAATTACCAGTTATGACTATGCTGAACAACATCTCCGGCATTTGAGTGAGGTTGTTGCAAAACAAGGAGGAAAAAAACTCTGCTTTTTAACATAGATGTGGTAGAAAACGCAGCCGTGCTGGGACCAGAGGCTGCGCAACACCCCACTGGGCTTGGGGAGAGCACACCCCCAGGGCTTTGCCCCCAAGCATCACCCCGTGATGGGGAGAGGGGCTGCAGATTTTGGGGAGCACTCCAAAACTAGCCTTACCTGATCTTGAGGTATGCCGCTGCCCCGAAAACCAGCACCACCACCACAATGACCGTCACGGTTATGGCCACGATGCTGCCTGTGGAGAGGCCATTAACAGGGTAGCGCTCGCCCTCCACAAATCTCAGCCCATAGCATCCACCCCACACCTCAGCTGCTCCGAACACACCCCTACCAGCTGTCTCTGAGGGAGGGACATGGCCTCGCCGCTTCCCAAAGCTCCCTGGAGGCTGGGCATTCTGTATTTTTGCAATGACCCCATTTTCATAAAGGCAGGGCAGGTGGATTTGGAATAAAACACAGCTGGGCTTTACTTTAGGACAATGCCCTTGCACCTTGATGCTCCTTTCAGCACCAGGCAGCTTTTAGTGCTGATCCAAGGCTGGAAAATGCTCCAGATCCCTCCCTTATCTGGCCTTATGAAGCACTTTTAAGCTATCTGAACTTGCAGAAAGGAGCAGGTGAAAACTGGTGTCAGCTTAGTTAAGGTCTCCAAGAGAGACAGAGAGAGAGAGAGGAGTCTTGCATCTTCATAATTCAGGCTGTATCCAAGCACTTGTTTCATAGAATCATAGATTCACCAGGTTGGAAAAGACCCACTGGATCGAGTCCAACCATTCCTATCAAACACTAAACCATGTCCCACAGCACTTTGTCCAGCTGTGCCTTAAACACCTCCAGGGAAGGTGAATCAACACCCTTCCTGGGCAGCCTGTTCCACTGCCCAGTAACCCTTTCCATGAAAAATTTTTTCCTAATGTTCAGGCTAAACCTCCCCTGGCGGAGCTTGAGGCCATTCCCTCTCGTCCTGTCCCCTGTCACTTGGGAGAAGAGCCCAGCTCCCTCCTCTCATCCTTAAGTGTTTCAAGGCAAATTTGCAACTAAGGATTTTAGTCACATCTCCGGGCAACTGATGTTTGGTATCTACACCTCCTTGTCTCCACTGGTGGAGCAGATGACACGGGCTCCTCCAGTGAAGCTCCGCTTTGGCTGAACAGTGCTCTCAGCAAGTTGACCACCTCTTCCCTCCTGCTTTGAATCACAGAATCACCAGATTAGAAGAGACCCACCAGATCATCGAGTCCAACCATTCCTATCAAATACTAAACCCTTTGAGGAGTCTGCCCTTCTTCTTTCAGCACCCTGAGGTTGACATTCAATCTCTGTAAGCGTATGTTGAGCAGTAGCACTCACCTGCGCTCAAGGCGCGTGGGACCTCTTCCATGGTGACTCCAGTGGCGAGGGTGGCTTTGCCAGTGGCCACGGCCTCGGTAGGGCTCGGCACAGTCACTGGGGGGGACGTGGGCTCCACAGCCAGGCTTGACGCCACGGCCAGCGTCTCCAGGGAAGGGATGTCCTTGGTCAGCGCCGGCAGCTGGGTGCTGCCGGGGCTCGCAACAACAGGCGTTGGGGACAAGACGGTCCCAGGGGATGAGTACGTGTTGCTGGTGGCCAGGGAGGATGAGGATGACGGTGTATCCGTGGGGCTGGGAGCTGTCCCCAGATCCATCGTGCCTCTTGCCAAGCTGGCAGTATTTGCTGTCCGAAGACCTGGGGCTGTCTCCAAGGTCGGAGGCACCAAGCTGTGGTTGGAGGCGACAGACGGGCTGTCTGCTGCGGTGACGGTGGCTGCCGTGGCGGAGCTCACGGTGACAGAGGCAGGAGCAGGGGACAACGCTGCTGTGGGGGTGGCATTGTGGTTACCTCCCTCTGCTGGCCCCGAGGACGTCCCATCTCCGGCAGGTGCTGTGGACGTGGGCAGTGAGGGCTGGCCAGGAGCTGGCATGGGAACAGCTGCATCCCTGGAGCCTGGTCCTGCTGGAATCCCCTCCGAGGGGACAGGAGGGCCAGCAGAGGTGAGGGGCAACGCTGTGGAGACATCAGTCAGCCCTAGGAGGGAGACAAAAAAGGTTTAACAACAGGGAAATCCTTGGGGCAACCTGCGGTTTGGGTGAATACTGAAGCATTTGGGAACGAGTTTACTATTTTTAAAATGCTAAGAGCTATCTAAAAGAGATGGAAAATATCCCTGTGTGGCTAATCATGAGGTTTAAAGTAGAACAGTCACCCTGGCATGGATCAGCACCATTTTTCCCTAAGGCTGGGATCTCCCCCTCCCCCAAACACCCCCTCCATCTTCCCAGCATCTTCTCCCAGCAGCCAGCAAAGCAGCAGGGGGGCAAGCTCCTCCTCAGCAGCATCCACCGTGCAGCTGGGAATGATAACACAAGGCAACTCTTTCTCTTCTCCCCCCATTTCCTTGTGCATTCAATCATTTGTCTCCATTTCTTAGCATGAAGATGAGTCATTTTTCTATCCCCACCAACAGACTCTGGAGCTTTTTGTTCCATTCTCCCTCCCTCCTTCTACTCTCCATGAGCAAACCCAGCACTGGACCAGCACTAGCAGCCAGCTCCCTCAGCACAATTGGGCTGAGGGGAGAGTGTGCCATCTCTGAGTGACATCTGGAGAGATTTTTATTCCCACACATTCACTTATTTACACCCCTAGAGCATCCCAAGCCCGGCACTGGGAAGAGTGAGGACTCGCCCCAGCACAAACAAGCCAGATCGAACTAATTATTATGAGCATGGAGGACAAAAGAACTACAAAATGCTCATTCAGGGGAAACTCTGAAGCCAAACTCCCACCTCAGGTCCAGAGACAGGAGTCTGGTGCTTGTCCAGGAGTCAAACAAGAGCAGAGAGAGCAGACAGCTACCCTGGTAGCTCTTTGTGAGCAGGAACTTGCAGATCATACATGTCTGGGTGTCGCTGGTGGGCATATAAGGCTCTCCTCCCCATCTCCAAGCCACCTCTCAAAGAGATGTCGTCCACTATCACAGCCCAAGCCGCTCTCCCCTCAAAAGAGAATTGAAATGCCACTCGTGCAAGTGATGTCAGAGCTGTTGCTGGCCCACCACACGACTCTTCTTGCATTTAAAACTGCACCAAGAAACAGTTGCATGGGAAGGACTCATATCTGGGTGCAGGGGCCGTGCAATGCAGGGTTCCTCCAGCAAAGCCCCTCACTGCTGAGGACCCAGGAGGGCCACAAGGCTCCTGGGACACAGACAACACCTTGTGTTGAAGGAGAGATGGAAACACTTAGTGTCTGTGCGTAGAAACGGTGGGATCCAGCAGAGCGAGCAGGGACCCACTAACCCATGGGTTTGGGTGTTTGCAGCCACCAGCGCATACAGAAGGTTGCAGGTGTCTAATATAGCTTCCCTCACCTTGCCTTCAGTAGAGGAGGACAGCAGAAGGGACACCTCGGCTAGGTCACTGCAGGGAGCACAGGTACATACCACACCTTTCATCAACGCATTTTCCATCTGGAAGCTACAAACACACTTGCCCAGGGATTTAAAGCCAACTCTGGGGCACAGCTTCTACTAGAGCTCGAGGTGTTTAGGAGCATGAGTCCCTGGCACACTTGACCCAAATTTTTAGATATTTCTGTGATGGACCCCATTTCACAAGCAGGAAGCTCTGGGAGGTGGGACTGAGACCACAGGTGCTCTTCTCTCAGGGACAGGCAGTTGGAGATGCCTCTGGGCATTTATCCTTCTCAGGCTGCTGAGACACAAGAACAGACCTTAGGGTAAGGGAGAGGAGGTGGATGACAAGCTGGATTCTGGTTACCAAATAAACCACCTGGCTCAGCACCCATGCATTCCACACCCAGCCCAACCACAGCAGCAGCAAAGCACCCAGGCATCCTACCTCATCCCTCACAGCTTTCCAAAGCATACCAGGGTCCTGCAAAAGCTTCTGCTGTCAACAGAGCACTCTATCTCCTCATCCCATGACCTCTACATCTCAAGCTTCCTGGTTAATACCTAGGAATCACTGGCATGTGAACTTGAACTGCGTAACTGTGATAATCCTGAGCTTTGCACCATTAGTTCAGATGAACGCACTGGTTTTCACAGCTCGGCTTCAGCCACAGCATCCGACCAGGACAAAGCCTGCCCACAACTCTGCCCCCATCCAACAAACCTGGTGGGTGCAAACTCACCCTGTCCCCTCCTCCTGCAGAGGCTGCTGGCTCCCTTGCCCAGCTCGGGCACTACAATACCATAAAACCAAGTATTCCCTGTGCTGCTCCATCCTCCTGCACAGCTCTCCATGCTGATGTGCCACAGGCAGCAGGTGCCAGCTCCTCCATGGCACAGGCAGGTCCAATACCCGCGTAGTAGAACCTCATCCAGTGGAAGGTGTCTCTGCCCACGGTGGGGAGGCTGGAACTGGATGGGCTATGAGCTTCCTTCCAGCTCAAACCATTCTGTGATTAAATCCGTGGCTGGGTTCAGGAGGAGCATTGAGCAACATGGTCTTTCTCAAGGATTTGACCCCGTGCAGCCATCCTGGACCTTAAGCAAGAGGACGCATGGTCTTTATCAGAGAGCAGAGGGTCTGCTTTGGGCTTGCATAGGCAGAAAAGGCGTATCAGTAACACAAGCTGATATCAAGGCATGAGTGAGGAACCCAAGCACTTCGGCTCAGCCTCCCTGTGCCCACATTTCTGGCCTCAGATCACTGGATTATTCCACCACACACAAGCTACACCAACACCAAGGCAGCCTCCCCCACCAGCAGTGATGCCAGGCATCACCACCGCAAGTGCTATCGCAGCAGCAAAGCCCTCAGCCTCTGCAATACTGCGTGAAGGTGCCCAGCTGACATTTCATTGCCAAGAGCAGCTTGCAGCCCACGAGCAGAGCGCTCTGCAGGTCTTACAAGGTCTGCACTGGAGCTGGCTAAGCCAGGATGAAAATCAGCTGCATGTAGTAGCACAGGGTGCTGGAAGTGCTGACAAACCCAGACCGAGCATCCCTTCACCCTTGACGTTCTCAGGGTCAACATCTACTTCTGCAGAACAATGTTTTCTCCATCACACCACGGTCTTTCATGTGTGTGGCTTCTCTGAGGTAGCTCTCAGCCTCTGCAGCACAACACAGTGCTGCTACATCAAGCACAGCCAGATCCTCCCAGGGCTGGCAGCACCTGGAAAGTTTATTACTTTCCATAAATATGGATGCTTCCAGTCTCTCTTGGGAACAGGCAGCTTACTACCTCTCTGCAAAGCGACCCTGGCGTTCCATGATGCTTCATTGCGCGTTGGGTCAGCAGAGCTCTCATGATCTGCTTGAGCTTTGAAAGCAAAGCGATAAGGACCTCAAAAAGTTGGCAATGCTGCTAGCCAGGATGAGTCAGGAAGTTTCCGATAATATCTAAAGGGCATAATTCAAAGGGTAAGCCAGAACTGGATGCAGGAACAATCCTTGGCTGCTGGCTGAACACTCCCAGCCAAGCGGGTCAGAAGTCACAGGGACATTTTCCCAGGAGAACAAGCACGGCTGAAGGCAGCACACTGCCCAGCTCAGTCTTGTTTTTCCCCATCTCCCCCTGCTCCTGCATGGTCATTGCCAGCCAGGCTTTGGTGTCTAGGTCGATATTGCTGCATTAATCTCTGCTAGCAAACCCTGCCTCTGCTACCTCTCTGACATCCTCTAGCTCTCCCCAGTCACCGTCTCCATCGGGTTATGTGGGACCCAGCAACTGCCCCCAGGGTCCAGCTCTCACCCAGAGCACATCAGCCCCTTGCACGCAGCCTGTGCCTCCTGGCATCCCAGGAAAAACCCAGACAGGATCCTAGAGGCAATGCAGGACAAAGGACCTGGCTGAAGACCCCTCTCGGCTGATAGCTCCACTTGTACTCATGCTGCTGCACCCAGCTCATGGAAAGCCTGCTCCTCAGCTGGGTGCTGCCTGTTCCCAGGGAAATGAGTGGCCAGAAGGGCACCCAAGTCATCCACAAGCCTGGTCCTCTGCCAACACTTCTGAAAAGCAAAAGAAAAAGAGCCAAGGTTTCCTTGTTTCTCCAGCACCTGGTCTGTAGGAGCAGCAGCTGTGAGCAATAACCAGAGCAGTGCACTGGAATAAGGCACAAAACACACCAGAGAAGTCCAGGACCACATGACTTCAAAGGCTAAAAAAAAACCTCAAACAGAGGTTGTCAGACAGACTGAAGGATGTTAAATATCAAAGGATGCCAAGCATAGTTTGGCCCTGAGGAATCTGACCATCTAATTCACTTAAGGCAGTTGACCACCCCGCTGGAATCCAGCTCGGAGCAGAGGCAGGGGACTGCCAGACAAGGTAATGACCCAGGAAAACAGCACTGTCACTTCACAGCCCCACGTGAGCTTTGAAAGATCCCTTTTCTAGGTTGTCTTCCCTAGGAGTATGGGAAAGAGCCAAGAAATGAAAACTTCAAATCACTGTAATTCAAATAATCAAAGTGGTTTGGGTTGGAAAGGACCTTAAAGCCCATCCCGTGCCACCCCCTGCCATGGGCAGGGACACCTCCCACTGGATCAGGGGCTCCAAGCCCCATCCAGCCTGGCCTGGAACCCCTCCAGGGGTAAGTATTTGATAGAAATGGTTGGACTCGATGATCCGATGGGTCTTTTCTAACCTGGTGAGTCTATGATTCTAAGTCTCACGAGAGCAGAGTAGAGTTTAGGAAAAAAACATTCCTCACCCTGCTGGCCACATTTCTCCTCACACAACCACATTTGCCTTTCTGGGCTGCAAGCAGAGAAGCTCAAGTCAAATCTCACATCCACCAGCACCCCGAGTCCTTCTCTTCAGGGCTGCCCTCGATACATTCTCTGCCCAGCCTGCATCAGCGCTTGGGATTGCCCCTATCCAGGTGAAGCACCTTGCACTCTGCCTTGTTAAGCTTCGTAAGACTCACACAGGGCCACCTCTCAAGTCTGTTAAATATCTTGCTCCTCAGGAATATTAACCCCAATCACCTGCCAGCCCAAGGAAGGAACCATCCACCTGATGGGTTGTCTCCCTCTCTTGTTTTCATGCTGTTCTCCTGGCTTCTGCGAGCGGCACAAAGGTCTCACCCTCGCAGAAGCTGCACGCTCCTTGTGCTCCGCTTGGGAAGCAGCTACCTGACCAGGGCTGGCAGCCTTTCAAGCAACGCTTTTCTCAGGCACTCCAGAAGCACTTGCAGCAAGCTTTTAAGTTGTTCTGCCTGCTGAAACACAGTAAAAAAAAAGGTACAAAAGCCAAGAGGACATCTCCAGCCCAAGCGAATGACATCAGCTGGGCAGCCATGCCGCAGCAAACAAGCATCCACTGATAAGGCAAGAGATAGAGCTTTTAACAAGCTTCGCTCCATGACTCATCACATCTGATGTAACTACCAGAAGATCCACATGATCTAACCCACACTCCACACACCTGCTCTCAGCCTGAATTAACCAAGGCACCAATGCCCCAGCTGCAGCTGGTGATGCTCCTCTAGCAGCCAAGGCCCCAGGGCTAATAAGAGTTGCTGTAACATCAGTATTATTTCCCCTCCCTCCCAGAAACTTACCCTGACTTTACTTGCACAATGGATTTAACCTTTCCGAGCAAGGAACATAACCAGAGAAGAAGAAGCCATCACAAAGAGGCCCATTAGGCACCCACAGCACACGGCGCTTGTGCAGCTGGGCTGGGTACCACTTTCCACACCAGCCCAGCAACTGCTTCTGGGGCAGGCACTAACAAAAGCACCCGACCCAACACCATACTTAAGCCCTATGCTATTTTTAAAGCAAAAATGTACAGTAACCTCACTCTACACACACAAGAGCCAGCCAGAGGAGGCAAAGAAGGCTGCTGATACAGCCCCAAGCTCTGCTCAAAACAAGGGGATACAGGAAAGTATTAGAAGTAGCATCACAACTCCAACACAAAACAACAAAGAACAAGTTAGAGACAATCTACACACAACACAAGCCTAAGAGCTATCCAACACCACAAACTAAGCCACCCAGCTGAGACCCAAGCCCAAGCTTAAATGGAGGTCCCAGCCCAAGGAGTAGAGGGTGCGTGGGTGGGGGATCCCAGCTGGCCCTTGTCAGGGTGGTTAGGGGCTATTAGCACATCAGCTCTGATGTAAAAGCTGGTGGTTGGAACCCTGTCCTTCTTGCATTTTATTTCTCAGAGCATAAGAAAAACACTAGAGAGAATTAATTGTAAACGGTGGCAGCAATGAGAGAATGCACGTGCATAGGGATGGGTTCTTCTTTCAGCTTTTCCAGAGGAGCAACTGAGCCCAGTGTGGCTCGCTCTGGGTGATGCGTTTGGTGGTGCGCAATCTTCTCTGACCTTCTGCATGTCCTATATTATGCTGGTTCTCACCCAGTCATGATGATAGAGCAGCCCTGACTCCTCTGGTCCTGCAGCACGTGTTGCTTTATTACCAGGTTAAGTGATGCGGAGCAGTAAAACAATTTACACTTAAATATAGGCTGAGGACTTCCTGCTTGTGACCTTGTTGCCTCGCCTTTAGTTTCTGTGGCTGGAGATTCCCACACCTACTGCTGGTTTTTCTGCACTTTCCTTCCCCCTTGCTTGTGGCCAGGTGTAACTTTAATTTTGCTGTTTCTTTTTGGCTATAAACCTGGCAGCATCCCGCTGCAGATGGCAAAAGGTCTCCTTATGGCGGCTAAAACTAAATAAAACTGGTTTCTGCTTTGGGTTCAACTTGTTTTTCAAGCTGTTCAGCAGTGGGCTGTCTCACCTTCTCTGTCACCACGTAATTTGGGTTTTGGTGGTGTTCGTTGCTCCCCTCTGGCCCGAGGGCCCCATCTGCAGTAAACAAGGATCTGACTGAGCTCTGTACTGATACGGAAAAGGGAGGATGAGGTGGTTTTGAACTTGCATTTCTGCTCTTCTAGAGCACAGTTGCTGAGCCCTGCTTTTTTATTCCCAAGAAATACAGACGACGGGGTGGGTCTGGGAGCAGCTCTGTGGGGTCTGAGTCCTGTCTCAGACCCAACAGGCTTTCCATGCCCGCGCAGAGGGAGCACCCAGCTGGGTTTGTACTGGGAAATGGTAACTCCTGGAGACACCTCTGGCTGCTGTTGAGCTCCAAGGAGTATTCCAGGGCCAATGGTGGCTCTCCAAGCCAGCAGCAAAGCTCCAGCACTGCATGCGCGTGTGACCTATAATGCCAGCAGCAGTGGGAGTGCCCCCGGGTGATGTGCCGCTTCCCTGTATCACCTCTCTTTCCAACTCCAGGCTGTGTTGTTGCTTGTATAAAACCATCTGTGAGAGGAAGAAACTACCAGGTGAGAAAATCAGGGGCCAGAAACATCAGCAGGTAAAAGGCAGAGCTATCTGATAACTGTGTAAATAAGCCAAGGCCGTCAGATCAAATCTGCAGTTGCTCTGATTTACTGGAGAGATGAGCTGGCTGCCTCCACGATTCATCTACTTCTGCTGCACAGTCATTAAGTGGTTTAGATCTAATTGCTCTGAAGCTTTCTGTAGCTGATAGAAACAGCTACAAAACAGCAATCAGTGGGCTCTCTCCACGTGTCCCTCACCATCCAGGTGCCCCATTCCAAACACGCGGAGGGCCAGGGCACCCTGGGTGTCCCTTGGCAGCATACAGACCCCCAGGGGTTGCTGCTGAGCAAGCCCCTTAGCATCCATCTCCCGGGATGTAGAAGTTGTACCAGCATCTCTTGTAGATACACAGCCTGCCTTTTGCGAAAGGCAAGAGCAAAATCCACGTGGCCATGTTCCCAGCTAAATGATCATAGAATCACTAGGTTGGAAGAGACCCACCAGATCATCGAGTCCAACCACTCCTATCAAACACTAAACTGTGTCCCTCAGCACCTCGTCCACCCGTGCCTTAAACACCTCCAGGGAAGGTGAATCAACCCCCTCCCTGGGTAACCTGTTCCAGTGCCCAATGAGTCTTTCCATGAAAAATTTTTTCCTAATGTCCAGCCTAAATCTCCCCTGGTGGAGCTTGAGGCCATTCCCTCTCATCCTGTCCCCTGTCACTTGGGAGAAGAGCCCAGCTCCCTCCTCTCCACAACCTCCCCTCAGGTAGTTATAGAGAGCAATGAGGTCTCCCCTCAGCCTCCTCTTCTCCAGGCTAAACACCCCCAGCTCTCTCAGCCGCTCCTCATAAGGCCTGTTCTCCAGCCCCTTCAACTCATGAAGCGCTTGATCCTGAAGCTGAAATTACAGCAGAAAGGAGGTGGAGTTTCTAGAGGTGTTTCTTCTTCTGAGAGCGACAAAGCAACCTGTGGCTACAGGTCAAACCACGCAGCCAGAGGTGTCAGATGAGGATCTGGGGTGGAAAGCCTCTGCGTTCCTAGAGAACCCCTGGCTGGCAGGGCCCCCTGTCCCTCATGGGATGCTGGCAGGCTGTCACCTCTCACAGTGGCTTTAGCTGAGTGTGATGAGGCTGCTGAGTGGTGTGGGAACTCTTCATCCCTGCATGCTCTCATTAAAAGCAGTTCTTTACAGCACTGGCTCTTTCTAAAATGATTTTTTGCTTGATTTTAATGAAAAACACTTCAGATACTGCATGTTATACTTCGAAACATGCAGATATGTGTTTTGCTGCCCTTATTTCCCTAGGAAGAACCCATTTGTCAGCTCTCGGGCTGGGAGGATGGCAGAAGGACGTGCCTGCCCGTGCAGCCGGGCTCGGCACCCTCACACTGCATTTTCCCAGGCGGATATCTAGATGTGGCTCGCGAGCCAACCAGGCGTGTTGCAAACAGCAGCTCTGCGCAAGTGACAGCATACCAGCTAAATAATTTTCCTGGCTAGCTGCTAATTACTGCTTCTAGGTGCAGCTTTCAACACGCATCAGCCCCATCCCAGCCTTCCCCAAGAGGGGAAACAATTGGGTTCAGCAGTGGAATTTTTGAGCATCCTCTGGTATTAGAGGCTGAAGCTGCCGCTCGCTCATTTGGGCTGGGAGAGGGAATCATTAAGTACCCATCTCCCTGGCCTTCAGCTCCCATACAGAGGCCAGGAGCGCTCAAAGCTTCATCTCCTCCATGGGGTCAGGCTCCCAAGACCCCCCAAAACCAGCTTCACCTCCCCAAGGCTCCTTGTAGAAGCACCCAAAGGCTTTAAAGCCAAAAGCTGCCTCTGGCAGGTACTTTTAGTCTCAGCTGCTGGTGGGGAGCAGGGTGAATTGCTAAAGGACAAACAGGCTCAGGGCTGCAGCAACTGGGAGTTCATATGGGGCTGGGCACAACATCATGAAAGCAGGATTGAATTTACATCCAGAGCAAGACATACTAATAGGATAAAAACTTCCTTGTGTGAGATGCTATTATTTAATTATGTGGCCAGGCAAAGCCCAGTCTTATTTTCCTTCTGCCCAGTGACATCCTCTCTATCATTAAGTTCTGAAGAATGAGCTTAAGGCATATTTAAAGCGTGCTTTTTTTTTTTTTTTCCTCCTGGGTAATAAATATATATATTTTTAAGAATTATTTATATGGGGAAAAAATGTCATAGAAAGCATCCGAACGATTTGGGGCTTCAGGGGCGTTTGGGAACAGCCCAAGAGCCACAGGACCGTACTCCAGGGGAATCTTTCCCAGCTCTCCTGCCAAGCCTCACTAGTGTTGGTGCTTTAGAGAGGGATGGTCGTGGGAACAGCCTTGGGTTTGGCCCGGGTGCTGGGAAAAACCCGCCTCCCAACCCCAAACCATCCAAGGGCTGGCTCCTAGCAGAGCCTGGCTGCTTTCAAGCAAGGTGGTGGTGAAACTGCAGCCAGGCAGAAGCCAGTGAAGGAGGTGAGCAGCATCCCCAGCATCCCTGCAGAGCAAAGTGTAGGTGCACCCCCCTCCCTCCCAAACGAGCTCGCTTGGAAAGTACAACAAGAGCTTGTTGGCAAACTCCCCCTCTACAAGGAGTAAGAGTTAGCCACCTCTCTCCCTCCTTTTACGCTACTGGGGTCACTAACAGGGGAAGATCTCACAACAGCTGATGAGGTCCGAGGTGATGCTGTTTCCACAGCCGTGGCCTCTCCCCAGCTGCTGTTGAGGGGACATCGCTGCGGGCTTTTTGCAGGGAGCTCACAACCTCGCCCAGCCTTGTCCTCTCACGCTGCTGTCTGCGTGCCGACAGCAATTTAATAATAACAGCTCTGCCTGATGTATTTCTCCTTGCGCGCGTCCCCGTCGCTTGGTTATGCAAGTGTGTTTTTCATGTTTCTGAGCAAGCAGATCTTCGTGTTGTTTATTAAAAAACCCAGCCTGGATGGAGGGATGACCTGTGCGTGTTGTCGTTTGAAAGTGCTCGCTGTCGCACTGGCCAGGGACTGAACTGTCTCCTCTGACTGTCTCAGCAGGGAAAAGACGTCAAACCAAGTGTTTCTATGAAACGGGGAGGCTGATACTGCTGGGAGGGCAGACAGAGGGAGATGCTTTTAGCTGATCGGGGAAAGCACCAGGTGCTGGGTGTGCAGGAGCCTCCACTCAAGGCCAGCGCGAGTAATAATAGCTCCTTCAAAGCAGGGAACTGTGCTGGGAAGTGGATGTGAGGCTGAGGGGTGAGGGGTGAGCTCTAGCCCAGGCAGAGGGGCTGCACGCAAGGAGATGCTGAAGTTGCCCTCCTGTGCCCTCATCCTGGTATCCCCCAATCCTGTTACCCTCATTGCAGTACCCTCATCCCAGTACTCCCATCTCGGTATCCCCCACTCCCCGGGTACCCTTCATCCTGGTACCCCCCACGCCTGTACCCCCCATCCTGGAACTCTTCATCCCAGTATCCTCATCCTGGTATCCCCATCCCGGTACCCCCCCATCCCAGTACTCTTCATCCCGGTTCCCTCATCCCCGTACTCCTCATCCTAGTACCCCTCAGCCCAGTACCCCCATCCCAGTACTCTTCATCCCAGTACCCTCATCCCAGTACTCTTTATCCCAGTACTCCCATCCCAGTACCCCCCATCCCGGTATCCTCATCCCGGTACTCTTCATCCTCATACCCTTATCCCGATAACCTCCATCCTGGTACTCCCATCCTGGTATCCCCCCATCCCGGTATCCTCATCCCGGTACTCTTCATCCTCGTACCCTTATCCCGGTAACCCCATCCTGGTATCCCCCCATCCCGGTATCCTCATCCCGGTACTCTTCATCCTCGTACTCTTATCTCGGTAACCCCCATCCTGGTACTCCCATCCTGGTACCCCCCCATTCCGGTATCCTCATCCCGGTACTCTTCATCCTCATACCCTTATCCCGATAACCTCCATCCTGGTACTCCCATCCTGGTATCCCCCCATCCCGGTATCCTCATCCCGGTACTCTTCATCCTCGTACCCTTATCCCGGTAACCCCATCCTGGTATCCCCCCATCCCGGTATCCTCATCCCGGTACTCTTCATCCTCGTACTCTTATCTCGGTAACCCCCATCCTGGTACTCCCATCCTGGTACCCCCCCATTCCGGTATCCTCATCCCGGTACTCTTCATCCTCATACCCTTATCCCGATAACCTCCATCCTGGTACTCCCATCCTGGTATCCCCCCATCCCGGTATCCTCATCCCGGTACTCTTCATCCTCGTACCCTTATCCCGGTAACCCCATCCTGGTATCCCCCCATCCCGGTATCCTCATCCCGGTACTCTTCATCCTTGTACTCTTATCTCGGTAACCCCCATCCTGGTACTCCCATCCTGGTACCCCCCCATTCCGGTATCCTCATCCCGGTACTCTTCATCCTCGTACCCTTATCCCGGTAACCCCCATCCTGGTATCCCCCCATCCCGGTATCCTCATCCCGGTACTCTTCATCCTCGTACCCTTATCCCGGTAACCCCCATCCTGGTACTCCCATCCTGGTACCCCCCCATCCCGGTATCCTCATCCCGGTACTCTTCATCCTCATACCCTTATCCCGATAACCCCCATCCTGGTACTCCCATCCTGGTACCCCCCATTCCGGTATCCTCATCCCGGTACTCTTCATCCTCGTACCCTTATCCCGGTAACCCCCATCCTGGTACTCCCATCCTGGTACCCCCCATTCCGGTATCCTCATCCCGGTACCACCCCGTCTCAGTACTCTTCATCCCGGTATCCTCCATCCCGGCACCCCCCACTCCGGTACCCTCATCCCGGTACCCTCATCCCGGTACCCCCCATCCCAGTACCCCCCTGCCGGTACCCCCCCCTGCCGGTACCCCCACGCCGGCGGCGCGGGGAGCGCGGTACCTGCCGGGAGGAGGAGGATGGCGAGGAGGAGGAGGCAGCAGCCCATGGTGCCGGCGGCCCTGGCAGCCGCGGCGGGAGGGATGCGGCTCCCGGTGCCGCTCCGGCCCGGCCCCCCAGCCCCGGTCCGGCCCCCGCGCCCGCCCCCCGCCCCGACACCGGGAGCACAGCGGCACCTGCCGGCACCGGCAGCGGCTCCGCGCCCGGGGGGAGGCTCCGCTGGGGCTTCCACGCAGCCGGCAGCCTCGCCCGGGGCTGCTCCGCCGACCGCCTGCAAGGCAGGATTCCCGCTCAGGTGCACGTGTATAAACTTTCCCAGGAATCTCATCCGCTCCCTATTACTTTTTCTTTAATATTATTAAGAACTTCACAAAACCTCTTGCTAGTTTGGAGCTTTGGAGCCTGACCTTGCGTTTGAGATGGGGAAGGGCTGCGAGCAGAGGGGATCGCAGGAGGCGACGTTGGAGGAAGCTTAACTCTATCTGAAATCAAAACTATTCCGATTTTTGTAGTGGTTACTACTTCTCACATCAGTACCGAGCGCTACGCGCCACGCCAGGAGCCAGCCCCAAGCCTGGTGCATCATCAGCAGGCATCACGCAGCAGCACTGCCCTGGGGAGCGATTCTCACAGCATCTGGTGGCTGTTTGGGGTGCTCTGGGGTGCCACCCCTCACCCCTCAGTCTGGGTATAACGTATGGTTTTAAAGAAACAGGCTGAGAGAGTTGGGGTTGTTCAGCCTGGAGAGGAGATGGTGCCAAGGAGATCTCGTAGCCACCTTCCAGTAGCCGAAGGGGCTACGGGAAAGCTGGGCCTTTTCACAAAGGCATCAAGTGACAGGAGGAGCAGGAATGGCTATAAACTGGAGAGGGAAAGATTTAGACTAGACGTGAGGAGGAATTTCTTCACGATGAGAGCGCTGAGGCACTGGAACAGGTTGCCCAGGAAAATTGTGGCTGCGGCATCCCTGGAGGGGTTCAAGGCCAGGCTGGATGGGGCTTGGAGCCCCTGATCCAGTGGGAGGCGTCCCTGTCCATGGTAAGGGGGTTGAAACTAAATGATCTTTAAGGTCCCTTCCAACCCAAACTGTTCTTTGACTCTATGAAATAAATACCAGGGCACCCCCTTTCCCTCAGGGGGACACAGAGCAGAGGGCATCTCTTGCTGTGGCTGGACGGGGTTGCCCCTGCCAGCCACATCCAGGGGGTCCAGGAGGATGAGGACACTCTGGGTACGCACAAGGGGAGTCAGGGTAGAGCCAGGCAGCCTTTCCACAGCACAAACAGCTCCCCAAATGCAGCTCCTGGTGCCCAAAGGACGCAGCCAGGAGCAACATGTGGCACAGCAGGTGGTACAAGTGCAATTTTTTTACCTCTCTGCTTCTGGAAAACACTTTGCTGCGAGTGAAATGTTTTCAAGCTGAACTCATCTTCTCCAGGCTTTTGCATGCTCGCTACAGAGAAGGACGTCATAGACCCCGGGCTGTGGCCAAGCTATCTTTAACTGGGTTACGCAGCCATCTATTCTGTTGCATTGGGTGGCGTTTTCTCGGCACGGATCCTGACTCCAGGTCTAAAACAGCAGGACACAAAATCCGAATCAGCTGGCATTTCTGGAGCAGCCGGGATGCCAGCTGCTTTGATGTACGTTGGGCAGCCCTGGTGCGCCGTCAGCATCTCAGGTCTCCTTGAAACCTTTCCTCTCCTTGGGAGTATGAAAAACAACTCTGTTATCATTGTAGGAACTTGGTGCCGTGGGAACCGTGTGATAATTTCCCTGCTGCCATCCTTTTTTGGCTTTATTCTGCTGAAGATGCTCTGTGTTTCCATGGGCAGGAGGAGGTTTCTGAGGAGAAGACAGTGCTGGACACAGCTGTCACTCCCCACTGTGGCATTGGGAGCAACCCCCATGCCTAAGCTGGGTGCTGGGGTCCCCCGGGCTGGGCTAGGGGAGGGCTTTGAATGCCCCTGCTGAGTGCCATCCTTAGGCTCCAGCTGCCATCTGCTGATCACCTCTGCCTGGCTGCTTCTGCCTGGTCACCCCAGCCTGATCTCATCAGCATGGTCACATCTGCCTGGTCTCATCAGCATAACCACCTCTGTTTAGCCACCTCTGCCTGGACACATCAGCGTGGTCACCTCTACCTGGCCGTCTCTGCCAGGTCTCATCAGCACTGTCACCTCAGCTTGGTCACCTCTGGTCAGCTGGTCTCATCAACGTGGTCACCTCGGGAGATAAGGCCAGCAAGAGGTCCCTTTTGGGAGACCTTTCTGCCAGGTCTTCTCTGTTCCTGCTGGAGAACGGAAACCATTGCCTCTGGTGACATCTGCCACGGGCTCCACCTCTTTTTAAAATGCTTTTTCTCCTCAGTTTTATCCAGATACAAAGGATGCCAAATGGAGACCAATTTATTTTGGTGGGCTCCCTTCTCCCTGCCTTTGCGACCCCACCACGATGAATCCGTCCCGCCTTGGGTAGCCGCGGGCCCCACCTCGGTGCCAGCTGCTGGTTTTCCTGGTCTTGCCCAAGAACCTGCTGTCCCCACCAGAGCTTCGCAACGTTTCTGCAGCGGTTTAGCACTCGCTGCCTGCTTCCCGGGGCCCGGGGCTGGGCTGTCCCCACTCTGTCAGCTGGGAGCTGGCGTGGTCGGGAGCCAAGGGGCCAGCAGCTGGGTTTTTAGCTGGCCAGGACTTCAGGATCTCTGTCACCCCATGGCCAGCGGCCAAATGGCATGACTGGGTGGCTGCCAGCCCTTGCTTTAATAGCTGCCAGCTTGTGGTTTGAGGTCACCCGTTCTTTCCAGTCTTCCATTCCCACCACCACCACCACCACTCTCTTATTTCATGCCTGTAACGACAACCAGCAGGCAGCAGCCCTGCCACCTCTTCTCTTTGCTGAGTGAAGCTCTTCGGCTTTGCTTGTGGCCAGGACAGCATCACCCCGCAGAGCCGCATCCCTCTCGATCCACCCTCAGGTGCCAGGAGGTGCCAGGATAGAGGGGGACGCCCTCACCCCCACGGAGAGAAGAAACACCCTCTCGGGAGACACTTGGGAGACCAGAAACATCCTCTCAGCTGCCCCAGGGGGAAAAAAAAAACACCCCAAAGCCAGCGTGCAGGCTGTGCCAAGGGACAGCCCCTCGCAAAACAGCTCGAAGCTGCCGTCATCCCCGCCCAGGGCCCCGGGAGGGGCTTTTATTAGCGACTCGCTAGGAATAAACCTCCCTCTCCGGGATAAACGGAGGAGGGAGGTTTATTTTATCCCGGGGAGGGGACCCCGGGGAGGGATGCGGCGGGGGGGAGGAGGAGGAGGAGGAGGAGGAGGAGGAGGAGGAGGAGGAGGAGGAGGAGGAGGGCGGCGGTGCGGGCAGCGGCCGCCCCCGTCCCGTCCCTCCCCGCCGGCACCGGGCACCGGGCACCGGGCAGGCGGCGCGCATGGAGGCGGCGGCCGCGGCCCCGGGCGGCGCTCCCGGGCCCCTGCTGCTCTGCCTGGCCCTCGCCTCCGGTAAGCAAGGACCGGACCCCTGCCCCCGCACCGCCCCAGCACGGGCTGCTCCCGCCGCTCCCGGACCCGCCGCGGGGATCCAACACCTGCATCCCACCCTACTGCTCCCCCTTGTCTCTGCTACCCCAGCCCATCCTACCGATCCCCTGCATCCCACCCTGTCCCATCCCATCCCGCCTATCCCTTGCATCCCACCGCATCCTGCCGACACCCAGTATCCCACCCTGTCCCAGCCCCATCCTGCCGACCTCCAGCATCCCACCCTGTCCCATCTGCATCCCACCGTTCCCCTGTATCCCACTCTGTCCCATCTCATCTTGCCAACCCTTGCATCCCACCCTGTCCCATCCCATCCCGCCTATCCCCTGCACCCCATCCCTTCCTGATGCTTCCCACGCTCGTGATCCTTCACCCACCCTCTTGTCCCATTCCAGCACTCCCCCGGCTTGTCCTACCCCACACCATCCTGCCGATCCTCTGTATCCCACCCTGCCGCACCCCATCCTGCTGCTTCCCAGTCCCACGCAGGTGATCCTCCACCTGCCTCCTGGTCCCACCCCAGTGCTCCCCAAGCGTGTTCTGCTGCTACCCCAACCTGCTAATCTCCCGTGTCCCACCTCATCCTGATTCTTCACAGCCCCATGGTGGTGATCCTACACCTGGTCCCATCCCAGCACTCCTCGATGCTTGTCGTGGTGCTACCCCATCCCATTGCTCTCCTGTATCCTCCTCATCCCAGTGTTCACCATGCCCACCCTGGTGTTTCTTCAGCCCCATCCCAGTGACTCCTTGTGTCCCCCAGACAATCCTATCCCAGTCTTTCCCTCGTGCCCAGCCTGCTGTTCACCCAGTCCCGTCCCTGTGCTCCCCCATGTTCCTCTGCACCCATCCCAATGCTCCCCCTTGCACCCCCTCTCCCCCGCATCCCATCCCAGAGCTCCCTGTGTCAGCTTGGCTCGGAATCCCTTGAGGCCAGCGTAGGGCAGGGCTGTCCTGCCTTGACCCTGGGGTGAGGCTGGGATGCTTTTACCACCTGCTGATGGGACACTGCTCATGGATGCCCCAACACCCGTGTTTCGTCATCCTTGGAAGGGGTGAGGGTGGGGGACGCAGGGACTGGGGAGCCAGCACCTTTTTAGCAAGTGCACGAGTGTCCCTGCACTAATTCCGAAGTGCACGGGAAGCAGGCAAAGCTCAGGGCTGTCAGGAGATAACCACAGGTAGGGCTGAGCATCAGCTGGGCTTGGTGATACTCAGCTGAAAGTGCTGGTCTTGGGGTTTCGGGGGAGCCTTCCCCTCCTCTGGGAGCAGTTTGGGTTTGGCCCTTTATCAGGGCCGGTGACAGCGCTCAGCAAAACCTGCCAAACCTGTGCTGGCAGGAGGAAATCAAGGGTGGCCAACCTGTTTTGGGGCTGGGGTGCCCATCAGACCAAGGCGATGCCCTGGGCGGTTGCTCTCCTGCAATTCAGGCTTTCCCAGAGGAGCATAGTGGGTGTTATGGCAAAGTAATCCAGTGTTTGGGATGCTTTCCTGGGTTATCTCCAGCTGCGCAGGGAAGGGTGTAGCCTTAGATAGCGGAGCTGGGCTCTCCGTGCACCAAAGAGATGAGGTCGTTGCACCTGCATCTCCTGAGTGCCAAGATAGGGATGCTGGGGAGCATGCCCAACCCTGGATCTGGCAGTGCCACCAGGATCGTCCTCACCAAGGGGCTGCCAGCCCCCAGCCCAGAGGATGCCAAAGCTCTGCATCTGGTTCCAGTAAGGGTGGGGATCTCATCTTGGTGGGGATCCCATCTTGGTGGGGATCTTTCCATGCTGAGCTGCGAACTCGGTCACTGGGGGTGAAGTCAGCCTCCCGCCCTGCCCCACCACGTGCCCGCTCTGCCCGCAGCTGGTTCCTGAAGGAGCTGCCGCCCCATGGCTCATCCCCTGGCTCCTGCTGGGCAGTTCCCACCCCGCTGCCTGGGCCAGACAGGGCGGTGGGCTCCGTCTCCTCCCAGCCGGGCTCTTTCAGCCAAGGAGAGGATGCTCACTGCTGGGGAAGTCCTGGCACAGGCTCAGCCTGGCTTCGTTGCAGCCCTGTTACCCGAAGAACTTTGTTAGCACTATATATATATATATATCCAGGAGGGATGTTTGTGCTGGGAATGTGTGGACACTGGAAGCTGTCTGGGCTGCTCCCCTGCTCCCAGAAAGCTGAAGGACCAGATGGGAAGCCGTCGGGTACTGGGGGCTGAGGCTGCCCAGGCTCAGCTACCCAAACTCTCCCCTCTCCAGCAGGCCTCAGCTTGGCGGAGCTGCAAAGTGCACCCGCTCAGAAAGGAAACACCCCTCAGCTTGGTCCAGGAGCCACCCAGCAGGCAGGACCTGTCCCCGCTCCCCTGGGTGCCAGCGCAGTGGCGTGGATCCCTGGGGAGGGCCAGGCTGGGAGCGGGGCCATGCTGAGTCAGTGCTGGTATGCCAGCGATCCGGTTACCGACACCGTGACGCGCTGGGGCTGAGCTGGCGCTCGGCTTCATCTCGCAGCTGGGGCGAGCGCGGTGACCCCTTTCCTGGCTTGCATCGTGCTGGGCATCCCGTGCTCCTCTGCAGAAGTGAGGGAGGCGTCAGTGGGGATTTAGCACTCACACACTGCAAACACCCATGATGGGTGCTGAACCACGGCGCTGCCGGCTCCTTGCTCCCATGGCCAAAGTGCTTTTTGGTTGCTCCAAAGTCCATGCTCTTTGGAAAGGGCAGTGCAGTGAGCCAGACCTCCCTGGGGATCCCTCCTTACCTCCTCCCGGGGGAAAAGGTGTGCAGACAGGGCTGTGCACCTCCCCAAAACGCACTCCGCTGGCTCCCTGACCAGGTGGATGGAGGAGGCAGGTGGGGATGGGTTTTCCCTTCTCTTTGCCCAGGGAAAAGCCAATGCTGCCAAGGAAAGGGAGGCTGCAGACACAGCAGTGGTGCCCTTCGCTGGTCCCCTCCTGCAGAGCGGGTGTGGTGGGGTGGCAGTGGTGATGCTTGGGCTCTGCCCGGTCTCCGCCTCTGAGCCTACTCCGTCCGGTTTCAGGCTTGGCATTTTTCACCTGCGTGGGTGCCGATGCCAACGTCACCGCCGGGCACGGCCCAGAGGGGCTCACCTGCGGCACAGCCGAGAGCTGCACGGGTAAGGATGCTCGGAGGAGCCGGCGGCATCGGATGGGAGCTGGGCGGTGCGGGGGAGCTGGGAGACGGGCAGGGTGTTTCATCTAGCAAAGCCACATGACATCCACCAAGCTGGGAAGTGGCCAGGGCTGGAGTTCATGGCCAAGGACACACGTGCCAGCAGCTCTCTGAAGCTGGCCAGGCTTGGACCTGCTGTGGGGATGGACAAGCTCCGGGATGCTGCTGCCTCCAAGCAGAACTGGAACCCATGACGGAGAGGATTTCTTTGTCCTTGTCACCCCGCAGGGAACATGACACAACTGAAGCGGCAGGGACACTTCTCCAGGTGTCCGGAGGAGTACAAGCACTACTGCATCAAAGGGCGATGCCGCTTCCTCATGGCCGAGAAGGCACCGGCTTGCGTGTAAGTCACCGCTGGTGGGGACACGGCAGCAGGGTGGGGGGATGCCGTGCCCATCTTGCTGGGGTGAGCAGGAGGAGGAGGGCAAGTGTTTCAGACCCCACCTCTGCCTCTCCTGTGCCGGTGCAGGTGCGAGCGAGGCTACACGGGGGCTCGCTGCGAGAGGGTGGACATCTTCTACCTGCGAGGTGACCAGAGCCAGATTGTGATCATATCTGTGATCGCCGCCGTCGTCACCCTCGTCATCTTCATCATCTGTGCCTGCCTCTGCAGTCAGTACGTGGTGGGATGGGGTGAGGGGCTGGAGGGGAAGGGGCAGCCCAGGATTTGGAGCAAATCCTGCCCGTCTCTGCCACCTTGAGGCAGGTCGAACTTGGGCTGCCCTTATCAGGGCGGTCACGGACTCAGAGGGTATCTGGGAGGTGCGCAGGGCATCACTTTGGGGTTGGAAGTCATGTGTGGCCGCATCCAAAGGTTCTGCAAGGTGAAATCATAGAATCATAGAATCACCAGGTTGGAAGAGACCCACCAGATCATCGAGTCCAGCCATTCCTATCAAACACTAAACCATGTCCCTCAGCACCTCGTCCACCCGTGCCTTAAACCCCTCCAGGGAAGGTGAATCAAGCCCCTCCCTGGGCAGCCTCTGCCAGTGCTCAATGACCCTTTCCGTGAAAAAATTTTTTCTAATGTCCAGCCTAAACCTCCCCTGGTGGAGCTTGAGGCCATTCCCTCTCGTCCTGTCCCCTGTCACTTGGGAGAAGAGGCCAGCTCCCTCCTCTCCACAACCTCCCCTCAGGTAGTTGTAGAGAGCAATGAGGTCTCCCCTCAGCCTCCTCTTCTCCAGGCTGAACACCCCCAGCTCTCGCAGCCGCTCCTCATCAGGCCAGAAATCAGAGGAAGGAGGAGCAGTATCACTGTGATGCCACTTTTTCTTCTTGTTTTAATTGTTAATCCCCCCCGCTTGCCCTCAGCCACTGTCGGAAACAACGTAGGAAGAGAAAGGCGGAAGAGATGGAGATTTTAAACAAGAATTCTTCTTCCAAAAGCGAAGATGTGCTGGAGACGGGCATCGCATGACGGTACCTGGGGCTGGTGGGGGTGGCTGAGACCAGGGTGACAGAGGCGGCTGAGACCAGGGTGATGGGATCAGCCACGCTGGGGGCACCCGCTGAGGCTGAAGAACTTCTCTCTCTCTCTCTCTCTCTTTGCAGGAGCTCCAGGTACCTGCAGGCGGGTCCCGGATGGTGGCACCGGCTGGCTGGGCGAAGGCTAAAACCGACAAGGGCTTGAATAAAGGGGTGATGGAAACGTGTCTGCGTGTCACACGTGTTAACAAGCTGCCTAGGGAGGCGGTCGAGTCACCTCCCCTGCAGGTGTTTAAGGGGCAGGTGCTGAGGGACATGGTTTAGTGATTGATAGGAACGGTTGGACTCGATGATCCAGTGGGTCTTTTCCGACCTGGTGGTCCTATGATTGATTCTATGATTCACCGTGGTCCTCAGGGGCCCCACTTGCCACCCGCCGTGCTCCCCGAGAGCGGCGCCAGGGCAGGTTCAGATTGGACGTGAGGGAACAGTCTCTTCACCCACAGGGTTTTGGGGCCCCAGCCGGTACCGGGGAGGCTGCGGGGCCGCACCGGGGCCGCCAGGGGGCGCCGCGGAGCCCACAGTCCCTCCCGCTTCCGCCAGGGGGCGCCGCGTCGCGGGAGCAGCGGGCGCTAGGGGGCGTGGCCAGTGCTGTCGGTGGGCGTGTCCTCCCACGAGGGGGCGTGGCCAACACGAGATGGGGCGCGTCCGGCGCTCACCGGGTCCTAGCGCCCCCCCGCCCCGGTAGCCCCGGGGGCGCCGCGGGCAAAGCGCCGCTGCCGCCTTCGACTCGCGGCGGGTGGGAAGAGCCTCCTCTCTCCCACCCCTCGCGCCGCTTCCCGGGATCGCGCGAGGCGGGGCGGGGCGGCGCAGGCGCGGTGGGAGCCGCCGTCATGGCGGAGAAGGCGCAGAAGAGGTGAGTGTGCCGGCCCGCGGTCCCCGGTGCCCCGCGGCGCGGCGGGGCGGGGCGGGGCTCCTCACCGTCCCTTCCCGCAGCGTGAAGATCGCGCCGGGGGCCGTGGTGTGCGTGGAGAGCGAGATCCGCGGGGATGTGACCATCGGTAAGGGTCTGTCCCCCCTCCTTCTTCCCCCACGTCCTGCCCCCCGGGGCCGCCGTCACGGGCACCGGGACCGGCGTTCGGTGACCCCGGGCCGTGCCTCGCAGGGCCCAGGACCGTCATCCATCCCAAGGCCAGGATCATCGCCGAAGCGGGGCCCATCGTCATCGGGGAGGGGAACCTCATCGAGGAGCAGGCGCTCATCATCAACGGGTCCGTGCGGGGGGGACCGGGGGGATGGTGCTGGACCGGGGGGGATGGTGCTGGACCGGGGGGGGGATGGTGCTGGACCTGGGTGGGATGGTGCTGGACCTGGGGGGATGGTGCTGGACCGGGGGGAGGATGGTGCTGGACCGGGGGGGGATGGTACTGGACCGGGGGGGGGATGGTGCTGGACCTGGGGGGGATGGTGCTGGACCTGGGGGGGATGGTGCTGGACCGGGAGGATGGTGCTGGACCGGGGGGGGTGGATGGTGCTGGACCTGGGGGGGATGGTGCTGGACCGGGGGGAGGATGGTGCTGGACCGGGGGGAGGATGGTGCTGGACCGGGGGGGGAGGATGGTGCTGGACCGGGGTGGGGGGATGGTGCTGGACCTGAGGGGGATGGTGCTGGACCGGGGGTGGATGGTGCTGGACCGGGGGTGGATGGTGCTGGACCAGGAGGATGGTGCTGGACCGGGGGGGGATGGTGCTGGACCTGGAGGGGATGGTGCTGGACCTGGAGGGGATGGTGCTGGACCGGGGTGGATGGTGCTGGACCAGGAGGATGGTGCTGGACCGGGGGGGGTGGATGGTGCTGGACCTGGGGGGGATGGTGCTGGACCGGGAGGATGGTGCTGGACCGGGAGGATGGTGCTGGACCGGGGGGGGTGGATGGTGCTGGACCTGGAGGGGATGGTGCTGGACCGGGGGTGGATGGTGCTGGACCGGGAGGATGGTGCTGGACCGGGGGGAGGATGGTGCTGGACCGGGGGGAGGATGGTGCTGGACCGGGGGGGGAGGATGGTGCTGGACCGGGGTGGGGGGATGGTGCTGGACCTGAGGGGGATGGTGCTGGACCGGGGGTGGATGGTGCTGGACCGGGGGTGGATGGTGCTGGACCAGGAGGATGGTGCTGGACCGGGGGGGGATGGTGCTGGACCTGGAGGGGATGGTGCTGGACCTGGAGGGGATGGTGCTGGACCGGGGTGGATGGTGCTGGACCAGGAGGATGGTGCTGGACTGGGGGGGGATGCTGCTGGACCGGGAGGATGGTGCTAGGCCGGGGGGCGGGGAATGCTGCTGGACCGGAGGGGGATTCTGCTGGACCAGAGGGGGATGCTACTGGACCGGGGGTTGGGGGGGGACGGAAACGGGGCTGGATGGGGAGGCTGCAGCTGGACGAGGTAGGTGGGGCTGGACAGGAATGGATAGGGTGGATGAAGCTGGATGGGGCAGGACAAGTCTGTATGCAGAGGGTGGGATTGGATGAGGCAGGTGAGTCTGTGTGGGCTGGATGGAGCTGGACGAGGTAGATGGGGCTGGGTGGATTGGGCAGGGTGGACGGGGCTGGACGAGGTAGATGGGGCTGGGTGGGGAGTGCGAGGGATGGGGCTGGATGGGTTGGGCAGGGTGGATGGGGCTGGACGAGGCTCCCCATGGGGCCACTCCCCAGCCCGTTGCCCCATTTCAGGGGAGCCAGTGCTGCCAACCCTCCCAGTACAGCTTTGCTGGGATGTGCGTCCCCCAAACCCAGCCAGATGGGGAGGGAGTTTAGTGGTGGTGCTGTTCCCAGGCTGCGTTTGCAGAGTGCTGGTGTTTCCTCAGATATCTCCCGTATCACTTACAGCTTTTAAGGAGCAAGGAGTTAGCTTAAAAGTGCTCCAGCTGACTGAGAAGGACCCTAATTCGGAGAAATAGAGACCCCATGCTGGAGCAAGCAGTCTCAAAACCCTGACAGTCTGGCTGGACTGGCTGGATCCTGTGGGATTCAGCCTCTCAAAACTCAGCTGTCAAGTAGGACAACATCTTTGTAATCTCGAGACTTGGAATATATTCTGTCTTGCAGGTATCCAGAAAATATTATGCCAGAAACTGAAGATGTGGAGCCCAAACCAATGATCATTGGCACCAACAATGTTTTCGAAGTTGGGTGTTGTATCCTTGCTGTGTGTTCAGTGTGTGGGCTCTGTAGGGGTTTGAACAGCTCAGTGCTGTTGAAAGTTGGTTTGAAAGCGGCGTCGGTGTTTACTTCTTGCAGTGAAAGTGAAATATTTTCATTTTCTTTAACACGGACCTGTAGATTCCCAGGCAATGAAGGTGGGAGACAACAACGTCATCGAATCCAAAGGTAAATCTTGTTTCGGCTGACTTTGCTCTTGCAGTCGCTGTGTCGGCAGAGGATTACACGGTGTTGCGTTGTTATAGCTGAAGCTAGACTGTAGCTTGTCCCAGAGCTGGGATTTTCACCCAGAAGCCACGTGTGCCTTGGTGGGAGCGGGGCTGGGCTGGCTCTGGGTCCAGGCACCGGGCAGCTTGTGGCGTCGATGTTTGGTGGCGCAGGGTTTAAGCTCTGGCTCTCACAGGCATCTCTCCCTCCTTCTGGCAGCATTTGTCGGCAGGAACGTGATCCTGACGAGCGGCTGCATCATCGGAGCCTGCTGTAACGTCAACACCTACGAGGTGATCCCTGAAAACACTGTCATCTATGGGGCTGACTGCCTCCGTCGCGTCCAGACCGAGCGGCCACAGGTGAGTGTGACACAGGGGTGACACACCGTCACCCTCCCATCCTCCGCGGGCTGTGCCTGACCTCCCCGGCCTCTTTCCAGCCCCAGACGCTGCAGCTGGATTTCCTGATGAAGATCTTGCCAAACTACCATCACCTGAAGAAGACCATGAAGGCCACGTCTACCCCTGTCAAGAGCTGAGTGCCTTCCGCTGCTCTCCGAAGCGCTACACGGCCCTGGGAAGTGGCTGGTCTCTGTGGCCCGGCTTGCGAACAAGCGTGTCTTGCTTATTTGTGTCTTTTATTTATATTCCACCAAGCATCTCGGACCAGTTTTGCGTCTGTTGTCTCTTGCGCACTAACTCTATTGGTTGGGCTTTGTTTTGGGAATAAAATGTCACCTTCTTCTCTGTCAAGGGCGGGACTTCTGTCCTTTCTGGGTCACATGGTGCTGCTGCGGTGCTGTAACCTGTTCATACGGGGACTGACATTCCCACATTGGGATGTGCTCCAGCTGGTTTGGGTGACAGGATCGGTCCCTGTGCTTTAGATTCCCCCTCAGGGCCACCTGCCCTCGTCGCTGGTCACTTCCCACTCCCTCAGATTCAGCTGGCATGGATCATTTCCACCTCCCTCCGGGCACGAGAGGTTCTGTTCTGTAAATCTGCAGTGAGAGGAGGCTGGAAACGGCTCGAAGGTGGCCAGCAGGACCTCCTCAGCATCACCTCCGCTCCCCACGGGGTGTACGCAGGCAGCATCTGCTCCAGACACGGCTGCTGGTCAAATGCTGCCACTAGCCAAATGCTGTGACTCTTGCAACCCTGCTCTCCCGTCACCTCTCTCCCATCCCTCTCCCTGCCCCTGCATCCCTGCTCCTGTGTCCCCAGCACTGTCCCCTCCTCTGTCCCGCGGCCCTGGGGCTGACACCCGTGTCACCAGGGCTGGGTCCCATCTCCCCAGCCTTGTCCCGTGTCCCTAGTCTTGTGCCCTATAGCTTTGGGGCTGTGTCTTACCAGCCTTGTGTCCTGCATCCCCAATTTTGTGTCCTGTGTCCTCACGCTGTGTTCAGTTTCCCCAGCCTGTGTCCCATGTGCCTGGGACAGTATCCTATGTCCCTGGGACTATGTCCTGTGTCCCCAACCCTGTACCGTGTCTCATGTTCTTGGGACTGTGTCCTGTGTCCCCAACCCCATAACCTAGCCTGCCTCCCATGTCCCCAGAATTGTGCCCTGTGTCCCCAGCCCCGTACCCTGGACTGTGTCCCATGTCCCCAGCCCTGTGTCCCATGTCCCCAATACCGTACCTAGACTGTGTGCTATATCCCCTGCCCTGTGTCCCCAACCCTGTGTCCTAGACTGTCCCCCATGTCCCCGGCTATGTGCCCTGTGTTCCCAACCCTGTAGCCTGGACTGTGTCCCATGTCCCCAGCCCTGTGTCCCCAGCCCCATACCCTAGACTGCATCCCATGTCCCCAGGACTGTGTCCTGTGTCCCCAACCCCATATCCTGGACCATGTCCCATGTCTCCAACACCATACCTAGACTGTGTCCCGTGTCCCATGTCCCCAGCCCTGTGTCCCCAACCCTGTGTCCTAGACTGTGTCCCATGCCCCCAGAACTGTGCCCTGTGTCACCAACTCTGTACCCTGGACTGTGTCCCATATGCCTGGGACTGTCTCATGTCCCCAACACCGTACCTACACAGTGTCCCATGTCCCCAGCGCGGTGTCCCCAACCCCATGTCCTAGACTGTGTCCCATGTCCCCAGGACTGTGCCCTGTGTCCCCAACCCCATAACCTAGACTGCACCCCATGTCCCAAGGACTGTGTCTTGTGTCCCCAACCCTGTAGCCTGGACTGTGTCCCGTATGCCTGGGACTGTGTCCCATGTCCCCAGCCCTGTGTCTCCAACCCTGTGTCCTAGACTGTGTCCCACGTCCCCGGGACTGTGCCCTGTGTCCCCAACCCCATAACCTAGACTGCACCCCATGTCCCAAGGACTGTACCCTGTGTCCCCAACCCTATGTCCTAGACTGTGTCCCACGTCCCCGGGACTGTGCCCTGTGTCCCCAACCCCGTACTCTGCACTGTGTCCCATATGCCTGCGACCGTGTCCCATGTCCCCAGCCCTGTGTCCCGTGTCCCCATCCCCCTATCCTGAGCCACGTCCCACGTCCCCAGCCCCGTAGCCTAGACCACGTCCCCCGTCCCCATCCCCACACCCTGAGCGGTGCCCCCCGCCCCGGCCCCTCCCGTCCCCTCCCGGCCCCTCCCGGTCCCGCCCCGTCCCGCCCCCGGTGCCGCGGGAGCCGCCGGCGCTCGGAGCAGCCGCCCCGCTCGCACCATGAGCAGCCTCCCCGCCGACCGGGACGGCGGCGCCGCCGACCCCGCCCTGCCCGAGGAGGAGGTACGGGGGGCGCGGGGGGGTCCCGGGGGGCTGGGGAGGGGGCAAGGCTGGGACCGGGGGGCATCCCCGTCCCCCGGGGGGTGGGGGGGTGTGATATGCGCTCCGCCGGTCGCCGCGCGGGGAAGGGGCCGCTCCCCTCGGTCAAGGGAGAAGGGAAAGAGGGGGGCGCGTCCCCTGCTCCCCTTTGCTCCGCGTCCCCCCCCCGCCCCGGTCTCCTCCGGGAGCTCCCCTCGAATCCGCGCGTCTCCCCGCGGTGTCGGGAGCGAACGACCTCCCCCCCCGGGTATCCGGCACCGCTTCTGGGGCGCTGCCGGGGCGGCTCGGGGGGGCGATGGTTGGTCCCGCGCACCCTCAGGGCTTTGGGTCGCCCTCCCGGTGGGTCTCGCCCCCCAAAAAACCGCGCGGAGCGTCCTCGTCCCCGCGGGAGACAAACCCCCGTCCCCCCGCGGGGGCGGCAGCGGGTTCCTGGTTCAGCCCGCGACCTTGGGATGGGAGTTTGGACTCTGGCGGAGCGAGAGCAGGCGGGGAGGGCCCCCTCCCTGCCTCCTGCGCCGCTCCGGCCTGCCCAGCGTTCCAGCGGGGCCTCGGAATCCGCAGGTAACAGCGGGGTGCACTGCGGATCGCCTGCCTTCATTTCTGCATTCCAAGGGTGGTTCCTGCCTGGAACTTCCCAAAGTTCCCCAAAGCCGCTGCAATGATGAGGAATTCTCCAGCTGGCTGGGCGCGGGGCAGAGGATGCTGCCGGGTCCTCGCGGGAGATGCAGTGGGAGATGCAGTGGGACATGCAGTGGGACATGCAGTGGGAGATGCAGTGGGACATGCAGTGGGAGATGCAGTGGGACATGCAGTGGGAGATGCAGTGGGACATGCAGTGGGACATGCAGTGGGAGATGCAGTGGGACATGCAGTGGGAGATGCAGTGGGACATGCAGTGGGAGATGCAGTGGGACATGCAGTGAGAGATGCCCAGGGAGGCCTCTTGCCTTCCCCGACAGGGTGGTGCGCGCTGCCCACCCTGCTCCCGGCTGGTCACAGGCTCAGAATCACAGAATCACCAGGTTGGAAGAGACCTACGGGATCATCGAGTCCAACCGTTCCCATCAATCACTAACCCACGTCCCTCAGCACCTCGTCCACCCGGCCCTTAAACCCCTCCCTGACCCCTGGCTTTGCAATCCAGCCCTCCTCGGGGGGATGATGGACACGAGGAACCCCATCCCAGGCTCCTCCGCCGTGCTGGGGGTGAGGAGGGCGACGGCTGCTCCTCGCCGCGCGCCCAGCTGCTCTGGTGCCAGGCGGGTACGTTCCCTGCGCGAGTTTTTCCCGGCCCTGGCTGGAGGAGCCGGTGCTCTCGAGTGTTTGCTCAGGTGAAGAGAAAAGAGGCTGCCCAGCTACTGCGCCCTGCGAACCTCTCTGCTCCCTTCCCTTCCAGCCTTGTGTCCCTCCAGGGCAGAAGGAGAAGGGGGGGTCAATCAGGGTGCTCCCCACTTTGTCCCCGCTCCTCCCACCTCTTTCCAGGGCTGGCAGGAGCCCCACTGCCCGCTCCTGGCACCCTCACCAACCCTCCTGCCTCTTCCCTTCCCAGGAGGGACCTCGGTGCAGGGGAGCTGGGGACTTTGGGGGTTCCCCATGTCAGAGCCTGGGGAGGGCAGAACAATTCTGAAAGGAGGTCACGTCACTTTGGCCGGGCGAGAACAGCATGTAAAAGGCTTGAGGGAGGCCTTATTTGGTAGTGGAGCAGCTCCGGAGAGCCCGGCTCATGGCCCTCGTCCCCATCCCATGCCAGATCCCTCGTCCCAGGGGGACCGGGGCATGGGGAAGGGACCCCAGGGATGGTTTCTCAGCAAAAGGTGCCCAGTGAGTGGATAAAGTTGGCCCCTGTGTTGCATCCCCCTCGTGCTCCTGCTCCCTTTCCTCCTTGGGATGGCGGGGTCTGGAGGATTTGGGAGCAAGCCCCGTGTGGGAGCCAGCGGTGCGTGACCCCTGCCCGCCACTCCTCCGCTCTGTTGCAATCCCCAGTCTGCTCCTTCGGCTTCTCGCTGGCTTTTCCTTCACCGCTTCCTCGTTCCAGCTCTGAACTCGCTCTTCCCCAAGGGCTGCTCCTCTCCTCCGACGGCCATTTGGTTCCCAGTCCGGAGAAGCGGCGACGGAACCGGAGGCTTGAGCCCAACCCTCCCGCATCCAGGAGTCACCGAGCCAGCATCCCTCAGCCTCAACCGTGTTTATGTCGAGGAGTTTTGCGTGCGGACGCGCAGCTCCGTAATCTAAACCCAGGCGAGGAGGACGCTCCGCTAGCGCAGCCAGTATTTACACGAGGGCTAATCCCCGCGGGGCTGGAACGCACCCCGCCACGGGGCAGCCAGCACCCTGCTTTGCCAGGGTGGAGGGGGAAGCTCCATTTGCCTTATTTTACGTTTATTTTACGTCTGGATCGCGGCCCCGTGCCGTCGCCGTCCTCCTGCCTGGCAGCAGGCAGTCGAGCGGCTAATCGGGTGGTGGAGAATTAAAGCGAGCCCCCACTGGACGGGCAGCTGGGGCCGAAGGAGGCGATTAAATACCTCGTGAATGAATCACCCGGGCTCCATCCGCCTCCCCCGGCCGGTTCAGGTTTGCTGGTGGCGGCGGTGGGGAGTTGGAGCAGGGGAAGGGAAGCGTGACCGCGCTGCGGGGGCACCTCGCATCCCCTGGGACAACCGGCATCCCTCGGGGAGCCGCGGTCCACTGAGGGTCCAAGGCTGGGGGACGCCTCCCTGGTGCCCTGCTTACCTGGCTTATAGCTTCATATGAGGAAGAGGAGAGCTGCCAGTGCTCTGCTGTGGACCGCTCCGTGCTGGGCTCATCCTTGAGCCGTTGGCTAGGAACACCGGACACCCCTTTTCGCAGGTCCCTGCCTCTCCTTGTGTGTCCTCAGCCACAACCATCCCTGTGTCCTAGACTGTGTCCCATGCCCCCAGAACTGTGCCCTGTGTCACCAACTCTGTACCCTGGACTGTGTCCCATATGCCTGGAACTGTCTCATGTCCCCAACACCGTACCTACACAGTGTCCCATGTCCCCAGTGCGGTGTCCCCAACCCCATGTCCTAGACTGTGTCCCATGTCCCCAGGACTGTGCCCTGTGTCCCCAACCCCATAACCTCGCATCCCCTGGGACAACCGGCATCCCTCGGGGAGCCGCGGTCCACTGAGGGTCCAAGGCTGGGGGACGCCTCCCTGGTGCCCTGCTTACCTGGCTTATAGCTTCATATGAGGAAGAGGAGAGCTGCCAGTGCTCTGCTGTGGACCGCTCCGTGCTGGGCTCATCCTTGAGCCGTTGGCTAGGAACACCGGACACCCCTTTTCGCAGGTCCCTGCCTCTCCTTGTGTGTCCTCAGCCACAACCATCCCAGCTACTCCTCACTCCAGCATCCCTTAAACTGGTCTCGGATGGGATATGGTATTTTGAGGACAGCAGAAGGTGTTAGTTGGACACAGAGGAGCAGAGGTGAGAGGGACGAGCCAGAGTGGGATGGAGACGGCTTCCTAAGGAGAGGAGAGTAGCAGAGACTAGGAGAAGACTTTCTGCAGGGGCAATAAAAGCTCGGAGGGGACAAACCAGGAGTGAGGTGGTGGAATTGGGATCCAGTGGCTGTGGCAAATCTTTGTAGGGTGCAGCTGTAGGAACAGAGGAGGACGGTGGAAAGGGGACTCCTTGCAATCCCAGGGCCGTCATCCCCACTGAAGGAAATCAAGGTCGACGTCCTGCACCCGTGGCCGGTGGCTTCCCAGAGCAAACATCTGCCCTTCATCACCTTTGGTTTCACCCCAGATTGTATCAAGGAGCAGAGATGGAGGAACTCTGAGAAAATGCCTTCACAGCAGAATCGGAACAATTTGGGCTGTCCCAAACCAAGAATGTTTGGGCTGCAGGAATCCCACCACCGTGCTCGAACGCCCTCTGCTCAGGAGCTCTAGGTCTGGCTCTGACCCACAAGACACTGGGAAACAGGCTTTTTTCCCCAGTCCACCTCTGAGAAGGGGTCATTTTCCCCTGTGGAAGAGTGTATACGTGCCTGCCTGCTGGCGATTTCTCCAATAAGGCTTTTTTTCCTGCCTCAAGGGCAGGGTTTTGCCCTGGGAGTGTTTTTGGTAGAGTAGGGAGGCTGAGCCCCTGGGACCTCTCAGCACAGGAAAGCCTGGAGCAGCTCCCCGCAGGCTGGAGCTCTGCTTCCATTTAAGGGCAGGAGTAATATTTCCGCCTAAAATCTTTTCCTTGGCAGAAGGATATCCGTCCAGCCTGCTGGGAATTATCCCCAAGGACGCTCCCTTTGCCAATCCCACCTCATTTTAGCACAGCCCAAACCCTCCCAACCTGCTTGTTACCCAGCCCAGCGAAGGGATGCTGGTGTTACCTACTCAAACATCCCTTTGGCTGTGCACGCTGACCCCCCCCCAGCACCTTTTTGTGGGGTGCAGATGGGGAGCACCCATGACCTCGTATCACCTCCCTCTCACCTTGGTCCCTAAATATCCTTTTGGGGCTGGAAACCGTGTAGGGGATCCTTTGGAGCCCTTCTCCCTCTCCCGCTGTATAGGTTTAAAACTTGGCCGACCGGCGTTTGAACTTTCAAAGAAAACAAGTCATTACCGAAAAAGCCCTTCCTTTGCGAGGCTTCATTTCGGAGCGTTTTTTTTTTTTTTTTTCCAGTGTCTTTTATCTCTCCCATCTCTCCGCAGCGCAGCTATGGGGCGAAATGATCCGATGGCTATGGGGCTAAATGATCTGGCAAGCCGGGCGTGGAGGGGTTTGGGTTTCAGGGACGCGGCAAAGCGGCGGCGGTTTACCCCCCGAGAGCTGTCCCCAACGCCTCTGGTGTCTCGCGCAGCTCCCCAGCGAGAGGAGAGGCGGGAGGGCAGCGCGCCAGGCAGGACTGGAGGCTGAAGGGGTGATGGAGGCAGAGGGGACTGCGCAGCGATGCTCGGCCTCCTTGGGAAGCAAACCCAGCTGGGAGATTCTCTTCCAACCTGGTGATTCTATGATTCCATAAGGGTCATCTGGCACTGGCAGAGGCTGCCCAGGGAGGTGGTTGAGTCACCTTCCCTGGAGGGGTTTAAGGGACGAGACGCTGAGGGACATGGTTTGGTGATTGATAGGAATGGTTGGACTCGATGATCCAGTGGGTCTTTTCCAACCTGGTGATTCTACGATGTGTCCGATGAGCTGATTCCCCTGGAGAGTGGAAGCGCTCAGCTGGACCTGTTTCAAGAGGAATTTTCTTTTTCCCTAGGAAAGGATAAATTTGCCTTCTTTACATTGAATTTCATGGATGTGAGGCGAGCTCCTCTGGGTGAATCCCTCCTCCCTGCCGAGAGAAATTTGTGCAGTAGCACTGGGCGTCTTGGGATGCTCCATCACCCTCTGATCTTGGAAGACAGGCAGAAAGCTGGCCGGAGTCCCCAGGTTGCCTCAGGGATGAGGCTTCCAGCCTACCTGGGCTGGTCCCAGCAGAGGGGACGAGCTACTTGGCTGTGGAGCCCTGACTGAGGAAGGGGGAGCACACACCTCAAGCTCTTGGCATCCCTCTGGACAAGGCCCTGAGCATCCTTTCCCAGCCAGAGCAGGGCTTGCTTTCCAAGAGGATTCCCATGGGATGGGCGGTGCTTTCAGCAAGGGGTAGCAGAAGCTGCTGGGTACCATCAGGGATGGGTATCACCAGGGGTGTGGACGCAAGGGCCATATGCAAACAGGTCCTGAGTACCTTTTGTTATTTAATGCATATAGGTCAGCCAGAGGTTTTGTTACACCCAGCAGGAATGTTTGCTGCTCCCAAGCTGGGAGATGGGGTAGATAGCTTATCTGCAAGAGAAAGAAGAAATGTCAGCAGAAGAATAGGCCTGGGCGGGTGGGCTGTTTCTGGCTTTTTCACATGTTTCTGTCCCAGGGAATGGGCCAAAAACTAAACTGTAAAAAAAAACCCAACTTTTCCCCCTCCTCCACCCAGCTTGGCAGTCAAGGGTTGATGGCCCGGGGGTTCCCCCTCTGGACCAGCTCTCATAAGCTACAACCAATTAATTCTCCAGATTACCTGCTGGTAAGATGCTGTGGGAGCAGGAGGGGTGGGGTTGGCTCACAAGCAAGCCCAGAGCCAAAGGGAATGGCAAGGCTGGGATCCCACTGGCATGGGCACCGTCCCCGGGTGCCTCAGCAAGAGCAGAGCTTGTGGGTGATCAGTTACCATCTCCCCCACTTACAAGCTGGTTGTAAAGCAAAACCATCCCCAGCACAGGTCATGCCCAGGCAGGGTTTTCCCAGCCCCATGGAGCCGCAAATCCCCTCTCAGGGCCAGTGGAAGCAGGATTTCTGCGAGCCACCCCGGCTTTGAGGATGCCGCGCCAGAGCAGATATTAGATCCACTCAAAAAGAGTTAAAACCCCTTAAAAGGTGACTTTTACAAACCAGGGACAAGCTGCTTAAAACCAGACCCTCCCAGAATAGAGGCATTTCTCCAGGAGGAAGAGTTGGGGTTCCCTTCTCCCAGTCCTTAATGAGCTGCTGCAATTAAGCAGAGACAATAGGCATTGTCTGCAGAGTAAGGGGATGCTGGGAGAGATCCTGTTTGCCAGACTGGGGCAAGAAGGCACGGGGGTGTTGGCAGGCATTTCGTTCATGAGAGTTATTGGTCTTGGTTACCTTTCGGTGGTGTCTTAGCAGGTCATCCTCCCAAAAAATCCACATCCCTCGGAGTATGGCTTAAGGCTTTGGGCTGCTCGTGGAGTCACCTCTCTCATGTGCCACCAGCCAGGGCTGTGAGAGGCATGCGGTACCCCCAAATCAGCGCCTCCAGCGACCCCCTTACTTCTCTTCCAGGTGAGGACGCTCTTCGTCAGTGGACTGCCTCTGGACATCAAGCCCCGGGAACTTTACCTGCTCTTCAGGCCTTTCAAGGTACCAGCCTAGGGAGCGGAGACAGGGCCTGGAAGCACAGGGCTAGTGGGATCTGGGAGCCTGCTGGATTCCCCCCGAAAAATCTTAATTTGATCTTTTACATGCAGGAACAAGTTTCTGTGCCTCTTTTCCCCAATAAACCATAGGAAGATGGCACTGGGCGTTTTGATTGCCTTGGGGTTTTAATTGCACGTTGCCTTGCACCCCATTTAGCAGCAGAAGAGCACTGGCTGCAGACCTCTCCGGTCTCTTCTCCCTTCCAGACCTGCTGCTCAGACACCAGCCCTTCTCAAACACCAGGGATAGTATCAGGCATCCAACATGGTACAAAAACTCAGCTCAGTGGGTCCTGTGCCGGTGCTGAGCCCTGACAAAGCTCTGCTTCGTGCCCACCCGATGCTGCCCCACCGCAGGGCTGCTGGGTGGTGGATGCGGGTGGTTTCTGTCTCCAAGGGGCAGCTGAATCATGGGAATCTCCACCAAACACCCTTTTTGTTACTCTTTTCCTGCAGGGGTACGAAGGGTCTCTCATCAAACTCACCTCCAAACAGGTAGGAGCTGCTCCAAACGGGGCAAGCGTCCCACACCATGCTCCCACCCCACCTCTGGCACCCCAGGAGGTGGGGTCCCCTGCTTTCCACCCCACCAGCCCGACTGATGCTGCCTCCTCTCCTTCCTCCACAGCCCGTGGGCTTCGTCAGCTTCGACAGCCGCTCTGAGGCGGAGGTGGCGAAGAACGCGCTGAACGTGAGTGTGCCTGGCCACTCCAGGTTTTGGGGTGTTTTTTGTTCCCTCATTTCCCCATCCCCGGATACCTTCCAAATGCCTCCATCCTAGGGATGTGCATCTCCCACGCAGGCTGGCCCCACTGCATCCTCATCCCTCCAGCCGATCCCCATCAGCTGCTCCTTATCCATATCCTCCTTCCCAGGGGGCTGCATCCCTCTTGCCTTTCCCAGAGCCATCCGGGAGGGCTTGAACCCAAAGGATTAGAGCCTTACATAGGGGTCAGCAAGAGACGCCTTTCTCAACCTCTCCTGCTTCTTCAGTGGGAAAAATTCCACCTAAATCTGCAAAAGAGAAAGCAAATTTTGCTTTCCTTTAGCAGCTCCCTCCTACCTCTGTGGAGTTAACTCCTAAAAACAGTCACGGGGAGACCCGCGTGGAGCCAGTTCTCCAATTCCTTTCCAGGTTTTGAATTAGGGTTTTTTTTTCTTTTCCTCATCTTCATTTTCAATGTAAAACTTTTTTTTTTTTTTTTTTTGGCTCTGCTAATCCCTCTGGATAAGAGCTCAGCATGCAGGATGTCGACTGCCAAATATGGTGCTGATGCTAAAGATGCCGGAGGAATGCGAGCTGCCTCGGGGCCCGGCAAATTAGCTCATTTCGAGGCTGGAAGTTCGGAAAAAAAATAAATAGTCAGGAGTTATTTTTGCTGCGGGGCTGGCACCCGGCAGGGCTCACCCACCCGCCGTGCCTCCTTTCCTCCAACAGGGCATCCGCTTCGACCCCGAGATCCCCCAGACGCTGCGGCTGGAGTTTGCCAAGGCGAACACCAAGATGGCCAAGAGCAAGCTGGTGGGCACCCCCAACCCCAGCACGCCCCTCCCCACCGCCGTACCTCAGTTCATCGCCCGGGAGCCCTGTAAGTACGGCTCGTGCCTCTCCCAAGGGAGCCCCACGTGGTCCCCCTGGCCGGCTGCCGTGGCAGCACCAAGAGGTTTTGGGGCGACAGGCACAGGGATTCGCCTCCGTCCTCATTTTCCTCAGTAAAACGCCTTGTCCGGGCAATTCAGCGTTGTGCAGAGATCATGGGTGGATGTGGTGATGCTGGAGGGAACAGGGATGATGGGAGGGGGGTGGCAGGGAGGTCCAGGTCCATTTGGAAGCAGCACTGGACCGGTGACCAGTGGTCCCAAAGGCGTTAGAGGGTAGCCAGGGGCAGGTGACACCCAGCTCAGAAAGGCCCGTGGGAGGGGGACGAGCCTGTGGTGCTGCAGCTGGGTCTTGGTGGAGACCTCGGCAGCATCTTGCTGTGAGTGTGCCGTACCCATTTCCACTCCTGGAGGAGCATTTCTTGCGCGGATGACAATCACTCGCCTCGCTGCTGCACGCGGACGCGAGCCACACGCTCTCTCTCCTTCGCGCCTGCTGACGCTGGATCCCTGGGGTGATTAAACCTCTCGGAGATGACGCACCAGCCACCAACCAAGCCGAGTTCAGCATTGGCTTTGTGGGTCAGGTCTCGCCACCTGCTTTGGCGGAGGAAGGGAGGAGCAGCGGTGCTGCTGACCGGCACGAGGTGTGGCGAGGGCCGCGGTCCATCGGTCACGGTTAACTCTCCTTCTTCTTTTCTTGCAGATGAGCTCACAGTGCCTGCACTTTACCCCAGTAGCCCTGAAGTGTGGGGGCCGTACCCTCTGTACCCAGCGGAGTTAGCACCTGCTCTACCTCCTCCTGCTTTCACCTATCCCGCTTCGCTGCACGCCCAGGTAATTCGGACCCATCTGCCACCACTGCGCTCACCCTCCCACCCACCTCAGATCCTCCCCAGCGCTTGCCGGACCACTAACCTCTGCCCGGCTAACGGGCTCTCGCTCCCCTCCTCCTGGAGTTGTGGGGATGGCACCCAAACCCAGCCAAGCCTTTCCCCAAACACCTCTCTCTGCCTTCCTACCTTCACTCTCACCCGTGACAGGCTGGGAGGGAGGGATGAGGGATGCTCGCCGGGGCTGGACCGTTCCCATCGCTCTTGGTGCTGAGTGACCCATCACGGGACAAGACGGGGGCTGCCCCTCGAGCATCGCTGGGATGCAGCTTGCCGACGCGGGGCATGAAGCAAAGCCATCCTGACAGGGAGGAGAGGGCAAGCGAAGCGCAAACGGAGGACCCATCTTTTATTGACGAGGCGCTCTCTTGTCACAAGCGCTTTCCTGCCGGCTGCCACCACCGGTGGCCTCTGATGGCAGCAGGCGGCCGTTAAAAATTAACCACCCGCCTCGGGAGAGGAGCAGGGAAAGGAAGAGGAAAAAGTGGAAGTGGAGATGGTGGAAGATTCCTTTGCAGCGCCAGCCTTTGGATGTTTCCTGGAGCAGCGTTGTGGGAATGCTGGGAAGAGACACCTGCTCCAGGGTGGGGAACAGGCAGCGGCCTCCCCAGGAGCCACATTGGACATCATCCCAGGTTTTGCTCCTCGCCACTGGCTCCGGCTTGGTGGTGAGCAGGAAGAAACGAGCACACGGAAGCAGATTTGCCAGATGAGCTGCATCCAAAAGGCTTTTGAGCCTGGCCTGCCAGGATTGAGCTGGGATAGCTGGTTATCCAGAGCCACCGTCTCTGGGAGTCAGAGGCAGATGGGCTGGTTTGAGCAGGAGGGAAAGGAAAAGCGCTTGGTGTACAAACCAGCCGCAGTCTTTGGATGAAACTCCAGCTTTTTGAGCCCTGCTGTTTGTAGGAAGAGCAGTGGTAAATATTATGGCAGCTATGTACTTGCCTTGTCAAATAACAGCTAACTGGCAGCACCTGTGCTGCTCGGGAGGCTGGGGAAACGGCTCTGAGGGCCTTCTGGGAAAAGCCAGGCTGAACCCTGGTGTTAGGAGCTGTTAGAAGAAATATTATTGGCCGTGGTGATAGAGGCGCCACCCCAAAATGAAAGCTGCTCCCCGTGGAGTGGCCTCCTTGGCTGGGTTCTGCAGGGAGCAGCGGGACAGGGACCTGGGGATGGTGGGGCTGACGTGGCATTTGGCGTCTGACATTTCCCCTCATTGCATGTGGGCTGAGAGGGGGACGAGCCCCCCTCCTGCTTGGCGAGACCGTGGTGCTGCCACCCCGGCTCGGTCCTGCCAAAAGCAGGGATGCCAGGGGCTCAGCCCCAGCTGGTGTCACTGCAAACCGGAGCTGGGGTGGCTCTACTGCTTGCATCTCAGTGCCCTGTGCCTGGCAGAGGCCGGGAAAGGGGAGCCCAAAGCTGGCCAGCTCTTGGCAGGGTGGGTGGCTACCTCCCCTCTCACCCTGTGTCCCTCTTGTCGTTTCAGATGCGCTGGCTCCCTCCCTCCGAGGCTGGTTCTCAGGGCTGGAAGTCCCGTCAGTTCTGCTGAATGCCGGGTGAGTGCTGCCTCCTCACTCCCATCCTCCTGCTCCGGCGTGGTGGGCTGGGGGACACCTCCACCATTAACCTGAGCCCCTGACATGACTCCCAGGGGTCTCCAGCAGCTCTAAGGGGGGCAGCCAGACCCTCCACACTCGGTGGTGAGGCCACTTCCCAGCAGGCATCACAGCTCTGGGCACCCTTTGTGCCACCATCCTTCCCAACACCTTCCCAGATACCCTGGGGCAGGATGGAAAGGCAGGTCTGTGGGTCCCTGTTGCAGCGGTGGAGGTTGTGAGCGCAGGGGGTGAAGCGATGGCGTGGCTGAAGGCAACCAGCGCAGCACAAATATCTCATTAAACGTTAATGAAAACTCTGCTGCAGTCCGGGATGCGGGGCTGCCAGGAGGAGAAGTGCCCAGCTGCCCAGCAGGAAGGAAAGGGGCTGGTTCGATTACACCTCTTTGGATAGAAAAAAACCTGCAAGGGAGGTTGGGAAGAAAAGCTCTGCAAATAACTCAGCCTTTCGTGGATAAATAAATAAAGGGGATTCAAAAGGAAGAGAGGAGAGAGGCTTGGGTGATGCTGAGCAGCGCTTGCCCCGCGATCACAGCCTGCCCCGACCATCCCAGCTGCCAGGAGGCCTCCTGCACGGTGTCCGCATCCACCAGCAGAGAAACCCCAGCAGATCCAAGGAGGTGGGGAGGCTCTGTCGCCGGCTTTTGTGTTCCCCTGCACCGAGGCCACGAGGCTCACTCACCCGAGCAGGGCAGGAGGACCGGCCGTGCCTGCAGCTGACCCAAGACTTGGATCTGCAAAGCATTTACTGTCTATTTTAGGCCTAGCAGATAAAAATAGGGAGCAGCAAGGCTTCGGGAACCAGTAGTTCTTCCAAAATGTGGAGCTTGCCAATGTTTCCAGCTAAAATGTAAGCAAAGTCTTATTTGGGAAGGGGAGATGAGTGAGTTCCTTGGAACAGGTCCACCTGCCCATAGCAACCCCAGTGGCCACATGGGCACTGAGGATGAAGGATCTGGGATCTCGCGGCTCCCTGCCAGGCTCCTCCGGCCGGGAAGAGCTATGGCACAGCCAAAGCAAAGGGTTCTGCTGCTGTCCTGGCTCTCCTGCTCGCATCCTTCCACATATTTACTGCCTGGAGCCCATCAGGGCAGGGTTGAACTGCTGCCTTAGGAAGCACCGACCCCGGTCGCTGACAAATAACCTCCCCGGCGCACACCGATCCTGCAGGCTCCCCTGCCGGTGTCCCTAACGCTCGGCTGTGTCCTCTCGCAGGTCTCAGGTGTGTGATGGTGGCCTACAGTCAGTCTTGTGGGTATTAACGGAGTCTTCCAAGGCGGCTACTGGGTTGGCGTGCTCTCCGCAAAACCACAGTGTGCTGGTAAGGGGAACACAGTCCCCTTTGGGGAGGGTGTAGAGGGGGGAGGAAGCCAAGGCGATGTTCCCAAGGAAATGAGCAGGGAGATGGCACGGCGCTTCCAAACCACGGCTCCACCATTCCCGCGTTTATCCTTATCTGGGGCGAGAGTTTCGAGAGTTTCGACAGCCGAGGAATGCCTCTCGGCTTTGAATTACTCCCCAGTAATCTCATCTCATCTCGCTGCAGTCCTGCTTCCTGCCTTGGATCAACAGAGACCAAATTCCTCTTAAGTGCAAAATTCAACTCAGATTTAACTCTCAGCTTCCCAGCTGCCGCCTCCTCAGTTAAAACCCCAGGGGCTACATCCAGGGGGAGGAGGGAACTGCCCCGGCTCTCCCCGCAGGCATTTCCCACCTTGCTTTTCCCTGTGCCATCTGCTCTGCCTCACCCTGTTTTCCAAACAAGGCATGGGAGCTTTGCAAAGATTAACCACAGCCCCTTTTCCGCATCCCGGCTCCTTTTTCTTTTGTAACACCTTTCTCTCTTGTTCCAGGCTTGAAAAGAAAAAAAAAAACCCTCACACTAGTTTGGATTCCTCCAAGACTTTCCCACAGCCTCTATCACACATCTGCTCTCCTAGAAGAAAAATGAAAAGCATACCTAGTAATAATATTTTCCTCTTTTACACTGTATATTTGTAAGAAAGAGCGTGTGTTACTTCTGAAAGCATGGTTTGACAGGCGTCGCTGTAGCGTTTGAAAAGGCTTTTCAAACAGAACCATAGGAAAGCAGACTACAAAAGGAAAAAAAAAAAAAAAAAAGAAAAAGCCAAATGAGAGCAAGTATTTTTATACCAAACTTCCTAAATAGGACAATCTCACACTGGGTCGGACCACAGGATTTGTGCTTGGCTTCCAAATGCGTGTAACGAAGAGTTTCTACCCCTACCGGCTGCATGGTGAAGGCACGATGTCCACGTGCCTGTAGATGTCGAGATGAACGATCCGGGTTCGGAGGGATTGTGCTCCGGCCGTGTCGGCGAAGACTTCTGCGGTCACTTACAGTATTACCGGTTTCTTCCCAGTTGTACCAAACGACAATCAGAAACTTTCTTATGGTGATTTGTTGTTTTTTGTTTTGTTTTTTTTTAACCTTAGGGCTATGTTAATAGCTTGCTGTGCAAAGCTTCGGCATGGTACAACGGCTCGGATCAGGGATGGGCAGAGGCAGCCCGCACCACGTAGCAAGGTGACAACTTGCCTCCTCCTCCTGCCATAACTGCTTGGAGTTGTTACAAGCAATGTAAACTGCTGTATGAGAAAAAAAAAAACCAAACCCTCTTGGTTCACCAGCTTACTCGAGGTCGGGCGCGAGTCCCAAGCGACTTGAGGCACGTGCCTCCCATTACGCCAAAGCGCTGGGCTGAACTGGGGTTGCAGTGTCGAGGTTATGCTGGTCTGCTGGCTCGCTGCGTACCACTTCCATGTTTCCACGTGCAAAGACAAACAGGGAGGCTGCCAGCACCCTTGGGGCAGCACCTGTAACTTTTGCAGAGGTAGCGTACCAGCAGAGAGACTGCTGGACGTACTCATGTCTCCCCCTCCTTGCTCCAGGATGAAATTGGAAAAAGAAAGAGCAAAGCAAAGCAAAACCTCAACCACATTTCGGTTTCTTGCAAAAGGAGGCGCAAATGTTCTCGTTTCTTTGCCTTCATCCCTCACCCCATCTCTGCTGCAGGGTACGCTGAGCTCTGCCACTGCCTGGTCTTCGCTGTAGCCAGTTTTCCAGCTGCACCGAAGGCACGGGCTGCCCACGGCCTTGTTAAACATCATCAACTTTTCGATCCTCCTTTTTATTCCACGGGTGGGCCAAAGCAAGAGAGCTGAGGCTTCAGGTGCCAGAGCTGGGGTAAGAGATGAGATGGTGCGGTGGGAAACTGTCCCACTGGGGTCTTACTTAAAAAGTGGGATTGGAAAAGGTGCTGGGAGAAGAAATTGATTCCAAGACAAACCTCTGAGCAGCTCTAAAAGGAACGATACCAGCGTTTCCAAACGGCGGACTAACTCTTTTAGCAACTTGTTACTTTGTCTTGTGGAGAGGAGAGAAGCTTCCACGTTGTCTACTCCGCTTTTGGAAATATGTTTAAAGGTACTTTTCTATTGTAATTTTTTAAAAATAAACCCAGTGATTATTATAAGTTACGTGCAGAGTATCGTCGTGTGCTGTGTCTGGTTAGCAACAGGGAGAAGGATCCCACCACACACCCACTGGAGACCCACGCAATAGCAGCCTCCTTCCTTCACGCAGCGTTCCTGAGGGACGCAGCAATATTTCAGGGCAGATGTCATCCCGCTTGGATCTCTAGGAAAGCTCCAAAATGCAGGCTGGAAGGATCAGCAGGCTCTAAATGACTCTAAGTTTACAAAGATGTTATCGGTTAGTTTTGAAACCTACTAATCTTGGCACGGAGCACAGCTGAGATTTTCCATGAGCTCAGTCACAGCAGAGGCAAATGTAACCTAGAGACGAAGGGCCAGATTAGTTATTTTTTTTAAATACGCTGAGAAAAACTGGGTTTGTAAGCCGAATCTAGAAATTCCTCCTTCCTCCACTCCGCCCCCGTGCTAATAAGTGTGATCAGCATCCCCAGGCCAGACTCCAAAACCAAAGTACGGGGAGCAGGCTCCAGTTTAACCTGGAGAATGGGGTGTAAAGGATGGAGGAGGAAGGTGGTGTTACTTGAAACCAGGGCTGGCAGGGATGCGCCAAGGAGTTAAGCTCTTAATGTCGGATGCTAATCCTGCCGCAGCCACGGCGAGTCACAGCTTTCTTTCCGAGTTGCGTTGGAGGGAGAGGTCTGTTGGCAGCCTGCGGAAGGAAGAGAACGACAAGCTGCAAGCGCAACGTGAACATATTGCTCAGCCCCACTGCTATGCAGGCCAACACCGCTGTCCCAGGCGCCGCTTGAGCGAGACAAGCAGATGCTTTCGGAAGCGGATTCAGCAAACATCCTCCAGCTAAGAAAGCTGTGAAACGTGGATGCATCCTCCCAGGCTTTCCCTGGGCACGGCATCTGCTCCAAGATCTGCCCTGTGAAAGGAACCAGGGCCTTGTAGAAAACAGTCAACCTCTTGAATAATTTTTTTTCAAGTTTCCCCTGCGAGCCAAAAGGTTTTCAGCTCCGTGCTGAGCGGCTCATGGGCGAGGGGCGGGAGCAGCAAGCTGCTGGCCCGTCCCCAGTGTCCCCTTTGCCCGTGGTGACCTTTCCCCACGCAGCTGGGGAACATTCCCTCCCCGTGACCATCAAGGCACTTACAGGAAGGCCGGAGCTGCTGGCTGACACCGGGAGATTGCAAAATAGGGCCAGGGAGTCCCGGGTCAGTGCTGGCATCCAACACGAGGGATAAGTCCTGCGGGGTATGAGCAGGCAGAGCTGGAAAAACTAAAATGAGAAAATTCCATACTCTGATTGTTACCACTTTCCCAAGTCTTTCTCTCCCCATCCCCCTAACCCCACAGCAGAGAGGGGATGTGAGAAACCCCTTCCTAAGCAGCCCCATGCAGCCGTTTGCTGGAAGTGGCAGCAAAGGCAGGGAATAGACTCGCATGGCCTATGGAATAAAACACGGCACCAACTCCCCACGTCGCATGGACACATTGGGTGGTGAGGAATGGGAACAAGACAGGAGGAGGAGAGCTGTGTCTCCCCGAGGACGGCACGGCAGGGCAGGCAGCCTGTGCAGGGACGAGGGGATCGTGCCGCAGGAATGGAGATGAGCCAGCCAGGGCTTGGAGACCAAAGGGCAGACGGAGCCGGCACCGACGCCAGCCAGCAGCACCCACAGCCTGGACTGAGCAAGCGCAGCTTCCACTCCCATGGGCCTCCTCAGGAAAAGAGGGGAAGGAATATTAAGGCTGGGAGAGAAAGAAGAGATAGCACTGGGGTTTGGCCAGGCAGCTTTAGAGGCTGGGAGCAAAGTTGGTAGCTAAGAGCAAAGCGGTGGCTTTGGGGTCAGAAGATTTGGTCCCCAGTTCTCAAAGCTTGGTGACAGCACGCAGCCCGAATGCTGCCAGGGAAAGCTGCTCTGTGCTCCCTGCCAGCAGGGGAAAGGCTCCATGTGCCAGGGAAAGCACGCAGCCAGGGCAGCCATCCCCAGGCCAGCGAGACATTTCAACCCAGGAGGATGGGCAGGGTGCCGTGGACGTGTGCCCTGCTGCCCAGAGAGCCAGGCTGCAGCCAACATTTAAACACCATTATCCGCCTCGCTGCCACGCTCGGGCTAACAACCAGGACGGTGGGGGAGCTTAAAAAGCAAAGCTAAGAAATACCATTAGCAGATCCCTGAAATTCTGCTTCTACAGCACGGGCAAGTCAACCATTAGCAGAGTCTGGACTTCATCTCTGCAGTCTCCATAATTAATAACAAGCTCAGAAGGGAATAGAGGATACAACGCAGCTGATAGAGGCAGGAGGAAATCAACAATTACTTCAGGCCTTGGATGTAAGCCCAGAACTGCAGGTATAGTCAAAAAATTAACTTAATGGAGGGACAACCTCCTGCCTTCACCATCTTTTTGCCCCTGCTGTGCTTGCACTCCGCACAACGTCTAGCTCACGAGGCTGGTTGACTCTAGCACGCGGGTCCTGACCACAGAAGCACTGCTGGGTTTTCAGAGTCACGTCTGTTTCCTTCTGGGCTGCTGGGTAACCCAGAGGCTGCTGCACACACAAAGCAAAGCAGCAGAAAGCAAGCTGGTGGGAAACAAGGAGATACACTCTTACATGAAGCTGAGAGGCACCGATGGAACCGGGGCTCAGATCCACAGGAGCATCTGGATAGAAAAAGCCTCACGAGGTTTCTGATACAACCTCCCTCCTGCAACAGGACCATTGCCAACAAGAGATCAGGGCAGACTGGTCTTGTCTGGGCGATGCTTGAAACCTCCATGAATGAGGACAACTCCCCGCTAGCTTTTTTCCCTGATATCGAAGCCAAACTTCCCATGTTCCCTGATTATGTCATCTGCCACAGCTGCCCGAAATAGTTTGATCACATCATCTCCCTAACTACCCTTCATGTCGCAGTATCCATGACTAGATATGACCCCAGTCACCTCTTCTCCACAACAAACCGTTCCAGCTTCCCACTATCCCCCCAGGACCTTTGCCCTGACCAGCCCTGGAGACCCAATCAGTCCATCCCCAGCATCCCTACACCCCTCTTGAATCGGGGAGGAAGGTCCACTATAGAATCATAGAATAACCAGGTTGGAGAGGACCCATCGGATCATTGAGTCCAACCATTCCTATCAAACACTAAACCATGTCCCTCAGCACCTCATCCACCCGTGCCTTAAACACCTCCAGGGAAGGTGAATCAACCCCCTCCCTGGGCAGCCTCTGCCAGTGCCCAATCACCCTTTCCATGAAATTTTTTTTCCTAATGTCCAGCCTGAACCCCCCCGGTGGAGCTTGAGGCCATTCCCTCTTGTCCTGTCAACAGAACTTCATGGATGTCAGAAACCCTCAGAATTTCTGTTGCATTCAGGGACAACAAAGCAATTCCTGTGAGGCAAGATCATTGCCTGTGGCTCAGTGCAGAGGAAGGGGAGCTTCTCTCTCCCTCGCTCTTGTTTCCAGCTGCTCTGGGCTTGCACCTTTCTGAGATTGAGGGGGATCGCACTCTCATGTTACCCTGAAAAGCCACTAGACCTTTCTGTGCACAGAGGGATCCACCTCGATGGAGAAGCTGCCTTCCTGCCAAGAGCCCTGCTGTATGTCCAGCTAAGCCCTCTTTTTTTTGGGGAAACTGCCACTCCTCCTTATCTGCTTCACAGGGATGTGTCCAGAGAGCCTGCGCACGACTGACAAGACAGACACAGTTAGGAATGCATCTATGGATCCAGACCGACAGACCAGAGAAGCAGTGCAGAAGCAGATCCCCTCTCCCCTGGGTGGAGACCGAGCCCCACACCATCTCGCCTTCCGCACTACAACAAAATGCCAGCGCAGGGCTCCCGGCTGGCGTGGTGCTGCCTTCTTCAAGCACCCCCCGAGCCAGGTTGGACAGCACTGTAGCGATGCCAGCCCTCTGAGGCGGCCTGGAATATTGCTTGCAGGCTGATCCCTCTCTTGGTGACAACTCAGCGGTGGGCATCGACGATCCAGCTGTATCCCCGACTTTGCCAGCAGCAGGAAGCTTGTAGCAGCAGATTGGGGTCTGAGCTCTCCTCTCCCTCATGGTTGATAGCGGTTAGCCTTACCAGCCCTGACCAGTTAACAGAAAGCACTCCGCTCTACTGGACGTCCTCCCCCAGTTGCAGCAGCCGACAGCAGCCCCCGAGGCAGTGGCACACAAAGGAATTTGGGCCTGGTACATTACCAGCGACTGGAAAGCCAGCAACAACACTGGAAATAATGAGATGTCAGTGCCATACTTGCTTCTAGTCATCTGCAAACGCAGCCTCTCCTCATCAGCAGGTACTGGGAGCCCAGCTCTCCCCGGTGGCCCTGCACCGCCTGCCCATGCTCATGTGAAGTGACAGCTCTCACTGCCTACATACACGTGCAGGGTCTTTATACCGTTTGTCAGAGCTCCCTTGCCTCTCTCTTCTCTGCTCTCTAAAAGCCTTGAATGATCATGATGAATTATAGATTAGCTGTGGTACGCACCACCTTATATGAGTTTTGTCATTCAACCATGCAAAATCCTGCTGCTTTCCATCTTCTTCCAGAATGATCATCGTTAACAGAGGAGGAGATGGAATAACTCCTAGTTAGAGCAACACTTAGGGAGTGAAGCCAGTAAAGCTCCACATTTAGAGGCATGACAACCGTGGGCTACACGATTCATACCTTAAAGAAACAACAGTGCTTTTAATTTGGGGGTGAGAAGGAGCAGACAAAGTAAAAGGTCTGGTTCACATCTCTAGACACAAAGAAGTCCCAGCGAGTTCCCCCTGAGGTGCCAGTGCAGCCTCCGATGCTCCTTGTCAGGCACGCCATACAAGAATACCTTTTCAGATGCAAATCCTAGCCCAGCAATGCCTGGCTAGAGAGGAAAGGCTATCAGCAATGTGACCTCGCTTATCCCACTGGCTCTCTCCTTCTCCCACTTTGTCCCTGGGGAATTGGCACACCTCCCTCCCAACAAGACCAACTAGTGTAATATCAAGGGGAAAAGAGAGGACCAAGTGCACGTCTCTGGCTGGTGCAGACCTAGAAAGAGCTGTGCTCTCTTGGGAAGAGCTCCAGAGGCTGCTGCAGATACTGCTTCCACAGCCACAGGCTCAAGCTGCAATTGTGCAAGTGAAAGGATGATGCAGACAGCCAAGATAAATCTCAGATGGCTCCCACCACTAAGAATGAGCATCCTCCTTTTCCTCTTTACATCCATCAGCATCGCAAGAGGTGGGAGTTGAATGCCTCTTTGCTTCTGGCTGATACGTCAGGCAAAGAAGAGAAGAGAAGGATGCCGTATCAGAAAAACTGCTCATCAGAGCCTTCCTTCCTCTGTTGTCCTGGGTTAGAAAGGCTCATATGGCAGCTCCTCCAAAACTGACACGCCGAATCCTAAAGCTGGGGGAACAACGTCCTTGCTGAACAGGACATGCATGACCTGAGGAGCCTCAGGAGAGTGGAAGAGGCAAGTCATCACCTGGCAGGGTAAAGACTGTACTGAGACAGGTTTGCCAAAAAGCCTTCCTGAAATGCATTAGAAGGTGCATGCCATGAACTAGATGATCACTGTAGGTCTATTCTATATTCTGTCTTTGTCAAGGGCAGCCTGAGTCCCCTCATTTTCCTGGTTAACAGCAGAGGCTTCCAGGGAATGAAGAGAAAAATGGAGCAATATGCTCATGTCCCCCACAGCATGATGCTTCTCAGCAGCCCTTCACATGGCCAGGCTGAGGGAACAAGGATTCTGCCCAAGAAAGCAAGCAGAGGGCAGGATGGTTTTGGCCACTGGGAGAACCATCTCACCAGACACAGAATACATGAGAACATCCCAGAGGAAGATTAATTAGGTTTCAGTTTTTAACAGTTGTGAACTCTTATGCTGAACTTCAGTGAAAAGCCTCATTTGGACATTATGCTGCAAAGAGATGAAGGGCACTGGAGCGGTACTAAAATGCTTTCAGCAAACACATTCCCGTTGACACAGTCTGAGACGTTTTCAAGTTGCACCATTTGATTTTTAAGAGATCATGGAAAAACCCTTAAGGGCTGCTGGGAGCATCTTGGATAGGGGAACAAAATCCAACTCCTCAAACACAGGCAGAAAAGAGGAGCTCAGGCTTATTTTCTGACCTTGTTTTCTTTGCGCCTGCTTGTCTATATTCCATGCCACCTCTAACGGGCCAATGTGAGCTTCCTTTCAGCTATTTTTTCAGATTGTACCCTAACAAGTTGGAAAACTTATTATGCCCTCTCTGCTAGCCCTGAAGAGACGACTTCTCCTCCAGTGAGACAAAGCATCTAGTCCAGTCTTTCCAACCGGACATCAGCTGGACTGGTTTGTTCCTTTCCATACTGGAGCCTGACAACGCCTGCACAACACACAGAGCTGTCACTCCACCTTTTTTTCTTGCTCTCCTATTTCTCAACTAACATATTTTTAATCTTTGAAAGTAGCTGGAGGCGTTTCTATTACCTTAATCACTTGAGCAGAGAAACAAAGCAGGTAGCCTACCTTACAGTCTGCTTGGCAAGCCTTGGTTCATAGAGCAAGGGTAATGCTATGTCAAATGACTGGCAAGTTACCCCATAAAACCCCCAAAGGTATGAAAGTTCTGCTTTTTTCTGAGCATCGCCACCAAAAAAAATCCCTGCTCAAAAACACAGCAGATGGCAAGGAAACTTTTTTTTTTGAGTGAAGATGACAGAAGAGAGGTGAACAGTTTTGCAAGCATGCCGCGCTTGCTTTAGAGTAAAGCTGTAATGGAAAACTAAAAAGCTCCAAGAGGAATTGCTTGTGCTGACCTTGATGATACAGGAAGGAAAAACAGCTTCAAACCAGCTGGAGCAGCATGATTTTACGTGTGTATATATATAAAAATAAAATAAAATAATAGAAGAAACCTCCTACCTGCATTAGCAACTCTTTATAAAGGGCTGCCACGCAATGCTCGAAGTGTTGCCTGTTTCTCAAAAGAGCAGCCTCTAATATCAGGAGGATAAATGCTACACTTACAGAAGGGTATTTCTCTTCCTGTGCTTCCTCAAGCAGATTTAACTTGTTCAGTGTGGCAGCAACAAAGCCTTATTCTTCATTTGTTCATGTGTCCAGATCCAACAGCCTCTGCTTCAACCCCAGATATATAAAGCAAGACAACAGCTCACATGCACGCAGCAGCAATCTGCTGGGGGTGGGATATCGCAGCCACCCTATATTTTCTTTAATCTTAATTCTAGAAGAGCAGAGAACCAGCTCCTCTCCCTCAGTGCCATGAAAACAATATCAGCATTGATTCGCTCTGATTCAGTACATAAAAATAAGCTATCAAGAGGACATAATTTGGTAACAATCCAAGGTAGTCTGTATTGCACGGAACATCAGGCATCTACAGGGAGCTTTCACTTAAAATGATTCCTATCCCTCTCCCCAATCAAGAGTGATAAAGAAAAAGAGTGTTAGCCCAGAACAATAAGTCATTGAGAAGATAAAAATATACAAAAAATTCCTTTACCTCCTTGAAAAGGAAAACGCAACAAGCACAAAAGATATCGATTCTCTCGTTCTTGAAGGAAGCAACACTGGAAACCAGCACTATAAGTTTATTACTTTTAAAAAAAGTCACTTCACTGTTACACTGTCATTTCATTTCCCTCCCGTCCGTAGAGAAGAACTGTGTAACGCACGTGCATCCGCTACAGTGAGGAGAAATGACCAAGGGCAATTTCTGTTGAGCATTAGGAAGCTACAGCTGCATTGCCAACCTGCAGCCTGCTGGGAGCTCGGAAGAAAAGTCTTTTCTGAGTTTGAGCCTCAGATACCACCGACATTCGGTAGAGCTCAGTCCCAGAGCAAGGAAGGAGCATACAAACCGTGGGTGTATTTGACTGTGAAAGAAACTTGCCCGCAGTGATTTTGGGTTCAGGAAAAGGTTTTCCTGAAATAGGCAAAACAAATGCTGTATTCATTTCTGCCAGAAAGCCCCTTGTAAGTAATTTCAGGTAAATACCCATTAAACAATGTAGAAGCAGAGTTATGTACCAAATGGGAACTCTTGCATTACATACTGAGCACCATTTATCACTCTATCCTAAGAGGCAACTGGTGAGAACTTCTTGCTTAAAGATGCATTTCCCATTAGCTAATTAAATTAAACTCTAAATATAGTAGTTCATACTTAACCTGTTTCATCTCGGCAGTTGCTGGGATGGGGGAAATACATCACATTCCTATATACAATCAGTCTTTCTGCAAGCAGACACTGAACCCAAGTGGCAAAAAGCCTTTATAAAAATGTGTGTTTGCTCCAGAACTCAACCAGTCACTGTTTGCCAGGAACGACATCCGAGTAATCTTTTAACACTCCAGCCAAGTGATCATTGTGAGTCTTAAACCGACGTTTCCTCTGAGAAGTGGGTTTCTTCCTCTTCTGAATAGGAACCTGCAAGAAGAAATGAAAAGCAGTCAACAGATCTGCTCTCACTTCTGCCATCACTTCTACAAGAGCCCTGCTTGAACTGGGAGTAGGCAGGCAGGGGAGGTGCTGGCTTGTTTTTGCAAGCAGCAACAGCATTCAATTTTAATCCAGGCAGGGAGACGACTCCGCGGACAGAGCAGAGTCTCCATATCCCCATGCACAATAGTAAAGCTGGTACTTGTAAGTGAAGTTCCTGAACACTTCTATGTAGCTAGAGAAGCAGGTACGTGCCCCATAATTCTACCCACATTTAGCATACAAGGAATCCCTGAGGAGTGCCTACACGGTGACAGGCATTAAAGCATCTAGAGCAGAAACCAGGAACAAGTGCTGAGTGGAAGGGCTCTCATGAAAGGACAGTCTAAAGCCAATGCCTAAGAGCAAAGACACGGTATATCACATACAAATAAATGTTAAGACAATTGTTTGAAGTCAGGAAGAAAGTATCTTTGGAGAGCTTGTAGCCATTCCAGCTTCCCAGTAAAACAGGAGCATATTGCACCCAGGCTGGAGAACTGTGTGTGCTCGGAGGCACGTTATATGGTTCCCATCAGGACTGAAAGCTATTTAGCAGGAAATAAAAAGCTTTAAAAGCCTCCACCTTTCTCCCAAAAAAGTAACTATTCTTTGACCCCTAATGTACAGCTTCAAGCAGAAGCTTACACATTAAAGCTCCCAGGGATTTCTGGCATTTGCCCTCTTTTTGATGCTGCTTGGCTCGAGCAAGAGAGAAAAATTCTGAGTGCTGGCTACAGCATTGGATTTTGCTGCTGCTTAACATCGGTCACACTTCCCCGAGCCACAAAAAACCAGCTGTGCATAGGCTCACCACCATGTTTTGAAATTAACACTGTGAGGTCAGGAAGCGGGAATCTCCTAGAAAGATCTGTAATTTGCATCGCTTACTATTTTCTTTGGTCCAGTTTCTTGCATGGAAGAAATACCCTGTCGTTTCAGATACTCTTCAATTTTCTCCTCATCCATGGAATCCACGGGAATGCTCCTCCACAGCTTCTGAAATTCTGAAACACAGAACAAACACTTGATTTATATCCCAATGAGCAAACCCCGGGCAAAGAAATGAAGGAAAAGAAATAGACTTGATTTCAAATACTGAAGTATTTGGCATGTCAGTCTGTGACTGTACGGATGCAGCAGTGATCGCCAGCAGGCATCCAATTAGCACAGCCTTTACCCCACTCCAAATGCCGGATCCACTTCCAAAAAAACTGAACAAGTCCAAAAAAACCCACAAAACCCAAGCAACAAAACAACAGCACCACAACGCTTAATGGAAAAAGATAAGCCGATTCTCATATGCGTTAACCACACTCCAGCATCGGGAGCACCCCCAGGCAGCACGTGCTTTTAATGTTAATTTGCTGCGAAATCTCTTTTCACCTAGCATCACTGTAGCTGCATAGAGGTGTTTTATAAGCCTCAGTTCAAAAGATCTCAGTGAAGGGTAATAACTAACCATAAATGGCAACTTCCTTTACACATCTTCAGCTGCCATTGTCTTGGGAAACTTGTCATCCCGTAGCCTAATTTACTTTAGATTCAAGACATTTCCTTCAGCAGGTCGAAGCTCATTTATCACTGTAATCTAATACATACTGTGCTCTAGAGATAATAAATTACTAAAATTCCTTTGGTGTTAAAAAGCAGAGAGATACCTTAAAAGCCACAGCAGCAAGAAAAGAGACAGAGGCTGTAAGTCTTAATTAGAGCAGCTGCCATCTGCCTGCACACTTTCTGCCTCATGTAAAGTTTCACAGAGCCTCTGGAATGCCTTCTCCAGGCAGTGGCTGGTACAATCCTACCTCCCTTCATTCCCCAGGCAGCAAGTTAGATATAGCCTGTCAGCAGGTTTGGCTAACAAACTATAAATAAAACACGAGGCACACACAGCAACGCAAGACTACATTTTTCCCTTTATTTCCAGATAAATTTAGTATACAGTTGTCAAAACAACCACAACTTCTGCATGCTTAAGAAGCTGTTCTACGCAGCAGGCGAGGGAACGCTCCAGTGACGGTCTGCCACAGATACACCGGCTCTAGACAGGCTGCAACTAAACAGCACTGGACAAAAGGCATACGTCACAGACTTGGTTCCTGCACTTGGACCAGTTCCCTTCCTAACGCATCCTGTTTTTCTATGCAAGTACATGCTTTAAGTCTCAGGTCTTTCTTTTCTTGCCATTGCCAACTCTAAGAGATCGTTCAAGCTTTCCAGGAAACAAAAGCAAGGAATTTTGCTAGTGAAAAACAACAATGTTCATTTTTGGTAATGCAGTGAAGAGAACAAAATCCTGTCAAAACATCACTTTTGGTTACACAGAGATAGCGCTCAGCTTGTTTCCCATACGGACTACACAGCACAGCAGGATCACTGAGACTGTAGCTTTCAGACAACTTAATGTGAGGACTGACACCATAGTCAAGAGATTCTCTGTCTGCTCATCCACTCTCAGTGTGAGTCTGGGCTTTTGGCAGAGCTTGCTAACACAGATCGTCTCTCACCTAATCCTGTTGTGGCAGGTGGAGAAGGTTGTGCTCTGATCAAAGCTGAACATGCCAGAGAGATTCCTCAAGGATGAGCACTCAGATTAAATCTTAACAGCAGAATTGCACACAAGGATCCTATTGTGTCCTCAGGCTGAGCAGAACATGCTCTTTCAAACTATTCTTTTTCTGTTCATGCTCCCTCCCTGTTCTGAACACCCAAGCTGGACTCAGCTGGACACCACGACCCAGTGATGCTTGCAAGGATGAATCAAAAGATAGGTGTGCAAACGCAGTATCACACTTTGCAAGTAACTGAATTTAAAATTATGTGTTTCTGCAGTTCACCCCAGAAGTGACAAGGCTGCACAGAACTGATAACTCTGAACGTGGATGTGACAGTGTCCTTTCAAAGCTCTGCTAGAAAGAGATGATGTGTCTCCTTGTTAGAGTTCATGAGATATGAAAAAATATGCCCCAGTGCAAAAAAGAAAAAAAGGCTGAGGATAGGTGGCTCAAGGTTAAACTGGTCCACATTCTTCTAGGGAATAGAAGTGAAAAATTAAACACTAGAAAATAAATGGTCAGCTCTTCAACAATCAACATGCACAGAAGTGCAGATCACAGTTAATATCTAACCACAGCGTTATGCATTTCTTGTAAGGCAGCTGTTATACTGTCATTACAGCTCCACATTCACCTTTTAAACTTGGCCAAGAAATATGAATGTAGTAGTCATCAAGAATCAAAACCACAAAGCTAAAATGGACTTTACACACAGATAATTTAATCTACTAATTGGCCCTACCAGAGTCACTATACAGCATTTTGCAACTGCATTTAAAAATTCCTTCATAAATCAGGCTGCTTTCAGCGCTCTTGCTTTGATTGTAGCAACTGCAAAAAGAACCTTCTTCCCATGCTGAATGTAGGGCATTAAAATACCTTATTGCCTAGGAAAGGGGGGAGCCACAACAACATGGCATACTCTGTGTTGAAGGATTGGTTCAGAACGAAAAGCATAGGAGATAAAGGTGGAGGAGGATACAGAGCTGTCACTCTTCAGAGTGCTGTGCATGCTAGCTGTTTGCATTTATGGTGCCATCTAAAGGAAAAAGGAGATACATCTATCATCTCATCACAAAACCAATTCGGTGCGATGCCAGACACTGAGCTAAATGCAAGAATTGAAGAAAGGGAGCAGCTGGTGGGCTGGCACTGAACCATGTCTGCATCACTTGTCAGATTTATTCAGAAGTCTCCAAGGACTATGCCCCTATCAGCTAGTGAAAGTTTAGACCTTGGGAATAACGCTATCTAAATTATTGTGACATCCTCTCTGAAATACGAGAACCTATGGGAAAAGCTGGCAATAACTACAGCTCTCAAACAACCCCCCGTGTTTGTAGCTGTGGTACTTCTGCACCTCAAAATTCACACCCTCGACACAAGTGAGAAAGATATTTCTCCAACCTCTTTGAGGAGAATTTGAAATACTGTCACCCTGGCCTTTGCTGTGGCTCCACATAGGGGTTCACCACCTGTAAAAAGCAGTTCATGAGAGGGGCCGGGGAGTAGGAGATGGAATGCAATGACCCGATTACTGTCCTTTGCCACCTCTGCAGCAGTGTCCATGCTTACAGTTGGCCAGGCAGGAGGACACAGCAGGCTGGCCCGCGTCTCGGGAGGGTCAGAGACAGAAAGGAACGTGCTGTGATGAGCTGATGTGTCTGAAGAGCAGACAACAGTGACAGAAGGCAGCTCCTAGAGACGGTTTCAATATACTGGCTTTATTTTTTACAAAGCCTTTCTTTTCTCTGTGGACAGGGCACAGGGAGCTCAGTCTTCATGTGAGGAGCCGGAAAGGGATTGTCAGAGCAGAAAGCTCACCACATGCTGGCCTGCTTCAACCAGGCATGGAGAACAGGTTCGGATGCACGCATTCCTGTGGCGCGCATAACCATGACGATTACAGAGCACATTCAATTTTCCTTCCACATGTCCTGTCAACCGCAAGATGATCTTTACAACACCAGAGCACAGTGGAGGTGAGAGGCTCTTCTATCCGAGCAACTAAACTATTCGACAGATCATCCAGAACAAGCATATAATAGCTAAGGAAGGAAAAAATCTGTCCAGCAGTGGAGACAGTAAAGCTTCACCTGGCTGCATTCAGACAAGCTGACAGTTTCTCCTACTGCTTAGGCTGCTATGACAAACAGAGCCCAGAAATCGTCCCATAGGAAGAAGTTTCCAGAGTTTCTGGTCAAAGCAATGCAGGTGCCGTGAATCCTCAGGAGGCATTTTTTCAGCAGAGGTTTTAAGACTTGTTGCCAAAGCAGCTCTTCCACAGAAGAGGCAGAAAGTTACGATCCCAGTATCTGAGTCAGATGTTTGCCTTATATAAACTACGAACAAATCCTACATGCAATATCTTAACTCAGAAGTTTGACAGAATCAGTGCTACTCACAGGCTGCTCCCTTGCTCCTCCAGATAGCCAATTTCTGGTCTTTCTAGTAATGAGAGGAGGGAATGAGTTCACGAACTGACTGAAAGGTGAGTTCAGATGTCTGCTAACACCTCCAGCATTGTCATGTCTGTATGCACAGACTTAAAATAATCAATTTGACCAGCAGTAACCAACACAGAGCAAAGCAGAGGACAGCGTAACAAAAATTTTGCAAATACGACCTCTCTCTGAAATACCCAAGGGGCAAGGATACAGAGTAACCTCAACTTTACTGCATCACAGGGTGCCTCGTAAACGAAAACAATTTGCACCAACATTCCCTGAGTGATTATACTCTAATACGCTCTTGTTCTATAAACGCTTACATTTGGGGAACAAAGTCATGGGTAAATGGCTGCATGGTGACTTCCGTGCAGCTTATCCTGCACTTCTCACTGCCTCACCTGCTCTTGCAAAAACCTTGAGATGGCTTCTGGAGATAAACTGCTATATCACGCTGGTAATAAAATCCGCCAGAGATTAAAAACAGCTTAAAAATCTTCACTGAGCCGAGACAAAATCTGAGCACAGGACAAGAACAGACAATAACAGGGCAGAAGGGAAGAAACAATTTAGTAGTGGAGAAGATGGCGTCCTGCTTCTAAACAGTCCCAGAGAGCATAATACTAGATTTACACATTGATATTAAGTCTGTGCTGTCCCTGGATCATCTTGGAATTCAAAGACAGGCCTGCATGTCATCACTGACAAGGAATTTTTATACTGTTAAATTTAAGAGGTTTTGGCCATCCTTTAAACTTCTTCAAAGGTATTTAGGAAGAGTACTAAACCCAGGCATAATTAAATATCAAACTTTTAGGCATTAAAACACTTCCTATATCGTGTTCAGATGTGAAAGATACCATCTCTAGCAGGTAAGCAATCAGACTGGACTTTCAGCATTCAGCCTGCACAGGGGTGAAAGCTTGGTTCACATGCAAAGTGCTTAGCCCCAGCAGAAAAAGGCAGTGCTTTACTTGGCTGAAGCACCTGAAAACTAGCCCGGCTTTTATAAACGCTTTCAGCTACTCGCTACTGACAGAAGATTAATTAGTCAGGAAGTCAAGAAGGAACACATGCAATTTGAACCTTCCTTGGCTAATCACATAAAAGGAAGAACAAAAGCCGTTCCTTACTTCTGCAGTACCCTTGAGATCATGATATATTGGTACCGCACCACTGCTGCGGTACATGGGGATTTATTTTCAAAAAGCAAGAAAGAAAAGCTTGTTCAGCCATCAAAACAACTGTAGAAAGGGCAGAGGCAGGCACTGCGGGGAAGCGGTTCCTCCTCTACTTCAGGCAGTGATCTCCACATTGCCCCAGCAGCTCTTCTTTCTTGCTGACTGGTGACGGAGCTCAGACCGTGGTGGGAGAAGACGCCTAACTTTTAGAGGATATTAATCCCAGCCAACATGTGTTCGAAACCAGAGACTGTCATATGGCAAAATCATGCACTGAGGAGCGCAGGGCCCTTATTGCTAAGGATAAACATTAAACTAGAAACATATTTTGAACTGTCATCAGCTGCTAGATCAAAGAGCCTGACAACACTTCAAGGCTTATTTCGCAGTCTTCCAAAAAGTTCATTTTAGTGTTGCTAGAGATAATGAGCTAAAACAGCACAGTTAATGCAGAAATGTGTCATAACTCATCCTGTACAGAGACAATTCTGCCTATTACTCCCTATGAGATGCTTCTGGTGCTCTGGAAAGCATCTTAAAGCAAAACTGCTCGGGAAGGATGGATTTTCCTCATCACAGGATAACATGGATGGAAAAAGGACCTGTTACGGCTGCCATAAGTAAGTTAACCGACTCAAGGAGGTTTTAAGAGTTATGGCACATGCAAGCAGATCACAAAATTCACCAAAGATCGAGTACTCTTGTCCTGTCTCAGAACAAAGCATCAGCATACCCACAAAAAAAAAAGAGGAAAACAAACCCACTTTCTGATCAGATGGGAACACGCTGCCACCTGCGGATGAAAGAAAGCAAAGCCACCTTGAACTACAACTGCTGCACAGCAATCCCTTCATTACAGACTCTGCGTTCTTAAAAATCTGCCTTCATCAGGAGATTGAGCCCAACAGCTTCAACATTGCTTGTTCCTAAACAAAGATCAGTGCTGCGTGCGCTAAAATATGATGTATTGTATAAGCCCAGCCTGGGTTTCGTACTGGCTCCCTGATGAAGAGCTTGCAAATGTCTCTTGCTACATCTTAATAAAATGGGCTCTTTTATTAAAATTCAAAATTATCCCGGAGTTATTACAAGCTAAGAGGAACAGGGTAGCAATCTCCCTCTGCCAACTCTTTTAGTATGGTTGGGTGCCAGAAAAAAAATGCACAAGAAAGAATTATCAGTAATTGTGACTGCGATATAACCAGTCACTACTAAAATCTTAAAAGCTTTGTCTTAACAGCTACTGCAACAGCATTGATGTCTAAATGTTTTGGCCATGTTCGGATCCCTAAAAGCTGTGGGCCAACAGACTGAAGAGGCACTGTCTGAGCAGGGTGACCACGTTAATGGTAAACTCACAGGCCTTTGGGAAGTTACAAATTCCCCAGTGAATGCAGGCTAAAGGCTTATAATTCTGTATCTAGTTCCGACCACCACTATCAAGAAATGACAGAAATTACTGCTTAAAAAGAGATTCACTTCAATATTTTGAAATTATTTTTATATTTTTAAATGCTGTAGGTGTCACATCTGCTTAATTATCTTTGTGGAAGAAAGCTATTATTACTAAGAGTACAAGTCTGGTAATAACAAATAAGTTAATCATATGAGTTTCCAGCTGCTTAATTCTTTTGAAAATAGTAATCTCCCTGAGCTACTCAAGTTAAAAAAAAAAGAGGTCTATGCTTTGTTCTACAGTCCTGTAAGTAGCGCAGTTCAAGTTTCTACTTTCCTTTTTTTTTTTACCATACTGTGACATTAGAAGATAAGATGGCTTTATGTGCTATGTTACAAGAACAGAAAGTGTTCAGTGTTGTTGAGTCATTTTGTAATCAGATCTTTTGACACAGAGTGGCTTCTGCTTTCTGTACTCGGCTGGCAATTGATGCTGGCATAATGTCGTTATTGGAACACACCCTGACTGGTGCAATTAATTTCCCTGCTTAAACAGGCACACTGCATCAGAGGATTTTACCACATTTTGTTAGATGGGAAATACATCCTGAGTTTCTGAAGCCCCAAATCCACTCCAGCTCTAAGCAGCAGCACTACCCCACATCTGCATTATCCTCCTAGTTGTACACTACTCCTTCTCAGGTCTTCTACTCACATCTCCTCCCTGTTTGCTTCCTCCTCTTGTTTCATTTGTGGCTTCTCGCAGTGTTCACTAATAAAAGGCACGGGACTAATAAACTGGGAAAAAAACAACAATCTTGAAACCAGAAGCCATTTTGTTGGGGGTTTTGGCTGCACTTTACACAGCAAAATGTTAGATGCCATTTTAGTCAGTCAGATGATTTTTAATCTCTTCTGTACTGCTACACTTGAAGAGAACTGTTGGATTCCTGGTACCACCTTCCAGTGTATTCTTTAAAGCAGAGGATGATACCCCCAAACTCACTTGCTATTGTCACACTCTTGTTAATATAAGCCATTCTCCTGACATCTGGATATACCTAGTACAGTACCTAGTCATTACCACCTTAAAAGGCTGCTTATACATCTAGGTGCTTAAGATGAACTCAAACCAACTACCATGGAAACATATGTAAACAATCACCTACCTTCATCCACAGTAAACTGACAGCTCTTGTCATTGTAGAAAAGAATTTTCTTCTTATCAGGGCGATTAACAAAGATGATCTGGTCCCCTAAAGCCTCAAAAACAAATGCAAAAGAACAACTCAAAATCACTTTGCTTCCAAGAATAAGGATTCCAACTTGAACAACAGACCGAGACGTTGCGCTACAAAAAGCCCAACAAACCAGAGAGGCAGTAAAGTAACTGGCAAATAAAAAAGCATCCAAAGCAGATGCTGACAGTAAGTACGTTAATAAATCAAAGGTGAGATACGAAGGGACTGGGATAAAGGTATAAAAGCAGAACTAAATGCCTGCATTTGGAATGTGGGAGATCAAAAGCCTTCTATGAAAAAGAGCTTTGACAGCTGTGCTGAGAAATCAGGCCAAATCTTAAAATAAAGGATGAAATACAGAAAAAGCTAAAATATTGGGTCTAAAACAGCATTTGAGTTATCAAAATAAAAGACACAAGTCATAAGAAAATTGTCTCTTAGCTTCTGTCTCCCTTTTAAGAAGGTGACTAGAATGGATTTGCTGAATCACACACACATGCTACTCACCTTTATAGCTTTCTGGGCATTGGGGAGCCCTTCCTCAATATCTTCCAAAAGGATTCCTCCCAGTCCTCGCTGGTCATGCTTGTCCAAGAGCCTGAGCAGAGCCTTTTTGTCTTTCAAGTTGTACTTGGGTTTGAAAGCGTACTTTCCGTCTACAACCTCTATTTTTGGATTGTTGACTAGAGCCTGTAACAGGGACATAAATTTAAACCATGAAAAAGAGCACACCCTAGTACTTTTTTTTTCAAATGTGCTTTTGAACAGCTAGAGCGCATCAGCCACAGCTGCCAGCTTGGAGTTTGAAATGGATTTTAAATCTTTGGATCCTAGATCCATCAGCTGAGGCATAATTTGCCAAAACATAAAGCACAAAGGAGGCTTAACATCATTCACTTAAAGCCTTTGGGCTCAAAGTTCCATGAAGCCACGTGTTCCTTTTTAAGAAAGGAATGAAAATATAAAGAAAACAGAAGGCAAAAACGTGTGCTCCGGCTGAATATAAAGTGCCAATGCATATATCAAGCTTGGGTTATATGGATGTTACTAACGTGAAGGGCATTAACCAGGGATGAACCAAATGGAAGTCAGTCTTTCCCAAATCCTGTCAGTTGGCACCAGCAGCTGTAGAAGGAACTGACAAGAGGAGCCCTCCTGCACAGCAGGATTCTACCTATGACACCAGCTTCTGAGTGAAGCTGACCAGAAGTTAAAGGAAAACTGAAATTATTCAAGATATGCTTGAAATCAGTTTTGTTGTGTAGCCAGTACCATGATGGAAGTTCACTGTAACAGAGGGCAACTCTGCTTAGTTTCTTTTGCAGATGCTAGCCTAACCCTGAAAGGAGAGAAGAGACACAGAAAGGAGAGAGAGAACACCTGTAACAGAGAAGGTAACTAACTATGGCACTGCAAGGTATTTGTTCACCTCTTCTCATCCGGTAACAATCCAGTGATAATTTTATACACATTTCTTGGGAGAAATTTTTTCATTCCATCTTCATATTCAGGTTCATTGTGGAAACAACCTGGCGCTGCCTTTTGAAAGACTTCAGCAACGTCAACTGCCACCACATCCAACACTGCCAGACTGGACGTTTCATACCCCAGAATAGCAGCACTGGTAGCAAAAGAATGCTACAAGCTATGTTAGTTAAAAGCATCCTAGTTTTTTTTCTTCATACATCACAACAGCCTTAACTACTCTGTTGTGAGGATTTTTAAGTATAATCTGAACAAAACTATGCACATCAATCCAGTAGAAAAACTGAATACGATATTTTGCTGACTTATTAATCTTGAAGTTCCATGAAGACATTCAGATCAATCAAGCAGGAAGATGAATATGGTCTCAAGTCACAGTGAATCTCTAAGAATGAAACCTAGCATCAAGAGTGAGGCCAATAAACTCCAGCAGTGGAATTTGCAGACCTATTACCCTACAGTTTCAGACAAAAGTTTCACACCAGAATTCTTCATTTCAGTGAGTAACAAACAACTGTAAGCCTATGGCTTTTGTGCCATACTCTCCTTTGGTTTAGTTAATTTAACATCCTTGATACTGGAGGAGTTCTCTGCTTGAAATTTTTTTAAAAGAAATTTCTTAAGAATTGTTCATATAATTTAGTAATAAATAAACTCACTTGACATAAAACATATTTTGTGTAACAATTCTGACAGGTCCTTAAAAGTGTTAGAATAGCTTTCATTTCACCGTTACCTCAATAGAAGGAGCTACAAGGACAGGCAGAGACATGAATCAATGCAGTTTCATAAAAGGGGATTATATATTTACAGAGCTTGTAATTCAACAAACACGCACAATTCAGGTTTATCTTAAATCTTTGCCGCTAATTAAAATCTAAACATATGTTTTCTTTACCTCGCTCATTAACCATTGTTTCTGTTTGAGTCCAATATCTAAATGCTGTGTTTCATCCAGAATCTCGTCTAAGGTCAATGGATGCGTGTCACCACGCTGGTGTCGCGTCTGGAACAGTAAACAGGATCCATCAGACTTCTGTGCTTATTTTATTCAGTGACTCAGTTAAGATAAAGTAACTAAAATTGGTGACGACAAAACAACTTTTGCAAAACCAGGAGAGAGACAGTACACTTAGCACATGAGTTTTAATCTAAGGGTTCTGAGAATAAGGGAAAAAAATTAGTACCAGCTGAGATTGATGACAAAGTCATCTGTCAAGCATTAAATTACACATTATTTGGATAAACAGCTCATGAATCCTAAAAGCTGACAGCATCTTGCAATTCCTATTTCTACTGCAAATAAAGCCCATTATCCTGGTTTTAAAGTGAGCTGGAATAATTACAATTTCAGTAATGGAATGATATGCTGACCGCTTTGTTTACTGACAGCGCTTTGAATTTAACAAGCAGTTTGTTAAAACTCTCACTATTGAAATAAAAGAAGTTTACAGTTTGAAATATTCAGCATCTTTCAGCTACTAGAGGAGAATTAATAACCAAAGTATTTCAAAACATTATAATTTTACATCGAAACACTGTACCTTCATATAATTCACTATTTTAGCAAGGACTCCAAACTTGTAGCCAGAGCCTCCTGAAAGGGCTTTCAAGTTAAATGATCCATTGCTGTGATCTACAAAAGGAGAAAACAATTAATTGATGCTTTCAACACCATTCTGTTGGATCTGCACTCCATCTCTATCTCACTCTACTTCCAGAAGCTTTCAGAATCACAACTAAAAACAGAACAGCGTGTTGCAGGAGCGGTCGCCTTCAGAGGATTCCAGACCCAGTTACCTGTCAACAGGCACGGTACTGGAACACCTCTGAGCAGAGCTCCAAAAATATAAAAGTTATCTGGACCTGGCTTGGAGGAAAACAGTGAGCAACTACAGCACAACTACCGTAGGAGCACACATTTAATTTTTAACATATCACAGTGATTTATACTACATTAATTCATGCTGAAGTAATCCATTTTTACCCAATGACTAACTCTACAGATAGCTTTGTGCTGCTGAGATAGAAGCAGAAAGTTTCGCTTTATTCCCAAAAGGTATTCGGCATTGGTACACCAAGTCAAAGAAGGCTGTGCTTGTTTTCTTGCAAGGCTGTTACCAACCATTTTATTAACCATAGCTATTAGCACAGCACATTAAACAGAAATACCCACAAATCGCTATCAAAAGTCACAGGCCTGCTGCCAGCATAACTCAAACTTAATGGTAACAGCTTTTCAGCATTACAGCTACTCCAGGAAAAGAAAATTCCCTCTCCGTTGGCATTTTTTAATTCACTGGAGATTTCTAATCAAAACTGACAAGACAGTAGGTATCTCGGAGATACTGAGCTCCTATTATTTCTGTGAAAAAATCAGTCAAGAAAAGAACAATGAAATTTAGTGCATTAACTGGCGGAGAGGTCTTGTTGCATCTCAACCTACCACTAAATTGATCTATAAGTCACTATACAAGGCAATGACAAAGTGGGAACTTTGGATGTAGTCAAATTTCAAACAAATCCACTTTTGATAAACGTTAGTAACACTTCATGGAAGCTGGTGCTAGTATAGTAAAATACAAAACACCTAAGGAACAAATGTAAAAACAGCAACTGGTAACTGTGAAGCTATTACATGACTTTGTATTAGAAGCTTTACGTAGCATAATTCCAAAACTAATGGAGAAGAATCTGTATAACTCCAGCTACAGAAGAAAATTTAGTAACCAGAATAAAATGAAGGTGGAAAAAGGGAGAGAAACAAAAGCAGTCTTCCCCTGAAAATACAACCCCATAGCGTCCCCTTTTATCATTAACAATTAATGTCCTCACAGGACATTTTATAAATAAAAAATCATACGTGTAACGAGAGGTCTGAAGTGACAAAAATAAATTCAGAGGTACAGTAAATAGCTAAGATGACTTAAGGTGTAATTGTTCTGTCAATTGAATCAAGGAGATCATCTTGTTTAATCTGCCTGGCTACAGCCTGCTGCTGCTAACGACAAGTCAATCCAACCACACAGTTGGGAAGCTGACAATCTGCAGATATTAACACTTCAAACGTCATGGTTTGTCCAGCTGCTTTCCAGCACAAAGGAAACCAGGGTCACATCCACCACTGCACTTCCAGGGCGATTTTCCCCTCACAAGCTCATCACACAGAAAAATCATCCCAAAAATAAGCGCGGAAGGGGTTTGTTGCTTACGCAAGACAGTAAAAATCAAATTCATGAATGATTTACTCCTGAGGTTTGGGGCTTGATGCAAATGAGCGTAAAGGAAGTTGTCAGCAGCATCACACTCTGGCCAATGGTAGAAAAGCTCCATCTTGGCTCTGCCATAGGCTGCATTAAAAAAAAAAAAAAGGACCAGAACAGCGCTCTTTCAGCATCCTTTCAGAAAAGAGGTAGGTGTGCATCATTTTATAAGATTGTCTTAGGTTTATCTTGATTAGTGAAAGAAAATATGCCTGTAAGTTACAATCCTGTAAAAAGCTTCTTAGAATCAGAATGATTTTTCTCTAGGTTTAGTAGGATTTTATTTTGCTGAAGCTTGTTTTGCGCTGTCAGACAAGCACTTTCACCATCTGCGCACTAATGGAAAATTGATGACCACTCCATCTTACAGGAAAGCTAATATGGCAAGCCAAGATTCAGTAAACAAAATGGATTTCATGTTTACAGGGGAGGCAGCTTGTTTCCTGCAGCCTCACATTCATTCTAATTGGTTCTGTATGTTTTTAGAGAAATGATAGTGAAAGGATTTTCCTTAAAACAAAGACAGCTAAACCTGAAATTTAAGAAATTCATCTCCCAGTGGGTATTCTATGAACCATATCAATTACGATGCCTAAGAGAGATCTATGTTTGTGGATGTGCTGGAAACCCGCTCTAGAAATCTGGTACGTTAGGGTAGGAAGAAAATCCTGTTCCATATTATCTCTGTAAATATAGGAGCAGTGATCAGTACAGTACAAACGGGTCAGAATCCATATGAGACTTGTAAATGCTATTACACCAAGATGTCTCTTAAGTGGTTTCTTAAACATAACTTCCTCTGTACTACACTGAAATGATTTTTTGCCAGTCATTTCCCTCTGCTCCATGGATACGATGTCAAAAAAAGCTGCTCCTCGGCAGCATCTAAAGATTATGATATTTTAAAACTGAAACCTAGTACAGATATTACAGAAGTCAATTCATTAAATATTTCACATACTGCATTTTGGATACATACAATAGGTGACTGTATTCAAAAGAATTTAAATTGTGCCATTAGGAAATAAGTAAAACTGCATGAAAGCAGATCATTTTGACAGTTTTCCAAGGCGCTAACCTTGGAATTATTATTAATAATTATTATTAATGCTGTGTTAATTCTGAAGGCTCAGCAACAGCCACTTCAGCCTTGCATTTTAATAATTACAGCGATGAGTAGCTCATATTTATCTGCCCCACCTCATTCAAATCTAAGCAGATCATTATCATCCTGGAGGGGCACGAAATTCCAGCTCCTTGTGTAAAGAGAAGCTTCTTTTTTCTGTGTCAGGCACTGCCCAAATGGTGTGGCCGAAGGGGCCAGGAGCCAAGCAGCAAAGAAATCTGCCCAGGGAGCCACACTTTGCTGAGGATGCTTCCCTCCTCTTGGGAACATACGTACCACCTTGGCCAAGAGCTATGCTGGCAAAGAGTCCCAGCTACCCAGTGTGAAAAGGCCCAGTGTCTCCAGCAGCTCTAGACCTTGATCACGTTTATCACTGAAATACCAAATTTCACATCAGCAGAAAGAGATAATTTTTGTGCCTGGTGTTTACAGAGTGAGCAAACTCACGTGTAACAGATTCCAACAAAATCCTCAGTCTTTGAAATCTGTTTAAAAAGTTCCAAACAGAACTCCTCTCCTTTCTTTCCCAAGGATATTATCTTAGCATTTAAATCCTCCTTGTTTTAATTACCCTCAAAGGGTACTCCAAATCCTTTTATCCAGCTTCCCCCCCCAACTTTCAAGCAAGTCTCAGATCACCCCTTCGAAACTCTCCTGTCTTATAGCCCCATAAAACAGTTCAGATGAGTTTCCTTCTTAGACTGTAACCTAACCAAGTCTCCTAACTCATCCCAGGAGTATTTTTAGCTTGGATTTGCTCTGTAAATTTTTGTTTAAGGGAAGAAAAAAAATCCAAACCAGTTTAATTAATCCCATCCATCTCAGTCATATTTTGTGTATTCAATTACAACCTTATGTATTCAGTTATAGATTTAAGAGAGGAAAACAGTATGTTATTCCAAACGCTCCAATAAATGTTTGTATCAAATACTTATGCCAGGTATCTTGCCAACAACAAAGATGTTCCATTTCAATTTTAAGGCATTAAAAACAGAAGAATAAAGGAAAATGTGTTTAATAATTGGAAAATAAAAATAAGACACGAATAGCAAGCCAGTTTGGCTGCATCATCCTTGTTTTCACAATATCCTTTTTTTCTAATAATGATAGAAAAATGATGACGACACAGGTGCTTAGACTGCTTTAAGTAATCTGTTCCAGTAGACACCATTGCATTTTGCCTTCATCGTTTCCCATGTATTCAGGCATTTTGTATTTTTCACTGCCCAAACAGGTTAATTGCAGTATTATTCCTGGGATAGGCAAGGTTCACGAAAGCATTACTTGTGAGCACAGTTTAATGAACAAAACATCAGCGTCATCTCGTCATTCTGTAGTTTCAATTACTTAAATTAAACTAAAGGTAGGTAGCCAGGAGCATTTTGTAATGAACATGGATAGATAGGTTTTCACTTTTAGCTTTATATTCATAGCTGAAAACCTTTCACTAAGAGAAATAAGACCCAAGGTTTCTACAAAGTCTTGTCTCTGCCTCCTCCCTTCCATAACCCCATGTTTTCCGGGGTACCCCAGCAGACAAACGCACATTTTGCAAGTTGTTCCTTAGCTGGCACACACTCACTGATGGGCTTCCACACAGGTCACTGGCTGGCCCGTCAACTGCTGCTCATCATTGCGTTTATCCAAACAACTCCTTGCTATTTCCCCAAGGGAATTTGACTTTGTGGTCATACAGTACACTATGACAGGCAACCCAAGTTGCTGTGGCTGTCTGGACATTTTTTTATTATGTTAGACTTGATACGAAAAGTACTGCAAGCTCCCTCAGCTTTGGGAGGCAAAGCCCAGGAAAAAAAGGAAACCCAGGGACAGAGAGATGCTTAACTTAAGATGTTATTGCCAAACACCTCATCTGCCAATTTATCTTGAACTCACACAGAAACTGAGACAGTCAAATGTGCATTTGTGCTCTAGATACACCACAGGAATTCCTGAGGCACAGCCTAATTTCACACTTACAAGCAAGTGCCCTTCCAAAGCAGCACATCTCAACAGCAATACCCCTCATGCCAAGGGCAGATCTGCCAAAGCCAACTTGTTTTCCCTCTCCCATGCCACAAAGCAGTCTTTTCTTCTGCTGGGTAGAAGACAGAATCAGACAACAGGCAACATTCCTTTCCTAGCAGTTAAGCAGAGAAAGCAGTTGAAAATAAGAAACCGGATCTCCTCAGAAAGGGTTGGGTTTGCCTTGTTATCTATCTCAGTGACCATGGCACCACAAATGGGCTGGGATGTCCAAATGCGCTTAGTGCCATTGGGGCAGCTGAAGGATTTCTCAAGCATGAACTTCTAATCAACATCAGGGGAATGAACATGTGGGGAAACCTGGGCTTCTGAAGTCAAAAGAGTTTTGTAGGGTTAACAACTCTGCATCAATAGGCAATTCTAAAATAATGACTTTTAAGGAACCAGGATTGTTGTTTCGTACTAAAAGAATAACCAAAAGTTCAGTTCCATTCTTTGGAAACATCCTCCATCATAGTTACAGGTATTTTTAGAGCGTTTTTTTAGATACATTTTTTTAAAGAGTGTTTTCTTTCTTTGTTACAAATAGGAGGGAAAAAAAAACCTAAACAAAATCTGACAACATGAACATGTAGGAAGTTCTAATCCCTCAGGTATAGGTGTGTGGTACAAGGATCTCGTATTTTCCTAAGGACACTGAGGACTTTCACACCATGCACGTACCAGCCTCAAGACTAACAGTGAAACTGCATTTCTCAAAAATTATCTTTGTAATCTTCTTGTTATTGCATGTACTTGAAATAAAGAAGCAAAGTGCTCTCATTCCCTAGTAACTTACACCACATGATGCACACACAGAGCCGTCATTACTGAAATAAATGTTTCAGATGTATCATGAAGCTGTACTTTCAGAGTTTGAGACTTTTGTGAGCCAAAATAAGTGTGCAACAATCCTTTTCTGTAGGAGGTGTGAGCACCTAGCCCACAGCCTGGGATAAAAATCACAGCATGTTCTTGATCAATAGAATTCTCAACTGCTTTGGTTTTCTGTTTCAGCCCCCAAATCCCTGATAGCGAGCACACTAAGACAACTCTTCAAGAATGGCAACTCTCAACATCACTCACTGGAACGAGACTACGTCTGTTTCCCAGTATCTGGGCTTTCAAGTGCAAAAAATCTACCCTTTCCATGACAACTGGAACACTGCCTGCTTTGTTATTCTGATCATATTCATCTTTACTGTTGTTTCTCTGGTGGTGCTGGCTTTCCTCTATGAACTGCTAGACTGCTGCTGCTGTGTAAAAAATAAAACTGTCAAAGACTTGGAGAATGAGCCCAATCCTGTGAGAGCAATGATCAACAGCTTCAGGAAACGTGAAACAGAGGTGGTGTAGGGGGAACTGAGCACCAGCACCTGAAGAATGCTTAACATCTTGAATGAAGTCCGTTGTACCTTACCCGAGCACGTCACATGCTTTTTTCTTGTGGACTTAAATATTATAACAACAGTGATCACTATTTCTGGATGTTAACTTAAATAATTAAGAAAGGCTTTCTGAACGCTTAGCAGAAGGATGTTCTGTTGCAATGTTACGAAAGAAGACTTTTGTTTTCAAACAAACTTTTATTGTTTATACTGAGTTAATAGCATAGTTGTTTGTCTACCTAAAAGAACAAATGTTGCCTAACATACATAAAACTATGTTGCTTAACTGGAGAAAATGTTTATGAAATGTTGAACAATCTGATCCCACATGGCACAAAGACACAGCAGTGTCCTCCTGCTGAGGTCAGCCACACAGACAGGAAAGACATACAAGGGGTTAGGAAAAAAAAGAGATAGAAGGGCTGAACAGTGAGAGATCCCCTGAGATAGAAGAGTCTACTGTGAATCCCTGCCTTTGGCAGCTCTTTTGATTACAGCCTTCTTGCTTTTAGAAGGAAGGGTGCTGAAGGAAAAGTAAGCCAACAGGAAACGTATCCCTAAAATTGTCTTTTTCAATCTCCTGTGGTACAATCTGACTGTTGCTCCCTCCCCTTCTCCAGTTCCAGAGAAACACTCTCCCCGTGCTTCACATTCAACCTGTTTAACAACTGCTGGGTGCCAGGATGTGACTAATGCCCTACCTTAAGAACATCCAACTATTTCCACAAACACATACTGTAGTGGTACCACATTCTAGAAGAAACAGAAACCTATCTCTGCCCCAAAGCTGCTGCCTCCGTGGTAACCACAACGTTGCAGGGAATCAAGACATGCTGGATGCATCACCCCTATCTTAACTTCTCAAAGCTGAACTGGAACTGACAGAGTTCTCACTGAGAAATACACACAGGTGGGTCACAGACCCCCATACCAATGACAGCAATTCCACCCAGCCTGCAGGCAGCTTTTGGGTGTTGACGTGCTTCACAAAGGAATGAGGACAGGCCTTGCGCTAGAGCCAGCAGGATGGACGCACAATGAGAAGTGACTTCATTTTTGCACAAGAGAATCTCCGTTTGCTTCATCAACCTGCCGATGCATCCCAGAGAGTTCACACTAACACCTTTCTCACACATTGACCGTGGAAGGCTCAGATCTCTAGCTCACCGGATGATTTTTCTTCTGTAGCTGCAATGCATCTATAGTTTTTAAAACCATAAAAGTCTTGCAGTTACTAATTAGAACTAACAACAGCATCCAACAGTGTGCCCATCGGTAATGCCCACTAAGTCTTTCACGCTCCTGAACCTGTAGGGAAACAGGCCAACAAGAAACATCCCAAATCACAGCTACATGTGGGACACGATATTTAGCTACAAGAAACCCAAACAACCTTCCTGTCAACAGGGAAACAAAATCCACCTAATTGCCAAATGGACAAGTAAGCTACAATACGGATCTTGCAGTCTATCCACATCAGAAATATCTTTGTGCTATAGCCAGCACCTACAAATACCTTTCTTTTTAATATATAAATTCCCTCTATCAGGTTCAGTATGCCTAAGCTCCAGAAGACCCAGGCTCACTGAGAGACTGCCTAATTTGACTTGTGTTCTTCCTCGTTGGTAAGACAGAGTAACAAGATACCCAAGGCCACTACTAACCAGCACAGCCAGTTCAGTGATCCATCTGGAGAAGCACCCTCTGTTCAGCAATCATAAAAGGACACAACCACTCATTTTGGATAGACTTGTTATGGTGAAGTTTCACCAGTACCAGCCTCACATGCAGGGAATGCTTCTAGCTAAAAATCAACCCATAAGCACAATTAATGCCTCATTACCTTCAGCTGCATTTGACAGCATCAGCCCCAAAAGACCTGTGTCCTGCTCAAGAGAGACAAGAGTAGTCACTGGGATGTGCCAAAATGATTAATATGCCATTTTCCTGAAATCAAATGCTCCAAATGGACTGCTTCCACTTGCAGTTCCTACAAAATGCTCATCATGGCTGCACACAAGAAGGCAGTGTGCAAGAGGTAACAAAGTGAGCCTTTCCTGTACTGGGTTTGTGTTCTTATGCCTTCTTGAGAAGCACACACGAGGGAAAACCTTGGGACTCCTTCCAGATACTTATTCACAGAAGTACAAAGGGGGCTGGGTGTCTGCCCAAGGAACAGAAGACAAAAATCTCCCCTTGCACAGCCCTAGAAGCTCAGGACGATTCTTTCCCACACAGAGACTAAGTCATGAATCAGCTCCCGGAGACTTCAGCTCTGTTACTGTTGGCCAAGATCACTAAAGGTCTTAAGACTGAGATCTTAGCCACAGGTTACTACTGATCAATAAAAAGAAATAAACCAATATAATCAATTTCCTTTACTTTCCAGTTATTATTCTAAACTGAGTACAGAAGGTAGTTTTGATTTCTTTCAAATAGCTTGCTTGATCAACGATTTCAAATAACCATAGTAATAACTGTTTGCTGAGCTGGAAAGCTGACAATGAATCTTCCCATACAGGTCATACTTAGCAGCATGTTCATTTAAAGATGAGCATGATATTAATGCCTCTCCTTCCCAAAAAACTGACCAGTGCAAGTTCTCCAAGTCATAGACAGATTGACAGAGAATTTGCAGGCACCACATACACCCAGGGACTATCAACACAAACACATAATCACAGTGACATTATCCGTCATCTTTGTGGTCAATACACAACAAAACTTGGACTTAATTTTAATTTCACTTTAATTTTAATTTCTTCAGGGAGATGAGACAGGGATTCTTGAACGTGAGGTTTTTATGCCACCCCCCGCCAGACCCGCTTCTGACACAGGCACATCCTGACAGGCACCTAACAAGCTGGCAATTCAAATAAAAAGTGGGGTTTGAAGCAAAGGTATTTGACACTGCAACGTGTGCTGCTTGTAGCTGCTTAAACTGTTCAGTCACTTGCCAGCCTGAACGCTTGACGTGAGCCAGTTCCTAAAAGTAAGAGGGAGAAAGTTGGTCTGCTCGCTCTCCATTCATTTCCTTTGCTGCTTTTGCAGTAGTGAGTAAATACTCTCCAAGGGAAAATTAAAGGAGGCTGAACTCATGCATAAAAAAAATGTTACAGAAACCCCAAAACCTTTCTGATATTATCTGGAATGTAGCCAGCAGCATAAAAGATAAAGTATATTTCCTGGCAGCCACACGTTCCCATTTGTGTAAGCTAATCATTTCACAGCTGCAAAAGCACTTAAATACCCAGACCCAAAAAATCAGAGATAAGAAATAACTTTATCTGCTCTGCCATTCAAATCCTCCGGATCAGGCTCCCATTTGAACTATACATCCTGTTCATGCCTCCCCATCCCTCCTTCCCAGCAAAATACTCTCACTCAGGATATGCAGTTCAGGATATTACATGTGTAATTTTATTTTATTTGCACAAGAGAGCGGAGCAAAGAAACTGATGGAAACCTGGTCTTCCACCACAGGATGGCTGCTTTCAGAGAACTGAAAAGGCCTCAAAGTTAGAAGCCTAGTACAGTGAAAGTGAACACAGAGCTGGTTGCTGTGTGAACACAAATCCACTCCCTGCTGCCCCAGGTGTTGCGCTCTTCATTTGCTCACACAGCACAGCTTTATCAACTGCTTATTTGATACCGAGAGATGCAATATCAGCATCAACAAACCAGGGAAATGACAAAATCCTGAGCAAGGCAGACAGAAGCCTACAGGAGCCCTGGTGTTCCTGAACAACGATTAGCTCACAGGTAAAACAAGAGTGACAGCCAATCACATCACATTAGCCAGACAAGGTGAAAGTTACAAAATCCACCTCACAGATGGACAGCGGATGACTTACAGTTAATAAAATTCAATTTCAGGCACTTTCTTGACAGAAAAACAGAGAGAATAAGAATAAGACCACTACTGCTGCTTGTACTGTGGGTCCAGCAAGCACCAAAACCCACAAATCAAAGCTCAGCTTCATATGAAGTAACATTTTGGCAGTAGCAATTCCTCTGAGCAACAGCAAACAACTCACAGGATGACGCCTGATACACATATATGGTACCAAAAGCGTTGTTGCCATTATACAAATGAACTTCAGAACAAAAAAAACACGATGATTTTCAAGAATGACAACAGCCACCAGTAACACTCACAGAAAGACCAATTCACGCCAACAAACAACAGCTCAGAGCGGACAATGCTGAGCAGCTTTCAAGCAGGAGACTTTTACCAACCTGTGCTCTGTTTTGAGCTTGAGGAGCCGCTTTGCTCTACCTTCACTTTCTTCTTTTTCGAAGCAGAAGGGTCAGAAGATGGTGCTGGGCGTTTTTCGACTGCCGGTGTGGAGAGGGCACGCTTTTTGAACAACTCGCGCTCCCTCAATAAGCTTGGATCCATGATTCTGTTCCGAGGAGCAGGAGAAGGCCGAGGTTAAGAGTCAGGTAAGATTTTTAAGTGTAGAGATACGCGTCCCCGCGGCAGGGGGGCTGGAACTGGTGATCTCTGAGGTCCCTTCCAACCCAAACCCTTCCACGATTCGTGCTTTAAACTTCAAACCGGCACCACCGCGGGTCCGAACGCCACCAAGGACGGATCAGCAGGGAGGAAAAACGGGGCAAGCGCCGGGAAGCCCCTCAAAAACCGGGAACTCATGGAGCCGCGGGGACGGGGAACTCTATCACCTAAGCAACGCCGCCACCCAGGCTGCCGATCCCAGAGGACCAGCCCCCCCCAGGGCTGGAGGGGAAAGCTCCGCAAGGCTCCGTATCCCGGCGCGATCGCCCTCCCCTCCACAACCCGTGAGGGTCCCGGTGCCGCCGCGCTCACCGCAGGCCCCGCCGCCGCCGATTGGGGCCCGCCGCCTTCCCGGCAGCCCCCGCGGCGCTGCGCGCGCGCTCCGGGGAGGGGAAGGGCGGGCTTTGAGAGGGGGAGGCGTGAGGGGAGGGCGGGCCAGAGGGAGGGATGAAGCAGTTTCTGTCACAGAGTGGAAGATTCTTGACTTAAAGTGGAATAGTTTTGACTTAAGCTGAAGTAGAGCAGAGTTCTCATCTAAGGAACTGTATTTGCATGGTGTAGTGATGGGTAGGAATGGTTGGACTCCGTGATCCAGTGGGTCTTTTCCAACCTAGTGATTTCTCTGTGTGATTTTTTTTAAAGTTAGACTGTCCCTCTGACAGCATTGATGACACGTTTCTGCTTCTCCACTCTTTTCATAGAATCACTAGGTTGGAAAAGACCCACCGGATCATCGAGTCCAACCATTCCTATCAAACACTAAACCGTGTCCCTCAGCACCTCGTCCACCCGTGCCTTAAACAGCTCCAGGGAATGTGACTCAACCCTCTCCCTGGGCAGCCTCTGCCAGTGCCCAATGACCCTTTCCGTGAAAAACTTTTTCCTAATGTCCAGCCTAAACCTCCCCTGGCGGAGCTTGAGGCCATTCCCTCTTGTCCTGTCCCTGTCCACTTGGGAGAAGAGGCCAGCACCCAAATAGGAATATCTTTGATTTAAGCTGAAGTAGAGTACTCACCCAAGGAAATTTATTGTTTGAAAGGTAGAACGTCCCTCTGACAGCGTTAGTAACGTTCTCCTGCTCCTCCACTTTTTTGTGATACAAGGAGTAGTTACTGTTACACGAAGTAGAATATTTTTTATGTGAACTAAAGTAGAGTTCTCATCCAAGGAACTGTATTTTTGAAAGTTAGGCAGAAGGTCCTTCTGACAGCATGTTTTTCCAGACGCTGTTCATTCTTTGGATGAGAACTCTAGCTTAAATAAAAAAAAACAGTACCTACTTCTGCTATTGCTGTGAGGGGGAAAAAGGCAGGTTCCGTGAGGTGGGGAAAAAGGCAGGTGTGATACAAAAAGTAGCTACTGTTGCAAAAAGTCAAATACTTTGAATTAAGCTAAAGTAGAGCTAAATTTCATCTAAGCAACTGTATTTCTGAAAGTGACAGAACGTCCCTCTGACAGCACGGTTTCTTTCAAGCCATGTTTTCCCAGATACTGCTCATTCTTTGGAGATAACGCCTGGTGTTCAGTGTGGTCTGTGCTGAACAGATGTCTCTTCTGTAATCACCTCTGTTCATAATAAATTGGAAAGTAATAGCATATACATAAGATTTCTGGGAAAGTTTATACACATGCACGTAAGTGGGAAATCTGTCCTACCGCAGCTCTTGCCTCGCTGCACACGATCAATAGACCACACTCCTTGCGTTGCTCAGCCCTGGTAAACTGTGCTAGCTTTCTAAATCTCCAAAATGAGTCCTAGGGAGTTTATTTGCCAGCATTTTTGCTATCTGGTGCTGCAAGGGAAAAGGCAGGCACAACTGACTGAAAATTTTAATGTTATTATGAACAACAGTCAAATCTCTTGCTAATTTGAAGCCAGCTCTGTCTGACCTTGCATTTGAGAGGGGGAAAGACTCCAAGCAGAGGTGATTACAGAAGATAACATTTGTTCAGCACAGATCGTACTGAACATGAGATGTTAACATCTCCAAAGAATATAAGTGTCTGGAAAAACACTGCTTGAAAGACAACATGCTATCAGAGGGACATTTTGTCTAACTTTCAAAACAATACACTTACTAAGATGAAACTTATATCAGCTTTAGCTTAAATCAAAAATATTCCGCTTTTTGTAATAGTAACTACTTCTTGTATCACTGAGTGGGGTGCGAGAGGAAAAAAGCGGGTGTTTCTCCAACCTGTACGCACCAGAGCTGCCATAATGTCTTTATTATTTAGTAATAACATTTCACACAGTGAAAAGTATAACCAGCATCCCTCTAGCCTCATCTGCAGGCACGGAGTAGTGCTCTGCAAAGAAGTGCTCCTGGTAGGGAGAGGGAAGGTTAAAAGAATAAATGTTCATATCTATATTCAATTAAAAATGCCTTTTCTGGTCTCTGGTTTAGGTTTCTTGGTCTGGGCTGCAGGCAGAACTGGCACTGCTGAAGTTCCAAACCATGCCGGCACCTTCCTCTTACATGGGGGATGCAAGCTCTGGAAGAAGAAAAAAAACATCTGGAGAAAGGCAAGTATGTGCAGTGTGACTAAACTATATAGTTCTATCCTCAAAAATCATGCTCTGAACTGTCTACAGTTCTAGTGGAAGGTTTGTGTCTGCCCTAAATGAACACCATGTTCAAGTAACTGAGGGATAAAACAATCAAACTATTCCTACCTAACACAGACCAGACCAGGAATAATTATTTGTCTGCATCATTTTTGCACTTGCATCAATATCCAGCTTCAACCTGAAGCAAGCTGTACTGCAAGTAGTGCTGGTCAGAGTAACATGAGTTCTCTTTAGAAAAAACACAGTTTGTATGCTCAAACAACTTGTGCTTGTATAAACATCAGTGCAAAAATCCTTAACGGGATCAGCATATAGTCTCACACAACCCTGTGCATGAAAGAGGAAAGGGAGCCAAATACCCTCTCCATAAGGCACTGAAAGCTATTTGCCACTAGATGGCTTACGAGTTTACAAAGGGGAAAAATATCCGTAGCAGGTTGATGTTGTCAAAGTGGTATACTAGTGATATATTTGAATGCTGTCACTGCATCGAGGATATTAACAAGAAGTTGGCCAGCAATTGAGGCCAAGGTTTGCGGCATAATAAAAAACACAGATAGAAGCCAGGATTTTGGTTTGTTAAAGATCAACACCCAAATCTTCAGCTCTGGGCTCTGTTTCCAGCACAGACCTATAGGCAGTCTCACCTTCGGCTGAGAGTCAGCAAACAGTTCCTCCTCATTGGGATTGCGGGCAGACTGATTCCAGGAGGCCAGAGCGCTGGGCTTCAGGCGGTCTGCGGCCCCTCTGCTACCTGTCTGTCTGTCTCCCACGTTCTGTATGGCCTTCCCATGTGACAGTAAGGAAGCAGACAATTAGATGCACCACAGCATTAAAGCTTAACTCTGCACAAACCAGACTAAATGCAAAGGCTGTGAATTGGAGGTTGGGTGGGGTTTTTTTTGTTGTTGTTTTTTTGGTTTTTTTAAAATGAAAACAGAGTTAAATTATAAACAGAGTTCCAATACCTCTGCTCAACAGGACCACTAGCCATTTCTTACCCACTTCACCATATTAAAATTTGAGCAAGTGAAGCGCTTCCATTTAAAACACAAGGAAACTGGAACTTGTATTTGGGCATTTTGGTTTTGTAGTGGAGAATACTTCCTTCATCCCAGTGGCTTCGAGTCCTTGAAATCCTTGCTTCTGACTCATATGTGATGTGTTTTCAAATGTGTTTTTACAGCAGAGGTGTCAGTTAAAATGGCGCAGTAGGCACTAGGGTATTAATTCCTAATTGCTATAGAATGCCCGTTGGTCACAGGTTAAAACAGCAGAGCTGAGATTTTTTGATCAACTACACAACTTGATGTTATGGAGAGCATTGCTAATGGCAAGTCTACCGCGTGCCTTATTATAGTAAGAACATCTGTTTACCGAAGCTGAAGGCACCACTTGCAGATGGCTTTTCTCTGCTCCTTCCTTCAGTGTCGGATAGATCAAATTACCCTGTAAAAGCAGCAGTAATACAAGGTTGTTACAATGCAAGAAGATTCATTAGCAGATTTAAAAGCTGTTTGCTACAGGGATTATTGGAACCAGGATATCTTCTGAAGGAGAAGTAAGTGAAGACCATTTGGATTAGCTTTTGGATTTGCAGCCTGCTCACTTGTATAATATTAATTTGATTCCTAGTAGTGTGTCATTCCTGTTGTTAGCTCCAGCAGCTAGCAGTAGGAGAAAAAAGTGTAATTAGAGCTCATGCAATCAGGCTGCCAGATCAGCTTCAGGGAAAAAAGCACAGACATATACTGTAGAAACAAAACAGCACTCAGGGATGCAAACAGCAATTTGGCAAAACAGCAAGGCTAGAAACATTGCTTGAGCTAGAGTTCTAGAAACCAACACCAAACCTTGTAAGGAACAGACACAAAAGCCTAGTGCAGACAGCAGAGTGATGTAGAGTTCGGAGTTTCTTTTTACTAGTCCGACCAGAAGCCACTCAATGCAGGGTGGCCTTTTGTACAAGGTACTGAACTGGGACTTGGGAGACATTGAGAGGCCAGCCGAGGGCTCAGCCTGGCCTTTCTCCAATAGCAACAAAGAGCTCCTTATTTCCTGAAATTTCTCCCCAGTGAGTCAGACTTACAGCATGACACTTCTCTTATCACAGCTACACCCAGAAGTTTCAAGCAATAGAGGAATCCATGAAAGACTGAGATATTTCTGGCAGGCATTGCCTCTGGCTTTTTCAGGCTCTCAGCTTTTCTGCTGTCTTAGAGCTTTCTGCACAGTATGAGAATCGTTTTTCCCACATCAGGTTGGTGATCAGGTACCAATGCACAGTAGCAAGGCAAGGATAGAATATGGACTTTGTAGCTGTGAAGGATCCAGCTGAACAGGGGTTTTCATACTGAAGAAGTCGTTTGAATTTCAGTTCTGCATGCCCAGAATGACAGAGGTGGGCTGACAGTCCCACATGGGAAGAGATCAACTGATGTGGGGTATTTGCCAGCTGGGCTGCAGAGGGGCAGCCCTCTTCCTAGGTCAATATTTTCCAAGGGGAGCCTCTGGTTCTGCTCAGAGCATTGTCTTTGGAGAGGGAGGCAGTCCTACTCAAATGTGAGGGGACTGGGAAGATGAGACACTAAGCACTACTTTAAACAACAACAGCATAAAAGGGCTTTTAGTCTGCTCCTACAAAGAGGAAACATTCTTTTCACAAAACCAGTTGTACTTCCTTTTACTAACCTTTGGTTTACTCCACAAGGCATCTTCCCTGCTTGCTTGATCTGCTCTTGTTCTTTCCTGCTGCCCATCTGACCACACCAACATCCTTTTGACACCTGAGCCATCCTGAGCCTTATTTCTATCCTCTTTCTCCAATAGTGCAATAGTCATCCTGATGAGATACAGTTCAATATTCGCAGGAACAAGTTTTCTAATTACTTGAATTTTGGTGGTGTCTTGAAAAAAATAAAAATACAATAGTAATTGTTTTTTCAATACTCTTGCCCCTTTTTCAGTTTTCTTCCATGTTAAACACATCAGTTGTCTCTCATTAGAGCACAGGATAGATTAAAGCATGGAAAAGACAAAAAAATTAAAGTACAGGTCCCACTCATGAAAAAAAAAAAAAAAAAAAAAAAAGAGCTTATGGGGTAAATCCTCATCTCATTTGCGCTCATACAAACCTACTGTCCTCAAATTTAGTCCAAAACATCAGAATTGCCTCCCTCTAACTTGCACATCCTACCACAACCATTTTCTCTTGAGAGGAATCAAGAGTCTGGTTGAGCCTGTAAATGCTGCTGAAGAGATGTGTTAATCAGCAACAGGACAGGGACAATGAAGCCAGCAAGTCAAACTCCACAAGCCTAAGAAATTAAACTACTAGGGCAGAGCTGGACTTCAAGTCACTCAGTCTCAGAACCACAAGTTGTCTTCAGCCTCTGAACTAGCCCATGGCACCAGACAAAAGAGTTAAGAGAAAGAACCACTTCTCCTGCGCTTCTCATCCTCCTCACTATAAACAAATATCTTGCAGAGAAGTCACACTGCGGATGATGTTCTACAGCTCTTAGTGTATTTTCTTCTAGTAAGTACTGGCATCTACAGACTTTGTGAGGCTGATGTTTTTTCCAAACACAGTGGAGCAAACAGAGGTTTGAGAATGATGCCTGAATATTCTCAACAGCCATATAATCAAGTGAAGGGATTTGTAAAGGGCTGCCCTCTTCTGCTCTTTAATGAGCCACAATTGCCTTATTTTACAAGTTAACCTTGAAAGGAGAGTAGTGATGTTGGCACTGCCATGCTCTGCCTTGCCAGAGCCCTTCTAAAAATGATGGGTTCTACCCAAAGCATTAGTAGAGCTGTCAGTTCTTCATACCCATCATAGGTATGCCACTGTCCCAAGAAGCTTCAGATAAGGGCTGTGATGCTCACCTGAGTCAACGGGAGGATTACGAATAACATCAGAAATGATCTGACGAACTTCAGGAGTCAAACCTGCTCGCTCCAGGTTGACAGGGTAGCCAGCTTTCATTGCCTGGATCAGGTGAGCACCAACTTCAGGAAGAGGGAGTGATCTACTCTCACTTATAGTTCTCTAGGGAAACAAAGGCAGAAGGAATTGAGGTGGCGGAGTGTCTAAAATACAACTGAAAGCTCAAAAGCTGGCAGCCTCCCATTCCCAAAAATCAACTGGGGGATACCAGCCCCTAGCAGTGCAACAAGGCTCCCCAAAACATAAATTACTCCTGCTACTTGTCTCATTTATTTTTCTGCTTGTAAAGAATGTTTTTTTTCCTTGAGGTTACTACTTCTCAGCTGGAGTGCAACATCTTAGCTTGAACTTAGTTCAGATGAAGAGAGGTTCTTCGCAGGAAGGGTGCTGTGTGGCCACCTCAAAGGCTCACCACAGCCTGCTAATAGCACACACCTCTGTGCCACAACATTTACTGCCATCCCCTTTCCACCCTATGGCAGCTGAATCCCAGCAATTTCTGCCACAAAGGAAAGGGACACTCTCATCTCACAGTTACATCAGAGTATCTGCCCAGCTCCTACTTCATGAGATTTCTGAGTCAAAGCTTCAGTCTCCTGCTAAGTAGCTGTAATGCACCTGATCTTCCAGTGGCCCATTTGATTTGTTACATCTATGCAGAACATGGATTACAGCACCAAAACAAATTCCACCTCATTTTCACATCTGTTAGATTAATTCTTGTAAGAAATTTGCCTTGAAGAAATTTGCATCTCAAACTTTACCTATCTAAACTTGTAAGTTTCAAGGAGAGACTTAAAACTGGTTACTTGTCTTCCTCAAAAGAACAAGTTTCAAGCTTCTACTGATTTGTCCCCCAACAATAAACACACTGTGCATTGTTACCCACTCATAATTGCACAATTGTTTCTCATTAATTAGTCCTTAGGTACACTTCTAAGTTAGGGACTATCTGATAATCTTTACCGGTAGTCTTGGGAGGAGAATGCAAAACTCAAAGCAACTTCAGCTTCTTACTGCAGAATTAAAAAGCAATAATTAAACTATACCAAAGTGACTCATTGGGCTCATCTTCAGAGAGCACTCAGCATAATGCCAGTTTATCCATATGCCCTGTAGCACATTAACAACTTGGATGTGAAAAGTAACATGTCCTCAGCTTCTGTTTGTAACAGGAAACACAGCTTTCCAAAATTTGAACTAGAAAGCCATGATAATACACGGCACCTTGATTTTAGTTTTGCATTGAATCCTCTCGAGCTTTGGTTTTTGACATTCAAGTCCTACATACGGATATGGCATAGACAAAGGAATAAGGATTTGCAAACCAAACCAAGGATAGACTTAGTGAAAATTATCGCAGTGGTTATAAACCTTAAGGATACACCTATATTCATCCCCATGCTTGGTGTCCTTTCCAACAGGCTAAGTTTTTCCTGTATGTCCTTACTGCTGCGAGAAGGGAAAAACAGAGGGACAGGCAGAACTAACACCTGCAACATGCCAGTGAAGCAGAGCAACAATTCTGCCCAATGCCCTGCCAGCCAATGTGCGCAATGAGCAGGGAGTCGTATCTATTCTCTATAGACTAGTAGAAGTATGAAAAACTGGGCTCAGTGTGAGGTGGGATACAGTGAGATAAGCTAGATGAGCTACTATTTGCCAGGAAAGAAGCTGCCTCAGTGTTTTAAGTCAACTCTAACCAGGCAGAGGATTTAAGAGACCTTGCACATCCCCCTCCGCTAGACAAAGTATCCCTGCCATTAGTTTTCAAAAAGGAAGGGACTTCCATAGGGAACAGCTTACCACAGAGAGATTTTTCTCTTGAAACAGGACGTATGTGACATGCTCTGAGGGAGAGAGGGTTCTAGCAGTCTTCCAGGGAGATGCTTCTTTCTGATCTTTAGATTCAGATGTGGGGAATGTGTCTGTCTAAGAGAGATAAAGAGGATTTAGAAGCGTTATATCCCAGTGACAATCAGTGGATCACCCTCCCATTCTCTGAAGTTATCTGAAAGACTAACAGAAATGGAGTTGTTCATCTCTATGGAAATTGGTTTTGACCTCAAGTCCACGTTCCATAAAAAAAACCCCACAAAGCAAGGAAGGGATCCAGATGGATACCCACATACACCTATCTTAATAAAAAAGCATGGGATTGTCCAAGGGACTTGCGAAAAAAACAAACAAACAAATCACAAAACAACAAACCAGAAAAGTAGAGTCCAAATCAATGCAACTTATTAGTCATTACTCATTACACATACAACTATTGCATCCGAACAAACTGTGGTATTCAGTCTCCTGCTTAGTACTGGAAACCCCTCAATTTGCTTTAATATTTTGCATAACACTGACTTCTTGAGAAAAGAACAGGAATACTTTTGGTTTCCATTCACAGACTGTAATAGCTTTCTGGGAAGCAGAAACAAGACTCCACAGAGATTTCTCAAGTATTACAGAGCAGTAGTATTGCAGCTCTACCTGCTTTCTAGACTAGATAAATCCCTTAATTTCTATGTAAATCTACAGTTAAAAATCCTCAAATTAAAGCTGCTTCATAGTCTCTCTAATCCTCTGCTCCAAGGCCCCTTCCTAGTTGAGTCTCTTCCCATAGTGACTGATGAGGAACCACTCTACAGGAGATCTGGAACAGAAGAAAATAAGCTGTGAAGAGAAACCTATTTGTACACAAGACAAAGTTTCACTACGACGCTCAGATGGAAGAGCTGTGATGAGGACAGTCTCTGAAGGAGAAATCCGAGAGCTGCAGACCGAATTGTCTTTAAGGCTTTTGAAAGTAATAGACACTTGAGGAAGTCATACCTGCAAACCATTCGCTTCGCAGAAGACCTTAATTTCAGCCAGAAGAGGGAACAACAGGGTGGATTTTGCTTCAGATACACCATCAATTCGCTTCACATTCTCAACAGTCGTAGGTCTGGTTCAGGATGAAGAATAAAAACAATGGAAATGTCATAGGCCAATGCTTTGAAGCATCTAGAGCCTGTGAGTGACAGGCATTTAGACTACAGATCTATCAGTTATTACTTGGAAGCGTTATTGCAGAAGTGACGAAGGTACAATAATTAATTACATTCACTATCTGTACTTCTCTATCATGAAGCTTAGCCACAGCAAAATCTTTGACTTTGCTACTTAATACTGTGCAGGATCACTTAAACACACCCACCTTTGTTTGCTTCTACCTCCTAAGACATATTCTACAGAATAACAACATACACACTTCAACAGTCATAATATCTAACACCTTTTAGTAGCTGGGAAAGGCACTTCAAGTGCATTACAAACTGAGCTGCCCCACAATACCCTCTCATACAACAAGAAAAAGAAAGGAAGAATTTTCTCCCCTTTTTTCAGTAGTTGAGAGCAATACCAAATTGTGCTTGTTCTTTTAGATTACAGAGCCACCTATTGCAAAGTAAAGCACAGCTCCTGACCCTTACCAGGATAAGGACATACTGAAATGATGAAAGCGCATTGGAGAGAAGCAGCTGGAAAGGTAAGGATTAGTAGAAAACACACACCTTCCCCTTCTGGCTGGTCAACCTGACAGGAGCTTTGGATACAAAGACAGGCAAAGCTGGGGGAGTTTTAATAGTAACTAGAATGAAGAACCAAGTCTGATGTCAATAACTAATTTACAACAGCATTAGAGCAAACCAGGATGCTCTACCATACTCTCCCAACAAAAGCAGAATGGGGATTTGTGACTTGGCTTGCAAACACAGCAGTTTATACAACATGCATATGCTGGATTCACCTGATTCGGGCCATCTCCACCAGGATTTTGTTGGTTGCCAGGACAGCTGGAGGAATTACCTTCTCATTAGCCACCTTCTGTCTAGTCACTAGCAACTTGCCATATAGAGTAGTCTGTGAAGGAGAGAGCCAAATTCTCATGAAGCAGCTCTAGATCACTCATGTAGGTAAAATAAAATAACTTTCCTCATCTTTCCACTCATATACAAAATGTACAATCCATTAATACATCTTAAGATACTTAAATCCCCTTCTAGGACTTCTATTCAAAACACATTTGTAATACTAAGAGCTGCCCAAGCCAGCAGCAGGTTGACTGCTGTCCACAGGTATCCTCCCCTCTTCCAAAAACTTACCTCTAGTTCTTTTTCTTGCGAAGAAACAACAGGTTCTGAGGGCTTCAGAGGAGATTTCAGCAGTGAGTGCTCTGCAACACTAACAAAAATAATAATAATAAAAACCAAGGTGTGAAACAAGCCCTGGGGTAGATCTACTTGTTCTTGTAACTTAAGAATAGCCTCTTAATGTACAAAGCTCAAGCAGATGAAATTGCAGTTTTGTGAAAAACCCAAACACCCCAATATCCTTCTTAACAGCTGGATTCCCATGTTGTTATCAAAAGTATGTTCTTAGAAGCACTTGTCCACCCAAGATGATATGTTATTCTGACACCATCTCAGAAGAAGCATCTTATATTTCCCCACTCCAGCTGGTAACATTAATCCTGGCCAAAAAAGCTAATAAGTTCAACAGCATCAGTGACAAGGACACAGCTGCTGTGCTGTAAGCAGAATTGGCTGATGTCACCACCAGGCATGCCTGTCTGGAGAGCAGCAGTACAGCTACCCATCCAAGGGCTCACATAATTAGGGACATGAACCCCTAATTAGACAGCTATGATTACACTGCAGTATCTGTTAGGAAGCCAGCTGGAGTAAGAGCGTTTTTTCCCAAGCAAAGTGTGCAACAACGCTTCTTTTGGATTGTAGCCGTCCCTAAAATTATTTTTCTTCAGATGGCTATAGTGGTAATTATTCAACTTAAGGGACATATCCCATTTTCCTGTTGTCTGCCAGCATCAGCCTGCTTGCCTGAAGGAGAAATCAAACCACTCAGAAATGTAAGGTAGGTTTAATCTGAAGCACCACATGAGCCAGGTAAACAAATTACTTTGTCAGCTTTTTGCAAACACTTGTTTCATTACTTTTGACCTCAGGGGGCCTCAACTTCATCTCTGTCTTCTCCAGACTAGTGCAGAGTGGCAGAAACCTAGAGGCTTCCTTAAGTCCCTGCCCAAGGCATACGTTCAGTTCTGCCAGCTTGAAGAGCTTTGTCACTTATTTGCCTGACTCGTAATTGCAAACTGTTCAAAACCAGCTATTCTCCATTTCTTCTTCTAAATCATCGCAAGTTAAAATCCATTACAGTTTCGACATCACACAGAAGACAGAGTGAAAAACGTGGGCTTGGTAAAAGTATCCAATAGAAATCTGCTGGTGCTTCACTTTGTCACTGTTTGCTATTTTTCTTGCTATTGAATTTGCAGCAATACCAATGAGAAAGTTTGCACTTCAGCAATTAATAAAACTTGCTTTGCCTGCAACACTCTACAAATATACTGAAATTCAACACAGCTTCCCAAATTCCAAAAATTCCATTAAATGTGCAATAATTCAATGTTTTGAGACATAATGCAGCATACAGCAACTTTAAAGCACTTGTTTTTTCCTTTCTTTAAATGCATCAAGCATTTGTATGGTCACTTCACAAAGGAGAATGCTGGTTTTAAGGATCATCCTACAAATAGTATCACTATTAACACATCAAAATTTGCTAAGCCTGTTTTAATTTAGAATACAGTACCTGTTAAGTATGTTATTGCTTCTTGGAGGAGTTTTAGTTTTTCTCTCATATGAAAACATTTCATACAGAGACATCTATAAAAAAGAACAAACGAATGCTGATTTACCCCTCTTCCCACTGAAGTTGCTATTAGCAGCAAAACACTTAGTTGTGACACCATCATACGCTCGCAAGATTTTTTTAATACGAGCAAGGACAGACCACAGAGTGGAAAAGGGTTTGTACTGATACAGACCTGCTTGACTGGTGACCGCATTGTTCCTTTTGTGTCTGGGGAGCGCTGCGCCGAGAGCACTGGTAAAGGTCTACTGCTGTGATAAAATGCATTACATCTTAATCAAAACAGACCACGTAGTTTGTATAGCGACACTGCCATTTAAAAAAATGAATATACTGCTGAGCAAACTGATTTGAACTTGATACGGGGATACCTTTGGGAAGTCAAAACTTCATCACCATTCTTTGAAAAAAACCAGAACCAATGACCTCAAAGCCTGCTAATACTAAAACAGAATCACAGAATGACCAGGTTGGAAGAGACCCACTGGATCGTTGAGTCCAACCATTCCCACCATTCCCTAAATCATGCTCCTAAGCACCTCATCTACCCTAACCTTAAACACCTCCAGGGACGGTGACTCAACCACCTGCCTTGGCAGACTGTTCCAATCCCTAACCACCCTCTCTCTAACAAGGAATGAGAAACTCTTTGCGTGGATGAAAAAGATTTTGGTTACAAAAATGGAATGTGTGACAACATTTTGAAATATTGAAGATCCTTTTAGTGGAAAAAAAAAGCAAGTACCAGCTTCCTGGTTTGCAGTAAGGATACAGCTTTTGTTGTTGCTACTGTTCAATAATAAGCAAATTTTTTTCCTTCTAAGACCTGTAGACAGCAGCTGAAAAAGCCACAACAGTAAAGTATTAGAAGGCGAAAGAAAATTGATGTTTTATCATTACCCAATTTAATTTTAGCAACACTAAACCAATCCAGATACCAGAACAGGCTCCTAAGGCTGGCACTGAAGAGCCTTTTTCTAATATTCTTTCTTGTCACAGCAAAGCCCCTGCAACATACCAATTCATTGTGTGTCACTCTTAAGTGGGCTGGTCTGATTTAGTGTTTGTGAAGAGCAGCACAACACTATTTATTAAATATAACCAGAAGCAAAAGACTAGAAGCAAAGCTTCACATGCTATTGGAGCTATACAATCTGATGGCAAATAGTTGACCACTCACTGAAAAAACAGCCCACATTTGCAGACATACTCATCAAGACATTAAATACTTAAAATCTCACAAAAAGTAATACACAACAACAATTACACATTGGTGACATTGGTGTTGAATCAATTCTTTTCAGAATAAAAGCTTTTGTGTTTCATTCTTGGCTTAAATTTTATCAAAAAGTAGGTCAAGCGCATAATTGGGAAAACAAGTTGTGAGCTGCTGTATTTAAAATCTCATCTTAACTAATCATTAGAAAGAACATAAATCTTGATAGATTTTCTTCTACTGATTCCCGTCTTTAGCTGATTACTTTTCTCCGTGACGATGAGCTCCTACAACAAGCTTCCAGGCTGCCCATAATCACAGATGAGTACACATACTTTCTGACTAGTTTTGGTAGCTTCTCTGGACCATGTTTCCCCACTAACCATCCCGGTTACACAACCATTCGGTTAGCTCGACTGAAGATCTCAGTGATGAGGCACTGTCAGATTGAAGCCGAGAGCCACATGCTCTCAGAAGGACCAGAGCACGCATCACCTTTCATGCCAGCAGTCGAGGCGTCTATCCAGACACTCCCACAGCCTTTTTTTCTTTTGTATTACAATACTGCCCAAGGGAAAGCTTTGGCTAGAAAAGTGCAGATGTCTCCTATCTGATGAGAAAATTATAGATAAGCCTCATGAAGCTCACATCGTATAATTACCTTTTAGGTGGTTTCTGCAGATTAAGGTCTTCACTAGACTGTAATAGAAGACTTGGATTTGGGGTGGATCCAGCTTTTAAAAGCCAGTTTCTACCCTGTAAGAAATAAACCATATGGCTTAACTACAGAGTACTTGGAGAAGCCTTTGGTGGGTAGTTTCACACCAAGCATTACCTTCTGGGTAAGCATGCATGTGGTCGCAAACTTGTTATGTCCAGTGGCTTCTTTGAGGAATCCTTCCATTATCAACTGCTGGCAGAGCGATTTCCACCAGTTCTCTGGCCAGTCTTTTCCACTGCCAAAGAGATGGTGCCCTCGGTATCTCTCTGGTAAGCGTTGAGAACTCTGAAATGATTGGAAGAACTAGTCAGATTTCTCCAGTCCTTGCGGCAAAAAGTTTCAATATAACCTGTAAACCAAAACCCCGAGTTATGAGGAGTGTGTCATCAAGAACAACTCCGTGTTAAGTTCTTCTGTGGAGAAATGTCACACCAAAATATTTCATTTAAGTTTACATAACACCCATTACAAAAACCACCCCTACAGCAACTCAATGATGAGAGCATAAACCACGCCTACTGCCTCATTCATGCCACCTGAAGAGCAGTTTCACTTCCACTGACCTAATCCATTCCTGCGCTTTCTGCCAAAGCTGTTATAAGATCATGGTTTTCTTCTGTAAGATGACCCCAGACAAACCCATGCTTAGATCGCAGAACTGTTATAACATCTTCCTCCGTATATCAATTTATATTAATGGATTATTTGGTATATCAGTAAAGGAGGACACTGTAACAGTCTATCCACTCTCAGAATACACACAAGGACTTTTAGCATCACTTACAGACCCTCGGAGAAACAGAATGGGAACTCTAGTTCCAAACTTCTCTTCCAGGGCAGTCACTGCAGCCAGCATCTGATATGCTTGCTTTCCAAAGTCCTGTAAACCACCTTCAGAGTCACTGGAGACTGCAAAACAAGAGGCTCTGAAATGCACAAAGAAAACCAAGTTCAGCACACAGGCACTATTTGAAAGAAGGAGAGGGAACTTGATTTTGTCTATCAAGTGACAAGTAAGTAAAATACAAACTTCAAGTTACTTTAACATAAGCAATCAAACATATTTAAGCATAAAGAACTAGGACTGAAAACATGACAACAAGCAAAACATCAAATCACTTGTGATTAAGACAGCTGCCCAACAACACAGTTTTTCGTGGTACTTGCTGTGACAGAACAACGTTGTCTCAGCAATCTTCAGCATTTAGTATTTGGATATTTAGAATGTTTTAGGCATACAAGACATTTCTTTAACTGCACCCAGCAGCAAAGATGTTTTTGCCCATTAAATTTTTTTTTTTTTTAATAATACAACGGGCTAAAAACCAGAAAGAAAGAGCAACTCCATTAAAGGTTTTCTATTGTTTATTAATATATTTATGACTGACTGGAAGAACTCATCAAAAAGTTATTGGGACAAATCACTTTTAAGGAGAAAAAAGACAATGATCTATTTCAAGTGATTTCAGTTCTGCAACACAAATTCACTATGTGGCTCTTTCGTGGCACAGTAACATGACTTCAAAAATTGAAATCATCATCTTTCACATTCTCCTCTTGGTTTGTTTTAGCAGAGGCCAGTCAAGGTTTACTTGATCCTTGAGAGTACAAGAAACGCAGCCAAATTGATAACATTTGTTCCAGAAGGCAACAGAGCAAAACACCTTATCTCTGATCAGGAAGCATCATGCTGCCAGCGAGAACAAGGAATCCTGGAATCCTTTATTATAACTTCGGAAAAAGCATGCATATGCACGCAGGAGAGACCAAGGAAGGAGTTTCTGCTCATATCTGTGCGACTACTGACCTCCTGGCTTCCCTTCAGTGCATCTGTGAGATTATTAGCAATGCTAGACAGAACATATGTCAGCACATGCTGTAATAGGAGATCAGCTCCCTAAATGCTCAGGCAATTTAACCTTAGACATGATATCATGCTCACTTGCAAGTATTTTCTTTTGGGACTAATTACCTAACAGGACTTCGAAGTGTATTTCACAGCCTCACAGTGTTTCTCTAAAGCCTTTGAGGAACTGCAACTTTACTTTGTTTACAGGCTTTCCCGCAGCCTAAGCTGCCTCACAGTTTGCTCAGCTATTTAGGAGAAGGTTAAAGACAGTTGTTCCAAAATAAACCCCAGGATGAACATCCGCAAAAGCGGACGCATAAAAAGTAAATTCTTCTAGATAATTTGCCTTGTAAGTCAGCCCAAGAGAATGCAACCTCTTGTATCAGTCTTCAGGGCAGAAAGCTTACCTGGACCTGCAATTATCACAGCATTCGTCTGTGCCCATGATGCCAGAGGAAACCTTTCGGAGTTGTTTGTCTTCAAAATGAGACAGGATGATTCTACCCAAGGGAATGAAGGGAATCAAATAAAAGATCAAGAATTTACACATTAAATTTATTGCAGAAAACAAAGTTGAAATCAGCATCATTAATTAATTCACTGGGGAGGCAATTATTTGGCCTCGATTCCTCTAAAGAAAAGTTTATTTTTTCTGAAAAGTAAATAGGGAAACACTTGATGTATGTGTATAAATATGCTGAAGGCTGCATCTTTTGATACTGCTTTTTAATATATAAAATACATTTGCAGAACACTGTGAGTATAAGATGCCTGCAGTTGTGATCGAGTTGCTACAGCTCTTATCAAAGTTGGCTGAAATAATGAAGCATTAAAAAGATCCCAGTACTCACTTTCTCCTGCAGCTGTTGGACACAAGGTACTTCTCTATTTTTGCCAACATCTTCAGTTTGTAGAGCCGGAACTTTTCATTGCATATCTCACTTAAAAGATGTCTGCCAGTTAAAAGGAAAAATGAGAAGCCTTGAATACTGACCACTATTCCCTGTCCCACATCAAAAATGAAATATACCAGAATACTGTCTCAGTCAAATTCACCAGAAACAGCTAGAAAATGTATCCCACTAAAACCAGACCCAAATTGCCTGCCTATTTCTCCACATTGCTTGCCTATTTCTCCACAGTCTCGATCCTCATAGCACAGTGTGCATTCAGAAGAGGCCCTTATTCAGATTCTGCTAAATATGATGATTATTCTAAACAGATCAGAAGGAGTAAGCGAGCTTCTTCCAACTCCATAGACTGCTAGGCTTCAGAAATCCACGTGAAAACAGCACAGACAATGGAGGAAAGGGCAGAGGGCATTGAAAAGGGGTAATTTTTCTCACTGTTTTTCTACACACTGGCAAGTTCTCATCAATGCCACTGCCAGATTACAAAATACAGCAGGATATAATCACTCTTCTTTCGAGACACCCAGAGGTGGCATGTGAGGACACATCTACCTGTTGCCTAACTTAATATCCTCTATAGTATTCTCTAAAAGCATCCAGCTGAGATAATAACACGGGAGTACAGAACACTCACTCTGCCCATGTTCTGAGCTGCTGCATGAGTCAAACCTGAGCTACCATCTGCACCACATGGCACAGAAACCAAGCCAATACTGCAGGTGCTGGGCACAACCTTAACACAGCTACGTGATTCCAGCCTAAAGCTGGACAAAGCAATTTTTCGCCTGCCTGGAAAACAAAAGCAAGGAAGTACACAGTTTCACAGACTCTAGCAGTCTCAAGTGACTGAGTTCAGACATTTCTGTGGTCCAATACTAGCTATAGACAAAGCTAACAAGGGACCTCTACAACCAGGACTCAGAAGAAATCCGTATTTCCCTATTTAGACATCTAGAGAGCAGAGACAAAAAAAGCAGTTCTATAGCATCAGAACTTTTAAGGGTTCTAAACCCAGGTCAGACAGGTCTAAAAACAGGTCAGGTGATTTACAGGACAAGCAACGAGATTTTATCACTGCCTGCCATGCAAAGCCTCTTCAGAAAGCAGAACTGGAACAAGCACAAACTCCTAAAAACAGTATAGTGTCAGGACTACCTTCTAGAAAATGTATAGCGTACTGTGTGTATGCAGGAAAGGACGTGGAAGCATTCTGAAAAATAAATCACATTTCCAATCAAACCCACCCTGATCCTCTTTCTCTTGGAATGTTCAGGATATCCCTACCAAAGCAGTTGCCTTCATTTACCTGTTAAAAGCCAAGTCCGTCGCAGTCCACAGGACGTGACAAGAAGCAGGAAGCCCATCACGACCAGCCCTCCCGATTTCTTGATAATAGGATTCCATTTCCTTGGGGGCACCATAATGAATAACCATCCGGATATCTGCTTTATTGATGCCCATTCCAAATGCCACCGTAGCCACAACACACTACAAAACAGAGGCCATATGGCTGAATGTTTCAAAACTAACATCAAGAGTATCCCTGGATACTCACACTTGGTGACAACTTTTTGCCTCAGACTGAGAATTCAGCCCAAATTACAGTGGCTTCAAACTTGCACTCAGCTTCCACAGTGCTTTTGTTAAGCCTGGTTTTGGTCAGAGCATGAGCAGAGAATTATAAACACGAGTGGTGATGTGCTGTGGCAAACACTAGAGTGTTTTCAAGCAGTTATTCTCAAACAAAAGGCAGAAAATCTCTGAAGGGGAACACAGGAAGTCCTTGGATAACTCTGCGGGTTTCGCTACAGAGGAAGAAAGCAGCTCACAGAACTTGTGATAATATTCTTCCAGCTACTGCTATTTTCTTCAGATGCTATGAGTTTAAGAGACTTACTAAAGGAATTTGAAACATAACCCAGGCATCCTGTTAGTGTCAGCACAGATCAGCAATTTCTTTGCCCAGAATCTGAAGATTGAGTAAGATGGGAATCACATGATATTCCCAAGTTCTTTCCGCTGCAATTATAAACAGACCAAAGTGGAGTTATGTCTCCTACATACCTGAATTTCATCCCGCAAGAACTGGTGATGGGTCTCCCTCCTTTGTTTTATTCCCATACCAGCATGGTATGCACGACAGGCCACATTGAGTTTATGCAGCTGGGATACAACCTGTTCAGTGGCCTTTTTTGAAGGGCAGTAGATGATAGTGGGGCCTTCAAACTCATACGCAGAACTGCTATAAATAATAGCAACATGTAAAGACACAGAACAGAAGAAGCCACCCTTCTGCAACAAGTCTGACTGGACCTAGCTGAAAGGCAACATGTTTCTTCCAGCAGTTCACCTTCCCAGAGATGTAGAAAATGAAACAGATTTTAACTAGTCCCCTCAAAAAGAAATTGTCTGTCCTTTGGAAAAATGGACTTGGAGGTTATTTGGTGCTCTTAAGTTTATTTTGCAAAACACAAGATTTTGGTCACTGTAGAAGCAGCAAGACAAGGCCTCTCAAGTTTCTTAAAGTCATAGAACCACAGAATCGTTTGGTTGGAAAAGATCTTTCAGATCATCAAGCTGAACCACACCTGTTCACTACTAAACCAGATCCCTGAGCACCTCATCTACCCATCTTTTAAACATCTCCAAGCATGGTGACTCCATCAATTCCCTGGGCAGCCTCTTCCAGGGTCTGACAACCCTTTTGATTAAGAAATCTTTCCTGATATCTAATCTGAGCCTCCCTGGCACAACTTGAAGCCATTTCTTCTCATCCTATCACTTACTTCTTGGGAGAAGAGACCAACACTCATCAAGAAAGATGCTTTTACAGCTGTCAATTTTGAAAGTTCTACTCTTCCGTAACAAGGTACAAATGAGCAATAAGAAATTCATGGAAAGGCTTGCAACAAGAGGAGAGGAACAGGGCCAGAATGGGTACATCACTGAGCCTGCTAACAGAAAAGGACTGCACTGTTTATGCTCAGATCAGCAGATCTTGCCACAGACTTATAAAAAGACTCACACATTCTACAAAACTGTTCAGAGTGCTACCCACCAGCCAGTCCATCATAATCACTCCAATTGCTACAGTGTCAGCAGGCCCTCTGAGGATCAAATAATCCTGAAGCTCCTTAAAGTTAGCAACATGCAAGCAGCGAGCCTGTTTTTAAATTGGGAGTGGAGGTGGGCACAGCAGCAAGGGAAGTGACACAAGTGACTAGCACGATATCCGAGGCAAGCTACGGAAAAGGCTAGGCTCTTCCTCACCAAATGAGTTTAAGACTGCTACCAGGTCTTCATATGCATTACTAAAACTCCAAGATACTCAATTATATTTAAGGGATCAATGAGAACAGGATTAAATCCTTACCTTCCTTTCCTAGTAAGGAACTGCTTCAAATCCCTAAGGATATCTCCACTTCGTTTTCCAACTTCTAAGTACAGGTTAGGCCTGTCAAAACTCGTACACGTGACCTGGGGATTCTTCAGGTTCAGACATCTCACTATGTCATCTCTAATTGATGGACTTGCAGTTGCAGTTAAAGCAACAACAGGAACCTGCAATGAGAAGAAAAAGTCCAAGACCTCTCATTGATTTTCCTTAAGCAAAAAAATCACGAATCAAAACTGAAACAGTATGCAAACAGGCACTTTAATCTGTTGATGCTCACTGGATCACTCAGCTATTTGAAAAAATCTAGTTAATATTCAGCATCCCAGAGCTTTGGTCTACACTGTTTAGGAAATAAAAGAGGATAAAACACTGTTGAAACACAGGGTTTTATTCTGAATGGGTGTTGTCTTTAGTTACATCTTCAAGTAGCCTACAGTAATTTTCTGATGTGATCAGCTAAATTCAGAGAACACAGGACAGAACTTCCACGAAGAGCCTGTAAAGTTCAGGTCTAAATTTTTGAGCTTGAGAAGTGTCTAGAATAATCACAGCTGTATGCTCTTATAAGCCACTCAGCCAGACAGCTTAAAAAAATAAGTCCCTCAATATTAAACCAGAAACTCAGGGACACGATCTTCCACAGCACAGGGATCCATGACAGTAATGTCTGGTAGTCCTGGTTCAGAATATCCTTCATTAAAGCGTTTGGAATAGCACTGTAAGTACACCCATGGAGTTAACAGCAGAAGCCTAATATTTCAAACCCTCATATAAAAAGAGATAGTATCCCTCTCTTATCATAGAAATCAAAGATATCAAAACCTCACCGATGGCAGAGCCTTCTTTAATGAACCTAAATTTCTGAAGGCATTTCTGAAGTCATGGCCCCACTCGGAAATGCAATGAGCTTCATCGACAGCTATGAGGGTGATACCTGGTGGGCACAGAACCACAGCACGGAGATATTAACAAGACAAACCAACCAACACGGCAAGTTACAGAACACTAACACCCCATTCTGCTAAGAGTTTTTACAGAGCCCCTACCGCCATGCCTGCTTCCCTCTCCATGCTCCACATCTCCAACATCTCTCACAATAGATCAAAATCTTGAGCTCTCTCTGACAGGACCTTTTCCCACCCTCAGCTTCCTATACTTTCTTAATAACAGACCCAAATGCCGATTCCAGATATAATTTGTTTTATTATCTGGATTGTAGAACAAAGCCTGAATGTTTCAGGTCAGCACTAAAGGGATAAGTGCAAGTCCAGAAAAATACAAGGGGGCAGAGGTTAAAGATGCCCCTGGAAAATAACCTTACATTTTCTGAATCAGAAAATCCTCTCAGCTTGAGTTCAGATATCCCATTTCAATCAACATATCCAAAGCATCCTGGTGTCAGAGAGGCCAAGCATAGAGCTTCTCAGGACTCCAGAAGTTCAGATGTCTCATCTTCTCCCTAGGTAGTCCTTGCTGCCTATGACACTAGAAACTCAGTTCCTTAATAAAAAAAAATAAAATCTTGGGAGTTTATGTGGCTTGAGCTTATCCTACTATAAGACAACCATTATCTGCATCCTCTTGGGTGAAAAGAGAATTTTTTAAGATGCACTATAATGTTTAAAAAGACAATTTCATTGTTCTGGGAAAGATGAGAATGCTTAACAGGTTAAAATACTTAGTGATGTACATTTTACTTCTGGTGATTTAAAGATCAGTGTTTCAGCACCTCTGTTCCTAGTAACTTGTCTGACATTCCCATCCCAAGACCATCATGGTTAATGATGGAATTTTCTGACACCATTTACTGGCAGTCACTACACTACACCCTCTGAGCTCACTATCAGTATGAAATTGGGGAAAAAAATGTTCAAGCATTAAAAAAAGTTTAAACATAATTATGAATTTAAGCTGTCTGACAACTCATCCACAACCTTAACCCCAACTTACCAACGGTTTGGTCAAGATTCTGAAGTAACTCCAAGTTCCCTGAACAAAACTCTGGAGTCATATATATGACTCTGTATTTACCCCTGAAACATGAAGAGAATACGCTGTTACCGACTGAAAAACCCAAGACAACTCAACCAATTAAAGAAAACCATGACTATCTTAAAGATAAATGAGAACAAGTACAGACTTATGGATAAGGAGCAAGAAGAAGGAAGTGAAGACCACAGAAAGTGTTCCAGAACAGTAGGAAAGCAAGGCAGTACACAGCATCACAGGAAAAGAAAAAAGAGCAGAGATTCACTAGCCTTTAGGACAAGAAGGCATTGTTGTGACGGTGACAAATACAGGTCTAAGATCCCTGCAAAATCGCGTATAAGCCACAAGATACAACTGAGTCAACAATTGAGTCTCCTCAGCCAGCAGGCACAAGGGGGCAGCTATCACATCCCACATGCCCAGCCTGGATAAACGCGAGCAGTATCACTAACTGCCAGGTTCCAGGTCTGAGCCAGAATCAAGAGTGTCAGCAGTGGTAGATCAGGGAGACACCCGACCTCTCAAATACATCTACGTCAGAACCTGCAGTCCCAGAAAGCTTATTTGAGACTTACGCTTTGATGTCGTCTTTGATATTTTTTGACTGAGCTGAACCAAGAAAGCAAGCTGGTATCTCTGACATTCTGCAGGAATAAAAAGCACAAGTCATGAACAGATTTACTCACAGTGCTTTCTGCCTTAGCTTTCAGCCTATGCCAGCATTCTGTAAAGGAAGTTCAAGCTGTGAGGTCAGAGACTACTTTCTTCCAAGGATCTTTGTGAGAAAAATCTTTTGAAAAAGGAATAGTGGCCAGGTGCTATTCCTGCCACCCAAATGCTCTCCCACTTCCCCCAAACCACACACTGATGAGTGCAATAAGGACTTGGAGAAATAAAGGCCATTTTCCTCATGCAATAGGCAAGTTTACTAATAAAACATCCAAAAGAAGAAAATAAGGTAAGCTTATTTTCTATAGCTATTATCTTATGAGGTTCATGACATTCACATGTAAGCCTTATTAGCTTGCAACTTTTTGCCTCTGCTTTCAATCTTCTGTGACCTACTGGTGCTGCCGCTGCTAATTTCCAATCAAGTGGCTATGTTTTAATAATAGATTAAAAAATTACGCTGACCAGCTCAGCCACCTCATATCTGACCTCTTTCAGGACCCCACAACACCTGTCCTCTTAATTTAGTGATTTACTGTACGTGATTACATGCAGCTTTGTTTTGCAAGCTTCTCCACGCAAATTCTTCTGTGTTTCAGCCCTTGGCAGAGCTGCACCCAGACTGACAGACAAATTACTGAACTGCATTAGGTTAGAGAAATTCAGTCTTCTCAGCCTTCACAATGAATGACCTACTGCAAAGGTAGTGAATAAACCCTTTCCACTAAGGAAAACTGTATAAAAGCCAAGAAAGAAGCTGAATATATATAGACACCCTGCTGATAAATACTCAGTCTAGAAGCTGGCTATTGATCCAGCTTAGGCTGCCCAGCCATTCACCTGCACACAGTCATGATATCCAGCACAAAATACTACACACAATTCAAGTTCCTTACTTCAAAAAACTTTCACATCCCCTCTTTCACAAAAGACCTGTTCTTTCCAAGTTGGACAAGGCAGGAATGAACTAGATAACTCAGCATGATTCTCACAGCCTGAATGAGAAAATGTCATAAGTGAATAGCTTTTCTAATAGAAAGCAAGCACACGTTGAGAAAAGCATTACTGGGTATTAAAATCAAAAAGGTTTATCCTGAGGACACCTGTAACTGCTCACATAAGAGTGATTCAGTGTCACACAGTAGTCTATCCCAATCAGACCTTTTAAGAATTGAAGAGGCTACATGTCAGGAGACCAACTACACTGTCCGTCTTCAAAGTCTGTGCTGTAACTTTGATCTGAATGGCCTACGGCTTCCAGCTGTAAGCAGTTCAGAAGTTACTTCTCAGAAGCAAAGGAAACACTACCAACTTTTGAAATAACTCTCACAGGCTGATGCTCCTCCATCAGTTTGGTCTGTGAATCCGGAAATACTTGAGAAGGATCCACCTTCAGGAGCCACCCACCAGCACAGATCCTTTGCAAACTCAGCCTACAGCTCACGTCATTGGCAAACCCAGTGATCTTCGACTATTGACACAGTTTGCATGTGTTTCTTGAGAAACATACGCTTTACAGCCGACAAACAAACAGCTTGCTCTACAAAGCTGCAACCTTAAACACCAAGCAATGGCACAAGCAGAATCTGTGGGTTTCCAACAGGCAATAAATACGGCAGCAGCTTGCTACTACCGCGTTACTTACGTCAGCTGCAGCACCTGGTCCTCCATCAAGGAGATAAGAGGACAGATGACAATTCCAGTATACCCAGTGTAAACAGGAGGAAACTGGTAGCACAAGCTTTTCCCATAGCCTTAAAGAAAACAGGCATAAATGAAACATCATGCTTTCAATATAGCTATAACATACAGCTACATAAGACAACCCTAACACCTAAAAAAAAAGATGATGTTTGTTCTCCTAAGTGGAACAAAGATGCGTGATAAATACGGTCAATATCCATGTGATACCCCTTTCTACCCCAAGGACAGTTACAAAGACTAGGACAGAGAAACAAGAGGCCAGCATAGCTGGCTTAGACTTGCACAGACTCAATCAGGGCACCCTGCTCATTTGAGCCACGTGGACAGTCTCCAAGTTAGAGTCCTACTCTCCCCAAACAGGGAAAGATTTTTTGTTGCTTCTTTGGATGTAAAGGTAACTTACCAGTTGCCATGACAACGAGATTATCTCTTCTGTCTTCTAAAACAGAATTGATCACTTTCCACTGGACCCTTTAAATTAAACAAAGGGGAATATTTTATTTTTGCTACCACACAAAACATGTAAATTTTGTGAAGCTGCATATTCAGTTGAATTTCAGGTTAAAGAAACCCCTCTGGCTGCCTTAAAGAGCTGTCTTTGCATGCTGCAACCACTCAAAACACTCAAGCTAATTCAAGCAGTCTCACCAGTATTACAGTGGGGATTTCTATCAGAATTAAGGCAAGCAACATTTGATGCAGCCATTCATGGGCCACAAAACAAACCGTGTCTCCAGCATGTTAATAACTGATCCATAAACACTGTGAAAACTACAGTTATCTTCAGTGCAAGAGATTCTAAACAGCACTTTGATTCTGCCAAACAACTTTCATCCTTTTGTGGTCTCACAAGTGTACATAACTGTGGTCAATTCAAAAAATCCCCCCACTCCTGTTTCCAAAAGTTTATTATGTATTAGCAAAACAGCCTCTCCCCCAGTGTCCCTCTTGGGCTGTGTCTTGCACAAAAAACATTCCACCACTGCTCATCCAAGTAGATTTCATCCTGTTCCCATTGGACTTAAGAACTGTAATAGCAACTCTCGAGTACATAAGCGCCTACTGCATTACGATTACACTACAGTACAGAAAATTCTCCCTGCTTAGAGGCGCGTGAAGAATAACCAGACTAAAGAAGTTTCTCCTACAGAGAATAACAACTGTGCAGTTTGTTGCTTGCTGTTTAATAAAACACCAGAACTAGACCTGATACAATAAAGCCTCAATCACAACAGGTTTACCATCAGAGGAGTCAAGAAACTCACCTGCTACTGTGACAGTAGAGTATTATAATTAACACTCCTCAAGATCTATTTTGACATCTTGCTGTGGCAAAGGCTACTTTTCTTTTCCTAGGGATTGTGCACATGTCCTAGCTTGTTAGCGGTTTTTAAAGTAAAAAAATCATCCGAGTTGAAAGAATGGAAAGAAAATGAACTTTGAGAGTTTTTTTAACAGAAAATGCACTTACGGTTTAAAAGAAGAATGCCCAAAATAAGTCTTCAGACACGTGATGTGGCTTTCACTAGGTACTGGCAGCGATGGATCTTTCATAGGAAAGAGGAGAAAAAAACCTCGCCTGTCATTCAGTTTTTAAAAGACAGCACTGTTGGTGAACAGCAGTCTGCTCACTCTTAGTGATGCCCAGGGCCTAGGATTTGAGCAACTCCACTGAAAACAGACAAACTCTAAAGATATTTGCAGGCTAGAATAAAGGATTCAAAAAAGCAAACATGATCCTCAGAGACCCCGCATGAGGAGGAGAACATATGGATTGATTAATGAGATAATAAAGCAATAGGTATTGTAATGCATAATTGCATTATTTGGGCTTTGTTCAAATGAGTTACTAGAGATATTTTACCAGGCATGTCATTAAAGACCCTGCTGAAGTTACACCAATCAATACCAGACACTGCTAGCTCCTAACAAAGTCTTGGTCCAGAAGTGACATGCAAGGGGATCCCGAGCTTGCTATGAACACTGAAGAAACAATTTCAAGACATCGGTTTATAATTAACATTAAGCAGTAGAAAGCATGACATTTACACCTATTGTTTGTATGCTGGGCAAGCATATACTCCCTGCAACGGCCTGCCTGGCTGTTGTTTAAAGAGAAGAACTGAATCTGTCCCCATTTAGCTTAGAAGCAGCAGGCAGCTTTTCTCCTGACCAGTGCTGTTACTCTTCAGTGACAAGGCCCACAGCCTTACTTACACAGCCAGGGAAGGAAGCTTTCATGCAGTGACCATCCAAAAAAGCCAAGGGACGTTGCACCTCACACTTCAGCCTCTTTTCCCCATTTGATTTGTCTCTATGGGGCCAGCTCCAAAGCATTATGCCAAAATCACCCCCAAGCCAGAACTTCCCAACAATTCTACCAGAAAGCGGCAGTGGTAGAATTGCTGCAGAATCTTCCCCTCTGCTGTGTTCTGAGTAAGTCCCCTCAATTCTGCATCACCTTCCCATCCCCAGATCAGTTTTACTCCCATCAAGCATAAACTCTACTGATCATGATGGAAGTCAACTATGCTTTGCCAAGGACACTTTAAATTTTCACCTCAACACACAGACAAGTACTCCTTTTGAAATCCAGACTTTCTGCTCTAAGAAACCAGGCACAAAATGTCACTGTGCTTCCATATCTGCTTGGTAGACAGTAAATATTTTTATTTAATCATGCACTATGATTTCAAACATACCAAAACATTCTTCCTCTTCTTCTTCAATGCCTTCATCTTCATCACCATCTGGTGCAACATTCAATTCTGTGTCAGGAGTTTTCCTGGCTTTATTGGACTCTCTTTCTGTTAAAACTCCTTTGGAAGCATCTACGTTTTCTAAAGACTGGAAATCAGGAGGAAAAGTTATTTTAGAGAATGAAAGGATAGATGCAATGCATGTTTGTGGCAATGTGCCATGGGGACACATGAGTTTTATCGGTGGGAATGGTTGGACTCGATGATCCGGTAGGTCTCTTCCAACCTGGTGATTCTATAACTTCGATCTCTTGGCACACAGCACAAAGAAAAGCTCAGCACTCAAACGACTTCATCAGTAGCATTCAAATTCCAAGAGCCACTTCCTGGGTACCGTTACAATGGCTTTTGTTTCTTCTTTGCAAAAAGGTCTTTGAAATTTTGCAGATATTAAAATCTGCAAAATTATAAAACCAAAGGTTGGGTTACAGATTTTTTTTCTGACTTTCAACTAGACAAAGGCACAAGTTTCACTGAGAAGTGACTTAGGAGGTTGGTCACAGAAAAGGAAAGGATCCCAATGTCATGTTACACTTGTTTCCAAAATACAGTACTCCAGGAACACTAAACTAAACCCCTTCCACTCAAGTTAGCTTTTTTGACCAAAATTGCATTTATAGAGGACAGACATTCAGCACCGAGAACCACTCAGAAAAGACCTGGTCCTTCCCTAGAAGAAAACTCAACTTTTTTTCACCAGACTTTTAAGTGCTGCTACCTACTTAGCTGCAAGCAACACATTTAACCTTCTCACATGTACAAGGACACAACCACTTGTGACTGCTCTGGTGGAAACATTCAGTTGCTTGAATGAAAATATAGAGAGCACACTGGGGAATCAGGAAAAAAGGGTAAAGAAAAACAGACTCAACATCTGAATCTTCTTTTCAGGAAAGAAAAGTTATACCAGTAGAAACACTTTATAAGAGGCCTGGAAATCACAGCTGTGAAGCAATTTGACCTACAGTCCAGGTTAGCAGCACCTGCAGTGCACAAATCACCTTGGACGAGAATTTGAATGCCAGATACTTGGAGCAGATTGGTTTACCAGTGAGTATCTACATAACTGCAGCAAGCAGATGGATCAGGTCTGAGCTGGTAGAGCAATGATGCAGTAGGATGCAAGCGATATTGAAGTCTAACAGCAGTAAACTGGATTCATCACATTCATCTGTCTTCTACCCACCTTCTGTAAGCAACAGTGTTTTGCTTCATCTTCCCTCCCCTCAGCTATACTATGCTCCACTGTGACCCAAGAGCACTACTACCAAAAAAACTAAGAATAAAACCCTTGAGGTACTCACTTTAAGCATCTCCATTTCCAGTTCTTCATCACTTTCAATGACACTGGAGATATTTTGTTCATTGTCTGTGGAGCACACCTCCTAAGAAAGAAAATATTTTCTTATCAGCAGTTATTTCTATTTTATTCACAACCTTTTAATCTTCAGTACATACTGTAAACCATTTCTCTGTATGCTTTTTCTTCTTACCAAAAATAACTAAGCTCAACATTCAGCTTTGGTGCCTGCCCATTAAAAAATAATATCTGAAAGAAATACAAGAACATAAGAAGGCCCTGTAGTAAGAGACCACCAGATGTGTGAAGCACTTGTGGCATAAGGAAATTATAATATGATTTAAGAGGCATCAATCCACATTCAGCAGTCACTAGAAAGACTGTTATTTACAGATCCCTTAGAAATAGATCTGGCTTTTATCCGACTAAGTTGGAGACGCTTGTCTGCAAAATTTGTGTCCCTACTGCAAGAAATTTTGGTAACATATTAGCAAGTGAAAGAGGAAAACTAATCAGACTACCTACAGCTTCTGTATTCACCAGTAATCCTTCCAACCATATGACTAAAGAGCAGCATGACTACCTCTACAAATATTTTCCAGACTCTAAGCCTTTTTTCCAGACAGCCTTAATGTTCTCTCAGGAACAGAACATTTTAAAATCCTGGGGAAAATTAAGGGTGAGACCACTTCCTCTGTGAAGTGTCCGTGATTAACCAGGTCTTTTCTCATTACCTCAGGGGCAGCTTCATCAAGCAATTCCATTGCAGCCTGATGTTCCAAGACCTGAAGTTCTTGCTCAGTGATGTCTAGTGACATGAAGTCATCTGCTTTGTCCTTAGAGTTGGCTGCTGCAGCCCCATCTTCTACAACAGCATCACCTCTCTTTGCCTCCTCTTCATTTCCGTCTCCCTCCCAGAGACCAGCTAGCGTAGCATCAGAGCAGATGTTGAAGTCACCTTGAAGTTGTTTAGCAAATTCAGACGTTTCAACAACTTCTGCTCCCACTTTTGCTGACCCTGCTTCAAGATTTGTTGGAGTTGCACCATGGCTCCTCTCCAGTACAGGAGGGGAACCTGAACCAAAGAGTGCATTTCTTAAGGCATTTACATTCTCTGATATATCAGCCACTATTTCTGCAGCTCTAGAAGGTAAAACAAAAAAGTTACACCAAAAAGATAAAGTTACTACATATAGTTTAGCCACAAGCAGATCCCAGGATTCTAAAGCAGTCCGTTTCTCCAGACAGAGTTTGTCCAAAACTTCACATATAAAGACTCATCAAGTCCTACACAACTGGCATTTCGCTTCTGTGAGAAGAAAATTAAACTACTTTACACTGAAGAAAACCTATGAAGACTCTGAAAACACCGTTCATGGTATTGTCCCCACACTTGTATTAATATCAAGTCTCCAGACTGCTAGTAGTTACTCATGCAATGGTCTTGAGTATTTATGAAAGAGGGTCTTGCTGTGCATTTCAGAAGAAACAGGTTCAGTAAAGCTCAGTGCCAAACCCATTGCACTTAGACCAGCGAAAACCTATTTTCCTACATATAAAGGCAATATTTTCCCATTGAGTGTGCTGTTGTGATTTCTTTTCCTGGAAAAGGATGTGCTGATAACAGAGGTGCTGTCAACACAAACATATTTTGTTGCGTGGGACTTCAGAGATCAATAATAACATGCTGATCTTATAGGCAAAGCAGGCAGGCTGACAAAAATCTAACCTCTGCATATTTTCAAGCTGTCCAGAAGAGTCAGGGATGCGAGTTGCCAGGTCTGTTATCTCTTCAGCTAGTGAAGTCAAGTGCTCTTTCACACCCTCTGACAACACATCATCTGTAAAAAGCGAGTTATTTCACAAGAATTAAGACCTAACATCTAGATGCAAATAAATCCAATTCAAGTAACTGCATTTCTACAAGATCTACAGCTGCTAAGACAGACTTCTTCAGTGCTTAAAACTTGAGTACATCAAATATGGCCAAGCTTCCATCTGCTTCAGCACTGCATCTCTCACAGTGGTCTGTCACGTGCGCTCAGGGAAAAAGGATACAGACCTGGACCATCACAAAGTGATCCTTCTCCAATATACCCTCCAGTTCCCAGGAAACAGCTGCTAACACAGATATGCTGACCAAATCAAAGCCAAAAGTTGCAGCTCATATTAAGAGGATAGCATTGTCATTTCTGTCTTTGATAGAAAAGTAAAATTCAGCCAGCGTAAACAGGAAGAGAACATCCCCCACCTCTTTTTCAGTCATAAGCTACATAGAATACTTGATTTTCCTTATGAAGCATCAAACTGAAAAAAACCTAATTTTAGAATCACTTTTGTAACCAAGTAAATAATGCTAACCTATACTAAAAATGTTGGGTCCTATTTATATGCCTCAGATAAAGCATTACTTCATAATGTGTATTTTTTGTGATCTTATTTCTTCTTCAACTAGATTTTTGTCCGTGCATCAGCAGAGTTGAAATTAACTCACTGAAATGTTGCCATAACAAAACGGAATGACAGCAGGAATTCTTACCATCTCTGTATACAGCAGAAACAAACAACATACCAAGACTGCACTCTTATATCACTGTGGAAAACAGCCACACACTGTGGAAACCTAGGTCATCTAAGAACCTTTAGTATGCGCTCTCTGGAGGTGACCTCTAATCACCCAGAAGCCAGACAATACTGACACAAAGATCCTATGGAAAAAGATGTTGGGAAATAGAATATTCAATTATATATTGAATAAATTCCTTATGATTGAATGTATAATTTACCTCTTTTTACATAAAATAATCTCCGGTCACTGTTATTCATATTTTTCAGTTTTTGATAAATGATGAAGCCAGCCTGCAAAAGAAAGGAAACAAAATGAGTACTCGGTGCTCTGCAGAAAAGCAACATCTTGGAGATTAAACAAAAAACCTCAAGGATTAATTCAGCAAACCACGGCATGAATACATTGTGAACATCAAAACAAGTCGCTGGTCCATGCCCACGTGTGACCCAGTCAACGGTCTGCATTGTTCATCACAACCAGGTTACGTTTCACAGGATGCTTTGCAAAAGGTAGAGTCTTGACTTGGGGTTCACATTATAGTGGATACTCTTATCTAGATCCCATCATGGTTATCTTATAAAGCCATCTGCAAATGGGGAGCTGCAAGTACTCTGCTCCCAGCCTCACCATCTGCTCCATTTCATTCAGATTTTATGTAGCGCTCCAAGAGAATAGCTGTGAACCTACCAAGATAGGCGCTGTGTGCTTAATATTTCCCTTGATAAGAATAATAAGTTCTAATAGGAAAACGTAGCCTAAAGCCAGGAATGTGCTAATTAGGCTACATATGTTAACCAAAGCACCTTAAAGGGGAAAGAGAAAGAAACAAGTCACTCCCTCATGTTCCTGTGAGGCTCCAAAAGGCAGAATAGAGCACACAGAGAAAGAGGGATTGCCTGGAGAAAGCTGGTTACAGCAGCCACCCCAGGCACCAAAACCAGAGCTCCCTTCCTTACTGGTTTGTGTCTTAACAGGTGCTAAACCCTCCATAGCTCAACATTTAACAAAAAACTAGAAAATACGTAATGTTTCCTGAGACAGAAAAGAAAACAAACCACTGCCCCACTTCCTTTCCTCCATTGAACCTAATCACAGAAATAAAAGCCTGGAAGGATTTTAATTTGGTGCCATAAAGGAAAATTTACTCCCAGGAAGCGTGTAGCACCCAGCAGCATATTGGTAAATCCCTTCATAGAGCAGCAGGAAAACTATACTTTTTTCAAAGTGGTGAAAAAGCAGAGAGTTTACAGAGCGACTGAAATTCACATCCAACTTAATTACTCTTCATGGTACGCCATGCTGTGGTTCTGCTCTATTAGCCACTAGAGAAGGCTGTATTTCTTCAAAGTTGCTTATTAATTTTATCTCACGTACTATAGTTAGCAGGATTTTGGCTTGTAAGCAGCTCAAGAATCATAAGCAAAATCCCCAACAGAAAATAGATCCAAAAGCACAAGCAAGCTATAGTGAATGCCTGCAGACAAGGGAACCAAAAATAATTAAGCACTCTTCACTTCCGTAAGCAATTATTGTATTTCAATACACATCAGCCATGTTACACCTATATGGGATAATCACACTGCAAGAATTCAGGTTTACTCCATACAGACAGATATAAAGTTCACCTGATTGCTCCATCAAAACTCACTTCCCTGAGGAGACATCTTGGAGCAGGGAACAGACACTCCTCAGGGATACTTGTTGGTGCCCATGTTACTTGGCACACGCTAGAGCGCAGCAGAACTTCCAGGAGCTCCGCTTCATGAACAGACTTCACTAAAATGACAAATTTGCAACATCATGAAACATTAAAAGGCAGGGACCTCATGGGAGGTTCAAGGCTGCTGTGGAATGGAGTTTCTTTCTTCTATCTACACTCAATTTTCTACATGAAGTGTTCACCACAACATCATCTTCGAGTGCCTCAGCAACAAGACAGGTTACTGAGCCAGGGCAAGCAGTATAATCTTCACAGAGAAGATCTTAGGAAGCTCTGGATGAACACTGAAGTTTAAAAACTAAGACAGAGAAAGAATTTGATTGCTACCTACTTCGTGGTATTTCCACCTTTAAGCATCCCATATCCACAGGGGACCTCAGTCTTCCTACATTCATTACATTCTGTAGCAGAAAGGCATTAAAACCAGCAGCTAACAGCACATTAGAGACAGAATTTATTGATTTCAGTGGAATGGTGATCTCCTCTTGTACATACATAGGCATCTGTGGCTGCATACAATTTCTGCTCCTCGTTGAGTGGAAACTCTTCCCAGTTACTACAGCGGACAGATTTATCCTTCAAAAGCTGCTTGCCAAAAAGGTGCTTTACCAGACCATTTAGACTCCATATCTCCTTACACTTCAGCTGGGGAAAGAAAAAAAAGAACACAAAACTTGTTTGAAGGGGAGAGCTATTGGACCTGGTAGAATACATTCCTAGAAGCAGCAAAGTATACTTAAACCCCATTAGAAGCAAAGAGTTCTGGGTTAGTCAGAAGGGAATAATTTCTCAAAGCAGTGAGCCTTCTCCAAGCCTTATTCTGCCTTATAGGAAGGTAGTTTGACCATTTGAAAGCTTTGCTTCCCTGTCCTGAAACCGTATTGTCAGAGGTCATGCCTACACTGTAATGCTGGAAACTGGCATCAGGGCCAGATGAGTCCATGCAGTGCCAGGTACTATTGTCACACTACCAAAAATAGGAAATACCTGTACAATGTAGGCTCCAGATCAATAAAATAAAAGCCACAGACTTAAAGAGCAACCCTCTCTCCTCTAGGATGTTTCTACTATTTGCCTTTCTAATTAGAGAAACTCAGTACCAAACACTAGGGACTTATTTAATATAAGCACGGGAATATTAAAATCTGCCTGGTTTGTTCTTTTTCAAGTCCAAACCTAAGTGTGAGCTAAAAAGTGCAATTACAGACCACACTAACCACTATTCAGTGTGCTGGGAAGCAGTTATTTCATCAGAAGTTTCTAGAAGTCATCCCACCAGGCTGCTGTTTTCAATTGCTTTTGTTATCCTACTTGTCCAAGTTGCTACGTGCTATTGTCTCAAAAGCCAGTTGGGGGACTTCCCTTCAGACCTCAAGGATCCAAGGCTCACAGGCACAGCCCTTGGTTATTCCAGCTTGCAAAACACGCAGACCAGTTGAATTTAGCAGCACTGAAGCATTATCAGCGTATTCCCATTGTAAAAAAAAGCTACCAACAGTTCATTTTAGGCTCCCCTAGCCCTCCACTTTGCATTATGCCATTATACCTAATCCTATTCTTTGTTCTCCCAGTCTTCGCTTTCAAGTTTATTTTTGGTTAGTTTTCCCTTTAGTGTAAGACTTTAAAGTTGCTCTTGGAGATCACATTGCTCATCTTCATTACAAATCATTCTGGAGTTGGATGCTGGCATTAAAAAAAAAGCAAGGGATGTGAACTGAGGAAAATCCAAGTCTGAAAAGAAACAGCCCCTTCTATTGTTTGAGCAAAACAGTTTAATTTGTACAACTTCCGACACATTAGGAAACAGAACTTCAAGATGGCTCATATGGAAAGCACTGCCCCAAATGCTGATGATGCATTGTGCTCCCCTCTCCCCAGCTGTGAGTTAATTACATAGGGTACATAAGGCACAGAACAGAGAAAAGCATCAGTAGTGTTATTTTTGGGCATAAATCTCTGTTCTCCACCAGGAAACTAGAATTGCTGCTATTATTCTACCAAACAAAAAAACAGGAGAACAGAAGGAGAGAGAAGTGCAGGTAGCAAAAGCCCTGAATATAAAAAAAAGATAGAAAAGCTTTCAGGGACATGCTAGAAATAAGACTTGCAGGTTGATTTGCAAGGTATTAAACCTTCTGCTCTCTTCCCTAATAAGACAGCACAGATCTCCCGACATTAATTGCTATCTAACCAAAATCCAACTGAACTGAAATTCAGGGTGCACCAGATGTAACGCTGCTTCTGAACGATAGGTCATCCAGTGCTGGAAACTGCATCACACGGGAGCAGAGGCCACACCAGCTTCAGAGGGATGGAAACGCTATTTCTACAGCTTCAGACTGTGTGGCAAACACCTTTGTAGGGAGGATTTGAAGGAAGATCTTGACGCTTCCTTCCAGCGCCAAGCGAGTCATGGCAGGAGGGCTGCCTCCCTTCTAACAGGCACCAGTCCTTCACTGCCTCCACAGCACTTCTTGCATCGTGTTTTAGAGGTCCAGCTGTTGCTGGTATGAATACGCCATTGCCAGCAGAACCCTGGCTTGACACAATTCTATCACTCAGGAGGACAGAAAACGCATCTGCAGCTGAATTAAAAAGCCATAGCTTGTGACTGCAAAAGGTGAACAAATGTTCATTAATAACTTGCTCACTGAGACAGACTTACATCTTTCTAGAATTGTTTCTAAACTTATTTTTTAAAATAAACCACAACACATCTCTGCTTTATGCTACAGAATACATTTGCTATCAGAACTGAACTCCCATGGAGACACGAAAGCCTCATTTTGCATAGCACAAAGAACAAGATTCCCTCCCAGAACAAAAAGGTTTTAAGTTTTACTTTCTCATTAGCCACGTCAGCCAGCTCCACAAGGCTCTTCAGTCTGATTTCAAAGTCACTCATCAGCTTCCATTGATCTCCCTCAATTCCTACGCCAACCTTTTTAATTGTTTCATCTTCGAGCAGCCTTTTGAGTCCCTTGGGAAAACCTAAAATAGATTAAGCCCAAACATGAGAAACTAAATACTGGAAGATGCCAGAAAGTCTAATGGAAATGACAAAATCCTAGTACAAAGGCTATCACAAAAACCTGTGCTTTAAGAGAAAAGCCCCCAGAACTGCTCTGTTTACGTGAGTGGCTGCTCTCTGGAAAGACTGGAAACATCAATTGATTGTAATGTAGCATCTGCAGACAAGCAGAAGTGAAATACCCAAAATACTCATTTTTTTTCTGCACCTGAGAAATGAATCAAGTAAAATTAATAAAGCTTATTTATTCTTACTGAATGTTAAATCACATAAAAAGGCAACCACTAACTGGGAAAGATACTTTAATTCTCAGGACTGGAGGCTCATGATTATTATTATTTTTATTATTATTACTATAGTCAATATTATATTACTATTTTCCACATTATTCCTTCCCTGATTTTACTATTCCTGGGAAACAGTTTAAACCATAAGCATAGAGAATGACTAGGAAAATAGATTCTGTGGAGGCACACTCAGTGCTAACGCTGGGCTGGTTCAACGATAGCATTTGGGAAACAGAATTCACCAACCAGATCTTCCAGCAAGCCTCGACAAGTTGGTCTTGTAAGAAAAAATATTCAAGGATGCACAGAAATGCTAAGTATTATATTTTGATTTATCCCAAACTGATGGCACAGCAATCCTGGATCAAAGGGTACTTTCAAGTTTACAGCACTGAATATCTGAATAGCTTTCATATCTGGTTTTCTACGTGAGGTAACGGCCACAGACAGATAATACTCAAACAAACACAGCCTTTTTTCTCCCCTCTATGCTTGCTTCCATTTAAAATTCAGAGCATCTTAAACATGCAGTATTGCACAAACGCATAGGACTTCGTTTCTGGCTTGGTTACGATCTCATATTTCACATTTTCACTACTGTAACACGTATTTAAATACTTCAAAAGCAGTGATGTAGAGTGTTATTTTACACACCAAACTCAACACATTTACAGCTACCACTGACACAGGGTACAGACACACCCGCAGCTGTAGCCAGTCAGCTGTGTGGTGGAGTGTGAAGTTGCAGGTCCAATTCAGAGCATAAGAAAATTCATCTTAAACCCCACAAAACTGTAGTATTGCGGTACAATAAGACGCAGACAAAGTACAACGTTGCCAAGGCACCTCAGCCAAAATGCAATACAGGGAATCCTCTGTAGAGGAGATAAACACAGCTGAGCTTAATAAAAACCTACAACATATGCACGTGATTTACTGAACAAGGGATTTTCACCTATGAATATCATCATTAAAACCTTCAAGAGTGGGAGCTTCCCAGCAGAGGACTCGTGCTCCATTTTCCACTGCCTCGTTTCTAGAAAACTAACTGTATGAACTAAAAGAGGTCTAAAGTTCAAGACTACAGAGAGGCTAAAATGTGAGAGAGGGGCCACACTCTTAGACACACGTAGGGAAAGAAAAAAGATTAAGAAATTTAAAATTATTAAGAATCTTCCTAATAAATAAATGTAACTTTCATCCTTTACACACAGTGCAAGAACTCTCCATTCTGCTCCTTGTGCAGAAGGAAGCAGCATTTTTATTGCAACAAAAATAAGTCTTATCCATCCGGGTAATTCTGCCAACGTCTACAGTTCTGTAGATCAAATGTCTTCTGCATAATAATCAGAAATTGGCTGTGGTTCCTGCAAAAAGGTTGACATCTCACTCTGTTCAACGTGCAGCTCCTGTTGGTACGAACAGAAAGTGACTGAGGAGAAAACCCCATCTTCTGTTGTGACACACAGCAGCGACACAGAACCGTGCTCAGCGCCGACACACAAACATCTTCACTTGTAGAACCAAAAGCATTTCAGCTCTTTTATGCTTAGCTTCTTCCCTTCGCCTCCTTTCCTCAAATCTTTGTCTTTTGTGCATTTTTACCTTTCTGCCTCCCAGACTGAATAGCCTCCAGCAATTAAATTTTCCACCCCATTTACTATAAATGACAAAGGCTTGAACACTGACATTAAAATTATCGCTATTATACCTCAGCATGCACACCCCAGGGAAATCAGACACATCTCACAGGCACAGTTTCAATCTAACACTCCAACCAAAGGTTATGAAATTGCAGCCTCCTTCCCTCATTCCCATTTTCCCTATTTGGAAGCTTTTTTTTACATCTGTAATGAATTCAGACTGCTGAGCGCACACCCTTCTCTCCCCACAGCTGCATCACGCCAGGTATCCAGCATTTTTTCCTGAAAACCGGTGTTACAAAATGCAGGTATTGGGAACAAACAGCGTGATGGCCACCATTTTTGTTATTGAAGCCAACTTAAAAAAGAAACACAGCCTGCTAAATTTAGGTTCACTGTTTATTTTGGCACTAAACAGAAAGCTCATTATGTTAGCAGGGAATTAAATTTTTAGAACCTAATTAGAATATTCTTCCCCAGAAAGAAAAATAATCCACAACCTTGATTCTCTTGCCCTGTTCAGAACCTAAAAGTCTGTGTGCAAGCACACAGGCCAAGACTTGGGCTATGATCCCCTTGAGGCAAAACTTGAAAGTAGAAATCCTTTTACAGTAGGCAGAAAAGGGGAGAAAGATGTGTGAAATATCAGCTGTTGCTCAAGGCTTACGTTCAAACTTAATCACAAGAAACAGAGGGCAATGCATACCCACACTAAAAAGAAGAAAGGAAGTACAGTACCTGACATTGAAGACACGTGAAACAAATAACACTTCTCCTCCGTTACACACATCTGGATTACAGCTACTTTTGCCATTTTGCCTTTAGTATAGGATGGTGGCCATTCAATATCAAATCCAACAGCAGCCCCATCCGACAAACTCTGCCTGAAAAGAAATGGATTTTCTTCACATTTAGCTGTTCTCCTACCAGTATTGAAAAGATCAGGCTTAGGCCATCTTACATCAAGATGACTGTGAGGAATCACAGCCGGTACATCTTTCCTTTCACATGCAGAAGGCACAGAAACCATTTTAAGATCAAAACCATAAGGAGGTGAAATTCCTGCTGGTTCCATGAGCTACAAGAAACCCTTCAAACTTTAGCAGACCCTACTGCATGCAAACATCAGTATAGCAAGCTTCGGGAAACAGCCAGATACAAAAGGAGATGGAATAGTTTATATTCCCTTGACAGCTTGTTCTTTATCCCACTGCACTCCAAGTTTTGTATAGTACCTTTTTTCCATGTAATATGAGCTGTGCTATGCAAAAAGGAGGAGGAATTAATAATGATCTATTTGCACCATGAATTTACTACCTTTCCTTCAAATACAGAGCCCCCAGTTACGAATTAACACACATGCTCCATTTCTTGTAGCTCATACTTCCCTGCAAAGTCACTGAAGTTCATGGAATTATCCACACTGCAAAAGGCAAAGAACCTGCATTACAACCTTTACTGCTTCAGCCTAAAGGGACCGCAGGGTTCAGCGATGGCATCTCCCATAAAAAGACCAAATGGGAAACCATGACTGCATAGCATAACGGAGACGTATTTACAAATCACCATGCACCGTACACAAACCACGGATCTTTCTCAGAGAGATAATTCACCATCATGAGAAACAGGTTTGGTTTGTACTTGCAAACAGTAAGACAAGCTTGCTAAGCATAACAAGACAGCTGACACGACCACATGTTTTCTCTGACCAAACTGTTGAGCTCTGGTCACACCAAATGCACAATCAGCCAGGAGATGGGAGATCAAGAGAAGAGTCGAGTCCTTTTCAGAAAGATAAAAAGAACTTAAGGAAAAAAATACCACCAACAAACAAAAACCCCAGAGTAAGAGCTATTACCTGATATCTTCTGAGAGAAGGGAGCAGTCACTGGCTTCGTAGCTGTAAATGATGGAGCCGCAGAACTCCAGGAACGGCAGCCCATCTTCCAGAACGCTCCTCTGAACAACAGGCTTCTGTCAGACAACATTTGTAAGAGGCTGGGTTACCAACCACACCAAACTGTGCTAAGGATGCATCTACACTGCCACTGCCACACACGTTGTCACCCACAGCTATGGAAACCTTGCAGCAGAACTATCGCTGTCAACTAACAATAGGGTGACACCTCCTCTTATGAAAAGATTTGGGTTCATGGCCCGATTTCTGTGCTTAACTCTGAGCACCCTGACTGGAAATGCACAGGCTGAGGTTGGATTTTTCCCATCAAAGAGATTCTGTAGCTTTCCAAGAACAAGATTAGGGAAAACATCCATTTGGGACCCCTCAACACTGCTTCACATGCTGTAGAGCCTGCACAACTTAAACTTGAGGAAACAGATACTAGAAAGGCATAATAATTTAAGTAATTTTTCAGGTCATTAAAATTCAGTCCGGCTGAGATCCTCTACTGCATCTCTATTTCAGTACAGCTGTGCGCACCAGCTCAGTTTCCTCACTCCCACCTTTCAGCCAGCCCTCTTCACTTAACCCTGCCAGATACAACACGTGAGGAACTTCACAAAGATCTAAATACACTCCGTGGACTTAAAACCCTGTGCATTATTTAAAAGAACCGATGTCCCCATCAACTGATGAACACTGGTTTACAAACCGAGGCTTTAAACACATTAGGTAAGGTGAAAAAGAACACCCCAGTTGGCTTTCCCCCCCCCCCCTCTTTCAGCAGCGTATTTACTAGAAGTTACTGAATAATAAACTTCTTTAAACTGCAAAACTTCTGATAACATTGACCTGCCTGAAAAGCCTTCAGGTTGGTTAAAACATACAGGCAAACTATGATGCCAGTAACACGTTTAAGTATCACAGAAGAACAAATCCTGTCGGCCAAAAGAGGCCACAAGACACAAACCAGGTTTTAATGCATTTTCAGAAACAGTAAGTCGCCTGGAGATTCTGAAACAAGTAAAGAAGCTGCTGACTCTAGGCTTGCATAACAAAAACCTTCCTCCAGGTAATGAGGGGTGAAAGTTTAATCAAAACCCTTTGTCAAAGAGCTTGCCACAGCACACAGCCTGCACCACAACAAACAGAAACCACATCGGCTTTGACCAACACCTTAATATCCACACTACCGATTTTTTACTCCTGCTTTATAGAAGGGAAACTGATGAACGGAGTCTGCTGCTTTTATTTCGTTAAAGAATTGTCTAATTTTTAAAGTGGTTTCAGATGTTATGGAGGGGTCCCTTCTAGTGGGAGATGTTATACTGATGCTGAAAAAAACCCATGCAAGGACACATCAACATTCTTGGAACATCAGAAATAGCATAAATAACTCATCATCAAGATGTCAGATACCACTGAGCTGCAAAACCTTCTGGAATAGCAAACGTATGCAAACACAGAAAGCCAGAGAGCCCTACGAGCCCTACAAACTCCCCTGGCAAGCTCCAACTTGAGGCAATCACGCTTTTGTGCTTTGAGCTCTCAAATTAGACAGATGAAAAATCCCCACTCCTTGCTGGTGCACAGCCCACAACATTGGGTTGAGCAACACACCAAAAGCTGTTAGACCAGGTGAAATTCGAAAGTGCCAGAAGGAAATTTCTAGAGAGATAACAGCACAGTGGATGCCAAATATTTGGTGGATACAGGATATTTTAATTTAAAAAAAATGGAGATTTTAACAAGCTAATTCAGTCCATAATAACCCAAGAGTACCTACATTTAATCACAGTTCACAGGACAAACCAGCTGTAAACATTCCCAGGTCTCAGCGGCACAGGTCTAACTAAAAGCACATGGTCCAATGTTGTTTTATTATGCAGCCAGTAATCAATTACACTTTCACCTCACAAGACATACCTTTTTATCACCCAAAACTCCCTCTTGGTTCTGCATAAGCATCCACTGTGGATATTTATTCGGCACACTAGTAGCTGGCAAATCCATTTTATTCATTTTTTCCTCATTTCTGTTACTTTTACAGAAAAAATAACAGCAAAAAAAATCGGACAGTCAATAATCTGTAAAAAGATGAGCTGTTACCATCATCAGACAGAACAATGTTAGGGAACATCACTACCTTAGAATCATAGAATCACCAGGTTGGAAAAGACCCACTGGATCATCGAGTCCAACCACTCCTACCAAATACTAAACTTGAACTTTAAATGTTTTGTGCACAAGAAAGGGCATTTACACAGCTGTGTACATTAACAGGCAGAAGACCTTTAGGCATTATAGTCAGTAAAGGAAACAAGAAAAAAAATACAGGAAAACTTCTTAAAATCCTTCTGGGAAAGAAAGTTCAGACTGGTTGCATGGAGAAGAGTGACTCAGAAGATAAAAGTATATCTACAGCCACTCTGGTAAACACAGCCCTCGTTAATTAGACAAAGCGAGCTGGTGTTTTAGATAACAGCATAGGAACCACCACCTGCCTTAAAAACAGTCCAAAAAAAGTCACCTTCAAAACAAGAACTATCACAAACATTGCCCTAAGGGCTGCTTTTCCTGCACAGGCTCTCATAACCAGGATAAGGAAAACCATGCAGAATGCCTATGGCAAATGATGGTCAAATAAGGCAGGTGCTGCCCAGGCTCTCTAGTGAAGACTGGAAAATTGCTGAGGTCACTTAGGAATTCCACAGCCCTGTATTCAAACCAAATAAGCTCACCAGGCAGAGGTGGCCAGGCATCAGGAAGCTGGGCTCACCCCCTGGGAGGAGAAGGCACTCCACAGAGGGGTCAGAAGAGATTTAATTGAAGAAGACACACTGTCTGAAACATCTTTAGCCCTGAGGACTGGCGTTTTCTTCCTAGTTGTGAGCAAATTACAACTGGATCAGAGCTGTTCCAGCTTCTCCCCAGACTGCTTTGTAGTGTGGTTTAGGAATCCTCCTGGAAACGGAGCAAAACAGGTCACAAAGAAGACATTCCTCAACCTGCTTCTTCCCACCAGTCCCCCGGTGCTCAATACATGTTAGCAACAAAACTGGACCAGTACTTTCCAGCTATGTTTCTTTGCCAACAAGAAAGCACAAATCCAAGGCAAATCATGCTGTTCCACCTCTCCAGTACTCAAAAACCCCTGCTAATTGTGTAAGGGATTACCTAGGCTTGGCAAAATTTTCCCCTTGGTTACCCATCCACTTCTGCAGTAACAGAACCAACCACCACCTCCAAGACAACTTCAGAAAATGTTTTAATACTAAAAGTGCCACAAAACAGCCACTAGCGAGATCCCTTAGTTAGAGCCACTCTTTACCTGTGAGCTGTGGCTGCTGGAAAGAAGCAGCAGAGAGACGAGAAACAAGCAAAGGATGGACACCCTGCAGCACCCACATCTCCAGGACTCATCCCACGTTCCCAGTGTCCACTATGTGATGCCCAGCACTCACCCCAGTGCCCTCCTCACACCCCCAGCACCCACTCCACACTGGCACCCAAAACCATGTCCCCTCTAGGGTTCCCCAGCAGCCACCCCACACCTACAGTGCCCTCCTCATCTCCACCCCACAGTCCCTGGCTCCCACTCCGTGCTCTCACTTCACACCCCCAGCACCCACCCCACACTCCCAGCACCCTCCTCACAACCCCAGCACGTCCCCTGAATCTCCCAGTGCCCTCCCTGCACCCTCTCCACACCCCCAGCACCTTCTCTGCGTCTCCCTGCACCCTCCCCACGCCCCCAGCAGCCACCTCCTGTACGCCTTGCGGTCCCCGGCAGCCACCCCATGACCCCACTCCACACCCCCAGCACCCTTCCTACACCCACCCCACACCCCCAGCGCCTTCCCCGTGTCTCCCGGTGCCCTCCCTACACTCGCAGCACCCTCCCCACAGCCCCCACCTCGCGCTTCCACCACGCACCCAGCCCCATGTCCCAAACCCAATGCGGGGGAAGCACCTTCCGTCCCTGCTCCAAGCAGCACGAAGCCCTCGGGGGGTGGGGGGCGGCAGTCGAACTAGAACCCAAACGTTTTATTCCCACAGGGCGGGGGGGAATCCCTCGCCCTCCGCCGCACCCAGCCTGGCGGCGGCGGCAGCGGCGCACACGATTGGCGTCACGGCGCGTCGCGCGGGTGTGACGTCACGCCGGCAGACAGTTCCGCCCCCCGCGCGCCTTTCCCCGCGGGGCGCGGGGGTTACCCGAGGTGACGCACGTGCGCGGCGGCGCGGGCGCGCGCGGGGCAGTGTGGGAGTTGTAGTCCCGAGGCGGAGAGACCGGGGGTTGTGGGGAGGGGGAAGAGCGAGCAACCTCTGGCGAGCCGCCGGCGCCCACCGCGCTGCCGCCGCCGTCCTCACCGCCCTCCGCCGGGCGGGGCCGGGCCGGCGGGGCGGAGCGGGGCGGGGCGGGGCGGGGCGGGGGCAAGACTGCCCGTGGCTGCTGCGCGGCGGGGCCGCCGGCTGCGGGTGGGGGCGGCGGTGGCGGCTGAAGGGCAGTGGCGGCGATGGGCGCTGCGGGGTGAGTGGCCCGGCGCGGGGGGAGCAGCGCTGAGGGTAGCGGGGGGCAGTGCCGAGGCAAGGGGGCAGTACTGAGGGTGCCGGGGCACAGTACCGGGGCAGGGGGGGCAATACTGAGGCGGGGGGGCAGTACTGAGGGTGCCGGGGCACAGTACCGGGGCAGGGGGGGCAATACTGAGGCGGGGGGGCAGTACTGAGGGTGCCGGGGCACAGTACCGGGGCAGGGGGGGCAATACTGAGGCGGGGGGGCAGTACTGAGGGTGCCGGGGCACAGTACCGGGGCAGGGGGGGCAATACTGAGGCGGGGGGGCAGTACTGAGGGTGCCGGGGCACAGTACCGGGGCAGGGGGGGCAATACTGAGGCGGGGGGGCAGTACTGAGGGTGCCGGGGCACAGTACCGGGGCAGGGGGGGCAATACTGAGGCGGGGGGGCAGTACTGAGGGTGCCGGGGCACAGTACCGGGGCAGGGGGGGCAATACTGAGGCGGGGGGGCAGTACTGAGGGTGCCGGGGCACAGTACCGGGGCAGGGGGGGCAGTACTGAGGGTACTGGGGGGCAGTACTGAGGGTGCCGGGGCACAGTACCGGGGCAGGGGGGGCAATACTGAGGCGGGGGGGCAGTACTGAGGGTGCCGGGGCACAGTACCGGGGCAGGGGGGGCAGTACTGAGGCGGGGGGGCAGTACTGAGGGTGCCGGGGCAAAGTACCGGGGCAGGGGGGGCAGTACTGAGGGTGTCAGGGGGCAGTACCGAAGGTACCAGGGAGCACTACTGAGGTGGAGGGGTAGCACTGAGGCTACCAGGGAGCAGTACCGGGGCAGGGGGGGCAGTACTGAGGGTACTGGGGGGCAGTACTGAGGGTACTGGGGGGCAGTACTGGGGCGGGAGGGGCAGTACTGAAGGTACCAGGGGACAGTATCAGGGTGCGGGGGCAATACTGAGGGTACTAGGGGGCAGTACTGAGGGTGTCAGGGGGCAGTACTGGGGCGGGGGGGCAATACTGGGGCCAGGGGGCAGTACTGAGGGTACCAGGGGGCAGTACAGGGGAGTAGTACTGGGTCAGGGAGGGTAGTACTTGAGGTACTGGGGAGGCAGGACTGGGGGAGGGGGCAGTACTGGGGTGAGAAGATACCGGGGAGGAGGGGGCTATAAAGGAGCAGGGGAGGGGCAGTACCAGGGTCATGGGAGTACCAAGGGGGCAGTACTGAGGGTACCGGGGGGGGCAATACGGAGGCAGGGGGGCCAGTATCAGGGTAGCTGGCTACCTGGGAGACAGTGCTGGGTCAGAGGGGGCAGTACTGAACTGGGGGGACGGTACTGGGGGTGCTCGGGCTGGGACACAATATTGGAGCAAGGGTGGCGGTACCGGGGCAGGGGGGGTACTGAAGGGGTGTCACCAAGGCAGGGCTGCAATACCGGGGCACTGGAAGGGCAGGGGATAGTACTGGCACAGGTGGGGGGCAGTTGAGTGTCAGCAGGACAATACCGAGGCACTAGGGGTTCCGAGGGGGCAATATTGAGGCGCTGGGGCCGCTCGAAGCACACTGGGGCCACTAGGGAACCAGTAATGGGGGCACTGGTGGGCAATACCAGGCATTGGAAGCACTGAGGGGCAGTACTGGGAGCACTGTGGGTCAGGAGATATAGCTCTGGGGGCACTGGAGCAGGAGATGCCATCGCAGTGGCACTGATGGAGCAATGCTGGGGTGCTGGGGAGTGTGCTGGGGGCACTATAAGGGGAGTACTGGGGTGGCTGGGGGCAGGCAAATCCTACTGGGGGATGGAGAGGCAGTGCAGGGAGCACTGGAGGGGCAGGAGGTGTGAGGCTCTAGAGGCACCGAGACAGCACTGGTGGAGCAATACCAGGGCACTGGGGCAGTACTGGGGCACTGGTGGGCAAGAGGTGAAGCTCTGGGTCAGCTGGAGGGCACTGGGTCAGGAGATCTGGTGCTAGGGGGCATTGGGGACAGAGATTGTAGCTTTGGGAGGCAGTGAAGGAAGGAAGGGCAAAGCTGGGGAGAACCCTAGAGCCTCCCTAGTGCTGTAGGGAGGAAGGGCAGAGGTGGGTGAGGGAAGGGAAAGCAGCAGCATGGGTGAGGACCCTACAGCAAGGAGCAGGAGTTCTGGGGAGGGTGGATTGGGGGCTTCTGCTGCAGGGTGGCAGGCAGTGGGACAGCTGGAAGGGTCAGTAATGCCAAGGGATATGGGGCTGGGGGACATGAGGAGGTCTGCAAGGACAGGGGAGCTGCCGGGATAGGAGATGACACAGACGGTGAGGGCACCAGGGCCACTGGAAGGAGGGCTCCCTTGTCTGGGAGAACATCAGCTGGCTGGCGGGAGGCAGAGCAGGGGAGGGGAAGAGCACCTGGGATCCTTTCGCTGTGATGCTGTGTGCCGTGGCAGCGGAGAGGGATGCAGGCGTCTTTGTAGAGAGAGCAGCGCCGAACAGAGACGCTGCCGAGAAGCTGAGCGGGCCCCCGATGCTGATGTTGTCATCTGTGTCTCTGTTATGTGTTATTTCCAGCTGATTGGTAAAGATGGAAAGAGGGAGAGGAGGAGGAGGAAGGAACCTGGGAGGTTCTGGCCTGCACAGGAGCATTTATTCCCAGTCCCAGCAGCCGTACCATTACCCAGCCTCCTCCCAGGAGGGCTGCATGGAGATCCAGGAGCTGGCCTCCAAGAGGGTGGACATCCAGAAAAAGCGATTTTATTTGGATGTGAAACAGAGCTCCCGAGGCCGCTTCCTGAAGATCGCTGAGGTCTGGATAGGAAGAGGCAGGCAGGACAATATCAGGAAGAGCAAGTTGACCCTCTCCTTGTCGGTGGCCGCTGAGCTGAAGGACTGTTTGGGGGACTTCATCGAGCACTACGCCCACCTGGGCCTGAAAGGCAGCCACGGTCACCGGCACGAGCACAGCAATGACAAAGAGCATCATCCCCGGAGGCGACAGCAGCACCCGCCACCCTCGCCTCCGGTGTCTGTCGGCTCCGAAGAGCACCCTCACAGTGTCCTCAAAACGGAGTACATCGAGAGGGACAACAGAAAGTATTACCTGGACCTGAAGGAGAATCAGCGAGGGCGCTTCTTGCGGATTAGACAAACCATGAGTAGAGGACCTGGCATGATGGGTTATTTTGGCCACAGCTTGGGACAGGAGCAGACGATCGTCCTTCCAGCGCAAGGGATGATTGAGTTCAGGGATGCTTTGGTCCAGCTTATCGAAGAATATGGCGAGGGGGACATAGAGGATCGCCGGGGGGCAGGTGACGAGCCTCCAGAGCTCCCCGAGGGCACCTCCTTCCGAGTGGACAACAAACGCTTCTATTTCGACGTGGGATCCAACAGGTATGGCATTTTCCTGAAGGTAAGTGAGGTGAGGCCGCCCTACCGTAACACCATCACAGTTCCCTACAAAGCGTGGACACGGTTTGGGGAAAATTTTATCAAGTATGAAGAAGAGATGAGGAGAATTTACAACAGCCATAAAGAAAAAAGAATGGATGCCAGAGGGGACAGTGGTGAAGAGCAAGAGGGTCTTGAATAGAATGCGTTGGACTGGCCGTGTGGCAAAATAAACAAAACAAAACAAGCAGAAATTGGTGAGAGGGACTGACCTATAGTAATTTCAAATCGCCCCATTTTTTCGTAAAGTCCTGTCCCCGGTATTTCTCGCTAACTCCAGTCCGTAATGTTACAGGAGTCTGGTTATCATGTTAAATTATCACAACAGCCCCAAATGTCTCCATATGTCTTATGAAAGTACCGACCTCCCAAGTCCGTATGAGTCAGCTGCTTCGAGTGTTGAAGACTATGGAAGTACACGTATCAGCACAAAAAAAATCCAGTACTCTGACCTTTAAATAGTCTAGGTAAGGCTTGTATTGCACTTCAGTGTGATACAAAAAGAAAACCAACCCAAACCTCATGCCAAAATGTATCAGTTTCTGCTTATGATGGGTTTTCCAGGACTGAATTCTGCCTGTGCTTGGTCAAAAAGCTGAGCAGCACAGCCATAGGGCATTTCCAACAAAAATTGACTTCATGTGAATTGCTGGTATGTGTATGAGGAGAGGTAGAGGTTTTAACATTGGCTTCTGCTGGTTATTGAGTTTGAAATGATATTATGCATGTGTAAAAGCTCGACAACTGGTCAGACCTTTATATCGTGCTGGTGAAGAGTGGAAAATTGGTTATTCACTTTATATTTTTGTGCTGACCGAATAACACAAGTGTCCCAGCATAGCGTAGCTCTATTCAGGCACTAAGCCTTCTGAATGAATGGCAATGAATAATAACCCACTTCTCATCTACATGTTCTGCCCATGCAAGACTGGTGATTGTTTATCGTTTTTACTGCATTTGTCTAAAATTTCAAAAAATATTTTTGTGTTAGGGGTGTTACAGGCAGCTGTGGAGCAGGTATCGGGAGTGACCAAGGCTCCTGGTTTCTCTCCCAGTTGTGATATTACCCACGTGAGGAAAAGACACAGGTGTTTTTCTCCTTCCACTGCAAGGAAGACCTTTGCGGGGTTTGGTGCACCATTAGGTTCGTCTAAAAAAACATCTGTCTCGTACTTACCCATAGCGTGTTTCGGAAGCCGTGGTTAACGCTGCGTCAGGTTCTCTGTCATATGATTTTCCAGGTGGTGGTGTAGGAGATGATATCTGTGCTCTGCCATCACCCCCTTCCCACCCGCTCAAGCAGTTTGAGTCCTGATCTCCCACCACCGGCTTCAGTGTTGTCCTGCTGAAGTCTCTGTAACCTAAATTTTACATCTTGCAGTAGAAATTCTCTGCCCGGAGAGAAAATGTGTGCAATTGCCTGGTTAGGAGGTTGGTGAAAGGCTTTGAAAAGTCTTTGTCGTTCCTAAGAACATGAATGCTTAGACCATAATGGGCTTCGCCAGCCCTTGGGAAACCATCTCTTTCCCCTCTGAGACCAGCAGGAGTTTGATTGAACTCCAGGGACTTCCAATAATGCATTGCCCACCTTTGCAATTATTTTTAAGTAGGCATTACTGTGTCTAATCAGATATTTATAATCAGTTGAATTGGTTTTTTTGTGGAGTGGCCTAGTCTGCACACGGTCCAGCTGTTTTACCACTACATGTTTCTTTATTTAATCTGTTGAGAAACATATTTATTTCCAACCAGACTGTTCATCGTTCTTTGTCTGGACCCACCCGCATGCTGTACAGCCACACTCAAGCTGAATGCTGTCATTAACCAGGAAGATAAAAGTTGAAGAGGCAAGGGTGGGAACCAAGAGGATAATCTGGACTTGAGTTTGGGTTCTAAAAGTGCTCGATCTGTTTTAACTTTAAGAAAAAAAAAAAAAAAAGAAAAAAAAAAAGAAAAAGCTTGCACCAAAGTCACCAAAGAACCTTTAGGAAAATGTCACAGTTGTGACAAGAAGTAAAAAAGTTAATTTCACTGTTTTAGGTGATTTCCCCCTTTAAGTAAAACCACACACATAGAAGTTACAGCAACCAAGCCTTCGGCTTAGTGTCAAACACTCATATCTGTTTCTGCTTAGAGCGCTCTTTCAGGTACTTTTTCAACTCTCGCAGAGATGTTTTCACTCCACCACTCCAACTGCTTGCGGACTGTGATGAATCAGCTGGAGGTTAGACGAGATACTGGTTCATCGTTGCTCTTAGAGCTTCAGTCCCAATGGTTTTAACAAGTCAATTAAAAAAACCCCAAACCAACATTAAAATGACTCTACATCCTGTTATTGGTGTGAAACCAGAATTTAGTGAATGAGTCCTTGATGCATATGTTAGCGTATCGCTGACTGCTGCTGCTCGTCACAGTGCCTGGAGTCAAAAATTAACTTCTGTTCCAACAAACTGGAGCTATGAATGTAGAAACTTTTTACGCTCCCTTTCCCCTTCCCGTTTCTATGTGGCATTCCTCCCCTATGAGCTTGACATCTCCCCGTCCCAGCCTTCCTTTGCCTCAAGGGATTGTAAAAGCTCCTACGTTGGAATTATCCTGAGTGACCATGTGTGTTGTAGGTGATCATCCCTTCCCTGTGTTCCTGTAGAGCTGGTGAGGAAAATAGTTTCAAAGTGATTGGAAAGGGATTTTTCTTCACCATTTTGAAAGAAAAAAGATGCAAAATGGCTTTCCTTCTTGCTGCCCAATTTTTTAAACCCCTCTTTTATTTTTTTTTAATGAATTGGCCTTTCAGTGACGTTAGTTTATTGTAAATATCACCTAGGAATTCAGCGTCTGCTGGCTGCTGGGCCAGGCTTGGTTCTGACACGCAGGTATCCCATAGGATCCCTGAATGCATTTACTCCCCCTGGCACGGGATGCACCTTAGTATCCAAAACTCGATGGGGATCTTCACATTCATAGCTGATCACCCCTGGGTAAACTGCCAGCCATGGGTTTCCACCACAGTGGAAAGCACTGATGCTAGGAATCTTGTCATCGGAGGGTAGTGCAGACTCACGCGAAACGTAGCAACGCAAGACTAACGGTGAGATTGGCAATTGGGTTCCTTATTATTTTTGGCAGTGCGACTTCAGCTTCTGAGAGCGGCGGTAATGCAGGCTGCTCACGTGCAGAAGGGCCCATCAAGATGCTCGGGAACACTGAATCCCTAATGTGTTTTAAATGTTCGTTCCTGATGCCCTGAAACTGCCACGTCCCTTAAACTTGAGAAAACCCAAGCTTATTTGCACTAGAAAGAACTTCCAAAAACAATCCTTAGGAGGACAGGGTGAAGAGCACCGGTCTGAACCTCTTTTTCTCATGAGAGAATTTCCTATTCAAGCCCTCACCTCTGTTTCGAAATTGTATGGTCCCGGCAGAAAGTCTGTCAGTTCAATAGTTAAATTGTAATGCACTTTATATTGTGTAAATAATGCTAGGAGCACATTTCTGCTCCTGCTCTTGCAAGGGGATGCTTCAGTAGCGAAGGATAATGCTGAAAGAAGCTGTCTTCTGCATGCATGTGTCTGTTAGAGACCTATCATCCTTGCTTGGTCCAGCTCCGCTCGTATGTTAGAGGAGGATAGGTGCTATATAGAGGATTCTCTCCAACCACCAAGAGTGGGATGATGTTATTTTTTTCTTTTAAGTTGTGATTTGCAGAGTTTCTGGGCCTACTCAGCTCCGCTGTTGCTGCGACTCCGAGATCCTTCTGCAAATCAGGCCCGTGATGTTGCTGCCGAGGCTTAAGCCCAAGCTTTTCATGTCTAGTCTCAGCAAAGCCAAGTCCAGCAGCTCCCTCCTACTTGGCTTTCCCCACTGTTCCTAAGGGGGCAGTCCCTAAAAACCTTATCCCCGGAGGAAGGGGCTACAGGGACCTTGGAGCCAGTGGGGGTTGTGTTGAGTTCAGCCTGTGGAGTTGGCTTTCTTGGTGAAGTGCAGAGGCAAGGACATGATAACGAGCGGTCGGGAAGCGTTTTGCATGTGCTGTGGTGAGGGTGACCCACCAGGTGCTCCAGAGGGGCTGGCAGAAGTTGCCATCGCAGGTTTGTTGCATCAAGTCTGGGTGATGGACTTCACCCAACAAGAAGCTGCGGTGGTTATTGGTAATCTTGTCGTTGTTAAGTGTTTCTTATCTGTAACCGATATATTCCAATTCATATCCACATATAGGCATTACTATATTTATGTGAGTATATTGTAGCCTGTAGTAGCTCGTAGCAAAATAATCTTATTTATCTGAAGTACGCAGTCTTAAGAGGAAACGGTTTTCTCCTACTACTGGTCTGGATAAACGCGTTATTTCACCGAGAGCTGGTTGCGTGTGGTTTGTGTGGCCCTTGTAAGGTTTCTGCTCTCATCCCTTAGGTTTTCAGCAAGGCTGCAAGGGAAAACGTATTTAAAAGGAGGCAAAACTCTTCCTTGGAGTTGTTGTTGAGGTGAGGTGAGAGCTGTAAGGAAGAGGCAGCTGCAGGTACTGCTGGCCACATCACGTTTGAATGCCATTTTACAACACCTGGCTCTGCAAATCTGTACTACCATGCTTGTAAAATCCCAAGCAGAAGTATTAAAATCCCACCCTTTATACAAAAGAAAAAAAAAAGCAGTTACCAAAATCAATGTCAGCAGACTTATTATCTGCTAAAGATGTCGTGGTCTAATGATTGCATCATTTATTTTTCCCTGTGGCCCATTGAAGAGACCGAACTCACAGGGAAGGGAGTTGGTAGTGGTTAGGAATCCTGCTGCTGGCTTGACTTGCAGCCCTTTTCTCCAAGCGTAGTAATTTTTATAGCAGAAAAAAAGGTTTATTATTATGTATTTTTATTGGGCAGATTTTGCACCAGGTCAAAAATTAATTAATAAGCAGTTTTAGTTCTATGGCATTCCTACTTTTGCTATACATACAGTATATATATACGCTTTATAAAGTAAATCTTAAAGAAAATTATACTTTCCTTTAATTTTCTATGCTGCTTCCTCCAAAATGAAAATGCCCTTTATTTGTAATCACTTAATGTGTTGTGATGTCTACAACTTACCCTTCCCCTCCCACCCCTCCACTCTGTTCAAGTAAAGGTTATATTTGAAATAAAGAGTTTATCCTACTAAGAATGGAAATAACGGCTACACTTAACGTATCATAAGCCACTTCCATAAATCCCAGCTGGGCTGAACATAGGCACTGGGGAGCAAAGCCTGTCTGGCATACCTGAGGTTTCCTGGGAGAGCATGATACATCCCCACAGACACCACATAGTACGGTGATTCGTCTGTCCTTTCAGTTTCATAGAATCATAGAATGGATTGGGTTGAAAGGGACCTCAAAGCCCATCCAGTTCCAACTCCTTGCCATGGACAGGGACACCTCCCACTGGATCAGGGGCTCCAAGCCCCATCCAACCTGGCCTTGAACACCTCCAGGGACGGGGCATTCATTTGGACTCATTAAAATCTTGTTGCATAGATGCAGGGAAAAAAGCAAATTTGAGCATCTGGAGAAACAAGATTCACCCATGACGCTTTTTTTTCCTGGGTACAAGTGAAACCCATGCAGGACTGTGGCTTTGTGAAAGGTCGTGGTTGCCCTCTGCATCCTACAACTGTGGTTCATTATCGCTTCGCCCATCAGTGCAGCGAAATCACAGGTGTGGACGTTTGGGGTGATCTGGTCTTGCCTAAAAATACTGTCATGACCAAAGGAGAAAAGCCTCAGCCACGGGACTTGGTGCTTCTGGATTCGTGTGTTTTGGGAAAAGCTAAAGGCAAATCTTTCTCTGCTCTCTTTCTCCAAAATCTACATTTTTATGGGCTGACACTGATCTTTCTTCCTAATATTTTGTCGTGCCCATGTTCAGTTCCTCACTTGTACCTCAGGCAACAGTATTTTAAAGCATCAAGGTGAAACAAAATATGAGAAATGCCTGATAGATGACATGGATTAAAAACTGATTTTCCAGAAATGTCAAAGCATAAATTGAAATTTTAGAGGGCAGACGTTGTTTTGGCATTTCTGTGATGGATGTAATTAGAGCGTTTCTTCCACACGCCGAGGCGTCCTCCGAAACGTGAACCCTCAGCCTCCGGGCTCTCTTTTGTACATCGGCTTCTCGAAAGGTGGGCGTTGGGCGTCCCCTCTGGCCTTCTCATGCTTGTCGGACGTGTTTTGTGTTTGTGCTGTTCCCAGAGGTACTGGCCTAGCCTCGAGGTGCTGGGTTGCCACCCCAATAAAACCATCATTAACAATTTGTTAATTCATCTTCCTAATTGACAGGCTACCTCGAAACACTTGGAGTGGCACATGGAAATTGCTAGCTCTGTACGGAGTAGCTGTCCAGAATAAAAAGACATACTCTGTCTTTTAAGTGTTTTAGACTCATCCTATGTACGAGGGAAGGAAAACGGCTCCTGTCTTGAAGTTGTTGGCTGAAAAAGCAGCCGATCAGAGGCATTTCTTAAATGCAGTAGGGGAGATTCATCTCACAGACAGAAGTTTGCATCTGCCTGTTTCTTCATCTTGATCGTTTGCCACATAGAGGTTGATTTAGAGGAAAGGATTGCCCTTTGTGTTGGTTGCTGGAAGACAGCTAAAGGTCTCTGCCCAGCCCTACTAAGCACAGCATTGATTTAACATCTGTGAATTTATGTGACACACAAATTAACATATAAAATTAACATAGAAGAGAGAGAAATATTATATATATATGTATATGCATATTAAAAATAGTCTTTTTTCCATTTCCAATAGGTCCTTCCCTTCTGAGACATTAAAATGTTAGCTGTCATCTTTCCCGTTTTCCACATCATAGATGTTCAATGTGCAATACGAGCAGGGAGATAGACTTCCCAAGCAATATCAATGTACTATACTCTTAACATTGCATCTTTACACTACAAATTGAGTGCAATAGAATCTGCATTTCAAAACAGCAGAGAGTCTGTAGGATAAAAGACACGGGTTAACCTCAGGCTTTTAGAAGTATTCCCATCTGGTCGTTGTTCCGAGCACATGTTGTTGGCACGATGTGGAGGGAGAGGGGGAGTAAGAGCAGAGATAAGCGCTTCCCACCAAGGCAGAGGAACGAAAAGGCAGGAGGGGGCGGAGGGAAACGAGGACAAGATTCGTGCTTCAGGGAATCGCGGTGCATGACGATGGTTTTATCTGCGGTAGGAAGAATGGGTGGCACTGTCAGTGCAGGAGTCCTGCAGAGCTGGGGAAGGAGGCAAAAAGCCTGGATCTAACACTTCCCTCAGGGACCAGGGTAGGTCTCTCTGACTGGGTCTCCTTCCTCTTCAGGGCACATCTGTCTGGCAGTAGCATTCTCTGCAAGTGTTGAGTCTTGCTGACAAACCCATCAGGGCCAATCAGGTCCAACAGATTGAGCTGTTGCTTTTGCAGCTTACTTTTTCAGACTCAAGTTGCTTGGCTCTTCTTGTGCTGGGAGGCTTCCCCAGGAATACAGGCAGAATCTTAGGGGAGCATACAAGCGTTGGTGGCCTGTAGGGTTTGCTCATGCCATCCCAATTTATGGATGCTTGCAGGTGATTTTCACTGGAACCTTACTCCTCATGCTGCTCAGCCTGCCTCCTGCTCCAGTAACTGTGACAGAGGGTTATGTTATCCATGGGGAACTGCTCTTTTCCGTTGCAAAAGAAAAGTGTCTTTGAAAGCTAGAGAGAATCAGAGGGAAAGAAATCAGCTTTCAAGAAACAAACTCCATGCCTGTCCTTGTAAAGGGGTTTGGGTCATTTTTAAAACAAGACTCTTTGCAGATGAACACCACTTGTTTCGCCTTTGTTTTCCTGAGTGCTGACGTTGGTGCTCTGGGGTCTGATGTACTGAAGCGGTCAGTGTTAACAGCTGTTGAAAGCTGTGCTTTGAGCGAGTGAAGAGCGGTAATAATTGCAAGAACTCTGGAGAAGCTGTCAGCACCTCAAGCTGGGCCTCCTGATAATGCTGACTGGATCAGTTGGGCTTTATCCTACCTGTGCCTATGTTCCTCACTGAAAAATGGGGTGACTGATACCTCCCTACCTCAAAGGGGTGTAATAAAGACAAGTTCATTCTAATGGCATTTAGAGTTTTTATGATGATCCAATACTGGTGATCTCCAAAAGCAAAGCAAGAATAAATGCAGTGTAAAACATGCTGAGTTTTATGCCATGTTTGGAAGGTATGTGTAGGTAAGGCTTGGATTGCCTACAGAACAAAGAATGGGCTAGAGGAGGAGGGAAAGTTGTAGGAGATTGCATAATTAAGCTCTCTATGCATGTATCCAAAGCAGCTGGAATTAGGATTGCTCAGATAATCCTTAGTTCTGGCACTTCCTGACCTGTGATTGCACGGTTTTCCAACTTTTTTTCCCTCCTCTGTTTTGTATGAATCTTTCAGGTTAGAAAAGACTTTTAAGATCATCAAGTCTAACTGTAAACCCAGTACTGTCAACTCCACCACCAAACCGTGTCTCTCAGCACCACATCTCTACATCTCCAGGGATGGGGACTCCACCGCTTCCCTGAGCAGCCTGTTCCAATGCTTGACAACCCTTCCCATAAAGCTTTATTGGTGTACTGTTGAATAACAGCGGGTTGTTCAACAGATTTGGGTTTTCAACCCTGAATGGAGAAATGCAAAGCCCTCCACCAAGGGCAGTCTTTGGCATGTTCTTGTTGCTTTCTGATGAGTCTATCTTTTTCTTGAATCCAGAATTACAGAATCTAAAATCAGGAACACCTCTAGGGATGGGGCAGTCATGACTTCTTTGGGCATCCCCAGCCCTGTAGGAAAACATTTCTTCCTAAGATCTAACCTAAATCTCCCCTCTTTTGATTTAAAACCATTACTCCTCATCCTATCCTACCATCTCCTACCATTTCCTCTCCTACCATCATCATTCGTGCTTATGTTTCATCTTTCCCTCCTCTAACATTGATGGTCTTTCTGATTTCCTGCAGCATTAGTGGCTCTGTCTTCCCCAGGGATGTCTTTCCTTTCTCCAGATAAGTTTTAAGCCCCTCTATTGATTTCCTGGATGGGTAGCCACGCATTATGCCTCTTAGAAAGCCTTTCAGCTACCTTGTCTTAACGTGGTTGTGTTGCCATCTCCTTCCCAGCTGTGCTGCAAGCAGCACCCTCCCAGCCGTGCCAGATAACTGCCTGAAGAACCTGGGTTTTTGTTTTTTTTCCAACTCCCAGAAGCTTCGGCTGCACTGAAAGTTAATTAGATTTTCCTTAGTAACATTTTTATTGCGAGGAGATGTGACAGTTTTGTGTAGGTATAACTATAGAGAAGTTCCTCCTGTTCCATGTGGGTTCTCCCACTGCTCTCTAATCACTCGACACGTAGAGCCGAGCTCCTTCCAGAATCGCTGTGTATGACTAACATCTGTTGAGCAGCAGTTGCTCCTTCCTCCCTCCTCTTCCTAGGGAAAAGGCTGAATGTGCCAATGCAATCCTGGTATTTTCAACATAAATTAATTATCCCTGCTGCTCTGCGTTAACGCTGTAAAGGCTGAGCAGAAGCACATTGTGTGCTGGTAGTAGCCAACCCCGACAGCTTCGCAGTATGGCAGCAAACCTGAGGGCTCACAGGCATCCAAGCCTAGTGTCTGCATTGCTCTCAGTGCTTCCCTGGAAATCTGGTGTTGAATATAAGCTGGTTTGTCTCTGGAAGTTCCACTTTGACCATTGCTGCTTTGCAAATCGTTGTTTTTGCTCTGAGTGTACCGTGGAGAACTTTTCTCTGCTTCTGTGTGGTTGGGAACTACCTGATGTAAAAAGAGCATCTCTCCTCTGGGAGTGAAATCCTCTGGATTAAACAAAACACAGCATGCAGTCAACAGATGTGTTTCTGTTTATGCAGGCACTCATGGTACCTGCTTTTTCTTTTCTTCTAGCTTTTTGAACACTCCCAGAGTCTTTATAGCACTGATCAGAACAGATGTTTGCAAGGGAACAGAGTTTTTCCCAGCTAGGCATGGCTTTGATTCAGCTCTTTGCAGTAGTATTTATCCTCAACCTTTTAACTCAGCTTTCCTTCTCCCTTCGCCTTTTGCCGTGGATGCAGGATTATACTCATGTGCCTGTGTCTAGGAGTTAGTCCTCCAGTCTGGGAGGGATTTTGGGGCAGACTGCTATGTTTCTCTAAGCTCCGATGCTTTTGCAAATTCCCAGCAGGAAATACCAGGGGGAAGAACTAAACCCAGGAGCCAGCCCTAAAACTTTCTTTGACTAAACTGTATATGTGTTTCTAGCTTCTAAATGATCCCTGGCAATGGGTTTTGCTCAACTGGTGTTAATTTAACACATCCTTTGCCTGTTCCAGCCCAGTCATGAAAAATCATTTTCTTTTAAAATCCTTTAAAACTGTAGTGTTGATGCGATCACATCCTTTTCTCTTTGAGATAGAAAAGGGTTTGTTGGACCCTTCCTGAAAGTTGTATGCACATCTCTGTACTTAGTGATGATTTATTTTTAATTTAAGCATTTTTAATAATCCCCCTGCATCCTGGTAAAATTAGGGAAAAAGTGTTTTGGCTCAGGCACTTATAAAGCTGAGAATGGGCATTGTGTTTCATGAGGTGAACCAGACCTCGTGCTTCTTATCTCAGAGTGTATCCTTTAAACTGGCATTTTATTTCGTGCTCCGTCTGGCTGCAAAACATCAAGGTCACTAAAGCAGCATGGGTAGCAACCGCTGCAGATGCTTGTACGGCTCAACGCTTAGGGACATTTTCATCTTGCTTTGCTCACAGGGTCCAGTTCTGATTGTGCTGTTCCTTTTCCCAGTTTGACCACTAGAAGTATTTATCAGTCTGGTTCATGTCTCGTGGGCAGCCTGGCTCAAGAGCACTAAATCAGATTTTTCCTCAGAAGCTCACAACCTTTTTTTAAGCTCTTGCATATGAACCTTTCTGGGAATGTTGTGCAAAGCTGAAACGTGCCTCAGTTCCCTCCATCCCCATACGTTTGCTAACTGCTGCAGCCGATGTAGGACAAAAAGATGCATAGTTGGTTATGTTTTTTCCAGGTGGTCGTTTTCCTCTGTGTCTGTTTTGGTATGCTTTGGCCTTAACCATCCTAGGGACCAAAGGCATCCTATTCTCATCTGCTTCTGCAGCCGCTGCATGGACAGTGGGGCTTTGGGAGATGTTAACTCTAGGTTGAAGCAGGTTCTTGTGGGGCTTGGGGAGATGCTGCAGCAAAGGAGCAGATATTAAACCAACCATCCATTCATGCTTTCTGTGATTATTCTCTTGTTGAGCAGGGCTGCACAAACCAGTTACCTGGGGCAGATTTGATCATGCTGCTTTGTCTGAACAGCGAGTGTACAACGTCTCTCTTGTAGTCACCATACGACAGCTTCCCCAGGGACGAGCTTTACTGCATTTGTTTAAGTATTGCTCCGAGCTTAGACTCTTGCTTCTTGCCACAATTCGATGCTGTGACTGGATCCTTTGTTTTGTGTAACCTTAATTGTGTTTCTTAGAACACAGGCTGCAGTCTGGAAGTATGCGTCTTGAGCTAAACGTTGCCAGGATTTCATCGTCCTCAGGACATTCAAATTGGTTGCACAACAATTAAAGTCGCTTTCCTCTGTGTGTAACAGCAAGGCACTTCCACATCAGTTTGGGAATCGATCCAAGAGTTTGATGTGGGTTAGTCAGTTCAGGTACGTGGGATGATCATGCCCATGGCGAAGCAAGCACGAAGATGTTACGATAAGACCTGTGCCTCTGCCAAGTCTCCCATCTACTCTCTTAAAGACCTGCGCTGGCTCCGGTTGCTGCAGTGGGTGACGATGCAGGGAGCCACCAGGACCAGGAACCATCACAGCCTGCACATAGGACCTGGGTCAAAGTGGCATCAGAGACCTCAGCTAGGCAAGGGGCCACTACCTACATGTAGTTTTTATCCCAGTATAACTACAAAGGGAAGTCATAAACAGCTTTATTCCAGATACCGAGGGAGCCCAACTACTTTAGCCTCCCTCTTCTGCCTCAGGAATTTTAACCCTTGCCTGATGCTTAAGGCAGCTGCTCTGGGGAGCGTATGGACCTTTCTGTCCTGGAATTGGCATGTGCCAGCATGCTGTCTGTGCATAAGCTTCCTGCAGCCCAGCCCCTGTGCTCAATAACAGCATTTTTTGCTTACGCCAGCACAGCCATTCCTTGGCACTGTCAGGGGTGACTCTTTGAGCTACAAGTGATAAGTTCCTGCTAGCTATCTTACTAAAAAAATGAAAGAAAAAAAAAAGAGGGAGGAGGGAGGTGCTGGAGTCACCTAATGAACACTCTCACAGATGCTGCCTTCTTTTAGCTGTGGGTTATCTTGGTGAAGGCACATTACAGAAGCCTTTGTTTAAATACAGTTTGAAACTCTTAGTTTATTTGGCAGTGCATTTTTATGCTGGATGTGAGCGTCCCCAAGAAAACCACAAACCCGTGTAAAGCAGAGGTGGTTCCCACTTACTCCTCCCCACAGCAGCAAAACGCAGTGTAATCTGTGGCTTTTCTTACCTCTTTTCTGCTCCTAGGGGACGCCCTCTAAAGTAGAGATAACCTCCCTAAAAGTGCTTACCCCTTTTTAGACAGCCCACAGTTTCTGAAAGCTTCTTGCCATTTCTGAGATGATCCAAGAATGGGAAGAGACTGAAGCCTAGCAAAGATGCAGTCGCTTTTGCTGCCTAACCCATGAAGTAGAAGATATTATCCCCAAAGTATTACTGCAAGCCCTCCTAAAAGAGGAACAGAACGTTAGAGGAGCAAGCTCTTGAGACAAGAGATAAGAGTTATGAGTGAAGACTGAGCCATGGCTTGGCCTTTGCAGGCTGTTTTGGAGAGAACAGCATCTCTCTGAGCTGGACGGGTCCACCACCCAAGTCTGTCTCCAGACCTCCTCCTGAGATAGGCTCTGGAGTACCCTCCTGCAGAAAGATGCAGCCTTCTTAGGCCTCTTTGCCACAGGATGAGAAAGCGATCCGCTTAACTTCCTCCCCTCAGGCTCTCCACAAAGGGAAGTTCATGCTCCTCCTCCATACTGCAGCCCTTGAGGTGTTGTGATAAGCCCTAAAGCTGCTCTCTCTGGTTGTTCAAAGGCTATGCCGATCTCTTCCTCTTGGTGAGGCTGGAGATAATGTGCAAGAGAACAAGCAAGAGGCTAATACGTGAGTATTTTTCACTCACCTCAGCCTAATCACCAGCCTATTCCAGGCTTCCAAGAGCTTCCCACCTTTCTAGCCAAGCAGTATATTTTCTAGAAGGAGAAAAATTGGTAGCTCTGTTCTAGCAATAGCTGGGATCCTGGTGAAGGAATTTTCTGCCTTTCCATTGAATTTTGCATGAATGCAGAAACAAACGTGAAATAAGAGTTGCAATATCAGAAAAGGAGGGGGAGCAGAACATTCCTCTGGACAGGGTTTGATGCAGTTTGAAGCTGCTTGTAGAAGATTGGCTGGAAGGTAAACTAATTTGGGCTAAAAAAAGCTGGTGCTGTTAAACTGTTAGTGATTTTTCAGTAGATGGTCCAAAATAGCTTGTTTGGTGACCTCTTACCTCTAGGGAAGATAAACGTATTTTTGGTCTTAGATTGTAGGTGCAATTTGTGCTGGAAGAAACTTATGTTCTTTAGATACCATCTCAGGATGGCATTTACTGTCAAAAACATTACATAGAAACGAAAACAAACCAAAAATCACACTTCTAAATCAACACCAGGAGAGCATTTGCGGAGTGTTCTCACTGAGCTAGCCAACCACGCTGAATTCATGTTATCTATGATTTATAATCTACCTCTCTGCCTTCATAGCAACACAAAATATCCAATAAAGCCCTGTGTGCCCCAAGAATGGGCCGTGATTACATGAGCAATGAGCTCCTGTATTTGCAGCATCCTGCTTTGCATGTGGGCTCGATCCATTGACTGTAGAGGTGTCGTCTCCCCTCCAGTCTTCCCGTGTTGTGTCAGTGCTGCGGCAGCCATACAAGGTGGTAGAGCCTGACATGGGTGCTGAGCTGAAGGGCTGCATTTCAGGAGCAGTACTTGGTCACCAGCTGCTGTCTAGGATGCTGTGGTTTTTCTGTACAGCACAAAAAAAAAAAAAAAAAAAAAAAAAAGAAGTGATTTCTGGATGAATTTCAAGTCAGGGGACTGCTTCCTGCCAAGCTTACCTCCCCGCCGCCTCAGCTGTACATTATTCTCTTTTTCTTTCCACTGGCCCTGTTACGCACCACTCAACAGCTGCTGCATTTAATCCCAGAAGCTGTAGTTGGTAGAGAGCAAAGTGATCTCCATATAACCTCTATCTTACTCATAAGTGTGCATTACGAAGCTTAACCGATGGTAATAAAATCTTTTGCTTTCAACACGTGGTCCCTACAGTCCAATGTTCCCATCTTCAGGCACTGTCATTACAACAGGGCGATGGATTGGAGTTATTCTGCTGCCCCCCAAAACGTGTCTCGTAATGCTGGATGCAGGCATCATCAACGTCTAGCAAAGCATGTGGATACCTGGCGAGCAGGGGTAACAAACACCAAGCGAAGCCCTTTCCGTGATAGCAGTTTGGTGGTGGCAGCATCCCCAGGTAGAAGCAGCAGTTGTGGTCACGAGGTCCCTGTGATTACATTTGTCACACATTGTTCCTTTGGGCGTATTTGCTCTTTGATGAGGACTATCTTGATGGTCAAGGAAAAGCTGTTGAGCTGTTGCAACCTGCTGAAGTGTTTGGTGCTTGGTCTCATGCTTGGCTGTGACCCAGAGGTGAGCATCTCCACGAGGTAAATTCACCATGCAACCTTGCGTTAGAGCCTCTTCAGGGACCGCGGTGCTGTGTGTGGAACAGAAACAGATTGCATCCCTGCTACTTGGTTTGGGGTTTTTTTTTGTGCAGAAAGTCTGCATTTGGAATTTCATTGATGCTTTTATTGAAAGCATCTTCTCACATACAAACAATTGGAAGGTCGTGTGATTTTCCTGCTCTAAACCAAAAGCATGAATTTCAAATGATACTCCCAAGTGTTATTTTTGGGGTATGGTGGGTTGCGTTACCCCTACAGATGGTGTTTGTTGAACCAGATGCAAATTTCCATACTTGAAGTTCATAGAATCACAGAATAGTTTGGGTTAGAAGGGACCTCAAAGCCCATCTAGTTTCATCTCACTGCCATGGGCAGGGACACCTGCCGCTGGATCAGGGGCTCCAAGCCCCATCCAGCCTGGCCTTGAACCCCTCCAGGGATGGGGCAGCCACGGCTGCTCTGGGCAACCTGGGCCAGGGCCTCCCCACCCTCACAGGAAAACATTACATCCTACGATCTCATCTAAGTTTCCCCTCTTTCAGGTTAAAACCCTTCCCTCTCATCCTGTCCCTGTACTCCCTGATCCAGAGCCCCTCTCAGCTTTCCTGCAGCCCCTTTTAGTACTGGAAGCTGCTCTAAGGTCTCCACAGAGCCTTCTCTTCTCCAGGCTGATCAACCCCAGCTCTCCTAGCCCGTCCTCAGATGGGAGATGCTCCCATTCTTGGATCATCTCCATGGCCTCCTCTGGACTTCCTCCAACAAATCTATGTCTTTACTGTGCTGAGGGCTCCAGAACTCCATGCAGAGCTCCAGGTAGGGTCTCACAGAGCGGAGCAGAGGGGCAGAATCCCCTCCCTCACCCTGCTGGTCCCACTGCTTTGGATGCAGCCCAGGATGTGGTTGGCTTCCTGGACTACAAGTGCACGTTGCCAGCTCAGGTTGAGCTTTTCATCCACCAGCACCCCAGTTGATAGTGTTTAGTTTCAAAGCAAAATTTCCCAGGCAGAGTACCCGCAGAACAGCAGCAATCCATAACACAACAGAGAGCTTTTTCAGGCACCGCTAACACAGCTTTTTTTCTGGAGATTGCCATTTTGTAAACAAGCTGCTTCTTGAGCAGCACAGCTACGACTACAAAAGATGGATGATTATTGCTTCCTGGAATCAGTCTTCCGCTGCGGGATCTGGTTTTTGTTGCAATAATTAGCATAGAATTAAAAATGGCCCTGTGTCTTCGCTTCACATTACGCCTTTGATACTGAGTGAGCTGGGATTGCATTTTACTCTGTACTAGGCTGTGTCTGGGAATCGCACTATCCACCACTGAAAATCAGCATTTAGTTGTGGCACGTAGATATCTGCAAAAGCCTCCACCTCCAAAAATAAAACATTGCTTGTAATAAACTTCCAAACGAGTTGGGTTTTGGGGGCTGGAAAAGTTGCCAAGGATATTTATATGAAAATCTAGTGCGGCAGCTGAAGCAGGATTTTATCAATGCCTTTAAAACCCAGAGTTGAGGCTGAAGGGGAGGTCCTGGAGTTGTTGCCTTTGGGAGAAAATGCCCTGTTTTCACAAGTGCTGAGCTCCCAAGGTGAGAGGATGGAAAGGCATTGCTGGAGCACATTCCAGCTTGCAAGAAGCTGCTTCCAGCCCGGGGTGAGGACCAGGACCAACACAGACCTTAGCAGGGAGATTTCCTGCACCCTGTTTCTAGCGAGCAGGATCCTCACTTTCCCAGCACAAGCATAAAGGTAGGTTTGGGCTTGCAGCTTGATGCAAGGGACCAAAAAAGGCAGATGTTGGCAGCTGGACTGGGCGATGGGACAGTAAGTGGGAAGCACATGTTTAAAGAGAGAAAGGAGAAGTGCCTGATGTCCATTGGGCTGAATCCTTATTTCCAGCTTCTTTCCAGGAGCGTGCTGATCCCAAGTCCTTCTTCAGAGTATTTTCCGTCATGAAAGTGAAGGCAGGATGTTAGGAATGTTAGAGCTAGCACACAGCCTTCTCTCCCAGAAAACCTGTAATAGCTATTCTATTTAAAAATTTAACAGGGTTGCCAGTCTGGGTGGAGGCAAAATTGCCAGGAGTCTCAGCTGTGGCCAACGGTGTGTCCTTAGGACAAGCTAGAGCAGCAAAAATGCAGCGTGATGTGAAAAATTCCTTGTGAGAGCAGTGCCGGAAATTACTGTGCAATTTTACGCTGTGTCCTAGCAGTAGATTTATTATCCTCTTTCAAATCATCTGCCAAAAACCCCTTACAGTCAGAAGACAGGAAAGAATGTGTTATAAAAAGACCTAGAAAATGAGCAATTTTTGATATGGGAGTTTTCAGGCCAGTAAATGTTCTGTATGTACAATGTTTGGGTTTCATCTCAACATTGAGGTCAACAGTGCTTAAAGCAAACATGATCTCAGCGCCTACATATAGCAAATGGTGATATATGCCAAGATCAGGCTTGATTACGGTCCTCCAAGCTGCTTCTCCGTCCAACATAACGCTCAGCAATCGCTTTTAATCCCACCAGACTCCATCATCATTTACAATAAAGCCACGGTGTGGAAGCTGGCACAATTCTGCCCTGTCGCTCTCACTGATGGACTTGTTCCTTGCTGGCAGCCAGGTCATGGCCACCTATATGTCCTTCTCTACTTTCCCCAGACCTTGCTGGGTTTTGGATATATCCTTTCAGCAGTGTTCTTACTTGGATGGTGGTTTGAGATAGTTGGGTTTCTCCACCGTACACCTGCAGACACCACAAGCCCTGCTGTCTGCAGGACACTGACAGTCTCACACTGTCCTTCTGCAGCTCCCACATATTCTCCAGGCTCCTTTCTTTGCAGTTCTGTGTCTGCAAAGGTGGATCTACATCCATTGCCCCTGGACGTGTGACCTTGCTTTTTGCTAGTTTGAATACAGGTCTTTACAGCAGTAGTGGAAATAAGCAACCTGGGTTTGTAATTCTTTTCCCCTGAGGTGTTAGTGTTATCTGCTTCTGAAAACCCACTTACAAGGAGCTTTCTCCACTTATGAAAGGCTTTGTACCCAGCTCAGCCACAGCAGATGCTGGACAGCCAGATGTTGCCTCGTACAACACTTGGAAGAGTTGACAGCAAGGTGTGCGTGGCCTGGGGAACCACTTATGCTAGTCAGTGACCTTTTTTAGGATGCCTGCTGAAACATAGTGAGGATTGAATGTCTGGTTTCCGTTTGCCATTTTCATTTTGGGAGAAAACACCCTGTTTTCACAAGCGCTGAGCTCCTGAGGTGAGAGGTTGGAAGGGTATTGCTGGAGCACATTCCAGCTTGCAAGGAGCTGCTTCCAGCCCGGGGTGAGGACCAGGACCAACGCAGACCTTAGCAGGGAGATTTGCTGCACCCTATTTCCAGCGAGCAGGGTCCTCACTTTTCCAGCATGAGTATAAAGGCAGGGTTAGGCTTGCAGATAAGGCAGATATTGCAGCTGGACTGGGTGATGGGAAGGGCATGTTTTAAGAGAGAAAGAAGTGCCTGATGTCCATTGGGCTGAATCCTTATTTTCCAGCCTCTTTCCAGGAGTGTGCTGATCCCAAGTCCTTCTTCAGAGTATTTTCCTTCATGAAAGTGAAGGTGAGATGGTAGGAAAGTGAGCGTTTACTAGACTGCCTTCATTGTCTTGTTCTTGCGTTAATTGTCCTTTGACTGGTAGGGTGGTTAAGAGAAAAAAGCCAGCTTAACGCATAGTCAGAAAGATGAAATAACAAAAAAGTAAACCACAAATAAATAGATAAATAGGCTAACTGTAAGATAGCGTGTAAAAGGAGGCAGTCTGAAGCACGACTCCTCTGTAAAGTGCATGATGAGCGTCGGCGAAGCTTGTTGCAGACACTGTGCAGGCTTTCCAGGCTTGCTTTTGCTAGACTTTGAGTATCATAGTTGCAAAGACTTGTAAATGTTCCGAGAGACTCTTGGTTTTGGGGTGGTTTTTATTTTCGTCGTAAGATGTGACCACGTGCTTTCTGAATGGGTTTGTAGTGATGGAGTTAATGGAGCTGTTCTTTATCGTAACCTAAAAGATGTCAAGTCTTTTGCTCGTATGTGTTCCACAAGCTGAGCCGTAGCGTTATGCATCTCTCCGCGATGGTGTGATTTGAAGCACTTTTGGTGTGGCATGTGCCGTTGCAGTGCTGTCTGGTTTTAGTTTCACCCCTGGCTATCCCTTGTGTTCTACCCGTGTTTTGGACACTGAACCAAACTGACATGGAAACTAGCACTTTAAGTACTAGTAGTCACTTTGCTTCTGACTATATCGAGCACTGCACTTTTGTAAGTACTTTTAGCACTGAGTTTTGAACTGTTAATTTTCCCCTGTCTATTTAGCCTTTTAGGCGTGGTGTTAATTACTTAGGGGCCATCAGAAGATAATTTTGAGGTGTACATGACCACTGTCTGGTGCCTGACTTCCATTACATATCCGTTAGCTATTTTATAAATTAGGGAACTAAACCCATCCAAGCTTATTTTTACACAGCAGAACAAACATCTACATCACTGACGTCCAGGCAAACGTGGTTGCTGTTAACTTTGAGGTCACCCATAGACCCAAGCACATGGCTTTTAGAAACACCAAAGATACAGGAGAAGTCTCAAAAGGAGTCGAGATGGTGCAAGGCTGGAATTGAGCAGGCCACAGGACACAAAGCAGACCCGGAGACAGAAGTGTAGGGCAAACGCTCTTGTTTTCAGTACGAGACTTGGGTCTGCGCTAGCAGGTTGTGTCCATGGGACAGTGAAGTTAAAACCAGTCTGGTATCAATAAAGACTGTGCTCAAGCAATTGCAATAAAAGCCATCATTGTGCCTGTACTGAAAGTGCTGTTGAGGTTGGTTGTGGGTTTAAACTACATAAGGTATTTTTTTTAATAAAAAGACTTAGAGCTGATTTGGAAGATGGGGCAAAGTAACCATGGGGTTTGCTGTTGCATTCGAAAAGCGGTGTTAGGAGTTGTTTGGATCTGGTGTTAGGAGGCAATTCTGATGTGCACTGCTGTTCTCGTTAAATTCCTGTGGTATTTCAGGATGGCTGGTCGGGGACCAGAGCTCCCTTCACAGCAAGAAATCAGTAGGGTAGAGTTTGTAGTAAACATAATCATAAATCTCTAGGATTTGAAATGGGATGGTGATCACGGAGATGCAGAATAATCTGGGGTTTGATGTCCCAAACCACTCTCAACCAACTGATGGTGGTTCGCTTCTTTAAAAGCCCTCGTGCATTGTCCGTAGCAGGAGATAAATCACAGTGGTCATGAGGGTGCTGCGTTTCCTTCATGCTGGAGTATTCACACTTGGGACTCCTGCTCATCCTCGTGGATGAGCCAATAGTCAATCCAAGTCGTCCTCTGGCAATACTCCTTGATGGGATTTTCTCCCCAGTGACACTTGATGGATAAATCCTGCTGTTACAGCATGATCAGTCTGAATGGAGAGAAGCAAATTAGATCATCTCCTTCACTGCTAGCAAGCAGACCTCATGGAAATAACCTTCAGCAACAAATAAATGGGTATCTGGGGTTTGCTTGTTGCAGCAGATAGAGTATTTTTCCCAACCAGCTCCAGTTTTGGTGGCTGGTTTTGCTCGGGTTCAGTTCCAGCTTCCTCCTTCAATAGACCTTCATGGATCTGGGTGTTTAGTGGGACTTGAAGGTGGTTAAAAAACACAAACCTTGAGCAACCCAAAGTATTATGCTCATATATCCTCTATTGTTAGGTTTAAAAATGGAAATAGAATCCATTTTTTTTTTTTTTGCCTTTCTCCCCCAGCCAAATTAGCCCTACAAATCTAGTTTTAAAGGAATAGCACCTGGCGATGTTGCTGCTATATCCAAGCCCTCAAAATGATAGTGAGAGGACAGCTTCTTCAGAGAGGGCCTCAGTGACTCAGAGCCCTACATCTCACTCACTGTCGCGAGGATATAGGCAAGCCCTACGGAAATTTCACCCCCCTAGTGAGCTCACTGGTCCTTGAGTCCTTAGAAATGAAGCTCGTGAGAAAGGGGGATGTGGAACAGGTTTTTTTTTTCTTATTTTCCCCCACAGGTGTAGTTTTTTGCCTGTTGGAGTTGGCATCTCGTCCTTCGGGAAGGTAGAAGTAAGCGTTTTCTCCTGCACGGCACATGTGAGGCATGAATGTAAAGCCTAGCACAGCACCTCTCGCTTTGGAAGGACCTTTTAGGTGGGAAAAAAAAGCTCTTGTAGGGATTTTTAGTCATTTGGGTTTTAAGATAGCTCATGGGAGGCGCATTGTAATGGCATGCAGGCAATGTTTTACTGACCTTTTCTTTTTCTCCAAGAGAGACTTTTTAAATTGCTTCGATAATTTAGATTTCTTTTCCTTGGAAGTCTTCTTGGACCCATGCAAATGCCCTTGAAATGAGTCAAGTTTATCAAAAAAAGTTGTGCATTGCAGGAAGCAGTCTCAAAACGCACACAAACTCATGCACCTACCCGTGTGTACGTGCGTGTGTGCGTGTGTATACCTATAGATAATATAATTATCTCCCCAACTGTTCCTTTTCGGACAGGGGTTGGGTTATTTTTTTAGGTTTGTTTCCCCCAATCCCCACAGAATATTAACCAAAAGGTGTTTGAAAGTCATGGCATGAAATCTCCTAAATGTAAACCTGAGTACCTTGTGATGCTAATTAACAAGTTTTTTTTTCTGGAACTTTATGTGATGCTTAATATTTTCCTTAGGAAGTTTTGTTTCATGTTAGCTCATTGTTCTGGAGGATGTTGGTCCTATTGGCATTAAACTAATGGAAATAAAATGCATGTGTTACAAGTGTAGAAACGGTGAAGAATTAAGTGTGAACTTAACTGTACGATGCTGATTCTGTTTTCAAACAATCTGTTTTGCTGTTCAATAGTTGACATATGGAAATGCCAATGTACTGTAATTCAGCACTTTTCCAATGGACCCTGTTCTCACTATGCCCAAGGGAAGAAGTGGGTTTGGCTTTGGGGCCGTCTGTACTTAACCTCTGGACCCTTTCTGCATGTTTTGGTGCTAGAATTGTCCAGGGGAAAAACTCAGTTTTGAGATTTTATTATCAGTTCGGCGGCTGGTGTGGGGCAGAGGGGTGGTGGCTCTCCGTTTCCCAGGACAATTTGGGTGAAAATCTTGCTATGGGTGGATAGACCGGTGGTATCCTGGTCCTCCGGCGCATCCACCTGGATGGGGACAGGCTCTGTGAGCTGGGGTGGGACGGAGTAGTGCCTGAAAAGCAGACAAGATGTTCTACAGACCCTGAAATGAAAAGGCAGAAGGGTTAAACTACCAGCCACCCCCCTCTGGCTCAAAGCCTCCTTTGCTAGTGTTAACAGGGTGCAAAGTGTTACTTGTCATGTACTGTACTGAAAGGGTTAATTGATCAGTGGCTGTATTGTACTGTATGAAAACTCATTAATTGCCTTGTATTGTTTCTAATGGACTGTACCATGTTCCCCCTTCCGCTGGTTCCCAGCCTGTCCCCAGGTTTTCCAATGAGGCATGTCATCAGTTAGGTCCTCCAAACTTTCTGGTGCTAACTCTTCCGTATCCGATGGTGCTTCTGCGGATGCTAACTGATGACATGCCGATCCAGAGCTTGAAGTTCACAACATCTTTCTTGTCTGTTTGTATGAAGTCGAGACACACACCCCCCCTTCACAAAAAATAAAAATGATAAACTTGAATTTGTTTCAAAGCATCATTGACAATCTAATGTTTTCTATGTCTGCTTTTATTTGGGATGGCTTTTCTAGAAAGCAGCGCGCCAGCACCTTTACACCAGGAGGGGATTTCATCCTGTTCACGCTGCGGTAGCTCCTCTGGCATCCGAGCTGAGCTGCTCCCTTGCTGGCTTTTCAGACTTAGCCACGGGAGGTCGATCCATCAGGAGCCAGCAAGGAAGAGGAGGTGGAGGTGCTTTCAAAGATATCTGATCCTAAAGAGCAGTTGGCATCCCCGTGACCACCCCACTCGTACACAGGTGGTAGGTGGGCACCGAGGGTCTTGGAGGGGTTGAACCTGCCCCTTCCTTTGGGGCGTGAATTGTTTTTTTTATAAGAACAAAGGCAGAAAATTGGAATCGAGGGGAGTTGGAGCTCCCAAAGGCACCTCCATCTCCTCCCGGCATCGCTCATCTCTGCTGGCAGAAAAGCTGCCTCCCGAGCCTGAGGTTTTACAGGTGACACACATCTCGGATGGTGTGAACAGGCCCGTCCCCTACCAATCCCCCCAATGCGAGCTGCTTTTTAGACAAAATAAAATCTGACTATATTTTATATGGATTTGAAAACAAAGTCTGATATTTACCCCTGTTCTCAACTGAATTTGCATATTGTTGTTTGCCACGATATTTGTTCTGTCTTAAAATAAATTTGCTTACTTGTGTAGTCTTAACTGTCTGCTCGGATTCTTATCATCGGATTTATTGCCACTCCGAGACGCCTACACGGTGGCTCTCCTTTGGGTGCCTTCTATGAAGGCGAGAAGGAAATCTTTCTGCCCAGGAGGGGAAATAATTTCAGCCGTGATTCAGTCTATAAATGTGTCTCTCTTGGTTATCGTGCATTCATCTCCCCAGGGCTTTTCAATTTGACGTCCTTTTTTTTTTTCCAGTCTTTCATCATCAGACCCTTCTATCCAGTAAGGGTGTGACAGAGGAACAGCCGTGCTTCAGCCGCTTAATTTAAGAGATTAAATTGTTCCTAAGCATTTCTTGAGGGTAAGTCGTTTCCGATGGTGGTATTTTGCATTTGAAAATGAAGGGATTTATGGCAAGGAGCTCACTGGGAGCAACAAGCAGCTGAAAGCGGTGGGCATCGGCATCGAACGCCAGTTCGCTCTTACAGCACATTGCATTAGCGGCAAGTTGGCATCAGTCACTGGAGACAACACGGCGGAAGGCAGTGCCCTCAAAAGGCTGGAAAACTGATTTGCACATGCGTTTCCAGGGACATAATCAAATCAGCCAGCAGGTTCAATAAAGGGAGTAAGCAAATATTCCAGATTTGTGTGCATCTGGAAACTAAACCTGTTGCAATACTATAAGGTCTTGAGGGTTTTTCCTCCCCAAAAATGCTGGTTTTGGAATAAAAATGTAGCAGGCTGCTGCAGTAGGGCATTTTGTATTCCTTTAAAGACATATCTGTGTCCAAAGGGAACGTTTCAGGGGAGCTTGTGCAAGGGCTTGGGCTGCCACCCTTCTTTCCCATCAGAAACCCTGTGCATCTCTTACAGCCAGAGTCCATTTTCAGTGATTTATCCCCCTCTCCAGGCACCACCCCCCTCTCTTTGCCTCTGTCCTGCCCTCTAACCTCTCTCCAGCTTCTTTTCCCAGTTTATCAAGATTTTGTATATGTTTCCAGCTGCTCTCACAGTACGAGCAGGGCTGCCTATAGTGATGGATGCTGGCATGTGAAGGAGGGAGCAGAGATGAATCCTGTGAGGAGAAACTGAACAAGAAGCCCAGCTTTGTGCAGGGTGCTTTCAGGTACGTTTGCTTTCCACCCTCACCAAAAATGCGCTGTTGGCACCCCAAAATGCTCCTTTGTCACCTTTTAGCCTCAAATCAAGTGGCTGTGGGGCTCCGCTCCGTCCTCAGGAGCACTGAATTCATCACCCCAAATTTTGTGGATCAGCTTCCCCAGCTGATTTTATTCCCCCAGGTGAGGAGGGCTGGGCGGTGACTCTAATCCAAGAATATGTCACAGTTTGTGCACCCTCAGGTGCTGACACAAAAAAAGGATTCACTGATTTATTTACTTTTTTCACTGTGGGTTCTTTTCCCTCTCTAAAATGCAGGTGTACTGTTAGGAATATGCCACTCTTTGGGAATCAGTGGATAAGCCCAGGCAATGTGTCCATAGGTGGTGGTGGCAGTAAGTAATTATTTCTGATTTGCATTCCCTTGTGTTTTGTATTGCACACTAAAAGACCAAGTTTCAGTGGAAAAATCATAAAGATAAGAAAGCAAAGTTACCCAAAGAGTGGTTTAATGTTGCAGAGCCAGCGTTTATTTATTTGTCCATGGCGTTTTAGGTTGCTTTCACCAGCATCAAATTTTCAGAAGATATTAGCGCAGAAATTATTAGATTTTAGAGAAGCTGGTGGAAAATCTGCTCGCTAAGCAAGCTGCTGCCACAAGAAAGTGCCAGGAGCCGTCGTTGGGGGTAGATCTCCAGGAAAATGAGCCCCAGGAAAAAAAGAGAAAACCCACCTGGCACACCAAGAAAATCCCTTGTTTCTGGATGGGGAGGTGGGAGTCCAATGCCTCCAAAAAATCAGAGGCGAGAACCACCGGCTGCCCTGGCTCCTAATGGAGGTGCTCTCTGCATCTGCAGCCCTGAGGGCATCGTCCTTTGGCCCTGAGCATGTATTTTTGGAGGTGGCTAAAAGCCTTATTGGGAAAGATAGAAGGATGTCTTTGGAAAAGAAGCAGAAGAGCTGGCTTGTCTTTGAACTTGACCAGAAAGCCCTATCCAAACCCAGTGAGGTTTGTCAGCTTCAAACTGGAAAGCCTCACAATAGGATGGATAAGAAATGCCAAGCTCTGGTATTGAGTTGTTACGGAAGTCATGCCCAAGAAAATCCTGATATTTCCTGCCTGGGAGAAATGCTGGACAAAGCCCACCCTGTGGATCTCAGGAAGCTGCAGACGTTTATGTTGAGATGTAGGGAGCATTTTGAGACCCTGAACAAATATTTTAGATTTTGCAGGAGGAAGGTAGGCGGGATGAACAAAACAGTTTGCTTCCTAAAGAATCCAACAGCAAAAAAAAGTAGGGGCAGAAAGATTTCATGGCTCATTGTCATTTGATTTATCACTTCTTCTTGAGTTACATCACTGCCAAGCTGCTGTGGTAGCTGATCTGCCCAGTAGCCGAGGAGGGATTGCTGAGTTTCATATCTCAGCCTGTGACCTCCTCTCTCACCCACTGTGGAGCAGAGATGCACGCCATCTTCTGCACAGATAAAGCTTTACACACTTCAGCCATCACTGTAAGGCCATATGCAGGGCAAGCTCTGCATCTTGACTCCCATTTCTTAACCATGTCCTTCCCCTCAGTCACCCAGGGACTGTGGCCAGCAGTGATGACAATGTCATCCGGAGGGGATCCCACAGGTATGCTTCACATTTACAAGACCGTCCCATTTTTTGCACAGTGGAGGATGTGCTGTGGGTTTTCTGTCCTCCAGGCTCGCAGCCAACATTCAGATCGCAGCGTAGCACCACAGGCTCCTGCCTTCATTAATTTTCTCTTAACGAGACTGTTCAGTTTTCCCTGCGGGAGGAGTCTGCTGAACATCCCCTGTTTCTGCCTGGCGAGCAACTCCCCAAGCTCTGTCCCTGCCAATCCTTTGCAGGGAAATCTGTGCCTCTTCCTGAGAGCTCGCTCTTCCAATAAACCACGGTGGGTTGATCCGAGGACAGTCCTGGTTCAGGCTGCAACAGCAGTAGGTGGGAGGTGTTGCCAGTCCTTTGGTGACACCGGAGAGAGAGCCCACTGTCTCAGATTGATACCCAAGACACCTCTTTAATTGCTGATAAGGAGCCAAGAGAAATATATCTATTCAAGCTCTCTGTTTAGGCTTTTCCTATCAAATATCTTAATGGCATTAAGGAATCAGTAAAGAGAAATTCCTTACCAAAGTGTATGCATCCATATCTATCTGGATATGTAAATGTATGTTTCCATACAGAGGGATAGAAGGGTTCATAGTTACCAGATAGTTGTTTCCAATCTAAAACTTAGGATAATAATCAACTTATTAGTTAGCAAGTAACTAACTAGCTTAACTAGCTTGCTGACAGGTCTTTAATTCTGTTCTCTGATTTTGCTGCAAGCCTGGGGGTACGTGGGGTTTCTCCCAGCAAAAGTGGTAATTAGATTTCCATGTTAACAATGTGGACTTCTTCCTGATTTTGTCTTCTCATAATAATGAGAAAGCCTCAAACATTTGAAAGACATAAATAAAAGCCACTCAGCATTTACTTCAGTGTTGTATCATAACCTCCTGAGACCCAGGATGCACTTTTTTTGTCATTTTCAGGATTATCTTTATGGGGGCTGTCAGTCTGCCTTGTTCTCTGTAGGCACACGGTGTGTGCTGTCCTTGGGAAGCTCTCGGGTGGAAAGATTTATTGTCCTCTGCCACCTTATCCCAGGGCTATTCAATTCTCTGTTGCAGTGCCACAAATCCAAGCAATTCAGTTAAAAATAACCTGCTGGAGACAAATAAAACATCAAGGTGTATGCAAATGTTTCCTGGCAGACATCTTTTCTGGGTACCGAAATGGCAAACAATGGACAATCTTTAAGGGTAGCTAGAAAATTGCTTGGTTTTATGTATTTATATTTCTGTATATTGGTCCCTTTTACTTTGTTAATTGTATTTTTAGTTGGCAAGGTCGCTTCAGGGATATGATGTTTTGAACACTTCAATTTCCTCCTTCACATCAGGGTCAACTGCACGAGTCCAGCTGGTTTACCCAGCTGGGATTAAGGAAACTGTGGTGTTCCTGGTAGAACCCCTGCATAACATGAATAGGTCCTCAGCCATCCTTGGCTGTTCCATCTGACATGGAAAAATCCACTGCTGGAACTTCACTAATCTTATTCTGCTAAAAAACCCCCGGGAAATTTCCCACTGGTGATCTCTTAAAATCCTGGTCACTGCCTCAGCCAGGCACTTGGAATTCACGTATACCCAGCACTCCAGACCTTAGCAATGCAGTCACCACTGTTATTATGGCATTATCACCGTACATTTCACGTTCTGGTGTAATGGGGACAGTACAGCAAGTCAAAACTTGCAGAAAACCAGATGAAGAGCTGGGTGTGCTCCTGTAGATAAAAATGCTTGCAGGTCTGTTGCAATTTAGGGCTGACTGTGAGCTGAATCAGGATCCAGCCTCCAAGCAATGAGGCCAGGCTGCGAGAGCTGGGGCTGTTCAGCCTGCAGAAGAGAAGGCTGTGGGGAGACCTTAGAGCAGCTTCCAGTGCTGAAAGAGGCTCTAGGAAAGCTGGGGAGGGGCTCTGGATCAGGCAGGGCAGGGACAGGATGGGGGGGAAGGGTTTTGAGCTGAAAGAGGGGAGATTGAGATGAGATTTTAGGCATAAATGTTTTGCTGTGGGGGTGGGGAGGCCCTGGCCCAGGTTGCCCAGAGCTGGTGGCTGCCCCATCCCTGGAGGGGTTCAAGGCCAGGTTGGATGGGGCTTGGAGCCCCTGATCCAGTGGGAGGTTTTGCCCTCACACACGCGCAGGCCTTTGCTCCTGGCCTGGCCGAACGGGACCTTGTCGCCGTCAGGGTCCCCACGGTGCCGGGGCCCGAGCTCTCCCACAAGCAAGGATCGCGCCCGCCATCGCCCCGTCCGCCCCGCGGCCGCCATGGCGGGGGGCGGCGCCACGTCATAGGAAGCGTTACGTCGGTGGCGTTGGCGCGTGTGGGCGTGGTCAAGCGTGAGGGGCGTGTCCATAAGTACCTACTGACGCGAGTGGGTGTGGTCAGGTGGGCGGGGGAGACCGGAAGTGCTGTCGGAGGGGTTGGTGTCACGCGGGGTGGGCGTGCCCGGAAGTGCGCAGCGCGGGAGCCGGGGCGGGGGGGGCCGCCATTACGCGCTAGCGGGCCTGGGCTCTCGGGTGAGGCGGCGGCGTTAACGCTGGGCCCGGGCCTCGCGGGCCCCGACCCGGCGCCACCGGCCATGGAGGAGAAAGGTTTCGCCAAGGAGCTGGACCAGTGGATCGAGCAGCTGAACGAGTGCCGGCAGCTGAGCGAGAGCCAGGTCCGGAGCCTCTGCGAGAAGGTGAGAGCGCGCCTGGCGTCACTCGGGGCCCGCGGGGGGCTGAGGCGGGGGGCGGCGCTGTGACACCGACAGTGCCGCCAGATGCACTCTCTGAGCCTCGCTGGACAGCCGGCATCTTTTACCGGGGCACGAGGAGTGAGCTCCATTGGCCGTGTGCAGCCAGGCAGCACAGATTTCCCATTTACGTGCATACCTATAAATTTTCCCAGAAATCTTATGTATATGCTATTGCTTTCTGTTTATTTTATGTTTTTATGAAGTATACAAACCTCTTGCTAATTTGGAGCTTTGGAGCCTGACCTTGTGTTTGAGATGGGGAAAGGCTGGAAGCAGAGGGGGTCACAGGAGGCACCTCTGTTCAGCACAGAGCACACTGAACACCAGGCGGTATCATCCCCAAAGAATGAGCAGTGTCTGGAAAAACACTGTCTGAAAAAAACCGTGCTGTCAGAGGGACGTGCTATCTCATTTTCAAAAAATACAGTTCCTTAGGTGAACTTAATTCTACCTTACTTTAAGTAAAAAATATTCCTCTTTTTGTAACAGTAACTTGCTTCTCACTTTGCTCACCTTGAGGCCATTCTACTGCCTTTGCTGTATGCCTCAGGAGTATTCTTCTTGTGGAAACAGTGACAGGGGATTTCTAGCGCCAAAAATGCCATGGTTAGAAGGCTTACTCACACATACATCCCCTCAATAGTTTATTTATTTTACGTTTTGCCTTTACATTTCTCTAATTTGATGGGGTGGTATGTGCAGGGAGGAGCCGTGTTCTGTCTTTCAAGGGCCTCACATTGCTCTTCTCCCTCATCCAGCCTCTCTTTTCTTTCCCATATTACCTTTTCTTATCCCATGCTGAGGCTGTCTGTTAGCTTTATGGCTCTTTCCAGACCTCCATTAGTTCCAAGGGAGTGTGGCGAGAAGGGCTAGTGCTGCAGCAAGGAGAGCAGATGTGTTTTGAAGAGTGAGTTAGAGTGTAGTAGCCACATGCTGAAAAGTCAGCCCCGTGTCAGCAAGGGAACCTTCTGACAGCTGGTGTGTAATCTAGGAAAGCAGGATAAGAGATGAGCCATAGCACTGACTGAAACAGAGGCTTACAAGCTGCTGATGGAGACCGAAATAGAAAAAGAAGTGGTTGGAGAGAGGGCACCGTTGCTGTTTCAGACTGTGGTGTGGACGGTCCTTTGGCAGGTTCCTGCTTGGACTTGTTCAGTGTAGACTGTTAAGAGCCTTTAATTTTTTTCCATCAGGAGAGCGCTCTTCTGGCTTGTGTTGGATTTAATTTGAGAAGTAAAACAGCACTGTGTGAACACTCCCATAACGCTGCAATCTGTAACTGAAGTAGGGTTTTCTTTGGACTTGACAAGATGTGGCTGTTAAAGAATTCAGGTGGTAACAAAGGTAGTAACAAAGAGTATTCTTTCTATTTACTTCATAGCAGAGACAATTGGTGCACATCAGGTGGTCCACAGAAGCTCTCGCTTCCTTTCCTGTATGGATTAATAATTATCAGACGCAGAGGGTAGAGCAGTTAGTTTGATGCTCTGTTACCATCGTATTGCTGATGGTGAGCATGGCATTGTCACCTGTACGTCTTGGTCAGTTCTCTCAGAAGTGGAACATGGTAGAGAGGGTCTGCGCTGGAACCTTGTTATGTGCCAGCGTGGTCAACAGACTCGTAGGAGCCATTTGTTTGAATGCCACAGGCAGAGGCTGCACAGCTGCTTCTCAAATCCTGAGTTCAGTTTGGGTCCACAGCTCCCTGCAAGGAGGTAGCGTTATGGGCTTTGGTCTTTTCTCCCAAGTAGCAAGTCATAGGACAAGGGGAAATGGCCTCATGTTGTGCCATGGCAGGTTTAGATTGGTTATTATGGAAAATTTCTTTACTGAAAAGAGTGATGAAGCACTGGAATAGGCTGCCTGGGGCAGCGGTGGAGTCTCCATCCCTGGAGGGGTTCAGAAAACATGTAGAGGTGGTACTTTGGGATGTGGTTTAGCAGGCACGGTGTGATTGGGCTTGATGGTTGGATTGGATGAGCTTGGAGGTCTTTTTCGAGGTTAATGATTCTATGATTCTGTGACTCCAGGCTCTGCTTTCACCAGTAGTTCTGACATCTAGCTAGCCCTCACCCAGCCTCTGTTTTCTTTCCGTTTTCCCGTTTTTTATCCCATGTGGACCTGACTGTTTGTGTTGTGACTCTCTAGAGCTCCATGGCTTGAGGAGCAGATGTGTTTTGAGAGTGAGTAAGAGCTCTTTGTGGCTGTGCTGTCTCCTGCGTGAGGCCCAGCTAATAAGCCTGAAAGAATTTATTAGTGTGATCTGTACCTTGCTCCATGCATTACTGGTTGGGAGCTGCCATTCCAACCAGCATGCTGTTACAGAAAAGCATCTCTATTCTTCTCTGACTGCATTGTTAATTAAGGAGCTGCTGTGTTTGGAGAAGCTGGAGGACAACGCCAGCAGATTGTGACTGTACCTCAGGACTCACACAGTAAGTAGGGAGAGTGCATTGCAGTTGGAGGCAGAGAGGGTGTTTGTCCTCTAGGTGACAGCTAGGAACTCTGAATCTGTGGTGCACAGCGTGAAACAGGTGTCATCTATCACAGCTGCTCATTCTTGAGGAGTTCTGGTAACTGATGGGAATGACTTGGGGATGAAGCGAGTTCTCTGCGATGCTCTTACTTGGCTTTATTCTTAAGCTTGTGGAGAGTGGTGTTATCACACAGCTGGTAGTGGAAATGAGTGTACAAAAACTTGTGGATGCTTTTGGTGTGAAGCAACCCTGCCAGAAAGCTGGCTTAGTTTGCTTCCTTGAGATAATATTTGGAGAAACCATTTCCAACCCTGTCTCCTTTTTTAGCACTCCCTTTTGTGTGACTAATTTTTAAGCACAACAGTACCTCTTGCCTCAGGTTTGAAGTTAAAATCCAAATAAAAGGGAAAAAAACTCCACGAAGAATCAAATCCCAGGTTGGCCTGTGTGGGTCATTCCTGCTTTTAGTTGCTGGCATAATGCACAGTAATGAGGGAAAGATTGGACATAGATTGGGTTGATGAAAGCACGCCAAATTATTCTGTGCTCTGAAAGCTGTTGAAATGTGCACCTGTAAAAGTCAGCGTTCTGTCTTCACCTGCCCAGTTACAACATTGTTTTGGCAGTTAATCAGTCTCGTATTCTTCATGTAGTTAATCAAGATGTCATCTCAAGACAGCTTGAGAACACTTGTTTCCCGTTCTGCTGGTCTTTAAAATGAAATCTATCTAAAATCATGCAGACATTTAAAGCATAATAGAAGGACAAACAATTATGATCACTGCCGGAGCTTGTAGATGTGAGAAATGTTCCAGCATGCTGGGGAAGTGTGCGTTGGATGTCTTGCATCTCAAACTACTTCTCTTAACATCACTGGACTCTCTTCATGGCAGGAGGTTGTTAAAACCTTTATCCACTGTCATTAAAAAGGCAGTGAAGATGTATAGCATTCTGCCATGCATTATGTCTGCACCTTTTGGAGGAGCCGTGGCAGCTTTCTGTGGTGGCAGTAGCTTTGAAATTTTTAATTTGGGTACTGACAGCAGAGTAGCGCTGGCTGTATCAACTGCTTTTGAACTTCCTCAGGTTGTAACTTGTGTTTTGGACAGTTACAGTCAGGCTAGTAGGCCAAGAAGTTGGGTTCATTTAATAGGAAGTGCTCCCAAGTTCGGACATGGAAATCTCAGAATGTTTTAAAGTTCCAGTCTGGTCAGCAAATGAATTCTGCTGCAGGTGAGGGAGTGAAGAGCCATCCTGGTTATCCCAAGGAAAAGGGTTTTTCTCTGAGGAAACAAAATGGGATATGAACATGGGCAAATGAAAAAGGCTGTCTCTTAAATTAAACGCAGACAAGCAACCATCCATGTGCATATCTCTGTTTGCAGCTTCTCTTTTCTCCTGTTGTTCTTTGAGTGTGCAAGAAGGGTTACAGTCTCGTTGCTGTGAGCAGCTTGAGAGCTTTGTGTTGTGAAGTGGTGGGAGGAGAAAGATTCTAATTGCAGATGAAGACGTGCGTTTCTTGTATGGGTATTGAATGGTAATTGTAAACTGATTCTTCACACTGAGTGGCAGGAGCCAGTTGGTGCTGTAGGGAGTTTTGCAGGTACTGGCACGTACCTGACCTGTGATGCTTCTGCCCTCCGAGATCATTTCACCTAAGAATAATTGTAGCAGAATGATGTAGCAAGCTCTTCGGTACTAATTGGTGAAATTAGTACGAGTGATGGAGCCAAGTAGCATCCTGGACGCTGTTCAAACCATGAAATTCCAAGTGTTGTGTTGTGGCCAGGAACATTTCATCTCCCCAGCGATGACGCTCATGCTGGGGTGTGCTGGCCCAGGAACCTCTAGGAGCACTGTGCAATGAGACCTTGACAGTCCCTCTAGCGGTTGATGCTCCAGGGTGTCCTCTGCAGCCTCTAAGGGGCAAGAGGGCTCCATCCCTCTGGCTTCCATCTCATTTGGGGAGAAACTAGCTTTTTCTTGTTCAAACCAAACTCTTTGAGCTTTTAATATCCTCAGCACGCTTGTTGATGTAGGAGTTTGGTCTGTTGCAGCTGGTGGAATGATGGTTCAGTTGAATTTTGATCAGAAACTCCATGGCTGGATTCTCCAATTTATGAAGTAAGAGCCTCTTCAGGTCATACTGAGCTCATGTGGCAGTAAGTGGATCTTGCAGGAGGAGCTGAGTTTCTGTGCTTTCAAAGGATCTTGTGTGCAAAGCTGCTGCCGGACATCTTTGGTTTTCTCTAGAGAAAGCACAGTGCTGGAAATGTGCCTCCTGATGGGATCATAATCCCCTCACCCATGGAATCGGCCTAAACAATTATTGCAGACAAATCTGAATGGCATGATAAGTTGATGTGGATTTGATTAAGCCTCACCCAGAGGGATTAGCCTCCTGGTGGTCTTGATGGTAGTCTCAAAGCCAACGTGGCATCTCAAGTTTCAGAGCAGCTCATTAACAGGTTACGGCAAAGCCCTCTGACCGCTCATTTTCCTCTTGTGAAGACAACATGGTAAATTATTGGGATGTGCATTCTCCAGCATCCCTCCACATGGACTGAGGACTGGACAGCAGATGAGCTTGTGTTCCAGTGTACAGAGTTGATCTACAGAACCTAAAACTGGGAAAGAGAAGGCAGTTGAAATGATGGGCAAGCTCCCTGCCAACAAGTAGTCTACACTTCAAAGTAATTTTGAGCACAGGCATGATAACAACTACACGTAATGGAGGTTTATTTAATAAAAATACCTAAAAGTTGCTGCTTCTTAGTCTGACCTGGATATAATTTTCATTCAAAAGAAACGTTACATGGGCTTAGGAAAGTTGATAACATTAGTTGCCATTTTCTGAAACTATGATATCTTAGATATGACTAAGTCATAGTTATTTAACAGCCTTCTCAAGTAAGTAGATGATGATAACAACTTCCTCGCATGAGAGTATTTTACCCCTGTTTTGTGATGGTGGGTTTTTTATTTTAAGTCATTTAACTTGAGCACTAGCTCTGCATAGCACGACATACAGTCAGAGTGCACTGGTCAGTTGTCGCTTTTCTGGGATCACAGAATCACAGAATGACCAGGTTGGAAGAGACCCACTGGATCATCGAGTCCAACCATTCCCACCAATCCCTAAATCATGCTCCTAAGTACCTCATCCACCCTAACCTTAAACACCTCCAGGGACGGTGACTCAACCACCTCCCTGGGCAGACCGTTCCAATGCCTAACCACCCTCTCTGTGAAGAACTTTTTCCTAATCTCAAGCCTGAATCTCCCCTGGTGGAGCTTGAGGCCATTCCCTTTTGTCCTGTCCCCTGTCACTTGGGAGAAGAGGCCAGCTCCCTCCTCTCCACAATCTCCCTTCAGGTAGTTGTAGAGAGCAATGAGGTCTCCCCTCAGCCTCCTCTTCTGCAGGCTGAACAACCCCAGCTCTCCCAGTCGCTCCTCATAAGATTTGTTCTCCAGCCCCTTCACCAGCTTTGTTGCCCTTCTCTGGACTCGCTCCAGAGCCTCAACATCCTTCTTGTGGTGAGGGGCCCAGAACTGAACACAGTACTCGAGGTGCGGTCTCACCAGTGCCAAGTACAGAGGGAGAAGAACCTCCCTGGACCTGCTGGTCACGCCGTTTCTGATACAAGCCAAGATGCCATTGGCCTTCTTGGCCACCTGGGCACACTGCTGGCTCATGTTCAGTCGCTGTCAACCAGCACCCCCAGGTCCTTCTCCTCCTGGCAGCTTTCCAGCCAGGCTTCTCCTAGTCTGTAGCTCTGCTTAGGGTTGTTGTGCCCCAAGTGCAGGACCCGGCATTTGGCCTTGTTAAACCTCCTGCCGTTGGTCTCAGCCCAGCGGTCCAGCCTGTTCAGGATGTTTCTGGGATGCTTAAGGTCTTGTTCTGCATGAGAGTCACATGAGGGCAAACTTCTGTGGCCAACTGAGCTCAGCTTCCAAGCCTGATCTGAACCAACAGTCTTAATCTATTAATGTGCATATAGGTTTGTCTGCATAGTAAGGTAAAATAGGCTGCACAGGTACAGCTGGTAGACAGCTTAGGGAGCTGCTGCTTTTCAGCTGCTAGCTCCTCCTCTCTCCTGAGGGGGGCCTCTAGATTCTCCTAGTATCGAAATTTTGGGATTCAGGCTGGCCTGCCTCCTGGGATGCATTTAACATGAGTATTTTCACCTTAGTACAGTGCAAAAAGAACATTTCACTGTTGCTTGTGCTGCTTTCCCTGTACGTGTTCTCAGGATGGGCGCATGGGTTTTCTGGGCAGATCAGAGAGAAGGAGAGCGGTTGAGACACTGTTGAGTATATGTGATACTCAGTGTCCTGCCTCCCCAGAGGCCTGAAGGAAGCATGTTTCTTTTTATGCCTCTAGGAAGGGTGCAGTATGTATGATACGAAAAGGCAGAAAACACCTTGCACCTTTTGTGGCTAAGTTAGCTCCAGCTTACAACAAAACCCCATCTGTTGTTTTGTGCAACAGTCAGAACGCACTGAGCTGCTGTTCTGTGGCTCTGTGTTACAGTTTTCTCTCACAGAAGGCAAAAGCTGTCAGAAGGCACTATAGATGCCTTTAAAGATTGGTGAACAAGAGCTGAGCAGTACTATTGAGCTCAAAGATACAATGCAATGAGCAGTTTTCAGACAGTTTAGAACTGCAAGGCGAACCCCACATCATCAAACCTACATGCAGGCTGTGTCTTTGAGGATCAGAGTCACATCCCTCATGTTACATGCCATGCAAGGGGCACACTACATGCCTTCCAAGCTCTTCACTGCTCAGGTTTTGATTTTTATTTCCGAATATGTGCTTTTCCCTAAAAGAGGCAACGCAGCTAACATTGGAAGGTGAACACAAGCATCCTCGCTGGGGATGGCCTTGGTAAGCAGCTTCTTCCCGGTAGCAGCAGGTGGGAACTCTGTCATCACTTTGCAGTGATGTTCTGGGCTGGATTAGTGAAGTGAAGCCTAGGAATACTTGTTTTCGTTGGTAGCTCAAGCAGAAAAAAGGAACAGCCACCTGTGCAAGGGAAATGAATTTGTAAGTTCCCAAGTGTTCTGGGAATGTGCAGAGAAGATTTCCTTTCATGACATACAGCTCCAGTCATCTCGTACTCACCGCAATGCAATCTGAAAACACAGCACCTCCAGGGAGCAGGGACAGCCCCATCAACCACCGGCACTGGCGCTCGCCTTGGTTATTGTTTGGCAGAGAACACAGCTCGGCTCATCTGGGGCCATAAGCAATTGCCCAGCATTTCTGCCAGACAAGCTGCTCTGCCACGAGCTGCCTTTCTTAACTTCGTCTCTGTTCTGCAGTCATATGGGGAACTGGCTTTTTTGATGTGGAACAAACACGGTGCTGTGTGGCATGGACCCGCTGCTACAAAATCCTGGTCTTAGGAGAGCGCTTAGGCTTTATGGATGTGCAGCAATGAGAGGAAGCCTGAAGGGTCCCAGGGGAGAAAGGCAGCGAGGAGCAGCTGTCGGTGTTGGCGGAAGAGTTGTTCCAGCTTGCTGCTATGTTGCCAGCAAAGGTGGCGACGTGAATGGTTCCACATGGCTGCGTGGGATTGAGAACAATCCGCTGAGCAGCTGGGATGTTAGTCAGACTGAAGCATGGCGGGAGGGAGTCTGTCTGTAAGTGCATCATTGCAAGTCAGATGACTTCTATTGCAAGTCTAGGAGGTCGTAGTTTTCTTACTAGTGTAAGTATCAAATATTTGCTTTTGCAAATCAGGTTGTTTGGAAAGCCCTAGTAGTTGCCTGGGTAGTGTGTCAAAATCAGTATGTTAAAAAAAAATCAGTTGTGCTTAAGAAGATAATGTCTGTCCATGATGCTAACGAAACTTACTGGAGCAGTGCTTGGTCTTGTCTGCACTTGAGAAGTGTTTGGAAGCAGCACAGGATTCATGAGTGAACCCCAGCAGTGATGGAAGTGCAGATCTTCACACTGCTTCATTTCAGGGGAGGCTGGGAATTAACTTGTTTGCCTACATCTTTGAATTTGTCAGTTCTTGTGGTACAATCAGATCTTAATGACCTGATTTCACAGTAGCAAACTTGCTTTTCTTTTTTGCTGCAGGGATTTGTAAGATGCACTTTGCCTTTTCTTACCCAACAAGCTGTTTTTCCTGAGGTCAGCTTGAGCCACAGGAGTGAAATCGTGTTTCCAGTGAGAAAGCAACGGAATAACATCTGTGTCTGTTTACAGGGGAGATTCCTACCTTTTTGTTCTAAAAGTGTTTTTCTTGCTAGGCTAAAGAAATTCTTACAAAGGAATCAAATGTGCAAGAAGTACGTTGCCCCGTCACCGTGTGTGGGGATGTCCACGGTCAATTCCACGATCTTATGGAACTCTTTAGAATCGGTGGAAAGTCTCCGGACACAAATTACCTGTTCATGGGAGACTATGTGGACAGAGGCTATTACTCCGTGGAAACGGTCACTCTTCTAGTAGCATTAAAGGTATGGTCTGGCATACTTTCTAGAGCAGCTTTTGGCAAAACCGCATTTTTGTGGAGTTTTGAAAGAATTCCCCTTCCCATTGTCATCGCTCTTGGCATGAGCAACACAGATGTAAACTGAAATGCATTGAATGTACTATTCTGTAAGAGCTGAACACTTGACTGCTGTTTGAAATGTTCTGTTACTGTTTCTTTCCATGCTGATGGTACAATTCTTGTGTTAAAGAACAGTTTTCTTTGTCGATAGGTGCGTTACCCGGAGCGCATCACAATACTGAGGGGCAATCACGAAAGCAGACAAATTACACAAGTATACGGCTTTTATGATGAATGTCTGCGAAAGTACGGCAACGCCAACGTCTGGAAGTATTTCACAGATCTGTTTGATTATCTTCCACTTACAGCTCTAGTAGATGGCCAGGTAAGCCTTGAAAAAAGGAAACCACTCTGTTTCATAGAATTATGCCAACTGTTTTGAACAGACTCATGAACAGACTTCAGACAAGCTCCCTTGACTTGGAATCTTAATTTGTTTGAAGCCTAGCTACTTACTATGGGTTGAGGAAGAATTTATTGAAGTGTTAATACAAATTGATGGTGCAGGAAGGCTTTTGATTCTGCTGCTGAAGGAATGGCAGGGTATTGCAGGTATGGTTCATTATAAATGACTGCTCAACAAGCGGGAATCCCCTCATTAGTTAATTGTGGCCATGAGGCAAGATATACTTGAAACGGAAGGCATGGCATCTTTGCTGTCACTCAGACCTCTCTATGCAAGGTGCAGCCTTTTAGCTTTGTTTCCTTCTGCAGGAATTAAATTTGGTTTCTGTGCTGCAAGAGTGAGACAACTGTAATTGAAAAAGAATGATAACGGAGTTAAAAATGGCTGTTTCTGAGATCAGTCTTCCTGTAACAATATGTACTGAATGGATTGTTCTTTGTTTTTACCGGAACAGATATTCTGTCTCCACGGTGGCCTCTCTCCATCCATAGATACACTGGATCATATCAGGGCTCTGGACCGCCTGCAAGAAGTTCCACATGAGGTAACCTGAAAGGGAATGCATCATAAGTTTAAATATCTGTTAGAGGAAAATATAAATGTAGCCTCATATCAAAATGGATTTAAATGGCGAGACACATGGTCACACAGCGAACTACTGCCTTTCTGAGAGCTAGAGCAGATGAACCTGCACTTAAGCAAAACACACCCAAGTCAATATGCTTTGGTTACAGCAATTCACAAAAGGAGAGCTCTGGTGGTTTCACAGCTGTTTTACAGGGTTACTGGATTGTTTTGCCTGGCACACTGACTCAAAGCATGGTATTTGGCAGGAGAAGGTGTTTACTACCTTCAGCCTCATTACAGACTTGCTTGTGAACAGGCAGCCACCACGTGAGTCTGTGTTGTGTCACCATCCCTTTCTTCTGTTGTGCTTTCACGGGGGGCTGAGATCAGGACTGAAAAAGCCTCCTGAGCTCCCAGGGTGGTAAATGGCTCCTCTGTGTTGAGTGGCAGGGTCTTACCAATGGACTTAAACCATCCCTGGTTAAAATGAACTGCTTGCAGTTGAACATCTTCGGTGCAACAAGAACAATGAAGCAAGGTCTACCTGAGGCTTCCAAAAACCTGAAATAAGCTGTGTAATTCACTCCCAGAGTCAGGGGACTGCCTGGTGAGACATCTGCCTGTAGTTAGGTGTAATGATTCTCTTGTTGCTCTGGGGTTTTCCCAGTTCTGTGCTGCATATTTGCATGCTGAAATCCTGCTGTCTTGAGGAGTACCTCGTGTAGTGGGTGTGATCCCTCCCGCAGAGCTCCCATGGGTGGGTGGGAATCAGCAGCAGGCTTGGATAGATACTAGAGTGTCTTTGCTGCCCCTTAAGAGCTCAGTGACTGTTAGAAGATGTTCACCAGGATATTTTTGAGTAAGTCCAACAATAGACTGTTTAGGAGAGGAAGTGAAATTATTAATACTCTGCCAGAAGGGCTGCTGGAAGTTTTGACATCGGTATCTGGAACAGTTCATTTGTAGCCTCCTATGGGTCATTTCCCTGTCCTTTATTCATTGCAACTTGGTTGCACCAATGAGCTCATTGTGTATCCTTGGATGTGCACACCTCCTCACATGGCTTTTATTGTTAGACTGAGAGTCGGGAGTGAAAACAGTGATCTACTCCCTGTGTCTTTGCATCTCTGACTAGCTGAGGTGAAATGGTAAGTGGTGTGTGTGGAAGAGGAGTTGGGAACAGCTTTCTGGTTGTGTGGACTCCTCTCAGTCAGCTGCGGATGTGTTCATTTCTCTGAGGAGGATGCCAACTGATCAAGTGAGCAACTAGCCATTGTTATGCGTGTTAAATAAACTCAAGTGCCTTGTGCAGAGAAGGACACGCCTTCAGTCTTTTTACTGTAAATAAAATATATTTTAAAAGTGGGGTTTAATTTTTTTTTTGCTAGTGATCTAATGCAGAACACTTAATCTCTTTCAAGGGTCCTATGTGTGATCTGTTATGGTCGGATCCGGATGATCGTGGCGGCTGGGGTATATCTCCACGTGGTGCTGGCTACACCTTTGGGCAAGACATTTCTGAAACATTTAACCATGCCAATGGTCTCACACTGGTCTCCCGTGCTCACCAACTGGTCATGGAGGTAGGGCAAGTGCTCTGCTAGCTGGGGCTAGCAAAACATGGTGCGATTCTCGTCTCCTCTGTGACAGCTTCTGCTGATGGGTGCCCATAAACTGCCACCAAAATATTGTGCAATTAAACATCCAGGAGAGACTTGAGTCATGTGAAAACAACAAGGAACAGAAAATTGTGCTTTGACCTGTGATGTGAGCAAGGGAATGTTCTTCCCTTTCACCCTGACACAAAAAAATCGTCAAAGAGACCTGGTCACACTCCATTTGTGGGAGTAATAATCTCCTTACAGGCTGACTGCTCTACTTAAACTGCTGCCATGTTAAGCAGGCTGTCCTATAATACTTGGCAGTCAGATGCAACAGAGATTAAGCAGTGATTTTGGCTGTTGATAGGCTATTCTTGGATGTCTTGCTGGAAAAACGCCAGGTGGGTCAATGGAACAGATGTATTTTTGAAGTCTAATTCTGGGAGATCCCAGCAGAAGTACTGTGTGTCAGAAGTCGCTTGCATCCAGCAGGCAAATCCTTGTTTGTGGTGGATGAAAGCTGAAGGCATGTGTAAAAATCTCTAGGTTTCTTTGCAGTGCAATCCGTAATTTGTGTATAAAAAGGATAAATGCAGGAGTGAAGAGTGGCTAATGAGGGGTCAGCTGCTTTTGTTGGGTCACGACTGCTTGTTCTTGCAGAAGAACATGTCTTTTAAAGTAAAATGAAGTCAGTTGGAAATACTTACGAGAAGTCTACAGTTTCGCAAATGCCTTGGATCATTTCAGGCCACAGGAGGAACTTGGGATGGGCTGAGGTTTGAGGTTTAACAGAGACCTTCTCTTTTTCTGGCAGGGTTATAACTGGTGCCACGACCGAAATGTGGTTACCATTTTCAGTGCACCCAATTACTGCTATCGTTGTGGGAACCAGGCTGCTATCATGGAACTAGACGACACTTTAAAATATTCCTTGTGAGTACTGGCTCGGACTGTTCTCTCTTCCTAACTGTTCATATTGTTGGGAATGTCTGATCCTTTCTCTTTTGTGAAAAGCCAGCTCAAACCATTCTGCAATTAACGTTGTGTGCTCTACCTGCAAGGAATATCTAAAAATAAGCAGTGAGTTTAAGCTCTTAAAAGCTTCCCTTGGGTACTGCATTATCTCCAACTCAGCAGAGAGCTAGGAAGAGAAGCTTCGGTGTTTTCTTAATCCCTCTGTTGCCCAAGCTCAATGGATAGAGCAAAGACAGATTGATTTTGGTATTTATTTTTATTTTTGGTAGCACAGGGCATTGTAAAGGTACGTGAGAGAGTCTGAACTTTGTGTTCAGCTGAGCCTGTGCCAAAGTAGCAATGGGCTGCTGGGTGGTGTTCAGCCTGCAAGCAGCATGTCAACCAACTGATGAATTTTATCTCCCATGGATGACGTTTTACATGGAAGCAGCTGGGCTGAGTAAAGCAATAGCGGCAGGAGGGCAAGCCTAGTATATATTGTGGCAATAGAAAATACCTTGCGGAGGAGGGAAAAATTATCTTCTTTTCTTCCCTGCAGCCTCCAGTTTGACCCAGCACCTCGCCGTGGAGAGCCTCACGTTACCCGCCGTACCCCAGACTACTTCCTATAAACCTTTCCTAACCTTTGTAGAAGGAAATACACCTGGCATTTTAAGAGTGACAACATTTACACGTTTCTGTAAGAAATCGGGGTTCGTCTCAACTCGGAAATCCCCACCATGGACCAAAATGTGCCATATAGAGGGCGAAGAGCGCTTAGCACAACTTGAGACTGAATTCCTTACAACACTATGTCTATCCTATCCCCATCGGTCTGACGGTCGGTTTGCCTGCTGTGTTTGTAGTCATTGTTTTTCTCCTGGACTGCTCAGAGAGGGAACGGTAACGCTAACAACACTTCTGTCTCCTTTGCCGCTTCTTGGTCAGTTTTTAGTTCTAGTGTTTAACTGGCATGAGTTAGGATTTTTTGAGGGAAATGCACACTAACTTCTCCCCTGCCTTTTAGTTCATTGAGAGACCGATCCACTTAACTGGAGAAAGGAAGGAATTCCTTCTTGGGAGTATGTTGTCATAACACAGATAAAAGCGTTCCCTTTTTTGCCCGGTTCCTATTCTGTGTCGCTCCTGACTTTTATTTTTGTTATTTTTGTTTTTACACTTCCCCCCCCCGCCCTTCTCCCCTTTGTATATTTTTCCCCAGAAGTGCTTGCGATCCTCCTGGCTGTACCTGAAACAATAAACTTGCCCTTTGTCAGCCCCAAAATGTGGTGCAAGTGGCTGGGGGTGTGGCCTGTGTTGGCGGGGGCGTGGCCTGTGGTGTTATGGGCGTGGCTTCTGTGTTAAGCCCAATGGGCGTGCTCTGAGGGGGCGCGGCCGCCCCGGTGCCGGGACGATGGCGGCGGCGGTGTATGAGCTGCTGGTGCTGGGCGGTGGGTCCGGGGGGCTGGCCGGGGCCCGGCGGGCGGCCGAGCTGGGGGCCCGGGTCGCCCTGGTGGAGCCTCTTCGCTTTGGCGGCACCTGCGTGAGTCCCTCGGCTCTTTTCTTGCTCTCCTCGGTGCTTTCCCGGGGGCGGTGTCCCGGGGCTCGCAGCGCGGCTGCTGTGACCTGGATTGCGGGCAGGGCGAGCTCAGAACAGGCAGGAAAAACTTCGCGTCTTCCTCAAACAAGCCAGGGCGCGCTGTAATTCTGCACTTCACCTGCATTCCCCCTGAAAGAGTTGCCATACTTGGACTAGCAAACTCCATTCGCCGAGTAAATCTCTTTTAAGATGGGAAAAAAAAAACCCTTGTGTTTGAAACCGTGAACCTACCGTGTTCTCCTTTAAGGAAGTGAAGGATAACAGACAAACCACGAGACTTCAGGGCACCCGAGGCTGTTGCAGCTCTCTTTTGGCAGAAACCCAGATCCTGCTTTTATAATTTACTGGATTCAGTATGGGCCTGACGTGGGGCGCTCCCCAGAGTGTTGCTTTTGAAAAAACACTGAGACTTGCTCTTGTTTCCTTCTAGGTCAATGTTGGGTGTGTACCAAAGAAGGTAAGGGTGCTTTTGCTACTGGCTCCAGCGGCACATTGGCTGTGGGTGTGGGTGCCAGCCAGATTCCAGGGAGGTGATGGCATGGGATCACAGAATCACAGAATAACCAGGTTGGAAGAGACCCACTGGATCGTCGAGTCCAACCATTCCCACCAATCCCTAAATCATTCTCCTAAGTACCTCATCCACCCTCACCTTAAACACCTCCAGGGACGGTGACTCAACCACCTCCCTGGGCAGACCGTTCCAATGCCTAACCACCCTCTCTGTGAAGAACTTTTTCCTAATCTCAAGCCTGAATCTCCCCTGGCGGAGCTTGAGGCCATTCCCTCTCGTCCTGTCCCCTGTGACCTGGGAGAAGAGGCCAGCACCCTCCTCTCCACAACCTCCCCTCAGGTAGTTGTAGAGAGTAATAAGGTCTCCCCTCAGCCTCCTCTTCTCCAGGCTAAACACCCCCAGCTCTCTCAGTCGCTCCTCATAAGATTTGTTCTCCAGCCCCTTCACCAGCTTTGTTGCCCTTCTCTGGACTCGCTCCAGAGCCACAACATCCCCCTTGTGGTGAGGGGCCCAGAACTGAACACAGGACTTGAGGTATGTGCGAGTACTCGAGGGATGTGCGAGGAGGGAGCAGGGACTCGGGGCGGATTGAGCCAGCAAGATGCCATAAAGCGCTCAGGCTTTTGTCTCGTTGGCCGCTCCAGGCAGCAGTGAGGCATTAGGAAATGTGACAGGAGTTTTACTAGGTCAAAGCAGTCTTTCTGAGCTGACTTGTGGTTTGTGTGTGCAGGTGATGTGGAATGCAGCGGTCCACGCAGAGTTCATCCACGACCATGCTGACTACGGCTTTGAAACACCCAGTGTCAAGTTCAACTGGAGGTAAGTATGGGAAGAGCTGGTTGGAAACAGGCGTCTACTGCTGCGTGTCCCACCAGGAGCAGCTGCAGGTCAGTGCCTGGGGATTGTTGTCCATCCTGAAGGCATCCCTTTCTGCTTTGAGGCTTCTCTTAAGTTCATGCTGAAGTAGTCGTGCAGATGGGATTCTGGCTGTATTTTGGAACAGAGTGGTAGCAAATCAGCTGTGGAAAGAGATTCTGGAAAAGAGGGATTCAGGGAAGGCAGGCACAAAACCCTCGCTTTGGTGGGGAAGGCTGCTGTCAGCTGGGTAACTCAGAGCCCTACATTTGAAAGGGATTGAGTTGATTTTTGCTGAGCTCTGTGGGTTCATTGCTCATGGTGACTATAAACGCTTGCTCTGTTGCAGAACCATTAAAGAGAAGCGTGACGCTTACGTGAGGCGTCTGAACGAGATCTATGAGAATAACCTGAAAAAGGTAAGTATGTGTTTATCCCATAAGCTCAGCAGGGGAGTGGGCTCTGCTGGATTTTTGGCCACTTTTTCTAGCCTTAATGAGCATCCTGTTCTTTAACTATCCAAATCCTGGCTCCGTTAGCTGGCTGCCCCACCTTCTCCAGCTGTTAATCCCATAACTGTTGCTCCCGTAAGGCTCACATCGACATCATTCGGGGCTATGGAAGGTTTACTGCCGATCCCAAACCTACTGTTGAAGTGAATGGAAAAAAGTACACAGCTCCTCACATCCTTATAGCCACGGGTGGACGCCCATCCGTCCCTCCCGACAGCAAAATTCCTGGTGAGCGTGACAAAATTCCCCAGGCTGCCTGGAGAGAGGTCTGCCAAAGCAAAGCAGGTCTGGGGAAGTGGGAAGCAGGGATGGTGAGGGATGTGAAAGGGGCTCTACTTTGCAGGTGCCAGCCTGGGGATAACCAGCGATGGCTTCTTCGAACTGGAGGAGCTGCCCAGGTAAGGCAGGGCTCACCCCGTCAGCTGCTGCTGGCTCTGCTCACCTGCCCACGGTCTCATCCCTCCTCTGCAGGCACAGTGTTATTGTTGGTGCTGGTTACATTGCAGTGGAAATTGCAGGGATCCTTTCCACGCTGGGCTCAAAGTCTTCTCTGCTGATCCGCCAAGATAAGGTAGTGACACTGGCTGGTCCCTGCATCCCAGCCTGCTGGGGCTGCTGCTGTTGGAGCAGAACGGCTGCGGGGAGGTTGTTTTTTACAAGCCCCCTCGAGCTTGTAAAGGAGGGTCTGAGTCAGCACAAGATCAGGAGGTGGAAATGGCATTAGGCTGGTGTAAAGGGATGGGTCAGCGCAGATGGGGTGTTTCTGAGTGAGAGGAAGAGCGTTGGAGTGCTGCCAGCTGCGTTTCAACAGCACCAGCCCGCTCACCCAGCATTTCTGGAGCTGTGCGTGCCACTGCACCCGTTTCCTTGAGATTTATTTCAAGTCATGACTTGAAAGAATTAAGAAAAACACTGTTAGAGGGAAAACAAACTGAAGAGAACTTTATCATTAACCAGAAGCTCCTCAAAGTTCTTTGGGCCTGGGCCGGGCATGAGTGCAGGATGGACGAGGCTGCCAGGTAGTGTCTTCGCCTCCGGCCCTTTGTCTGACAGGGCTGGTGTGTCCCTGCCCAGGTCCTGAGGAACTTTGACTGCATGATCAGCTCAAACTGCACCCAGGAGCTGGAGAACACTGGAGTGGACGTCTGGAAGCACACGCAGGTAGGAATATGCTGAGCAGCCCTGTGGCTTGTCCCATCCCTCTTGGTGTGTGGGGCTGGAGGAAGAGCTGGTTGTTTGGACACCACTGGCCCTGTGGTGTGGTCGCAAGGCAAAAGCCAACGGCACCTTCTGCCCCCTGGCTTGTTTTTCCCCACAGGTCAAGATGGTCACTAAGTCTCCACAGGGGCTGCTGGATGTGACAGTGACGTCCTCAGTGCCTGGCCACAAGCCAGTGGAGGGAGTGATCCGGGATGTGGACTGCCTGCTGTGGGCTATCGGACGGGAACCCAACACCGAGCAGCTTTGCCTGGACCAAGTGGTGAGATGGCAGCATGTATGCTGGCAGGTCTTTGGGGGTTCCCTGCGTCTCTGGAACCAGCCACAGGATGGTGTTCCCGGTGGGAACACAGTGACCACAAGCAGAGGTTGCCCATGGGCATCAATGGCGCGTCTCGTCTGGGATATGTGCCAAAGCAGCTACCATTTCCCTGGCAGGGCGTGCAGGTAGATGCCAAGGGCCACGTGGTGGTGGACGAGTACCAGAACACCACTAGGAAAGGAATCTATGCTGTCGGGGATGTCTGTGGGAGAGCCCTCCTCACCCCAGGTATTGCTGCCAGGCCCCGTCTCCGCAGCCCCTCACCCCTGCGCTGTGCCGTGGCTCAGGCTCCACGTTCCTCTCCGCAGTGGCCATCGCGGCTGGCAGGAAGCTGGCACACAGGCTCTTTGAGGCCAAGGAGGACTCCAGGCTGGACTACCATGACATCCCCACCGTCGTCTTCAGCCATCCACCCATCGGCACCGTGGGCCTCACCGAAGGTGGGGACAGACAGGCATGGGTGGGCAGAGAGCCTGGGGACATTGTGGCTCAGAGCTGTTGGTTTGATGCTCAAGGATTTGATCTCCAAGCAGTCTGAGCCTTGCAAATGCGCTTTGATTCCCTCTTTATAAATGCCTCGTGTATGTGGTTCATCCGCCTGACCTATGTGCTGTGTCTTCTGCTGCAGATGAAGCCGTGGCCACATACGGAAGGGAGAATGTGAAGATCTACAGCACGTCTTTCACTCCCATGTACTACGCTGTCACCAAGAGGAAGGTGAAGTGTGTGATGAAGCTAGTGTGCGCTGGCAAGGAAGAGAAGGTGCGTGGTGGGGCAGCAGGGGGGACAGCTGGATGCTGCAGAGCGTTGGCGACCACAGCTGGCTGTCCACTTATACCTCTGTGGTTGGCTCTGACCTGCCCAGACCAGGTTTTGGGCTGGAATCCAGCTCCTCCAGCACCAGGCCTGGTGTTCAGCCTGAATTACACTGGTTGTGGGTCCCATCTGGCTTCTCCCTTCTTCTCCAAAGGTGGTGGGATTGCACATGCAAGGGCTGGGCTGTGATGAAATGCTGCAGGGCTTTGCTGTGGCCATCAAAATGGGGGCCACCAAGGCTGACCTGGACAACACCGTCGCCATTCACCCCACTTCAGCTGAAGAGCTGGTGACACTGCGCTGAGGCAGCGGGCGCAGGCAGCCTCAGCTTTTATATCTCTTAAAAAATGCCTTAATGTCATGTGGTCGCTCCGCAGCGTGCCTGTAAAAGCAGCGTGGCTTGCTTTGGAATGGAAAATAAATACAGTGATGCTGGCAAGCCTTTGTCTTGCCGTTTGTGGTGCCCAGCGAGGAGGGTGGTGGTGTGGTCCCTCAGCACAATTTGGAGGAATTACGCTAGTGTCCAGGCTCCTCCTCTGCTGCGTTTGGGGGGCTGAATCCCCCACAAAGATTGTGGGTTGGGGGCTGAGCTCTCCCCAGCGGGGAGCCCACCAGGCTCGTTGGGCCGCTTTGGGTGGGGGGTTCAAAGCGGAGCCTTGCTGTTTGTGGGGCTTCAGACTGGGATCATTTATGCAGTTTTGGGTTTCGGAAACGGAGACTAAGTCCTGCAGTGTTCAGTATGAAGCGAGGGTCAGTTTTAGGGCTGGAAAAAGAGACAAAGATCTGCGTTTGGGGCTCAAGAGCACCCATCTGCACACCTGGGCTTAAACCAGGCTCTCACCAGGGTAGCATTAGGACTCAGAAACACAGAGCAAGCCCAGGGTTTGGTCCTTGGAAGACAGAGCTTGAGCAGCGGGAGGGAGCCAGGGCTCAGAAACCGACCCCGTCCCCGGGTGCGGGCGCGGGCCCGGCTCCTCCCAGGATCAGAAGCGGCTCCGCGGCTCCGGCCGCGGGACCCGGAGCTGCTGTATCAGCATCCGGCGCCGCCGGAAATGGGGCGGGGCCGCAGGGCGCCCGCGCAGAGGGGACGTGCGCTGGTGATGTCTGCGCATGCGCGGGTTCGCGCATCTGCGCAGCGGGGGGGCGCGGGGCCGCAGGGCGCGCGCGCGAGGCGGGCGGCAGCCATTTTAGGCGCTCCGCCCGCCGCCCTTCCCTCCTTTTCCGGTTCTCCCGTTTCCGCTTCTCGCGTCATGGCGGCGGCTGCAGCCGAGCCCGGGTGCGGGCGGAGAAGGCAGGGTGAGTGTCGGCACTTCCCCGCGGCTCTCGGCGCCCCCTCCCCGCCCGCGAGGCAGGGAGCCGCTCGGCGGCGCGGCCCGGGCCTGAGCTCGGGGCCGCCGAGGAGGGACCGAGCCGGGGCTTACGGGCTCGGCCTGGGGGCCGCTTCGGAGCCTGCGCCCAGCGCTGGCGTCCCGCCCGGGCTCCGGGGTCGCTCCTGGATCAGGATCAGAGCTGGCTTTGAGCTCCAGGCACTGTGGTTAGAGGTGGGTCTGGGGCTGTTCCCGGGGAGCGATGTGGTGGGAGTAGGCGCCGCGCGGGCCCCCCCAGAGCGGGAATCGGATCAGAAAAGCCATCAATGCTGGCAAGAAACAACACGTGAGATGACAAGTTGTGGGGCGAAAAGGTCTTTTCCCCACTTTTTATTCATTGTGTGAATTAAGAACTGCTTCAGTAAAGAAACAATTAGTCATTATGTGTGCTCATATTTATATAGGAGTGGTGGCAGTGGCCAAAGCCAAGATCACTGGAACCAGCACCAGCTGTGAGGGGCAGGAGACGGAGTCATTAATGAACCAGAGGGGGAGCTGCAAATGTGCAAATGAGCCAGAGCCGCAGATAAACTGGAACTAGGAATCTGCTGTTGACAGCTGGAAGCAGCAAAGCTGAGCTGAGACCCCATAAACAGGTGCAGAAACAAAACAGGAGCAATGACAACGAGCTGAAGCAGAAATGAAGTGAAGCTGTAAACAAACTGCACTGTCCATGAGCCAGAGCAGAAACAAACAGGACTTGTAAATGAGCTGGACCAGAAATAAAACGTGAGCCGAGACAACCAACCTGAAGCTGCAAATGAGCAGGAGCCACAGCAGATAGGAGCTGAAATGAGCCAGAGCTGGCCATGGGCTGGAAATGAACAGGACTGTGTATGAGGTGGACCCTGAATCAGAAGAGACAAGTGTGAGGCACAAATGAGTTGGAGCACTAACAAAATGCAGCTGCAAACAAACTGGAGTCTTCTGTGAGGTAGACTGGGGCAAAACCAACCAGCGTGAAGCTGGAAACAAGCTGGATCCGCAGCAATCCATGAGCTGCAACCAAATGGAGCTTCTATGAGCTGGACCTGAAGCCAGAGCAGAAACAAATGAACTGGAGCCATGCAGGAGCTGGACTTGGAAGAAACTGGAACCCAAACCAACGAGACCCACACATGGAACTGGACACGAGAGGCCCAAACAAGTGAGTAGTAGCTGTGCAGTGTCTCGAGGTTGGTGCAGGCAGGGCGGGCCCCAGCCGGTCTCTTCCCTCTGCATCCCATGCAGGTTCTGGCAGGGCTGGAGTTCCTTTCTCTGTCCCTGCACAGGGAGGAGTAAGGAGAGAAGATCAGGTCCTGGCAGTGCAGCCTGGCCCCTGCTTTGGGAAGCAGCTCCCATGATGCGAGGGGAGGGAGAAATGGGGATGGGACACCAGAAACAGCCCGCTTCTCCCAGGGAGAGCAGGCCAGAGGCAGGATCTGGGCTGAAAGCCCACCTGCTGGCCCAAAAGGCCACGCTCTAACACCCACACAGCCCAACTGCTGCTACCTCCTTCCTCCAGGTGCCCTGCGGGGAGCACCACTGGGCTTGTGACACCTGCTCTCTGATCCCTCAGTGCCCTGCTGGCAGGAGAGGGACACAAAGCCAAGTGCCTGAGCACAAACCCACCCTGGAGGCTGCCCCTTGGCCCCTGTCAGCCCCAGCCCCACCTCCTACAGCCTGGCAGACCTAGATAGGAACTGCAGGCTCTGCCTGCCATCCCTGTGTTGCCCCCTGGCAGGCACAGTGGGCCCTCCCCCTGCCCTTTCCCAGGGGCTCCACCCCAAACCTGGGGGCTGAAGGAAGGAAAAAGGCATCCAAGGCAGGCTTGTGGTTTACACTTAGACTTTATTCTGTGTTCACACCGCCATGACAACACCTGTCCCCACCGCCCCTCCCCATGCCAGCATTCCTTCCCCCCAGCGCTGAGTCTGGAGGCAGCTGGCTTTGCTGCGTGGTTTTCTTCACTGGAAGCAGCAAAGCGTGGGGACTGACCCTGGTGACGCCGCTTCAAGGTGAGGGTCCCTGCACGCTGCCCCAATGGGAGCAGAGCCAGCTGCTGAAGTGAGGATGATGGCTCTGTGTGCCCCCAGTGCTGCGGAGCTGCCCAGGAGCAGCAGAGTCAGAGGAGGATGGATCTCAGATGGAGAAAGGGGCACACCCTGGCTGGAGGAGGATGAGGGAGGTTCAGATGAAGAAGGCTGCAGCGCCTGCCCAGCCAGCTCCTGCGGAGATGTGCGAGTAAGTAGCTCAGGCAGGAGAGCTGGGCTGGAGCCATGCCTCCTCCTCCTCCTCTCCAAAGTATAAAAATAGCTGCATGACTTCTTTTAGCTTTTTGGTTTTGGCTTTTTTGCCTTTTTTTTTTTTTTAAAACTTTTATTTCGATTTATAAAAAGCTTTTACCAAACCAAAGCATGTGCTCCATTAAACTTCTGTTCCGTCGTGCAAATTGCTGTGGACTTTGACTTCCAAGTTCACTTGCTTCACCTTCCTGCCCTTCCCCTCGCAGACGCCCCCCGTTTCCCTCAATATATTAATATTCCTGACGGTACAATACTGCCTGTCCAGCACCTTCCCGCTGCCCCGGGGCGGCTCCACCTTGGTGTTGAGGGGATGCTCCTCCGGGGCGGCTCTGGCAGCCTCTTGCTTTCTCCGCAGCTTCAGGCATTTCCGAGTGAGGAGACAGATGCCGGCCAGCACCAGCAGGAGCAGGGTGATGGCAGCGAAGGCGCTCCCCACGGAAGCTCCCGTTTGAGATAAGGAGGCTGCGACGGCGGCTTCCTCCCTCTCCAAGATCAGCGACTTCATGTTGGTGCCGTTCTTGACCTGGTCGCCCTCGTTGTCGTAGATCAAGGAGTCATCCAGCATCAGCCTCCCGCTGCTGTCAACCAAGTCCCGGCGGCTGCGTCTCCAGTGGTGAGTGAGGGATCTCTGGATGCGAGGCCCTGCCATGCTCTCAGGGCCGATCACGTAGATGACCTGAAGGTACCACTGGTGTCCAGCTTCCACCTTTGGGAAAGGGGAGACAGGCACACTGAAAATTTTACCCACAGCTTTCAAACTAAGTGATTTTGTTACATCAAGAGAGAGCTGGTTGCATTGTTTGGCCTCTCTTAACTCACGCAAACATCAACAGAAAAGCTCAGTATGTTTTTAGGAGCTCTTGCAACAATATTTATCGCTCTGTGAGGTGCTTCATATCGTTTGTCCGTGGCAACTGCAATAACTAATTCAGGAACATTAATAATATGTTTTTAAAGAGCTGCTTTCCTGCGTGCTTTGGGGAAAAAAAAATCACAAGAATTAATCCCTCATCCCCATTTTCTGTGCTGAATTTTGCTTCTTAACTGGCTCCATTGTTAATTCATGGAACCATCCTAGCAATGCCCAGAAGCCCCATCAGCAGACAGAGGTCACTGAGTAACAAGAAGGCCTCTTGGCGAGGGAGAAAAAAGCCCAGAAATCAGGATATAGAACTCTGCCCTCGATCAGGAGCTTCCTCTGCGCCTCTCCTGTTTCTGCCACGGTCTGCTTGACTCCGAGTCTCACATTTGCACGGAGAGGAATTGCAATCAGAGGTCGTCTGCCCCTGGGCTTGGAAAGGGGCATGGGGAGCTTTGAGCTGTTGCTGCCTTCTCTCTGCTGCTGAACAGAGACTGATCTCTTGCCTCACAGTTACAGCTGGGAAAATCAAGATTTTGCTACAGATCTCCAGCTCACATTCAATCATGTGTATGTGAGGCCACCTTGCTTCACAGAGACCACCCCACCATGAGAGTTGTTCTTTATTATACTGAAAGACTGACCCGAGCATGAATTTGGCTTCTCTAGGCTCAGAGCAGATGATTCACAAAGTATCTGGGACATCCTGGACAGTGAAGTTAGTTCTGGGCTACTGCTATCCTTGGTATGTACCTTGTAGAGAGCATCCACCTTGAGAGTAAATCCATCAACTCCAGGCATGCTGCTCACAGAATGAAACTCCGACAGTTCGGAAGCAAAGTGGGCATCAAAAGGCACATCATGGAAATACTTATCCGTCACTTCTGGTTGGTTTCGGTCCTGGAAATCAGAGAAGCGTTGTGAAGAGGAGTGCATGCTGTCACCTTTCCACAGAGAGCCAGGTCACCAAGTAACCCGTGTCCTGCTGCAGAAACTGCATCCAAATGCCCGTCTCACAGCCACGTGTGGCCATGGACGTTTCTTTAAACGCAAAGGTTACAGCACAGAGCGTATTTATGACCTGGACACTAGCAAATGTGAACTACAAAGCACAACATGAGGGCTGACTGCATCTTGAGCTAATAATAGATTAATACTAGGACTGTTTCTGTGTAACTGGTAAATGCATCTCCCAGTCCTGTCAATCCCAAGCTGTAGTATAAGCAAAGATCGAGGGAAATGTTAAGAGCTTGGTATATCACTTCTTTTTCTTCCTAATTTGTGGTTTGTGATTTTTTTTTTCAGACTAAGAAATACTTGGGGATAAAGGCTGACAGAAAACTGATTTGGTCTTCATAGGTTGGACCTGTCTGCCCAGGACGGCAAAAATCACCCGGTCTTGCTTCTTATCCCTTTGTCATCAGGTTTAAAAAAAAAAAATGGAAAGCAGAGGACAGTTTTGCAGGTCAGTACTTCAAACCCTCCCAGACAAAGGAATTATTGAGCACGGCTGCCCACCTTCATTCCAGTTCTGCTTTTCTGCAGCTGCACAAAGGCAAAGGTGGCTGGGAGGGTGGCAGGGTTTGCTTGAAGACCCTGCAGGATGTCATGGGTTTAGGGATGCTTGAGGGAGCCAACCAGGCAGATAATAGTGCTGCTTCACCTGGGAGGGTCAGGTGAGTGAGAACACGTGGCCTGAAATGGCTAAGGTGAGCTACATGTCTGTATGTCCAGCCATGCTCCACGAGTAGAAGGGTCATTTAGTTCCCAGGTCTTGTGGGTCAGCTAGAAGCTGAGAGACCAGGGTTCTGTGGACACGATCACGCCCACTGCTGGACATGGTGCTTTTGTCCATAGCAGAAAACTTACCAGGAGGAGAAATCGGTGTTTGAGGTGCTTGTTTGGTTGGATGCAGCCGTACTGGGGCCCCTCGTTATAGACAGTGCCCGTTGGGTCAAAGAAAGGCACGTAGCCATCCTTGCCCGTACACAGATAGACTTTTTCCAGCTGCAGTTTGTAAGCAGCATTCAGGTTTTGTTCAGGGTTCCAGAGCACACGGCCGTACAGGATCTGCCCTGAGGACAGTGGGAGAGAAACAGCCGGGTTAAATTCTCCACTTCAACAAGAGAAGCGCCCTTAGAACCAAACGCACCCAACTACCTATGGCTCTGGGGTTTGAAGGGTTTTGATATGTGGGTCCAGATGACAAAATCCCAAGCCAGAGCACATTCTCACCCTGCTGTTACAGGGCTGTCACGTTCCCAAAATGCCATTTGTTGCTGTAAGAAGCAAAGCCAAATCTAGCCTTACCCTTCCTTTTCAGAGGAACAGAAGTTGTGAAGACAGAAACAAGAGATACAAGCAGAAAGGGAAAGACGAAGAAAAGGAATCATACCCTTGGAAAAAGCCCCTTTGTAATCCATTTCTGCCAAAGACATTTCAGATTTGGTGGGGTCCATCAGAAACACCTTCTCATTGTTACAGAGCTGAAACTCCGTGTTTAGGGAGTAGACGACAGGGACCGGGCGGTTTGTCTGCTGGAAGGCAATCGGGATCAGAAATCTAAAATTGGGACAGGAAAGGAAAAAGGAGAGGCTTTGGATGCATCTGAAGTTACACACTGGTTACCTACACCGTCTGCTCCATCTCTTCTCCCTTCTGCTTTCCTATTTACAGGCCACCCATCTGTGTTGTGGTCGCAGTCAGCCCAAGACAGCTCATTGCTCCTCACCCTGCCCCAGTTTTCCTCTAATGTTGCAAGGCTCTGCACAACCAGCTCAAGCCTCCTCCCAGCAGGTTTGAATTTCTTTCTGTCTAGGGAGGCTACACAGACTTCTGCAGCCTCAAAGTTGAAAACCTGAGCCAAGGGGGTTTCCTTCCCTCCTTGCTGCTGTTCTAGCACCTCCCACAGCCACTGGAGTGCACAAACAACCTGATCCAGGGGGCTGAAACTGTCCTGCCGTGATGCTGGGGACTCCTCACCTCTCAGGAGCGTGAGCTGTGCAGGGCAGGGGCTTGTCTCCAGGCTCTACCCACGGCTGCGTGGGCTGCACGGTACAGGGGATCAGGAAGATGGTGTACTCTCCGGAGTAATCCTTCCTGGGAACAGACAGGAGACACTGTGCTTGCCAAGCCAGACTCCAAGCTGTTCGCCCAGCTGATGTGTTTGGCAATCATCCACCATTTTCTAATTAATGTAAGCAGGCAAAACAAAGTTCATAGCTGGACCTAACCCTTGCCCCAGAATCATGGAATGGTTGGGGTTGGAAGGAACGTCAAAGCCCATGCAGTTCCACCCCTGCCATGGGCAGGAACACCTCCTGCTGGACTGGGGGTGCTCAAAGCCCCCTCCAACCTGGCCTTGAACACTGTGCCTGTCTGCTGCAGCAGTCACAGGAGGGCAGATGTGACCCGCGGTGTTTAATTTGATCCTCTGTGCAAGGAGCACTGACTTTAAGAAAAAAGTCACACATACAACTAATAATAAAAAGGAGTGTTTTAAAACAGTGGACCAAATATTTCTAGCTCTTAATACCATGCACATACATCAGTGATTAAGGCAATTGTGGACAGGAAGTCCTGCTTTTAACTTGCAGACTGCAAAACAATCTTGAATATAACATCACCTCCAATATCTCCCTACCCACTGGTTTAACTGCTAGACAAATGCATTTACAAGGAGATGAACTGATTCTTCCCTCTACTTCCACAACCAGTAGAGGGCTGTTTTCAGCCCTGACAGCGGCTCCTTGTGTGCTCTAGCTCTGAGCCCTTGAACAAGGCTGGCCCCTCACTGCTCCACACTGTCGCTGTGGCTGCTGGAAGGGCAACAGGGATTGCTCTCTCAGGCCTGGATTTGAAACTGCTGCTGCTAACTGCAGTCACATTCTGTCCTTAAGAACAACGCTGTGCTGTAAAGAAGGTAGTGAAGGTGGCTAAACCCCCGGTTCTCACCTGTTATAGGAGCTGGTTGCTCTCCAGAGTTGGTAGGGAGAGTCAAAAGTCTGAGCGCTCCACAGCAGCTGGAGGTCAAATTCGATCCCTCCCAGGTGGTCTGGAGTCATTAGAAAAGACTTGACATCGGGCAGGCTGTGGTGCTCCATCACAAAAAGCCCTGGGGTGAGGATGGGGAATAAAGCAGAGTATGGGGTGACCGCCTGCTTCACACCTCAGCACAGAGAAATTCCTCATGGGAGGAGGGACGGGTTCTGCTACATTGTAATGTTGGAGAATGGCTGGACGAACAGGGGCATGGATCCTTGGAAAAGCTATCTTCAAGTAAAATATAGGCCTCAGTGGAAAAATACCAGGAGTTGATAACACGAAAGCGAAGAACATTGCGCCTTTTGTTAGTTGTTGTAAGTAACCTTGAAGCTAACTATGTAACAACAGGGAACCGAGCATAAGCGAAACTACAAGTACACTGCGTAGAAATGGGGAATTGAGCTTAAGCGAAACTGCAAGTAGGAGGACGTATGTAAATGTTAACTTTTAGGCTTGGCCAATCATTTACTAACCCGTATGCATAATTATAGCATTATGTATTTAAGAGAGTGTTTTGAAGCAAATAAACGGAGCCAGCATTTGACTCATATTGAGTTGTACACGTCTTCCCTTCTCAACGAAAAACAAGGGTCAGTGAACCAACACCCCGACAATTGGCTTCGGAGAACTCCCACTCCGCAACATTACTCCCCGTCACATTGTAATTTCAGACCAGATCTGTATTTGTGCATTGATTCTTTATCAGGACTAACGCCCTCACCTCTGAACTTGGCCTGTGTCTTGAACTCGATGACCAGCCGGCCGTCCTCACGGATGTAGATCCTGATTATCTGCAGCCGGGCTGAGAGAACGCTGTCCGTCTGAATCCCTGCAGCAATAACAAATTCACTAGGGAGGCCACACAGCACAGCTGGTCCTTAGATGGCCTCTGGCAGCCCCATGTAGAAACTACAGAAAAACCAGGAGTGAACCAATTCTGTACCCCTGTGAACGCCTCGGACCTACCCGTCCTCCACAGAACTGTATCATAGAAAAAGGAGAACTCCATCTCCGTGTGATGCTCAAGGGAAGCCCAGCCTCGCGGTGCCGTCACATAAATATAGGACACGTAGAGCGGGACGTGGACTGTTAGGAAGGACTGAGCAGAGTCCCGCACCTGTCAAGAAAACCCAAAAAAGGGGGTCAGGCACCTTCCAAAGGAGAAACTCCCAGCTCCCGCTGCATTCACATTCTGCTCTGCAAACGGGAAAAAAAGCCAGAGCACGTGCAGTGTAAGAGTGCCTTTTAGTTCTGGAGTGTGGATGTCCGGAGCACAGAGAGGACAATGTGGGGACAGAGTATTTTTAAAGCTGTAGAACATCATTGCTCCATAAAGACTGAGCAGCACTGGCAAACAATTCACTGATTGACAAAGAAGTTCTTGCAGGGCTGCTCTTGGAAAAATAACAATGAACTGCTGGGAGAAAGTATGTGAGCTCAGAGAACTCCTACAATTCAGTCAGAGATTGATGTTCTTTATCTTTACACATAGGTACTTGGGACAAATCTGCTTTTTAAATGAGGTGAAGTGCTAAAGCAGTGGGTACCTAAGGAGCTGTGGACACAACTTCACCTCAATCCCCCATCCCCCCCCAGTTTCCTATTCCTTGAACTTAAAATAAGCAATTTTGCTTGCTAAGAGTATCTGAAATACCACAGCTCTCCAGCTATGTATTATATTTATTATCTGCAGAGTGCAGCTATATTCGCTGAGCCCCTGAGAGAGCTCGGAGAGACATTCCAGGCCGGTTGGTGCCAGTCTCCACATAGTGAATTATGCAGTTGTTCAGTCCAAGTGGCTTCTCTGGATTTCTGCAAATAACTTGAGCTATAAAAGGTAAGTTCATAAAGTATTCCTGACTGGCAGGAATCAAAAGAGATGCTGTTGGCCATAACAGTCTGAGTTTAACATAAGAATCTAACGTAGATGTGATATTCACTTGAGCGAGATCCATCCACGAGAGGGCAGCAAGACACACCCTGTAGCAAAAGACACTGTTTTAAAGAACAATATTCTTGGCTTTTGGTCTGCCAGCTGGTTAATTAAGAAATTAATTACAGAATAACACAGAATCACAGAATAACCAGGTTATTAGACCCAGGTTATTAGGTTAAGAGACCCACTGGATCGTCGAGTCCAACCATTCATACCAATCCCTACATCATGCTCCTAAGCACCTCATCCACCCTAACCTTAAACACCTCCAAGGAAGGCGACTCAACCACCTCCCTTGGCAGACTGTTCCAATGCCTAACCACCCTCTCCGGGAAGAATTTTTTTCCTTATCTCAAGCCTAAATCTCCCCTGGTGGAGCTTGAGGCCATTCCCTCTCGTCCTGTCCCCTGTCACTTGGGAGAAGAGCCCAGCACCCTCCTCTCCACAACCTCCCTTCAGGTAGTTGTAGAGAGCAATGAGGTCTCCCCTCAGCCTCCTCTTCTCCAGGCTAAACACCCCCAGCTCTCTCAGCCACTCCTCATAAGATTTGTTCTCCAGCCCCTTCACCAGCTTTGTTGCCCTTCTCTGGACTCGCTCCAGAGCCTCAACATCCTTCTTGTGGTGAGGGGCCCAGAACTGAACACAGGACTCGAGGTGCGGTCTCACCAGTGCCGAGTACAGAGGGAGAAGAACCTCCCTGGACCTGCTGGTCACGCCGTTCCTGATCCAAGCCAAGATGCCATTGGCCTTCTTGGCCACCTGGGCCACTGCTGGCTCATGTTCAGTCGCTGTCAACCAACACCCCCAGGTCCTTCTCCTCCTGGCAGCTTTCCAGCCAGGCTTCTCCTAAAAAACTGCCATGACCTCACTCCACTGAGGAGTATAAACTAATATGTTCTTTGCTCTGTTCTTCGCTCATTCATTTTGGCTAAGAATACGGCCAAATTGTAAAAGAAGAGAGCGCAGGCGAGAATGTTTTCTATTTCCAGTACATCCTTATATGTAAAAAAATACTTTACAGGTGCTCTCAAGATTAAGAGAATAAAACCTATGTTGCCCCAACCAAAATAAATGAATTAAACGCATTTCACAATGCACTGGTCTCTTCAAGGTAATAGAGGGAAGAAACCCAGCCTCTGGCTGTACAGAGCAGAGCAATAACCATACCCAGCAAATATTCATGAACACAAAGTGGAGCTTTGCCTAAGAATAAAGAAAGATCTGGATTGTGTGTCAGAGTTTTGGATATGGGATCTCACCTGGAAGTCAGCAGTGACAGAGCCTCCGCAGACATCAATTAATTCGGTCATGTCATAAAAAGCATCAAAAGTCCAAATGCAGCTCTTCAGGTTGAGGTGCTTGTAGAGCTGGATCGTCTTTGGCTCTCGCACTGTGGGGTCAAACTGGTAAGGGCGGTCGTAGCCAGGGCCGAGAACAATGCTGTCGTAGGTCACTTCATCCAGAAACCCTGCCTCTGGGATTAAGAGACATCAGGACATGGGTCACTCCAGCTTTTAATGGGCTTAAGGCCAAGTACCAAGGTCCCATTTAACTCTCAGATCATGTCAGTGACTTTTATAGTATTGGGAACGTACGGGCTCCTCTCCCGTCGTTATCCGAAAGGTTAAACTGAAAATACACAGGTCTTCATAGGGGAAAGTGTCATAGGAATAGGGTAAGAATTCTAAAAACAAACTTATGAATATATTAATTAAAGGTTCTAGTTAAACTTTTAAGAAATGCAGAGCGGCTGGTGTATGGAATGAACAGAATGAAGCACAACAGCTCCCTGCTCACCACGGAACAAGCACGAACCACTTTACCCAGGGTATCAGAGACACAAACTGCCTTTTAAATTCAGCTCTTGCATTTACTTCAGCCATGAATTTGCTTTTGCTGGTCCTTGTTGCCACATGGGAGACCTTAGTGACACAGACAGAGCGATCCACTTCCTGTGGATCCCTCTTTAACCTCATGGCTATCACAAGACGGATTGGAAAAGCAAAAAATCACCAGCATGGTGTGAACGTAAAACCTCCTCAAACAGAACAGTACTGCTTAACCCCATTATCTTTTAAACGTTCCCATGCATCGCATCCATCTTCAACAGGGCAACTCTGCTCACCGGTGTTAGTACAGGAAGATTAATTACTATTTACATGACGTCAAGAGAGCTCAAAGGAAGACAGAGTTTCCTCTGCATTTATTTACTGGTTTCTCCCTACTGCCATTTCAGAAAGCACAAGTTGGCTTTGCAAATTACCTGAGATGCCTCGGAGGTCTCTGATGGTGATCAGGTTTGAGCAGACGTGCTGGTGCCTGTAGATTGACTCGGAGAGAAGGAAATGGAGATTGTGCAGCGGCAGGGTGGAGATGAGGGGCAGCATACCATCCTGATGAGGGATCTGCACCGAGATGTGGATTCTGGAACAAAGAGTGGATGAGACAGCACTAAAAAGCAGCCCTGGCAGGCACAGGAGCCTCGTGCATTGCCCCACACCCCACAGCAGCGCAGACAGGGGGAGCCCGCCAGTGACAGTCTGATATTTCAGCCAGATTTCCTTGCATACACAACTTCTCCTTAAGTTGTCCCACCGGCTCCAACTTCCTGAGGGAAGGAGAGCCCCTCAGCAGAGATGGGTGTGAGGATGAGGGTGGGAGCAACTCAGCACTCTGCACTCTTCCAGAGGGCACCCAAGCCAGTTCTGTAACCCCAAGGGTGAAGAACAGCGCTCTCCCCCTCTCCAGGCTCATACCTGTTGGGATGTTCCTTGTGCTTGACATCCAAGTACTTCAGAGTGGCAATGAACGACTGGGCCTGGAAACCTCGGGCTGTCCCTGCCACCACCGGTGTGTGACAAATGGCACTGTCCGTGCCGATGGTGACAACGTTGCTTCTCAGGGGGGTGCCCACATGGCCGGCCTTGTCCACGGCCTTGGCCACACAGCGCACGTGGAACCGCCGACTGAAGTAAATGCTGTCCAGCACCTGCAGGGAGCGAGGAGGGAGAAACACGCACGTGGGTCAATACACCAGCACTGCAACATCTGAATCATAGAATCATAGAATGGGAGGTGCCCTTTGCCCTGGTGTTTTGAGGCAGCACGGAGTGTGCCAATGTCTGCTTGGCCATGCAGGTCTTATTGGCCTCTTGCTACCTACGCTGCAGTAGATGCTCAAGTATCTGAGGTGCTTTACAGCTTCCTAAATCTACCCACACACTGGAAGGGAAGAGGGAGCCCAAGCTGTTACAATCTACCAGGCTCCATATGTCTCCTGCCACCAGGGACTTACTGAAGGTCTGAGTGCTTACAGCTACTTCCTACGTCAACAGACGCAGTGCTTTTAGCAGGCTCAGTGAAAAGCAGTGCCAAGCACCCACACGTCTTGTGCCAATTCTCAAATCCAAGGAGATTTTAGGTTTAATCCAAATGTAACTGAAGTGCGCACTACCCACTAAAAATGTCTCAGACCCCTGCTCGAGTAGGCATGGTCTAGAAACACACCTGGATGTCTGAGAAGAGCTGAGACATCAGCAGAGAGCATCTGGGAAGAGCCCTCGGCTGAAAACAGTAATTCTATTTATAGGGCAGGACGTGAACAGCCCAGGGACAGGGATTCTCAGGCCACACACAGAGCAATGCAGCCAAACAAGTGCCTGAAGGAACTGCAGCTCTAACTTAGCTCTGCCCTTCCTGCCACTTGAGCAGGATGGAAGGAAAGGGGACAATCCTACAGCCAGACCCTGCGAACACAGCTCACGTCATTCAGGCACAGCCACTTTTTCACCAGATTTCGCATGTGAGCGATCACACAGAGTGACAGAGCTGCCCCAAGCCGTCGCTGACTCACATCACGTGCTCTTCCAGCTTTGTCATGCTGGTTCCTAGCCTCCTACCTTGTGGTTGACGCTAGTGAACGGCGTGTTGTCAGTGATGGTTTCAAAAGGTGACCTGGCTCCGTTGCCATCTGTTGGGGTTGCTACTTCCCAGCTGAACTGTATTGAAGACTGGTTGATCCCAGCCTCGCTGCAGCGTTCCTTCGTGACCAGGTACTTGGGGAAGTGAGGGTCGCAAGGAGTGACGCAGATAAGCGGATAGCCTGGTGAAGGGGATTTCTTAGCACCATCCTTAGTCACTTCTTCCACCCGGTCGTAATCAGCCAGCGTGACGACCTGTATAGATGCAAGACAGCAGGATTTGCTTGGGGCTGATAGGAAGGGCAGAAAAGGCAATCCTTCCCACGAAGTCCAAGGATGCTACATAATTTCAGCTCTTTAATTTTATTTTGGAAACCCTACTGGGGTTTTCAGTCTGTATTTAAAGGGTATTAAATCACATCCATTGCAATGGGCAACTTACCACGGGAGGTGCTGGTAGAATCAGGCTACCTGACGCCTCCTGATCCAGAATAGTCACTATAGCAGTGCTGGTATCTCCTAGAACAGCTTCCACCGGGTCATCTGGACCCAGCACCAGAGAAAAGGACTCATGCCACTCCCGGTCTTCATTAGACATGATCTCTACCTTAAACATGATGTGGTTAACACCTGTGAGAGGAAATGCAAGAGAAACAAGAGAAAACTCGATTTGTCATCAGAATTTGCTCTCAAGTTCTCATAAAAACCCTGCACAGCTGGTCTAGGCTGTGACTACTGAAACATTATGATGAAATACGCATTCTAAATTTTATTTCTGCTTGCTGCTACTAATAACTTAGTTCCTTCCACACAGTAATCTACTCTATACATAAAACTCCAGCTATGACAACTGATCCAATTGATGAGGTGAGAGATGTACTAGCAGATGCTGTCTGAGGATTAATAGTGCCTGTCTTGTATCAGCTGCCTGAGGTAAAAATCTATGATCCAAAGTACATCCCACCCACGCTGTTAGCATCTCTGCTTGCTCTCATGCCAGTATGCAGAACTGTTCAGTGAGGGCTTCTTGGTCCAGCAACATCATCTGAGCTGCTGTGTTGGATTCTGAAAGATCTCTGCTGAGACTGACATCCCCTGAGGATCACTTTACTCTTGCATGCTGGGTGCCAGTGCTTCTTTCTCTGTTCTGATCATCCCTTATTTAACAGTTCAGCCTTTTACAGCCATAGCAGAGCGCAAGGCTGCAGCCCAGAAAAGTCACACTTTAAAAAAGACCACGTAGTAAGTGGCCTATGTAATGTAAAAGACATTATTAAAGAGAAAAAAATACCTCAAACCAACCAAACCCCAGATCCTTCTCATCCAGCAGGGAACTGCGAAGGGATGAAATGTTGCACACAAGAGAAAACATGGCACTCTTTGGGATGGCCTTCCCCCTTTTTGAAAATTCTAGTGGGCAGAAGCTCTCAACCTTCTTTCTACCTCCTTAGGCACTTGCAGTCTCCTCAGTAAAGAGTTTACCACCTCCAGGCTTTCACTCCCACCTCCTTCTGTGATGAGCCCAAGATCAAACCCCAAATCAAATCTAACCACCAAAATCTAAAGGTTTATTATGCACTTTAGGAGCAGTTGCATCTGCATTGTATTGTAAACTTCACGCAAAATGTGTCTTTTTCCAAATCTCCTCAATGTTTCCCTTCAATGCTCCTTTCTAACACGCATAAAACATCACTGGTCAGGCCACCACCTCCAACCTTCCCTCCAAGTACCCTTTACCTGGGCTGAACTTGAGCATTCGACTCTTGGGGTAGTAATCCACTCCAGCCTGAGCCGAGCCATCGCGGGTGCTACAGCGGACTTTCGAGGTCCTGTTCTGGTCCCCTCTCCGGACCACCTTGATATTTAAAACAGCAACACCCTCTGGGCCAGGTGGCTCCCGTACTTGGTACGCAGCTTCTTCAAACTCAATGGTGGGTGCTAAAGAAAGATGGGAATTAGGGCAGGAAGGGGGGAAAATCCCAACACATGTATTGGGCTACAAAGGATGGCAAATGCATCTCCCAGCCCTGCCTCCCACTGAACTCCGTGTCCTCAAATCCATGCCACATGATGGGACTAGAGCCCCTGCTAGCAGTCACGCCAGAGGAACCTGGCATTCCCCTTCTCCGCTGGGACACTGTGGAGGGAAGGCGACATCTCCCAGGGGAAGCACAGCAACTCCCTCTGCAACTCCAGGGGAATGGGAAGTGGGGCTAATGGAGGGTTCAAGACACCGTTATTCAGTCTCTCCCTTAAGACCAACCCAGTGCACAAAGCCATCACATCAGTGACCTGCACTCAGAGCTGTGACCACAGAATCACCGAGGATGGAAAAATCCTCTAAGCTCTTCCAGTCCAACTGCGACCCCGACCCCACCGTGCCTACTAAATCACGTCCCGAGGTGCCTCATCTACAGGTTTTTTGAACATCGCCAGGGAGGGAGACTCCACCACTGCCCTGGGCAGCCTTTTCCAATGTGATTGCAGGCATTCATGTGCACTAAATTAAACCACAAACTGTATGAGGCTGTGCTGACTGCCTTGGAACTACATCCTACACTACAACTACAGCCTTGTTGAGCGTCCTTTGCTTACCATCTTCGTCATTGGTGACAGTTATGGTTGCCATGTCTATCTTCCCAATCCTAGCTCCACTCCAATGGTTTCCAAGCGGGCTACCAAGATAGACCTGGAACTGCTCTTCTGGTTCAAAGGCAGAGTCATCGCTGATATGAACACTGCAGTTCTTCACCTAAAGGCAAGTAAGCAGAAGAAAACAGCAAATATGCATAAATCCGATGAAGCTATCTCAAGGGCACACTGTACTTCACCATCAAGGGTTTAATGTTCAAGTACTGGTCAATCCTGGAAGAAACACTTCTATTTTTAAGGTTGCTACTTCAGTGTGGACAACCACATAGTTACATGATGAGACACAGCAGTGAAGACATCTACATTCACGAATGGACAGCTCTGTGCTACAACAATCCTGAGTCTTTCTGACACAGAGGATTTGCATTCTATTTTTGACCAGTTCTATCATGACACAAACAACCCCTCCTTACTTGTATTTCCAGGACCAGAAGGATTTGTGACTTTAAGCATCTATGAAACTTGTTTGGACAGCCTCTATCAGCTCCCTCTGACAATGCAGAATCGAGGCGATCCCATCAAGGCTTTTTTATTCTCCTCCTCCCCTTTCCTTCTCACCTTCTCTCCTTTCAAGAAAGTGATGCGAGACTCCTCTGCATCCCTCCTCTCTGCAAAGTCCTCCATCACGTCTGCTGTCTGGCTCTGGGTGTAGCACCTGACAGAGGACTCATAGCTCAGGTCCCCGCTGCGGATGATGGGGATGTGCAGAGTGCCCTCCTTCTCCTTCACTATGTACGTGTCCTTGGAGAACTGCATGCTTGGCACTGCAGGAAGGCATAAAGAGAGTCAAGTAGCATTGAAGCTCTACAGAGATGGGAGCTATTTGAGGTACATACACCCTGGGAGAACTGCTGCAAGGAGTCTGACAGCTGGAAAACAGAACAGCAGCTTCACTGTGCCTCAGAAAAGCACCTGCTTGCAAACCAACAGCTGATGAAACTGGTTCCTTCCATATAATTTTGGAGTTGTTGCAATGCACTGGAGAAAAAGACAGGGCTTGTGATACAGAGATGGTGTCGATACAGGGATGGTGCGATTGTGAGGCACATCTGGAAGGGATTACAACAGGACTCAACACTGAAATGGATGCTGTGTCTTAAAGCACCATCCTACTGTCTGTGGACAAATAGTTGGCAGAAGAGGGCAGACCTCAACAAAAGATACAAAGGCAGAGATGATTACAGACTGCTACAAATTTAGATTATACACTGTGCGCTTTCCTTACGCGAGCAAACATGGGAGATGTTAAAACACAAAAAAGCAAACCCGTAATGGGACTTCCTCATGTTGCAAGGGGGAATTTAGCTCACAGAAAGCATGAAATGAGGACTGAGCTTGAAAAAGAGGAAAAGCACATCTGAAAGTGAGGGAACACTAAAGGAAAGTAATTTCTAAAGACTCCGAGCTCTTGCGGACAGTGAAGAATGGAAAGAAACAAGGCAGCCAAACAGAATTGGAGGATCCCAAGAAAACGGGCTAAATCCAGCCTAGAAATAGCACAACCTGGACCAGCCTCCTGCTGCGAGGAAGTGCTGAGGAGAAGGCTAGGAAGGACCAAGCAGAGCTGCCACGGATAACGTACCATCTTGGAAAATGTCATTAATGGCCACAATTGCTTGGAACGGCTTTGTCAGCTCCGCTCCGTGGGGTGAGCTGAGATAAACAACAAACGTCTCCAGCCCTTCTATTACTGGGTACTGCGCATCATCCAGGATTGTCAGAGTGCAGAACTAGAAGGAAAGCAAAAGTCCTGCTTTTAGAGATGCAAAGCTGTCGTCCTTCCCAGCACTCACATTTGTGTGTCTAATGTAAAGGTATTATTCTGAATTCATTAATCAATGGCAACAATGTTCTACATAAAGCCAGACTGTCATTTCCAAGAATAGGCAGACACCTTTATCCTGAGAGAGATGGCCTGACACTGAATCTTCTCTGGCTGGAGTGCTGATCAGATGTGAGATGTGAGTTGGTGTCTAGCAGAGTCAGTAACAATCCTCAGTGGCCTCGAGAGGATTTTGAGAACAGGCAAATGGCAAATATAGAGCATGCACATGAAAAAGAGAGAAGGGTCATCTGACAGAGCAGAATCGTCAGGAGTCAATGTGGCTCCTCACCTCTTCTGTCTTGCCTGGCCTGAAGTCTATTTTTCTGGAGCTGGGGACATAGTCAGTTCCTGGGCTGGCAGACGGAGGGTCTGACATCCGAGTAGCACACCACACCGACACGGGGGTTGAGAGATCAGGTCCCTGCCGGAGGACTGGAATCTCAATGTTTCCTGCATCACCCGTCGCGCACCAGAGAGAACCAAGATGAGAAAGCAGCCACACACCACAAACCCTCTTCTTGCCCTTCACCGTGCCTTTCTGCCCTCCCCACTGCTCCTGCACCCAGCACAGGCTATTGCAGAGAACAACCCCTACCCTTCCCACAGGGACAGAGGGAAGAACAAAAACTCTCTGCATATTTTTTTTACCATTCTGCTGCCGTGCCTTAAATTGCTCCTTTCAATACCTCTTCCAGGTGAAATCATGCTTTTACGGTAAGCACCCCAATACATGTGGAGCAGCCCCAGGGGAGCTCCTGACTCCTCCTCACCTGCAGCCTCACTGACGGTAAAAGTCGCATTCCCCAGGAACACGGTCGAGGCGTCGTTGGGGCCACTGATGAAGATGTTGGCTGAAGCCCGGCTACCAATGCGTGCGTTGGCTGAAGCATCGGCCAATACGATCTCAAACTCCTCTTCATCTTCGTATTCGCTGTCATCGATCAGTGTGATGTCACACGTCATCCTGGTGACACCCGGACCAAAAACAATGCGGCTGTCATCGGCCATCCCCCGCGACTTGAAATCAGAGCCAGATTCCAACATATAAAGGCTGCTTCCCTTGGCTGATTTGGGGACAGTGTAGCAGATGGCAGACACAGTGCTGCTGGTATCCCCTAAGATGCAACAGAAAAAAACCATAACTCTATGGAAATACTTCTACTTAACATCACTCACTTAGATAATAAAGAAGCATTAAGAAAAGCAGGTGAGGAGTAAAGAAGAACACCATCCCTGCTCTTAAACTTGCATAAAAGCTGGCTTAGCTCTGACTTCCAGGCACACTCCAAATCTGCACTCTGGGTTACCGTGGTCAGGAAACGAGGGGACTTTGCACATTAAAGAACATAGAGCACAGTGACAGGGTCCACGTTAAACACAGCATCTTGATCACAGAGAAGCAGCAATTAAATACAAGGGTTTGCTGCTGCTGGGGAGAAATAAATTCAGAAGTAAGGAGTTTTAACTGCATTAGTGAATCTTGCAGCAGAGCTGGGAAAGATTAAAAATGCCCTGTTTTGTTGCTTGCTGTTTCAGTTGTGCCACAAAGCTACTTCCAGAAAAAGAATCAACCTAAAAGCACATCCAAGCAAACCACAAGGAACATCACTTGTTTTAGGGGTCACTGTTATTTGACTGCCAACATGGAGCAGTTGTTTGCCAGAGCCTGGCAAAAGAATTTACTGCAAAGACTCCTCAGCAGCCTCGCAGTAATCCTAGTCATGGGATAAAAGGCTGCAGGATATATGCACTAAACCACTTCTGTTATCTATATGGAATTAAAATCCAAGCTTAGGCAGCCAGGCAGTCTCTCCACAGGTACTTCGCTTCTCCCGGTCCCCAGTTTACTGCTGGCTGCAGTCTCCAGGGTTCCCCATCTCATCTGCTATGCAGGTTCAGTCTCTGCACCCACAGCAGTGCTTACAGAGCCTCTTTCCATCCCATGCTGCAGAGACCTACTGGAGCACAGAATGGTGTCCTGCCTGGCTTGACTCACCTTTCCTTTCCACAGCAGCAGAGACAAGCCCAGCACTCTCGCTGACGTGGTACGTCTTCCTGTCGAACTGCAGGGTGGGCTCATCCTCTGCATCAGTGATAGTGACTGTGGCCCGGGTGACATTCCCCAGCAGTGCGTAGGCCGGCATGCTGAGCTCCACGGCAAAGCTCTCTGTGCTCTCAAAGATGTCGTCGTCATTAATGACGATGGTGCAGGCCTTGGTGTCCTCCTGCTCCTCAAACTGCACCTGGAAGGCAGCAAGTGGCCTGCTCTCTTTGGAGTGGTGTCTGAAACTTTCTGTTTTTCCTGCCTTACCCTTGCCTGAGACACACACACTGTCTGTGGGTGGCACCAGAACCCGCCCCAAACCAACGATAAATGGCTAGTGGAGGTCAAAGGCAGCAGCAAAGTCCCCCACCCCTTCTCACCTCAGCCATGGTTTCAGCCCTTTCCATGATCAGGAGTGACACCCCTAATTCAGGCAAGCTAAGTAACATTTGTGGCCTGCTGCAAAGCATGTCTGCCAACATAAAAACTGATGAAAAAAAGAGATTTTCTTTTGAAAGCAAACAAACCACACATTTTTAAAATGGAAATATACTCTCCTCTGTTTTTATCAGTCCTTTCATCCAGGCTTGAGGCATGCATGGTCAAACCTTCCCTTCCTGGTGTCCCCAACCTACCTGCCCTGCGTACTCCACGTAGTCCTGCTCTCCCGGCTGTGAACTAGAGCTGGAAGTGGCCGTTCCCTGCTCTGTGCGGCACAAAACGATCGCGTACTGGTTGAGGTTGCCAATCCGCCTCACAGTGACGCTCACAGAGCCTGCACTCTCTCTGACGTTGTAGCTAGAAATGTATCAAGCAGAGACAAATATTAAGCTGGGGTGTCAGCCCTGTGTGTTTACGCTGATACTGAGCACCACAGACAGAAGGACACAGATATCAGGGTTTTGGGCCAATGGCAGCTATGCAGCAACCCTGCTCCATGGTTTAACCTGGCAGAAAATTCTCACTGACTCGTTCCAACTTCCATATTGGCTCCTGTTGCCCCAACTTCACTAGAAATCAACAGCGTTGATTCAACAGGAATGCAACATGTGATGCTAAAGGGCACAGCAGCAAGACCTCAGTCCTGACAGGGCACCAGTGAAACACAGGCAAGAGTTGGGTTAACTGTCACAGAATTTCATTTCCACGCTGTAGGTCCAAACCACATATTAGAGCCCAACCTGCCTTGCTCCAGATAAGACTCGTCTGCAAGAAGAGTACTGTAAGTCCCACACCATTTACCTCGTGTATGTAAAGCTGAGGAGAGACCACTGGACGTGGAAGACGTTGCCACTGACCACATTGGGTTTGCTGTCCTTCACTAGGAACTGAAAGCTGTCCACGGTCTCCTGAATCTTCTCCTCGTGCATCACGTACCGAATGAGGCCCTGGTTCACATCCTCTGCCAGGAGGAGACATCCAATGAGCCAACCCCAAAATTCAGCAGCACATTTATAGATGAGCAATGAGCACAAATGCATCTACGTGGCTGCAGGGAGTGGGATCTCCAGGCACTCTTTACGCTTTTCTGACTTCCTTGGTCTTATATGCGGCAGAAGCCAGCCTACAAACTGTGACAATACCTCCTCGTGCCTAGTCTTTATCCATAATGGCTCATACTTAAGGTAAATTTAAAGCACTGTTGATGAAATGCAAAAAATATGAACTTGTCTGGGCAGCACATATTTCAGCTGTGTTCTATGTCCTAAAGGACTCCTCATTGCTGAGGTGGTTTGGGCTCTCTGACTTTCTGCAGTATACATACATTTCCCAAGCTTCAGCCTTAACATAACCTAAGTCTTTTCCTTCTTTTTTTCGGGGGGTGATTAGATCCACATGCAATATTTGCAGCTCTTTAATGTCCCGAGTCAAACCTCCAGCTCTAACAAGCCTGGAGAACCTGGGTGTGCTACATGACACAGGTTGGCATCTATAAGAAGAAATTACAGGATTTTTGCAGTTGAGAGTAAAGTTCAATTCTGATTTTTGACGCACCCTTGAGATTTGCTCCTTATCTTCTCCCCTCCCACCATTTTCTCCCTTCCACACAAGTTATCTTGACAAACAGGAGCAGCTGAAGGGAAAAAAGAACAGTATAGAGCCCAGTTTCCATACCCTGTGTAAAGGTGGTCACAGCTGTTCCTGGTTTCAGCTTATTCTCCACATAACCATTTCTGGGACTGGTTGTTATCTCATAAATCAGCTGCTTGTCATCAGTGTCGGGATCTGTCGTCAGTAATTCCTTCTTGGTGATTAAATTGGTTGCCTGGATTAAAGCCAAATCAAGAGAGTAAAACTCTGGAGACCCAGCAGCGCAAGCCTGATTGACTGTTCATCCACAACATCCAACCACCCCTCTGTCAAACTTTTCTCCGTGAGGGATGTGAAGGCACAGAGCACACCGTGCTGTCTCCAACAGACAGATGCCCCACAAAGTGCTTGACAGCAGGAAGGATTCAAATTCTGCCTCATATCTGGTTTGTTTAATACAAAAGGGCTGTGGCTCAAGGAAAAACAAGTTCAGAACAAGCTGCCCTGCCCTCCCTAGCTGGGGCTAAAAGCTATGCCAAATCTTTCGGTTTCGTCTGGAAACCACTGCTCCGTGAACCATGATGATGCTGAAGGGAGTCCAGGCTTGGAAAAAGTCATTTGCAAACAGCCTCAGGTTGAAGGATTCACTTGGGACAGCTCATGCTGCTTTACTGAGCCTGTACTCATCCTCTTTCAAATAACCTCACACAGATGTCCTTCAGTTCCACCATGTTTTTGCTTTCTCTTTAAAAAGAAAACATGTTTAACAGTAGGAGAAAAAGAGAATTAAACTGCAGGAGTGCTTTTTTTGAACTCAAGAATTTGAGCTGAGATAGCCACTTCTTAATACAATTTCTTACTACAGTTCCTTCCAAGCCTTTTTTTTTTTCTGGGAAAAACTGAAGCATTTCTTTGCAGTTAATGCTGGGTCCTCAAAAACAAGCACAAGAGAGAGTTTCCTGGGGTTTTGGTTGGACTTCAGCAAAACAAAGTCATGTCACAGCAAGAAATCCCTATACCACGGTTCTTTCAAATCCATTTATCTCTACCGTGGCTGCTGCAGCACATAATCAAGACTTCTCTGCCATCAGTGAAGCTGAAAATATACTGCCCTGGAGGGGCGCAGGGAAGGAGAAGAGGCAGGAGCTGAACTGCACTGCAAAGCTCATGCAAGAGCCAAGAAGAGCCCGTCTTGCTGGTCCTGCTGATGGAAGAAGATGGTCCAGGAGGCAATTTAGTGCCCTGGGGCTATGTGGCCTGGTTTAGGTAACAAAGCTGCAGTACAGGCATCCCTGCGTGCCTCTGCTTTTCCTAAGACACTTCACAGACACAGTGGGACACCTGTTCCCTATCTCAGAAATAAAAATGCTGAAGGATCAAGAAGTTATCCTGTTAAGCTCCTTCTCCTGGAACAGCCGAGAAACAATCTAAGCTGAACCCAGGCAGGCAGTTACCTTGCCATCCACGTACTCCAGCCACTGTAAACCCAGGTTGGTGACGACCCTGGGTGTTCCATCATCCACAGAAAGAATGTCCACCTTGAAGCGCTGTGGTGCTGCTGTTACAACCTGACAGGAGTTCACAGAGATGGCTGTTACTTTGGGAGTCAGAGCCTCATCCCCCACGTAACTTTGCTCCCTTCAGCTCTGTTGTGATCAAGGTATGGGAGCGAGTTTTCACACACACAGACTGGCACATCACGGAAGAAGCATATGGCAGCACATAACCAAGAACACACAGCTTTATCTTCAGTGGAGCAACAGCAGCTAAGTCTCTCCTTCTCTGAGAATAGGCAGTTTTTTCCTAGCCATAAAAAGTCTCCCTCACATCCCTTCTCCTCCCCTTACCTTCTTCCCCCCCTCCTCCACAATGAAGAAGGGATTGATCCCATCTGACACAGTGAAAGTGAAGCGATCCTTCAGGGAGTTGCTACCATCGTGGCTGTAGGAGATGCGGTTCTGGTAGACGTCATCCATGGTGAAGGTGGTGGCTGGGTGGTAACGCTGCCCGTTGCTGGTGCGTTCAATCAGGCCGTGCCGAGGGGGCTGCACGACCCGGAACGTAATGGATGCAGCCTGCATCAAGGAGACAGAGTAGCAAGGCTGATGAAGTGACCTCAGGACCAGGACGGGCAGGTCCTGTGCCCAGACAGCTTTCCCAGCACAGTGTTTCCAACCAGGGGCTGAAACGCAGCACCACACACGGAACTGAGCCCTGCCCTGCCTTTATCCCTCCCTCAAGGTTGCTGTCTACAAACCCACCCCAGTCAGGGGGAGCTGGGCTACAAAAATCACACCGAACTATTGGTTTGGCTGGTCCGAGATGGCTCCTGGCTTTGTGAAAACCCCTGGTACACAACAGCAGTCCCCTGATCTGCAGCCATTCTAAGCAACGTGCCCCCTGTCATTTCTGTCAGAGTGGAAGCAGTGACCAAGATCTTTGGCTCAGGGCCCCAAGAGACAGCCTGGAACGTTCTTGCTGCAGGGAAACTGCAGTGTGGTGAGGTAAAGCCAACATGACACCACTCAGCCTGTGGTCAGACCCAGGGGGAGGAAGAGGGAATGTAGTTTTAATCTATGCTAGGCATGAACTCAGCATTGAGGCTAGGCATAAGCTCAGTTCAGATTCACAGTGTTCAGACAGAAGGTGGGACACAGCAAGGATTAACTGTGATCACAACTTCTGAATGTTTTCCATGCAGGTTTGTTGCTTGTGTGTCTGAGACACCCCAGATGACGCCATTTCTCGAGCCAAGGCTTTTCTCTGCTTGCTCATTTACCTGTTTATACATATGAGCTGTTTGTTTGATGTTGTGATCAGGCAGGGTATGATCACAGGGAGAGATAACACTATAACCTCTCTCAGAACACAAGCTAATTTTTTTGGCAGCCCAGATATGCAGCAGAAAGGGGATGGAGGAGGGAAGGGGGAGCCCTCCCTTACCTCTGTGTCAGCGTCTGTTGCTTTAAGCTCAAACTCTGTGATGGTTTTTCTCACACCTTCCTGAACTGTCATCCCGAGGCTTTGCACTACAGGTAAGGAGTCATCCACAGGGTTTATGGTGATGTCAAATGTCTGGCTCACCTGGAACAGGAGGAAAATACTCTCTTGATGAATTAATTCTACAAAGAGTGCAACTCCATTGAGACAGTAATGCTTTAAGGAGACCACAGTGACCCACTGTGTTTGGGTCAGTACATTTTGACCCTGTTAGTGAGGAAACAAGAGCTTCTAAACTCAGATCTTGTGCACATAACCTCTATCTTTCCCCACTAATATATTCTTCCTCTTTCTGTGATGTTTATCAACACCCACTTTTCTCTCCCTTCCTCTCACTGTATTTGCAGTTATGATTTTTCCCTCTCACGAAGAAGGAAGAAGACACTTCTCAAGGATCTAACTGTACTTCTGGGTGTTTTTCAGTGCACTGGAACAAAGTTGAGCTCTAGGAGCAATTGGTAAGCAGATAAAAATCAGACATTGGAAATCTCAGTAAACCAGTCTCAGGAGGCTACATCTCCTGTGGCTCCCCCTTACCTTCACAGGCCTTGCTCCCTTCCCTGTGGTACGTAAGATGTCTCACAACAGGGCAAGAAAGAGCACCTACCACTGCCAAATGACTAGCCCGCGTGTGGTTTATTTCATTTATTTTACTATGTGTAACCGTAAGAAGAAAACTGACCCCATCACATCCTAAGGAAGCAATAGCTTACTCTTACTTAGGCCAAAAACCACACTGGAACTTACCTCGTTCGTCCCATCAGAAACAGAAAAGGTGAATGCATCTGTGTGCTTCTCAGCGTCACTGGTGTGGACATAACGGATGCTGCGAGAGGCCAAGTCTGCCTGGCTGAAGGAACTAATTCTTGTCCCTAGAAAAAGAGCAATAGGATAAACCATCAGGAGCTAGATGGACATACCCAGCCATAAGCACTCAGTCTTGGCTTGTTCAGCTCATTGCACCATGAACCTCAGCTGAACCAGGCATTTAGCTGCCACAGAGACTCCTAAAAACTCCGCGTAACAACTTTTAAACTACTGTAGAATGATCCTTTCTGCAAAAAGACAGACTTCTTTACCAGACTTACAGTTATACCATGGCAGCTCACATTGCCAGGACACTGTGCGGGGGATGCGAGCGAAAAAGAAGCTGTGAGGAAAAAGGAGGATATAACACTTCAATTTTCACTGCAGTGCAGCGCAGGGCCTCACTGAAGGGCAAAAGGCTTCCTGGCCTGACAGCAGTTTTCAAAAATGCCTTCCAAGTCTCTGCTTCCTCTTCTCTAACTTGTATTCCCCAACAGATTAAGCCTCATTTTCAACACTGCCTTCCATTATCATCTTTACAGGTCATTAACGTGGGATGCAGACACAGAAAGGTACCCGACAAGCATCTTACAAAGCACTCAAGCCTTTAGCTCTGACAGTTTGACAGGTTTGACAGTTTTAGTGCTCTTAACAATAACAAAAACCCTGACAAAATGTTTTCCAGCAGTTTATCGTGTTAAATGGCTTCTGACAAGTATTGGCCACACTACAAACGAAACCAGGATTTGATAGAAATAAATGAGCCACAACTGGATGGTTGGCCAAGGCTTCCTCAGAACTCATTAGCTTTAAAGGTTTGTGTTCTCTTTTGAACATGCCAGTACTCTCCTTAGGTTTAGGTCACTGAAATCAAAAGAACGACACTTTCACAGTATGTGGCTTTGTGTCATTCTCAGTCCACTACAGACATGAAAACCGCAGAAATCAGAGTCATCACATTTTAAGTAACAGGAGGAATAAAACTCTTAATCCAGCTCTTCCAGGTCTCCAAAGTGCAAAATTCACTGTTTAATTTGGAATCAAGACAAAAACATTGCAAGTTTTTAATTTTCTCTCAGCAGGCGGTACGCTTATTATAAGTTTCCTTCATTATTCCTACCCTTTCAATGTGTCTGCCCTATTTCTTACATTGTGAGAAGATAAGGTGAACCCCACACTAAAAACGGGCTGCTGCAACGGGATCGTCTGCGTCTTGAAAACACACAGCAGACATTTCCACTTCAATCTCATATTAATGAAAAATCTAATTCTAAGAAGCAATATAATTTCAGATGAGTGTAATCTACATTAGAAGAGCACATCACAGGGCAGCATAGATTTACAGTAATTAAATCAGAGAGGGGCAGGTCATTCATACAATCACTGGGTATGGAAAGCAATTCCAAAATTCTGAGCATATTCTGCATTTGACAGAACTGACCAGCTTCCTCTCTCCAAATTACCAGAATTCATTATTCATCATATCCATCACATCACAGCGTACTTTCCTTTTCTTCTAACTTGGTGGTTCAATCCCTTCCTCTCTCCAAAGCACAGCTGGGAGAAGAGGCTGGTGTTTGGAGATCAAGGGACGTACTGGCCAAGAGGGGGACTGCAACCAAGTTGTGTGTTCACCAAGGTGGATTCTATCACCACGGACATTAGGGGATGGATTGGTCTAGGTGGTGTTCTATATGCGGTCAGCAGAAAAGGCTGAAGGTTAGCCTGTTAAGCAGAGGCAGTAATAGGTACTGAAAGAGTTGTTCACAGCAAACAGGGCTGATCTGTGAAGTCCACCAGGCAAGGTTACCACGGCCATAAACTCACCCAGAGGCTGATTAAATCAATTACCGGGCTGCCTTGCCCCTGCTCACCCTATTCTCCAACTCTCTGGGCTAATGACCATCTGATTTCTAACAGGAAAGATGATTCTGTGCTGCTGCCTCCAAACACATTTGCCCCTCAGTGAATCCTCAGGGCTCGAAAGCCCCTCGGAGCTATGCTGCGAGGAACATCCAACAGAGTAAAAGACTGTCCTGCTAACCTGGGGAGGCCGCGTGCTCCAGGTGCCCCAGCTGGGGCTGTTTGATGAGTTTGTACTGGAGCCACGTCGGCTCACTGTCCTGGTCAGTGGCAGAGAGCTGGAGGGTCGTGATTGTCTTCGCCGAGTTCTCATCCAAGACCAGCCCTTCGTTAGCGATGATGGAGGGGGGAAATCTGTCCTCTGAAAGGGTTGAATATGAAGCTGAATTAAGAGACAGTCACCTTTTTTGCTTGGTGTTATTCACCGTCTGTACTTGGGCTCAAGCAAAAGACAACATACACACAAACATCCCTCTGACAGGTAATTCCAAAACAGGTACCCTGGGCCTTGGGATTAATTGAGGGGACAGTGACATTACAATGTCTTAATGACAATCTAGGCGGTATGAACATATTAAGGGGAATTTTTCTGCCTTTGTCACTGACTTTCTCAGAAGCCAACAAACAAATTTCTACATCCATAAACTCTCCCCACATCCCAGACTTCAAAGGCCTTTAATTAACAGCAAAAAAATGCACCTCAAGAAATACATCTTAACACGTGGGATGGGAATCTACCAAGGCCTAAGCTTTGCAGCAAAGAAAATGTAATCTCAGCACTATCTTTTACCTAATACGTTAATATAAAAAATCTGGTCCGTCCGTTTGTTGCCATCTGCATCGATCACATCAAAGGTGAAGGCGAAATTTCCACCAGGATCGCCTCTCCTGTGACTGTACACCACTTGCCCTGGAGAGAGGGACAGCAGAAAAGAGGTGGTTTACTACAACGTGCATCATTTTCAGTTTCAAACCAGGATGGCATCGTAAGCTGAGGGATCTGGGGCTTGACAGAGCTCCTGGATTTGTGTTTTATGCCTTTTTCTCTTTATACTTTTTCTCCCGCTGTGACAGACTTTTTACCACTTGCTTAACAACATGTTTTTCTACTCTAACCTAACAAATTTATTGTACTTCTTTGTCTCTCCTTTCAGGTCATCCTCTCCCTCTCATAAAAATAGCAGAATCTTAAGTTGAAAGGGACCCAATAAGGATTGTGTCCAACTCCCTGCTCCTTGCAGGGCTACCTAAAATGGTCAAACATTACTTGCCATGACTATCTAAAATCAAGCACTCTCACCTTTATTTATATCAGCCTGGGTGAAACTTTTGACAGGTCCTTCAGCAGAGATCTGGACTGGATTATTAGTTTTGATCAACTGCAGATGGCCCACAATGGGATCCCTCTTCACGACAAATCGGATCGTTGTGTCATCTGAATAAATAGCCACTGCTTTCAAGTGCTGAGCTGTGAGCTGTGCTGCAGAGCCTGGACCAGAGAAAGAAAGTCCACAAGGCTTCAGCCAATCCAGGTAAGCAACTGGTTTAGACTGGACCACATAGCAATCCCAAGTAATACCATTCTCCTCCCTCTCCTCATACCAGCTGGGAGCTGCAGGTCCCTGTTGACAGCTAATGTGGGTGGCTGCTTCTTCGGCAGTTCCATTGAGAACTCCAGCTTCCCCGTCTGTGTGTAGAGACTATCCGTGATGGAGAAGCCAAACTCATCTGTTTGTGCTGCTGCACCACTCTGAGTATAAACAATCAGCTCATCCAAAATGTCCTGGTAAGTGAAGGACGAGCCCGTGGACAGCACACGTCCATGGTCTGGGTGCTCAGCAGCAGTCTGCCTCCTGCGCAGATGACCTGACAAACAATAGATGGATGAAAATTATGGGGAGAAGACAGCTTGCTGAGGATACCTTCCATGCACAGCCCTCACTAGTTGAACATGACTTGCTCTATCACTGCAGATAGGTGCTAGTTGCTCAGCTAGTTGCTTTGGAACCAAACCTTGCAAGAGGAAACAGGGTAACACAAGAGAGAACTTCCCAGGGAAATGCATGCAGTCCCCTCTTCCCCTCTCCTACAAATGGTGAGAGACAGTTCTCAAAATACGGGTTTGTTGTGAAGTACAATCCCTCCGTCCTGCTGGCCCAAACACGGATTAAATGATCTCTAAGGTCCTCTCCAACCCAAACCATTCTATGATCCTACACGCTTCATACAAATATGCCATGCTCCTCTTTCACCTCAAGGGCAATTACAGAGATACAAAGACACACAAACATACAAAGACATTCTCTCTCCTACCCCTCCAGCCTGTCAGGACTTACCATGTTCAGGACTTTTGGTAACTACGATGATGAGCTCTCTGTTCTGGGTGTCCAAGTCCTGCAGGTTGAGGGAGGCGTTGGTAACGACCACCCCTGAGCCCTTGCGCACTCGGACAGGCTCCAGCACCATCTTCGGGGGCTCATCGTTCTGACGCTGCATGGGTCCCAAAGGCATACAGTCAAAAAAGGGAAACGGCCAAGGAAAAATGACTGCTGCCCACCTGAACAACATACAAGCTCCCAAATTACTGTATCGATGCCGATATTCCTTAATGGGCTACAGCAGTCTCTCCAAACCTACCAAGCATCATGATACTTCATGAGGAGAAACCAGAGAAATAAGCCCCAGGGAGGAGGGTGCAATGCACAACTGGCATCAAAGGGGAATTACGTGCCTGTACTAGAGGAAGGAAGCAGATAGGAGGAAGGAAACTCCTTTCAAGGTGCTTCCCACAGGGAAGCTTGCATTTTAGAAGTCATGTGTCTGTGTGAAAGGAGAGGGCTCTGGCAGCCGGAGCGGACAGGGGTACCTGAATTGTGATGTTAATGCTCTGCACCTCAGACTGGCTAAAGCCATCGCTCACATAAAAGCTGAAAACATCACTTGTTGGCTCGATGCTTTCATGGACACTCTGGAAGTAATAAATGCGGTTCTCTAGAACATCTTGAAGGGAAAAGGATGCGTCAGTGGTCACAGCAGACTCACTCTGCGGGCCAAAGCTCTCACCTGCAAACCAGAATACCACTAGTGAAAGGATGTTCAGCTCACTGATGAACTAAAAATAAAAGCAGCAGCATTAGAAGAACAGTACGTTATGAAGGGTGCAGAAGGACGTTCTTTCCTATAAATGGCTTGTCATCTTTGTAGAAAGCAATCTGCTGCATTAGAGCAGGCATTAGGGAAGCTGCAGTCATATGCAGAGTATTATGATTTAAGTAAACTGCTGTATGCCACTCTGGTTAGGAATACACACGGGATCAATCAGAGAAGTTTTATGGATGAATGCCTTTGGACAATACGGTATAAATCCTATCTTTCCTTGATAATACAAGGATATAAGAGAATATCACCACCTTGTTCTGCCACAGCTCTCACAGCCTTAAAGCTTGCTGGGACATTTAAAGGATTTTAGCAAAGTTTGTCCTGTGTAACAAAAAAAAGCCAAAATGAAGCCATGATGAAAATACAACATAGGGGCTTGAAAAGGCTCTTAATAGCCCAGTCTCACAACACAGAGCAGCCTCCAACAAACAAGAATTAGAGGGAAATGCTCCCCAGAGACAGTTTATTTTGTAGCGCTGACCTTAGGAGCTCATTATGACCAACTGACGCCAACCAGCACTACAGTGAGATTAGAACGTGCCCCAGCGTGGCAATTCCTACATTTTCCCTCATCAGCCAGGAGGAAGAAGACAGAGCCAAGCAGTTTACCTGTCTTCGTGTTTTCAATGTAGCCATACATAGGCAGAGTGATAACTGTGACTCTCAGGTCCTCCTTGGTGGCAGCATCATAACCAGCAGCTAAGTGGCGATGAGCCAGCAGCGGGACCCTGCCCCCCTCATCCACCTGGAAAGGAAAAGCATATGGCAAAACTACCGCCAACTGCACGCAAAACACAGGAACACAAGAACTATTACTGAACGAATCTGCCCTTACGGAAGAGGTTTCCCTGGTCCTCATGGTGTTCTCACTTCTCTGAAGTCCTGTTCTATCCTCACCCTGATCTGTTAAGCATGAAATCAGCTGGGCAGAACAAAGCCTGCCCGGCTCCCACGAGGAGCCTGTGAGTGCTTTATCCAGGCAAGAAAAGAGCTGGCAGAGTCATGCTGACCTCTTCGAAGGCGAAAGCTGCCTCTGTTGCTGAGCAAAGCCTTTTGAAGGCAAGGGAGGAGGGATGCAAAGCTGGAAAGGAGGAAGGTGACTTCAAAAGGCTTTGATAAGGAGCCTGTGTATCAGTCCAAAGCACCAGATGTTTTTAGACCCGTCTTCTGCTCATCTTTTACATACAAGCTGGTGAAATAAGGGACGAAATATTAAACAGGCATAAGGATACCCTAAGGAGAAGCCAGCTCCTGACTAGAACAGATGCAAACACTGAGGTTCAGGGATGCAGCAGTACTATCAGCCTCCTCTGGCCTCCAAGGAATCTGTTAACCCTTTGCACTCACAGGATTGCATGTGCAACACCACGTTTCTTCAGTGATCTCCCCTCAGTCTAGGAAGACTGTTCAGTTGCACAGGTCTAAGACATTCTCGTCACCGTTCCCAGTATCCTGAGTAACCACTTACAGTGATGTGGTCAGCAAAAGCAATGAGTGATGGCATTGCGCGGGCAGGCGTGATAGTGATGGTGAACATCTGCCTGTCGAGCCGGTTGTTATCAGCATCAAAAACAGCAAAGTGGAAGATGTCTGTCACTGGCTGATTGCTGGTCTCAAACACGGTGGAGTAACTGCAGAGGTCAGAACACAGTTCAGGTCAGGGAGTCTCACTGACCACGCAAATACATCTCACTCCTGCATTTAGAGGTGAAGGGCAACTCTTGGAAGAGAGGTGGTATTTCTGTTTCCAAGCCTCCTTCCTCAAGTTCTTTTAAATCACCATTTTGGTGCTGCCTACCTAAAGTCCACCATGACATTGCAGAGAGAAAAGGCCATAAGTTGAAGCTACACCTGGCAGCTGAGACATGCATAAACCCCTGATTCTGCACATAGGAAATGCTCTCATTTGTAATCTCATAGGACACAAGAGCCAAGAAAGGAAAAAAAAAATCTTTGATGCACAGCATTAACATAACACAGCCCACTGATCTCTGCGGAAAGCCCACTGAGGTTTGAACTGGCATGGCTTGAAGGAAAACAGCTCTTTTGATACCTGATCCTCTGGTTGTTGATGTCTTCCATGGTGAAATTATAAACCTTGGAAAGCTCTTCATCACGAGAGTCAGACTTTCGTAACAGGGTGCCATATGCAGGCAGAGATATTAACTGGATTCTTATCTCTGAGTCAGGAGAATTGTTGTCCTAAACACAAAGAAACAAACCAAACCAAGATTAGCTTTTGTTTTCTTCCACTAAAAATGGAAGAAGGGGAAAAATGTTTTACAGGGAAACATATCAAGCTGGCTGGGTTGGACCCACAGCTGATTAATTACACATGAACCTATTTTGGAGAAGAAAGTCAACTGTGTTGACATTCTCAGAATCTACCACCAAATTTATTTTCACTTTCTCTCAGCTCAGAGAGGTTTTCTTTGTGCCCTTGTATCTCATCAGCACAATCCCCCAGAAATAAACCTGGTATTTTTGCTTTCAAATGACTTTCAGCTCCTAGCAGACTGGAGTGTTTATGTAATACGCCTTTCCTAACTACAGATGAAGTGAGCCAAAATTTAGCTGAGAGCAGAGGGAGCAACTGCTGCCCACCAGTTACACAGAGCTAAGTTCAATTCTTAGCAAAAAAAAAGGTTAGTGTGGAGCAATGCTGTAAAAGACTAATTCACATTAAACTCAAAGCTGATTAGCCCTCTTTTTAACTACAGTAAGCACAACCAGCTCTATGATATCACAACTCAGAGGTCATCTTTCTCCTGGAAGGTTTTGTTGGTTGCTTGGAAGGTAACAGCCAAAGCAGAAATCTTCATATCCTCAGCATATGGGTTAGGAATGAAAACCTCTTTTCCTTGTTCTCTTACTCAGATTAAACCTGAACAGCTCCCTTGTCAGCCTTCCTCCTTAAGAGGAGAACAGGACAGACTGTGACTCATATCCAGGCCTGATTCCTTGGAAATAACCATTTATCTGCCTTCTTATCACTTTCTTGCCTCCTGCCTTATACCCTGCAGTTCCCTAAGCAACTCTCTGACAGCCACCGCCTTAGGTCTCTCCAGCCTTACACGTGAGCTGCAATCGCTCCTCCCTAAGGGGATCATATCTGCACACCTGAAATCCACTGCTAGTGCATTTACTGCTAAATATCTGCAAGGAGTGAAGAACTTTTCTCCTGAATTTCATGGCGGGACAGCTCTTGTACGAGACACAACCTGGCACCAACTCTGAGCTACCAAGCTGTGCGGCATCTTTGGTTGCTTACACCACCCCTCTTCAAATATGCCCAGAAAAGAACCAGGTGATTTTGGGAGGGAGGTGAAGGGGCTGAAATTTTCAAGGGATTATCACTTAACAAATCGAGGTGCTTTATTAGCAGGTCTGTTTGAGACAAAAATCTGGCATTAGCTCAGTTCTCATGTTTAGCATGGCTGTTCATCTCTGTTCCAGTCAATCGGGGATAGCCTTAAAACCCCGTTGGATGAAAGGGTCTATTATCCCCTATTTGGCAGCAGCAGGCAGGACGCAGTCAAAACTCCAGGTCTCTGCCAAGAATCCACACTGAGAGCAGAGGGGTGTGTGCAGCGAACGTGGGGGTATAAGGAAGGGGAGGCCGGTAGCATTCATTGGCTTTAGAAATAGAAGAAAGCTTACAACATAAGCGAGGTGCAATCGAGAGAGAGTCACAGAGCTTTTACTAGCCACGGTGGCTGTCAAAAAGCAGCCCAGGGCCAGCTGCGGACCGTTGTTATCCAGCAGGGACACTTCCACCCTCAGCACTGTGGTCACTGTGGTGACACCATCGGTGACAGAGATTTCCATGCTGTCCTCTGCTGCCGATGAACCATCGTGCACGTACTGCAGAGCATTTTGAGTGACGTCCTCGTAAGTGAAGGTGTCACCTTCCCAGAAAGAAAATGCACAAGTCAGACTTTGTTCAGCGCACCAATTCAGTTCAAATGACCCAAGCTCCCAATTTAGCGAAAGACTTAATCATGTTCTAAACTGGCATTTAATACCATCCTTACAGGGATGTGAGTTATGAAGACATTTATGAAGGAGCTAGTTTATATGCACAGCAGAGGAAAAGCTGTAACCTTCACAGTTTCACAGACACAGTGGCTCTTCGTGATTCTCTGGGAGTGCACAGATCCTTCTGTTTTCCCAGCTGCTTTGTAAGCTCATGCCTATCATAGCTAGATAAGGCTCCACGTCTTCTGCTGGCACTATTCTCCTACAGATAATATTTGTTCATCTGATCACACACTGAAAACTGCTGCCAACAAAATCAACAGTGAAACTCCACAGAAGCTTCCAACTGCTGCATCACAACAGGTTTGCATGGACTTCAGGAGAAACGTTCGCTATGTTACTTCACTAAATTACTTCAGATATAACTTAGCATGTAAAACAAAACACCCCTTTTGATCAGTAGCTGGTCACGGTTATCGTAGCCAGCCCACACATACCTGGTGCAGGAAACGCACTGACTCAGACAGGAACTAAATAACAAATAGGGAAATGTCTTTCACACTCTCCTGCCAGCAGTCAAACACCTCCAGGCAGAAAATTCACATGCTTGTGGATGCAGCCATATCTGCTGGATGCATCTGTCGCCTCCTGGTCAACTAAACCAATTGTGTGGACAAGCACATGGTGATCCCCCTCCTGCCCTGAGGGGGCAGCTCAGCTCACCTGCTCTCATGCGCTCCTGCACGCCTGCACTGTACTTGAGCACAATGCCATGATGGGGAGGTTTCACCAGCTCGAAGAACAGACCCTCAGGAGCTGTATCTGTGTCGCTCACGGCTAACTGGATCCCTGTGCAGGAAAAGAAATTACAACTTCAGTATCCTCAGACACTACACTGGAAATATCCCTTAGGTGTCTAGATGTGCTCTTGGGAATGGAGTCAAAAAAATGTAATGCAGTCAGCATGCAAAAAGTGAAATAATTCTGGAGCTGCCCTTGGCCAAGAGCTTGCTGGTTTCATGGAAATAATTAGTCCCCTGATGATGCTCAGATCAGAGGTTGTATCAGAGAAGTTATTGCAAGTATAGCTCATAAATGACAGGTATTCAAGCCCTAAGCTTATGATAGAGATGTGCACATGTTCATATAGGAGGGGGTATCTACAAAAACCCCAGAGAACTTGCTGACACAAGCAGAAAGCGGCTTACCCAGAACAACCCAGCATTCCAGATCACACCACTAACAAACAGTTCAGCAACTGCAAAGCAGCCTTAGAAGGAAGAAGTAGAGAAGCAGCAGGGCCCTGATCCCGTTCTCCCCTCCCTCAGCCAGCAAATGGACCTGTCGTACGCTGGAGGAGGACTGTCATCTCCCCAGGCATTTTTCTGAGGCTTCACTGCACCATTTTCTCAGTGGTTGCTGTTACGCCTGCACAAGCACAGATCCTTAGCTACATGGACAGAGGTGAGTGAGAGTCAGACTCTCCCCTGCTTCATCCATGCGGCGATCAGTAGCTGGCAATAAACACCCCACCTCTTCCATGCTACTCACCAATGGTGGCTTTGCCACCCTGGCTGACCTCCAGAAATGGAGCTGCCATCTGGAAGACTGGAGGCTGCTGCTCAGCAGAGAGCAAATGAATGACAAACACCATCTCCGGGGTTGTGTGTTCTCCATCAGACACTAGACGGGGACAAAAACCGGATGTGTCTTTAGGGACTTACTGGGGACATTCACCTTTCCGTGCAAAATCACCACCCCACATCATTGACTTCTTTTCCACTTTGCTGACCTGCACCTTTGTCCATGGACACACACAAGCAATTCATGCCTGCTAAGAGTATTTAGGACAGATTCCAGGCCAACTACTGGAAAGAGAGGTATCTACTGATCTGCAGCTTAGCTTCTACAAAACACTGCTGGGACAGAGATGAATTAATATTCCTCAGGCACGTACATTTGCATGAATTCCTACTAAGTGCCCATAGGTGTGCTTACGGCAAAAAAAAGGCTAAGGAATAACAGGCAACTTGAAAGGCACAAGGAAAGAGCAAATGGTTCACATACCTGTGAATCGGAAGTTCACTGACTCCGGGAGACCTGAGGGGCAAACACAAGCACAGAGTAACTGTTGTCTGGACAGGAAAGCACATACTGATGGAGATTTGAACAACTATCAGAGAAAGAAAGTGCTGACATTCAACCAGACTGGAGTCTTTCCTCACCAAGGAAAGTGTTCTTCCCTTGCCTTTGTTCCAGGTAACGAAATAGAATGTGCTACTCCCTCCTCCAAATAGTGAAACTCCTCGTGATGTCAGTGGAAGGCATAGTGATGCCTAGAATCGCACCTACCATGTCCCATCATTTCACCACACAACCTTGAGCATCAACTGGTCAAATAAGCTTGAACTTGGCCATATATTTACCCCTCTGCCTCCTGCTCCAGTTTCTCCTCCAATGGCAGAAAACTTCAAAAACTCATAATTTCATCAATTCTAGTCCCAGTCTCAAGGACTAAATCCCATACACAGCAAAGATCTCAAGCATGGGGCAATTCTAAACGCTGCAGCAAACACTGTTGTATCCCCGTAATTCCCTGGATGTTGCTGCACCAAACCACAGGGGTAAGGCTTGCTGAACTTGCAAGAAAGGAGTGAACTCTTGGTACACTCCTCCAAGGCAGATTCCTACTAAAGTCATTCCAGTACTGGAAGAAAAGCAGCAGCCCAGCTACCTCTATCAGTCTGACAGGGCACTACAAAGATCACTCAGTTTCTTACCCGCAAAAGAGAAGGCAATGATCTCTCTCAAGTGAGGAGCTGCAGTTGGCGGACGATAAGCAATCTTGCCATGGTTTATATCTGCTTGGGTGAAATACCTGACCGGGAAAAGAGGCCTGTCCCTATGCTCCACAATACCTACAGAGACAGAGAGCTCAGTATTACCAGGAGGAATTAATTTCATTTTTAAAACAAGGTACCAAAGGAAACAGCTTCTTTGTCTGTCCCCAAATACTTCTTTTTGCATCCTGATTGAGTCTGATAGCTGTAACTGTATCAAGGATGGATTCTGGGGATGTGAGAAATTAAACAGACTCCTCACTCAGATATTTCTTCCAATACCTCTCAATAGAGAGGTGGAAAGCAGAAAGCCCTGAGGAACATCATTCAATATATTGCAGACAATAGTGAGAAAACTGTCCCAGCTCTGCAGCTTACTTTTAAACACTCCAGAGAAATCAGGTTAAGAAACAAGGTGTTTGAAAGGTAATGAAGGAGGCTGAACAGATTAACAGATGCCTCCACAGAATGATACTGTGAAGGAAAAATTAGATGTGCTGAGCAAGCATGGCTATTAATTCATCAGGAAGCTGCTGTGTTCTGAACAGGTGCACTTGCCTTGGCCGGGAAGGAGAGGGACAGTCACGTTGAACAGGATTTCCTCACTGGGAATCTCCAGGTCTACAAAGGAGAGGTGATGGGGCTCAATCACTGTCACACGGTCCTCCAGCACCTCAACAAACACATTAGACCATGAGCATCAAGGCCAGAGACATGGGAAGAGTCACCCAAAAATGCATCGAAAGAGAATATGTTTTGCTAAAGTTAAACGTAAGAGAGTCTTTGAATTTAAAGGCCTAGTTCTTAGATCTAAAATCAACACGGGATGGACAGGCTGCACCTTTACCTAAAGTTTCTCAAACTTGTACAGAATAGAAACTATTTGGGAGGAGATTACAGAGGAGAGTAAAGCTTGATAAACTTCCTGGATGAAGATGCAATCAACTGCCGACATAGTTTCCTGGTGTATCTGATGTGGCTGGACTGGATTTGCTTTTAAAAGAAATGCTGAGAATGACTCAGGTGTTTCCACAGGAACATTGAGGAACTAAAGCTTTCCCTTCTTTTGTTTTAGATCTGTTTAAAAATGTCCTGATCCTTCAATTACAAGATTACCCTTAGCCAAAGGCAGGCAGTGTGTTACAGGAATTACGGTGCTGCATGAACAGACTTAAGTGCACAAAGGCAGTTAACTTGCACGTGTTCTTGAACCTTAATCCTGTAAAATTAACAGCTACGAGAAGTCCCTGAACTACACAGCTCAGCTGGGTATGAAAAGCATTCAGCTCATTTCATAATAATGAACAAAATACAGAGAAACTAAGTCAAATTAAGGATACAGACAATTAACTCATGTGCTTTGGAATATGAAATGGTCAGGTTCAGGAACACATTCCAGGTTTCTATTGGCCACATCAAGCGCTGCCCACTGAACCGTGCTGGTTACACATCGGAAGGGCCACCCTGTTAAACCTGTGTCCCATCCTGCTGGACCTGGACCTCAGCAAGGTGAGGTTTCCCGACAATAGCTCAGCACACCATACACACCATCGAACCCCCAGTTCATTTCTCTCCAGTGTTTTTCACCCAAATACATCAGAGGAGAAACCACAGCCTATGAATGACTGCTGTGAAGCAGTAAATAAAACCTTGTCAGTCCCTTTTCAACGTGAAAGATACGGAGCTGATAAAATGACTGAAGAAAAACCAGTACACATCCATGCTCAACTTAACCACCAAAGAGTCACCAAACTTCCCCTGACCTTTCTCAGCAGGACACTCAGAGGAAAAACTAGAGGTATGGGAAGAATTAACATTTTGTGCCTGCTTTTCAACCCAGAGGCCAGTTTAATTCAGAAGGAGTTTAAAGATGGATGAACAGAACTCAATCACGTTGATGCAAGGCAGTACAATTTTACAATGAAAAGATTTAAGGTTATGGTTGCTTCATAGTTGCCTCCAAGGCCTATTTGTCTCTCCCAAAGGTAGGGCCTGCAGGTTGCGAGGCGCCCCTCAGTAAAACGTATTTTATGGCACTATTGAATTTTGTGGTGTGTAATTAGCTATAAAATCCAGCACTGCCTGGCTCAGACAGACATCTCTCCCATCAATTTTGTCAATAATGACAACAACAAAATGTCAAGAGCAGGAAGATACATCGCTGGCTATTGCTCCAAGTAGCAGTCTGAGCATGTTTTATTATTGCTCGTGAAAGGTCACCACTATTTTAAACCCTGACAAGGCCGTTGTGCCATGGATGTTCCACTAATCCCTCTTCTGGCCTTTCCTGGTCCCGCGCCTGCCAGGCTGTGCTGGATTAGATGTCCTTTGCCTGCCCTGAGGAGGCTCCTCCCGGGGACCCCATATGCCTCTCTGTGTGCTTTCGTCTGTCAGGGAGCGCCCGAGGGCACAGGATTTCTGTTTGATAATGCCGAGCATACTGCTGGCTCCTCTCAAGCTCTAAATAAATCATCAGGAACGAGTAATGTCAAAGATGACTGCAAGCGATATTCAAGTTTGCAGACCCAGCTCTCCCTCTCCCTGCAGGCTGCTCCTGCCGATGGTTTGGCCTCAGCTCTGCTTCCTCATCACAGCCTGCCCTGTCTCACTCAGCTTGGGACTGCTGCTCAGTGGATTACGATCCTGGTGCCCCTCTGAAAGCCCCAGAAAGCTGTGAAGCTAAGGTGATGGATCTGTTTGAGTGAGTTCAGAGGAGGATCGCGAAGATGATTCAAGGGCTGGCGCACCTCCTGTATGAGAATTGGCTGAGAGAGTTGGGGTTGATCAGCCTGGAGAAGAGAAGGCTCCAGGGAGGCCTCAGAGCAGCTTCCAGTACTGAAAGGGGCTCCAGGAGAGCTGGGGAGAGGATCTTGATCAGGGAGGGCAGGGACAAGATGAGGGGAACTGTGTTAAGCTAAAAAATGGGAGATCTAGATGAGACCTTAGGAAGAAATGTTTTCCTGTGAGGGTGGTGAGGTAGTGGTCCAGGCAGGCCAGAGCAGTCGTGGCTGCCCCATCCCTGGAGGGGTTCAAGGCCAGGCTGGATGGGGCTTGGAGCCCCTGATCCAGTGGGAGGTGTCCCTGCCCATGACAGAGGGTGGAACTGGATGGGCTTTGAGATCCCTTCCAGCCCAAACCATCCCATGATTCTATGTCTACATCAAACTCCTTCCCTCAAAGGTCTCAGCTTTCTGTGCATCCCAAGAGGTAACCTGAATGCAGAGCCCTGAAGCTCCTCTTGAGCTCATGAATTCGAGATCCTTTCCTATAGAACCAGAAAACAGTAGGCAGCAGGAGAACCAGAAGGGAGAGCTGGACTACACCCACATCTGTTATGCGGACACATGGAAAAGGCAGACATCAAAACTGGGGAGCTCACAAAACCAACCTTAAACTTGGAGGTCATCTTTTCAATTAACACAGTCAGGGAAATAGCTAAATTTGAGAGCCCACTGATATTAAAACCATCATTCCCAGAGCTGCAAGAAAAGGTAAGTCAGTTCCATGGATGCAAATATAATGGGGTTGTCTGAATGTTTTCCACACACATTACAGTCTGTGTTCCTGATGTCAGAATGACGAATGGAAACCCTCTTGTGTGGGTGGGCTCCAGTTCTGATAAAGTTTATGGTGGAATTACTGGCAGGGTCGATTCATTACAGTCTCTCTAACCTGCACTTTCTCACTCTTGCTACTAATGGCTTCATAGGAAAGGGGTAAGAATTCCATGAAAAGATGTTAAACGTATTTTTTCACACCTCTCACTCCCTCTATTTTTCCAGTCTATACATTCATCACTTGTACTACTGAGTTTTTCAACTTTCCATAGGCATTTTCTCCCCTCACACACGTCATTTACTCTTCCAATCTGTCTCCATTTCTATTCCAGCTATCCTTCTGGTGCATATAACCCGTTCCGTAGATTTAGTTCTATCTTTTAATCAAGCACAATAGCAAGTACAGGAATTGACACTCAATGGGTTCTGTCCTGCGCGAGGCTCTGGTCGCTGTGCAGCTGCAAGGAGAGCAGGACTAGAGAAACCACCAGTCAACGGAGTTGGTTCACACTTACAGCCATGTGCAAAGAGGAGCCGAGGGAAAGCTGAGGCGCTCTGGGTGTCTGCGGGAGAACAGCAACGTTGAACACATGGCTTTCCAAGCTGGTTTGTGGACTGGCAGAGCTGGAGAGCTGGGAAGGAAAAAATCACATGAATGGATGGATACCTGATGGAGGACACCACTGCATTTCTAGACTAGTTTCATACCTTCCTTCTCCCTTCTTTCTCATCTGGAAAGACAAAGACAGAGCCTTCCAGCAGACACCAACCCAAAGTGTACATGAAGGTTGGACTTGATGATCTTAGAGGTCTTTTCCAACCTTAATGATTCTATGATTCTATGAATGGTAGTTGAGGAAAATCGGTTTCTCCATTATTGCCTGAACAATGTAGAAATGACTCACCTCTTTATTAACATTTAGAAAGTGATCTGTTTGTCACTTCCTTATCTGCTGTTCATTCCTGCTTCCCCCAGTCACTGCCATAGCTTTGCTGAATTTTACTCCAACTGTCTGTACAGCTTAGTGGAACTTTTCATCACAGCAACAGAAAAAGTCATGGTATTTTAAACCTCCCTCCCATCCTCAACAGAACCATCAGTTGTGCTGACAAGGTGAAAATAACTGGTCTTTTAATAATGGCACTGCCTCAGCAGTGACTCCCTGTCTTTTCAGCATCTTCCAAGACAGCCTGTGCTCATGTTTCACAGAGGCCCATAAATATTTTCCGTACACCAAAGTTAAATCAATGGTATCTAACTTATAATAGCAAGGCTGCAGTAATGACGAATAAAGCAAACAATATTAAATCTGTGAAAATTCAAAGGACCAAACCCATCCCCTAGAGTTAAGCCTGTAAATGTTCAGGCAAACACCCAAACAAACATAGCCCCCTTCTTTGCTAGATCCAGTTACAGCTTTATCTGTCCGTAGGGATGGAAGCCTGAACTTGAATTCAACAGAGCACTTTGTGAGCAAAAGCAGACTTCAGCACAAGCTTTATTTCAAGAAAGAGTGCATAAAAATGCATAAAAATGCAAGGTCTGATGAAATGAATGAAATTATTTTAGCCTTTTGCTGGACCTGTTCTGAGTTGCCATCATTGCCAAAAAATACTGATGAAAACTAAGCATTGGCCCTTTCCGCGATGCCCCTCTCTGCAGCTCAAGCCCCAGACAGATGGATTATGGTCTCCCAGCACGACCCAGGCCTTCGTGGCTGCCTTTCTCAGTAGGCTCTCCATACAATCATTGCTACCACTTCAAGATACTAAAACCAAACATTTAACTCATGTGAAATGCATACTGAATAAGAGAAATGCAGCAATTAAGCCAAAGATTAGCTTGTTCAACATTGACAGTCACAAATTCTTCATTATCACTTATGTTAATTACTTTAGAAATTACCTTAATTGCCTCTCCGGTGCTACAGTAATCGCTTCTGACTTGTAAACCAGATGTAACAAATACTGCATGCGAGTGTTCACGTAGGCTTAGCATTATGGGAGGTTGTTAAACCTTCCAAGCAAACAGCAAGGACCTGTCTGAGGAATTTTATGGCTGTTAAACCTGTGGGGAGGTGGGATTTATTGGAATATTACATCTGCAGGGAAGCTGTTGTACCCTTTTGTCTGTTTGCAAGAAGTACGCTATAGCAAAAATGAAATGACTAGCTCAGGGACTGCAGAAAGCAGGGGAGTTGCTTGGTTTGGGGGCCTCCGAAGCAAACAATTTTTAAAAAGGCACTCAGAACATTTCGCACTTGGAGTAAATATTCCAGGTTTTATGAGAGGGCATTGCCTGGCAGTACTAAGGGGTTAAACCCTCTGTCTGAACTGTAAGTGGGGCATCAAAACTGCAGGGATATGAGCTGCAGAAAGGCTCCCTGTACAGGGAAGTCCAGGATTGCAGGCAAAACCCACTTCTTATTCCTATTTCATCCCCAAAGCAACCCCAAGCACATCAGTAAGGTGTGTGAAAGGACAATCCTACCCTCCAAGCAAAAGGCTAGTGGAGAAGGGATCACTGTCACAGCAAGAATCAGTCTCTGGACACACTGTGTCATGGGATGTTACAAGCCTGCTAGTTTCAATCCTGCGGAAGTTAGAAGTATTTGCCCATTCACTCTGGGGACTTGACCTCAGAGAGCTCTCCTGCTTAGGCAAGGTAGCAGGCACTAGGATAATGTCATTACTTTTCTACAAAACCCTTTCTTCCTTGAGATGGAATTGTTCTTCAGAAAAGCAGTCTAGCTATTAGTTTAATAGCTTAAATGTAGGATGTTGCGTGAAAGTCAATTTTCTCTAGTTTTGCCTGTGATTTGACATCCTGAAGGTTAATGCCACTGCGTGCGGCTCAACACTGTGGGGAGCTGGCTGACTGACTCCGCTGCCACATATTAAAACCTGGAGACCCACATGCGGCAGAAGCTCTCTTGTACGTGAGTAAGAGTCTCCCATGGATACAATGCTGGGCTGCATCCTCTCTGACACATAAGCAAATGCATATTCATCTACAGGCAAACAACAAACACCTATATACACAAAAGGGTATAAGCTGTGGCTGCCCCATCCCTGGAGGGGTTCAAGGCCAGGCTGGATGGGGCTTGGAGCCCCTGATCCAGTGGGAGGTGTCCCTGCCCATGGCAGGGGGTGGGACTGGATGGGCTTTGAGGTCCCTTCCAACCCAAACCATTCTATGATTCTATAATAACTGTATGTGAACGCAAATATATATTTACATACATATTTGCATATCCATGCATGTATTCATGTACATGCATCTATTAAAATTCTACCTCGTAAGATACAGGGAATGGCAGACTCGGAGAAAAACGCCAGCAGAATTGCTCCATGTCCCACCCCCCGAGGATATGAGGAGGAGTACCTGGAATTGGAAGGAGTCACTCTCTACTTCAGATCCAGAGTGTCTATACCACACAATGCCCTCATTGATGTCCTGCTGGGTAAAAGAGGTTGTAGATGAGGCTGCTCTTCCATCAGGCAAAAGCTGCCATGAGTCTGCTGGACCATCTGCTGGCATTGGGACCAAAAGCACCACCTCACCTGGGAAAAGCAAAAGCAAATAGCCAGGGCACAACTTGTGAGAAAACAAGGAGGAACAGGTACCTTTTTAACAGCTAATGAGCATACAAGACAAATGTCCACACGGTCCTAATCTTTTTCCATCTAGTATGACTAACAGAAATAGGAGCAGAGCTCCTGAAAACCACTAATGGACCTGGAAACATCTCACCAACGCAGGGAAATTTCACCTTGATCAAGTAATTTGTGCAAGTACATAGAAGAAATGCACAGTCAAGCGAAGAATTGGAACTGCAACTTTAAACTCCCAAAACGTCATTCTGCTCACTGACCACTCATTTCAAACTTGAAATGTACCCCTTTGATAAACGGAACAGAAAAGCAGATGCAAAGGACATGCCTCACTTTCTGGGGCTCCTGTGAAGGGGTAGAAGTGCGACATAATCAGGGTTAAAAAGCACTGCAGCAGGCTATCCATCTTCCCCTCAAGGGTACAGCTTCAGTATCAGAACACTGCATACTGATTTTTTCAAGGTCAGCTCTTCTCTAGCTCTTTTGGGGAAAAAGCCTACTCAACTGCCTTCTCTGAACAGAAATCTTCAACTAAAAAGATCTTTTCAACAGTTGCAGTGAAGGGCCTCTGTATCACAGGCTGTACTGAATGTCTATGTGCCCTAATTTGTAGCATTTAGATCTCCAACATCCAGATTATTTCTGATCTTTGTAGCAGAAATCGATTCTCAGCTGGACTGAAGCATTCCCAGCTTCACTGTGGATGTGACAGAGGAGCAGGACTAGTGCATGTCCCCCTGGTTATCACCTTTGCTCACAGACGCCTGCAAGGGCTGGATTTTGATGTCACTACCGATATTCAGCAGACTTTAATCCAAACCCATCATTCTAATAAAATTACTCAAGTAGCCAAGTGCTACCCACATGAAGAAAGGGGATCAAAACCTCAGCCATCAGTTTCACCAATGTGCACAGTTTACCTAACCACACATATAAATGAAATTAAAACCTGACAAAGAGCTACAGTATCAAAATAAAAGGCATATTTGTCTATTTTACAATGTTTTGGGGTTAATATACAATCTGTGAATTTCCCCTTTCTTTATTATTCCTGACTATATGTAATTCAGCTACCTTTAAATAACTTGTTAGCTGTATGTTGTGCTTTTCTACTGGTTTTTGAACGCATCCCTTGTGACTACCGGTTCCAAAGCCACATATATTATAAATCACTTCAACTCTCCCTCTCACATTAAACATTCTGTTATGCAAAATATCCATCATAAGCTCTCCAAGTTCATTTCTCAAATCACCCTCAAATGGTTGGAGTAATAAAATAATTTAGCAAGCTGAAACTTCCATTTTATCATGAAACTCTACACAATTATTCCATTATCAGTGCCCTAACTACAGTCCCAATCTTATGCTCAGGGGAGTTGGCCACCTTAATCTTTCGCGTGATTTCTAAAGATGCTAATCAGGTACCCTAACAAGTTAGGGCTTTTGAGTTGTTTATCCCTCCCAAAGTAAGAGAAGAAACAACCAGAACACACAACTGCTTTCAGTAAGATGCATGTCAATGTGTCTTCTTATAAAATAATATTTAACACAATCAGAAGGAAATACTCTGTGACGTTTACTTTCACAGAGTTTATGATTACCGTTTCATTTCGAACATGTTTTTTCCTACCTGTTGATAGGTTACACACATGAACGTACAAGTTATGCACACTTAGGCAAATTTCTGCAACACATGGAGCCCACACAGCTGCAATTTCCAGAGCTGGCTCGAGGATTTGGGCACTGCAGCCTCATTGATTTTAAGAGGAGTGAGCGCTTGAATCGCTTTTGATTGGCTTTAGAAATTTCACCCTCTACGAATGGATGTCACATGGAGCAGCTTAGGGTACAACAATACCTACTCAGATAGAAGTGAGCAATTTTGCCTCGTAACAGAGCTGCGTTGAGGCATCCTGTGTGATTGGAACAGAGGCAAGGAAGACACTGGTTCTGTTTCTTGGGACAGAACTAGAGGTCCAGCACAAAGAAATCCTTCAAAACATCAACTGCTTTCCAGTGCACAATTGCACCAAAGTAAATCAAGCCCTACAGAAGAAGGGATCTGGAGAGATCTTCCTTCCCCAGTTATACCCCTTTGATTTGGTTTCAGAGTCTTGAAAGAAAAGGCAAGAAGTCTTCTGGGTCCAGGCACTTGCTACAGAAATGTAGTGGGTAATTCCAAAGGGGTTTTCTTTCCTATCTAAAATTTAAATTATATATTTTCTACAGGTATGAAAATCTTTTCATGACTCAGACAGGAGGACAGGCAGATAAACCCTCCTTGATTAAGGACACATTTTCTGCATTTCTCTACCTTATTTTTTCCCCCTTTTCTTTGAAATAGCATTTCAAAATTTTGAAGTTCATTGATCCGTACTGCTTATTCCTCACCTGCAGCTACAAGCCCACTTGTGTTATTGCAATTAATTACAGTACAGATAATTATAGTGATACAAATACAGGATTATAAATTTTGGTTGGGGTTAGGCAGGAGGAGACAAGCTCCTCTGGGAAAAAAAATCTTGTTTTCAAGTAAATGCTTATTAAAAATGAGAAGACAGCCCTTCAGCTGCATAAGACTAAAGGAAGAACACAAATTAATTACTTCTTTTCTAAATTGCAAAAGTAACATAATCTATGTTTCCATCAGGCACTGGCAGCTGTTATGGAAACCAGTCTGTCCTTACGGCAAAAGGCAAAAACCAGCATTGATGTTGCTAAAGGGATCCTCTTATTTTCTCTGGCTCCACAAATTAAAAGCAAAGATCTCATTTCATGGAAGTGTGAAATTTATTATTTAAAGGCATAGTTCTAGTGAAGAAAACGGTGATGCTTAGTGAGAAAAGAACATTTTTCTTTTCTGTCCTTACTTCCTTCCCCACCGGATCTAATGCCTTCTCTTTTTCATCCAGTTTCTCTCGGTTTGTGTCTTAGCCACAGATCCCAGTGCCTTCCACACTCCCCCCTGGCCTGAGTCCAGAAGTTATTTCATAAGCTGTACTCCTAGGCACAGGGCTGCTTATGAAAGCCATTATTCTGACAGACAGGATCAGAGCCTCTCAAAAGGAATTTTGAGACAAAAATTATATATGGATGCAAATGTATCCAGTTTCCGTTTGTCAGTAACTCCTTCCATTAGCAGAAATTAAATCAAATATCACGGAATTTAGGGAGTTCTCCAATCCTTCATTGTAAATTTGTGCTCAGCAGTTTTTAGAGGTAGATAGCACTTTTTGCTGCTCTTAAAACAGATCTTCATTGTGGAATATTACCTTTTGGCAGTAACATTCTGCTCTCACAATTCTGTAAATCTACCAAAATTTAACTACCACTTGAGAAACGTGGTTGCAGAAGTTCAGATGACCAGGCAGGACAGTACTGCTTTATTACTTTGCTTGCCCATTTGATTGGGAAAAGATGAGGCTAGCAGCACTTATTCAGCATAACTTTATAAGGAAATATGTCCTCAAATGCTATTTGTTGTAGGCAAAATACAATGGAAGAATCACATTCCATAGGTAAAGAACATCCTCCTTTCCTCCAGAAGTAACCAGAACCTTGCACTTCGATTTAGCGGATGGGCACCTCGGGGCACATGGGGTGAAAAGCAACACTCAAAAGCTGTTTTTTGACACCGAAACTCTGAAGATATTTACCGTGTCTTGGCTGGTCTTTGATGATGGTGTAAGTTATCTCGGAGTCACGGGCACCAGGCAGCTTGGCAAGCAGAATTGTCTTGGAGAGCTGTAGCATGCCTCCCTGGGGCACCCAGACCAGGGAATTTGTCACCAGCTGAGGGCTTCTGTCATCCTGCAGGCAGAGGGACAGCAGGAAAAGGCTTAACTGAATGCCAGCAATTTCAAGTGAAAAGGATCAAGCAGAGTATTCTGGAGTTCCTCATGCATTCAATCTGGGTTGTCTGCTTCAAGAACTGGTTGTGCATCCTTCACCTCTATCCCTTGAACCCGATTCAGAACTGCCCTTGTCAATAGGCAGATCACAACAGGCCTTGCTAAGAAGTCCCTCTCCCCCGTTTTCCTGCAGCCCCTTTCAGCACTGGAAGGTGCTCTAAGGTCTCCCCACAGCCTTCCCTTCTCCAGGCTGAACAACCCCGGCTCCCTCAGCCTGTTCTGGTATAGGAGGCGCTCCAGCCCGTGGATCATCTCTGTGGCCTCCTCCGGACTTGTAATATGTTCATGTCCTTCCTATGCTGAGGGCTCCAGAACTGAACTCAGGGCTTCAGATGAGGTCTCATGAGAGCAGAGTAGAGGGGTAAAATCCCCTCCCTTGCCCTGCTGGTGATACAGCCAGGGATACTGTTGGATCTCTGTGCTGCAAGCTCACGTTTAATTTGTAACACGCTTATTTTGCACGGTGTTAATTTTTAAAAGCTGTATGATCTTTGACTGTGTCAGGTCAAGAGCATCCCTCCACAACAGTTGCTTTATTCTTCTAAAGGACAGCGAAGAATAAAAACAGATGCTGTGTCAGCCAAGAGCACTCTGCCACTACAGACGACAACTTTCCTCCGACCTCACTGATTCGATCCCAACATGACACATTCAGGCCAAGCAAAGCATAACACTGGAACAGGGAACAATCTAAAAACGTATGGAAGGTTCCTGGTTTTATGGTGTTAGGAGAGAAATGTGAGACTAACCACACTTCAGTGAACTTCTTCCTGCATTCCCCCCAGCCTCTCGGACAAGAAAGACTTCTGTATCCCATCCGCAATAGGCAGATCATGGGTAGGACCTCAGATTTACAGCGTGCAGCCTGCAATCCTATTTTCTAGGGCATGGGGTCCTTATTCCCCACTGCAGCACCAGTGGTGCTCTGCCAAAACCAAAGCACCAGCAGGTTTCAAGTTAACTTCGCAGAAGCTGTAATTGTTAAGAGAATGTCAACAAAAATAGACAGCAGTGTAAATTGTTATTAAGAGCTCTCAAGACAGAGGCCAGCTGCTCAGACTGCAGTAGACCAAAGAAAGAGTTTGGAGGGGGCACACAGGGAAAAACGGGCTTTTGGGAACCAAAGGGACTAAAAAAAGGCATACTCGTTGTGAAGAAACAAACCACTCTAATTCCTAATATTTGGAAGCTTGTGTTGCCTTTCATTTATGCTTTCACGCTTCCTCTTCGGTGCTCCTGGGATTAATGCCTGGGAATTGTACCGTCTGAGCCCATGGAACAGGAGATGCCCTTTCACACCCAGACCGACTATGTAAAACCATCCAGCACCACTTTATAACAAGCTCTGTATACTCAGATAAGGAACATGGTTTACAGACCACACCTCAAACTTCCACACCTCCGGCCAGGGTCCTACCGGGCTCTTTTTTCTCCATAAATCTCAGAAAAAATGTCAAGAGTCTCTCTCTGTGTGTCTCAACAGCACCTTTGCAGGAAAAAAAACAATCCTGCCTGCATTTCAGCTCCCAAGGCTACTGCGTGAAGACAATAATTAGGATGAAGCAGGAGTTGGGTATCTGCCAGCTCTCCCCTTATACTAAAAGCTGCTCCACTCTCACCTCTGTCACCATCTTCATTTTCCTCTGTAGCCAAAGGCTGCACAGAGACACTTGGAAAGACAATGAGAGACAAGAGAGCAAAAAATTGCTAATAAAAGAAACTGTATTCAGCAATTCACCCTTGCTGGCATTTATGAGAACCTGCTTAATCAACAGCAACAATAAAAATATCCTGCAAAGGGCAGAATGGTGTCCAAGCGGTTTTACAGGTGTCTTGATCCTTAGGGCCACATAATTGATCTGGATAAAGAAACCACAGGCAGACCTGCTGTTATTCCAGGAGGCTGACAACTCAGCATCAGCCTCGAAAGCAAGCCCTTCTCATTTCCAGCCTGAGGTGTGAGTCATGTCACTAATTACACCACTCATTACTACCACAGCTTCAGGAGCACCCCCAGGGTCTGAACGGGATCAGACCCACTTTGTGCTAACTAGACAGACACACATAGTGCTTCTAAACCTTCCTTAACATTTTCATGCTCAAGCTGCTGCCAAAGACACCTAACACAGCCCAAGGTACAGAGGAGGGGTATCTCCTCCAAACTCCTTTTCACAGTGTGGAAGCACTCGGAGGTTGTGTGACTCCCAGATCCATTTATAAAGACTGCAAACACCGAACGATTTCTCTGACAGCTCTATTTTTCATTACCCTTTCACATTAACTACAGTATAAGGCAACTTCCAGCCTTTTTCCTTCTATTTTATTACAATACTACATTACCATAACTGAAATGCTTGCATGCACTTCAGCAAGTTTATTTTTTCCAGGCTCCTGTACCTATTTCACGCCTTGTTTGGCTGGGGTTTGTTTCATAAACAAATGGTAAAACACCACTGCTTCTAAGTTTACAGTTGTAATCTCTATAGAATTGAATACAAAATGCCACTTCGTGTCCAAATACAGGGGAGTCAAACAACTGTTCTTTGATTATGAACTGCAATAAAAGTGAGAAATAAACCCAGTAATTATAATTTCTGAATTGAGGTATCTGTGCCCTGTCCTTGGTGAATTTATAAAACAGAAAGATGCACAACATCAAAGATTTCAGTGGAGCAACACTGAGGGAACAGCGGAGATCCTGACTCTGGGAGACACCACCACCACCTGGGTACCAGTGACCCATCTTATTAGCCAAGTTTAGTTCATGCGTGGTCCTTCCCTGTCTCCCATCGCACTCCCATCAGCCCCGTGACTGGTTTGCCTGTCTCAGCAGCCCTTTCTCTGCTTCATCCACTCTTTCTCTCACTCATTGCCTTTACCGGTGCAAAACTCTCACCCTGCAGCTCCAGCAGGTCTTTGTACCAAATATCTACAGACTTTGAATTGTCAAAGCTGCACAATGTGAGCTGAACAGTTCCTGCTGCAAATCAGAACTTCAGGTGACCTCAAAAACTCAATCAATCCCCTACTTTCTCCTGTTTCTGATCACAGCCTGTCAGTAATGCAGTATTAATGACATCTCAGGGACCTAGGGATACTTCTAGAGGACAGCACATACCTTAGGAGCAATCCTAATGCGGAACAGGATATTCTGGAAGTGGTACCCATCGCTCACTTGTAAAAGCATCACATCATCCTGGGTGTCAGAGCCATCATGAGCGTAATGGAGTAGCCCGCTGGCAAGGTCATCAAGGTGGAACAGGTGGGCTCCGGATGCCAAGACCCCAGGAGATTTCATCAGCTGCCCATGATGTGGAGGCTCCAAAACCATCAGCACAACATCCTCAGAATTGTCACCGTCTCTCACACCAAGCAACAAGTCTGATATAGTTCCAGTTTCTCCTCTGCGGATAAGGAGGGCCTCATTTCTGAACACATATGGGGCCTGAAACAAAAGCAGTTCTTAGAGATTTGCTAAACCTTAGCAATTTGATCATGATCAAAGTCTTGGAGGAGACATGGGGGTTAAGGAAATTAGTTCACCTCATCCCTGGAAATCTACTTTTAAGCTGCAAAAAATATCTCTCCACACTTGCCCCTGCAGCATGCAGATCTAAGATTATCTAGCAATTTAGACTGATTTAGTTACATTAAAAGAAGATTCTCATGCCAGGGCAAGCTTAGGAAAGGAAAAAAACTTAGGACATTCATACAGAAAGCCATTTAGTTATCAGCCAGAGCCTGTATTCCCTTTGCTGTCTGCACGGATAAGAGACAAGGGACACCACTTTGCCTCATTGCCATCCACGGAAATTCAAATGGACACGCAGACCCCAATTATTTTGGGGGGACATACATGTTACATGTACGTCCGCAGGCTCAGCTGGAACACCTACACCTCAGATACTAAAGATCACTGTCTGAATAATCAGTTCTGGATGGGCTGGGCATGGAGACACATCATATTTTCCCTGTGTAATGGGAAATGTAATCCCACAGCTCTGGGAACTTCAGGCATCTTTTAGAGCACTGATGTTTGGAAGTAAGAGCCCACACAACCCACGTGTCCAGGTCATCTGTTTAAAATGAGTTGCAGAGAGTGGGAAAAAAAGAAGCAGAAGGAATGCTGGGGGGGAGAATAACCTACGCAGGATACTGATATCAGTGAGGCAAACAGAGAGGCAGAAGATTCAGTTAATGCTTCTAAGTAGAAATGAGTCAATCAATAGGCACAGAGTTTTTGCTTGCCTTGAACTGACTAAGTCCATCTCAAAGACAGCAAAAAGCTGTGTGTCATCAGCATCATTATTCTTTTATTTTCAAAGCCTCCATGCAACCTTATTCATCCCAAAAGGAAGATCAGCTACACACTACATTTCTGCTGGTTTAAGTTAGTTCCCTAGTTCTTTGCCATCAAGAAAGTTTGAATCTGCAGTCTCTATCGATCCCAATAAACATCGTTTACCATCAGTAATTCCTTGCCTCAGGAGGGGGCTGATCCTGCAGAGACAAAGTCAGAGCCCTGGGGACATCCATCAGCAAGCCAACTGCTGCTACCTCACTTGCATACAACTTATCCGGGTTATTAAGGATCAGCAGGCAAAATTCCTATTATTAAATCTCACTTATGTATTCCAGGGCAGTGACTGCAGCTCTTTCTTAGGTGAACGTCCTACTGAGGTAAACAAGAGATTAAACTCAGAAGGATTTCAGCACCAGCCAGAATCAATACACACACACAACAGGATCAAAAACCACAGTTTGTCTTATACTAAAGGTCAAACTAGAACAATTCTAATTTCCAGAAGTGATGGAATGACTAATATGGACTACAATGATTAAAAGCAACAAAATGCAATCAAAAAACTAATAATTCCTAACCCTGAAGCTACAACCTTTCTAGGACCCCAGTGCAATAAAATGCAGTGCAAAGCCTCAAGATTGCCAGAGAACCATACGGATTGTGCAGCTCAGAAGGAGCAGCTTCCTATAAGGAACACTAAATCTGGTAAATTGGAGCCCCCCGCAGCTCCCTGGCATGGTATGTAATGACCAAGTCAGCAGCTCACAACGGTTTTGAGCTGCTAGCTATGTTCCTGCTACGTTCAGCATGAAATAAAGAACAGCACCAGCACCTTTGGACACAAACCCACTGCAAAGATTAAGAGAAATTAATTTCTTAAATTACATGTTGTGAGAATGGACGCTGAGTCAGGTTTGCAGGCAGGAAGGAGTCAGCACTAAAAGAGAAAGGATGATAGCCAGATTTCCAGTTACAGTTTTATCAAGCCATTTAAAGCCCCTCTGAGGATGTAAATGGGCCTTACGTGCAGCTGACTCACATTTGCACTTTAAAATCTCTTTACGCTACTAGAATATGCCAAGTAGCCACAACAACTTTGGTTCAAGCACAGCTATCTGATCGTGCTCTCAACTATGGAAAACGTTTGACTCTGGAGAAGGGTCAGTGCAGGCTGCAAAGCCTCCTTGGAAACCTGGACTCTGTTCAAGTGAGCGCAGGGTGAACTCACTGCCAGCACAACCAGCAGCAAGTGGGAAGCCAGACCAACCAGCTCCAGCACATCCTCTGCCCTTGCAGCCGCACTGGAGGAACATCTGTAGCTTGAGTGGGAATCACAGCCTACCCAGAGGGATATGATGATGTGACCTGCTGATAGGCGGAGCCGGGCACGCGCAGCTTGGCTGGGCTTCAACAACTCCTCCTTTCTGTAATGCTGTCCCTCTCCCTTGACATGTATCACACATGTCTTTTTGTACCTTGCCTTGTGGACGGCCTGCCCTTAGAAATGGAGTCAGGAATGTACTGCCTGTGTTCCACCTCTTGGGCGAAGGCCTTCCACGACACTGTGCTACAGACTTTAAATAACAGCACGAGAGGCATGGACACTTGACAGTACCATTGACTCACATAAAGTGGCGTGCAGTTCAAGAGACACACTTCAAATAGCTCAAGCTGATCTAATTCCCAGCTGTCCTAGAACAGAGCATTTAAGTAAATGCTCTTGACTGTCAAAGTATCCCTACCATAGGGATCAATCATTGCTCAATTGCCCTGCAGTAAGAGACTGAACTAGACTATCCACAGATCCAAAGAATAATTTAAGCAGCGGGGACTCCTTTGCCCTCACTGATAATTGCTCTGTGATTGCACGGCTGTAATTCCCTGCACAAGCCAAATCACATGGGCCAGCTTCTTCAGTCACTTACCCCAAGCCCATTTCTCCCACATGACTCTCGCTGCCTTACAACTGAGCGAGGGATGAGTCTAACCCACCTGCCCTGAACACCAGCTCAAGCTCTGCTCAGCTCCTTTGTTATCACTGCAACAAAACAGGGCTCCAAAGAGTACAAAATCTGAGGTTGTTTCAAAGCTTTGTCACATTACCTGTGTCGAAAATGCTTGAACGTTGACCACCTCAGCATGAGAGAAGAACTGGTGATCGCTGACCTTCAAGGAAAACTGTCCTTTCCTAAACAAGTCCCCAACAAGCCAACATACAGGATAATATACATTAACAAAGCATTCTTACAGGCTCAGTGATACAAATATTAAATAGTCAGTAAAAATGTTGAGCTTAGTGACAGAAGCTTTAGCTCATTTTTTTCAATTATGTTTTTATAGTATTTTTGTCTAAAGATTCACAATAGTCACAACATGTAATAAAATACCTTTAACTATGCAATAATGCATCCTTATTTCCCTTTAACTGATGCTACCCACGTAAGATGGCACCTCCAAGATAAAGCACCAATTCTAAATGTCACTGCTAAAGAAAAACATCACTTATGTGGCTTCAGAACTGAAGCTCCCACCTTTTTGGCATTCTTGGCTCCTAATTATTTTTCAATAATGCGCCCTAATAACCTTGAACACCAAGCAGCTACGGTTCTTGTAACTCAATCCTGTTGTTTCATTGTGACTACCAGGCATGAAAAACACCCCCTAAGTCCAGTGGACATGAGTTAATCCTTGGCATCAGGAAAGTCTTAACCAAGAGCAATGAATCAAAGAACACCCTAATACATATGAGGAGAAATTTAGAACAATTTCACTGATACCAGCCTAGTCCCAAGGCTTTATGGTGATGTAAATCAAGTGTGAAATTTGGCAGGATGACTGGCTTATTGCCTGGCAGCAGGAAATATCTGCTTCCTTGCAACATGCTTGCAGTGTGAGTGTTGCAGCTACTAATCACCACTAATTATCCCAAGACACTAACAGAGCAGGCAAGGAAGTAATGGCTGAATGTAGATTGTGCTGCAGAGCATAGTGGTGGCTTCATTTGAATGTGTTCCTGACAGCATCAAGGAACCCATAGTATCCTAAAGATGAGACGGACTCCTGCACACCAAAGCACAACAGATTTGGCAGCTGGACCTCTTAAACCATGAACAGAGATGTTTTGCAACATAATTCCTATTACGGTGCAGTCTAATAAATTGGTAATATATTTATCAACAGTGAGAAGTGCGCTTCATTGCAACGTTTTCAAGGCACAAGGAAGTATCTGTTCTGAAGATACGCCCACTTTTTTTAAGAGCAAGAGCTCTGTAAAAAGGTTCAAGGCAGTCACCTGGATTTCTCTCTGCTGTGCACAAAGTGGACTCTCTTCTCTCTCACAGCCTTGCAGCTGAAGTGGTCGCCTTTGCTCAGATGCAGCTCCTGCCCATCCACCGCCATCACGAGCCTGCCGTTGGAGGGAGCACTGTCGATGTAGAACGAGAGCTGTCCTGTGTCACCATCCGGATCACACCAACCCAGCAAGGCCAGGTCTAGGGCCTTCACCCCGCCGATTCCTACTGTGAGGGTACTGTTCACATGGAAGCTCGAGGGATGCTTTCTGGCTAAAAGAAAGAAGGGAGAAGTACTGTGGAGTGAATTACAGCCAAGGGCCACAATAGCATCTTACCTGTCACTGCCATCTTTTGGATAACAGACTTAAAATGCCTTGTTCATAACTGACCAAGTGGCAACCACTACCTCAAAAATAACTGCAATACGTCCTAATCCCCTCTATGATTTTGAGAGGCTTAGGGAAAGCCACTTCCCATCTTGAGTTCCCTGCCACAAAACTCAAAGGCCTACAGACACAATTACAAAAAAAACACTGAATGAACACTACTTCTGGTTTTAAAATCTACTGGAAGCCTGCCAGCTTTCTTGCTTCATCAGGAGAGAAACTCACCTTCCTCACACTCTCTGGTCCACCTATTGCCATAGAAACCCTGGCCACAGGCAGGAACACAAGTCTTATTCTTCAGGAACATGGTGCTGTCACACAGGTGGCACAGGCTGTCACTGTCACACTCCAGGCACCCAGAAGGACAAGCTGAATCGGATGTAAAGCACAATCTCATTGAGACACTGAAAACAATGCAGACACTGGCGTGCAGAGCTGTCCCCAAGTGTTACAATAGAAACACCACTGCTACTTGTGTTTTACTTACCTGACAAAAAGAATCAAAAAGAAGGGGCCAGGAGATGAGATAAAAAAGTTGTTAAGAAGTTCCTTCCTCATTTGATCACTGTTTCCCATTGACTACAGAGAACCTCAACAGCAAGTTTAACACAGCATTGAAGCAACTCCTCTTCCCCTCAGCCTCGTAGAGAAAAAGAACACAGACTACAACCCTGGTCCATCTCCAGGATGGCTCACTTTGCTTACCTGTGCATTTGCGCTGCACATGATCTGCATAATACCGCTTCCGACATTCCTGAACACAACGAGTGTCCAAGAGGAAAAATGGGGCTTCACAAAGGCTGCACTCATCTGGCTGGTGACACTGAAGGCAGTGTTGATCGCACCCTGAAAGTTGTATGAAAAGAGTTCAGGTCAAGATCACTTTTGACTGCTTCCTGCGCTGTGTAACGCATCACAGGAACTGTGGCTCTGGGGTGTGTGTGTGCTGGAGGGCAGCGAGAGATCGGAAGGCAGAGCACACCTTCTGAACGCAAGACAGGCACAAATCAACAACAAGCAGAGAAACATGTTGGCAGCAGCGATTAGAAATAATGCACAGGAAGAACTCACTCTGGCACGTGTCTGATTCCTTGTAGAAAGCTGCAGGGCACTGTTCCACACATGCCCCTTCGTGGAGAACGTAGCCCTCCATACACTGCAGGCAGTCAGTCCTCTGGGGACCTTTGCAAGAATTACAGCTCCAGTCGCACTCTAGAAGGAAAAAAATTCAGCAGCCCTTCGTGGAGTGCTCACCCTATGCAAGCACTTAGTCTACAAGCCTTGGGAATATAAACCCTAGGAGCGAAGAGCACAGCAAAAACTGTTAAAAGAGGCACTGAAAAAAAGAAAGCATGATTTGTACTGAGCGAGTTATTACAAACCAAGATTTGTTGGGGTTTTTCCTCCCTCTTGGATTCAACATGTTGTAACGATGCCAATTTTGAGCAGGCTTGGCTCTTGTTGAGCATTCAGACCTGCTAACACCAGCACAGTTTTGTCTCCTGTAAAACCGCACTTTAACCCTTAAGTAACAACATTTTTTTCCTGCCAACACTAAGCTCACTGCTCATTAGCAACTAACCACCCTGCTTTATCAATCTCATGCTTTCAAATGACTCTGATCAAAAGAAAAAGAAATCATTGCCCCTCACAGTGCAAACGTCCTTCTGGAAAGGCCAGAAACACACTGAATCCAGCTGGGATCTGTCTTCCCATGTGTTTGCACCATCTTCCCTCCAGCCTTCAGCAGTCCCACCCACGCACACGTGCCCAAGGACTGCTCAGGCTGCCAGTGCTCCTTGGTGGCACTCAGAGGGTCCGTATCAGTAATTAATGGCAGACACATTTGACTAACGAGACAGAAAAACGGGCAAGAACAAGAAGGCTGGGAAACAAGGACTCATTGAGGTAAGCTGAACTACTCCAGCCCATCGCAGCATGTCCAAAACAAAGCCAGGACAAGAGTCCTGCTTCATTCCAACACCCTCTCCACCAGACAATGTCACCTCCCTGAAGAACCACAATACTAAGAGAACAGATGTCACTCAGTTAAGGTTCAGCTACAGAGAGAGACAGCTAGAAATGAACACTGAACAACAAGTCATTTGAATTATATCCCGGTCTTAGCGGTGCTAGCTGCAATAAAGCCACATTATCTGCACTTATTCCCATTATGGAACAGTCTCCCTGGGAGTTCTGGACATCTTTTAAGTCACGTGTCTTTTAAATCACTCCAAACTGTTGTTCCGCAGTCATCTAGTGATGCAAAATTTAATAAGACAGAGAGACACAGGTAAGTATGTGAGGCCCTCTAAGTGCTCTAACAAAGATTTAGCTCTCACGTTACTCAGCTGACCCATGACTAAATGAATTGCTGGACCTGACCCTTGAAAAGTTTGCTGGCTCACTTACAAAATGATTTACAAGAGAAGGATTTGCAATAACCTTGTTTCACTGAGAGACTGAAGTATGTGACAGCAGACTGTTGAAAGAGAGAAAAAAAAACATAAAAACCTCGCAAGCAGCCTGTCCCGGAACAACTCCGCCCTCAAACATGATTTTTAATGCAGGATGCCTGCACAGATCATACTGCACTGCAATGGATTCCTTGCCAAGGCACTTGCAATGGGTTTTCCCTTTTTTTCTTTAAACAGCACTGCATTTTTCACCTTTGCAGGTCTTGCTGGAAAAATCCAGGTAATACTGCTGAGCACAGCTCTCGTACTGGCATTCTCCAAACAACAGGACTTTAGCTGGGTCTCTGCAAGCTGTGCAGCTGGTGGCTGTTTCACAGGTCAGGCACTGGCTTTTGCAAGCTGTGGAAAGACAAAGAAGAGAACTGTAATTACTGAGGCTCCAGCCAACTTCACCTGTAAAAATGTAATTTTCTTGTAGACTTGCTACTGCTGTGGTCCTCAGTGAGAGACGCATGTGGAGCCTTCGGAGTTTTTGCTTCTTGTGTTCTTTTTCACAGTCTTCAAAACGTAAAAAGCCTCCAACATGTTGTTACATCTCCTCCTATTGTTTCTTACTGTCCTCTGGAAATCAAATTCAAATCTTAGAATCACAGAATGGTTTGGGTTGGAAGGGACCTCAAAGCCCATCCAGTTCCAAGCCCTGCCATGGGCAGGGGCACCTCCCGCTGGATCAGGGGCTCCAAGCCCCATCCCAGCCTGGCCTTGAACACCTCCAAGGATGGGGCAGCCACAGCTTCCCTGGGCAACCTGGGCCAGGGCCTCCTCATCCTCACAGTAAAGAATTTAGATCTAATGCAAATCTCCCCTCTTTCAGCTTAAAACCATTCCTACAAATAAAAGCTTTCCCTGTCTCTGTTTTTCTTATTTTATTTAAGCAACCTGCATTTCATACTATTCCAGACTTAACTCATAAATGCACAAATTTTGGAGACCACAGAGACTGCTGCAATCCAGTTAGCAAACCTTGGTGGGACCCAAAGGCACACTGAATTTCATGTAATGTTTCCACCTTTTTATTTGCAGATAGTATGAAATTTCGGAGCTGTAGGAAGTAAATAAAGATGCCAGGAAAAAATAATTCAGGGATTTACTGAATCAAAGGATCAAAGTCCAGAGGTTCAGAATATTCCAACTCCCCTCTTTGATGCCCAGGGTCTAAGCTTCTCAGGAAGCTGCACTAACAGCCAAGCGTCCTCAGTGCTGGCGAGAGAGGTCTTTGCTAATTCACAGCAGACTTAATAGCAATGTGCTGCAAAAGACTGAAAATTTTTTTCCTAGCCCTTTGCCCGTACACTGAAAAACTTGCCCTGGTCCTGGTGAGATGAAACTTTACACAAATAATATGCAGAAAACTCATGGAGGTTCACGTGTCTGCTTTACAAAACAACAGTAGCTGCTCTGCTGGCGAGCACAGTGATGGTGTATGCAGAAGGGATCACGAAATTCCCAGCCAGCTACCCCTGAGCGTTGCCAAATCCACCTGGAGTCAGAATCTTTGCCCAGGTTCAATCCTGTACTTTTGATATGTCAGAAAAAATATCTAAAAATACAGCCCCAAGTGTTTAAACTAAAGCACACCTGGACAGTTTTAATGGAAAATCAAACCAAACCTCTCACAGGATTTAACTCAGCTACAGTTCAGGTGCTAAATAGTTGGAGAAATTAATTTCTATCAGTGATATATAAATTATGGAAATCCATTTCCCTTTACTTTTAACTCAAGTCAAGATTTTATAACCACAAAACCTCAAAGTAAAACGCAGAAATACCGACAGTGCTCTTAATGAAAGCAGAATGCGGCCCCCTTCAAAATGGTTACTCCTCTAAAAAATATCACAGAAGGCTTGCATTTTATTGAGGTACAAATGACTTTCTAAGAAAAGGTGTATCTAAAGAATCCAGTACCTGTTTTGAGGTGCTTTGGTGCTGGTCTGGTTTCATCTAAATTAAGAATGCTACATGGAATAATCACTAGCTGTAAGTGCTACGAAAAGCCAACTGTTAAAAGTAAGGTTAAACATTTCACCTGAGCTTTAAACATATAGAAATCATAGAGCCATGCCAGAAGAGTAAGCAAAAACTGTATGTGAAAGCAATCCCATCTGCTTGTTTTATCAGCATGACTCCATACCTGTATTTCTAAACCCATGAAGAACCTGTTAAGCTTTGCACTGATCCTCAGCCAGAAAGTCATTGAACTTAAAAATATCCATGAGAGCCCATACACACACCCGGCGTCTCTCTGAACTTCATTCCAACCTGAATTCCTCAAAAGCACAATGTGACTAAAATAAACGTTGAAGAGAGACCACATTTTCTCAGCCTAACAGCCAACCTCCACTTAAACAATTTCCATTCCGCCTAAGTGGTAGTTTTCCAGCAGCCTGGGACAGGTCATATCTATATGGCTTATCAGCAGTATTTCACTTGAAAAGGCATAAGTGGCACTTGGAATGACAAAAATTCAATGTCTCAACATGCTTTGCCTTGAGCCTCCTGCCACAAGGATTACACACACTTCTTAAAAAGCCATTTGCAATAAGGAGATTAGAGTAGTTGGATTTGCTGGCAAAAATCTATTTGCATTTGAGCTCCTGAACCAAATTCAGGAAGGGTATAGTCCTCAGGAACATTCCGCAATGTCCCAAGGCAGGAGTTATCAATAGGAATCTCATTAGAAACGGCATTTTAATTAGGAAGGGAGGTATTCTGGTGTAATTGGCAATACAAGAATCCATACTGCAGGAGAGAACACTGAGTATCTTGTAGAGCTTGGAGGAAACCAGCCAGGACAGTAAGAACCCCCTAATTCCCTTTTTTAAACTCATCTTTTTTATTACTTTCCTCTATTATTTATTATTATTGAATAACCTTTTTTCCCTGTCAGTGGAAGAATGGTACAACGTCTCCCACCTATTTCCTTGAACTTATGCAAGCCGCCTCCACTTCTGCTGATAGGATGGAAATAAGAGTTGCAGAAGAACCATATATTTCAACAAAAAGCAGGTAAAGCTGACAACCACAGCAGCCTCCTCCTACAGGACCTCATCAGTAAAGAAATTGGGTCCAGATAGGATGACACTGAGACCTGTACTCAGTGCAGTGCAACAGTTATTTTATCATAAATCAGGGTAATTTAAATCAGGGTAATGCACGACTTAACAAACTGGAGTGTTCAGGTTCACAGCAACCAAACCAGTTAAGCGCTCACTCATTTTTGGTGCATGTATTACAGTAGGTCAATTCAATCTGGGGTTTTTCATACTTTTTATCTCTCTGGGCCATATAATTTTGCATTTTGGAACATTAAGCTTAATAATTACATGAGAAATAACCCAGCTGACACGAGGGCCAGAGCAAATATAGAATAATAAAGAAAAAGAAAGGCTCTGAGAGATTCACAAGGAATAGCAGGAGCAGGATAAAACGTTACTGGGCTTTACACCAGATCAATTGCATCAGATCATTAGGAGGTAAAAATACCACAGCTCGGGCCACTGGGGGCTGTGTCTTCCAAGCTGTACCTTGTTTCTAGGCAGGTTTCGTGTGTGGAAAAACGTAGCGTAAATGCTACGGTCTTAACGCAGCTCCCATGGCAGGTAGTGCAGTGGGGAGCATGTTTGCCTCAACAAGAATTGATTAAAACTAGTCTAAACTCATTAAGTTTTCATGAAGTTCAGGACTCCCCAGTACTTTTGGCCACTTCTCTATGTACCACCTTGATAACTTCACAAGGAAGCCTACTGCAGATTTTTGCTAGGGGACCCAAAGCCTCTTGTCTTTGAAGTCAATAATAACACTGCAACTGTGTTAAAATTTAAACCATGCTGTAGGGTCTGTTTCTAAGGCAGTTCATCACCTCTGTCAACTCACATAGAATCTTTAGGCACCTGGAATCTTTCTTTTCCTGGCAAGAGAACAGTTAGTGAAGGAACAAGAAAGGACATCTTGGTGACATACACCGTGGAAAGGAGAGATGGCCTGGGGAGAGACACTCACATTTGCAGGTCCGTCTGTCATCCTGGTAGTATCCAGAGGAACAGACTGGCGCACACATGCTGGTGTGGGAGAGAACCAGGCTGGTGTTGCAGGAAGAGCAGGAAAAAGGACCCTCACCGGTGCAGGTTTTACAGGAGGGGTGGCACCCTGCAGGGACACCAAGAACAAGTGCTGTTCAAGGAAAAGTGGATTTTCAAGCAAGTTTCACTCTCACAGACTAAGCATGGTGATACTGAGTACCATAAGTTCCTAAGCTTAAACCCTTACTGTTGCACAGTGCTCAGGAGCAGAAATACAGCCAGTCCAGATTGTGACAAACAGATTGCATGGGTTTATTTGTGCTCTGCATCCCACCACACTAGCTCTCTCCTTTCCCCTCCTCTCCTTTCTCTTTTTATCCACTGCTCTTCTCTCCAACCTTCTATTCCCCCTAAAAACAACCCACCAGGATCCAGACACGGCCTGTGTATCAGACAAGTAAGAATGGAGCAAGCATGTACCAGTACCACCTTCTCATGCTTTCTGTCAGCTATTATCAGGTCAGACCTTCATGACCCTGATGTGTTTTGTCTACGTAGAATCCCCCCACAGAACCACTAAGTGCTTTTCTGACAGCTCCACGCCTCCCTGAAGCTTTACATCCATCCCTTTGGCACAGCTGCCACCCTGAAAAAGCAACACCAAGAGAGAAAAGTCGTTGGTGCCCTCTCTCCATTTCACTCAATACTTCAAAGGCCTCCATCCTATTTCCCCCCTACTGTTTTTCAGGTTGAGGCACTCTGGTCTCCTCACTGTACAGGAGCCATTTATTCCTCACATTCAGTCCTGCTGTTCTTTCCTTCTGAGACGGGGCACAAGAGCCCACAGCACACAGCTCCTTTAGAGAGCAGCAGAACGATTCCTTCTATTCCTCTTTACTTTTGTACTGGCAGCTAACATCTGATTTGCCTTTTCAATGCTGCTGAACACCAGGATGCCATTTTCACAGGCTGATTGACCCTTACTTCATGGCAAGGATGCCATCACTCTGTACGTGAGGACAGAACTAGGCATCCCTGTGTGCATCATTACACCTGCCTAAACCAAGCCTACACCTCTTGCTTTACTGCCCAACGTTCTGTTTGCTGTTCTTCAGAGCCAGCAATCCCACTGGCAGCCTTAAGTAAGGAAGTACATTACTGTCATCTTTCCCTGCACTTTTGAAGAGATATTTTTATGCTACCCCTCTTGTTTTCCTTCCCTGTTTCCCCTTTCCAATCCCTTCATCTCCCATTTCTTGTGCTTAGTCTTACTGAAGAGATTTAAAATCCAACAGTGGATGAGGCCAATGTATCTTTTTAGTCTCTCCAAAAAGGTACATACTCATAAAATTATTAGTTTGTGTTACTTCTTGATCGGCCTTTGCCCAAAGATTGATGTCATCATTACACCTATCAGGCCAAGTAATCATGAGGGAAAGCGAGCAAAGAAATCAGAAGCAACTGCATTACACTGTGCTAGAGATTTCAAAGCTAGCACAAAAGGTAACAGGAGCTTTGATGCAGCTTGAATAATGTAAAAATTGCTTTAAATTAAACCTTTAAACCAAAGGGAAGAAATGTTATCCCCAGGATTGTATTTCCAGGAAGGCAAAGTATCACCCACAGAGGTCTTTCCAATTAAATGACAGAGTATATTTCACACATCAAAAACAGGTAAATAAACACACAGCTCCCCAGCGCTTCAGAGGAGCTTTGAAACATGAACATCAGTTGTTAGACTGGATTAGGAAATGCTACTTCCTGCAAAAAGAGCATCTACATTTGAACTCTTATGTGTAGAATTCCTTGTCTTGATTTCTTTCTCTTAAACTGCAATATCCTCTGCTCAGTGTAAGGTGTAGTGGGCTTCAACATGTCTCTGTTGGCCACCTAACAAGAAAAACAATCTAATTCCTTTTAGTCCAAGAAACGTAAAGCAGCTCAGACAATGATCAGAATATGAAGCCACATCAGCAACAAAATCTGGAGGAGATCCAGGGACAGGTGAAGGCACAGAAGGGTAGGGAACAAAAAGTGCTATCGGTGCAGCTTCGCTCACACAGCTGGAGAGACGCATCTATCACACCAGCCTAAAAGGCTGAATGAAATTAGCTTTTTGTTTTAGAAGCTGCTACAAACAATCGCCTCTTGGACCACTCTGCAGCAAGACAAGTCTCAATGAGAGACCTTAGCTGGGATGATGTTCCATCTCAGGTTGCAAACTTCCTGAGAAGTTGCTACCACCTAGAGTTCTGCCTTCTGAGCAGAAGTTGCACAGTCCTTTGAAATGCATAACCAGAGAGTATTTTCAAGTGTCAGCATCCCAGAACTGTGCTGGTACCACACAAATTGGTACAGGGAGAGTTGTCCCAGCCAGGAAGGCCATCTCTATCTCCCACTGCACTGTCCTGTCAGGTGGACAAAGCTTCTCTACCTAATGAGAACCATTTCACAGAACATCTCCCAAGGATCCAGGTGGTCCCTTGCAGCTACCTGAGGCATCTGTAAGGGCTACTCACGTTTGCAGGCGCCATTCTCAGCATAGTATCCCACCGGACAGTCAGGAATGCAGTGATCCCCCAGCAGCAAGTGACGGGCGTTCTGGCACTTCAGGCAGATGCTGCCGGTCTCCCGCAGGTTGGCCACACACTGCCGGCACAAAGGATGGCAGTCTAAAAGAAGCAGAGAAAAACAGATGCTGTGAGCACAGATGGACAAGACACAAGTGTTAAGGGGAAACACACTGCCAAGAACTCAAGGAAGACATTAAGGATCTAACTTTCAGAGCCTCTTCCTGCTCTCAGGTGCACAAGGGCTGGGATCTGGAGCTGAACACTGATTCCAGATAGCTGCAAGAGAGATGACTAGAAATTACTATATTCAAGGAGTGTTCCTTTCCATTTGCCCTCGTCCCAATCTTGTGCCCTTCCTGAGCAACACAGTGTTCTCACTTTCCTTCGGCAACCACATTCTCCGCATCTCTCCTGTCCCATTAAAGCATCCCCTTTTCCATCCTTAAGTGAGCTTGAGAAAGCTCTGTACAAAGCCAATTTAAAGGTCTTTGTTTTCCCCACACCATTCTCTGATTTTAGGTGCTGCTATCTACAGGTTTATCTACAGACATTCACCTGCCTCTGTTCCCATTGCTGAAAAACAAAGAGCACAACCTGTACAGCTGTGTGAGACCTTCTCCCAGAGTTCTCACTGTTCATATTTTCCCACACAAACAAGACATCCATACCCTGAAGAGGCCACTGCAGACCTCAAAGCCAAGCCAAAAGCGGCATTTGGAGATGTAGTAGAGTGCCTGAAAACCTTTTCCCTTTTTCATTTTCCCCAGCAGCATGCAAGCTTATGTCTCCTGACCCCTGCCTGAACTTAGGTGCTTCAAAAGGTTTTACAACAAGCCTTTTGTATGCACAACAGTGCAGTGTAAGGCAACCTGGAAGCCAAATTAATCCTCATTATGGTAATTCAGAAAATTATAAAGGAAATGACGACTGTCTTGAAAGAAATGTAATAATGAGGCCTGATTTGAGTACCTGGCCTCTTGTCAGGTTTCTACTGAAGGTTCAGCTTTCTGCCTTTTGTCTCTTGTGACAGCAGTACTACAGATTGTCAGACAATCTAGTTTTACGAGCTGAAGACAGGTTCACATTGGAGTCTGGCGTAATTCTGCAGCCATATCTGCAAGAATGTAATAGCAGCTGGAGTCTAACCCTAGCCTGACTTCTGTATGTTACACATAGATGACTTACCAAACACAGGTGGAAAAGCACAGATGCAGCTCAGAAATTAATGCAATTTTGACTGCATGCAGGAATTCAAGGTCCTTAAAGCAGCTGCCTCTTTTTTTCTGCTTTTCTTACAGGATATATATAACCTATTTGGTTTCTGCCACACATTTTCCTCCTTGCACACGGGAAATTAACAGCCAGAGGGGAGGTAAAGGTGTTTGAGAAGAAGCGTTATGCTTAAGACAGTGACCCTGGAGGCCCTCAATCCATCACTGCCAGACACTGGTAAGAAAAGAAAAGCAGCACTTGAGGTCATGCTCTCAAACTCAGTGACAAACTTCACAACCTCCTTAAAGGGGCTGCAGCTTATAGGTTATTGTGCAGCAGCTTCTGACTGCACAGAAGAACTCAGTACCCAGGACATCATCCTATGAATCTCCACAGCCAAAGACCTCAAACCCATGCTGACATCAGGATAGAAAGACCTGCCACCTATCCGTAGCCTCACTCAAGCCAGAAAGGATCGCACACAGCTCACCACAGAAAGCAAGGACTAAGATATCATCCAAAAGGCCCTGAGCACCACAGGTAATCCATATGCAGAGGGCTGAAGGTGGGGTGAAGAGTTTCATGCACTTATAGTCAACAAAACCAACATAAATTTAGTTAGCTACTCACGCTTCCACATTTACCTGGCAATACATTTGCTCACCCTCTTGTTAAAATAATACATGTCCAGTTTAACCTCTTGCCAGAGCCACTGGTCTGCTAGAGAGTTTTGGACAGACATAATAAGTAACCACACTCACTGTGTCTGGTCAATAGGTTCCATGAAGAGAGCATAAAATGAGACAGAGAACACTCAGGGTGTCCAAACAACCAGTATATACTGTAAATAACCAGCGTCTCCAAACTAACATTTAAAAACCTAAGTATCTATAAAACTAGGAGCTGCTACAGTACAGTTTTCTCTTCACAGCCTCTATGTTTGCTCCTATGTATTGAAAGAGTTCTTTTTCTCAGCTACTCTTTTAGGATAAATCAGTCCCATTACTCTCTTGTTCCTTTGCAAGCCTGGAGATCAAAGAGCACACAACACCAAATAAAAAACCAGAGCTGACGCTCATGGTGAATTTAGGGACATTGGGGAACTAGCGAGAGAGTAAAGAAAGAACTGAAGTGCTTTGTTTTGAAAAAGATTATTTAAATTTTTCACAGCAGGCTCCCTTTGAAACGAGGACTAAGAGAAGCAGAGTGTTTTCTATGCCTCTCAATAACATTACACGGCCGCATTCGTTTTCTGCTTCTGCCTTCTCCCTGTCAATCCTCACTCCAGTTCAGCTAGTAGGCAAGTTACTGCCCACAGGCTTTGGGTTTTCCAAGGCTTCACATCCCATATTTGCAGCAGATCAGTGCAATATAGTTACTTAAGTCCCTCAAACTCCTTCCAGTATCCAAACTGGATTCTTCGGGGCAGCAAAGCCCCACCCTGTTTGTAGTCCCAGTGTATCCCATATCAGCATTTTGTCCCTGCCCATGACAGGGGGGTAGCAAATGGATCCTTTAAGGTCCTTTCCAACTGAACCCATTCCATGATTCTATGATTTTGAGACCTCTGGCTCACCTCCCACTATCCAAACACAACTTTTTCCTGTTTCTCTTTCAGTTGGCTCTGATTTCCTCCTTGTCAATTCACCTCTATGCAAAAAAACCCCCATTTTATCTACCACTGATCTTCCTATAAAGCAACTTCTATTGTGAAGTATAATACTACTTACAGACAATTCCATTTCCAGAGTTGCATTACTTCCACACCTTCTTTAGCTTCCTCTTAGCAAGCAAAGAAAACAGTCTCCTTCTTATATGGAAATACATTGTTCCCTTGCCTGTCAAGATGAAGAAGGCTGTTTGGGGAGATAAAATCATCTCTAAAGTGTCTGCAAATGGTCATAAAGGAAACCAGAGGCATTTCTAGCTCTCAGCTCCACCAATTGCTAAGCCATCGAGCACACATATTGTTTAAATACATCTCCCCTCTCAAGGGCTCTTTAGGAAAATATTTCCTGATGCAAGTTTCAGGTAAGAGGTTTGCAATACAGTACTACTTTAAATCAGTACTTAAACCACCATTCAACTTAGAGGCGTGTCAGCATCCAAATGTTCTCTAGCACCTTAGAGTAAATCTGGAGAGAAAATTAGTATGGTAGATTCCAAAGGATTCCTAGCACTGACCAGGATTTTTGGTTTGATTTGGTGATTAGAAGGGGTCTTTTGCCTCTGTCTTAGAAGACCTGAAAGGGAATTTGTCACCCAAACAAACGAAGTGAACTCCTGGTGAAGTGCAATCGCATTTCCAAGGATCAGCTTGCATCTTCTGAAAAGGGTGGGAGCTTCTCTCAGCAGTCAGGTGGGAAATCCACCAGCACAAATGAGCCCAGAGCAAAGCAGGGAAACGACCTTTCCTTTTCCTCCTCTGCAGCTCTGCCATTCACTTCTGTAGGAGGCTGCAAGGCAGTGACTGAGCAGAGCTAAGCCCCTAGTCTCCTTCTTGCTCCCCTCAGAGGAACTCCAGCTCTTTGTGATGATATCCATGTTTCTCTAGGAGTACGGCAACAGCTCATTAATTTTACAAGGAGCTGAATGTATTTCTTGTTGTCAGAGCATCCCTTCTGGAATTTTAAGAGCAAAGCAGAAAGCCTTGTAACAGGCATCCTCTTGAGTGAGTTCTTCTGGTTTATCTTTGAACATTTCCATAACTGCACACAGCCTAAGGAAGCAAGGCCCGAACATGAGGATTGGGAGCTTCCTTGCAAGGAAGACGCAGCTGGAACTTAAGAAAGGACCTTGGGGGATGCTAGTTCAAGTTCGATTTTCATTTCATGTCAGCTGCCCTTGCTACTAATTCTTGTAGGCAGATCTTTGTATCATTTTATACTTTAGCTGAGCACCCAGTAGAGCTCAGTCTGGCAGCTCCTTCCTTCAGTCACTGCACAGTCTCACAGTCAGGAAAAGATCAGTGAGGAAGCCTTGAGGTCAACAAGGAAACCTCAAAATAGGCATATGATTGATTCAAATCAGAAATGCAAGGGCAGGGTTTTACGAGCAGAACAGTTTCAGCTGTTTTTCAGACCAGTGACTGTGACATTTCCTGAAGCTGAATTTTTCTTGGATAAGAGGGAGAGAAACCAAGGAGAGTTTTCAGACTGGGAAAACAAAAAAATCCAAAAGCCCTGACACTCAACAGGGGGCTGCTAAAGCCACAAACGCATTCCTGTATACACACTTTAGCTATAAAACTCAAACTGAGCACTCCCAAAGACCACTGGCACAAATTAAGTGTGCTCAAACTAGAGCCTGCAAACTCATTGATCCTTTGAAACTTCAGGCCATCCTGCCTTTCTTCTGCCTACATTTGAAATGCTTATTTGATAAACTGTTGAAAACAATATCCTTTGTTCTATTAACAAGGCAAATCTTGCAGTCCTCATTCAGGTAACGTATACAATAACGACATTAATTCACAGGCAACAGTTTCAAGTGACAGTTGGTTTTCTCCATTCCAGATGAAGGATTTTCCCCTGTGGGTCCATAAGGGGTGACAAGTTGCTATAATGCACAGCAGGCGCTCCAAGTCCTAACACAGTTCTGCGTGGAGGGTCAGGAATTACAGATAAATGGGAAGATAGCTGTAAAATAATACTGCTTTGGGAAGCAAAGGAAAAAGCTCTGTTGGATTCTGATGCAAATCATGTATTATGCAGGTGTCAGGGGTTTTAATGTACTCTTTTATGGGACAGCTGCTCTTTACCTGGTAATTAATAACTTGCAAGGGCAAATTTAGCATTTCAATCTATGCTGAATGAGGAGAATGTGTGAAATTTAACAACCTGGATGTGGAGCCCTCTATCTCCAGTAGAACAGGCAAGGCACATCATTTGCATAAACATACATTTGGCACAAGAGAGCCACATGCTCCAGACTGCAAAGCCAAGGCCAAACACTACTGATACTCAACCAAGCCTTGAAAACATGTTCCTACTTGGAGGAGACAACTCTCAAAGCAGTGGACCATACTGGTGGCCTGCAGGGCTTCACAATAAAGCTTGTTCATCTGCAAGGAAAGGATGCATCATTGGATGCAATTGCTTTGGAGCTCAGAGTGCCAGGCAAGGTTCTTTGCAAACGATTCATCACTGTCAGTGTAGAAAGTCTGGAGGCCAAACCATGCTCTCCACATTGCCTGAGCCAGCCCATGGTTTGCAATTTCTGCTTCTCATTACTGCCAAGCACCGTGACATCTACCTAAGCACCTGGGATGCAAGGAGCACACTCCTTGCTCCATGACACCTTGCCAAACTTAATGGTATCAGCTGCCCAAAAGGGATAATTACAGCACGTAGCATGCAGATACGAGCAGAGTAAACTCTCCTTAGAAAGATAAATGACACTAAGTTTTTCCAATAAAACTTAGGGCTGGAAGACCACATTTCCATAGACCTTTTTCACAGGAAGCTGAATGCAAAGCGATGGGAAAATAAGGTGGAAGAAACAAAGTGCATACAGCTCTGATGTTACAGAACATTAATCAGTGTCATTGTAGAGCCTGAGATTTTACAGGACAGAGACAGCTCCTTAGAGTGAATCACTATATCATTCCCAAACTGTAATTACTTGACTGTATGAAACACTGACTGCCCAAATTGGTTTTGTTGTACACCTTAGTAGCTGTACAATACTTTTAGGATATTTTCCTATACCTCAGATACTTTGTTTCCCCCCTGTCTTTGTTTGCAGACAAACCAGTGCCTGTTGCTTGAAAGGAAGATGAAGAAACATTTCATAAAATTAATCTGTGGAGAAGAAGGAAAGAGGTCTTTCATTAAAAAACCCAACACATGAATGTAAAGAAAAAGAAGTGTCTGTGAAGGGGAATCATCTGTATTAAATAAAGAAAAATAGCCTCTCAATTGATATATTTATAACATCTAACACATTTCTCCTCTTTTCTCAAGATTCCTTCTCTTATTTGGAACAGTTCAGCCTAGACCAAGTCTCACAAAACATATCCTTTTCTGATAATGAAAAAAAAAAGGCTTGATACAGCTCTGAAATTGCTGGAGCAGTTCCCAGCATAAGCTTATACATGCCTGCATGATGGATTAAAAGATATTTTTCTTTTTTAAACAGTTAACTGCAATCAGTGGCTTCTGAAGACAGGCTTAAGTACAGGTATTGAGTACCCACAAAGTGTAAGCCCTGTGTATAAATCCTCTTAGCTCCCAAAAATGCACACAGCAAGGCTAGCTGTGCCAGTTTTTCTTTAGGGCCCCATCAGCTGCTTCTCTGTATCCCAACTGTTACCCTAACTCCCATTATTGAAGCTCAATGCAGGACCTAAGGAACTTCCCTGGTCCTGGTTCCCCTCAGCTTGGCAGGGAGGATGCTGTAAAGCTCAGATTAGAGCAAGACACAAAGTACCTGGCCTGCCAAAGTTAAACACATCACCACTGAACAGAGCGGAGCCGCAGCCTGTTAAAAGCATGTCCATTATGGTATTATTAACCATACAAATGGTTAATGATAAATCTGACGATTCCCAGACATACTGGTCCGTACACATTATTGTCAAGCCTTCACACCAAACCATGCAGCTGTAAGGCTGCCAAAAGAGAGTGAAGAGCTGTACAGCATAAGTGGCTTTGGAGACTTCCCTAATGGTATTTTCATCTAGGTGACATTTTACCCATAGAGGGCACTTTGATTTCTTCCTGCTGTGTTCTCGAGTAGCTGGTTAATGCCACAGAAAGATCACTGCTCTGTAGGACCCATACTGCCTCCTCTTACTTACCCACACAATATCCCACTAGGTTGAGATACTGCTCTTCCTTGCACCTCGTCCTGCACTTCCCACCGGCTGGAGTCGCATGGGGATGGCAGGTTAAGCACTCCAAATCTGAAGGGCCGTGACATGTCTTGCAGGATGGATGACAAGCTGGATAAGAAAATCAACGTTTGTTGGTACAGACCACCTTACGCTCTCCCCCACCCAGAAAGCCAGCCCCTGTAATAATAATTTACTCCTACAAAACATGATGATCTAATAGCAACAGTGACTGCAGAGCTGTGGTCTGGAAGGCTCTCACATCCTCATTTGGAATAAACAAGATGAGAAATTAGCTGTCAATTTAAAAACGTGCTTGTTCTTGGCATTAATCAAGGTACAGATCTATACAAAATATAAAGAGATTAGCTCTTTTATAACTCCCTCCAGAATATGCTTGTGCACATGAGAGAGAGGGACGCACAGAGTAGATAAATTAAATATCTTGCAATTGTATAAATATCACCATGGTGTGAGTTTGATATTCATGAGTGGAAAATCCAGGAATGATTTCTGCACACGTCTGAAACTTATAAAACCTGAATGTCACACGAGCTCATTAGCTATTCTGTCTCCTAAAAGCACAACAAAAAGATTGCAAAGAAATTGGTTAAGATTGCTCAAAAACATGTCACTCAGGCTGCTTTTGTATCCTTCCACCTTTAAAGACTGATGCTGTATTTCTGTGATTTCCATGCTACAGATCTGAGGGAGACAGAAATACTGCAGCTAATGATCTGCAAAAAAATTCTTAAAAAAAAAAAAGACTTTTAAAGGTCTTTTGTGAATAAAAGCACACAACTTCAAAAATCTCCCAACTCAGGACTCCCCCAGGCTCCACACAATTTCTTGCTCCCCAGATGGAAGCTGGGCATTCTGCAGCTGCCACAGCATAAAGCTCCAGAGTTTAAGACCGAATGCATCACAACCCTTCTTCATCCCATTCTGAGCTTCTCAGAAGAGATTGAGATGACGTTTTAGGAAGAACTGTTTTCCTTTGAGGGTGCCCCATCCCTGGAGGCGTTCAAGGCTAGGCTGGATGGGGCTTGGAGCCCCTGATCCAGTGGGAGACGTCCCTGCCCATGGCAGGGGGTGGGACTGGATGGGTTTTGAGATCTCTTCCAACCCAAACCATTCTGTGATTCTATTACTAATCAGATTTCAAAGGCCTGCTTTCCCTCATCCATTGTATTCAGCATACCCCACAGGCCACCATTTCCAGTAAGTGGCAAACAGGATTTAGTCACTGCAGTCAGTCAGAAGATCAGTAGTTACAGTCCTCTACTTAGATGGGATCAAACAAGCTGAAAGAAGGCCACTTGATGGCTGGTGGGCAAGGCAGAGATGTGAATAAATAATTCTGTTCCACCATTGACCAGGGATATTCATACATGTAATGGCTTTTCTCCTGCATCTGCAGAATTCCTTCCTTCTAAACCCAGTCCTATAGCCAGTAGTAGATTAAAAATGAAGCTAATTGATAAGGACAATGTGCTTATCTAGCCTAATAAAAGCAGCCCATGCTTAAGTGTTGTCCAGTAAAGACCTCTTCTGCCACAGCACGCTGGCTCAGAGTATCTTCCAAGCCTACTGAAATGAAATGCAAAATATCTTTCGGGAAGCAGTCCAGAGCAGCAAAACTGATTGTAAATTATGACTCAATGTGTACACTTCTCTCCCATTAGGAGGAGACTCCATTTCCAAAAGTTGGACCATTCTATTCTGAAAATACTTAAATAGCCCCTTATAAATCTGACAGCATCTCTAATTACTTTGAGAGATGCATCACAAAGAGTGCGTGCAATGAAATTCAGCAGTATAAACAGCAGGTGCCTGCACTACGCACTCACCATAGCAGCGATCTTTGCGGCTGAACAGCCCCTCCGGGCACTCTGAGAGGCATCTGCCGTCAAGCAGGACATGGGAAGACAGACAAGCCGTACAGTCCTGAGCCATGTTCCCCACACAGCTTGCACAGGAGGAGTGACACTCTGCAGGGAAGGGAAAAGCAGGAAGACACAGTGAGCCAAATGAATTCTAGCTTCTCTCGATTGCTACCATCCTACAGTACAGCCGTACCGCTTTCTCCACTGTGACAACAGGAGGGTATTTCCTTCACAGGAGTCTCTCCTTGTGGAAGGTAGAAAATGCAGGAGTACAAAAGCTGGATAGCACACTTCTTGAAGACAAGGAGGAATCACAGAGAGTTGCATATTTAATCTTTCTTTGCACCCACACAATTTGTTGCTGAAACTGAAAAATGAGATACACAACACCACGTGATATAGTTCTCCTCCTTGTTAGAGCTCCAGGGTTCTGCAAAAGTCTGAAAATATCTTTCGCTACCACCCCATGGTTACTCCAAGAAGGATTTTCTACCCAGCATCACTGCATGCTGATTGTCAGCCATCCTGGAGCTGTAAGAGCCAATGAGCATAGAGGTGGTTGACAGGTATGGCTGGACTTAATGAGCTCAAAGGTCTTTTCCAACCTAGGGATTCTATGATGTTAAACTAAGTAATTTTAGTTAATTAGTTAAATAATTATATAAACTCATTAGTTAAAAACTTAGTGACTTGAGGCTACAGGCTGCACTGTGTGAGTCTCCTGCTGAACACAAAGAGAGACTCCCTGCTCTCTGGGGAGACAGGACAGACATGGGGCTGGAAAGGAGAATTGAAATGAAATCATTTATGCAAGTACACTTAGCTGCCTGTCAGAAAGCTGGAGAGAGAAGTCAGGGATCCTTCCCACAAATGCCATGTCTCCAGGACTATCTTTGGCTCAAGCAACTCAAATCACTTTGGAGGGAAAATTCTCAGGGAAATCTCAAGCATTATAAAAATACAGATGGAGAGATTTCCATGGTATGGTGAGAAATTCATAATCACCATGGTGAAACCTTCAAATCCAGCACTTTAACCTACAGATGAATGTGGTTTTGTTCTGCACAGGTAATGCAGGCATGGAACACGTCTGCTGTGGGTTTACGGTTTCAAAAAGGTGCATCTAGAAACTCTGCATCACCACTTCACGGGGGTAGCTCAAAGTCTGACATCTTGAAGCATCACACCTCTCTGCAATAAATCTAACTACTATTCCAATGCCATTACCAATGCAGCAGAGCTAATAACACAAAGGGCTGTGCCAGCATTCTTGCCCAATGACATAACTCAGCACTGTCACCAAGCTCGACTCAGGCCTGTTTGTACAGGTCTGTTCACCAGTCTGAGGCAGTGGTATACAGATTTCTTCACTGTTTCTATACCATAGCTGGGACTTGGCCAAGAAAGCCCATTAACAGCCAAGGAATGGCCACCGCGTGGATTGTGGGCTCTATGCTAATGCCTTCAGGAGCCAGTCCAAAGCACACGACACTTCACAGTCTGTGTAGGTCACTGTTAAAGACAGAATCATTCCACCAAAAAAAACGCCAAATAGGCCTCTTCTTACTCTTTTAAGATCCCCAAAGGCAAAAAAAAAAAAAAAAAGCTTGTACAGACTCTTTCCATTGAGTTTTGACTGAGAGATAAAATCAAAATAAATGGATTTTAAATTATGGCCACTTCTAGCAAACATTTTTTGAACAAGAAGAACCAGCCACCAGTAGCATTTCTCATCCTATCACTTCTCAATAGGCTGAGTGAGGGCTGTCTTGGCACAAGATGTTCACAGTCTGACCTCTCAGCCTGCTTCTGTCTGTGTTATTTTCAACTTATTGCAAACAGTTGTGGAACAGATACCCACACTGGCTGCAATGAGCAATGTGCAGCCAGACTGGCTTGCTAGTCCACCCAGTAAACAGTCTTCACTGAGGTCCACAGCAGCTTTCTCTCATGTCTGAAACAACACATATGCCAAATATACACCATGTCAGCCCCTTTCCCAAACTCTAGTCTTCATGGAAACGTTTCCTACTTGGTATTCCAGGAGCAGTGATGGCACATGTGCTGCAGGGCATCTATCAGATGAGCTTCCTCAAAAGAAAAGGCTGCTGTGGGATGGCTTGACCTGCTCCAAGGGCTAAGAAGGAGATAACTCAGTCTTTCCTGAAAAGGATTTAAGGACTGAGTCTGCTTCAAAATAAGTCAGTGGTAAAAAATCACACACTCAACTTCAGTGACAAGAAAGCTACGCTGAGTTGTGAAGACCTGAATCTCTTTGTCACAAATTATATGTAGAGTGTGTTTTCCCTCAAAAGTACCAGAATATGCCATTCTAGATATTACTGAGTTTAAACATTAATGACTGTCACAAGGCAAACACGGGAGCTCAAAGCACACAAGAATCAAACACACTAGAAGATCACTCTGAACTCCTAAAATCCAGCGCAGCCCTGTGCTTAAGGCTTTGAACAGCTGTTCCCACTCTCTATTTACCTTTGCAGACTCCTGTGCTATCCTCGTAGAACCGGGCTGGACACTGAGAGAGGCACAGGCCGTGCACAGCTCCTTCTGCCGGCTGGAGAGGCTGCAGGACGTTCTCTGGCACCCTGCACCGCAGGCAATGAGAGGGACCCGGGCCAACACAGGAGCGGCAGGTTGGGTGGCAACCTGTGCACAAGTCGAGAGAGCAGTGAGAGCCACAGCAATCAGGACAGTGTTCTCAGAGAGATGGACAAGCGCCAACAATCGTGTAAACCTGGGCATCTGGTCACGAACGTGAAACAGAAAGGGGAGAAAACAACTGGTCTGGGTCCCATTGTCCACCCCTCTTTCCAGTTTGTATTGCTGTAGAGAGGGAGAGGCTCAGAACTAGCAAAGAGCAAATTTTGCAGCAATTCACAAGGTGAGAAATCTACTCCATAAACAGATAAGATGCTGTAATTTTAATAACGGAACAGGGATTTTACTATACTTTGTATGTATTATTATAATAATACATATTATTACACTTCGACATCTTCCCCTCTGGCCCCTGCCAAATAATAGCTCTTTTTTTGCATAAAGCTGGTGAACAAATAATGTGGGGAAAAAACCTGCAGTACTGTGCCACAGGCAGGCAATTTTCCTTTAATTTCTGGAACCGCAACAGTGAATGCAACCTCACGAGGAGAGATCGCAAGAAATGACAGTCTGAAGGGCTCACAGGAAACAGATTCATCTTCCCAGCTTTCAGGTCCTCCACTGCTGCAAAAATGACCGCAAATCTACCAGGTGTGTGTAGAATTTCATCCACCTCTTAACTCGTGTCAAGAAAAACTTTGGAAGCAATGTAGATTTATTTCAATGACATAGAGAAAAAAAAAGACTCCAAGATCACTACATCCCAAGTGTGTGAACGCAGAAAGTATTTGAGAAAATTTTCTTTTTCTCAGAGTAGAAAACAATCAGCAGGCAAAGACAGGAATTGCTCATTAATCAGTTGAAGATAGGACAAAGATCAGCATCATAGCTGGGCACTCTGAGCACAGCCCAACAAAGACCAGCATCTCTACACTGGCAGAAGCAGCTGGGGAACTCCAAGGACACTACTTACCCTTGCAGACATTATGATCCTGGTAAAATCCCTCTCCACAGGCCCGTAAGCACTGGCCCTGGTGCAGGGCCAGAGGATGGGAACAGGAGGTGCAATGAGTGGCCAGAGGTCCTTCACACGTGGAGCAGGAATCATGACAAGCTGATAAAGAAACAAGAGAATGTGGAACTGAAAAGATCCTGTGTTTTCTCTTCTTGCAAGTGGTGTGGCTGTCTTAGCCTCCTCTGGCCAACTATGAAAACTTCCATACTGAGCAGAAGAGCACATGTATTAACACCTAGTAACTGTTAACCTAGTAACTCCCACTCACATAGTGTTTGGACTATGTATCTCAGCATGTCTCAATATGCCTTGCAAAGCAAAGAGGTTATTTAAAATAATCTATTGCAATTGAACAAAAAAAAACCCAAAATAGAATTCCTTGTCCTTGCTCTCACCTCTGTGCTCTTAATATTCCATCCCCACAGCTAAATATAATGCATGGACAGTCTTAGAGAAGGTCATGCAAATATGCCTCTTACCTCTGCATCTTCCACTGCTACTTGGGAAATATCCATCTGGACACTCTGAAACGCACTTCCCATCATGTAACACATTCTCGGAAGCACAGGTCAAACACCAGGGCTGCTCTGAAGAGCATGTCGCACAGGACTGGTCACAAGCTGCCAAAGAGCAAAGCTCCTTAAGGAAACACACTCAGTAAGAGAAGATCAATGGAGCCATCAGCCTGGCCACATGCATAAAATAAAGCAACACAAACAACACCTTGTCCTTCCTTCATCAGAAAGGCATCTTTAAATGTCCCTCTCCAGCATAAGGAACCTTTCCTGGAGTAAGCACTGATATTCATGGAGGTAGACAAGTATTTGCTGACCTTTATCCTGCCTAGGACTCCAAGGAAGTTCAAATACCTGGAACAGATCTCCACCAACACTCCCACTCCTGACACAACCCCTCCAGCTAATGAAGGACTTTCTCCTGCTCACCAACAGCCTGTGAACAGGTAGCACCATGTATGAAAACCAGCTTATACATCTTTACATACCTTTATACAACAAGCATCAGGTTTGAGACTGCTCAGGAGGTACAAGATGGGAGAAAAGTTCATAAAATAAAAAATATGTAATTTTCACCTCCTTCCTCTTTTAAGGAATTACAGAATCACTAAGATTGGAAAAGCCTCTCAGCTCATCCAGTCCAATCGTTAGCCAAACCCCACCATGCCTGCTAAACCATGTGACCAAGTGCGACATTTACACACTTTTTGAACACCTCCAGGGGTGGTGATTCCACCAATGCCCTGGGCAGCCTCTGTCAGGACTTCACCACTCAGTCAGGAAAGAAATTCTTCCTAATATTCAGTCTAAACCTGCCCTGTCTCAACTTAAGGCCATTTCCTCTTGTCCTGTCACTTTTTACTTGGGAGAAGAGAACAGCACCCACCTCTCTACAACCTCCTTTCAGAGAGCTGCAGAGAGTACTAGGTTTCTTCAAATCAAAGTTTTAAGTGTGAAAATGCATCTAAAATTCAAGCATTATAACATTTCTTATCAATTCCTGTGGTCTGTATTCTCCCAGGCAGTCAGTTCTGAAGTTAACAGACCTGTTGCCTAAAAGCAGTATGAAATTTTCAGCTACAGATGTACGGTTTCAAGTCTACACACTTCAAAACACAGGTAAGTAGAATTTACTGACAAAGCCATCAATCAAACTGAAGGGGAACTTGGTCAAAGTGAAATCCACTCAGAAATGGCCTGAATAGCAATAATTTTGTCAATATGCTCCAGGCTTTACACCCTCTCTGGCTAGCTGGATCTCAGAGAGACCTCATAAAGACAGAGAACCCCTGCATCGCTCCTACTGACAATGCTGGATAGTCCTTCGAAGCAGCAGGAGGCAGCTGCTAGCAGACTGAGACAGAGTTGTAGGAAATTTTAGATTCTTCATTTTTTGAGATTTTTCTCCCATTCAAGATCTGTTTGACTTAGGTCTTTAAATCCCTCAAGCCTTCTTTTTATTATCTCCTCAGCAAACCTTCCCAGCTCCCAGGTTCCATCCGTTCTGCGGGTATTAGTTACTGTGATGCTGAATTATAATCACATTTACAGAAACCTGCTGGCAAGGGCCATTTTTCTTTCTGCGGACAAATGGATTTGTCAAGCCCTCAGAAACACCTCAGTTAGGCTTTCAAGCTGTTCAGTGAGGGGAAAAAAACCTTAAACCTTTCAGCATCTGATTAGCTTAAATGAATTAATAATCTTACAAGCAAACAGCAGCTTTCCTCATCTGATATTTATGCACAAGGTGCATCTGGCTCCTTAGACATGAATAAAATCACAGCTGCTGCACAGCTAAATGAAATATTGATTCCCTTTTTGCAGAGCATTTCTCAAGCTCCTTGCAACTGGAGGAAGAAAAAAGGCATTTACCGCTGCAGATTCCGTTCTTCACATAAAATCCCTGTCCACAGCTGGCCACGCATAGTCCCATTTTGAGCACGTGTGATGTGTCTTTGCAGGACAAACAGTTGTTTTCAGCAGTCCCCCAGCACGAGGAACAGGATTCATGACAAGCTGCAGGGAAGAAAGGTGAAGGTTCAACACTCAATCAACTTCCAACCATCTCCTGAAATGGAAGAATTTGCAGCAATTCATGTTTTTAAAGTTTTGTTCCTTAAATTCACAGGCATTCACTGCTTAGGATAAGAAAACAAAACCCTCACTGCTCTTGTTCTGTTGGTTCTTCTGGGGGAAGGAGGCCAAGGGGCAACCTCATCGCTTTCTGCATCTTTCTGATCCTGTTACCAGTGCTTACAGAGACTGTGCAAATTGCAGTTCTTTTACCTCTTAGATTTTTGTCTCGATTACACCCAAATATGTTCCAAAGATGTTCTTAAATGTTTTCTATCACAATAAGGCAGGTACCTGCTTGTGCTCCCACAACACGGCAAGTGGAAGGAAAGAGAACTCGATGATGTTCACCTCGTATCCACAAACATGTCTGAAGTTGCATCCGCCCAAGAAAAATGCATCTGCAAGCAGTTCTGGTGTAAGGCAGGAGCCAGCAGATGTAGCAGCAGCTCAGCAACACAAGTAAGAGCACATACTGACATACGGTTACAAAAGCAAACATCTCCCTGTCAAATCAAACCCCCTAAGTGCGAAACAATTCATCCTCTCCTTAATATCAGCTTTGAGTGAAAATGTTTGCAATCCAGGCAACTGTAAGGAAGTTTACAGCAAACCAGCCCTCATCACTACTCCCATCTCGCTCCTATTTTGCATGTTATGCTCCTTCTGTCTGCCCACAGTTGCTCTTGGCTTTGTTAATTAACGAGATGGAGCACTTATGTTTGTGCTTACATATGAGTAACACTGCAATACGCGAGTCACACTGCATGGCATAAGATAAACACCCCGTCTTAGAGGATCTCGCCACTCCTCAAGGCAGGGAATTGTTATCATCTCCATCCCATAGGCAGGGAACTGAAACACAGAGACGTGATGTAGCACGCATGGGGTTAAAAAAAGGAGTGCTTAGGGGGCCAAGACATGGGACATTAGAGTTCACGCCCAGCACTTAGTGCCTGGATGTTCCCTCTGCATGTTCCTTCTTCACATCGCCACCTTTGTTTATTTTCCCTTTATTTATCTTCTTCTGTTGCTTTGTAATGAGCTCTTTGCTCTCCTCCTTCCCACATCTTTCACCCTTTTCCACTCATTCCTCATCTCTCCTGAACGCTGTGACTGTTGTAGTTCTTGAATACATAAGGACACTGGGCATCCTGAACCCAAAGGGATCTTCCCCTCAACTCCTACAGCAAGTTCCGTCACTGCTATCAAGCGCATCTAATTGTGGCTGAATCATAACACAATGAATACCAAACAACCCATCTGAGGTCAAATCTGTGCACACTTTTCTGCTCCAGTCGATAATTTCCCTTGCTGATAAAAAGCTGCATCTCATTCCAGCTTGGACGGTTCTCAGGGCAAGTCTACACTCGAAAGTTAACTGCAGAATACGAGTCCATGCCGTAAATTCCTAAGCACGGAAATGTCCTCACTTCACCTTCTAGTCGTCAGTGGTTTGCTCCTCTCTGAGCTTACTCCATTTTCAGCATCCTTAAGAAAGGCTGGGCACCAAGACTCAGATCCTCTCATCACAGACTTCCCAGGGCCCTCGCTGTTAACCTGCCTAAACGTGTTGACACATCTGAACGTATCCAGTTATTTGCAAAAATTCTCGAGTCCTTTCCAGAGAACCTGCTCCTTTCCAAGAGACACTTTCACCTCCTGGCAGCCTGGACTCCAGATTGTTTTTAAACAGGAAGCGTTGCACACAGTTGTATTAAAAAAGTGCTTTCAATGAAAGCCAGCTCAGTTGGGCAATTGTGCTTTGGCTCCCACTGCACACAGTTTGCTGCCTGCATTAACACCAAGTGCTCCCGAGCACATCCTCACCTCAAGTCTCTTCTCTCAAGCAGCTCTCCTGCTGGGTAAGTCAAAATAATGCCTTCACCTCCTACCAGCACCACACATTTTGCTGTATTTGGGGCATAAAGGAAAGCTGGGGATGGGCTTTTCTTCTGGGAGTGCAGGGATAAGATGAGAAGAATGGCTTGAAGTTGAAAGAGCAAGAGATTTAAATGAGATCCAAGGAGGAAATGCTTTGCTGTGAGGGTGGGGAGGCCCTGGCCCAGGTTGCCCAGAGCAGTGGTGGCTGCCCCATCCCTGGAGGTGTTCAAGGCCAGGTTGGATGGGGCTTGGAGCCCCTGATCCAGTGGGTGGTGTCCCTGCCTGTAGCAGAGGATGGAACCGGATGACCTTTTTGAGCTCCCTTCCAACCCAAGCCATTCCATGAATCTATGATTTAAGCCTACCATAAACAATATCCACACTAGAAAGATCTTGGCATAGCAGGTCCCGCATCCCAGGCTCTTCTCTGGAGATGGTACCCAGCAGTACTGCCTCTCTGCCACAGTCTGTGCACAGTCATTCTACTGGTCTTTTCTCACACCACTACTGTCCTTGCCTGCAGTGCAAACAACCCTCCCCACCCCCAGGCTCATCTTCCCTTCTGGCTCTCCTAGGCCCTCCTATGGACACACAACTGCAGGGCTAACAGAGCAGTGGACAGGCCAGACCAACTCCCTTCCCTGCCTTCCGTTGCCAAAAGAAACTTGCCACAAATGCTACCCTAACCACCAAGAAAGGGAGTGAGACAAGAAGGGAGGGTGTTCTAGACCAAGTGGGCTAAATGCCATGCTTCCAGTGGGAACCCTGCAACATCAGGCCTCAAGACAAGTAATAATACAAACCAGCACAGCCTGCAGGCTGGAGGGGTTTAAGATCTCACTCCAGCTCCCAGTTGGCTTCCACTGGCCCTGCAAACCCACTCTGGCGCAGCACATGGCTTTAAAGTCCCTCTGTGAGGCAGCTGTTGTGTGTTAAAACTGCACGCCTGCCTAGATGGGGGGCAACTTCTGCAGTATCTCAGCTGTGAAACAGCTACAGTGAGGAGGAATAAAGGACATCAGACTTTCTGATAAGCTTCAGTGAGCTTGCCAAACTACTGTGGAACAGGTCCTCTGGACACCAAGCTACTAGACAGAGAGCAGGCCTAAATGGCTTCATTGAGACAGAAAGGGAGCCAATCTAGATAGCAGAGATAGGAAAAAAAGAGGGAAAGAGGAAAGAACATAACTTGATTTTTAGCGAGGCAGCCACATTCAGCATTTCAAAGCAGAGCAAGTGACTGCAAGTGCAGGATCAGTGACGATTTCCTCAGGTGGGCCAACAAAAACATGTTTGCCACAAGAGACCTAGCTCTGACGCGCTGCTCCAATTACTGTAACGGCTCTGCTTTGCAAGTTCTCCCTGGGAATGGGCTCTATGGACTCCTCTGACGCAGACGTTTCCCTCTGCAAGGTGGCAAGCACCTCCGAGTTACCACCTGCCAGCCTCTGGGTGACAAGCATGCACAGCCTGATTCATGTGCCTACAGATGCCATCCTTCACTTCTTGTGCTCACAGCGACAGGCACCAGGCAGTTTATTTTCACACGTCTTGAGGACTGTTTCATCGCAAGTCCAGCAGCTACTAAATCCCAGCTGGTATCTCCTCTGTGTCTGCATCAGATGGCACAACTGCAGCTGGAGATGTAACTGATGGATCCCCCAAACTGTGGGGCCTGGGTTCATGCAGGTGGGAGAGCAGCACCAATCTGTATTTATACACACACACACACCCCCTGCCTGCAGAAGCGCTGGCTCTTTCAGCGCTGGATCACTGCCAGACCCCACAGCTGTTCCTCAAACAGCCATACACCAACTCCACCAAAAAAGGGGGGGGGAAATGGAAGTATTCAATAAGCCACTGTCAGCTAAAATATCTTTGCCTGGGGCAACTGAGTGGTTGTGTGAAAATAAATCACCAGAAGAGACTGCACTGCCAGGAAACTGCTTTCCCCCTCCCTTGCTGTTTTCAGTTCAGGTTTGCAGGGGCTGCTCTGCATTGCCTCCTCCCTTCAGCACTGAAGTGGGACACGCATTAAGACCTGCAGCTTAACCAGACACTGCTGCCAAAGGAAAGATGTTGCAGTTGTGGCATGCAGGAATCACACAGAAGTGACACAAGCTGAGGCTCTGAGGAGGTGAGAGGTCCTGCAAAGCAATGTTTCTCTTTTTTTCACAACAGATTAGAAATCAGAGAATCAATTCAAGTTCCACTCACCAAACAGTCTCTTATCAGCAGCCCCACCTTGAGCACTGGGTGCAGTTTTGGGCGCTACAGTATAAAAAGGATATGAAGCTACTGGAGAGTGTCCAGAGGAGACCACAAAGTTGGTTAAGAGTTTGGAAGGGAAGCCGCATGAGGAGCAGCTGAAGTCACTTGGTCTGTTCAGCCTGGAGAAGGGAAGAGTGAGGGGAGACCTCATCGTAGTTTACTGTTTCCTCACAAGGGGAGGAAGGAGGAGCAGGCATTGAGTCTGCTCTCTGGCAACCACTGATAAGACCTGAGGGAAAGGCAGCAAGACGTGCCAGGGGAGGGGTAGGCTGCATATTAGAAGGTTCTTCACCAAGAGGATGGTGGAGCACTGGAACAGCTCCCTAGGGCTGTCACGGTGCCAAGCCTGACAATATTCCAGAAGTATCTGGACAACGTCTTCAGACACATGGAATGAATGCTGGGGCTGTACTGTGCAGGGACAGGAGTTGGACTCCATGATCCTTGTGGGTTGTCCAGGCTAGAGGACAACCAGGAGAGCTAACACTAATAATATCCCAGGAAGAACACAGTGAGAAGTCACTGCGTGGCACTGGGAAAGCACAGATGGGATGCAACCATTCTGTGCCACATGGTAGCACTGCCCACTTCTAACCTGCCCTCCTCACCATGAGCTGGGCAAGCTTAGCTCAGTCACATTCCGTCATTTCTCCTTGAGGTAAGCCTATACAGCCAGGATACGGCAGAGAAAAACAAGAGGTTATGACTAAAAATCCAAACGCTTTGCTACGGAGTGAGCCGGGTCTGTTTCTGTCAAGTTACACATCTCAACATTCACATTTTGGGAGATCAAAGAAGAAAGACTCGAGTTCTGCCTTGGCCTTTGAATAATCTTGAAAACATAAATAATTAAGTTGGAAAAATGCAGTGAGAGCACTGAACACTGCAAGTCCTCTGAGCCCTTCTGTTCTACCAGGCAGGCATCTTTTATTTTGCTTCCCTTGGCTTTGCCTTTAGTGCGGATTTCTTAACTATTTCCACAACAAAGGGGACTTTATCTACCGCTCTGCCCTAAGCCTTTATCTACCGCTCTGCCCTAAGCCAAACTGATAAATACACTACCACAAAACTGAACCTGTCACCTTCTCTAATTTATTCTCTCTTACTGGTTTTAATGCTTTACAGAAGCAGGTGGAGGCAGGGGGGCAGGAAATAACTCTGGAAATAATAGAGAAAAGATCAAACAACTGCACTCCAAAATTCAAAATAGATTTGGTTAGACCAGATGTTATACAAGATGAAGAAAAGGACAGATCAATTCACTGGGATTTATTACAACATAGACAACAGTGTCTCAACAACAAGATGGGATAAGAAACCTATTCTTTTAAGTCTTTCATCTCCAGAGTGGATTCCTCAAGAGGGAGTTTACTGGAACTACAGCAATTAACACAGTCTAGTTCCTCTGCTTTGTGATTTGGGAATGTGCTTATTGCAGACATTAAAACCATTAGAAGATAAATATTTCTAAGCAGTTGAAGGCTCACTTGGACAATCAGATTACAGATTTGTGAAAATGAAGAACATGCAAAGAAAGATTGAATGGCAATGAATTATGGACCCTACCTGAAATTTAAGACTTTCTCCACTGGTTTGACTTTATACAGAAAATGCAGCCAGGCAGAACTAAAGCAAATTGGTTTAATTCCCTCGAGGAAACAAGAACAAATTTTCCCAGCAACTTTCAGCTACAAGCATGCGTGACTGCAGATTTGGATTGAATGTACAATCAGTAATCTACAAACCAGTAATAAAACGAAACATTAGCCTTTCCCTACTGTTCCAGCAGTACACAGGCACTGCCAGTTCAAACACTCAGAGCAGGTGGAAGGGAAACAGTGAAATAAAACCAGATGAAGTAGAACTTTATTTGATTCTCACGTCTATAAACTCTTTTGGACTGGGTCTCTCCTCTCTTTAGGAGGGAGGCGGTTCTGCTCCTTTACTCTGCTCTCGGGAGACCTCGCCTGGAGCCCTGTGCTCAGTTTTGGAGCCCTCAGCACAGAAAGGACAAGGATCTGTTGGAACAAGTCCAGAGGAGGGCACAAAGATAATTTGAGGGCTGGAGCACCTCCATATGAGGACTGGCTGAGAGAGTTGGGGTTGTTCAGTCTGGAGAAGAGAAGGCTCCGGGGAGATCTTAGAGCAGCTTCCAGTACTGAAGGTGGCTCCAATGAAATCTGGGGAGGGCCTCTCAGTCAGGGAGTGCAAGAGTAGGATGAGGGGAAATGGTTTGAAGCTGAAACAGGGGAAACTGAGATATTAGTAAGAAATATTTCTGTGTGAGGGTGGGGAGGCCCCGGCCCAGGTTGCCCAGAGCAGGGGTGGCTGCCCCATCCCTGGAGGGGTTCAAGGCCAGGTTGGATGGGGCTTGGAGCCCCTGATCCAGTCAGAGGTGTCCCTGCCCATGGCAGCGGGTGGAACTGGATGAACTACAGAAGGACAGAGGGTTTTCAGACTTTCAAACCCTGAAACAAACAATCAGCTCTTCAAGGCCAACTCCCTGAGAAAAGAAAGCTGGACTTAAAATCTAAGTGCTTTCCCCTGAAATATGCCCAAAGCCCTTAGGCCTGATTTTAATTTTAAGGGTAGGGCTAGTTCCAAAGAAATTAAAGTGATGACACAAGTACTAAGCAAGTGCTCCTTTACTACTTTTCAGCCGCAGAAATAATTAGAAGGTTTCTTAAAAGGTCATCATCAAGAGGAGAAAAGTGTTAAATTTAGAGAAGACAATTAAACTGCCACAATGAGAAAGCAGCTGCCTTACAGCGTGGGAAAAGTACAACTACTTCAAAGGAGCAGGGGAGCTCATAAAAGCCCTACCAGAGTTGCATCAAAGAGAATACTGTAGCTTCTCAATCTTGGTCTTTCCCATTGATAAGATATAGGATTTAGAGACATCTCAGTGCTTTATGGTATTACTAATTTTCTTTGTATAAGTTCTTCCTGGAAACAGTTATTCCAATCAGCTTTCTGCAAGAGCACACCACATGAAACCAATGGCAAAACAGAGCAAAAAAACTCTTCCAAAAACTATCTTCTGTGAGCTTTTCTGAGTCCTATCAGTAACAAATCCCTCCAAGCATTGCTGTATGCACCCCGAAGTCCCATCTCCTGAAAGGTCTGGCATCAGCAGCTGCAGTTAAGTCCGTGCTGCACTGAACTCAAAGTTAAACCCCACGGATCACGTTGCCAGGCATAGCTCAGGGTGTTACATCCTTAGTAAAATTAGCGCACACATTCTGCTTTGCGCCAACACCACAAAACCCACAGTTACATTTCCAAAAAGGAGTTCTGAATTGAATGTGGCCAGCGGTGAAAAACCACAGTGTTCAAAAGCCGAGAGTTTTGGACCAACAGCACAGATCCACTGAGGAATTTTAATGGCTATTTCCCCAATCAGTAATCAGTTCTACACTGCACAACTCAGCTCCCCTGCTCACTCCTTGCTCTACTCAGGGGTGAACATTAACACCTATGTCAACAGCAGATCTCTCAACAGAGAGTACATCTAACAGTTCAGGTACAGTCTTTGATGCTGGTTTGGTGTCACAAAGTATTGCAGTCTTTTTTGCTTTGAGTTACCTGTGCAGAGGAGCTGATCCTGAAAATATCCATTCCCACACGAAGTCACACACTGCCCGTTCTTCATTAGCAGGGATGCCTGGCATGAGGAGCACTCAAATCCACTGGTACAGGCTGAGCATGTTTCATTGCAGGCTTCCAAGAGGAATTGAGAGAGGAGACACATTAATCTCAAATGTCTTGATGCAGCAAGACCCCCATGCTCTGACAAATGAAGACAATTTTGCCTTACTTTGGCAAAAGAGTTGGAGAGTTAACATTTTTCAGAGGCTTCTACCTGAAACCTCCTGAAGTCTTACACCCACAGTTACTATTCGGCCTGTGCCCGGATGCTTTTTCCAAACAAAGCCTGGCAATTTGTTTAAAATCGCAGATTCATAGAATCATGGAATGATTTAGGCTGGAAGGGACCTCAAAACCCATCCAGTCCCAACCCCTGCCATGGGCAAGGACACCTCCCATTGGATCAGGGTCCTTAAAGCCCCCATCCAACCTGGCCTTCAACACCTCCAGGGATGGGGCAGCCACAATTTCCCTGGGTAACCTGGGCCACCCTCACAGGAGAACATTTCTTCCTAATATCTCATCTCAATCTCCCCTCTTACAGGTTAAAACAACTCCCCCTCATCTTATTCCTGCACTCCCTGATCCAGAGCCCCTCCCCAGCTTTCCTGGAGCTCCTTTCCATAGTTGAAGCTGCTCTAACGTCTCCCCAGAGCCTTCTCTTCTCCAGTCTGAACAACCCCAAGTTTCTTTGACTGTCAAAAGCACGGCTAGCCACAGAGAAAATAGTCATCTGACAGGGTATAACCCCTTGCACAAGTTACCTAAGCAAATTCCCCCATCCTGGTAGTAGCCAGATTCACATGTCTCCACACAGCGTCCATTCTGCAGCTGCTTCCTCACATCACGGCAGGTGTCACAGTGATCGAAGGTCTGAGAGCAGGTCAAACAGTCTGGGTGGCACTTAACTGGCACAACGAAAAGACACAAAGGCAAAGACCATCAGCAGCGTTTGCAATTAGGAAAGCACAAAACAATGCACGCTCCAAAATCAAAGTGAATTTCAAGTCTAGGTCGTGTTGGTAGTTCATGGTGCATTAGTTCTAGGGTGGTTTTCTTCCAAAATAGCATGAAGTGGGCCAAATATTATATTGCTGTATTGTAGCATCACTACGTCTCAAAAAGATTTTTCAAGCTATTGATAAAAATGATTTTCACTGTCCACATTGTTTCTCAGCAGGTAAAATCATAAGTCATCAGGAATTAATGGCCCAAAACAACCTGAAATTGAGCTTTCTTCAGCCAAGCCCTGCAATAAGTCAAGATTATGCCCACGCACTGAGTACCGGTGGCAAACCTGATCCATCCAGGCAAAAGCTTTATGTCAACAAAGCCGTAGCACAGGTATCTTGTCAAATGCAAAGGCTGTTGTCTCTGCAGAGGCCAAGAGAAGGAGTATGTTTTATTTACTACTGAGCTACTTCTGCTTGCTGGACGAAAAGTTGTCTGTCCCTTCCTGACAAGTCAGCAAAAAGCCAAAAACTCTGTTGCATTTACACTAAATAACCTGCAAGTTTCCACAGACTGCACTTAAGGGAAAAAACAGGAATCAGGAGCTACAGACCACAAACAGCTAACGGAAACAATGAATCCAAAGTGATAAGCAGCAGGAATGAAGCAGAGGCTCTGTTCCTCTTCGTTTCTTTCCAATAACTTTCCAGAGGAACACACAGTCCCCTTCTTCCAGTCTGGGAATGAACTGACTGCTTGGAGACATAAAGAATGGACAATTCTCTAGGTGCAAAAGAATTCCCTCCGCTCCAACCCAAGCATTCTGAGTGGGAGGGTTTATTTGCTGGTTTTCATTTAACTACTGCTATGTCAGGGGCCAGATGCTCCACACTGGCTGTGAATGGATGAGTTCCCTCTGCCTGCTTCCCCCCACACCTGTGAGAAGCAGCAATACATTTCTACTGGCTTTAATGAAGGAGACACATTAGGGACTGGTGCTCTGGGTTCACATGTTGAATTGCTACAGGCTGCACTTTCCCTTCCTTTTTCATCTCTTCCAATGCAAACCAGAAAAAGACAGAGGGAAACCAGTAGGCTTTGGTAAAGGAAACCTCCATTTACCTTTTAGGACAGAAGAATGGGAGCATGACTCTGTAAGTTCCATACTCTGACTTCAAAGTGCTACCACCACTGAAGTTAAATGAAGAGGGCAAATTTACAACGGTAACCACTACACAGGGTACCTCTTGATAAGAAAGAGAATAGGTGGGTGCTGAGAGCACTTTAGAACATGTCCTCTCCTTAGAAGACTATGCAGACGCTGCTCCCTTTCAAATATCCAGGACAATTTTATCTGAACTGTTCAAATCCCATTTTCCTCACTTTTCAACCGGTAGTGCTTTGCATTTTTATTAGCATGCAGTAAATAACCAGCTTTAAAACACTAATATGGCAAACATTCCACAGCACTCCTGTAAATGACAGCATAATTAAACTGTGAAGCTATTTTGTTTTCACCGAGATAAAACATTAACTGGAGCACTCTGATAAAACCAAAGTTATGTGAATGCAACAAGAAGAGCTACCAACATGAAAACCTAGCAAAGCACAGGTAAAGCCCACCAACTATGGAATGTAAATCAAAGAGAATGACAACATCCTGGAGAAAAATGAATTTATATGCAAAATTAACATAAAATCTAAGGCTATCATAATCTTTCCAGTTACTAACTCAGCCGCAAGTGAGCTTGTGGCAGAACAGTGTAAGCAGGTTTGTTGTTCTTTCCAATCCCAAGAAATAACCAGGAGCCCAGAAACACCAAATTCCTTATTTAACAAAGGAGCAGTTCCCTGCCTAAAAAGAGACAAGACAAAACCACTTCAAAACACCCACTCCAAGGAGAAACTCTTTTGCTAACGGACAGCTAGGATTCAAACCACATGAAGTCAGTGGGATCTTTCTGATGGAGCCCTAAACCTCTCTAGAAACCCTAATCAAATTATATGGAAAGCAGCTAATTAGCAACTGTAAACCGAAGTTGAAATTCAACGCAGATGTCAGACTGGCACTGGCAAAGCAAGAGCCACTGGGATGCCGGACAACCCCTGTGCCAGTAGCATACGCATCACACGTGCTCCCGCTCAACACAAGCGAGGGTAAGAACCGATGTCCTCTAGGTCTGTACCTGGCTCGCAGCGCGGGCAGCAGTCACCCTTCACCTCAACAGCCAGGCTGCCCAGTGGGCAGGATGGGCAGGAGCGCTGGAAGCACATCACCTCCGCATCCCGGCATTCACATTCTCCACATGGCCCTTCTTCCCATTTCTCTCCATTCTGGACAAGACGACACAGAACAGGCAGCGTTAGTAGCGAAGGAGAGCCTTTGCACTCACGAAGTGGTTCTGCCACGCGTGGAAATCCCTGGGTGAATCACCAAGCTACATCCACGCTAGCACTAAACGAAACATTTCTGGAGCTGATTCAGTCGACAAGGACCACACGCCTCTGCACCATTAACTCTCTGCCCTTGTTGCCCTTCCAGAATAAGGCCGCCTACAAAGCACCTGCTGGGAAGAGGCCTGGCCTGTGAATGCCTGAACACACTCCCTCTTGGCACTCCCTCCAAAGCAGGGCAGTTTCCAGTCAGTCCTTTCTTCTTTTCCATCAACTTTCATTTTCTCTTACTCAGAACATTTTCTCATCTTGTCAAATTTTGCTGCCTCACTTCTCCATTTCTCTTTCACAGCTTGGTAACAAGTACTTGAATCACAGAATTAGGCGAGCATGGAATGGTTTGGGTCGGAAGAGATTCACAGAATCACAGAATAGTCAGGGTAGGAATGGACCTTAAAGATCATCTAGTTCCAACCCCCCTGCCATAGGCAGGGACATCCCTCTAGATCAGGTTACCCAAGGCTCCATCCAACCTGGCTTTGAACACCTCCAGGGATGGGGCAGCCAAAACTTGGAGGTGTTCGGGACCAGACTGGATGAATCCACTCAATATTTGAACAAACACCTGCAATCTGTCCTCTACCTGAATCTATGTCTTTGCTAATCACCTTTCTATCACACTTTAAATCTCTTTCTAACCTTGACAGCACTTTACCTTCTCTGTTCTTGCTTTCCATTGCTGAGGACTGGTCAAAATGCCACAGGGATGGACAAGGTATCACTTGCTTTCTCCCAAAGCACCTGATACCTGCCAACTTCTCCTGTACCAGCTGTCACCCTCCTGCAATCTGCGTCCCTGGTTCTGCTCAGGAGGTCCCCAAAGCCACCCTCAGCAGCTGAGGTTGTGCCGGTACCATGTCAGGAAGTGAAAAGGCAGCAAGGAAAAATCAAGCATTTTAAATACCGGTGAAGCTTTTGCGCCTGTTCCTCTCTTAAAAGGGATAAAGCACAGACTGGAATAAACCTGACACCTTCATATGTTTTACTTCACTTGGGTCAGAGAGAGAGATTTGAGGAAGAGAAGTATTAGCATTAAAAAAAGAACAGCATTAAACTCCCCACTTCTCACACCTGTCGGCAAAGAGCAGCGATTAGCTCCAGCCCTCATCTGTCAGAGCAATGAAAAGTCCATTACGGGTATATTTAAAGTGAGATTCTTAACATTTCTTTTCTATTTAACTTCAGAAGGAAAGTTCCTTGAACATATTCATAGAACAATGGACCCCTGCTGCCACTAAAATTATAAGCAGTGGGAAACATAGGCAGAAAGCTTATACACTGCCCCATCTTTGTAACCTGTGCTTTATAGGATTAGAGTCGGGCATCTTTAACTCCCTGAAATGTGGAGGAGACCTGTGAGCATGGATATGAAATATTAAAGGAAAATGATTGATTATACTGCACAAAGGAGCGCAAGGCAAACTTAACGCCTGCAGTAGAGGCACACACTATAAACGTTCTGTAAATTGTAAAAGCAATCTGTACACAATAGTAATGGGTAACTTTTCTGCTACGCTTACAAATAATATTCTGCTCAGAACTGGAAAGGGAGAGCCAATTCCTCCAAATCTTTCTGAGCAGAACTCACTATTACATGCTCCAAAGTCCTAGGATACTCACAGCTTTGGTACGTTCGTTGTAAACACAGTCGCTGTGACTCGAAATGCACTCAGGACAGCACTTCCCTTCCAAGTGAACTAATTCTTCACTCTGTGAGGAGAAAGGTTGCAGCAATTCAGATGGAGTCAGCTCTGCCAAAAATACAGTGGAATGCAGAGGCAGAACAGTTCTTGCCCTGGAATGCTATCTTCAATATATAATTTCATCTTATCTTCTCTCTATCCCTTCAGCTCTGTCGCTGCAGCCTGAAAAATGTGCCCAGTGGGTATGGCGGCTGCAGAACAAACCTTGGAAAAGGCCAGGGAACACAGCAAGTGGGCCATTGCTTCATCCTCCAATCCCACAGAGAAACAATCCCCTAGCATAACCCGCTGCAAGTTCAGGGAATAGGAATATTTTTAATGTGAATCCCTAGGATTTTACAGCACGGGTGTGAAGATTTCACTGCATAGAAGCTTACCTTCATTTTTAATGTGCTACTTTTTTCCCCAAGAGAATTTCAAAGCACATGCTCTATTCATTCCTGATGGAAAAAGCCTGTTCTTTGTTGCAACTCCACAGAGTCTGCTTAAATAACTTCAGTTTGAAGATAAGAATTTAGCAGCAGGAGAAGGGACTAAAGTGCTCTAACTGGTCACAACTCTTTGTGACCAAGTGGAAGCTGAATATTTAGAAAAGAGGGAGACTGTCCTAGGGAACCAGGACACAGCTCAAAAGAAACAGCTCCAACTTCCTGACCTGGATAGCTTTTCTGGACCGGATTCTCACACGCTGTAAACATAGGCAAGGTAACAGTAGTCATAAAACGTGTGTGTGTGTGTGTGTATATATATGGTACAAACCCACTACAACAAAAAGGTTGTATGAGTCACAAAATGAGTGACTAAAGGAGATCTGGTGCTGATATGCACTGAGCACTTGTTTAATCTATGGCCATAAAATGTCGGTCTCCATGGGTGTGATCTTCCTAACTTTGCAATTAGGCTGATTACTTACCCACGACAAACAGAGAAGTCATGATCATTCCCTAAATGTCTGCGGTGGGCCCTGATACCCAGTGAAATCCCACAGCTCACACTGGTTTCCATTTCAGCACAGTGCTGCTTTTTTCCGATGGCTCAGAAAAGCAAACTGAGCACCAAGTTTAATAGCTTTGCTGATTTACACCAACTGGGCGCTTGTTCCAGCAGTCGCTCCAGGATATTTCTCACTGTGCCACATTGGCACGCTCAGCCATTTGTGTTTGGGAATTACTTTATGCATGGACAGAGCAGTAACAGCACCAGGCACTGTTCATCTCACCCAGGTAGAACAACTAAGCCAAGCTGTACTGGCAACTCTCATGCATTTCTGAGAATGGCAAGAGAGAAAAGACTGCAATGTCACCGAGGACCACACCCAGCCTTAATCTCTCTCTGCTGGTTCTATCTATACATTTTTCCTGCTTAAATCATTACTTCGAAATGCCGTTGGTGGTTGGTGGGATCTCGTGTCACTGCTATGTGCTGTAAACTCTCCCATCCCACCCCTGCCTGCATCCCCACCCACACACATAAACACATGCTATAGGAAACCTGAGAGCGACCAGGTACGGAACACGGCTCGCCTAGCCAAAAAAATGCAACTACGCTGCTCTGCCAAGACTCAGAAAAGGGAGAGGCTCTGTGAGATAACCAGGCCACTTATGGCTGTGCTGAAGAAAGATTATTCATTATATTTCAGGTTGAGAACGCTGAAACGCAGTGAAGGGCTGGGAGGCAGAAAAAGGAAAAAATAGTTTCATGTAATCCCTCCCAAACACGCAGACATCTACATCCACATGCCCGATCCACAACTTCCCATCCCCTAGCTCCTTTACTTCTAAACACTGGAAAGACTCCTGTGGGTTGCTGGCTGTATGGCAGTCACACAGCATCTGCCAGTTCTATTTTACTGATCCCATAGTTCCTAGCAGAAATATTCCACTACTGGCCCACCCACGTAGGCTGTGATGTCCCCTGTGAGCACCTGTGACCCATCCTCCTCTTCCTGAACATCATCACAAGCCTGCTTACTTAGCTGGGGTGCTGACAAGTGCTTCAGCAGGATTATTTGATGCCCTGGCAGTTTGAGTGGTTTTGGTTGAGAGCATCCACTTCAACATCAACAGTTATCCCAGCCAGCCATGTAACTCGGCTTCCTAGTTCATCAGGAACCTGCTGAAAATGGCTTTTTTAAGATTAGGTCAGAGTGATCACAGACACTTTCACATGGCAGTTGCTGAACAGGTTGGTTTGAAGTGGTTAAAAGCTAAACCTCTCTCCTGCCCTCACGTAAATATATGCTGCTATTCTATGTCAAGCTGTCTAGGATTTGCAGTTCATATCTGCGGCCTCATTACGCTTTAAAAAGGATGATGTGATCAGAAAATGAATAGTGCCTTAATGAAGAGATGAATCCAGATACTCCCAGCTTGACATCAGCTCTGATTTATCAATGCAGGTGCCTAAAAACCAGACCTGCATCCCATAAAGGAAGGAGGAGAAGAACATATTTTATTTGCTTTTTCATTAAATATTTTATTAAGGCACACCCTGTACTGCTGAGGTAAACTCTGACTGAACATGCTTGAGGAATAATAGACCCTTGGGCAACTATCTGTTATTAAGGAGGATCGTAACTTGTCTATAACAAAGGACACTGCCTTCCCTCCTTTCCTTCTCCTAGCAATCATGTTTCATCCAATTCAAAACTGTTCACAGTCTGACAAATAATATCATTTCTCTACATTTTCAGGGTTGTAGCTACCTCTGAGAGCCTGAGTTTGAAAAATTGCTGTGCTAGTTATAACGCTGCCCTTTTTTGAAACCCCCTATTTGGAACCCGACTCCAGCTATCATTCTGTAAAATATCCCTGGCTTTACTGAATAATAGATTCTCTGTCGTTATCCAAGATATGAGCATGAATATTAAGTAATTCTCCCTACTGAGCCATGACATCATGCCATCATCATTAGTGAAAACGATCCAATTTACAGCCATAAGCATGCAGGAAGCCGACTGAAACAGATGCGAGTGTATAAGACTTTATAGTAAGCGTGACTTTCCACCCAGCAAAGACTCTCCATGCAGTTTAAGGTCAGATGATATCAGCAGTATGACACCAGTGACAAAAGCCCAGGTCCCACACTCTGTGCTATTTAAAAGGCACAATCTCAGACGAACAAGGGCATGTTTTTATTCCTAGATGCATCCTCTCTGCATGATCAGCATTTGGGACCCCACGTGTGGGTTCTTACTTTTTTGAATGCTCATTAAAACAACCTAACCCAGTGAATCCATTATGCTGAGATTTTGGCTGGACTTCAGACACGAGGGTGCTGCTACTCAAGATTTTGCGTGTAGTATGGCCAGAAAAGCATTGCCCTTGGAAGATAATGCTCAGAAGGCCACACTTCCTTCATTTCTCTTCATTGCCACTGTGAGTAGGCGGTGTAAGGCAGGTATTACCCCACTGGCTAAAAATGATGCGGTAACAAACACCACAGAAATCTTAACCCACTGCAAAACACAATTCCAAACACATTTGAGTATGCGTGTTTGTGTGCAAAGCATTCAACCCTATCTAACGAATCTCGCACATTCACTACAGAGCAATATAACACAACCTGGGGAGGATTTAGTAAAGAACACTGGTAATAAGACACCTTCTAAAATACCTCTGTACCACTTTTATGCCAAGAATGGCATGGAAAAAAATGGAAGGAAGTGGAACAGAAACTTCCATATCCAACTACCTTGGTGGAGCCCATTGCAGCTCACAGAATGAAGACAAAAGGAACATTTCTTAAGCTTTTAACTTTCTCTGACCTGCAAATCTCTCCCAACATTTAGCTCCTGCTAAACCCAGCGGTCACTGAAACCTCTGAGTGTCTGACTCTCTATTACAGCAGGCAGACAACAGCGTGGGAGGGAATCCAAGGTAAACTCATCACTGATTCACACAAGCTTGCTTCACAGTGCAAGCCCACTGAGTAGCCGCCCTTGCACAGAAAATGCAAAGTTTCCCCTCCTTTCCTCTGAAGTGTTTCCAAGGTAATTGCACAAAATAAGCCCTGAGAGAAAGGCAGGTGCTTTGAGTGTCTCAAGACGTCAGTGGAGTGAAAAGAAGAAGGGTAGGGGAATCAATCACAAGACTTGATAGATACATCTTGAAAGAAGAAAACCTTTCTTACCTTGGCACACTCCACTTTGGCACACTCTGCTTCCCGGCAAGAGACTCGCCCTTCCTCACACATGCAGAAGTCACAGCGAGAACTGTTCCACATCTCACCGTGGTACCTGATGGTGCCATCATACAAGCAGCTTCCCTTGGAGGACACACACTCCTCGCAGCATTTCCAAGAACGCCGCACTTTGTTCTCCCCCTACAAAACATCAGTGACCATTGAGCAGGACTGTCTGAATCCTTTGGCATAGGCAGCAATAGGTGCAGCAGGGTGCAAGATGAATGATTTTTCACTACCTTATCACATGTAAGAGAGCCACAGGTCTCTCTCAGACACATCATTTCTCCTTCATGACATGCACATGCAGTGCAGGCATCTTTTTTCCACTGTTCACCATGCTGTTCAAAAAGAAAATGTATACAATTGTTAAACACTCTTCATAAACACTGGAATTATTTCCAGAATACGTCTGTTGAATACGATGGCTCCTTCTGCATGTCTGCATCCAATAACAAATGCTTAGAATCACAGACTCATAGAATGTTGGAAAGAACCTTAAAGCCCATCCAGTTCCAATCCCTGCCATGTGCAGGGACACTTCCCACTGGATCAGGACTGGATCAGCTGCTCTAAGGTCTCACCAGAGTCTTCTCTTCTCCAGCCTGAACAACCCCAATTCTCTCAGCCTGTCCTAATATGGGAGGTGCTCCAGTCCTCGCATCATCTCCACGGCCTTCTCTGAACTGTCTTCATATGATCAACAAAAGAAGTAAAGGTATGAGGCCTAGATGCCTGTATTGTGTATTTCTCATTAATTGCAAGCCAGGGACATTGGTGAGGCCTTGAACTACTACCATTAGCAAAAAATATTCATTAACAGAAAATCACATATAGATACATTCACTGGACAATGCAATAAATTAATTTGAGATTAAATACTTTGACCTTCATCAGAGCTTTCGGCTCCTCTCCCTCAAAAGAAGTATGAAAATAAAGTGCCTAATCTGCTTCACCCTGCAAACTTCCTTTCTGCTTGCCAGCAAATTCTTATCTCGTCCTAATTTCTTTCAACTCTTCTGGCTTTCCAGGAAGAAAAAAAATCAATGGCTGCATTAAGCTGCCAGTGCTGGCACACAGTCAGCTGTCAGAGGGAAGGGAAAGAAAGATGTGCCAGAAGTTGTGAATAGCTGCTTTTGGTTACCTGGTAGACTCTTCCTGACACTGAGCAGGGCTTCGGAACACATTCTGGGCAGCATTTTCCAGGAGACATAGCCATAACTTCATCCTATATAGAATGCAGGAAAGAAAAGTGAAATAAGAGCAAGAAGAGTTAACGTGGGTCTCAGCATCTCGGCCTGGAATTCCAGGTGCTCAGTATCTGTGTGATAACACACAGCCACTCAGTGCTTGAATCTGGCTTAGTATCTGGGGGCAATTTGCAGAAAGTGAGATCAGTGTGCAAGGCTAGAAAGGAAGATGTTTCCTTCAACTCATTTTCTGGGCTTTTTTGCATGGCCAATTGATGTGCAAAGACTTAGATGGGTACATAGATGCAGGTAAACACACACACTCCAATAAGTATAGACACGTATACTTGAGTATACAGACATACAGAGAAAAAGGTATATACATAAAGCCACGCAGAGAAGCACACTAAAGCATGAAACGGAGAAAAGCAGAAATTTTCTTCCTGCCACATTTTGAGGCTTTGAATGTGTGATCTACACTTGCCATCTCCCAGACATTTGCACTGTTTCAGTTAAATCCATGCAGCATAACTGTCTGTACAGGTGTTAAATTACGCTTAAAACTGGATTATCTGAATTTAAACGTTTCATGACCAATTTAAACCACATTGGAAGAGGCTGGCACTTCACATCAAAGTCATAGTTCCTGCATGCCTCGACTCCATCCATCCAAAATGTGTCCTAATTCCCCTGCTACACCCATGTACAACCGAGGATTTGGAACAGTATTGCTCACCAGCACTTCCCTCCACCATATCAGAGGGACTCGTGGACTTAAAGTAGTGTGGAAATTCCAAGCACTTTTATCTGCTTTGTTAGTCAAATCAGCAGCTTTCAAAGCAAGATTGGAAGACTTTGCATAAAAGTTATCGATCGATTTCCCAATACAGTTAAAAGAGCTCTTTCCTGGGTTTTGGGGAGGATATGTGGTGGGACATGTTCAGGTGCCCTCCTACAGTTTTGGAAATTACTCTCCCTCAGCACCCAGGGAAGGATGCAGTTACGTGAAAATTGAGAGTTTAATACGAGGAGAATTTATTGATTGGCTTTTAACAGAACATGGAGAATAAAGAGACAGAGGCAAAGGCACATGCATGAAAACATTAGGTGTCCCTGAGATCAGAGCAGGATCCTGGAACATCCTGCCAATGTCTCTTCCACTGGGCACCTTGGTAGGAAATATCTGGAACACCATCAGAATTGGCTTTCTGCTGCATTAACTTGGACGCTCTCAGCTGATGATTCTCAGATACATCACAGCAACAACACTGTTGTTTCTCTTTCCACAAATTAAATCCTAATGATTAGCTGATTAAACATTAATGCAATCAGTCAGCAGGTAACACCAGCCCATTTGGAGAGGGAGAAAGAGGAATCTAAAGCCAGCATAAATTTGTTTTAATGCACAGTGCTTAGTCAATGAATACTGATTTAGTATCTCAAGACAAAGCAAAACACCTTTAGCATGCACAGAAACAGGTGGGCTTTCCTTCTACCAAAAAACCAGTGTTAATTGCACAAACATCTGGTCCATCAATAGAAAGATGGGTAAACATCAACAAGAAAAATGTTTGTGACTCCTGCTTTTGTTTTTCTCAGTGCTGCAGGTATCAGCGTGCTCAGCCAGAGCTCACATTTCAAGAGAGCTTCTGGATTCATCAATCAGAGCATGTCAATGGGTTAAAAAATATTTGAGAAATGGCAGCCCCTATAAAACATGAAGTCAAAATCAGAACGAGGGATTTCCAGGGAGCCAGCTCCTGCATTCCCTAGCTTGGCATGCTGTTGTAGAGAAGCACACCACGGTGCCCAAGAAAACTGGTACGATGGGCATAAAGAAAATAAATCCAAAGAGTACAGTCACACCCTTAAGCCATGGCTATATAAAAAAGAGAATTTAAAATATCAAGTCACCTGTGTAGAGTGTAGAGCACCGTGTATAGTTTGCTGCCTTTAATAACAACTGTTTTTAACACTGTACATGATCTTAGAATCATAGAATGTTCTGAGTTGGAAGTGACCCACAGGGATAATTGAGTCCAACTCCTGTCCCTACTCAGGTGAGCCTCCAAATCTTACAGTATTTTGGTTGGGTTTATCACCACACAAGTGCTAGGAAGTCACCATTTGTCCACAGCAAAGACCTTAATCACAGAGATGTCCCAGTTCTCCCAAGTGGACTAAACCAGTGAGTCATTACTTGAGCACGTCTAACTTATCTTACTGGGTTTGCTGAGTTCTAAACACAAACACGTAAAGAACAGTGCCCTGAGACTTTTCTTTCAGCTGAAATTGTCTTGTATTTCTGAAGTCTATAAGTCAAAAGGGGAAATTTGATCCGCATTTGACTACTTCCAACTGAATTCCTAGAGTTCTTGTGAAAAAAAGGTAAACAAGACCTGCAAACCACGCTTTTCAGCTGCAATCTGAACACTGCAGTTTGTGAAGATAAACCCTTCTGCTTTCTTATGCTTTCATTCCTTTCATGACAAAAATGAACATAATTCCTGAATAACCCTACACAATTTTTTAGTATAAATCAAAAAAGCAGTTCTGTTAGATGGTATCTGTGCCTAATTAGCCAGCAAAGGCACAGTAACAGTGAAACGGTGGCAAAAGAACTTACTGGGGAGAGACAGACAGCATGGAAATACCAACAGACTTATCCACCCCTCTGGATTTCCAGACATCAAAACCCCCTTTTCCACATCACCCTCTTGCCACACAGATTTGTCTGCTCTGTTGTACATCTGCATGAGAAATAGATCTTGCCAGAGGAAAGAGGACAGTTGAGAGTGACCTCCCCAGAGGCCAGAGGCTCCTGACCTGGCTGCAGAGCAGAGGCTGGCAGGAAGCTGTGAAGCACTGAGCTGCACCGTCCCTGCAGACGCATTTGGAGCACGGACCGAGGCGCCACTCCTCACCGTCCCGGAACAAGTGGCCATCAAAGGGGCAGGGCTCTAGGAGGTATGGAAAATGTCCTTCAATCCCTTCCCATCATCCAGAATTAAAATACAGATTTTGTGCATCTCGGAATTCAAAATTCTCGTTTGTCAAAGCAGGTAACAACAGTCACAATTCCAACAGTTTTCAAGGGCTTTAGCCTCATAAATGCTCTGGATGCATTTCTCCCACAGAATTTTTATAAGAAGAGGTATCCTATAGCTCAGGCATTTTGGGGATTCACAGTTAATCATCTGCTAGCGCCAAAGGCCCCCTCGCTGCATGGTAAATACCTGCATTGGTTTTCTCCAGGTTGTAAGCTTCAAAATAAACACGGACGTAGTCCAAAAGGAGTGAAGCCATTTACAATTCAAATATGGTAGCAAGACAGAATGAGGATTAAGAAACATAGCTGATCCCACTGTTTGCCCAACAGAATTGAACAAGGGAAGCTTTCCAGATTTGGGACTAAAAGGAGATTGCCAGTGCCCTCCCGCTCAGATCATGAAGCCAGACGGTGTCCCGTTCCCATGCGATACTCACCGCCGAGGCCCACGCACTTGGGGCAGCAGGATCCCTGGGCAGTGTACTGCAGCTCTCCCCTTCCACACGTGAGGGCTGGGCAGACCATGGGTGTGCAGGTCACCTTCCCGTGGGCACAGGAGCACAGGATGCATCCAGAGCCAGCCCACTGTGTGCCATGCTGCAGTGCACAACGCAACCAGAGGCACAGGAAACACAAGCATCAATCCAGCTGCCAGCAAGATCTGTAAAAATATCTTCTCCCCTTATGTCTCCCTATAATTAGGGGGAAGAGAGGCATCCAACAGCGACTCGTTGCCAAAGAGCCAGGCTATTGGATCCACCCTCTCTCCACTACAGTTTCCAGAGGGCAAACTCTAAATTTAAAGGTTTTTTTTTTAACAGAAATATTCAATATGGGCCCCAACACACACCTGACCACAGCACTGAACACTGCCTGTCCACACTCTTACGCCACTGCACTAGGAGTCAAATCTCATTAGGTTTGATTGTTCCTTAATGCAGAAAGATACATCTCTACCATAAGGCAGGGTGTGGAAAAATTGGCCCCAAGAAGTGACATGTTGGTGTATTGCAACACTCTCCATCAAACAGAATGTTAATTGTTACAAAATCTGCAAGATTAAACTAGGCAGGGAGTAAAAAACACCATGTAGAGCACACAGATCTTCTTCGGCAGTGTCACCAATTACAGAATGAAGGTCAAGTCATGAAGCATTACAGTGCCTTACTGACAAAAAGGGAAACTTTTCTTTAGCAAATCCACGCCAACCATCAGGATGACACTTTACACTAACATAAAAGTGGTTTAATGACCACCTCACTCTGGAATTGGGGCGTGACACATGACTAGAGGTACAAATATGCCCATAATCCCTGTGGGCATGCCTACAACTTGCATTCCAAAGAACTGGGTTACAAAGAGCCAAAAAGCAAAAGACACAACAAGAGCAAAATGCAGCAACAGCAACAACAAGAAGAAAACTAACATGATACAACAGGAAGAAATCTAATGCAATACTATATAATATAGTATCACTCAAATCACGGGCACAAAGGAGTAAGAGAAGAGAATACAATCCCTCCTATTCCAGTCTTCGCCCAGCCCCTAACAGATTAATGCTGGTCATGCCTGACACTGAAAGAGAGGGTTACAACATCCACCTCAGGTGTAGCGTGTAAGGTCCAAATATTTAAATGTATCTGGGCATTCTAGCATATTTCTTAAGATTGGGATCCAGTCTGCCTACTGTCAAACAAGGAAGTCTTTAGAGAGATCAGACACAGGACTTAGGGTCACCATTAAGCCATTTTTCTCTGTCTGCCCATTGTTTGACACGATTCATTAACTACTACCCATGAATCTTTATTTATTTCTTATCTGTGGACACTTATTCTTATTGTTTTGGCCTTTTGGCCCCAGGACGTGAAACCACATCCTGGAAGTTGCTTCCTGAATAATTCAGGATTACAAAATACATAACCTAGGTCGCACGACAGCCATCAATCTCCACCAGCGCAGATGGCTGCTCAAAGAAAAGCCACCTTTTAGATAGCTAATACATCAAGCTTGATGTGTTTTGCTCGCCTCCTAAATTTACTATATTGTCTCAATCATCCCTAGAAACAGCAAAATGGATGAACTTGCGGGAAACCTTCTTCTCTTAAGGCAAGCAGGACACACTATTGCTCAGTGACACATTCCCGTTTTGCAAATCCCGTTGACCATACTCCTGCTACATACTCTGATAGCGACAGAATAGATCTCAACGAACGATCCTTCTCCCGCATGGCAGCTAAGCATCCTTCGCTGATATGAACCAAGCAGTCAGTGAGCTAAAACTGGGAAGCATTTCCCCTGCTGAGGAACGTGATGGAGCACTTACGCTGTGGATCTGTCCTTCATGCTGGCAAAACCCATCAGCTCGGGAGGCACACTCGGGGCAGCACTTGTTGGGGGCTATTTGGAGCACTTCTCCCTGAAAAAGAGACAGGAATCCAATAAGCATTGCAGATGAAATAGGCAGTTTAAGTGCAGAGGAAGACCTGGGGTCTGTCTGGACCGTGTGCTCTCAGTTCAGAGAGGAAACATGTTAAGTGAAATACGTGACTCTGCTACACTGGATCCCTTTGTTGAGGGCCAGCACATTCGTTTGCTGTATTTGACATTTTACCATCAAATAACAGTGGGAGAATTCACATCCTACCAGTGCCATTAGGAAGTCCCCAGCTGGACCTGTCTTCATGTCAGAACAAAGAATAAGCAGAAGCACAACTAACCCCAGGATTACTCACTGAAGGATCTCTTGAGAAACATGGTACAGACACACGTTTTTCAATGGGTACACTTTCTGCATGTACAGGACGGATCTCACTCTAACATTTCACCTGTCACTAACAACTGCACTTGAGAACCTCCAGTACCTCCTGAGGTACCACATACTTCGGTATTTTCCTCCCACAGCTAATAACAAAAAAGGACCAGACAATTTTACTGATGTGAGCACAGCAGCTGGAGAGGGATATAGCAAGAGAAAACTCAAACCAAAGGAGAACATGCCAGGCTCCAGTGCTGAAAAGTAGAAAAAAATCCTTCACAAGGTCCCCATCTTCAAAACATTGCAGAGATGTTTCCCAGGATTTATGCTCCAACCTCTCCCCTTTGGAAGGGCATGGCCAGCATCTACGAGTGCCTGCTCAGAGCTGTTACTTCCTTTGTTAGAATAAAAAAAGATGACTGTGCAATGCCAAAATATTGTCTTACCTTCCACCTCTTTATCTGTATGCTAACAGGGATCAGAATAATTTGAAATGTCATGCGTTTTCTTTCTTTGTTTTCTAAAAGGAACATTTTCATTTTACAAACTGAAAATCATTTCTCTCTCTAAGGTTTCCTTCAATGTCATGGTTTTTAGGAGGTGGGAAACAAAATTCAATATTTAATTTAGCTTAAACTATGAAACCTTTTCATTCTGCTGAAGAGAAAGCGATCTGGGTTGTTGGTTTGTTTTGGTTCACAAACAGAAACAACATTTGCCGATTTTCCACCTACTCAAAACATCAGGCAGCTTTTCCATACCATGTTTAGAACAGGACTGGGGATGGACTTTGCAGAGGCTGCCTGCTTTTGTTTATGCCTTGTTGCTGCAAACAACTTCAGCAATTTTAGCATAAATCCCATAATTAGCAGATAAGATATAAACCCTAGAGAGGGGATGGTGATTTATGACCTTGTTGATCAGTGGTTGGCTTATGCTTTAAGGATGATTGGATTTTTTTCATCCGAGATCCCTAGTGATCCTTTTCAAACCTGAAACGGTCAGACCTTTACGGAACACTTAAACTCTTAGTCTTGAAGATTACCTATACCAGTCACACAGATTCATTTCACACTGTAAATTTGTTCCCTTTATGAGCTTTAAAGCTGCCACCTTCTCATTTATCCCATTTTTTAAAAGGAATCACATCTTATGCAGCCCACTTGTCATTACATGTGCCATGACGGCACTCTTTTTTTCATTTCTCTCCTCCTTAGCACAAAAATTCCTAATATTTCAGCTTTGCTTTAATCAATACACACTGACAATAATGGGGAAAACCAGTAAGTAGTAAAATTATTTCCTCTTTAATGCTGTCATATTGGAAAACATTCTAACCTGCTTCAAAAAGCCATGTAATTATATTGGCAGTGCCACTTTAAAACAGCAGTTTTCATTGTCATTGATGTGTGCTACCCCTGTAATCCAGATGCCAGTGCAAGACTAATTCCATGGCCAATTAGCTGTAACCATTAATGAAGGCTCAGACAGAGAAAGACAAACAGGAGACAACAAATGCTCAACAACCATCACAAGGCAGAAGCAGCTGACAGACAGACAATCTTGGCTCTGTTGTTGTTCATCAGAGTGGAAAGCGTCCATCTATCTGTCAGAGAAAGACCCAGCACCACGTTCAAGTGAAGGGTGACTGAAAGCCAGACTCTCTTTGGGAATCTGACTGCCCCTGGAGCACCAGCAGTCTACAAGTTGTTCCCACACCAGGATTCTAGCTGTAGCATGGCAAATGAGACAAAAGCTTCACAAGCTGGGGTTTGCCTGTGTTTCTTGCCCAGGGCTGCATCAATGAGAAGGGAAAGGGCACAGAGATTGTGCCTAACCCTGAGCAGTCACACACACCCTGGGTGAAGAAACAGGGTTTCGCTGCTACCTCTTCCCCCAAATCCTGCTGTGAATCAGACCCTTATGTTCCCAGGGAGCTGCAGGGAGGCAGCTGAGCACAAAAGGGTGACAGGGTGGCTGTCACTGCAGTGTGCAGGATAAGCAACCAGCTCACCTGTGCCAGTTCCTCCTGGAACGTCAGACTGCATCCTCTTTTCGCGTCCTTCTTAATACAAGAGGAGTGTTGCTTCCATAGGGACTGCAGAATCAATCCCCCCAGTAGCTCCCACCATTCCTTTGTGAGTAATACACTGTGTGGTGGACCCAGGAAAGCATTTCGACATCTAATTATTCCAGGGACTTAAGGCAGGAGAATTCCAGCATGACCTGACATTCTGACGACGACACAGAATGGGTTGGCTGGTGTCGGACAGCCGTGGCCCCTTACCTTCTGAAAGTTGCACTGAGGTTGTTCACAAACAATATCTTCACAGGTGAAAATATTGTTACGGCAATGGCACTCTTGGCAAGAATCTGGCTTCCAAACTGTGTTATTCTGCAAACAAACATGAGTTTTACATTAGACCCATACAGCACAAGGCGTGTGGTATTTTACACAACAGCAAATGGCTCAAACTGCTCAGTAGAGACAGTCTGGGAGAGAACAGCCCTCCCTCTCACAAGCTGCTCCGGCACAACAATTTTAAGACAAGGACACACAGAGAAAATAATCAATTCCAAAGGCAAGATAATTGGTAAGGCTTAACCTCTAATAACCTCAAGGTGATTATATTATGTGAAACTTCCCTGTGATCATAGAATCATAGAATAACCAGGTTGGAAGAGACCCACCAGATCATCAAGTCCAACCATTCCTATCAAATACCCAACCACACCCCTTATCACCTCGTCCAGCCGTGCCTTAAACACCTCCAGGGAAGGTGAATCAACCCCCTCCCTGGGCAGCCTGTTCCAGTGCCCAATGACCCTTTCCGTGAAAAATTTCCTTATTTTCTGACCTATTGTTAGTGCAGTTGGAGGGGAAGTGGCAAACTCCATTGTTTTGATCTTTGCCTGTAACAAGTTCTCCAGCACCCCTGCAAGGAATTTTATTTTAGCTTGATGGGTTTTAGAATTTAATTTTCAGTGGTTCAGAACTTGTGACCCTCTGGTGCACCTGAGCTCATGGAATACCAAAGCACTTGCTGCTTCTCCTCACTACATAGAAAGATACTCTCCAGGAACAAATGACTGGGAGTAGGACACAGCAAAGAAAACTGTGAAATAAAGGAGGTTTTAGAGAAAAGCATCATAAAAGCCCAACCCCTCAAATACTCTGTATGGTGATTAAGAAAGATACATCACTTGATCAAGACAGATCAAGTTCAGAGTCTCCAAAGTGCAGCTACTGCTACAACCACAGCTTATGCAAAGGCAGCTGAGCTGGCTTCCAGGCTAACCCACTGCCGGACAGCACACAGCACCCCATGAGCTGATGGGGAATTCCAGGATGCCATGGTGGGATCTGATCTTTGACAAAGCAGACAGCCCAGTAGGTTTGGAAATAGCTGTCACCACCACTCCATCAGTGCAGCCAACTGGAACACTCACAGTTGATTCGCAAGGGTTTTCACCACCCCTGCTTGACCCCTTTCCATTGCCTCCACGCTGAGGTCATGAACCCACGCCGCCACCATGCTTGCATAAGGCAGTTTGGGCTCTCATCCAGTTGCCTGGACGCTTGCCAGACTTCTCCTTTCCTCCCTCCTTCCAGCTTCTCCAAGGTCTGAGCAGCCACTTGGGACAAATTACTTACAGTAGGATGCTCAAAAAACAAACTTTTCCTTCTCCTTACTCCTAAATGCTCACTTCCAGCTGTCCTGTCATCAAATAGCACCAGCAGCATCCCAGAGAAGCAGCCAATTCTGCCTGTCACACTTCTTCCTCCATCTACCACACCCTTCCTATGAAGATGTCTTGCCTGCACTCCACTCTGGGCAGTTGTCACTTCGCTCACGCCAAGTATCCTTTCTCTGGCAGGTTAAAAAAACCAACCAGTAACTCAAAGTGAGGTTATTTGAATGATACAATCACTACATTCATATTTAATTATCTGTTCCTAAAAGCTTTCAGATAAATCCACCAAAAGAAAATGGGAAGTGGAAGATCCGTTTCTAATCTGAACAACTCTTTTCCATTAAGCAACCACCGTGTGTGCACTCGGTTAAATTTATGCCATGCAGGAAATTTTCCCATGTAGCACAGACAGCCCTATCCAAGCCATTAAACCTCATTTTTAATTGATTTGAAAACAGACCAGACTTTCCTACTCGTTTACACGATGCAGTGATTTAGTCCGGTGAGTCAATTCACTCATAGTGTAAAGGATGACTTAGGCAAATTAAGATATGAAAAGATGATGAACAGTTTACTACTAAGAACACATTTAAGACTAACTACCAAAACGGTTAAATATAATGATAAAACACTGGAATGTGCCTTAAAGGCCCATTAGACTGCTTAATGAGAGAAAAAACTTGAAAACATCTTGCCACCTTCTCAGGCTCTTCTGGGTGCTGGGCACTCCTAAAACTTGATGGAACGTATAACTCAGCCCGTGCAAATGACATGAAGAGGCAATTCTGAGGTGTCTTACAAGGTTGCACCACATTTGCGAGCCTGCAAGAGGGCACTGGTAGAGGCTCTCTCTTAGAATCCTAAAATTATCAAGGTTAGAAAAGCTCTCTCAGCTCATCCAGTCCAACAGTCAGCCCAACCTCACTGTGCCTCCTAAACCATGTCCCCAAGTGCCACACGTTTTGGAACCCTTCCAGGGATGGAGGGTCCACCACTGCCCTGGGCAGCCTCTGCCAGGGCTTCACCACTTTTTCAGTAAAGAATTTTTTTCTCATATCCAATCTAAACTCCCCCTGGCATAATTTGAGGCCATTTTCTCTCATCCCATCACTTGTTACTTGGGAGAAGAGACAAGCTCCCACCTCACCACAACCTCCTTTCAGGGAGCTGCAGAGAGAGAGATGAGGCCTCCTCTTCTCCAGGCTGAACAACCCCAGTTCCCTCAGTCGCTCTTCTTTGATCCATCATGCATCCAGTGAGGCAAGGTAGCAACAAAGCAAGACGGTAATTTCTGCTGGTTCCCCTCTCAGATACATACGGTCATGGCTGTTGAACGGAACCCTAGACTCCATCTCTGCCAGCAGGTAGATCTAGAGACCCCACTCAGCTGTCCTGCACGTTGTAAGGCTTTGTCAGTATTCACCTGGCAGTCACAAAGACACTTTAAAGCTCCCAGGTATTGTTTAAAACACAAAGCAAGGCTTTTCCATAGACACTGCTGTAAATCCGCCCTTACAACTTCTCCAAGGCGCTGTGCCTCAGTGGACAAATTATCTGCTATGCTTTAAGCTCTGAATGCCTATTCTGTTAGGAGTGTACTTTTATCAGCGACAATTTAAGGAGCTTTTTCCTTACAAGTACTAATATAATTAACAGTATAAATAATGAAGCACTGAGCATAGAGCACTTTGAAGATGGAAAGCACTCCTTATGCGCCAACTAGTGCCATTATAATTTATTAATTCTCTGGATTTCCCTACATCAAAAGAAGAAATGATACCTAATTCAATTGCATTTTAAAATGTCACACTGCAAGAAGAGATATCCACATTATTTGATTGGTTTCCAGAAAAGGGACCATAAAAGCAAGATCTACTCACAAACCTTTTGAGCTTGCAGACACCTAGACACAAGACGAAATAAAATAAAACCCAAGACACAGGAGCACAGTGCAAACATATGCTGGGTTTGGAGAATACTGATGAGGAGTTAGGAAAAGGTAGGAGAGAGGGAAAGAGCTGCACATTAGGAAAAGGCTCTGACTAAAGGGAGCAAGAAAGCAACCAGCAGTAAATGCAAAGGAAGAACCTAAAGAGACCGAGAGCAGCCACAGTGCAGAGGTTGAGCCCTGAGCTGCCAGAAGCCCTCGTGGTTTGTGGTTGCCACACTGTCCTGTTAACTGGAAATCAGAAAGACCTAAATCCCTTTGACAGTGGCTTTTTCGTCTGGCTATCATAACTTCATACAGCTGCACCTGCTCCTCCTCAGTAAAAAAAAAACACCCAACAAATCAAAAATAATCAGTCTGCTATTAATATGAAATAAGCCTCAGTAACTGGATCAGACGCCACTTAATGTGGGATATCATCACCCTGGATACCAATCCATGCTCTATTCTTGTGCAGTGACTGCAGAAATAAGCAGCACACAACAGCTGGTTCATGTCCCAGCCACCCTTTCCATTTCTTATAGCTTTAAGAAGACGTTCAGCCAATCCATAGCATGTCACTGGATGCTGGCCTGTCCCCTGTTGCATGCAGGACTTGGACAGCTGGTCACCTGACTGGTAGCATCACTGCAGTTATTAAGCAGGACAAATCCAGCAGCCTACAGCTGAAGCCTTAATCTTAGCCAGGAATCAAGCTTGAAATGTTCACCGGCACACTGAAAACAAGGGGGTTGTAATTGCTTGTCATGTCCCCTACTAATTAACTTTCCTGCTTTAATGCAAAACCAGTAAAACTCAATGCATTGACCTTTCAAAGGGACTGTTCTGTCTCCAGGCTACCATCTCCCACTTCAGTTTTATTTCTTTGCTGGGGGGAAAATAGGAATCATAGAGTCATAAAGTCGTTTGGGTTGGAAGGGATCTTAAAGCCCATCCAGTTCCATCTCCTGCCACGGGCAGGGACACCTCCCACTGGATCAGGGGCTCCAAGCCCCATCTAACCTGGCCTTGAACCCCTCCAGGGATGGGGCAGCCACGGCTGCTCTGGGCAACCTGGGCCAGGGCCTCCCCACCCTCACAGAAAACAATTTCTTCCTAATCTCTCATCTCAATCTCCCCTCTTTCAGCTTCAAATCCTTCCCCCTCATCCTCTCCCTGACCCATAACCTCTCCTCAGCTTTCCTGCAGCCCCTTTCAGTACTGGGAGGCTGCTCTAAGGTCTCCCCACAGCCTTCCCTTCTCCAGGCTGATTCCAATTTTGCATTGGATTGACTTCACAAGTCTTCCTTCAGCCAGAGACAACAGAGGAATGCCAGGTATCGGATGTCTCACAAGAGGAATACAGGGCCTGCTATGTTGAAATTGTAGGCAGAGCCCAGAGCAATTACACTTTTGGTAACAATTACCAGCATCACCCACCAGCTGCCAAGTGAGGAGACTTGGCAGCTTGATAACTCCACTTTCATTTATCATTTCCACTCCAATTAGTTGACAATGCCAGGCAATTGGCAGAATGAACCCAAACGTAAGGGGAGCTGAGAGCGCACTACGTGCTCTGTGGGGATATCCATTAATGGAGCAATGAAGAGATGAAAGTAATTCAGAGGCACATAAAAGATTCCTAGTGTCCACTCGGGTTTAGTCTTGATGTTTTATCTTTTGCAACAGGGAGCCGTTGCTGCCGCCGAGTATGTTTTCAAATATGATATATGCTTGCATATAACAAAAAATCTCTGAAAATGGGCTTTTAATGGGCTTATTCCAGGAGGCTCACAGACACAACAACATAGGAAGGGCTCGGTTTCCAAAAACCAAACAGAAACTCAGCTAAGCGGAAAGAGTTTCAGCCCTACACTTCTAGGAGAGAACAGAGCTGTTAAGGCAGAGCGTATGGCTTGATTAACAACACATTAAGAAGAACACACTGTTTCAGAAATTGGGAACTATTTTTCCTGTACTTCCAACTAGGGAATTCAAGTTACACACACTAAAACAAGGTACTGCTCTCATGGTTCATTAGTCTGATACTTTTACACATTTTCTAACTGTGAAGTCTTCTACCGGTTAAATCAGCCTTGTAAAAATCAAGTCTACAAACAAAATTTCCCAGTGGTCCTAAGCTATTTCAGGGATGGTAAGGCTGTGATATTCTAAGATATTCTTAAATTACTTTGGTGCTGCTGTAAACTTTCTCCTGTCTTTCATACAGACAAACACAGTCCCTGGGAGAAGGGAATGCTGGGAGCAAACAAGGTCAATGGATTAAAGCAATGTTTTAAAACCATTGATTCAATCAGCATACATAAATCTTTTTTAAGACCTAAAACCTAACTATCGACAACTCCCCTTGCTCCTCAAACTGCTTTATAGGGCTAAGAAATTAAAGGTGTGAATGCGTACACTGAGTCATTTTTGCACAGTTCCATTTTTCCTCAACATTTTAAAATTATTTTCACAAGCAAAGCTTAAAGCCAATCCCCCTCATCCTATCACTCCATGCCCTTGTAAAAAGTCCCTCCTCAGCTCTCTTGTAGGACCCTTTCACGTACTGGAAGGCTGTTATAAGGTCTCCCCAGAGTCCTCTCTTCTCCAGGCTGAACAGCCCCAACTCTCTCAGCCTGTCCTCATAGCAGAGGTGCTTCAGCCCCCTAATCATCTCCATGCCCTCCTCTGGACCTGTTCCAACGGCTCCATATCCCTCCTATGTTGAGGATTCCAGAACTGGGCACAGTACTCCAAGTGGGGTCTCAGAAGAGTTGAGTGGAGGGATAGAATCCCTTCCCTCGCCCTGCTGGCCACGCTGCTTTTGATGCAGCCCAGGACACCGTTGGCCTTCTGGGCTGCGAGCGCACACTGCCAGCTCATGTCGAGCTTCTCATCAATCAGCACTCCATGTCCTTCTACACAGGGGTGCTCTCAATTATGTCATTCCCCATCCTGTATCAAAACTGCAGATTGTCCCGACCCAGGTGTAGGACCTTGCGCTTGGCCTTGTTGAACCTTATACACTGAGGCTCATCTATGCTGAACCTTCATACATTCGAGCCCATCTATTGAAGGATGTGGTCAATAACTAATAGTAAAAACCCAAGGGGAAAGGGTCGCAATTTTAACATCCCTGCATGCAGCAAGAGCCAAAATCCATCCAGCCCAGGAGCTTGCCTTTGAGAACAGCCAGACTCAGGTAGCTGAGAAAACAAATACAGAAAGCGATACTTCTTCCAAAAATATCCTCCATGCAGTTTACAGTTCAGTGACTTCCTAAGTCAGAAGTCGTGTTTCTGCATTTAATAATTCTCATGGCTTTCTCCTCTGTTAATCTGTCCAGTCTCCCCTTGAACTCACACAAACTTTAAGCATCAGCACAGTTTTTGTGCTTAAACACACAGTGAGCAAAAAAAAAAGAACCTTCCTTGTGGAGAACAAAAGCCTGCACCATGCTGTTATGAAAAAGGGACAAAAACAGGGGTCACACAAATAAATGGTATGAAAACACATTGGATCTTTGCAGAGAACATGGATTTGCTTTCCCCAGTAGCAGTCTAGGGCAGGAAGCGAGCAAAAAGAAACAGAAAAACCTACAAGACCTACACTCAATTCCTGTTTCTGCAGATGACTATGGAGATCTCAAGCATGATGCCTCTGTCCTCTGTGCCTGCACTGCCCTTCCCATCCTGTGTCTGTCCAGACTGCAAACTTCTTGGCACTGGGACCAGCATTTCTTATCTACTTCTCTAGCATTTGGCACTGTGCGCTCTGGCCTTAAGGCCTAAAAAGGAGGCGATGCCACAGCGGCTCAACTGCACCAGCCACGAAACGGCTGAGCTGCTGATCCACGGCTGACCCTGCTGATGTCATCAGGCCACAGATAAACCCCTCATCACACATGGGCCCTTCCTGCAAAGAGCTTGGAAAGAGCACACAGGGGAGAAGATCTCTGAATGAGAAACTTTTTTTTTCCTTCCATTTTCTTTTACTGCGAGTTTTTTTTCCATGCCAAATGGTGTGTAAGGTTGATGAACCACATACACCAGCAGCTCTCAGCAGCCTGAAAAACATCTGGGATTCTCCTGCTGATTCTTTTCCCCTCTTTACACAAACAGCTCCTTACCTGCCATGTGGCAAATTTCAAACATCCTCCCCCAAAATGAATTCAGAATGGATATCAAACCCCGCATGTTTGATTAAACAGCTGCTGAACAGAAGGGAGATAAGGGATTAATTTAACCTAAGCTTGATCACGGCTTTAATTATAGCATTTATTACCATATAATGGCTATCTCTGAAGCAGCGGGAGACACCATCTCCACTGGTGGACATGCAAAGCATGCAGGGGCACCTAAGCTGTGCTTTACCTGTCCAAGAGTACCAAGGAGGTGATGCTCTACGTCCTCAAAACAATGCTGCCGGTTTGAGAACTGAACCTGTGAAACCTGCCAGGACCTCAGCAGTCAACATCAAACGCTGGAGGCTGCAGAACTGCAGGAAACCACTGTCAATCAGCATGTGCAGAGCCACAGCCTGACAAAAAAATAGTAGTGGATTTGAAACTGGCCATAAAACTGACTTAATCAGTGCATATATTACAAGGGATTCCCCACAGAGCAAAGCCTGACTGTGCCCTTTAGCAAACACTGCTGGCCTTCGAGCTTTTTGTTACCTTTTCAAAAGGAGGAGGGAATATCCTCTGTAGTCCCAGCACAGATACATCAAATGATGCAGCCGTATTGCCAGCAGGATGCATCATTTCAAATTCACCCTGTTGTGCTGCTGAAGCACAGGCTACGTTGGGCCAAATGCTTCACTGTTAACTGTACCTAGCCAGGGCAGAACAAACAAGCCAAGCTTTTTATCCCATTTCTAACAAGAAAAAAAAACCCATCAGGGCATGAAATCACTGCAGCTCAGCCAGCTGATTCAGCAAAGAAAGAAAATATCTTTCAGTAAAAGGCATTTGCAACAGGTCCTCGAAGTACCATACCAGGTGAAACATAACTCTGCTTCTGCTTCTTGAAGGTGACAATACACTCCAGAGCAATTCTGCAAGCCACTTCAGCAAATATATAGGTGTCTCCAATTCCAAGCTGGATATTTAGGAGGTATTCTGACAGACTGCAAAGCAAGGAATTACGCACCTTGAATCCTACTTTTGTTACTGTGGATCTGAGCCCAGCAATCTCTCATGCAGCTCTCAGAAAATACTACCCTTTATGTCCTTATCTTCCATCTCGGCTCTCTGTGTGGTAGATTAATAACTTGTTTTTCTCTTTCCTTCAAAGGGGGAAGGGGACCCCTGCAAAAGTTCTGCAGGGTCATTAATCTTGGTGAACAAAGGCTCTGTTACTGAACAAAAATGCCTAGGAAAGGCTGGTAGAAAAAAGGGATTTTGCAGGCTGTCTTCATGTCCTCTAGTACTGCTCCAAGAGCCTCTGGTTCACCGATAGCTGTCAAGACTTAACAAGATGGTAATTTCATGATCAAACGAATTGAATTTAATGGCAGCAAAAGGTATGTAACAGCTCACTATTTCACTTTACACAGGATTTATGTTGCCTTCTGTTACAAATGATTAAATTAATTGACTTTGGCACACAGAAACTACAGGTTTGAAAACAAAATTAGGCTTAAAACACCCTGAAAGGGGCAAAGATGATATACATATTTGTGTGCTTCTTTATGGAAAGAGGTTTCCATGACTGTTTTTGACAGGTTAGATGTAATAACAGTCTATTTTTTAAGGGCTTCTTACAGTCCATCTTTTGCCATATTTCCTCTCTGCTTCATAACCACCTTTCTGTAGCGCAGTGTTCAGTGTTTCCCCTCCCCATGTGTTCATCAGGTGACACAAAGAGGCTTTTCTGCCAGTCTGCCCGGCAGAGAGAGGGACCATCTTGAGGAACTTCCCTCTAGTGAACCAAACTACAGCAATAAGTGGATTCACGATAGAGTGTGTAAAGTTAACACTCATCCATCTATCAAACACAGCTGCCCAGCTCCTGAACAACAGGTGAAGAAGGTTCATTTGCAGAAGTGATTGGCACAAATGCTCCAACATAATCAGCAAGAAAGGGGGAGTTTCAATCAAATTGTCAGTTCAATAACAATATTTGCATTTTAGAGTGGTATTGGGAGCAGCAGGTACAGCAGCAGAAGGCCCTGGCAAACAGAGAAGAAGTTTTCCCAAATGTTCAGTCTAAGCATCCTACAATGAAAGAAGTTTCTATTAAATGCTTAGAAGGAAAAGGAAGGAAATACCAGGGTGGATAGGGGTACTACCTTGTGACAGGTTGGTATCACACCTGAGCAACAGCAGCTCCTCCAGTAGTGCATTTTTTTCTTATTACTGTTTGATTTAGGGATTATATCTGCCCAGCCGTTATCAGCACATTTGACTGCAGAAAAACATCACACACCTATTTCACTCTGCAATATGCCAGAACTGGCTTTCTTTCCACACTGTCTTAAAGCAACAACAACAAACGCAGGTAGTGACAAATATTTTCAACAAGGAAAAGCACTCACTGTAATTTCTGGTTGTAACTCCCAGCAAGACAAGCGGGGAGGGCATGGAGAAAGGCTTTCCTGGGCTCATCGTTCTTTCTGTGTACACAATGAAAGCAATAATCTTCTCTAACACACTCACTACCTAAAGGAAAAACTACACGTGCCTGTAATTGCAGTTTAAACTGCTTCCAAGACACAACAGATTACCAGGACAGATCAAGAGTGACAGCATGGGAAGAAGGAGAGAAGTAGTAGTTGAGTTAAGCAATGCGGTCCTTGCTATTCAATCGCACAAGCTCCAGAAATGATGACTCTTTTACAGTAACAAGGAAGTGTAGCCCACATAAAACGAGCTGAGCAGAATTTACAGCTAATTCTCTTTTGCTCTGGGAAAGAAGGAATTCCATGGGTATAAGGCTACCCTGTCTGTTTGGTTGTCTTCACAAGATCGGCCAAGCCTGCTCTACACCCTCAGGTGCAGGTTTGCACCAGGTCATTGGCATCAGAAAATGCAACAAATATTCAAGAGGTGTGAGCAGAAGCGAAAACTGCCAACGGAGTGGCTGTCTTGCCAGTGGGTGCAGCAGAGGCAAGAATCAACTACAGAACTGGAAAGAGTGGTCAGATGAATCCTGAGCCACAGCTTTTTGAGCAGGCAGGGATAAGAAGGCGTAAGGCACTGAAATTCCCTCTTGTGAGACAGAGAGGAGAAAAGCAAAGAAGAGGGCACAGTGGGTCTCAGCAGGAGAAGTGTGGTTGTGTTCATTCGTATGGCTGGCTGTCGGCCAGAAATAAATCACATTACCGATTGATAAGTGGCAGCAGTCGACAGGAAATAAATTGCAGACTTCTTTGCGCTTGGGCCGCAACAGTTAATTTTGTTTTCCTTATTCAGAAGTGCTGCATAAAAGGTCATGGCAAAAAACCAACAAAACTATTTAAAAGCAAAGCCTTATAATCCTATCTAAAGTACATTTACTTTTTTTGATATGTAAGAAGATGCAACACCATGATTCTATGATCTGCTCTGCCCATATAATGCCAGGAAGACGTCAGGGGCTGCTCTGAAAATAAATGCACTCTGTACCTTGCAAATCTTCTATTTGCTCCCTTTACTATGGTTTTTCTCTACAGAAAAAACAATTTTACAAAACTTGACTGTTCAGAATAGAAACAAGCTAAAGGAGAGAGATTACCATAACCTCTACAGCTCATGCACATGAATTTTCCTCTCTCAGTACTTAACATCCTGCTCAGAATAAATCTGTGGTAAGAGCTTGGGAACAATTTATATGGCAAGCCCATAACGGTGACTGGAGTGGTAAGGGTAAGAAAGAGCACCCGCATAAGCACTTATTTAGACTCTTGAAAACAGACCCAGTGGTCCTTAAATCTCTCCAGTGCTCAGGGTTTTAAAAAGCAGCAGTTTTATATTGAAGTACTTTATTCCTTCACTGTAGTGGTATCTTAATCTACAAGAGCTGGTCTAGAAGATATTTAGAAGTAGCAGAACACATGCATCCTTTAAGTTCAGGCTAAAGAAGAAAATGAAAATGCATCTTCCCCTCTGTCCTCAAGTGTCCAAGGACAGGCTGAATATTACTGAAAACAACACTTGAGAAATTGCTTTTGTTAACCATTTTAATTCTGTTTCCTTAATAAGCTTATATGACTGCTTGTTAATGTGTCTGTCAAAGCACATCTCTTGCCTGTGGCATCGACGTCCGCACGCGTTCAGAGACAAGAAACTACCCAGGAGCTTTCATTGCGCCACTCTCAGTGCTGCCATGGATATTTGCCAGAGCAGATTGCTCACTGACATGGTGTGAGCTAATTCTTGTCGTGCGACTTCACGCTTGGCTAGAAAGAATTGCTGCCTCATTACAAATTTAATAATGACACTGTGATATGGTATAACTCTTCTTGGCAATTTTCTTCTCTTCCATGTCTTCTATTTTTTAAGATATGAAACAGATTATCTGTTACAGAGTCCAGGGATTTTTAATTAATTTTTTCCCTCGAAGAAGGGAATTCCATTTCTCAAGATTTTGCAGGGCTTAGGAAGTACTTCCATAATGCTTTTAACTCCACATTCCAGCAGGATCCTGATAAGATTTTTAGTTTTTCTTCATCTGCTTTGAGAAAGTCTGGAAAGTTGTGGGTGTCACGAGGCCCTGGCCCAGGCTGCCCAGAGCAGGGGTGGCTGCCCCATCCCTGGAGGTGTTCAGGGCCAGGCTGGATGGGGCTTGGAGCCCCTGATCCAGTGGGAGGTGTCCCTGCCCATGGCAGGGGATGGAACCGGAGTATCTTTAGGGTCCCTTCCAACCCAAACCATCCTGTGATTCTGATTCTATAATCCCAGGTGTGATTGTTGCTGACAACCTGAATGATTCACAGCTTCTCTAATGAATGAAGAGATTTAGGAAAAGTGACAGAAGAAACTCTCTTCAGGGAACGTTCTCTTTTGCTGAATGGGTTAGGAATGAAAAACCCAGCACAGAGAGTACATTTCCCATTCCTTTCTCACCTATCCAGATGCACACACAAGCAGGAATACAGTTCAGAGTTGCAAGGAAGACAGCTGTACAGAGAACAGGACATTCAATCTACCTGGCAGCTCTACTACAACCAACCATCACCTGTGAGAGGGTTACAAAGCAGAACAGCTATCACACATCCTCTTCTTGGTGTGGGGAAGGGAATTATCCTGCAGGTAAATGCACAGAGACAACAATCTACTGAGAAAGGTTACAGTGGGCAGATGCTTCACAGTCACCTTTTCCGAGTGCGCAAATGGAGAACACAATTTCAAGAGCCGTGACAAAACTGGGCTTATATGCTTGCTGCGGAGGTGACTGCTCTGCCCTGTTCACCTTGCCATTACTCAGATACTCAGGATAAGAAATCCGGAAATACCCCAAGAACCTGGAAATCACCCCAATACATATTAAAAAAACATAATCTATTTGTAGTTTTTTGTCTCTCTCTTTCTAGTTTCGGCCAATTTCTCCCTGATCCAAGTTTCTGCTAACTCTGGTCAGCGTGGAGCAGCCCTGCCATTAACACCACCATGGGGCATGCAGCACCTATTCCCAGGCACACTGTCAAGAGACAAAAAATAATGTCCTCATCACAAAGGACAAACAGCTTGGCTGGCTGATGGCTGCAAGGTGGTCTTAGAAAACAGTTTTTAAGAAGGCTTCATTGTCCAACATCATCAGCTGCAAAGGAAATACAGAGAACCAACCCAAAGCAGAGGTCAGCTTGACTCAGAGACCACAAACAGCACAAGATGGTCCAAAGGCGACCCTGCAGAACGTACACACCAGCTGCTCACAAAGACCCACCTGGATTTCTAGTAGCCCAAGATGGCATTAAGCCCACAGGTACGAAGACTGAACAGCACCAGCTGTAATAGCTCATGAGCCACAGAAAATATCTGACCCCTTTCTGGAATCCCAGCAGACTGCCAGCTTCAAAGACTTCCTACAGCAACGACTTCTCTCCAGCGGTGAGTGATACCTGCGTCTGAACAAGCACTGTCCTTTGTAATCTGAGTACACATTATTTTCTAGAGGCTCTGAAGTTCTAACTGAATATAGCGTACCTTGAAAAATGCTCTGATTTTAACTGTTGTCCTGGCCAGTCTAAGTTGCAGTAGGAGGGAGAAGTTCCCCAGTCACACAGCTGTGAGTCTTGAGAGACTATTTCACCCTCTCATTTCCCCACCTTCATCTTGCCTGATTCCCACTGCACCATAAATGCAGCTGACATAATCGGCAGCCTGGAGACTTCCTAGAGCTAAAGGAATCCTACGAAAGGCATGAATGTGACCTGTCTGACTGCATGGAGGAAGAAGCCCTCCAAAGGAAAAGTAGGTTAATCCTTTGCTCCACAAGACCTGTTTCAAAGAACACAAAGCACAAAGGACCATTCCCAGAACTACAAGGCCTGACAGTACTTTCAGCAGCTTGAAGCACAAGCCTTGTTACAGTGCAGCCATCCCTCCTGAAGACCTCAGTGATGGGAGTTCCCACTGCTAAGGGCCTTCATGCTTCTAATCCTTCCATGTGTCTGTCTACACGTTACTACTCGTACTCTTCAAATGGGCAGCATGTAAATAAAGCACGCCGACAATAACAAGGAGAGGGGATTTAGAAAAATATTCTATTTTTCCTTCCTCTTCATCCCCCTCTTTTCTCCCAGCAAAGAGATAAAATTGAACTGGGATATGCAAGACCACTGAATTCACCTGCTTTTCTGTAGGATATTTACCTGTGGCCACCTGATAACCTAGAAGGGGAAAAATAAAACCTCAACACCAAATAAATGTTGATTTGAACTCAAAGGTACTGCAGATTCACAAGCCTGTTAGACTGAACAACATTGAAACAAACCATACAAGTTTCACTAAGGTGCAATGTAAAGACAGTGTAACAAATTACAGTTGGGAATGCAAGGAATTTGAGAAGGAAAGGAACTTATAATCAACTGTCTCTGTTGCCATGAGACACCTGGAAGCTTCTACCGTGGACAGTATTTAACAGGTGAAACGCTGCAGAGACGATGCAGGTCGCATGCCAACACAACGTGTGGTACTGTCAAGGGAATGGATGAGAGAATTCACACTGTATTAATGACAGCAGGATTAACTCAAGAGAAATAACACTGTTTTTCCACCAACACCAGAGACAAGTAAGGACGCAAACTACCCTCCTCGGCGCTGCTCTCTCACTCCTCTGCACTGCGATTCTTTCAAGAGGTCTATGCACAACAGCATGATGGATTTTCCAAACACCTGCATTCGTCATTTGAGCTTGACCTCCAGAGGCCACATTCTTCCCTGCAACTTTAGTTAGTTTTATCTTAAAAAGAAAAAAGGAAAGGAATGTGGATCACCGCTGCAGAGCTTGCAGGCAGATTTCTTCCTTTCCTGCCTGGAGGGAAACAACCGTAATTTCCCAGTTGAGTACTGCCTGGATGTGGCACAGCTCTCAGACTGCACCAACACAAGTCAGATGCCTCCCACGTTACCTCATCACCACAGCCAGTCCAGCTGGAAAAGGAGACAGCAATGGTGTACTGGTCGTCCTCATAGTCAGGGGGCATCCTCCTGACAGCCATTTTTTGCCTGAATCCAAGAAATTTTGCTTCTCCTGAGCTGCCCAGAGTAAATGATGTAACAGTAGAGAGCACATCCCAAAGCAGGGCTTTGAACTTGCACCTAATGCTTCCCACTCAGCACCATAAGAAATGTTGTTTACGGCTCTGGAAAGAAACTGCTGTAATGAACAGTCATGGTGGGACAGCCTGGTTTTCAGGGGAATGGAAACATTAAGTATTTCAGTGCTGTCTTCTATACCACAGTAAATATTGCACATTAAATCCACCTGATAGGTGTTTAAGTCCTGCTATTAATCTTACTTTCAGGTTCTGGGACCTGACGTACAGGTTTATGGGTTTGTTCTGCACGCTGAGAAAGTCTGAAAGAAGCTATCGTAAATCACCAATTACTGGGCAGCAGCCTAAACAAGAATATTTTCTTGCAGGGCAGCGTCCCTGCTATCATTCCTCTGCCGAAGAATTTAAGCCACATCCACTGCCTAGACAAAAACCCTGCAGATGACCAAGTAGCATCCTAGCGATGGATTCACATTAAGTTTCTGTGCCACTGTGCAACACAAGCTTAGAATCAGCTATGATGACACAGCTCAGTTTGACACCAGCGGCACAAAAGGCTGTGGCACACAGGATTGACTCACCCGTTTCATTCTATGATTGTCTCCTATCTGCACAAGCACTGAAATGCTGAATGGAGGTAGCGCAGTGGCAGACAAGTGGGAAGCGGCTGCATTATCACCTTCCAGGAAAAAAGTGTTAAAATAGCGGCCAGATCAAGTGGGAATTGCACCTGTGAAGCCTGAGTGCAACCATCCAGCATCCTCTCCTTTGAAACACACGCTAGGCTGCTTCAGAGTGAGAAGAGACTCCTAAAACCAGCGTGTTACCAAAAGCAAACCTGAAAGTCTTCTCAACACAACGCACTAAAAAGTCTTCAGATTCCCCCCACTTTCAAAGGGACAAGGGTTTTTTTGAAGCCTACAAAGCGCAGCGTGTACCTGAGGGAGGAAGCCTAAGTACAACATCACTTCTTTTGGCTGATGAAAGACGCCTGATGAAAGCCTCAAGAACGCCAGAGCTCACCCTGCAAAAGCAGACTGCTCAAGGGAAATCCCAAATTCTCCATTCCATCCCAACCCCTAACAGGCTGAGTCATTAAGGCAGCAAAGATGTGCTGCGCTTGGAAACAGGGATGTACCGAGGGGAAAAAAGTATATCCCATTATTAATCTGCAGAGCTTTGGGAGAGATACAGAATTCCAGAGCCAAGCTCAGAGCATATTTGGCTTGAAGGCAAAACTACACACAGGGCTTTTTTTACTACTCTTGCTGTATGATTACTCTGGGTACCACTCCCACATCTGCAGACACCATGTACCAAGATTCAAGTGCCGAAGAGCTAGGCACACAAGTAGTATCATGTCCACCCCACCCCACAATTTGCACTGTGAAACAAAGTTTTGTAAAATACAAGAGTCTCCTCTCTAGAAAAAGGACTGGATACCTCAGTATAACTTCTGTAGCAGAGTCATCTGTGAGTTACTACAGCTGCAGCTACACATTGGGGCTGCAGGCACAATGAAAATCTGTCACCTAGGATGGCAGGAAAGGATAGGGTTTTATTCATCTTGCCATGCTAAAGTGAACATACCAGGCTCCAAGAGCAAAAAGAAAGAAAACCCGAGGCAGAAGGACAGCAGACGGGCCCCCAGGCTCCCTGCTGGCTCTCTGAGCCACGGCTAAGGTAAAAGGGACCAGCACTTCCGATAATCTCCTCCAGCTACATCACCTGCTTAGAATCAGCAGCACATGGTGCCCACCACACAGCGGGGATAAGGAAAGATCACAGAGACTCTCCAAAGAGGAGAGCCTGTTAAGAATGTTAATCCAGCCTTACGCCCTGACCCCAGTAAGCCCTGCTACATGCACTTAAGGAACCGAACTGAAAGCGAGATGCTTGGCAAGGTGCTGGTTTGGAAAAAGGCAAAGCATCCTCACACTTTAAACTCTTAATATTCGGGCCATTTTACTTCATCCATGCTTTCCTACTTACCCCTGCCATCCTTTTGGTTAGTTTTATTGGTCGGCTCTGCTACTTCTGTAACTTCTCAAAACTTTACCAGCTTTAGAAATTCACACTGTGACAAAAGGAAAATCCAATCCAAATTTTGCCATCTTGGTTCCACCCAATTATTCAACTGTCTTTAAAATTTTCAGGTTACAAAGTCTCTGAATCTTATTATGTTTAAGTTCTTAAACTTCTCCAGAATCTAAAAACATTCTGAAGAGAGATGACATTTCAGCGCTGACTTGAAATACACACACAGGTTTGGTGCATGTGATTATTCATTCAAACAGCAAAAAAAAAACCCATGCCAGCAGCCTGAAAGTAATCATCACCACCACCACACTGTCTGCCAGAGCTGGCAGTGAGGGACTCTTCCTTAATGGACCAAAATGTACAGCAGACCTAAGCCTGACAGTTTTGCTAACCCCAAACCTGAGGGCTTTAAGCAGTCCTTGCTCTCAATGAAGAGTCACAGCAGCCCGGGTTACACTAGAAGAAAATCTACAGCTCAAACATACTTAGAGTAAAAAATAATATTATCTTTTCTCTTCACAAAGTCTCCCGTGGATGTTGTGCCCTAATTTTTAGCCAGTCACACATTCCATCCCAAGAGTCAAGATTTTGATTTAAGCAATGCCAGTGTAATGTAAAACAACTTAAATATTTCAGATGGATGGGTCTGGCAAGTCCCTTCCTTCCAGATATCATTTAAATTTTATAGAGAGGCATAAGAAATGTGATTTACACGAGGTGGAAGTCCTGGGAGGAGCAGCCTGTCACACACAATACTTGTACGTTGTCCAATGCTCCAACGTAACAGCAAACTGCACAAATTCAAAGGAAGGAGACTGCAGGCGATACATCTCTTAGGAAACTAGCAGAAAAGTAGGGCCTTCCATTTTGGTTTCAGAAGTTGGTAATGAATGATGGTCATTTCTGGTTTGTGACCTTCATAAAATGAGGTGGTTGTGTCAGCTTTACTCCTACACAGCTAAATCACATCTGGAAAAAAGTGTCCCCTTAAGTGACAATTTCAGCAAAATAGTCAAAACCAAATGAAATCTTAAAAGAATGAACGGATCTTTGATCCCCACAAAGCACTTACAGAATCAGAGAATCATTGAGGTTGGAAAAGATCTCCAAGATCATCAAGTCCAACTGTTAGCCCAACACCACCATGCCTACTTTGGAAGTTTTGGCTGCAATACGCTCTTCATTAGCATTTTTTTAAAGAAAAGCGTTAGGTGTTGATGATTTACTAGCGCACTGCTACACAGCTTGCTTGGTCTCCTCAAAATCTCCAAAGTCTGTCTCTAGGAGCCAGGAACATTTAGTGGCAGCTCAAGGAGAGCGCTGGCTGTTCTAAGCACAAACAGGGTGCCGCTCTGAAACACGCTTAAGTGCTCACAGATAGATGGCAATTTATAATAGAGAGCAAACCCCTCTTCCTCATAAGGTGATCTCCACTATCTTAGCTCAGCAAAAACCATTGAGGAAGACTGAAGAAGAGCAAGAGAAGTGGTCCACAGAAAATTCCTTAAAAGAAACTGGGTAGCAGCAGACAGCTGCACTTCCAAAGGCCACTTTAGCATCTGTCAATGAGCAATTCAGAAATAAAGTATTCACCCCTCACTTCTTAAACACTGGAGTCCAAAGTCAGCAGATACACACCCTTACTCCACTATGAAATTTTCTTCTTTTCCCGGCAAAACAATCTTCTAGCTGGAGTTCATTAGGGTGAGCTCTCCTCCCTCTACTTCCAGATAATGAATCTAAACCAAAAGTTACACTTAAAAAACCCACGGTTGACCCTGCATCAAAGCTGTACCTTGCCCTGCTTTGATTCTCCTGCCGATAAACAAACGAAAACAAGTCTCCGGTCTACAATAATCTCATTTCATCCTGTCCTCCAGGCAAACTGAACTTCAGTCCTGCTAAGGAGGGAACACTAGAAATGCCCTTGTATAAACATTTGGCTTGTCTCAATTACTCGATCTTTGTGTGTTCAGCATTTTACAGACACATGAGCAAGTACAGGCTTCCTCTCTTCTGTCCCTCTCATTCCCTCCTCATAGCTGGTTAAATGCAGGACAACTAATCCCTCAATTACAAGTGAAGTTAAAGCACGGTTGCAGGAAAATGGTGTGTCAAGTGTCCATTTACATCTCCAGTGACCACAAGAACCATTATCATCCATTCAGTTGCCACAGCGCTTTGTATCATATGGTCAAGCCATTAGGATTTAATTATTTTACATGATATCTGAAAGTCATTTACTCACAGGAACTTGCAATTAAATGGCTCCCATCAACCACAGCTGTTTGAGTTGTAACATTCATTACCAGACTTGTTTGTCAGTGCTGAAATGGGCACCCATAATTTCATTTAAGAAAGTGCTCAGCGATTTATTCTAAAGAAATAAATCCACCTTCTAAAGAAGTAATCCTGGGTCAACTTGATTCCAGGCTGGCCAAACAGTGCAGATAGGAGCAATGAGACTCTTTGCAACAGCATCTCCTACTGATTGAAGGCTAAGGACCACCCAACCTCTCCCCAAAATGGCTTTCTATGCTGCCAGCAAGTCCCTCAAATAACCCGGCTGCCCTTCTCCTGACAAATCCCATGGTTATGGGCTAGAAGTTATCTAAAGTGAGACTCCAGTGAAGCAGCTTGCTCTGCTACTGGCAGAAAAGGACCTGGGGGTGCTGGCTGACAGATGGCTCAACATGAGCCAGCAGTGGCCCAGGTGGCTAAGAAAGCCAACAGCATCCTGGCTCGAATCAGAAATGGCACAGCCAGCAGCAGCAGGGAAGGGAAGGGATCATCCCTCTGTGCTCAGCATTGGTGATGCCACACCTGGAATCTTGGGTTCAGTTTTGGGCTGACTGCCACAAGAAGGACACCGAGCGGCTGGAGCACGTCCAGAGAAGGGAATGGAGCTGGGGAGGGGTCCGGAGAGCAAGTCTTATGAGGAGCGGTGAGGGAGCTGGAGAATAGGAGGCTGAAGGGAGACCTCATCGCTCTCTGCAACTGCCTGCAAGGAGATTGTAATGAGGTGAGTGCTGGTTTCTTCTCCCAAGTAAAATTGAGAGGAAATAGCTTCAAGTTGCTCCAGGGGAGGGTTAGCTTGCGTATTAGTAAAAATTTCTTTACTGAAAGAGTGCTGAAGCCCTGGCAGAGGCTGACCAGGGCAGTGGTGGAGTCTCCATCCCTGGATAGGTTCAAAAAACCTGTAGATGTGGCACTTTGGGAAGTTCTTTAGCAGGAATGGTGCAACTGGACTGATGGTATAAGCTTAAAGTTCTTTTCCAACCTTAATGATTATAGGGTTCTATGTTTCTTTATCCTAAGCCAAGCAGCAATTCACAGAACTTGGAGGCTGCTTTCCACTCCATTTGTGTGCAGCAGATGTGGTTTGTTACCTCCTACCAAGCAGAGCTGTGAGAAAATAAGACAGAGCCAACACTAATTCCACTGTTGCCTAAAGCAGCAAAACGTGCTCTGGTGGCAAACCAGATCCATCAGACCCCTCCAGTTATTCAGCTCCATGAAGCACCTATACAGCATCCTCCTCCTTTGAGTCTGTACTCCCAGCAGAACACTGGTGTCAACACCTCATCAGAAACAACTCTTCTCTTTAATTGCTTTTCACTTAAACATTTCCCCTAATTAGAGACATTTTGAAGCTTGCCATAGGCAAAAGGAGGTAGGAAGAATGCAATTAAGACAAGGTTTACCCAGAAGGACAGAAAACCTAGTTTAGACTTAAAGCAAGAAAAAAAGAACTGACTCTAACGTATCATCCTGCCAAGAGACTTTTTGGAAACCTTCCCAAAGAATCCCACGTTTTGCAGTTTTCCAGGGACAGTAAGGTGGGGATCTCCATGTCAGGTGGGAGTTTTCCCAGCACCTGCCTCCCCTACCAACATATAAAAGTCAGCCCAGTTGCACTCCATGTCAATGAAACAACGACCCATATTCAGTTAGAGTGAGTCCAGAGCAGGCCACAGAGATGATTCAAGGGCTGGAGTGGCTCCCACATGAGGCCAGGCTGAGAGAGTTGGGGTTGTTCAGCCTGGAGAAGAGAAGGCTGCAAGGAGACTTTAGAGCATCTTCCAGTACTGAAAGGGGCTACAGGAAAGCTGGGGAGGGGCTCTTGATCAAGGAGGGCAGGAACAGCATGAGGGGGAATGGATGTCTGTGGCAGGGGGGTTAGAACTGGATGGGCTTTGAGGACCCTTCCAACCCAAACCATTCCATGATTCACTGCTGCCTCCTCACCTTTCAAACTTCAGCAGAAATTTTCAGGCAGGTAGGAAAACAAAGACCTGTGCTCACAAATAACACAACTGCATTTCCTGTATATTCTCTACAACCAAAATATAAGGGAACCTTAAAATCTTACAAGACTTCAAGTCCAACAGCGGGCTTCCCTCTGCCAATGTCACTGAGGATATTTTTGACAGAATCGCTGAACTTTGCTGAAGGCAGAGACATGACATTTACAGATCTGTTTCTGGTATAGGATTATAGGTTTGAAGGTTCTTTGGCACTCATCCATTCGAAAAGAAGGAATCTGATTCTTTTACCTTTAGGAGATTTTGGTACTGTGCGGTATCTGCTTGTGCATGGTACCAACAGCTGTTCTGAGGAAGGAACTGCCCCAAAACAAGAATATGCACAGGAAAACGCAAAATTCAAACACCATATCTAGATGCAGAGATATCCACCTCACAGCTGGATGTCCAGCATAACCCCTGCTAACAACTATCTCTAGCTACAGAAGCCTCCCCTCTCACAAATCCTTCTTCCAGATAAAGATGAGCCAAAATTAAGTAAGGGGGGGAATCTCTTCTCCTGCTGAAATCCAACCCTGCACATTCCAGCTTGCAACAGCTCCCATCCTACTCCCTACAGCCTGTTCTGCTCTCATACTGCCACTTCAGCAGCACGGCTTCTCACATAAACCAGCCTCTGATCCTTGTTGGAGTCAAGTACTAGCTCATGGTTCTAGGGAAGAGACAACAGTTCAAACCGTTATAATCTCCTGCACTTGCAAACAAGGATTTTATTGTTTGTTAACCTCAGAAGCCTTTCATTTTATGTCAGCTTTAAAAGCAGCAATGATTACAGAGGGACAAGCTCTGCCAGCCTCATTTAAGAGCAATCTGTCCTACGGCTGCACCAAGAGACCAGGCGCTAATGTTGCAAAACAGCAGCACCACACACTATACAAAATAAATAGAAGGCTTTGTCACAGAACAGCAGGAGAGCCAGGAGAAAGGTAAAATCCCTCTTCCCTTTGGGAAAGAGCCACAAAGCAGTTTATCATTTCATGCACGTGTGCACAGAAATGACAGAGCCATAAAAAGTCAGAGTGGAAGAGTTCAAGGAAACAGGCATGAAGATGGCAGAATGGACCCGAATTTCAACAAGACAGGTTTTCAGCTCTTTCATGGACTGCAAAGTGGCTTTCATGGTTTAGCATCTCAGCATGGCACCTGTAAAACAGGATGAATGCCACCTTTCTACCATGACGGCAAACTGAGTGCAGACCACAGGGGGATGTGACTTTATAAGAAAGACAACTGCACGCTACCTTCCCACCTGCAAAAATGTGTTACATGTCTGTCTATTCCTACAGGAAATTCTTACTGTAACGCATGAATACATAAAATCTGTCCCAAAACAGGGTCTGCAGACAATAATACATGCCACAGCGATAGGCCATGAGTTAAAAAATGTGATAAGAACCTGAAAAAAAAATCCCTTTACTTTGGCTGAAGCTCAGAACTATTCAAAGTTATCTGCAAGCCAGCTGGGTTTGGACTTGCCTGATTTTATTATTTTTGGTACTCAAGTTGATTGGCCGCTTGCCGAACTCGAAGCCTTAGGAAAGCCACATCCCTCCCTGCTGAAAAACGAGCTAACAGAGATCCCATTGATATTCCACTCATCAGCTTTGTAAAACGATTCAAGTTTAATCATACACAAGGGGAAAAAACCACACACGGACTTCCTGGGCTGTAGATGAGGAGACGAGAGTGAGGGAGGCAACACTTGGTTGTTCTAAAGCATGAGGCACTGCACAAACACGGCAGTTTCCTACTGAAAGGAGCAAGTGTACCCAGTCACAAAGCACTGGTAGAGCAGGACTGAAGGTTTCCTCTAGTGGAATAGCTTTGAGAGATAAATAGAAAGGAATTCTGCCACATCTTATGACTCATTATAAAAATTCCAACACTTCCCCTAAAAACATGGGTTTGACCTAGCCAACACAGAGATTGTATCACATTATCTGATGAGACCCGAAGGATAAAATATCTCCTCAGCTGTGCCTAAACTGTGAGGTAACAGAAGCAATTCTTATCAGCATTTACCTACGGGCTAGTGCCACGTCAGCCCTCAAGCCCTGTGTTCCTTAAAGAAGAATTTAAAGAAAATTGCATTTAAAAAGACAAACTCTGATTTAACACCAGTAGTAAAGCAGAAATAACTTCACTACTTGACATTTACCTTTATTTAAATGGTGTAACTTTTTAACTTGCTTCCTAGGTTGCAAAGAAATACTAGGCAAGACTGGTTTGTCTTTTAAGCCCTCCTTAATTAAGTTTTAACAAGTCAACATTTCCCAAAACAGTTGAGTTCCCAAGCCTAGATTTATGCATCAAAATGTTCAGTCTTGTTCTCCACAAATATCAGATTCAGTTGACTCTTCGCAAGTCAAGGGGAGCCATGATGCAGCTGAAATAGCAGAGAAAGAATCAATATGCAATCAGAATCCTTAAATCCACAACCTGGCTTTAGCCTCCCGATGTTCCAAGAGCTCCACAATTCATCATTAAAGCAGTTGTCCGTAGACAGGAATTTGGGAGAGAAGGAAGAGACAGTAGTGCTATTTTGAGGCAGTATTAAAAATACATATCCTCCCTGGGTATTAAATCTACAGTAGTTTCTTTAAGGGCAAGCCACAATAAGGATGTTATTCTTCAACGAGGCAAAGTGTATACAGTCAGAAATGTCTAATACAATGTCAGCTTCCCAATTCCAAACAAGCAACTGAACTAAGCACACCAACTCTTTGTGCTGACAAAAAAGATGGCATAGCAAAAACAAAAGCTTAGCTTTCCCTCCTTGGTTAATTCTCCCTACCTGCAAATTAAAAGCTCAGCTAATTAACTGGCCTTTCAGTTCCTCATTCCTACAAGAACCAAGTTGCTAAGGGTGAAATCCAGAGTTACAGACACCCGGATCCCATTGCAGCCTCTATTGTGAACTCTCTCGTCCTGCTTCCCAGCACCAGGGCTGCCATTCACAGGTTCCTCTCCTGAGCTTCCTAAATCAGCAGAGATTGATTCACTTCACCCCGATTCAGGCTTCTATTCCAAGAGAGGCAGGGGAAAACATGTGTCCCCCTGCTTTCTGCAGTGGCACACAGCTCCTACAATCCGATGCAATATCAAATGCGACCTTCAGCCAGTACGTGCTGGACTTGTGTTTGTTGGATTTCTCTTTAAAATAGAAAATATCGCTTAAGATATCAAGACAGGATAATGCTGAACTTCTACATTAAGACATTAATTCACAGCCCAAGTCAGAATCAAAGCCTCCCAGAAACCCTCCCATTAACCCCATCAGCAGGAATGAAATTGGGCTTCCATGCTTTTTTCCCCCCTCAGATTTCCCCAAGCAAGCAAGCAAGAATCGATCAAATCCATGTGGTTTTAGAATATCAGGAAGGATTTAGCATATCAGATAGAAAAGGACATGCTGACTAAGAGGAACTAGGCAGACATTAGTAGAAAGTTATTCTTAATTCAGGCTACCAAAGCTTTATCAGATAAGAAGTTTAAAAGCTTGTGGTCTAAAATTCCACCATTAAAGCCTACAAGGTAGAAGAAATTGCTTCAGCGGATTTAGACACTGAAGATTTTTTTCCAACTTCCTACAGAGTATTTTCCTTTTCTTCCCTCATCATCCTGTCCCATCCCTCATAGATTACAGCACTGCCACCGAGATTGCTTAATGAGGTTTACACAACATTATAGGTACTTGATTTAGCTGTCACAGCTTCCATCTGTAATTAATCCTCCCAGGAGCTAGAACGCTGCACAGCTTGTTACTGCAAGCTGTGTTTCTAATGCGGCACAAGCTTATCACCTCCATAATTCTGATCTTGCATCACTTTTATGCCACCACAGCTCCTTTTCATTCATTTGGCTGGTCACACTGGCCAGCAGAGAACAAGACCCACAGGGAAAGGCTGTAAAGAAGCTGGACATTAGTAGGGAGACGGGAGGGAATCCTTTACCTATTTGCTTTCCTTTGTATGTTTGAAGAAGCACAGAGATGATTTGACCATCCGTGTTTACAGACCACTTCTGCAGAGGATTTTGCAGATGGCTTCCTCAGCAAGAGTTACATGCAATCGCAGCACAGCTTTTAATTTTGAAACAGAAACTAGTGTGAGATTTCCCATTCTACCAACTCTTGCAAAGGAGGGTTACTGAACCAAGAAGACAAAATTACAGCGCTCTGCTGTGACATGAAAAGTAGGCGAGATAAATACGATACCTTCTTCAAGGCACTGTCCGGGTGCTGCTGCTTTCACAGTTTTCATACTAGAATGGAGCTTTCCTGGTTTTTAATGCAAGGAGACCTGTGCTAGTTGACTTCACCAAACAAATTAACTCCTGATTCTGGGCCAAAAGCTGCAATTTAGATATATTATAACTTTAAGAGAGAAAAGTCAGCCACAATTAAAGATTTCTAGCAATACTGAATATTTCATAGCACACCTCAGGAAATTGTTCCAAAGATTCCTTATCTTCACAGTAAAGGCGTACCTAATTTCTAAGCTGAATTTTTCTAACTTTCAGTTTCTGGCTACTCCATTTTCTTATGGAAGAGTTTGATTTATAAGAATCACTGCTCTGTCAAGAACCTTCTACAAACAACCTCTTAACCTTCCCTTTGAGAAATTACTCAGATTGAGCTCAAGCCTTTGGTTACGAGGAATCATGCCCCTCCTCCAGATCCGCTCCTCCCTTGCCTCTGCCAAACACCCCCCCCAAACTGGTGTCATGGAACAGGGACAAATCAGATTAGTATTCCTACAACTGTCACAGCAACGCCAAATAGGCTGTTAATATATAACACCACCAATCCTCCTGACTGTAAGCCTTTAATATTCACAGAGGAATTATATCAAACCTTACAATGCAGGTGTTAAGGCATCAGGAATGCACAAATGTTTTCCAGAGGCAAAACATGGTTTTGCAGGCACGGTGGTGTTGGAGATGATCTTAGAGGTCTTTTCCAACCTTAATGATTCTAGAGAAGTGTTCCTGAAGTGTGTTACTTTCTTTCACTGGGGAGCAAATTAGAGTGAAAAAGCTAGTGGACTTTGAGAAAAGGGAAGTGTGACCAGGTAGGAAACAGGTCAGACGCTGAATGCCTGAAGACCCTGAAGGTCTCTCCTCTGCCTGCAGCCAGTTCTTTCACAACAGAAACACAAATGTGCAATGGCTCTGGCCTGTGCTGCAAGATAAGAAGAAATGAATGGTTTTGTAGTAGGCTCTCAAGAGAAACTATTATGCGTGCCCAAGGGAGTCATGTGCAAGCATGTTTATTGACTCCACACAATAAATCACTGCTTGCCAAAGCAAACCCACCTTTGCCTTCTTAGTTCACAAACTTGGTTGAGATGAACACCGAGGAGCAGCCCCTAAGTTTCTGAAACTCTCCATTTACTTGAACAAGTGAGTGTTCCTCTCCTTGAGGCTGGCAAATGATTCCACACTGAATGGGAAAGCTCAGAGAAAAGCTGCTTGCATTTACACAGTCATTTCATAGAATCATAGAATCCTCTCTTGTTTGGACCAATAAATTCTGGGAGGGTTGTTGCTTCATGTTTTTAATGTTATTCCAAGGAACTACCCAAAATACTGCATTTACCAACAATCACAATTTCACATTATCTGTACACAAAATCAACTTAGCAAAACATCTGGCAGGAAACAAATCTCCTGTAAACCTAAGGGCACAAAAATACAATCAACGACTTTTCTGATCAGCTTCCAAGTTCTTTTTTTAAAGGGTATGCACACCTTTCTCCAAAACCTGGCACATGATGCACATACCTGCTTTCAACACTTAAAAGGTTTGAGGTGTGTGCTTTCCCCTATGCAGCCAGTTGTTGTGGAGATCCCCGAGCCCTGGCTTTTGTTCACAGCAGACCCACACAGTCGGGAACCTGAAGGAAGAGAAAATTGCCATCCCCTTTGCATCTGCAGAATGGGGCTCAGGTCTTAAGTGACAGTTTAGGTCCACCTTCTGTGCAAGAAGGCAATTTCATCAATGAGGTGCCACAGGAAAGCTTTATGCAGTCAAAGTACTCTCCAGCATCCCCAGATTAAAGCTGGATCAGATCCAGCACCTGCACGTTCCCTTTTTTGTCTGCAGGAAAGCTTGGTAGGGGCTCTTGATCAGGAAGTGCAGGAGTAGGATTGGGGGGAAATGTTTTTAAGCCGAGAGAGGGAAGATTTAGATGAGATGAGATATTAATAAGAATTTTTTTCCTGTGAAGGTGGTGAGGCCCTGGCCCAGGTTGCCCAGAGAAGTGGTGGCTGTCCTATCCCTGGAGGTGTTAAGGGCAGGTTGGATGGGGCTTTGAACAGCCTGATCCAGTGGGAAGTGTCCCTGCCCATGGAAGGGGGTGGAACTGGATGGGCTTTAAGGTCCCTTCCAACCCAAACCATTCCATGATTCGGTCCTGAGGATATTCAGACTCCTTTGCTAACCTTGTGATGGATTCCGGACACAGCAGTAGTTTTTGCAAAAGATATCTAATCAAAAAAATTTACCCAAAGCTGAGTATCCCATCTCCTTCTGACAAGGCTTACCTTGAAATTAATGCTACAAAGGAGAGCTCTGGGAAAAGAAATCAGCTTTCCTGCTTTTGAATTCTTAGGTGTGCTAGCGCTGTCTGACAACAGCAATGCTGCACAGTTCTGGTCGGTGGGCAACTCACCTTAACGGTGTGCTTTGTCAATCATGACACAGATGTTTGAAAGACAATTGCAGATCAGCTCACCAAGATGGCATTTCACCATCCACACACAGAAAATACTCATGACTCTGCAAGTGAACTCCTCCTAACACAGGTAACCTTTCTGGAAGAATTCAGTACAAGTACTACTACAATGCCCTTTTGTGGATCTCTCTTCTCCTACAGAGCTTCCACTGAGGGTGTAAACCCCACAACTGACTGTGGAGAGGCTTTTCCTTTCCCTCAGTCCATAACAAAAATCTGATAAGATTGCAGACAGGATCCCGTTAAGTGTAGCTCTTTAACAGTACTGTGCAAAAAAGCACAGTGCCTGCAGGAACTGTTATTTATTCATAGACATGCTAGTATTAAAAATCCAGGAACCTCCCTACAATAAAATCTTGTCATGGATCAATTATTATTTTCTCTTCCATGTTAAGGACACCAAGAGACTCCAGCACACCGGTTATGTGGCCCTGCTTTCATTTGAAGGCCACCAAATGGACAACACAGTCAATAAACTTGTAATTGGAACACAAAAGCTCATCAGAAAATCCTCTGGAAGTCTCTATAAAATGATAATTAAGAGAAAGAGGAAACAAAGGAGAGGAGAGACAGGAATGCAGTGTTCCTTGGATTCCTAAAATGCTGTCGTCTAATCCTTTCAGACACACGGGGATCATCACCTACCTGGTGACCACACTGACTGCACCAAAAGAAAAAAAAAAAACAGACTACAAGACATCAATTCACTTTGCAGCAGTCACAGCAACTGCCTTGCCAGGAAACAGACACGTCAACACAAAGCAGAGCCAGGAGTTGTCCCAGGGAAGCCCGAGGCAAAGCACAGATAGATTTCCAGCACTCCAAGTGCCTGGGAAGGCAAGGATAATCACGTTTGATTCGAGTAAACGTAACCCCACTGAAAGTGCTGCAGAAAGATGCACAGAGCACAGAACATAGCCCTTTCTGTCCAACTCACATAGTTGCAGGAAACCCTGCAGGACACACACAGCAGCCATGCGGAGGACACCCTGAACACTGTGCAACGCCCACAACAGCCTAGAGAGGGTGAGATTTACGCTTTGCTCATTAGTGTATTAAAACACGCACAACAATCAGTTTTGTATTCGGAAGGCAGCCCAAGGAAGTGTCACCCCAAGAGACGAACACCTGCATGACACACAGAAGAATCATAGCATTGGCAGATTTAAGAAAAAAACAAGTTGGTCAAACCTACCAATCAAGCTTTAGAGATGGTATCTTCATACGGGCCAGGACAGCAAACAGCACAGAGAGGGAAGGGACACATTAATGAGTAACTTCTCTCTTCCCCTGTGCCAGCTACACACTCGAGCAGAGCTCAGACTAGTTGATTTATCAGCCTCTAAGCAAGATTGTATCCTGCAGGCACACTTGCAATTCATTTGGGGAAAAAACCCACCCACCGCCCCCTCAAGAATCTTAAAGTTATCAGCACCCCTCACTCCAAACTGGCCCCCAAAAAGGCTTAATCAGCACAAGAGCGGCACAAGGAACTGCCATTCCAACAGGGACTGCTGGGGTTAAGGGCATCTGAAGATCTCCAAGTGAAGGGAATCTCAATTCTACAATCAGCATACCTGTTTTAATATGTCCCCAAAGTCCGGCTTTTGGGGTTACTGCAAATCTCTTGCAAGTAAGGTTAAAAGATAAACCCATGTTCTCTTTGGAAAACATCAACTCGTAAACCAGCTCCCATTCTGCAGCCTTACTTCAAGCATTAAATAAGCTCAGTGGCTTGAAGGCTGATGGCTTGCACTGGGGACAAATGCTCAGCTGGTAGAAAACCCAGCTCTTCTGACATTAAAGCCATTAAAGCCATCCACAGGAGCTGAGGACCCAGCCCTCTAAAGCTGAAGAGTATGGGAATTTGAGGTCCCGAATTAGAAACACTGATTACATTTCCATAAGCGACTCTGGCCTCACCTCCAGTTTCTCAGCAACACTGCAAACTGGCAAGTCTACAATCGCCATCTAATTTGCTCCAGCATCTCTTTCCAGAGACTGAAAGATTAGGAGAGAGATCAACTCCATGCCAGCACGGGGCAGGTATTTCTCGGCTCTCTGACCTGCCCAACCATCCCCATGCGACCCCACTCAGTCTCTCCAAACAGATGCCACTGTCAACACCATTTCAGAGAGGTTTCCAAAAATGGATGTCAACAAATCCTAGCTCTCTTTCTTCCACATCAGCTGGCAGCCGAGGGTCCCACCTACTTCCAGACTGCTGGGAGAGCAAATGTAAGAAAGCATCTCCTGCACACAACATTACAAATCCATCTGACACCAAAACCTACACCTTACAAGGATTAAACAAACATGATCCTTATTAAGTACACCCTTACAAGGTAGGAGAATACTGACACAGGCTTCCTGTCACAGGTATAGCAACTTCAGGGAAAGGTTGTGATCCCTCAGATGTCCTCCTCTGTCTCTCAGGTCTGTGACACAGTCCCAGCATTGGTCACTTCAACAGCCATAAAAACAATTTGACAAGATGAGTATCTGGGACCTCCTGATCAGAGGTAACGGGAAAGGCTACATTCCCAGTGAACCAGCCACCACCCAATGACCTTCCTTCCCTGGGAGGAAGCAAGTTCTCCAGTGTGAAGTCAGCATCTGCATCAACCCACTGGTAGCTGTGGCAGGAGAGGGAAGGGAACAAAATCCTTACCCAACTCTCAGCTTAGTACAGGGCCTTTGCATAGCTTTAACCAAAACCCAGGTAAGTCTCCGTGTTTCTACAGAAACATAGCATCCTTTCCTGTAATCCTGTCATGCATTTGGACTGAGCTGCTGAACACAGTCCACTGGTGGATTCACTTGCACAGGCTGCTCTGGAAACAGAAACTGCCACAAAACATAGACAACTCCAGAACAGAAAAAAAACTTCTTTTAGAAAGGTTAAAGCTCCCAGATGCATTCCTTATTCTGTTACAGTAAAACAACAAGCAGAACTCCCTGGAACTGAGTGCAAGCTGAAACGCATCTCCATTTCCACAGCTCTCACAGCTCACTTAAGCAGTTTCCATCACTGAAAAGCACAACGGTGACACTTATGGCACTCTAATTATATTAAATATCTAAAGCCTTTAAAATATTGGTGTAACCATCTAAAAGGGGAAAGGCTCATTTACCAAGGTTATTTTTTTCCTATTTCATCTAGCCAAGAACAACCGTTAAGAGGTTGTTGTACAAGACGTGATGGATTTAACCAGATGCTCTCATCGTTTCTACTGCAGTGCTGGAAAAAACAGCTTCTATAAATACACTAAAAAGCCAATGAATTACAGAAGCATGAAATTACTTCAGTAAGGTTAAAAACAAGCTGGCATCGTATGGGAAGCATTGAAAATATTAAGTACAGAGACCTCATTGCAGCTCTTACACAGACAGCACTACTGCTGGTTTTAACAGGGAGTTTACTTATTAAAGCTGCCATATGAGGAATTATCATCTCCATGGGCTGAACATGTGGATTTATCAGCTATTTGTAGAGGCTAAAGCATCTGTTTGAACAGGGTGCTGAGCAAGAGATATGACCTTGAAGAACAGCTCAGTCCCCTTGTTGGTACCTGCAAACCAAAAAATATATTCACATGTAAGACTAAAAAGAGGGAAAGATCACATATTGACAAACTGCTGTGGTCAGGCTTTAACATTAGTGAAGGGTTTAATAACTCACATTCCACGTATCAAGGAATTAAGCTTCGAAATTGAAGCAAGCCTATAAACAGAGGCTTTCGGAATCAGAGCTGCATGCATCTTGCCTATTCTTGCAAAGCCACAGGCACAAAAGCATTCAGCGCTGCTTGCTGATATGCAGTGGCAGCCCAGGAAAAATTCTCTGCTTAGAAAGCATCGTTCCCTATTTAGTTTTGATACTAATGCTTCCAATTTTTATTAGGGAAATCAATTATCACAATAATAATTAAAAAATGCTGATGAGAGGGCTTCATATTACTACTCAATGCTTTCGCCAGCCAGGACAATCACCCACATCCATCTCCCACCAGACAGGAACGCCATGCCAAGTGGCTAACTGAACAACACATCGGATGCTAATTATAGTAGGAAAAGCAGCTTAACTGCATAGCCCACTCCTAGGATGCAAAATATCATGGAAGACACCTTTTCCTAGGGAATTCAAGAGGCTTGCCTCTGATCTCACAGATATTTCGCTGTCTGCAGCAAGACGAACTGACACGCTTACATCTTGTGAGTTTAAGCTAACATCTTCCTCCACAAAAAGATATTGATGGATTGCAACAAGGAGGGCAGGGGAGATGAAGTGTCTGTGGTAAATCCAGCACACTCCTACGAAAACATGAGGCAATTCAGAAATCTCACCACTCTTCTACAGCCACCAAACCCTTCTACAACACACTGGAAAGGGTCCCATGACCTTCTGGGGCTGGGCTGTTACTAAAACACCTACAAGAAACCCTCTGTGGCACAATACCAAGGTGGGACAGACAGAGGGCTGTTAAACCATATCACCTTCCAGAAGCAACAGTGAGATCAGCATTGTCTTAATTCTGCTCAGAAGAATCAAAGTATTAATGGGCCAGACAGAAAAACACCCAGCATTACGGAGGGAAATGATTTTAAACTCAGTACTTTTTAGCATGCCAATGTGTCTCAGCTATCAGGAATCACCTTCACTTTTAAAAACCTGTCACAGCAAGACACAGGTCCTTGTGCTACAGCAGGATTTAACCCTAGATTTAACAGTCTGGAATGCAGGATTCCTCACTAAGTCAGATGGTTAGCACTGAGTTTCCCTAACGCAAACACAGTCCGTTTGCGATGATGCATGAGGTACACACTGAGCACACACACGAAGCACTCGGGGGCAGAGGGAGCACCCATGGGGTTATTTAAGCCTCTCCTGCTGCATCTCACTTTTCCACTGGTCTGTTACCAAGCTTTGCCTCTAAAAAAAAGGAACGATTTCACTTTATTTGCCAAAGTTATGCAAAATTAAATTCTGGGACAAATTCTGCTCAATTTAGATCTGACTGTATCTCTATTAGTTCCATTTTATGACCTCTCCAGATGACCTCTTTGAAAGTAGCCTGCTAGACACAGTTTTGTCCAAAGGATTTAATTAAATTTTAAACAGATTTTCATTAAGTTTATTGTTTCATCCTGGGAATCACTGTTTTAAATAAAATATGAAGAAAGAGTTAAGAATTAGTTCGTAGGTCACTTTTCTTTTGGAAGCTTTCCCCACAACAGCAGATTGAGGCAGTTCTAGGCTCCCTGGAGTTACTTTAGGTTCTCTTTCCACAAGCATGACTGTTTCACTGAGAAATTGAGAAAGAAAGAAGTAGATGTTACTTTTACGTGCCTCCAATTCAAAAACAAACCCAGGTTTTCAAAACTGAACACTTCTAAATTTTGTTTCTTTAAAACACAACAAACAAATCAATTGGAATCAAAATGCAGCAGTTATCTTTGCTCTCTAATATTGAGAACTGAACTGTAAATTAACTCCTTAAATACTCAAGACAATCAGACTTTTTATATCTATAGAAGAATCTACAGTAAACTGCAAAAAATGTGGGAAAGAAACTGCTAACAAGTTTGCTCACGTTTTCACCTGAAAACATGAAATCCATAACAGGATTTACTGCATCCACTACCTCAGGAACTGGCTGTTAGTGTGTCAGTAATGACAACTCTCTTGAAAGCAGTGTAGGTTTTCAGGTTCATAACTAAACAACCAACTTTGTATTTCCTCTGAAAGTAGAATATTCATGATCCCCAAACAATGCCTGACTTACAGCACATTGGCCTCATGCTGTCCAAACACCCAAAAGGAATTGTTCCTACATGATTATGACCAAATCTATTCATGAAGGACAACAGATGAATTCCCAGGAAGAGAAAAGGTTACCATTCTCAGGGACCATATATTCCCATTAGAAACAGGATTTCTAGTTCGATCACTGAGATACATAAAAGGGTATGTGTACAGGTGCAGGTCTAAAGTTTCTCACCTTTGTCCCATCACTGCAAGACCCCAACTTTCCACTCCCATTGCTGTCACTGAAAACTTGTGCTCAGTATCAAAATAAACCAAAACATCTCAATTTTGAACCTGCGAAAAGTTCAATTTTGATCTCTATAAAGCACACTGGAAACAGTTTATGAAACTTCTTAATTTTTTCTTTTAGTAATGAAACATCTGGCTTAAAAATCTTCAATTAATACAAAAAGAAACGATGTTTGGGATATAAAATGTGGAGGAAGAGGGAAAGCTTTCTTTCCCTCCCGACTGATCTTCAAAAAAAACCCAGTTAAGGGTGTCTGAAAATGCCCAGGACTCTCCTTAGCTGTAGTATTCCAGCTGCTAATGTAAAGATACTTCTGATGCTGAGCTCATGGGGTTCATTAGAGGATTTATCACTGAGTGATTCTAAAGTAGCCATAATGATAACAAAACTGAGTAAGCACCGAGTATTTTACCCTAACAGGTATCTTAAGCTACAGCTCACCGATAATATGACAGCAGTAGGAGAATTACAGTGGTTTTCCAATGGAATTCTTTTAGGTATTCCCACTAGGAGCTATTTGATATGCCTGGCAGAAATATAGACATTCTAACATCATAAACGTCAGAGCATCACAGCATCAGAGGGCTCTCTTTACAGCCGCTTTCAAAGCTGATGGATCTGAGCAGTGATAGGAAATCAATGCACTCATCTGGAAGAGCTTCATATTTGGAATTATTTCCACCTATTCTATGACTTCCTGAAAGCATCATGGAATATCTTAGGCTCCTTGTGAAATTCAGCAGTTCCAACAACAACAAGGGGAGCACTAATGTTTACTAAAAAGGCTCAGAGAATTATTTATCCTGGACAGTTTTGCATCAATTAATTTAACAAGCCTGTATATTAACTACCACAGTGAGGTGGTTTCATATTGGCATTTCCCATGGGGATACGAGTTATTCAAGAGGAAAAATTGGGAAGAAAATACATGAACCAACCTGGAAGAGAAGAAATTCCACATGGGACCGCTGTCCAGACACAATAACCCAATTTTGCCTTTGATTTCTAAGCTTTGACAGTCCAAGTAGTTCTGCTTTGATTCGTGAACCAGAGAGTGTCAAGTTGTGCTTTTCAATGCTAAAGGCCCTTTTTGGTGCCTACATGACTACTCAGTTACCCAGATGCAAAGTTCAGTGTTAATACACAGGCCTGGTATTTTGAGAGCCAGCTGAAAGGATGACATCGATTTGGTACACAAATCCATCTAAACCAGGCTCTTTCATTTCTCCTGACTCATTTTCACATTAATTGATACCGTACCATGATGAGAAAGAAAGCTGTTTATATGGGAAGGATAGAAGAAATTCCAACTGCATTAACAACCAGTTGTTTTTCTGTTCCTAATCAAAACTAGCTTGTTTAAATTTATTTTTCTCTATAGAGGGAGAAAGTTTCTTATCAATACACACTAGTAGCTTCAACGCTTCTAACAAGTATGCTTGGGATTAGGATTTCCCTGCACCTTTACGAGGGGAAAGTGCCCAGTTTGCAGTCAATGCCAACAAGTGACACCTCCCACTGGATCAGGGGCTCCAAGCCCCATCCAACCTGGCCTTGAACCCCTCCAGGGATGGAGCAGCCATGGCTTCTCTGGGCAACCTGGGCCAGGGCCTCCCCACCCTTGCAGGAAAACATTTCTCCCCAAGATCTCATCTCAATCTCCCCTCTTGCATCTTAAAACCGTTCCACCTTGCCCTATCCCTGCCTTCCCTGATCCAGAGCCCCTTCCCAGCTTTCCTGGAGCCCCTTTCAGCACTGGAAGCTGCTCTGTGTCTCCCCAGAGCCTTCTCTTCTCCAGGCTGAACAACCCCAATTCTCTCAGCCTGTCCTGGCAGCAGGTGCTCCAGCCCTCTCAATTTACAGTATCTTTCTCAGACTCTGTTTCTAGCAGCCCCCTCCAATCCCAGGAGAAAACCAACATTAGAAGAAAACAGCCCAGGTTCCCAGATCACTATCCCTTCAATGTGACTTACCCACACTCGTAGAATGAGACAGAGAGAGAATCTGTGTGCATTTAGGGAGTTGAAAGAATATCTCAGACACACACATTAGGGCAATTGCTTGCTCCAGTGAGCCACAGCAAATAAAGCAAACATCTCAAGCTCTTTTACTAAAGCGATCTGTTCTCAAAGCACACAAGCTGCCAGACAAAACTCCTGTCTCCCTTTGGGGAGCAGGAAACCTCTCCTGACCACCTGCTGGGTGCCGGATGGACCTATGTGTCATCGCAGTGTATGCTGCGGTCACCGTAACACAACAGCCACGTGCCAAGGAGAAAGGCACACGCAGAGAAACTGGCAAGCGTGCCTCATGAGACTGAAAATAGCCTTGCTCTTCTACCTGTTGAGAAGATTACTTCCCTCTCCCTCTTTCATCAGCTACAAGCAAGTGACCTCCTCTTGTTACTGCACACTTTCAAATAGCTTTCTGATACAACAACTTTCTGTTTCTTTCCTAACACAAAATAAGAACAACAAATCCCCCTGACTTCTTTGCTCCAGACTGCTGTCTTCATTTTCTCTTTGCTGATGTACAGGCATATTCAGAGATTAAACACTGCTTCTGTAAAACATTGTCTGGGGATAATTAAAATTATATTGATGTTCCTGATCAGTTCAAAGACCTTTACAAGTCACCTGATGAACATTAACGCTACTCCCTGGAATACGGTTACAGATTTTTCAGCAGCCCATAAAAAAGGTAAGACAACCATCTCCAGAACTGTGCCTCACCAGGTGATTGCTGCAGCTCTGAATTACTGTGCTGAAGAGAAGGAAAATCACTCTTTGAGTGAGCTGCTGGTTGTAACTGGCGCAACAAACAAGAAAAACAAGGGCTGATTCTCCAAAATTAAAATAATTTCTGACACAGAAAATTTCAATTAAATCCCTTCTGGAAAGGCAGGCCGTGAATTCCAACCCAAACACCCTCTTCCACTTGTGGCACGCAGATCTGCCGCTGCCTGGCACACCCCAGAGATAAAGGGACCACGTCTCCTATACACCTTCATGCTCGTAAATCTATCCCTTCTGAACAACCCCCCTACCCTAAAGACAAAAGGCAAACAGTAACCTGGTCAATGTTGCGATAGCACTGAGGGGAGGGAAGGAATGAGGAAGCACAACTGGAGTTAGTTACCTAGCAAAGGAAAGAAAGGAACTTTTCTTCCTGGGTATTTAAAAAGGAAAAGTAAATAACAAATTATAAGACATTATTTCCCCAGCAAGGCTCTCCAAATACATCCAGAAAGATGACTTAAGAATTAGCACTGGGTAATTTAAATTGTTGTCCTGATGAATGAATCCAGGAGAAATCCAGACCTCCTGCCAAGGTTCTGGCATACAGCTTCTGTAACTGTGTTATTAAATGTTAATCATCTGCTTCATTCAGTATTTGTGGATGAACAGATACCATCCAGGAAGATCACTGAAACAGAAAACGTGGAACAGGGCAGCTCTTGTAAAGACCCTGATCTCCAAATAAGACTCCTGCCAGATCACCTCCCACAATGCAGGGAAGAGGGAAGCACGAGTCTTCCACCAGCCAGAACAGAAGACGGAGAAGAACCCCCAAAGCAGAATCCCAACAGTCAGCACTCACACCTTCGCACAGGCTGCAGTCTGGAGGCCTGGAGCCTCTGTTTACAGCTTTAAAGCACCATAACCCACAGAATCACCTTTTAGTTTATTAACTTGTCCTATGTCCCTTCTGTGCTATCTAAAGCAGAGTCATTTCAAAAATCCTTTTTTTGCCACAAACATCACACGTGCCTGAATGTTTAGGAGGAGCATCCTGCAGGCTTGAACCTGAGGCTGAAGGCTGCTCCTAAACATGTCCAGCAACTGCAGAGGACCGCAAATTCACTGCTGGACTGCTAGAATACAAGATCCCATTTACACAGCGAGAAAAGAACCATTTCTGACCAGCAAGCATATCAGAAAAACACACAGGTACATACAGAGACACCGAAGAGTTGAAGAGGAGAGAAATGGATGATAAATTTGCAGCCCGCTGTGGAGAGAGCTGTGAAATGCGTCTCTCAGGTAAGTACAGCAGATAAATCCTTGGAGGTAAGCAAGGACATCATCATCTTGCTTCAGCTACGTCAGGTAGTGTGCTGAGGCACAGTGATTGATGCAGAGAAGCCGGCCTCACCACTGCCTAGGTATTTCATAAAAAGGGACATGGCAAGCAGCGTCCGGAGAAACCAAGAAGGTGCCCCGCACATGCAATTCACTGCTTCTGGCTGCAGGGACCCAGCTCCCAGCACAAGGGAGGCTGAACGACACTGCTTCAGCAAGACCAACAGGACCAAGATGTAGGAGAGAAGTGCCTGGGACTGGAGACAGGACCAGCCCAGCCACCCTCTTTTTCCCCAGCTCCTGTGTTTCTCTCCTTCTGCATCCATTACGGGACGATACAAAGCAGCTGTTGAATGAAGGTGGTGGTGTATGACTTTGTTTTTCCTGTTACAACTTGTGTCCATTGCTGCTCTCTTCACTGACACAAGGTGTAGCAGGTGAGAGCAGCAGCACTGAGCCCATGGCAGGCAATGCTGCCATTCAGTTCCAGCGTGTGAATACTCTCACAGCACTCCTGAGATGTGAAAACCTCTGGAAGCTACCAGCCTACAGCACTGCCAAAGTGCTCTGGCTCAAGGCCACAGGTTTCTGACTAAAGCGGAATTCGCCTCTGCTTACAGCAGGGCTGGGGCAGACCCTTCTGGGGTTTTAAAGACGTTAACACCCACCTCTCAGCAGTTCTGCATTTAGTGTTTTAGTTAAGGACGTGAGAGCTCCACAAGACTTATTTTCAGAGGTAAAAGTGAAAAAGGAACCAAAAATCCCACTGATGTGCAAACTGTACTGAGTGTCTGTATGCGCTATGCCAAAGCCCTTATACTGAGATATACAACTAACACAAGCAAGATTTTACCATGTGTTATTTGGTATTCAGAACAAGTTTCAAGTTGCTACAAAACAAAATAAATGGGATCATTCTACTCTCAGCTATGCTAACAGAGCAGTGTTTCCATATAAAATGAGAGTTTGATTTCTTAGATCGAAAAATGACATTTAGCAACCTTCTTTATGAGAACCACTGACATCTAAAAGAAGAATCATTATATATTAAAATGTGTACCGTGGTCCACAAAAAAAGCCTCATCCCCTTACTAATTAAGGGACAAGAATTCCCTACATCCACAGCAGGATAATCTTCATCTTGTATCTACACCGCTTTTATTTGGTATCATGGAATAAAAAGCTACAATCATTCCTCTCTATTATACTGTTATGTTCAAGAAACGCAAAGAAGGAACACACACGCAGCATATGCTTTATTCAAAACACACATTCTGTCTTTATTTCTGATCTCAGTTGATGTCAGCCTTCCAAAAGCCGCAAGTGAAAGGTATTTCCTACAGAATGAACCTTAACCCCATACCATTTATGGGAATTGAGAGTTCTACTCTCCACTACCATGCACTTCCATTCACCACCACACAAGGCAAGGATAAGTCAGGCACCAAGCCCTACACATCGCACAAAACCATTATTCAGGGTTAGGCACTTGCTCTAAACAGGGTTAAAAGACTGCACAGCAGCACTGCAGAGTCAGGCTCCGCTGCACCAAGCGCTTCCATCACTACTCTCTGAAGTCCTGGGAGAGTCACAGCATCTAATTGTATCTGTTCAATAAATAAAAATCATCACAAATAGGATATTAGTCAGCTCACATCTGCAAGAATACATCCACCCTGCAACAGAGGGAAAAAGCAACCCCGAGCCTGCCAGCCTCCAACAAGAATAACTTTTTACATCCTTACTACTCATGGCAGTGTGGGAGACCATGGAAGAGCGTGGATTGCTGGCTGCTCAAAGAGGAACCCCCATAGCAAATTGGATAATACTCCAGTGTTCGGTAAAACATTCATTTGAACATCATACAGGAGATGATTCCTGCTGCTGTAAACCAGAGTTTGGAGCTACACAGTGTTACAAGCATGTTATAAACAGAAATTTCTGCGTTTGCTCCCTTTGGAGCTAAGGATGTACCCCCAGGCTAAGTACTGGCATTATTTAAATAACATTATTTAAAAAACAAAAGCAAATCCCTTTCTGACCTTTGTAAAAGTTAGCAAGTAAAACCATTGACTGAACTCTCCAATTCTGGTCTCATTTTTCAGAAGTTGTTACCCTTCCATTGCTAATTCCAAACGTTCTCTAACCAGAAGTGCTCTGCACCTGCTAACATTTATTGTAAATAGCTTCTATTCTGAACAAATGTAGTGACTATCTGGAGTGTGAAACATACAATTTTGGAAAAAAAAAAAAAAGCATTTTCTATTTATTCTATTTCCCTTTTCATTTCTGACTCAGCACAAACTACAGATGGAAACTCAAATCTGATTTTAAAAGCATGAATCAGGCTTTTTTTAACAAACAAAATATACACCTATAACTGCAAGATGTTATCAAGTTTACCTGAAGATTTAAAGGGATACTTTTTTATTGAACAGGCAAATGTTCCATGCTCTCAGCTCTGTCAGATATTTCCAACTGTTTTATTGTCACAAACTCCAAACTTCTAGCTTCAACATTTTCATGCACTTTGTTCTTCAGACACAGCACCTGAAACTTGCACTTTTGCTTCTGCCCTCTTGCCACTGAAATGAGCTAAACAAGCCAAACCTAATTCCATGAGAAACATCTCCAAAGCAGAGCAATCCGCCACCTCCAGCACAACCCAGCTCCACGCCTCCACCATTTCATCCCCTTGCCAGTGTTCGCACAGTCAGCCCAGCTCCTTCCAAAGGTTTGTAACAAAATCATAGTGAATGCACACACTAAGGTGATGAGCTGATTTATAACAGAGCTGATGAAAGCTGTATTTATACAATAAGCATCTGTCAACAGGGGATTTTTTAATTATTATTATTATTTTGTGGCCTCTGCCATGACTGATTGCAGAGCAGGATTAAAACCATTATTAAAAACCTTGAACTATCTGAAAAAACACAATTTTTCTCCTTTTTCTGGAAAAAGCATGCTACTCTTGACTGATTGCTAAACGCCAAGTCTCTTCTTTAAAGATGTTCAAGTCAGCCAATCACTTCAGTTAACTTGAATACTTTTCCAGGCAGTCCAGGAAAAAGAGAAGCAAATGATTCTGTACTTCTACCAAAAATTTTACTGTAGATTAAGTTAGGGCTTTTTATTCTGCTCATAACTTTAATTCAGACTCCGATATTAATAACTTATTTCCTTTCAAGAAAAGCTGCTTGGCTTGATTGGTGCTTTACAGTGTTAAGAAAGCTCCATGTGTCTCCTGAAACTTCCAAAGGAATCGGTCCATCCAGAAATTCATCCTTACATGCACTACCAGCAGCTGTTGCAACAGACAATGTTTTAACATGTTAGATGAAACAAAAATCTACTGGAGACTGCTCAGCTGGACTTGTCCTTCCTTACTGTAATGCCTAGAGACAGTGTCATTTATCAAGTTACACTTTCCATTTAAACCAACTCCCACCACAATTTACAGCCCTGTGCTTCTCTTCTCCTCCCAGGGCTGAAATCTCCTCTTGGGACAAGTCAGCTGGCAGAAAGATGCCATCGGGTCCTGGACTTGATCAATACCCCAAACACATTTACTTTCATTGTGGCAGGAATGTCTCCTCATCCCCACCCACAATTCCCTCTGGCTACAAAACAGTTGTGTATTTTCTTCATTGCAAAGTAAAGGAAGCAGCTGCACTCATGCGGATCTGAAAATTCCCTTGAAGGTGAAGACAGAGGGAGGAAGGCAAACCTCCTCAGCACAGCAGGGAATCACACACAGAGATGTGGTTTTCCTTGGAGGAAACACATGCACAGAAGCTGACCCTTGGTACGCAAGCAGCCAAATCAGTTAAGCAAGACAGAACTTTGGCGGCGTTAACGATTCAAGCAGCTCTGAAGTGCTTGCATTCACCATGCTTCAGTGTTTGATTTACGCACCAAGGATTTTCTAAGTGACTTCAGAGTTTGGGTCTGCAGCAGAAGCAAGACAGACAAAGGCCATAAAGCAAGACTTGTGGCAAACAGCATTCCCACAGTAACCCAAGAACAGCTCACCTACAACTGCCTGCATACGAAACTCTGAGGAAAAAACCCTGAATAGCAGGAGACACTGCAAGGAAATGGTATTTCTAACCATAGTTTAAAACACAGAACAATTTGTAAGTTGTCAGCAGCACCATCAGTGTCACAGGCAGACTGTGGTGCTGCCACTCCAGGTGGGAGCTGTCAGAAGAAGGTGTAGAGTTTGGCCCAATGCTTTTCTCATCATTCAGAAAGGCTTTCTTTTCAGTGAGTAAATGGTCTGTAAGCAAACACAGCCAGAAGGCCCAACCCTGCTCTGGAACAGATTCTATAAAGATGACATCCTTAGCTTGCACATTTGTCCTGTCACTGGGATTTCTTCATGTACATGCAGCTTTCCAAAGACATATACAAATGCTAAAACCACAAAACCATCCCCTAGGCTGCTTCTCTGCTCCTCTATGCACATTGCAGCACCGCTAGTGAGGAACCCCCAGTCAAATTCTGCTGTCGCATCCATCCTCACTCTCTCACATCAGGGCCCTCGACTTCAAAACAAACCTTTCTGAGACAGTGGCCTTCTGCACAGACAGTGCAAGCTCTGCAGCTCTATCACAGCTACGTCCCACCAGCCCACAAGTACCAACTGCTTGGAAATTGTCATACAATTCATACTCATACACTGCCTCAAGTGTTGATTTCCACCACACTTCACCAAGCCAACTCCAATGCTGCTGTTGGGAGCAGCACAAACCAAACAATAAAACAAGTCCTGTTACAGGTTCTTCTCCATCTGTGATTTCCACAGTCGTCTGTGCATTTCCTGCTTTCTGAGGGAAAACGGTCACCCAAAGAAACCTGTGAAGCAGCATCACAGAGGATGCGTGCAGCCCACAGGTCTTGTGTACTGCATGTGACATTTTCCCCATCTGGGTCAGAAATGTTGTGGATTTAGCACCTGTTCTGAGATTGCCAGCAGAAGCCACATGGCCTGTCCTTTGATCTATATTCAATTCCAAAGAGTAATCAAAAGTTGCTACGTGAGTGCATATCAAATGGAAGAAATGCTGAAACAGCTCACGGAAAAGCAAGCAAAGGCCATTCCCACAGCAAACATCACTCAGGAAAGCAGGCACATCGTCAGACGTGGCAATGACAAAAGACAGGATAGGTCCTTGTTCAAGAATGACAAGCTGGAATTGTCCAAGTTTCACTTGCTAACAAACATCAGTTGCACACCTGCATCAGTTTTGTGTCTGCTCCAAGTTTTACTGCAGAGCAATACTCCGTACAGCCGATGAAAATGGTTATTAAAGTAATTTAGCAATAAAACCACAATAATCTTATTAAGTACAGAGATAAAGGCAAAAGCAAGGATACCAGGAGCAAGTTCTTTAAAAAGGAATCATCTAACCTACCATATCCCATAGTCTTTATGTACAAATGCTATGGTAAGAGATTAACAAGACTGGCATCAGCATTTCAAACACAGAGTGGCAGTGAAAGAAGGAACAGAGGAAAGAAAAACACATCAGAACACCAAGAATATGCAAAAGGGAAGAAAGGAAAACCCCAAATCTGTGACCAAGATGCAGCAGTCACCAGAAATAGCTGAATCCCCTTCCTTCCTAGCCCTTCAGCTCAGATACTGCCCTTGCGGAGCTGCAATGCTCTGCAGAAAGGGACCAGCCATACAGGCCACCACTGGAGCTGGAATCCAGACAAATTTTCCAACAGCTCTTAAGACACCAGTGCTCCGCAGCACATTATGAAGAGAAGCAAAGGCGTTTAGCTTGCTTCAGCTTCCTTGCAAGCCACCCACTGAAAACATTAACCTCCAGCAATTCCCCCTAGTTCCCTTCTTGAAGCAGACAAACTTCCCAGACCCCGTGTCCATGTTGAAGCACCTGCCACCAGTTATTTCCAGGATACCCAGTGGTGACGTGTCACGTACACAGAGCACATATCAAGCTTTGTGGAGAGCTCAGAGGGAAATAAAACCCCAGGCTTTCCCTGACAGCTGCTGCATGCTGCTGCCCAGCCTGTGGTAACAAATCCCTGGGAACATCTGCTGGGGGTTGGAGGCAGGTACAGAAGCACTCCAGAAATCTACAGTTGCTCAGCCATTTCCTTTTAGCCCAGAGAGCAAAAGCAAAGCAGACAAGTGTTACAGAGCAAAATATTGTTTATGAATTGTTAAAAACTGTGATTCTTGTATCAAGTTATTCATGGATTATGTACGCACAAAGAGGAAGACTACAAATGCTTTGGGTTTACAAAGAAGAGTCAAGCGCACCTTACTCACCATAAACAGCTGAGAGGAAAAGGTGTTAAAGTCTTGTCATTTATATCTTATTAATTTAGGAAAAAAATGCAGAACCTACCCTGGCATTGCAGTGACATTTTACAAAGCATAACCTCTGTCCTGCCCAGGACTGCACATTTGTGATTCATGAACCCTGAAATCCCTCATCTTTTCAGAAACTGGGCAAAGGAGCTGCAGTGAGAAGGAGTCAGAGCTGTGCTGAGGAGGACATTTGGGTTCAAAAGTCAAAGGAGAATTTCCAGTCTCTCTGAGGGTAATATTTATTTTGCTTCCATTTTCCAGCATGCTGAAGGCTCACAGCTGCAACATCATCCATCCAAGTCGTGACAAAAACCAGGAACTAGAGACAAGTTCAACAGCACCTTCTAAAACACCTCCCCAGCAGAACACACTTGAGCTTACCTACCTCAAACAAGAAGCCTTGGTAGACACAAGAACCTGTGGGATAAAAAACATAAAAGAGATTAGAAACAAGTAATAACAGCTCACGCCTCAGCAAATCAGTGCCTCACAACCTGCTATGTAGCAAAATTTGCAGCACTGAGCAGCCACCTTTGGCCATGCACAAGACCAAACAAACAGTTTTGGGGCAGCAGGGCAACCTCTGGGTAAGCTTCAAACTGCAGTGTCAGGGACTGCAGCCCAGATGGATTCACTTGGGAAGTGGCATGAGCAAGGCAGAGAGAAAAGGGGAGAGCTGCCAACATAAGGCAGCTGATCTTCAAGAAGTGCTTAGCACATGCCCAGGCAGCACTTCACAGAACCACTGAGGAAGCATCACAGCATCATAATGGCAAGTTCCCCTTCGCCAACAACCACCCACTTTTCAAGAGGGCTAATATAACCCATTCCCACCACCTCATGCTCTCAGACAGGTAACAAGTTCAGACACGGGTGCCACCCACACAAGGAGCACAAGTTCTCTCCTTCCACTGTCACAAACGCTGCCCTGATAAGATAGGAATTCTAACCATACACACTCAAGACGAAGCTCAGAATTCTCTCTGAACTTTGAGTAACTGCCCAAGCTCTCACTGAAATAAAGGAAGCCACAGCTATTCAAGGGCAAAATATGGCCCTTGAAAATGCAAGGTTATACAGCATTTAAATTGCCTGCTGAAGAGCGCTGTCTTCTCTGTGATCCTATAAATCCTTTCATCATTTAGAGGAGAAACAAATAAGCACATGAATATACACACAAAAATGCAATCATGGTGAGAAGAGCTGGCGTAAATTCCTGCTCCTAAATCACTCCTTCATGGGCAACAGGTCACAACTCTCCTCATGACAGCCTCACAGGACTCCTCCTGCTTCAGCCTTCCTAGTCCCCACCACTGACACTGCTGGCTGGGAGAAGGGTTCTCCAGGCAAGTGAGACAAATATCACCCACCCAAGTGTACTTTATATATCTGACTTCAACAAATCAGGTAAGAGGTTAGAAAATAAAACCCTGAATAAGTTGAATGACAGTTTTTTCATTGATTTTCAGGGAAACAGCTGTTTGCGAATATCTACACCTATCTGTCTCCTGAAAACGTGACAAGAATGTGAAATCAAAGCAATCCGCAAAATTCAAACAAGAACACAGAAAAGCTGCCTCACGAGACCACCCACAGAACTAAGAACTCCCTCATGGAAAAGTGGTGTTTTCCACAAAATGCAGATTAGGCAAATTTGTACAGAAAACCTTGGAGCGATACTGCTTCGAATCAAAAGCTCCTCCTTTGAGCTGGTCTTCAGTTCAGCTACAAGAGCCTGCAGAGGCACCATGAGGAATTGCTGTCGCTTGCAAAGATGAGCCACGAGAAGCCCAACCATGTTTCTCTAAAATTCAAACACCTTTCTACTTATACTGACCATAAACAAACCAAGCTCTTCCCATCACAAACATAGTATAAGCACAAAGAGCATAATGAGCTGAAATGCTGAGTTTTACTCTCACACCCCCCACATGCCATCCCACAAACCGTACTGTCAACTACTTCACGTTTGACAAGCAAGCTCTCCATGTTCGTGATGGTGCCAAGTTACCTGGATGCAACTACGACTCAGACTCTCAGCAATCACCTGTTCATTTATTTAATTGACTTTCATAGCAATTTGTGTTTACAGAAAAATACTCCAAACACATGACCACACCTTGACTTTATTTAACTAATTGATTTTCAAATACCAATTACCATCCTGCTCCCCACATCTGTCTCCTCCCTATACTCTTTTGGCAATAGAGAATAATTCCAAGCTTCATCATGCAGCTGCACCTCGAAGCTCAGTGCAAGACACAAGGTCAGAAACTGTTGGAAGGCACATGTGAAAAAACCCTAAACCTTAATATCAGTTAGTTAAGACCAGCAGAATTCAATGGTTTTATTCCTCAGAAGGTGCTGGCTGTCCTTTCCTCTTCGCTCACTAACAGATTCAGTTCCCTAAAAGTACCAATGTAACAACGACTTAACACCTTACAATGAAATATGGCATCAGAGCCCTCATTGTGTGGAAAACCTTAAAGGGAGGGAAAAACTATCACCATGAAAAAATCAGCACTTCCTATTTTGGCTTCAAGAGGCTGTAATTACATCCAGGGCCCTTTGTGCCAGGCACTATAAACAGTCGTGAAAGAGCAGTCGTGCACCAAAGAGCTCATCACCTACAGGGCCAGTTCGGAGCAAAGCCCAAGGCAACAGGATGAAGGCAGCTGCCTCAAATAACCCAGGCAGACAACAGCAAGGATGAGACAGACTTTCAAAGGTTTCACTCTCCAAGTCTCCGCTGCCTGTATACAGACAGGGTCATCCCAGCCCACGTGGGACTGGAACGCAAACACAGAAAGCCTAGTTCTTCCTCTCCATGAAAGCAAAGGCGTATTTCACTCCCTCACAAGCTACCAAGGGAGATGCTAGGATGTAACACAACTTTACAGGACTTGGAAAATCCTTAGTTATGAATAACTTCTAGCTATTTTTTATTCCAAATTCTGAGTGAGCCCAAGACATCGCATGATGCGCATTAAGCAACACCGCTCTTTGTTACAGTGACTCGGCTTTGCACGCAGCTCCAAGTCACCAGGGTGATTAACGAGCCTTTGCAAAGCTCACCTGAAAGCGTTTCCTCAAATGATCACACTGCCTTTCACGTCCAGCAGAACCTGTGGAAGAAACCTGCAAACTCCTTGTTCTTGGTACTTTTGTGTTGGGTGTCTTGGCTGCAGGAGGCTGGCAGGGCAGTTTTCTGGTTTGGTGGCTTTAAGGTTTATTTTTTAGAAGTTAAGCCTCTCAGAATACTTCCTAAGAAGTCAATATACCAAAAGCACATCTAACAATTCCTCAACTCGCACACAGCGAGCTATTTTTAACTGCTGTTATTCAGTAAGACAACTGTATCAAAAGAGAATCACAGTGTCTGGGGACTCTGCCAGCTTGGAAAGCAACAACCAACCTCACGGTCAAAGGAAAAGCTGGAAATCAGTGTTAAGTGCAGCCACACAAGTTAATACCTCAAATTCTCATCTAACAATTCCCACACAGAGAGCTATTTTTAACCACTGGTATTCCCTAGGACCACCTGTACTGAAAGGGAATCACAGTGTTTTGGTGTTGGGGCAAAACCTGCTGTTGCGAGGTCAAAGGAAGCGCCAGAAAACAGGCTAAGCACACAACCCCAAATCCCAATTTCTCATCTAACAATTCCTCAGCGCGGAGACCTTGTTCTTAGCTACTGCTGTTCACGAAGAGAACTGTACCGAGGGGAATCGCAGCGTTACACTGGGAGCCGTGTCTGGGGGCTCTGCCGGCTTGGAAACCGCCGCGTGGTCAGTGGAAGAGCTGGAAAAACACAACCCGAGCTCCCCAGTGCGAAACACCAGTGAGTTAAGGCTCCGACCGCGCTGGAAGCCCCGCGACCTCGCACCGCAGCCTGCCCGGAGCGGATTTTCGGGGACGGGGACGCGGTGCGGGCGCTGCTGGAGCGCTCCCCCGGCTCCCAGCCGGGCTCAGCCCCGTTCTCCCGACGCGGGGGGCGGTGGGGTGGCCGCCAGCGATGCCCTCTGCCTTCCCAGCGCCGCGGTGAAGCGGCTGAGCCCCCCAAAAGCCGCCCCGGGGTCGGCGCTCATCCCTCCCGGGATGCCCCGCAGCGCCCCAGCCGCCCCCGGAGGAGCGGGGAGAGCCGCTCACGGCTAGAAGGACGAGGCGGGACCCCGGGAAGGTGGCCCCGAATCCCACGGGAGAGGGGACTCGACTCACCCGAGGCGGCGGCCAGCGCCGCGCTGAGCAGGCACAGCGTCGCCCAGGCGCCCATGGCCCCCGCCGGCCGCGAGGGACGGAGGGAAAGAGGGGAAAGGGGCGAGCCCGCCGCCCCTCGCCTCCCGCCCCGCCGACAAACTTTCCCCGCAAGACAAAGCGGCCGCGGCTCCGCAAGAAAAAGCCGCCGAGATCGCCCCGCCCGGCCCCGCCTCGGGCAGCGCCTTCCCCGCCTCCCGCCCGAAACACCCGAACGCTTCTCCCCCTCTTCCCCCTCCTTCCCTCCTCTTCTTCCCCCCTTCTTTCCCGCTCCCCTCCGCCCTCTCCCCTCACCTCCTCCCTTCTCCCTCACCTTCTCCCGCACCTCCTCTCTCTCCCCTCACCTCCGCCCTCTGACCTCCTCACCTCCTCTCTCTCCCCTCACCTCCTCTCTCTCCCCTCACCTCCGCCCTCTCTCCCCTCACCTCCTCTCTCTCCCCCTTCCCCTCCGCCCTCTCTCCCCTCCACCCTCTCTCCCCTCCACCCTCTCTCCCCTCCCCTCTAACCTTTCCCCTCCCCTCCACCCTCTCTCCCCTCCCCTCCGCCCTCTCCCCTCTAACCTTTCCCCTCCCCTCCACCCTCTCTCCCCTCACCTCCTCTCTCTCCCCCCCTCCCCTCCGCCCTCTCTCCCCTCACCTCCTCTCTCTCCCCTCACCTCCTCTCTCCCCCTCACCTCCTCTCTCTCCCCCTCACCTCCTCTCTCTCCCCCTCACCTCCGCCCTCTCTCCCCTCACCTCCTCTCTCCCCCTTCCCCTCCGCCCTCTCTCCCCTCCACCCTCTCTCCCCTCCACCCTCTCTCCCCTCCACCCTCTCTCCCCTCCCCTCTAACCTTTCCCCTCCCCTCCACCCTCTCTCCCCTCACCTCCTCTCTCTCCCCTCACCTCCTCTCTCTCCCCCTCCCCTCCGCCCTCTCTCCCCTCACCTCCTCTCTCTCCCCTCACCTCCTCTCTCTCCCCCTCACCTCCTCTCTCTCCCCCTCACCTCCGCCCTCTCTCCCCTCACCTCCACCCTCTCTCCCCTCCGCCCTCTCTCTCCCCTCCCCTCTAACCTTTCCCCTCCCCTCCACCCTCTCTCCCCCTCACCTCCTCTCTCTCCCCCTCACCTCCTCTCTCTCCCCCTCACCTCCTCTCTCTCCCCTCACCTCCGCCCTCTCTCCCCTCACCTCCTCTCTCCCCCTTCCCCTCCGCCCTCTCTCCCCTCCGCCCTCTCTCCCCTCCACCCTCTCTCCCCTCCACCCTCTCTCCCCTCCCCTCTAACCTTTCCCCTCCCCTCCACCCTCTCTCCCCTCACCTCCTCTCTCTCCCCTCACCTCCTCTCTCTCCCCCTCCCCTCCGCCCTCTCTCCCCTCACCTCCTCTCTCTCCCCTCACCTCCTCTCTCTCCCCCTCACCTCCTCTCTCTCCCCCTCACCTCCACCCTCTCTCCCCTCCGCCCTCTCTCCCCTCCGCCCTCTCTCTCCCCTCCCCTCTAACCTTTCCCCTCCCCTCCACCCTCTCTCCCCCTCACCACCTCTCTCTCCCCCTCACCTCCTCTCTCCCCTCACCTCCTCTCTCCCCCTCACCTCCTCTCTCTCCCCCTCACCTCCTCTCTCCCCCTCACCTCCTCTCTCTCCCCTCCCCTCCACCCTCTCTCCCCCTCACCTCCTCTCTCTCCCCCTCACCTCCGCCCTCTCTCCCCTCACCTCCTTCCTTGCCCCTTTCTCCCTCTCCCCTCTCCTTGTTCCAGGTGAAGCAGCAGCTCCGGGTAATCCCACAAACTGCCCAACTGCAGCAGCAGCCATTTGTCCTACAATTAGGAAAAGCAAACATGTTTGTGCTGGGAAGCACTGGACCTGAGGAGGGTTTCACAGCACAGGGGGATTTATCCTGGTCAGAGATTGATGGGCTAGAATTGAGAAGCCATTGGCCCCAAGGGGGGTGAAGCTTTCCATTAATTATGTTTGGATCTCTCTTTTGTTTGCAGGATTAAAAAAGAAATATCCAGGGGCGAGATCTGTTTACTAAAAGCAGTGTTTTCTTCTCCCATGCACCCACAGAATCTTTCCATTTCTTCTTTCAATTCCAATCTCTTTCCTCTGCGAAGGAGGACTCAGACACTAGCAATCACAAACCAAGCACTCGGAGTCAAAAGCCTGAGTTCGGCTCTTCCGTTTCAACATTTTCTTTCTTTAGGCAGTTCCCATGAAACCTCTCAGCTCCCGGCCAGCCATTAAACCCTTCCTTTTTCACACTCCACAGATGTTGGAGCCAACCCTTCCCAGTGCCTCCACAGTGTGGAAGTTGGGTTCCTTTAAGTCAAAGGATGAAGAAAACCAGCCACAAGGTTTGAAGTCACAGCCATTAATCTGCTACAAACAAAACCCTCAGACCGAAATGAACTAGCAAAGGGGTCCTGGTTTTACCAGTTTGTGGACAACATGATGTTTTTCAGCTAATGCTGATGTCCCTGCCCGATAGCACCATGCCAGACACCATGCAGCAGTCAGGGGTATGAGCCTGGAATGCTGCAGCCGCCTTCTCCCGCTTGCTTTAAACAAAGCCCGCCTGATTAAATGCAACTAAACGCAACCATATTTCCTCCTGGTAATTCCACCTGTCCCATTGTGATTCACTTTCTAACGAACGCCATCATCTTGAACTCCAAGTTGGAGGTCAATATTTTTTGAGGATTGCATGCTGTTAATCACTGCATCGTAATTCCAGCAACTAATGTGAGAGGTGAAATGTGCAGTGCCGCACCAACCCAAGAGACAAACAGCAATTTACATGAGTTTCCCAGTGCTTCACGGAATTATTGCTCGTTAGCTATTAGCAGGAGGGACTTTTAAGAAAAACAGGAGCAGAGCCATAACAACCACTGCCCACGCAGACAAGAACCCAACATATATTTCATGTTCTTGTCAAATACAGCAGGAATGATGAAAGGAATAAATAAATGTGCCTTAATTCCCTTCTAATTACTCTAGTGGAATTTAGGACAACTTGACCAAATTCAAAGGAGTGCTAGCACAGCAAAAGCAGTAGAAAAGATAAGAGTCAGACACATCCAGGGTTCTTTAATAGATGTATGGAGCCCAAGAGAGGCCGGCCACGTAGAGACACTCTTACACCAGGTGGATGTTCAGCAAAGCAGCAACTCCACACAACATCTCTGGCTGCTTCCTGCCAACTCCTGGTATAAACAAGACAACCCTTGACAACACAGCCCTTGTTCAGCTGCAGCTTCCCCTTCAGATTTTCCCCACCTTCCTTTCTGCTGTTCTGAGTTTGATTTCCCTTCCCTCTTTCTTTTCTCCCCATCTCCAGAGTACTGATCTGCTCATCATCTCTTGCCTTTGTCATTCCTCCATCTCTCTTCCGACAGGTCCTGCTGCACAGTCTGCAATCGCCGACACCCCATGCAGCCATAAAGCAACAGGTGTTTGTGTTCTGGGAGAGCAAACATACTGCCAGCATCCAGCTTCTTTTCCATGCTCCTGTCTTCAATTAAATCAGCTTCAGGGAGGTCAGATTTCCAATGGTTCCACACACTCCAGGTGTTTTTTTTAGAACTCATATCTACATTCACACCCATTCTGCAGTGTCTCTGCTACCAAAGGTCACCCCCTTTGTCATATTCTATATTCCAGCTCTTGCCTATGCCAGCAGCTCCAGCCCTCCTGCCATAATGCATTTCCCTCCGTGCCATGTCCTGCTAGGATTTAAGAAGTAGTTCAGGAGACCTCAAAGCCAGCTAAGGCAGCTCCTTAAGGCATCTGTTCATAGCCAGCAGACAAGAAAAGGAAGATCCACACTGAGCATAGATGCGATCCCTGAGGGAATCCATTCCTACAGAAAGCTATTTTAGACCGTAGCACAAGTCCTGGCACAACACAGGAGAATGGCAAGGGTTGAAGTCAATTCCTTCCCGCCGCACCAAGGGACCCAAACAGAGAAGCAAAACACTTCTTTGTGGGAATTCACACCATTCCAGTCTTCCCAGACCTGAGAAAGGCTATTTACAAATTAACACAAATAGAATCTGCAGAACAAGCTTCGACACTATTCTGCGACTGGAAGTTTGAAGGGTCCACTTGCAAAGCAGCAGCCCAGCTGTCAGCTGAAGATGCGTGTCTCAATTAGTGGGACAAAGTCATTGAGACTGTAGGAACAAACCACTTTTAAGCATCCTTTTATCAAATCTCTAAGCAAAGGTCTGCCCAGTGGTGTTAAGACACTGCTCCTTAGTCTGGCATCGAAGTCGCTGGTTTGAGTGATTCTAGCCAGAGATAAGTTATGTCTGTTGAAAGCTGGGCATGTGCTGGCACAGACTTAAACAGAATAGCTCTAGAAGCATGTTTCTGAAAAGGATCCGTTTCATTCCAGCTCTGCTGGCTTACGTGTCCTCTCAGGATCTTTCGAATTTCTTGGAATTTAGCCCACGTGGTCCATAGCTGGAAGTCTGTGGATTAGGCCTTCCAAAGAAGATTGCCACCTCCATATAGGAACTTGTCAGACAGAAGCAGACTTGGATGTAGTCCTACACCTGTATCAGCTGCTTTCTGAGACAATTACAAACTGACAGGCAGACAATGAAATGGATTATGAAATGGATTTTTCTGTGAATTCCCCATTTCCAGAATCCTTCACGCTTCAGTCCTAATGGTTCAAAACTCCTCCCAATTGTACCGGATATAAATATGCACTCCTTCCTTTAATGCTGCTGGATTTTTATATGCATTAATCACTTTGAACTTCTAACTTCTGGTCAAATCAATAACTGAGGTAAGCAGGAGGCCAGGATCTACCCTCTGCACAGCTTCTTCTTTCTTATTATTATTTCCAGCCTATCCCATGAGCGTAATTTTGCCATAATTAATTTTTTTTTTGCCTCTTGGACCATTTCTGCTCTGTTGTCTTTGAGGATAAGTTGATCCGTTGAAGGCCAGAGATGGGTACAACAAACTGACCTTCTTCCATGACTAACAGCATCACTGCTGCACCTGCAATGAGCAGACCTTTTAGCACCTCCAGGAAGAAGGAAAAATATTAATAGATGGCTTCCTTCATAGAGAAAAATGAGGGGAAAGGGAGCAATAGCTACAGGTACAAACAATCCACAAACAACACAATTACACTGTACCTTCTTCCCTTCCCTGCAGTGAAAGTGCACAGCAGATGCAAGTGTCCTAATCAATATCAAACAGCAAAAAAAATCATCATCTTTGCTAACAGTTATTTGCTGAATTCCAAGCAGCAAACCTCGTCAGAGCTGAGTGAAAATCTCTACCGGTGGATGTTTTGCTTGGCACAGAACAATAATGTGCCAGAGGCTGCAACTGTGCCATAAGTAATTCACAATTCTCATATGAAAAGTAAACAAACACTGCAGTACAAAGTGGCACGAGCTTTTGGGAGAGGAGTTCGCACTCATTCCCTAACATGTCAAGACAGCACCACTGACTCCAAGCTTGGCTTGACTTTAACCTGTTCACGGTTGTTTACAGACAGTATTTTATTACCCAGAAGAATGAAGGATTTATTTAATTTAAGAAAGAAAGGATTTTTTTTTCTAATTTAAGTGTGAGATTGAGCACTGAATGGGGTTTATCTGACCAAAGAGAAAACAACTTCCTGTCATAATATTCTGATGCTGTGATAAGGGGAAGAGATAAGGTTCTCTCTTGTGCAGTGTGAAATCTGATACACCCAGGCCATGTGTGACTCCTGCCTACTGTATTTCAGCCACTCTTTTGTCAGAGGGAAGCAAAATTCACCAACACGTGTATTTGGAAGACAGGTGTGCTTTTAACACGAAGCCTTTAAATTAATCTTCAAAACTCTTTAATATTACTAATTTGCCCTTCTCTCCACTTGGCCAATCTCTCTCAGAAACTTTAAAATGTATTTTTAAAATACCTAAGTGTCTATATCTTGACACACACAGACACAATATCTGTCCTTGACTTCAGTTTCACATTCTCCAACTTGCTAGGCAGCCTTTAAAACATCTTTTTTACAAAGGCTTTGGAAAGGAAACAACAATTTGAAGGCCACTCTGAGACACTTTGAGAAGAGCCTGCTTTTCAGATTCTGGACATCTAATAGACATTTCAGCCCTTCACATAATAAGCAAGACCACAAACCACGACTGAAATGCAGTAAATTCAATCTTTTCACAAGGTCTTTGCCCACAGGCATGGAATAAGGCACCACCTCTATACACTACAGATAGTACTATGTTAATAAGCATTTTTAAAACACAGTGAGATAAGGTCATTAAAAAAATGCATCTCTCTGAAGTCATTATCCATCAATAAGGATGCTCAAGAGGGAATGGCCTCAAGCTCCACCAGGGGAGGTTTAGGCTGAACATTAGGAAAAAATTTTTCATGGAAAGGGTCATTGGGCACTGGCGGAGGCTGCCCAGGGAGGGGGTCGAGTCACCTTCCCTGGAGGGGTTTAAGGCACGGGTGGATGAGGTGCTGAGGGACATGGTTTAGTGTTTGATAGGAATGGTTGGACTCGATGATCCGATGGATCTTTTCCAACCTGGTGATTCTATGATTCATAAGGATTTTGAAGAAAACTGTATTACAATTAGTTTTCTTGAAATACAAACAACTCAAGCTTCCACTGCTGCCTCATCTCCTCACAATCCTGTGAAGCAGAAAAGAAACCCCTTCCACAACCTGAGAGCCCAGCGCAAAGCTACTTCACTTCTCTTTAAGCAGAGGTGCCTGTGCTGCACTTCAGCAGAGCCAGCGCAGATGGGCGCTTATATGTGCGATGCAGCACACACGGTCTTTAGTTTTGGGGAAGCCTGGGACTGACTGCGCTCCTGTGACACAGCTTTCCAGCAGAACTCCAGGCACCATACGAGCAGTAAATCCAGCAGGCATTTCCAGAAATGTCAGAAACAGTACATGCCTTTCTACTACAGAGCACACACGCATGCTTTGCTTCAACTAGGGTGATATTCTTCCTGCTCACTGTCTCCACTCCCAAAATCCAGCCACTGTCCTCAACAAACCTTGGGAGTTAGAAGCAGGTGTGCTTTGGGAAGCCCTGTCACAGGAGTCATGCTTACAGCAGTTCAAAGACCCTGAAATAACGCTTTACACGTGACAGGGCATCTCTAGCACAAGTCTACAACCTTAGCACGTCAGCTTTTCCAAGAGCTTTGAAGAGCCGCTGGCCTGTGTACAGGCCACTTCCAAATCTGCATTCTCGTAGCCAATTTTACTAATACTGGGAAATTAAACTTGCCCGATCTTGTACCAAGGCCATCTTAAAGAGTAAGGTTTTGCCTTCCCTCTTATTTCTGCACTTTTCCTCCTAATGACTCTGAGTCCATGCTGCCGGCAATACAGCCGCAGGACTCCTCCTGCCGGCAGGATGAAGCTTTCAGGAAAGAACAAGAGTACTTCTCATCACTACACTTCTTACTGACAACACACGTTAGAGTTTCTTTTCTTAAGCAGTCTTTGAGCTGAGAGATCAGTCACCCAAGCATTCCTCCATTTTAACATCACAAAAACCTTAACAACCCCACTTAGAAATAAACACTATGAGCACAGGCTTCCAATATAAAGATGCACCCTAGAATAACGCAAACGCAAGGACGTGCTGCCCAAGTTGAGGATCACACAAACACTTCCAAGTACCACAGTGCAGAGTCACCACATACAGCAATAACTTATCCTAACCCAGCATTTCCCACCAATTTGGAAATATTAAGTCTTTCCTTTGTATTCCAAGTGCTCTTCGAGCTAAGGAATTTCAGGTTTAACTTAACAGGATTTCACTAAGAAACTCAATACCATTCCTATTACTTTCACATTTTTCCCAGGCAGTTTTAGGAGAAGTCTGACCTTTGTTCTTAAAAATCTTCACAGCTGAGCACTTGCCTTTGCTATAGAACACTGCCCACTAGGGGTAAAGGTAACCCTAAAACCAGATAGGTTATATTGAAGGCCATCAAAGAAATACAGTACTAAACCTTAAAAAACAAAATAAATAAAAAAATTAAAAATCAATGCTTGAACCCAAATCAAGTCTTCCATGAAGCCGTCTCCTCTCAGCGGGATGCTAACAGGAACCCACGACGGATGGATTCCCCTGCTGTTTATCTTCATGGTGTAAAACTCCTGCTTTCTAAGAACAGCAACAGGGAGTAAAGACATTGCTCTCCTTCCTCAGTACTAAAATTACTGGCACATACACCGAATGCCAGCCCTGCAGGGTTCACTCCAGCAGCTCCCCCATCCCAGAGCTGCGGGAACAAGCCTCTGGTCACCTGCAAGCTGAGGTACTGACAGAAATGACTACTTGTAAAATAACCATGTTTATCCCTAATATTTTAGGGATAAATGTTGTTATTTTTAGTCAGTCTTAGCAGCTTTTTTTCCTCTGTCCTATTTAAGTCAGTGCAGATTTTACTGTACAGACAGAATTTAGGCTACCGTATTGGCTTCACCCAAAGTTGGGAGGCTGACAATCCCAAAGGTACTGCAGAACACAAATGTAATCATATTAAATGTAAATATATAAATGCCTTAGCATTTAGAAATTTTAGATTTTTTTTAAACAGACCTCCTCAGTGACATTGCCTGGATGGGCTTTGTGCTTAGCCCAACATCTCAGACCACCCTAACTTCCAGAGCCAAGGCTAGACCGCAGCAGATAATGGGCAGCTCTATCCCTGGGAAACTTAAAATTGGTGCGTATACCTGAAAAGTTAAACTCTGGTGTACACGGCTAATTTTACTCGACATTCTCAAGATGTGCTCAGCTACAGTACAGCAGAACAGCAACAGTGGGACTAGTGCTGTTTCTATATGCTAGCAATCCAGAAATTCCCCGGTGGATTTGGAGAAGCTGGCCCTTCTTGCATCAGCAATATGACATTTGTAACATCCCTGTCCTGCTCTTCTAAATTTACCTCCGTCCCTAATTTACAGCAAAAGCTGTGAACTCAGTTTGACCTATAAGGATTCAATGTTTTTTGGAGTGCAAATAATTTCCGTGTAAGTAATTCCCGTACAAGTCCAGGTTGAGGAGGAGCATCAACCTAAACTCTTCATTCCCCACAAGCACACGTGTGCCTCTACAGCAATTTCTTCCTTGTTTGGGCAAATGTTTCTGTATGCACTAACTGTGAATCCAAGTTCATTGCCTGCTGTTCCTTACTTAAACTAACAGCAGGTTGATACAAGGCAATTTTAAAAGCAATTTTACATCATCTGCGTTACTAAATGATTTGCTGCACTCCTCGTTCTGCACAAGGGACACCACTGAACTTGTTCAGTACTCATAAATAGCAGGGATACCAAGCGCCCTACATCAACTCCTGCTTTCTTACCACCACTTTTAGAGATAAAGAGGCTGTGACCTCAAACACTGTAACCCGATAACTTCCCCGAGAAATATTTTTGGTTGAAGTGAAGCTGCCAACCATATTCAGCATAGCTTGGACTGTGCTGCTAAAAATTAGGAGAGAATGAAGAGTGGATGCATTGAAACCCACCAAAGTCCTCTGGGAGGGAGCCAGGGCAACTTGAGCAACCTTCTTCAGTTCTGTGGTATACGGGAAGATGTTTTTGTCCTTCCAGCCACCCTTACAACCATCTCCCCCATTTCTGCTGAGGGCCAAGCATGCACAGCAAGGTACCCATTTCCACACCCCTCTAACCCCTGCAATACTACAACCCCATGCTCTGCAATGAGTATAGCACTATTAAATCCAGAAGCCAGACATGCCATTTGAGTTATGCTGACTGTAACAATTAAATTGGCTTCTAAGGCATATTGGCACAAAACCCCCATGTACAATAATTCCCACTCTGCATGTTTTGGGACTAAGCTAATTAAAGGGGAATAATCTCATGTTGTCTTCCTCCCTTTCATCTCTGCTCAATGGCAGTCAAGCATTTCAGGATAAAAACCACAATATACTCAACAGCTTGTATAATGCTATTTCAGAATTACATAGACCAGGGACACTATTAGTGTATCAATTAGTAGTGCAGAAATATCTACTCAGAACAGCAGGATTGCACCTGAACAAATGAAGCTGAAAATCTGCTAAGTTCATGAGCTACTTTTTTTTGCTCACCTGATTTCTGGAGGCTCAGATTTACCATATTCCCATAGTCTTCAGATTTTCAAAGTCCAGATTTCTGCAGGAGCATTTATTATTCCATGCTTTCATTCTTTTAAAGGACACTCAGCAGTCCAAGAAGCTCATGATTTTAGTTCAGTTTCACATCTGTGCTTAAGCACCGCTTTTGTTAAAAGCCACTCATTTTCCAAAGGGCAGGCCTACGTTCTTTCATAATGGATAGTGAAGTCTTTGAAATAACCCAAGAAAAAAATAGAGGAGAGACCAAAAAACCTATGCAAATGATATCACAAGCCTTATTTTTCTCCACCAGCAGGTAACTTACCTTCTCATTGTTCCTTTCAGAATGCAAATAGCACCTAACTATATCTCACAATATTCCTTTTATATGCAATTCATTAATAATAAAAACACTCTTTTCTTACACACAGGGACAAATCATGATTTTCAAGGTGAAACAACATTGCTATAGGAATATCCTACCTTTTCCTGCAATTGAGACTGTTAATCAACTGCATGTGATCCATTTGAGACGCATGTAATTCAAGAGCCAAGTCCTCAAAAGCAAAGCACACCCCAGGCTCAGCCTTTTCCCTTGGTGCAAACCTGCTTCACCAGCATGAGCTCCAAGCAGAAAAACGTTACCGCAGAAGTGCTGCACTCGGAGGACGCTGTACTTTAGCTAATGAAGCTGGACACGTTGCAGATGAGGAGATCCAGCAACGCAATTAATTTCTTTTCATTAGGAAAAAAAAACACCCGAGTAAAACTTGTCAGAAGTAATCTAGCGCTTTGCTGCAGACTGATGAAGTTGCTGCCATGTTCTATGTTGGCAGGTGTACACAACCATCTGCAGTCAGGACAATCAATTACTTCAGGTACAGAGTGAAGAGGAAAAACACAAATTTGAAACATTTAAAAAAATTGTTTCCTTTCTATAACCTGTCCTCATCTATTTTCTGAAACTTGCCCAGTGCTCCAGATGAGAAATTAATAGGCATTAGTATTAAGGAGCTAAAAAAAGGCTTCCCTCTACAACCACAACTTCTACAGAACAGGAGGGAGAAAAAAGCCAATATCTATTCTAAAGAAGCATACAAATGACTGCCACCACTAGCCGCCTCCTCATCAGTTCCTGAGACAAAATTTGAAACAAAAGGGATGTTTAGGGCAGTTAACATCACTAACGTAGGTGACAATACATTTGTTGGTGACAATTCCTTACCTGAAAAGATTTTTCTTCTTTCTGTTAGGCATATGAGCACAGCCCATAGTAAAAAAAGATGTGTTTTGATGCCTATTTGAGTGCACTGGCATTGCTTTTTCCCCACATAATAGCTATTAAGTTTACTGAAGTCAGCACGTACCCCCCCCAAGAGCATTTTCTGATCAAACTGTGAGCAGAACTCCCCACAGAATCAAAAATAGAGCAGTGTGGCCTTACAGTCACTGTCAGTCACCCCAATGGGCAGCAGCCAAATGCCTCAGATAGGAGGTACCAGAATTTCTGTGCAGACTGGCAACCTCTTTGAAAAATGAGCCCTACCTCCAGTAATAGAAATTATTTAGAGCTGCAAGCATAAACCATGTTTCCAGATTTGAGTAAGCTCATCCCTTTTGTAAATAACCAGTCTTTTTTCTAAGCAGCTTATATTTCAGTGTACAGTTTTACCAACATGTTTGGCAACAAAGTCCAAAAAAATCCCCAGTGAGGAATCCTTTTTCTAACAACTTGCAGAAAGCAACAAGAATGCCACCTGTTGGAAATAACGTGGTAACCACTGGGAAAGAAAATCTGCAGCAAAGTAAAACTCATCTATTTTTAAGCAGTCAGTTAAAAGAAGCGTGGCTATTTATGCTGGTCTCCAGTGTATATGCTGGAGGAAAACACAGTAAGCAAAATTAGAATTGCCACCACCTGAGTTAAAGCAGGCAGGACAGTAAGATTACATAACAGGCACACTCAAAACTGGTTGTTTCAACAAAGGGCTGGTATTAAAGGGTTTTAATCTGTTTGCCTACCCCAGCCAACCTCCAAGTACTAAAAGTAAACCATGCAAAACATGGAACCGTTGCACAGTTGAGCCTTCTGATATGTTTAAGAGCTCAAACCCCAACAAGTGTTCAGTACTCTATTGGAAACCCACCACTTGTGTCAAACTGCACTATTGCTACGAGGCACCCCCATTTCAATTAAAGAGTCTTCATTTCCAAGATTTTCCACCAAATCTAAGTGACATAGATAGCTACAAAGAGTCAGAGGAACGTAGTTAAGCAGGTAAATAACCCCAAGGGTGAGCTCCACAGCCTTTTCCCACCTACTACACTGGCAGAGGGTCTGGGGAGCCTCTATCCAGCCATTAGAAGCTCAGTACCTTCTGTCCAGGTCTGCTGAGCGTCTTGCACCTCTGACTAGCAGACTGACCTAGCAGAGAACCACAGTCCTACAGCTCCTAGCTACTCACTGCTCCTGTCATGATGTGCTCTCCATCTGCAGACAGTAACACATGAAATCCACAGAAGGCATCAGTCAGCACTTTTAGGCAAAACCATAATATCTCATCGGGAAGCGTTGCATCAGAATCTTCCTCTGAAAGTTAACCTGTATGGGAGAGAGATCAGCTGCTGCTTGTTGTGAAGCTGCTCTCACTCTCCCAAATCCATTCCCTTATCCCAAGTGGTTATTCACAAGAACCACCTCTACGACAGAAAACAGACAAGGAAGCAAGACTTAAACTTCGTAGCTTCACTCAAGTTTCATCCCAAATCACTTTAAGCATAATTCTCTCCAGTTTAATGCAAACAAAGCTCTGATCGGATTCTCTGAGGCTCACCACATCAGTTATGAAATGGCATTACTTGAAATCTTACCTGTTACAATCTGTCGCAAAAAGCCAACCCACATTCAGAGCCTCCATATAGCAGAGCAGTACTCCTCTGTATGACCCTGTCTATCTACATATGTAGGTTAAACAAAACAAAACAAAAAACCAAAAAAGGGAGATATCACAAGCATCATGCAGATGTTACTCCCATCAACTCCAAAGGAACACTGTGTCTGATATTGCAGAAAAATGGCAAGGTAAGTAAGAACCAGCTTCCTTCATTTGTGAGTTATAGCGCCGCTTTCCACAGCATGAGTTGCTTGTGAGGGACCAAGTCAAGACAACAAAAGTATTGAACATTCTGCATTTTCAAGAGAGTAAAAGGCCCAGTATTATGTATGCAACTGTAGAAACTGGACAGCAATAGTCCAGAAGTTACAGAAATACTTTTATTAAAGTAAAAACTATTATGTGCAAAGAAAAATTCCCCACAAATTAGGGAGCTTCCAGCTACCAACAAAAGGAATTTAAAATGTCTTCACTTTTGACAGACTCATGTTTGTGATGATGCTTCTTGTTACATAGAAATTAATTCACAAGTTAGATTTATTTCTTCTTTTCATAAAGTATAATTTGATTCACACCATTTGCTTTCCAGTCCTGATTATCAGACCTACAAGGAAAGACATCAGGTACTAACAGGTTCTTGGGTGTGTTTTTCTTCATCATCATCACCATCATCATCTGCATTTTTTTCTTTTTCTTCTACTTTCTCCACCTGCGGCAGAATTCCATCAAGGTTCAATAGCAAACCTTCACTAGTTGAAGATCTAATAACCAACTTCAGCACAAAAGGACCTAGGAAACAAAGAACAGAATCAATTTGGTCATGCTACCACTTTTCACATCTCCAGGCTGATTTATCTTAGTAAAAACCCCACACCGTATCGAGCACACTCTCAGAATCAGAACTGGACACGTAGACACATTCCTTCAGTACAGATAGTTTAAAATCCACCCTGGCAGACTGGATTCACAGTGTAATTCACACTCTGGTGCCATTCAAGGCATACAACTAGCTGGCTACCTTATTCCTCCAGCACCTCACCCAACTATTCATACATGACAAAGAGCACAAAAGAAACCATTCCTACTTCAGGATCCTGCCATGAAATGCTGGAGGGAATCTTTTGCAAGAACTACAACAACAGATAGATTTCTTTAAGGAAGATGAAATAGATCTACATTATACTCTGAGACCATCTGCGTGCTGGTATTTTCAGCCTTGCATTAAATAAATGGCCTATCTAAGTGATAACTATGTAGCTGCAAAGACATGCTATTACATATGGGAAGGCTGAAAGGAGCTAAAGAACCTATAACAAGTTAGCCTAAGTGACTGATAGTTAGCAAGCATACCTAGACTCCATTGTTGTAAAGATGTGTTGCCAAGTTTGCTTCCTATTAGCAGCAAAATATTTTTAATGCAGCCAGTAAAAGATCCACCACAAGGATCACGCTCGATATCCTAAGATCAGAAGACCTTTCCTGCACTTAACTAGGCTGGTGTAATTCACACACACTAATAAAATACCATCACTTTCTTCTTCTGTTTACTGATATTTCAAGTCATCCTACCTCTTATAGTTTTTATTGGGCTAAATGGCATCTAAAGGCACGTGCGCTTGGCTTTTCACAATCCATTCTCTGTACAGTAGTTACTGTTGGCTGCATCACTGTAAGGGATGCAAGATGACTCTTTTTGCATATATTAAGCTAATATTAATACAAAAAGTTGTTTTCCTAGCTTAAAAAAGGCTATTCTTTCATAAAATTATATTCATAGAGCACAATTTCCACTCAGCTAAGCAGATGACAGTTATTTCAAGCTTACATCATTAAGACAAAGAGCAGAAAGCATATTAATTATTCACATTCTTTGCTCAGAACAGCAAACATAACCCACTGGAACAAGAGGCAGAATTCACACCTTCACTCCTTTGTAACCTGATCTTTTTGCTAAGGAATTAAAAAAAAAAATTATTATTTTTGCCTTGGAGCTGCACAAATGTTAAAAATACCTTGTTAACAGAAAGAAAAATGGTGGTGTTCCTTCCAACAGGGCAGCTAACCAGACTAGAAGTTAACAGAAGCGTAGGTTTTAACTAAGGCAACTGCACGTGGATGCCAGGTTCGGGTTCTTTGCACAACTAGGTCACATCAGCGGGTTCCAATCAATGCACCCAGAAGCAGAAGACTCCTGTGTCTCGAAGATTTCCTTGTATGGCTTTAATCTATTGAAGTATCAAGCCTGCACACTTCATTTTGAACACCACCTTGCTCCTTTCCTCACACACATTGGAAGAACCTACCGTCACTCGATGGCTTGAATGTGCAGATATCATGGATAACTGCTTTCAGATTGGCAACAATCTGCTCAGTGGGCATATCCAGCTGAAAAAGGAAAACACAAAGTTTAGCTATGACGATACTTAAAGCCTGGATTAATAAATCTGAAAGCACTGGGTTTTGTTTCTCTGTGTTCCTGGTGAAGCGTTTACAAATCCCATAAACAACCTTAACCAAATGACTCGGAGAAAAAGGTATTTCATATGTAGTTAGAAGCTCATCGCTGTTCTCGTATTTCTATTTGTGACATTAAATCCTCGCAGCTCTGCAATAATATATAGACTTAAAGAGGTAAAAAGTCTTAAAAACAAATATGTGTAGAAGTGTTTTCTCAAATTCATATTAAAATAGAGTGTTTGAGGAAAGAAGCTTCAAGAAATACCATAGATCAACTCAAAAATAAGTATCTAAAATGGAAGACATTAGGAACTTTAGCAGAACAAATCAATCACTTCAAGATTATAAAGTATCTCCCCTCTTCTTTCTCGTTTTTACATATTACATGGACTTTCTACTGTTTACACAAAGTACATGGAAGCATTGAGCTTCATTTTTTTCCCTGCCCTTTTTACACACCCTGGTTCCTGCCATTAACACTCCTGACCTTCAAACAGCTGTGGACTGATGGCTCCTCGTTCTGCCCAACACCCTCATCTAACGGTACACGTCAGCCCATCTCGCTTCAGACACAGACGTGATCCTCACTGGACCGATCGCGGATACTTGGAAGTGAATTAACACTGTTGCCAAAACTTGAATATCTCCATCGCCCCTTGTATACCAACCACCTTAAGCAATCACAGCTGTTCATCTCCTGTAGCCTCTCTGAGAGCTTGCAACTCATGATTAGGAGAAACCCATCTGAACACCCTCACTCAAAGCCACAACTGACCTCTCTTGGCTCTGGGAGACCTTAACGTGCATTTCTCAGACTTAATGTCCAATTGCTGTAACACCCTGCTATGCTTTATTTAATTTGCTGTCTGGTCTTGCCCATTGCATCCACATATAATTATCTGGATGAAAATCAAGGTTTTTTTTGTTTGTTTGGCTTTTTTTTATTGAGGTTTCAGCTATGGAATTAAGAAAAAAACAGCATTTATTCTCATAGTCACTGTTTCAGGGGCCTGTACAGGCATCACTGGTACAACTTCTCTTCCTCTCCGCCACCTCCCGATGTAGCACAAGCAGATTTTATTAATATCTCACTTATCTGTAAATTACTTCACAATAGCAATACTGCTATGCTTGAATACTCTCATCTCAGATTTAGAACATTAATCTCTCTTTATGCTCTTCTGGCAGACTTACAGTCCAAATGCAGTTCCTCTGTTACACAGGCCAGAACACATTTGTCATAATCATCGTTATGCTGATTGCAATGTGCTTAATCATTCATAAATTAACAGATGTAAAAATCTCTCTGTTAGTGCTCAGCATTTCACTTTGCTGACAGCCTCACCATGCTGTACCAAACCCAAAATAATAGAATACTCATAACCACTTAAATAAAACAATTAATTAGTAATAACTAATTAGAAACTAAACTTTAAATAGCATTTGCTTCCAAACCTCACACCAAGTTCAGGTCTTATGAGAACCCTCAGCCATACAATTCCAGCGAGCCACTTGGCATTCAATAGCTGTAGCAACGTCTAGAAGCATTCATAAGAGACAGAATTTGCAAGCTGCTCTACACAAGTTACATTTTCTTAAAAAGATTTAGAACACAGCACATTACGAGACAAGACTCATCTCTAAATACAAAGACATTAATACCCTGTATTTGTTAACACAAGAAAATAGGACAGAGCAACTTGCAATCAGTCAGACAACATGACACATCCCAAGAGATCACGTACGACAATCTACTTGAGATGCCAACAGCTCCATAATGAAGACAGGAAATGCTCAGAGGGTTCCAAGTATTTCAAAATAGCTTCCACGTTCAAATAAATATTCCAGCTTCCAAGTAAGCACTCCACAGTAAATCCTTATGAATACACAGTCACTGTGTATCAGCACTTACATATTTAGTTTAATACACATTTTTGCCAAACTGACAAAGTGTGCCAGGCCAGATCTCCAAGGCTGTGCCACATTGTTCAGAACAATTGCAGTGAGAATGAAACACCCTGCCTGGACTCAAGACTTCTGTCAAAATCCTCAAAAAAAAGACTTTAAGCTACCCTCTGGAGATAGCTTGACTGAAGGAGATATTCCAAGTGTCCTCACATGTCTCCCTTCTGGTTTGAGTTCCGTGTCTTCAAAGGTTTTACATTCTCAGTTTCACAGCTTCAGATCTACTAATTAAATTTAACTGCCGCCAACTTCTGGGCTTTTCAGAGACGTCTCAATTACTACTAAGAAAACACCGAGGCTGGGGAGTTCTGTGGGAGTACAACATCACATTGAGCCAATGGCAGTAACTGAAGTACCAGGCAGCATGAGACGGCAGCACCAGAGGGAAAACATCTCTTTGAGAAACACCAGCTTGGCAGACTCCCAGGACCATCTACACTGCTGCCTGGAATACAGCAATAGGTCTTCATGCTTCCGTGTAATTCATAAATTATTATTTTTATTACTGACAAGATTTAAATTTAAAAAGCTCTTGATTTAGGGGAAAGTAGACACATAACCACTCAAGGCGCTCTCAGCCTCCCAGAGCCTTGCCTGCAATTGATTTCCTTCCAGTGCCACTGTGTAAACAGCAGGAAAACTAGGTCAGGGAAAGGATAGCAGCTAGAGAGCGAGGAGAGGTTTTATGCAAGCCATAACCTGAGCCATCCCTCTGCCCATACGCAACAGGGTGATAGAGCACATCACCTGTGTGCACTGAGTTAGAGCCATGTAGTTGACATGAGCCTTGCACAAACAAACTGTCTGTACATAAATCCTTACCTCACTGCCAAGACATCCGAGTCCTTCATTAGCCTTTATTAAAAACCTGATTTTTCTTCTTTAATGTACAAGAAGAAACTTTACAATTAAAGTTTAATTTGCAGGTAAATTTCAGGCTGATCTACAGAATAAAATTATTAAGGCTTAAGCTATCCAAAGCAAAAAATTAAAGAATAGTGTCACAACACCTGACACCAGGACAAGCTATGGATATGAAGAGATTCACACTGTCCATTAGCCTTACAAACAGCTAAAGATGCTTCCTGACTGCATGGGAGTGCAATATAGAACACACTTTAGCAGAACAGTCCCCAGAACCTCAGTTTTGGGTGTCGTATTGATGAGCAAGCTCTCAAAATTCACATGCACAAGCTCATCAGAACTAATAAACTTCCTATCTCTAACACCGCCAGCGAAAGCTTCAGAAGTTAGAGATCTCCTACACTTCCTTTTGTACCAGTATCAATTAAAGGAAAACTGAAAATCAGGCAAGATTACAGGTAGACAAAACAAAACCCACAAACCACAGTCTGCAGCAGAGAAAATAAATAAAAACAAGTATTAAAGAAAACATCAAGGGTCAAAAAAGAAAAATGCCAACAGTTCTTGCTTTTTGTTCCAGACCACAACTAAAGTTATCAAAATTAAACGAGTAATTATGAGGTTAAAGCAAACACTTTCAAACCCACTTGTGCATACTACCAACCACAGACTTGCAACGCATCGTTTATTTACTTAAAAAAACTATCAAAGAAGCTTCATTTTCACTCACAGAGAGTGCTGGGGAAAGCAGGACAAAAGGGAAGCCTATGCTAGGGAGGCTATTAGGAATAGCACCTTTTTCATCGTATTCTGTTCATTATTACAATTCCTTGCCAATACAGTGTCAAATATAGTTCCCATTCTTGGCATCAGGTACACCTTGCTCTCATTTTTATTGAAGTCACCTTCTATGAGCACGCTAACAACAAACAGGGCTCACAGCAGCTGAAGATGTCACACAGCAGAGGTCCATTTACGCCATAGGTTATTTAAAGAATATGATTAAAAATCCTGGGAACACACAGATGAAGAAAACGATTTCCCTCCCCCAATCTTTGACTTCAATTCTGCTCAGTACAGAAAACTTAAGAAATCCACAACTTACTCTTGCTATTCTTGTCTTGATTTCACGCTCGTCTTCTACCATGTACTCATGGCATTCTCTGAAGAGCTGCAGCATCTTGGGAATATCAGTGCCGAGGGAATCTAGTTTTAAAAAAAAGGTCAAAAAGGTTGTCTGAGTAATACTTATCAGCATGGCTAAGTGTGATATTAGTAAAGAGAGGAATCAGTCTTTTGATTAAGGCAGTTAAACTCTCATCAAAAACACAGTTTCACAGACAAGATGACTGCATCCTCACACACACTACAAAAACCATTTCTGCCTTCCCTCCTTCATTTATCAGCAGACATCAAGAGCTAATACAGCAGGAAGTTGAACAAAGGCTTCACTTTAAATAAAGAACCTGTTGACGCACACATAAAGCAAAACTTTATTACCTAAAGCAATTAAAGCAGTTTGAAAGACCAAAACCTACTGAGTTAGGTTTAGAATCAGCCCCAGGTCCGTAACTACATAATAGCAAGGTCACACACTACCTGGAACACAGTGGCCTAATCCAGTTGTTCCCACAAGTCAAGACAATCGCTTTTTATCTCAGCTACAAGGGCTCATTTGGCAGATTTACATCATCACCCAGTTGCATCAGAGACAAGGACTGTTTCTCCCACACATCTTTTGATGGCTCCAAGAGAAATCAGCCCTGGATAAGCCTCAAAGCAAGGAAGTTCATAACGGCATAACATAGCTCTCATTTATTCCAGAAAGTATCTGGAGCATTCCCTGCTACAACGTTTTGGACACGTCAGTAGTTTTATCTCAAATGTTTGGGAGCCTAACACAACTGCCAGCAGCTTGTAAAGCATTAAGACAGCTGGAGCAGGGAAGTAAGAGATACGGTTCAAGAATTGTACTTCACACAGTTGGCACAAGGTCTAGGTTAACAGCCCCTTTTTTGTGTGTGTGTTTGATGTGTGCCTAAAACAAAATAAGAGTCGGCAAGACAGGACAAAAGTATTGAGAAACTGATGTTTGGTTCTGTGAAGACCTGACCTGAAGAGGAAAAAGTCTTGAGCATTATGAAAAAAAACAAAGACTGGACAGATAAGGGAGCAAGTTGTGCTAAGGAAAAGAATAAATAACTCCATTGCTGAATAACAATGAACAGGCAGAAGGAGCAGCAGGAGTCATGAAGCTGGAGTTCAAACAACCACACAACAGATGGGCAGCACAACAATCTTGGCAAACATGTATTTTTCAAGCGGTTTCCATTTTCCTGGGTAACTTCACAACGCTATTATGGGTCACCAGAATTAACAGGCACAGGGGCAACTAGTAGGCCCTGTGATTATCTTGATTCTTGACCCAGAGCTGCCCATTGTAGGAGAAAAGCACAGTTCTAGTTTCCCAAAGCTACTCTTATCAGATTCAGTCACATACAGTCTAATATTCAATGTACTTAAACATCCTCATCAAAAACATTTCAGCGTCACCTCCAGAGTTAAATCTTGTTCAGTACTTGAGATTTATATGAAAGAATTACTTCTTACTTCTTTTTGTGCTTGGGTATTTTCTTTTGAGTTTGCTCCTTAACGGTATTAGCTTAGGCATTATTGCAGGAACAGCTACATAGAAGTCCACTTGGATTTCATCTTCCAAAATCTGCAATAAAACCAATTAAATACATTTAGGAATACAATAAATTACCTCAGTACACAAATTGACCTACAAGCCTGTTCGAGCACAGAAACCCATCTCTCACTCTTCGTGTTGGCTGCTAGCTTCAAGCTAGAACTTACTGGGCAGGAAGTTTCTTGCTCCTTTCCCCACCGACCAGTTTAAACTAGGATATTTATACAATTCTTAAGGAAATAAATACCCATTTGATTAATTCAACTCCTCCCACAACAGCAGCTCCATTTTCTCGAGCTATTTCAGCTTCTTTCTCATCCTGTTGAGAGAAAAAAAAAAACTAGTGACATCCACAGAATCACAGAATAACCAGGTTGGAAGAAACCCACTGGATCGTCGAGTCCAACCATTCCCACCAATCCCTAAATCATGACCCTAAGTACCTCATCCACCCTCACCTTAAACACCTCCAGGGACAGCGACTCAACCACCTCCCTGGGCAGACCGTTCCAATGCCTAACCACCCTCTCTGTGAAGAACTTTTTCCTAATCTCAAGCCTAAATCTCCCCTGGCGGAGCTTGAGGCCATTCCCTCTCGTCCTGTCCCCTGTCACTTGGGAGAAGAGGCCAGCACCCTCCTCTCCACAACCTCCCTTCAGGTAGTTGTAGAGAGTAATAAGGTCTCCCCTCAGCCTCCTCTTCTCCAGGCTGAACAACCCCAGCTCTCTCAGTCGCTCCTCATAAGATTTGTTCTCCAGCCCCTTCACCAGCTTCGTTGCTCTTCTCTGGAACTACTAATCCGTACTACTAATTAGTCTACATCAACAGCACCAGAGAGGTGATTCATCCTGGGCAACTGGGTATAAAACCCAGGCCATTTACAGGTTAAAAAGGTGAGAATTGTTTAAGGTAATCCATGACCAAATATATCTAACACTGGTGTTTTAATATATGAGCAGCCACTTCACTCCAGGTCCCATTAAGAAGCGATAGTCAAGTCTTCAGATGACTTCTGCTGGAGGAGAAGGAGAAAAGCCCATCCCCATTTGCCGAGGAGCTCTATCAGAAGCCCCCTCTTTCCCCCTTCCAACCCCTGGAAATTGCAACAAACCATCCACTGGATGGAGCCAATATCTTACTCCAAGCTTCAGGAGAAGCGCAGAACTCACTGCTAAACCCCACAGTAAAATAAGGTTACTCAGCTGCTAAACTGCTATTCAACTCTGGCTTCAGAGAGCCCTTAGAAGGTAGCCTCATTGGTGCTCTGCAAGGTTTCACTTTTAATTGTCTGAAATATGGAAAGGTATGTTGTGAGACAGAGCAGCAAAGGACCAGGCATGCTTGGGACTCTTGCCAGCCCTCTGCTCTACATCAGGATTCTCATCTTGCAGCAAATTTACAAAAATTAAGCCCAAAGGGTAGTCAACCAAATCTGTGACAGTTCTCTAGGATAACGTCACACAGATATCGCAGGTCTATTCTGTTAAGAGCGATTGCCTGACAAAGGACAGCAGCAGGCACTAAAACTAGTCTTGTACAGATGCTGCAACTACTCTTCACGCCATTTCACATTAGTGAATTCCTAAGACAGCAGACAGAGTGTGTGAAGTTGTTTAGGGCTTTTGAGGAAAAGTTATTTTCCCCTCCTTCCCCAAAGATATCCCGTTACAGCACAAGTTACTGTGAATAACATCTGCACTGCCAACAAGGTTTAGACAGAAGGATTGGACATGGCTGCCATGCCACTAAACCATCTCCCTGTATCACAAAAACATGACAAAGGTTTTACTCTATAAATGAAATAAAATCATCTCATCCTTAGTCACATCTGTGCAGATGTTTTCTCCCCAAATGCACTGCTAGGAACATCTACATACGCATAAACCTACTAAAATGAAGGAAGTCCTGTAGGATGCTTGTTCATACATTTAGATGCTACTAGAGATCAGGTCTAGACAGATTTAAGAGTTCTCTAAAGCATTCGCAGAGTCGTCTCAATAAAAGGTACAGTAATTGCAGGGGAACTAATGGTATTGTAAGAGCACAATAGATACACAAAATGTACAAAGCAACTAATTCAGGCTTACTCACCTCTGTGAAAACCAAGACCTTATTAGTTTCATCTGTAAAGCGATACGGAAGAAGAACAGTGCTTGCAAATGGATCCACTTTTTTCTAATAAGTAAACAAAGAAAAATATTAATACAAAGAAATCACAACTTGGAGGCAAGCAACACAACTGTGTGGAGTTTGCCCCCTGAATAGCAATCTCACCTTCCATTTTTTTGCACAGAGGTCAAAACAAGCACAATGCAGAAGCTTTGACTACATTTTTATCCCGGCATATACTCAAACCTAAACTTCAGAGACATGAATTAATTATGCTGCAGTTTCCCTGATAGAAAGGTGCTGGGATCAGGGACTCCAGTGTAGGATTGCTGCCAGGCTCAGGCGCAGTGAGTAAAAAAAACCGCTGTGGTGCTGCAGTTGCAAGTATCTAAACAATGTTTCCAATACAAGGGCTAACACAAGCCATCAGCGGGACGTGTTTCTTGATGAGCCTTAAGAATACTGCACAGCTGCCAAAAGCAAAGGAGAAGCGCTGCACTTCTTCAGGCATGAACTTACTTTCAGACTCTAAGGACACCCCAGCACACCAATGGGATACGCGGTTACATATGCGAAGAAACCAACTTTTAGGTGGTTTGGTTTCTACTCATGGGGGAAACAGGAGTTACAGGAAAAGGCTAAGCTGGGCTAGGCACCTTCAAATCAAACACATCACAGGCAAACAAGCGATAGCACACTTAAGGAACATTAAAAACCAAGACAAGGTAAAGGAAGGACGCTGCACGAAGCTTGCCTTCACACTTCTCCCTGTAACAGCCATCCCAGAGCAAAACACGCACAGGATTTCTGCCACACATCACTTTACGTGGAAAGCCCGTACAGATATAAAATTTGGTTTGATCAGCTCTGTCCAGACATGAATTTTAGTCACATAATTGCCCATTTTCAAAACTCTCGATGCTGTCTTCCCTGCAGGAAGCGTGCAGGGTGTTTAATAACGACACGTGTGCAAAGGCACAAAGCCACGTGCAGAGGCACAAGTTATTCTAGCAATCGGAGAGGCTGCGTGAGGCAGCTGAGAAGGCCAACAGCAGTGCCTGCTCTGCACTTGAGAGTACAGCCCTCCTGCATAAAAAAGCACAAACTATCAGAATTTGTACACGCTTCCAACCTACCTTCTTCTGTAGTGCCATATCAAGTAACACATTAATATAGACGTACTGCTTGGGGTAAGTGAAGTCCAATTCCTGAAATTTCTTTAGCTTAGCCACAGCCCTTTCCACGTCATACGATGGCCGCTTGTAAAGCCACGTCAAGTAAACATCATCCACAGGCTTGCTCATCAGCGGCCACCTCCTCCTCACTGGTTTCTTCTTTGTTTCCTCCTTCTTAGTCCTTTGCGAATCTTTTCTTGCAGTTCTAAGACAAACAAAAAATACAATTAAATCATCAGCTGAAGAGTCTGGCACATATTCCAAGACAGAAATGTAGGCACTGTCATGTGCCACTTAATAAGTAACAATCAGTTTACAAGGAAGGTTGTACGCAAGGATGAACAGCGTCCCTAAATTTATCCCAACTACTCATTTCAGATGGCCAAGAAAGAAATTAAGCATTCAGAAATCAGCTGCTCTGAAGGCAACTGAGCTCCTCAAACAACACAGCTGCATTCATGCAGCACAGAACCAGGCTGATCACCTCCTGCCGCACCACCGCCAAACCAGTTTCAGGTAAAACACCGGCTTTCACAGCTCTTGCCTTCACGTGGGCACCGTGCCCAAGCTGCTTCTGAATCGAGCAAATCCCCCACACCTTCCCGGTAATCAGGAGGCACACACACAGGGCTTTTCTTCTCACAGTGGAATGTGGCAGTTCTACCTTTCAAAAAAAGGTTCCTCTTCCCTCTCCTGTATCACTGAGCACATAATTAACAAACACTAGCCCAAATCCCTATTCTCTTACCCATTTTGGCAGCTTGATCTAGTAGGACACATTCCTGCCCATGGCAGGGGGGCTGGAACTAGATGATCTTTAAAGTCCCTTCCAACCCAAATTATTCTACGATTCTATGATTTTCAAAGGTTCCATCGTAATATTAGACTTGAAGAGACAAATTAAACCATAAAACCCAGCCTGAAACATAAAGAATCAGGTTGGAAAAGACCCAACGGATCATCGAGTCCAACCATTCCCATCAATCACTAAACCACGTCCCTCAGCGCCTCATCCACCCATCCCTTAACCATCTCCAGGGAAAGTGACTCAACCCCCTCCCTGGGCAGCCTCTGCTAGTGCCCAATGACCCTTTCTGTGAAAATTTTTTCTTAATGTTCAGCCTGAACCTCCCCTGGCGGAGCTTGAGGCCATTCCCTCTCGTCCTGTCCCTTGTCACTTGGGAGAAGAGCCCAGCTCCCTCCTCTCCACAGAGAAACTGTTTGAAATCAATTTCATAAGGTCAACAGCTCTCACACTGACATTACTCCTTAATCTGTTATCCTGCCACACTCTCCAAAAGCATACATCAAAAAATGTCAGGTAGATCTTCCCCCTTAACTGTTACAATTACAAGAGAGATAGAAAACCCTTATTGCAAGTTCACCTTAGGCATTCTCTCTCTAGCAGCTATTAGCTTGCAGGATGCCACCAAGGCCAGCTCGGTTGTTAAAAAAACCGCTGCAGACACCGAAAGCACCACGCGCTCCCCCACTACCCCCACCAGGGCACCCTATTTCATTTTAAACACCCGATCGGAGGGAAGGAAGCGCACTCACTTGGCTGCCGCCGCGTAGGCCCGGGCTGGCGGCGCGGAGCTCACCGAGGCGAGAGCGGCCACCGGGCGCTGGTCGAGCTGGGGGAAGAGCCACCCACGGCGCGGGGCCAGCACTGCAGGGAAAAGCAAACACCGCCTCAGACAGGCCCCTTCCGTCATCTCCCCGCCGCCTGCCGGGCCCTCCCGCCCCGCGATCAAGGATTAAGAGCAGAGCTGGCAGCCAAATCCCCGCGGAATAAGCCGAGAGGCGGCGAAGCCCCTTCACCTCTCCACACAGAGCGTCCCGTGGCCGCCGCCATCTTGCGGAGCAGCCGCGGTGCGGCGCCGAAAGCGTCCCCCGCGCCGAGGAAAGGAAGGTTCCGGGGAGGGAAGGGCCCGGGTCACCCCGCCGGGGCCGGAAGCGCGGCGCGGTGTCGCCGTAACGCCGTACCCCCTCCCGCCGCTGCCGGGCCGCGCCGTTCCGCGGGCGCAAGCGTCCGCGCAGCGCCGGGGCCCGGTTTGAACCCTCCCGCGCGGTCTTTGACCGGCCTGAGGGCGTCATAGAATCACCAGGTTGGAAAAGACCTCTTGGGTCATCGAGTCCAACCATTCCTATCTGCCCCTAAACCATGTCCCTGCGCACCTCGTCTACCCGTCTTTTAAAGACCTCCAGGGATGGGGACTCCACCACCTCCCTGGGCAGCTTGTTCCAGTGCCCGATGACCCTTTGCATGAATTTTTTTTTCCTGATATCCAGTCTGACCCTCCCCTGGTGCAGCTTCATGCTCCATATTTGTTGCTACGAGTCCCAAGGAATGCCCAGATGCGGCGGGGAGCCTCTGGAACTGGATATTTTTTTTAATTCAGACATACGCACACATGTAAAACTGATACGTGTTTGTTCAAGGTTCCAACATGTTTAGTGTCCCAGGGAATGGGCGAGATGGGGAGGTGTGAGAGAAAAAAACCCCTCCTTGTTTAAAAGTCTCCATGAGGAATGGGAAAGGGGGAATTTAAACACATAGGCAGTGCGGGTCAGGGGAAAGGGCTCTTTGCAGATGGGCATGAGGCAGATGTGTCTCCCATAGCAGTGGAAGATGGAATGCAAGGCTCATCCTGTGACTCTGTTTAATCTGTGCCCACGATCAGGTAGTGACTTGCATCCTTCATGGTCCTCTTCCATGGCTCCTGGGTCCCTTCGTGAGCCTCCAACCTGTCAGACGCTGCCGTGGATCATGGATTTCAGCCCTGGATGGGAATACAGGCTCATGGTTACCGTGCTCACTCTCTTTAAATCTATTTCCTATCAACCCCCTCGCTCAGTCACAGAGGCTTCTACTGCAGTCCCACTCCCTCTACATTTCAGCTTTTTCAGCCCAGCGCCAGTCCAGGCAGCTGCAGGAGGACACCAGTTTGGATAAAAAGATCTACTGGCAGCTCTTGTTGCACCCTCAGCTGTATGCGACTCCCTCAGACACCTCTCTGCACTTCTCCCAAGATTTTTGTCCCACAGGTCAGCACGCAAAGACCCACACCACCTCCAGCCCCAAAACTTTTTATTTTATTTTTCAATATGTATTTCCCTCAAGGCAGGCCCACGTTTCTCCTCATTGGAAATGGCCACCAAAAGGATTTTGGTGTGGCTGAGAGAAGATGGGCTGTAATGCTGGAGTGACATCTACCTGCTCTTTCTTGCTTCAGCTGCCCAGAGGAGCACCTCCTGTCTCACACAGACCCACACATCCAAAATCTGGGTGCTGAAAGGTTTGCCTGCCGCCAACAGAGCCAGGGAGTACAAGGGATTGTATTCCCTGCTGCTTATAAAAATATGAGGTAAAACTGGGGTGCCTTCCCTGCCACCAACCAAACTGTGTGGTAAAAGCAGGGGGCCTCCCTTGCTGCCACAAGAACCATGTGAGAATTAATTGATAAGTTTTGCTGCAGTTGGTTTGCATGTTTAATTACCTTGTCATATAAATCTGTCTTGTATCAAGAAATAATACGCAGACAATCTCCAGATGTGGATAAATAACCTGAAAGAATGAACACTCCCTTAGAGTTGCAAGAATTTATTGATATGCTTAGTTGTCTTGTAAAACACAGCTGGTTTAGGTCAAGAGATAACCTGTCTTAGGGCTGCGAGAATTTATTGATATGTTTAGTTGTCTTGTAAGATGTAGTTGTCTTGGGTCAGGAGATAACCTGAAGGGAGTCTCCAGACGTGGTTGGATAACCTAAAAAAATAAACATTCTCCGGGGACTTACACAGTTCTTTGTCTAAAACTAGTCTATACACCCACTGTTTTTATAAGACGGGATGCCTTTTTTAGAAGGGCAGCTGATTCAGCGCTGAATTGTAAAATAAAAATATTATTGCTTTTGCTTCATAGACTTTGTCCTTTTCAATATTTTACCAGTGAATGCGTGTTTCTCACAGCCACGAGGTAAAAGTGGGGTGCATTCCCTACCGCCATCAAACTATGAGGTAAAAGTGGGGTGCATTCCCTGCCACCAACAGAACCATAAGGTGAAAGTGAAGTGCCTTTCCTGCTGATAACAAAACCATGAGGTAAAAGTGGGGTATATTCACAGCCTCCAACAGAACTATGAGTGAAAAATGGGGTGCCTCCCCTGCCACCATCAAACCATGAGGGAAAAGTGGGGCGCATTCCCTGCTGCCAACAGAACCGTGAGGAAAAGCAGGGTGTATTCAGAGCTGCCAGCAGAACCGTGAGGTAAAAGCAAGGTGTATTGCTTGCTACCAACAGAATCATGAGGTAAAAGTGGTATTTTACCAGTGAATGAGTGTTTCTCACAACCATGAGGTAAAAGTGGGGTGCATCCCCTGCTGCTAACAGAACCGTGAGGGAAAAGAGGGGCACATTCCCTGCTGCCAACAGAACTGTGAGGTAAAAGCAGGATGCATTCGCTGCCACCACCAACCCATGAGGGAAAAGTGGGGTGTCTTCCCTGCCGCCATCAAACCATAAGGAAAAAGTGGGGTGCATTCCCTGCTGCCAACAGAGCCATGAGGAAAAGTGGGATATATTCAGAGCTGCCAACAGAACTGTGAGGTAAAAGCAGGGTGTATTTCTTGCCACCAACAGAAATGTGAGGGACAAGTGGGGTGCCTTCCCTGCTGCCAACAGAACCATGAAGGAAAAGAGGGGTGCCTTCCCTGCTGTCACCAAACCATGAGGGGAAAGTGGGATGTATTCCCTGCTGTCAACAGAACCGTGAGGAAAAGCGGGGTGTATTCAGAGCTGCCAACAGAAATGTGAGGTAAAAGCAAGGTGTATATCTTGCCACCAACAGAACCGTGAGATAAAAGTGGGGTGCATTCCCTGCTGCCATCAGAACCCTGAGGTAAAAGTGGGGTGCATTCCCTGCTGCCATCAGAACCCTGAGGTAAAAGTGGGGTTCATTCCCTGCTGCCATCAGAACCCTGAGGTAAAAGTGGGGTTCATTCCCTGCTGCCATCAAACCATGAGGTAAAAGCGGGGTGTATTCACCACTACCATCAAACCATGAGGAAAAGCAGGGTGTATTTCTTGCCACCAACAGAACCATAAGGTAAAAGTGGGGTGCCTTCCCTGCTACCATCAAACCATGAGGTAAAAGTGGGGTGTATTCACAGCTGCCAACAGAAGCATAAAGTAAAAGTGGGGTGTATTTCCTATCACCAACAGAACCACGAGGTACAAGGCGGGTGCATTCCCTGCTGCCAACAGAACCATGAGGAAAAGCGGGGTGTATTCAGAGCTGCCAGCAGAACTGTGAGGTAAAAGCAGGGTGTATTTCTTGCCACCGGCAGAACTATGAGGTAAAAGGCAGGTGAATTCCCTGCCGCCATCAAACCATGAGGAAAAAGTGAGGTGCATTCCCTGCTGCCAACAAAGCCATGAGGGAAAAGTGGGGTGTATTTCTTGCCACCAGTAGAACCATGAGGTAAAAGCGGGGAGCATTCCTTGCTGCTATCAAACCAGGAGGTGGAAGCAGGGTGCCTTCCCTGCTGCTAACAAAACCATGTGGTGAATGTGGGGCGTATTTCTTGCCACCGGCAGAACCACGAGGTAAAAGGCAGGTGGATTGCCTGCTGCCATGAAACTATGTACAACAACCCTAAGCAGAGCTACAGACTAGGAGAAGTCTGTCTAGAAAGCTGCCTGGAGGAGAAGGACCTGGGGGTGCTGGTTGACAGAGACTGAACATGAGCCAGCAGTGGCCCAGGTGGCCAAGAAGGCCAATGGCATCTTGGCTTGGATCAGAAACAGCGTGACCAGCAGGTCCAGGGAGGTTCTTCTCCCTCTGTACTCGGCACTGGTGAGACCGCTCCTCGAATCCTGTGTTCAGTTCTGGGCCCCTCACCACAAGAAGGATGTTGAGGCTCTGGAGCGAGTCCAGAGAAGGGCAACAAAGCTGGTGAAGGGGCTGGAGAACAAATCTTATGAGGAGCGGCTGAGAGAGCTGGGGGTGTTTAGCCTGGAGAAGAGGAGGCTGAGGGGAGACCTCATTGCTCTCTACAACTACCTGAAGGGAGGTTGTAGAGAGGAGGGAGCTGGCCTCTTCTCCCAAGTGACAGGGGACAGGACAAGAGGGAATGGCCTCAAGCTCCGCCAGGGGAGATTTAGGCTGGACATTAGGAAAAAAATTTTCACAGAAAGGGTCATTGGGCGGTAGAACAGGCTGCCCAGGGAGGTGGTTGATTCACCTTCCCTGGAGGTGTTTAAGGCACAGGTGGACGAGGTGCTGAGGGACACGGTTTAGTGTTTGATAGGAATGGTTGGACTCGATGATCCGGTGGGTCTCTTCCAACCTGGTGATGCTCTGATTCTATGAGGAAAAAGCGGGGTGCGTTCCCTGCTGCCAACAGAACCATGAGGGAAAGCGGGGTGTATTCAGAGCTGCCAGCAGAACCGGGAGGTAAAAGCAGGGTGTATTTCTTGCCACCGTCAGAACCACGAGGGAAAAGAGCAGCGCCTTCCCTGCTGCCATCACACCACGAGGTAAAAATGGGGTGTACTCATCGCTGCCAAGAGAAGCACGAAGTAAAAGCGGGGCGTATTTCTCGTCCCGGCAGAACCACGAGGTGAGAGGGGGGCCCGCCCCCCGCCGCCCACACCCCCACGAGAGCCGAGCCCCGCGCCGGCCCCGCTCCCCGCCGGCCCCGCCCCGCGCGGGGGTCGGTGTGGGGGCGGTGCCCGGCCCCGCCCGCGCGGCCCCTCCCGCCACGACGGCCGCGGCCCCGCCCGCCGCCCGCGCCCGCCCCGCCGCCCGCATGTCGCTGAGCCCCGCGCCGCCGCCCCGCCGCGCCGCGCCGGATGCAGGTGAGAGCGCGGGGCCGCGGCCGCGCCGCCATGGCGGGAGGGGCAGCGCCGCGGCCTGCCGCCCGCGCCGGGGCCCGGTGGGGCCAGCCGGGCTGCGGACTGCGACCTGGCCGTGGGGGGAGCCCCAGCTCTGGGTCGAACCTGGTCGTGGGACGAATCGTGGGGAGAACTAAGTCCTGGGGTGAAGCCCAGCCGCGGGGTGAGCCTGGCCGTGGGGCAGATCATGGCACGGACCTGGCTACGGGGTGAGCCCCGGTTGTAGGGTGAACCAGGCCGTGGGGCGAATCGTGTCACGGACCTGGCTATGGGGTGAACTCCAGCTGTGGGGCGAATTATGGGGTGAACCTGGCCATGGGGTGAGCCCCAGTTGTAGGGTGAACCTGGCTGTGGGGCGAATCATGACGTGAACTCAGCTATGGGGTGAACCCCAGCTGTGGGGCGAATTGTGGGGTGAACTTGGCCGTGGGGTGAGCCCCAGTTGTAGGGTGAACGAGGCCACGGGGCAAATCATGGGGTGAACCTGGCCATGGGGTAAGTCCCAGTTGTAACGTGAACCTGTCCATGGGGCAAATCGTGGTGTGAACCCGGCTATGGGGTGAACCTGGCCAGAGCGTGAGCCCCAGCTGTGGGGCAGACCTGGTCATGGGGGGAATCATGAGGTGAGCCTGGCTGTGGGACCAATCATGGGGCAACCCTGGCTGTGGGGTGAGCGCCATCTGTGGGGTTAACCTGGCCGTGGGCTGAATCATGGGCTGAACCAGGTCACAGGGTAAACCCCAGCCGTCGGGCAAACCATGGGGCAAACCTGGCTATGGGGTGAGCCTGGTCATGGGGCAAATCATGGGGTGAACTGGGTCATGGGGTGAACCCCAGCCATGGGGTGAGCCCCAGCTGTGGGGCAAACATGATCATGGGGCAAATCATGGGGTGAACCTAGCTGCAGGGCAAACACTAGCCACAGGGCAAATCTTGGGGAGAACTGGCTGCGAGGCAAACAAACCCCAGCCACGGGACAAACCCCCTCTGTGGGGTGAATTCAGCTATGGGGTGAACCCCAGCCATAGGGTGAGCCCTAGCTGTGGGGTGCATCCCAGTGACGGCATAACCCAGCTATTGGGAGAACTGTGGTGTGATTGCAGCTGTGGGGTAAACCCCAGCCACGGCGTGAGACCACCATGGGGCAAACAAACCTCAGCCGCGGGATGAACCATGGTGTGAACCGTGGCTGTGGGTTGAACACAAGTGCTTGGTCCCAATCCCCACTGGGCTGCCAGCACCCCATGATAGGAGCTTTGCATGTTGTGGGTAACAGAGCAGTGGCCCTGGTGAGGGTGGTTGTGGGGAGGCATGGTTCTCCATTTTTTTCCCCCAGTGGTCTGCAGCAGTCCCAAACAAGGAAGATGCCAGGAGTGTCACCTGTGATAAAAGCTGGACTTCTAGCTCCGGCGCTGGTGCTTGTAAATAAAATAATGTACCTAAACGCTCAGTTTCTGCAGCAGTTTTGAGGCTTTGTTTTTAAACTTAAGTACTCCTAGTAAGTGTGGCAGAGAGCTCAGTTGCTTTCTGCCCTTTTGCAGCCACACTGAGTTTTATCTGACCTTCTGAAAGCTTTAGACAAGTAGCCTTTATCAGGCAATTTTTGAAACTTTGAATAGGCTGAGTATTTGTGTTGGGGTGTTAGAACTTCTTGTGAGCCAGCCTGCTGATAAGGATTTTAGATGGCCTCGGTTAAGCAAAGGAGTTTGCTACAATTAAATCCATACCTTTGCCATCCCCTCCGTGATGCTCCGTGGCTCAGCCAAGTGCAAACACACTCCCCCCAAACTAAAACTGATCTGGAGGGGAAAACGCCTCATCCTGAAGTTGCTCACAGTTATACTTGTGCGTGTAGGCACGGCTGATAATGAAAATGATGATAATGTGTCTATTTTTAGTCTTTGCCATTCCTTTCATGGATTCGCTTGGTTGGAAAAGACTTTTGAGATCGAGTCCAGCTGTACGTGTCCAGGTGTCGAGGTGTTTTTGCCCCAGTGCCTTTTTTTCCCCCCCTTAAAGTACATTATTTCTAACAACTGTGACACAACGCAAAGAATTCCTAGAAGCCCTATCCCACTGCAGAGGGCTAGAAAGCTCTGACGAAGGTGGAACACGGCCTTTCCGACTCACAGTGATTTTATTTCTGCCTTCTCCATATCAAAATAGGAAGCAACGGCGACATTTGTACTGCCAAACGTCACTTTTCTGAGATGCAGCCCACTTCAGGTACAGCCGCGAGCTGGCGATGCCTCACAAAGGGAAAGGGAGGCTTTCCATCTGAGGTTTGCTTTGTGCTGCATGCAGGCACCACAGCCTGACCTGGCTTCCTGTACAGAGCCCTTCTTTCCATAGCCCTGCGCTTTATTCATTCCTGAATGCAACAGTTTGGAGGCACCAAAGTGCTTGCCTGTAGCTTGCTCTTCCCCCACGGAGGGTGCTGGGAATTTATTTACAGCTGTATTTTGTAACTTTACTCCAGAGCAGATGAGCAGCACACGCTTTTGACATCTCCATGCTCTGGGTTAATGATACCCACCACCACGCACGCTACCCACAGGATTGTGTCGATTCACCCAAACAGAACTCGGGTTTAAGCATCAACTCCGGTGTTAAATCTTCAAAGGAGTCTGAGGATGCCGGAAGCCCTGTTACTGTTCGACTGAAGGGTGGGAATTTTGCAGTGCTTTGCTGTCTGCTAAACAAACCCCGTTAAACACTTTCGGTTTTGTTCTCTTCCTACTATTAAAAGCGAGGGCGGTCTACTCCGAGTGCTAAAGTACAGCACCATTTAATGTATTCCCTTTAATCTTTTCTTCCTACAGGGGCTCTTTCTAATTCAGTTTGTGTATTTAACTGAAGGATAAAGTACAATGTAAATGGCTGATAAATAGTGCCACGTTCCTGAGCTAAGTTTAGGTTTCTGCTGTCCTTGGAAGCCCAGATCCTACCGTGTCGGCAGCACAGGAGTAAGAGTACCCATTGTCAGACTTAAAAAACCTTAGCTTTGGCAGGGGCATGAAACCCACGAAACTTTGCGGGTTCATTTTAGTGACTGTTGAGTTTCCCACCAGGTCTATAGGACAAACTTCTGCTGGCACAGCTCTGTCTGGGAGCGCTGTGACGAAGTGTGACCCGTGACTGACATAGCTGTGCCAGCAGAAGCCCCAGCTGCAGAAGCAGAGTTATCTGCAAAAGTGCACTTTTACTGATATAGCTTGTTTTCATTTTTAAAGGGTGTTTTTCCCTCTCCTGGTAACGGTGCTGCTGCCAGTAAAGCACCGTGCTCCCAGGGATGTCGTGTAATCAGTCATGTATTTGCCTACCTTGGAAAGGCTGACGGGTCAGGGTGTATTTTCCATGCGTGCTTCTCTTCCCGTCCACGGTCTGTAGGAGCTTGGTCACATTAGCAGTGGGAATTCTCTCCTGGAAGTAGGTGATGTATGTTATGACTGGTACTTGTTTTCTTGTGTTTATGAAACTTCCATTTCACCTGATAAGCTGGGATTCTTTTTCCATGTGGACTGTTGTCATTTTCCATTAAGAATCTTCTTTTTTGCAAAGAGAGAGACAGGCTTCTGACCAAGTCTGCCAAGCACTTTAATATTTAGCTTTCACACCAGTCTTACAAGAAATAAGCCAAAGAGCAATCCCAAAGTGTGTGTGGACTCTGGTACTAAAATGAAAAAGCACCAATGGAGCAAAATTAGTTAATTCTCATGGTGGGGTAAGTCTTTACTCAATTTAAATCTAAAATAGCGAGAAGAAAAACTTGGATTTAGCTAGACTGCAGTGGCTGCTGTCTTTTTTGTTCAAAGAATTTGCACAAGTGAGGCATTATATTTTTTTTCTTATTAAAACCTGTCCCAGGCCATCCTGGTTTTGTGATAAAACTGTGCCTTGGTAAGGTGCATCATTTTAGAGCAAACTTTAACTACAAAAAAAAAAAATCCTGCTTAAAAAAAAAGAATCAGCTTTAATCTGTTGGGTTACTTGGGTTTAAAAGGTGAGATAAATATGAAGAAATTACTTGCTTACTGTTTGTTGGAAAGAGCATTTGGGATTCCAAAAGGGCACTCAAGTCGCCGGGTGTAACCTGATTTGCAGAAAACTGAGAAAGCAAACGTAGTGGGGGAGCTTAGTTGTTTGGGAGCATAAAATGGCATTTGAGAAAACTTTAAGTTAAAGTATGTCTTAGGCATATTTAGATTCAGGAGGATTTGCTGAGGATTTACTACTTTACAGCATTAAACGCTAAGCCTCTTGTAATATTTTCTTTTCCCCAGTTCTGTGGCTCTCTTGATGATAGCCTGTAATCAAGGCTTGGGTTCTTGGTCCTTGGTTTCTTCAGTCTAACAGTGCAGTTCTCCTACTTTTAGCAGATTTGCCAGCACTGTAAATGCAGAGATTGCTCTCCTCTGCTGTTGTCTCCATCCCCTGTGCTGCTGTGTTCCCAGCCCTGCTGCTCGTTGGAGCCTGTGCTGAGCCAGTTCCCCTCGCTAACCTGTCAATCAGCAGCTCCACAGATGAGAAGATGAAGCCTGCCAAGTGTTTTTTAAAAGCATTCATTCTTAGCTAGGCAGTGACGGTGCCACGTGACCTCACCTTTTTATTGATTCTTTGGGTTTCAGTGTTTTGTCTGTACAGCTGCTCCATCTCACCTGTAAAGGTAAAAGCAAAGAGACTTTCTTAGCACGTGTCTTTATCTGTATTGTTAGTTGGTGACATTGTTTCTGGAATTCTCTTGCTCTCTTTCCCCATCTTAAAAGGCTGCTGTGCCTCAGGTCCGTGTCAGAAAACTTCACACGTGTACCTCCTGCTGCAAGATCCCCTCCAAAAAAAAGAGATCAAACTCAGAGGGTACAAAGTAAACTCTGAAGGACCCCCTAGGAGATGGGAGACTTAAAAGACTTAGCATGCACAGGTTTTCCTGGATCTATTTGTGCCTCTTCCCAGCGTGCCTTGACTAGAAGTCAAAGGGTGAGGGGCAGAGAGGACTGTGTAAGGCCTGCAGCTGAGTTCACTGACTGGCTTTATTTGGAGCATGGTAAACTCACAGAAAAGCTGTGTAACAGCTGCCTCTAACAGCAAGGTACCAGACATGACTCAGTTTCTGTTCTATGGGAGAAAACTCCTCTCAGAGTTCTAAACAAGAAAAAAAAAAATCAATCCACCAGGAAAAAAAAAAGCAAACCCCAAACTGAAATTACTCTCAATGAAAAAAAGCAGCACTGGACTCTCCAGAAAAGTTGCTCTGGAATCCTGTTTAGAAGAACAACTTCAGCAGCTGCTTGTGCATCTGCCTGCAGAGGATCAAGAAGTGACTTAGTGGTGTTCAGACCCTACCAGGAAGCTTTCCCTCCAGGGTCTAAGAGATGAGCACTGAAAATGTGATTACAAGTAGGCAGAAATACATTATATGATGTTCTACAACAAATACATTTTATCTCTTTTGAGAGGAGACGTTTAACCAGCACTCATAAAAAAGCTCCAAGATGGAGAAAAAGCAGCTACCAACAATTTGGGGTACAACTCACATGCAGTCGGTGAACACAGAGATTTTTAAAGTCCTACAAAGCCAGCACCTGGGCCCAAGGAATAGAGTCCAGACAAGTAACTTTACTAAAGCGTGTAGCCTGCGTATGTACACAAGGAGTAGATAAGTCCACGTGTTAGCCCTTACTCTGGCATTTCCTGATGTAAATGATTAATGACACTTTATGATTGCACAGCGTTGTAGCTGTTTATGCTCAGCATTTAGCTAAATGGTTTATTGTCTTCCACATTCTGCTGGCCTGTAAAGGTGCCATATGTTTTTCTCCAAGAATGGTGGGTAAACCAAGATTGAAAAGGCTGTAGATTTCCTAGGATGTGAAGTCTGAAGCACAGATGCATATATTAAATAAAGTTAATACTGTGTTTATGTTGTCTGCAGGCTGATTTCAGAGATCTACTACACGGCTCTGTTAGTCTGTGCAAGCAGCGGAGAAACAGAATGCTTTTGCCTTTTGAAACTTCCACTTTGAGCACCACAGCGCGAGTGGAGCCAGAGGAGAGCGGAGGCGAGGAGTTTTTGCTCATTGCCTTGATGCCAAAAGCAAGTTGAGGCTTGCTTGTGACACTGATAGTTAAAAGTGGCCGTGTCAAAAATAACAAGCTCAGGATCCAAACCACAGTGCTGCTGCCTGGCTCCAGCTCCAGCAGGTCCTCAGGAACTCCTGTGCTATGTCACTTGTCCTACCAAAGTGGTCAGCAACAATGATCAGTACGTGTTATTGAGGCAAAAAGTCTAGGAAAAAAGATGACAGCTCTCAGGAGGGGGCGTATTCTGAGTCCGTGAGGTGATGGATCTTGAGAAGGAGTTTTAGTTTTGGTGTTTCCCTTGCTTCTGTCAGCCTGATGATTGGTGACTCTTTGCCTGTTTACAGACACGGAGCGATTAATCCTTCAGAGCACCCTGCCATCATCTCTGCTGATGGGAATCAGGATTAGTTGTTACACTAAACCAGGCACAAAAAAGGCAAACCTGTTGCCCCTTCAGCTAGGAGCAGCAGGAATTCTTATGGCTGGGAAACTACCAGAGGCAACACTCCTCCAAAGAGCCCGTGGGCCTTTGCCCTTCCCGAGTTATACACCCACCTGTGGCCTCCCCAGAAAGGGGAGCCAAAAAGCTCCTAACTAAGAGTCCTTTATCCCTCCCACCAGTTCTTACCTGGCCACTACTGTAAGTCCAAAGTTCTCTACTCTTCTACTTAAAACCACCAGCAACTAAAAACCCAATTAAACAGCCTTAAATGATATTTAAAGGCAAAAAGTATTCATAGGCTGAGGCAGCTCTGCAAGCTGTGTAAGAGAGAGGAACATTTAGCCTTGTTGTTATGGAGGGGGAAGTCTCAGGAAAAGGGAGGGTGAGAGGGAATTGCCTTTTGCTTAGCAATACACGTGCCATGGCTCACACCTACAGCCAGAAGGGGCATAGAGCCTTCCCCTTAGGGAGTCCCAATATGGAAAACAGAGCTTTCCCTGCTTTGGTTCTTTTCTGAAGCCATTTGGACAACTCCAGAACGCTGCTCTACCTACGGATCACCATGAAAAGGAGGTTTCCGTGGGCTGCAAGGCAGAGTTTTGTGAATGCTCAAATGTGTGCCTTTTGGGTCAACTTGAAACCCAGAAAGCCCCTTCTGTTTTCATTTGAGCCAGTGCCCACTACCAACTGAAACAACTTTTCAGGGAGTTTCTTCTCTGAGTGAGAGGACTGAACCTTACCTTGGCAGCAGTAGCTCCTTTTCCACCACCCTTTTTCCTTCAGCATCTAGGTCCATCAAACATTTTTTCAGTTCTTCATATTTCACAAGTACCAAGATAGCCACAACAAACATCCACTTCTGGTCAAGCTGTTAGTAAGAGTCAGGATTTGTAGCTTGTGCTCAAGTTTGCTGCTTACCCTTTAGGGCAGCTGAGTTAATCTATCAGGCAGTTTCCCCCCCCTTGCTTTTCAGGAATGCTTCTATCTGACTGAACATCTTTGTGCCATGTAATCACAAATCAGGTTTGCATTTTTATTCTTCCTAAGAAATCAGCCTAGTGACTGTCTCAGAAAGTTCTGGCATGGCTTTAAGTATGCAGGGAGAGAGGCAGTTGAAGACTTCCTTCTGCAGAGTTTTAGTTTTCTTTTTCCACGTGATACTTGCAGGAAAATTGAGAAGGAGGGAAAGCAGAAAACACACTGTGCGCTTCGCTGGATGTGCCATCCTGTATCCTGTAAACAACGGAGTGGAGAGGTCCTTCAAGTTTTAAAGTTTCCAGTGATGCAGCTGTTCCTGCTCCTGGTGCTTTACGCTAGGATTGCATGGCCTGTAAAGGTATTTGAGTGCTTCTGATGGAAAGGTCCCATTCAAGCACTCCAGATACATTTATCTTTTCCATGTAAGGGAGTTTGCGTTTGAGGGGGTGGAGGTGAGTGTATACCTGAGACTTGCTTGCCATACGTACTTGTGTGAAGTCAATAAGCTTTCCGATAGGGTGAGGGGTGTGCGTCTCCCTCAAATAGGTGTCTTTTATCTTGGCAGATGGAAAATATCCTTTTCTTATTGCTTCAGGCTGAGAGCTGGAGCAGAATTAAAACACTTGGAGGAAAGTGTAGAGCTGTCACTCTGTCATCCACGGGGAGAAACACAGATAGGAACTGCTGCCAGCACTGTGGAACTGCCAGCGTTTCCTGGCCTTTCGGAAAGAGTTGGTTCACTGGCTTCTTGTTGGAGCATGTATCGGTATGCGCTGCTTGGCCCTCGCACACATGACACAGGCTTCTGCAAGACAGAGCTTCCTGCTGCTACAGACAGCAACTTCGAGCTGATCTGCAAGGGACATAAAAGCAGAACAGCTCTCAGAAACTGCGCTCTCCAGGTAAAAAGCTCTTTGCATTTTCTCGGCCTCACGGAACTTGTAGCTCCGGGCAGGGAAAGGCCAATTGGAGCAGTGCTAAATGTGGTTCCAGAAGTCTGGTTACTGCTTCCTCTATAGCTTAAAAAATCAATTTATATTTGTTCTGATAAATGAATTTACAACTGCCCTAAAAGTGGGAGAGTGCTACCACAGGATGAACGATCCACCCAGCAGAAATTTCCACTTGTGAACGCCTTTCCTTTAATCCCTTTGTTTTGGAAAGTTAAGAAAGCAAAAGGAAAATGGGGCCAGGCAATTTCTCATGTACCAGAATACAGTCACAGTGCCAGGAAGAGTTAGGCTGAGATTGTCAGATGGCCCTTGGCTGGCATTTTTTCCATCAGCCTTACATCTTCCCTGTGGGAGCAGTTCAGTCTCTAGGCACAGTTTTGTACCTGCATGATGGTCCTCTTCTTTCTTCTTAGTCTGGAGCTCAAAATTGTGGAGGAATGCAGTTCATCAGGTAAAGTAGGAATATTTGGAGTAGGTGAGAGAAGCACATGTATTATTTGAGACCTGTGGGTAGGAGAGGGAATGTTTTACGTTGCTAAGATCCCTCTGAAAGTCTCAGATTCAAGGTTATGTAGCCTTTTTGCAGACCTGTGTAGCAAACTCTGAGGGAGGCTCTGACCTTAGGATTTCCCTTTCCTTCTTTGATGCATTTTTTGTTGTTTGGTTTGACTCAGAGGCTGTACAGGGACTAGGCCTGTGATGAACTGCAAAGTGTTTTTCTGCTTGATATAATAACCCCTGGATGCTGCCAAACAAAGATGTCCATGCATCCAAAGGTGGAATTTTTCAGTTTTAAATTGATGGCCATTCATTTCATAGCAGATGCAGGTATGGACAAAACAACCCTGGGGTGCGTACAAGGGGAGATGAATATAACTCCGAGGTATTTTCTACATGGAAAATTACCTCAAGCTGTCAACAATGTCACAGCATTCCTGAATCCATACCTGCCTCTTCCGCATACCCTCTGTGGCTGTGCTCTCGCTTCAGGCTCCGTTTCTGTAAAGCAGCAGTGCGTGTGCAGCTAGCTCAGTGGTGTGGGGCTCTAGGCAGGATCAGGGTTTCAGACTTATTTCTCTTCTTTAACTTCCTTTCAGAGATCATTATCTTCTCTGCAGGTTTATACAGCCCTTAGTGTCATGAGAACTCGGACCTCCTGTCACCTCAGTGCCTTGAAAGCGAGCGTCGGGGCTGCAGCTCTTCCAATGATGCCCAATAGCTTGCATAACTCTGATTCCACAGCGAAGTGGCAGAGAGGGAGGGGGACCACGAGAGAGCAAACACAGACACTGGGGAACTCCTGAATTAACTTTTCACATGCTAGTGTGTTAAGAAGTAGCCAAAACCAGTCCTGTTTGAAAGACTTCAGCAAAAATTGCCAGTGTTCTTCCATGGTTAAGTAACGCACGCACTTTAGATGAAATCCCTTTGAGTGCCTGAACAGAGGAATCCACCCAAGTTCAACCTATCTTCAGGCAGAGGAACCAGCTCTCAGCCACGACCCCTGCCAACTAACATATCCCTCAGGGTTTGTTCCTGTATGGCCTATTTCCCTCTGATAAACTAAATACTACTAGATATTAGTGTCCTGGGCAGCAGGAAACCTCTTGCACTGGGAAGCGTTTGGACCCACTGAAGATTGAAGCTTTTGGGTACCTTGTCTCAGTCATATTTCATGGATGCCCAAAGTGAATTCACCTCCAGATATCCACATCACACCTGTCTGTTAAGAGATGCTTCTCCTGATCCCCACAAAGATCATCTTGGGCTGTTGTTTCTGTAGTTTCTTACTTTCCACCTTGCTGGAACGCAGCTAGAATATTATGTTACTCATCAACATTGATTTTAAAACTAAATCTCGTATTTGTAAGTTTAAGTATGATGGTGTAAATGCACATGGGAAAGATTTGGATAATCAGATACAGAAGCAGCTGAACTCTCTTGATATCCAAATAATATGCTTTTCTCAGGCTATCAGGCAAGCTTTTTTACTTCTTTGATTAAAGAAGTAAAGTACATTTAAATATGCCCTACTGAGGGAGGGGTTTATGCCTATACACTACTTTATTTGAAAGAGATCCCTTTTCTTTCTCCTCTCCTGGTAGCCAACCTACTTTGAGCACTCGTGCAGCATCCTGTGGCCTGTTGAAACTGGGCTGTAAAATGAAAAGGCTAACTTAATGTGCTGGCTGTTGCAAAACAGTTTCCACTATTGGTGTGTACTTTTTCCTCTGGCATTTTTTTGTACCCCTCCTTTTTTTTAGAATTTTGAGCTTTGTCTCATCCAAATCTACCTTCAGTTGAACAGGGCAGGGCTTGTCACTTTAAAGCTATCTGAAGCAAGTTTTATGGAGGCAGATTTCCCTGTCGTTAATTATTGCTGTAAAGAACAGATTGTGAGTGATAAGCTGGCCGTTATCTTTCCATCACACAGGGAGAGGAGCTGAAGTGCTGCTGGGCTTTGCTTATTTTCTTATAGCACTGGCAGCCTCCCACTTACAGGGTAAGATAGCTTCACAGCTGCAGAAATAATCTCACTTGTTCCTTTCTCTGAGCACAAACTTCGCTGTGAAAGATGAAAGGTTATTGATGATTTGAGTTGTAGTTTAAAGAAAGAAGAGTTCATTGAGAAGATCGCTTCAAAGCTGCTGCAGCAGTGAGCATGAATTAATAATTCCAATGTAGTTTTGTTCAGAAAACAGATCGATAGCTGACTTCTTTCCAATTATTGATCCTGAGGAGTTGAACGAGGCAAGGTTAGAGGTGCATCTCTGCCCCTGAACTCGAGACAACCTGGACAGGGTCTTTATAATTTCTAGGTAAGTGACAGAATGAACTGAGGTGTCAAATTAAGCTTGTCAGTGCAGCAGTTCTTCATCTAGCAGCTCGGAGGGATGCTCGCACACCATGACACTGTAAGCTTACTCAGTTCGTGCTGCTGACAGGTTTCCATCTCCCTGGTCCTACTGCTGTCAAACTGGCACTGGGAAAACCCTCTGCTTTATGCTGCAGCCACACACGGCTGCTTTTCTTCTGCACCCACAGCCCAGCACAGCGTTTTGTCTCGATGCCTGTTACTGATCCGGCACTGGCTACTTCCTTCCCCAGACTCCCAGTGGCTTCAGTATTTAATCCTTTAATCCATACTGCCCTGTATCATTAAAAGCCCAGTACTCTCCAGGGGATGGGACAGCATTGCAAATGGTTTGTTGCTTTGAACTAGTGGGGGATACTAGTGTAAATAAATGCACTATTTAAACCCTCCCTCTGGGGGCTTCCGATCAGGTTTATTTACAGGCTGGTTGCTGAAATTGTCCTTGCCCTGTAATAGGCTCCTTGTATGCATTTCTCTTAAGCAGGTCTTTCCTTTTGAGGGGGTGCCGTGTAAACCAGCCCCTAAAGAGTTCCTGTGAAAGCAACTGGTATAAAAAGCATCTGCAGACAAAGGCAGATACTGCTCTACTTGATGCGGATATTCAAGAGTTGTCATGCACACTAGAGAGGGAAGAGGCTATTTCAAACAGAACAGAAGCTGTTCTTCTGGAATAAGGGCTGAAACATTAACTAAGCACAGAAATTAAAAATAACTACATAATGCTGCGTAGTATTTCCATGCAGCAAATAGTTCATCCCATGCAGTAAATAGTTCATCTGTTCTTGTAAGTGGGGGTGTGACAGAGAGCAAGAGGAAGGGTGGAAATCTGGATATTCTTGTGTTACCTGTGATTTAAGAAAAGACTCTGTACTTCATTTAGAGGAGATGAAGGAACAGGGGGAAATAACTAGTGGGTGTATGTCAGTAGGACAATTAGCATTTCCAAGTGAGTGCCAGTAGCTCTAGAATTAATAGAATACAGCTCATTTCCTCCCTTCCCCCTCCTCCCTGTGGCCTTTGCTGCTATTTTTCCTCCAGGGTTTGCTCCCATGACTTTTTTTTTTTTTTTTGCTTCTCGGGCCTTTTATGGTCTTTGTTGAAGTGATAATGTGAAGCCCCTGGGATCCCACCACTACTGAATTTACCATCAACTGCAGGTTCTTGATTACCTCTCACGTTTCACTGTTGCCACCCTCAACTCAAATTTCCCTGCGTTTAGGCTTGTGTTGTGTGTCCAGACAGGCAGAGGTGAGAAGCCTCGCAGGATGTGGTTGCTGAACAGAGTCGTTTTGGCCGCTCCTACATCTTGTTTTGCTGTCCTGCAGGGGCTCGACAGCACACGAGCAACTCTGCGCGAGCTGGGGTGGTGCTGTAACTGTGTGCCAGGCATAGGAAATTCCTTACTGGAAAGGGACAAAGCTGTGTAGTTAACAGTGACTGTTTTCAATCCCTGATCGCTGTCGTGTTGCATGACAGCCTCTGGTAGATCCCTATGGACTGCTGCACCTCTCACACGATGAAGAACTCGCTAATGAGCAAAGAGCAGGTTGTCTGTGAAACTGCACATCCAAAACTTAAATTGCATCCTCTTGCTGACCTCACCCAAGTACCACATGGAACAAGAACTAGCACAAGGTTTGGAGAAATTCCATTGTATTGTTGCTGTGCTTGTTCCTGCCACATCCATTTCACCATGCTTCGAGTGTCACTAGCAGGAATGGGTGAGTGCAAGTCCGAAATCCTGCGTGCAGATTCTCACATAGTTGCCACTGCTCTAGTAAGAGCAGCAGCACTTTCCAAATTGTCTACGAAGTTCATCAAGCGGCAGTGCTCTCTTCCCAACGCTGAAGTTATTCCATGAAGGTGCTTTACATGCCTGTGCAGCCTGGAACAAGGTGAATGGCTGGGAGCTCCCCTTGGCTATGCAAAGATAGGGGCAGCACTGCTGTACAAGTCCATTCCCTTCTGCTTCTTAGCACGAATGTGCCTCCTGGCAAGTTAGAGCTTAGAAGTACCACATTTCCTTCTCTCAGCGTTGTTAGATATGCCGCTACTTCAGTCTTTCTGCTTATTTTGCCTACATCAGCTGCAGTGTAAAGCTACGGTCGTTGAAGGAGATCATCTTTGTAACAGGCACAAGGATGGACCACATAAACTACTTCTGAAGCTTATTTTATTGTTGATCATGCAGAAAGGGTGACAGTTTTAGTAAAATGTTCAGTTTGCAACATGTGCAAAGACTCCTTAAAAATTTCAAGTTAAAGGATTTAACTAGTGAACCCAAGAGTAAGAAAGATGTCTTACTAAAGCAGGTTTGGTTTTAGATGCTCGACTGATGTGGTTCAAGAAATCGTCTGTATTACCTTGCTGTATTTGTAAATGCACTAGCAGCTAAGATGATGTGGTGTTCTAACAGAAAGGCTCTATCTCTTTCCCACTTGGAGCCCAGATTAATTAAAGAAAAACTGGGCTGAGATCCTGTGTAAAAGTTAGCACAGAGGCGGGGTTACTGTCACTGCAGACTTGAAAAGAGGGAGGGGTACATGGCCTTCAACGCTCTAGATTTCTACAGTAGTCCTTACCATGTGGTTTTGGACTCTCTGCTAAAGAGCTTACTAGGGAGTAGAAATCAGTAGTTCTACTGAGTTCATGTGTAGAAGAGACCTCGCCACACAGAGTCTTGGGCCTTGCCATGAGAAATTATTTTCATATCATTCAGCCAAGAAAATAAATACAACTTTATATAGATTTATGAAACAAAGGATTTTTTTTCAGTTATACCCGTGGACTTAATTGTTTGTTGCTGGCTCTGTGGTGCCGAGCTTGGAATTTTAGTTATTCCTTAGATTTTATATTCATTTCAAATTTCATCTTTTGCCTTGTGACTTATTTCCACTTACTGTTTACCTGTCCTCCTGTCAATAGGAGACTGGTGTCCAAGCAGTTTTTGTTCACATATGGCATCCAAGCAGTTTTTGTTCACATACTCTGATTATACTTTCCTCAAAGATCATTTGAAAGCTCAGGACTGAGAAATGACAGTAACAAAATGCTTACTTTCTTTTTAATTAAAAAAAGAGACAAGGCACTTTTATTCGTTTCCCTGACACTCTCCATTCCCAATCAGGTTACTTGGAATAAGAGACTGAAAAGAGACAGTACCTTAGTTGGCAGTCATGCTGCTGATGAACTCTTGGTAGAGGCAGCGCACGCAGAAGTGGTTGAACGTGTTCCTGCAGGAAAGCACAGCGAAGAAAAATCAGATCCAAGCAAAAGACAATAATAATAATTCCCCAGGCATATTTTCTTCCTAGTATATATGGACTGTATACTATATATACTGATATAAGTTTTACCTTAAGCAAATGTGTACATATCCCGCTGTTAGCAGTTTTAGTTTAAATCACCTTCAACCGTCACCTTATTTTCTCCATCTCCACCTCCCAAAGTTCTTCAAGTCAGTTTATCGTTGTGGGTGTTGGCTATACTTTCTCCTTCTCAAGACTGAAACTGGGGGCTTTTGTCATACATTTATAAAAACAAAACGCACTTATTACAGAGAAATCGCCTTCCTCTCCTCCCTCTGCAGCCATTTACTCCTGTTTACAAAACACAAGATAAAAATGGCTCTGTTTTCCAGCTTATGGTCCAACTTTCCAACATTAAATAACACGCGCCCGTGCGTACACACGTGCACGCACACGCTCTGGCCTCGTCAGCCAGCAGGATTTTTAATTCCTGGGAGAGCTCATCGTATGGAAGTGGACAGACAGTAAGCTCTTGCCACACAGAGGAAGGAGGGATGATTCAGGGCTGTCTCCTGGATAGTTTTCAAAATGCTTTGGCAGTTTGACTCATCTATATACAGACTGGGGGGGAAAAAAAAAAATCATCACAAAGAATGCCACTCTGCTGGAGGCGAGGAGTTTGAGTTGTGCCAACACTTCCATGAGCGTAGGGCCAAAGCAAGTTGGAGTTGCAGCTCTTTTTTATTTGCTGCCTCGTTAGGAACAGGCAATTCATTTATGCATTGAGGTATGAAAGAACTAAATGGAATGACACATTAGTCACTGTAATTTAAGAAATGCATCTTCTGACCTCTTTGGGGAAGGGACTGGTCATTATTGTGCAGCAGCACATAGCTCCAGAGGACTTTAGCCTATCTGGCTTCAAAGCCCTCCTTCAACATAGATGCCAAATGATCTGGACAACTTCAAGCAGGCTTTCTCTTTCTTCTGAACATACGTTAATCCTTCTGCTCGATGGGGGATATCTGCCTTCGGAAGAAGGGATCTGGCTCTACTGAAAATGATAATGAGTTCCTCTCTTGTAGCGACCCTGAGGTGGTTACTTTGGCATATTTGGATGTGCGGTGTAGCAGAAGAGATTTTCTGTGTTCACAGCTGCTGTTGATTTCCCCCACCCAATAAAAAAACCTCACGCTATGAGTTAAGAAATTTCTTAATCCCTAGCATAGCATCCTCTTTTTCTCTTAGTGTGTGGAGCCAATTTGTAGGGCTGCCTTCAGCTTCTCCCCAAGAAAATTTACAGTTTATATTTCATCCTGCTAAGTGCATTCTCCCTATCTCATACTCCCCACACCTGTACAATGTGAGAACATCTTACATAGTAAAATACAGAAGAGCAGTGCTCTTTTCTGTTATCACCTGGTTGTATGAAACTCCAAGTGTACAGAAGTTCCTGTTGTTTATTGCAGAAAAAGAATTGTCTTCAGAATGCAAGCAGCCCGATAGCTTAACGCATTCTTCTTAGATGCTCTTCACACCTTCAGTGCTCTTAGATTTTTTGGCTTTAATTCATAGTCAGTGCACACACCTCTCCCAAAATGCAATATCATCTAAACACAAGTGCAAATAAGAGGCAGCCACAGACCCACTACTGGCAGCACCTCCCTTCCAAATACCCTCCCCAGCTCTCTTATAGACAGCTGAGCTAGAGCTGTTTAACCTCACCTGGGACCGGAGTCAGGGCTCCGGCTGTGCCCGTGGTCTCGAAGCTTTTGAGGACAGACTTGGAGCAAAGAGTTAGTGCGTAAGCTTGGAATTATTAGATACCACTGTATTTCAAAGTGTGTTTGTTCTTACGAATGCACTGGTGTTCTCATGTTCAGGTTTTAATTTACACAATAGTTGGACCATTCTATTGAAGTTCACATGCTTGCATCTTTAGTGGAGAGCAGATTTTAGTAGCTTCCAAAGTTTTCTAAGGGAACTCTGTAGAAGAAAAGCCAGTGAGAATTATTTTTTGGTCCCACTTTTAAAGTGAAGAAACTGAGTGCATGTATTCTGCTCATGCCACACCTACATTAGCTGAATTTTAGCAAACGCCTTGCTTCTGCACTCAGGGTGCAACTCCACAAAAGCCCAAGATGACCTAAATCGGTGCTAGTTCAGTTCCCACATCTCTGGTTGGATCTTCCTTCTTCATTCCTTGTGGCAGCACTAAGATGCATCTGGTTTTGGGATTAAGTGATTCAGGGAACAAAATGTAGCTCCCTGAAGACCGAGCAAAAATAGGCTGGGATTTTTGGATACTAGTTTAGTTCCAGGACAAGCAGAGGAGGAGGTGGGACCTATAGGAGTTGGGAACCCAGGCAGAATTCATTTTTACTTAAAAAAAATATAATTCGTGGTCACTTTCAAGTCTTGCTCAATGTTGCTGTTACGCAGAAGGAAAGAAAAAAAGCATATTTGATTTAAGTTTGTTTTCTCCTTTCCTCCCCTGTGGAAAACGCAGTGATCCTCATTTGACTCACTACTGTTTCAAAATAACATTAAAGTGACTAATACCTGAAAAATGTGCGTGGCGTTTGACTCGCAGCGCAGGGCTCATTTCTTTGCAGGGCCTCCGGCTGCCGCAGATGGCTTTAAATTGCCAGGGCACTTCTAACGAGCGATATTTCAATGTGATTTAATTGGGTTCCCTGCCAAGGAGGAAACGCTAATCCTGAAGCTTTTGGATGGTGTCACCCGGGCAGTGGTCACCCCTTGGCCTTCAAGCAGGTGTGGAGGAGCATGGGGTGACTCGGATGATCTAACTGCTGCGGTTTTAAAGGCTTCATCTGCAAGACCTGGGATGTTTGTCCAACTTCTTCCCCCACTTTGAGGAGTGAGGCTGCTGGAGCCTGGCAGTGGGAATGGCAGACCCGGCTTGGGTTTCCAGCGAGGCTGCTTGGCAGCTGGAGGAGCCTGCTGCCACTTCAAGGCTTTGAATTAATGTGTGGGTGACAGCAAGGAACTCTGGCTGGGCTGCACCTTCCCGAGCTGGCAGCCTGCTGTGTCCAGCCTGTGCTGAAACAGCAAATAGAAATACAAATAATTTTCCACTTGCTTCCTTCACTGGAAATGCACCTTGAGAAACCCTTGGAAAGCAACCGTGGCCAAGGCTTTTTTTCCAGCAGTGTGTTGGAAGGGACCCCGAAGCCCATCCAGTCCCACCCCCTGCCATGGGCAGGGACGCCTCCCACTGTCCTCAAAGCCCCATCCAACCTGGCCTGGAACACTTCAGGGATGGGGCAGCCGCGGCTTCTCTGGGAAAACTGGGCCAGGGCCTCCCCACCCTCACAGGAAAACATCTCTGCCTAATATCTCATCTCAATCTCCCCTCTTTCAGCTGAAAACCGTTCTCCTTCATCCCATCCCTTCCCTCCCTGATCCAGAGCCCCTCCCCAGCTTTCCTGGAGCCCCTTTCAGTACTGGAAGCTGCTCTAAGGTCTCCCTGGACCCTTCTCTTCTCCAGGCTGAACAACCCCAGCTCTCTCAGCCTGTGCTCATACAGGAGGTGCTTCAGCCCTCAGATCATCTTGGTGGACTCATCTGGACCCACTCCAACAGATCCGTGTCCTTCCTGGATCTCATTTTCTATTAAAGTGTCACTCTAGGAGTGACATGACAGTTTTACTTGATGCAAAACTACCTTGCTTGCTTTTTTGCATGGACAGACTTGCTCCGTTCATGCCATGTCTAAATAAGCTGGGACCGTGCTCTTGATTTGGGTGTATATCACATAAAATTTGTAGTGACATGCTAGATAATCCACTTGGTGCTACTCAGGGTGATTGGGCTTTAATACAAAGGGCAGTAGTGTTGCAATGTGTTTCCTCGCAGGCTTTGGGACTGGGGCCGTGCTCTCCGCAGCTGCCAGGGACTGCAGGCTCTCTCACCGCTTGGGTCCTGGCCCCTTGTTTCGGCAGCGGTTCACAGCTCTGCTGGATGTCTCTGCTTGGTTCCAGGGTCTGGCAAAATCCAGGAAGAACCGTGTCAAGACACACTGGAATGTGAATTAGTTTTGTACACATATAAGGACAAGGATGCCCCGCAAGAGAAAGGTGGAATAGGGCTCTTGTGGCTTTTGTGGCTTTTGTCAGGAGCTGTGAGGAAGCTGCTTGTGGTTCCAGGGTGCTGCCTGCTTCTGCACATGCACATGCACGTACTTAACAGTGGAGGTAAATCCAGCAAAACCCAAGCACCAGAGATTTAGCACTCCCAAAGCGTGGCCTGTAACTCTGACTGGGCTGGGAAGTGCTGTTCATGATTTTGCATCTCTAAAACGAGGACTGGAGGATTTTAAGTCTAATCCTGTGTCCTTAAGTAATTGGTTTCATTCATCGCCCCAAACTGAAATGCTGCAGCTGAGCAGTGTGAGTGCAGAATCCTCTTACCCGATAGCTTTCCTTGCCGTATGACTTCACCTGTAAATAGAAGCTGGCTATAATTAGACGTGGGGCTCACATCTGCCCTGCGCCTGCAACAGGGAGCAGTCCTTTGGTGTTCATCAGGGAAGGAAGCATCAGACCTGTAACTGAGACCCTTCGCCGAGGAGAGCCCCGGCAGTTCCTGCTCCGGTGCAATCCTGTTTTGGCTCTCCGCATCAGTTGGAAAATACAGTACCGTGGGCTCATAAAGGGGACACGTGATCTTTCTTTGGTTGGATGGGCTGAAAAACACCCTGAACTAGTTTTCTCAAAGTCTTTATCATTTTCTGTCTTGTCAGTTCAGCAAACACAAGGAGTTACAGTTGTTTGAAGAGCTTTACACCTATTGCAGCCAGTTGTAGCAAATATCTATGTATAAGGGAAACATGCACCCTCTAACCAGCTGCTTTGGATTTGTATAAAATCAGGGGGATTGTATTTTGTGTGTCTGGGGAAGAGGAGACCAGTGAACAGCAAAATTAGCCAGCCTGATGTTTTTAACTCAAACAGCTCCTCTCCCCACCCCAGTCTTTTTGGGGGCCTGGGGAGGTACGGAGGGAAACTTCTTCCCGTGTCATCTGAGAAGTGTATGGGTTTTGAACAGGACATGGAACTCTCTTCTGACAAGAATCAGGATAATGAGATCAGTTGAATTTGTGCGTGCACAAGCTCACCCCTATGACATGGTATCTGCATGAGAACAGCTAATGAGAATTTTGCCTGAGCTCATTTTATGTCTCCTAGGCCACTAAGAGTGAAAAGGTCTTGACTTATAATGAGCATGAAAAAGCACAGAATAGAAAAGCTAGATAGTTCATGGAAAAAAATTGAGCTAATTTCCCTTTAGAGCTGAATTTTGAGTGTTGTATAAGTGGAGCACAGAAGGGAGACTTTGTATGTGGGAAATAATTGCTGTAAAAGCAAAAAGAAGAGCCTTCCCTTCAGTCATTAGCTCCCTGGGAAAACTACAGGAGGGAGCAAGCCGTGCGCTCTCGTTGTGAACAGTGAAATGCTGTCATCTTGTCGGCGGGTTCTGCCCACAGCAAATAACTCGGTGGTGACGTAGGTTCTGCTTTGGTTTTGGGGGATAAACTAGGAAATGCAGAAAAGTCTGCATCTGGGCAGTACAAGGCAGCAGTGTGGGTGGCTGCGGAAAACCAGACTTTGCAGGAAAAAGTGCTCTTCTCTGTTACAGGCCCATATTCTGCAAAGGTCTGAGCACCTGCCGAACTCCATGCACTGGAAGCGGTTGGGCTGACATCAGCGTAATATTTACTGTTGGTAAACTCCAGGGCATGTAGTTTTGCCGAGTGTCACCAGGGAAGGGAACCTCCTGGCGGGCTGGAAATGAGGAAATGTTGCCGAGTGACAGACGGTAACGGTTGTGCTGCTCTTTCAGACTAACAGGGATGCCAAAGGAAAAATATGATCCTCCAGATCCTCGCAGAATTTACACCATCATGTCAGCAGAAGAGGTAGCCAACGGGAAGAAGTCGCACTGGGCTGAATTGGAGATCTCGGGTGAGCTGGGTTTGAATTGTTTGTTCAGCAGTGCCCCGGAAACGCACCAAATGCTTTCACACAGGGGAGCCCGGGTATCTCCTGCAAGCACCACTGAGTGTTCCAGGGAAGCGGTAGTGTTTCCACACTGGAAATCCCATATTCTGACATATACCAACATTCCCTCTAGTTTGTATCTGATGGTTCCAGAGTGCAAACCTGACTGAAGAGGGGGTTCTTTGCTTTTCTTTTTTAGGTAGAGTGCGAAGCTTAAGTACGTCCCTTTGGTCGCTGACACACTTGACAGCTCTGCACCTCAATGACAATAATCTTACTCGCATTCCACCTGATATTGCCAAGCTTCATAATCTGGTTTACCTGAATCTGTCATCCAACAAACTCAGAAGTTTACCAGCAGAACTAGGAAACATGGTGTCTCTCAGGTGAGAGAAAGCATTCCTGTTAACTTTTCAAAAATCTGCATTCTGGGATTGGCAACAAGAAGTTTATTTTGCTTCCCGTTGTTGTATTTAAAATAATTCTGAAAAATTCAAGACTGGTGCAGATTTTCAGTTCTAATAATTACTTTTGGGTTCGTTACCCTTCTTATGTGATCTCTGCAGATACGTGTCTGTAAGCTGTGTAGTCTTCTGCTCTGAAACGTTCTTTGAGGCTTGGTGATTGCCTGCTGTTTAAATTTGCACTGATTTAGTTTTGAGTTTGGGTGGTTTTGTGGCTTTTTTTCCCCTAATGAAAGTATTCTGGTTGTGCTTTGGAAGGGGAAGATTGACATATCTGTCCACAATACAAAAAAATCCAGAGTGAAAAGTGTCATCTTTGAAGATGAGCGGCATGTAGCGCTCGAGGAGTTCTCTTTTGAAGTGATACTCATCAAAAGTATTTTTGCATTTCCTGCAGGGAATTGCTTTTAAATAACAATATGTTACGGGTTTTGCCTTACGAACTTGGACGGCTCTTCCAGCTACAAACGCTTGGTTTGAAAGGTGAGTGAGTTCTTTACAGTTAACTATTCCTAGAAGTGCTCTTTAATTACTGAGGGGGCTGGGCTCAAAAGCTTTGCGTTTTACCTCAGCATTTTCCTGCAGTTTATTGGAGATGCAGGCTTGTAGCAAAAATGACCAGCCAGTCTAGAAAACAATGTGTTTGGGTTTTAATGCTATTAAGCTTCCTTACAAGCCTATTTCAAATCTGTAGATAGGTAAATAGACCCTTAACTTACTCTATTATTGATTGAGGTGAGTCGAAGGAAGAAAGTCCATGTGTGTAGCTATTGCTATAGCATCTGTTACTGTGGTATTCCAAGTTAAGCAACCCAGTATCTTCTGGGTCAATTTGTCTGTTCTCATTATGGGTAATTTCCTTTGTTTGGAAAGCCTCAAGAAAGTCAATCTGCTAATCACCCTGTTGTTTTATGCTGTTGGCAGGCAATCCTTTATCACAAGATATTCTCAGCCTCTACCAAGATCCAGATGGAACTCGAAAGCTACTGAACTACATGCTTGACAATCTAGCAGGTGACAGCCCTACAAATCTGATTGACAGAAGCAGTTTAAAAGCATGCAGTTCTGACAGTATTTGCTGCTAAAACGAGAATCTGAACCACTCAAGGGAGAGTATTTTCTAACTGCTTTTGTGTTCTTGTCAGGTGGTTCCAGTCACACACACAAACACACACCCTCGTGCACTAGAAGGTTGACATGTATTGTCTAAGCTCTTCCCTTGTTACCAAGTTACAGCCAGTTGTTCCCACTGTTGTGTTTGAAACCCTTTAATTACCAATGAAGTGCAAAGTCTTCCTTGCTGAAGCCAGTTTGGTACTTCCCACTAGGAATTGTAATCCAAATGCAAGCCGAATGTCGAATTCAGATCTAGAAATAGCAGTGTGATTAACATCGTCCGGTACCTGACTTAAATCCTGTTTTGTGGTTCTGTAACTGAGCTATCTGGTTCACCATTTGATATCTACTAAGTTAAACCATTGCAGGAACAACTGATAAAGGGTGAGGATAGGATGTCTGAACCCCTACAGGACTTACTCCTTCTTCAACAGCATTTTCAAGTTGCAGGAGGACTGTGATAATGCTTCTAGATTGGAAAGCAAAAGACAAAAGTAGTTGTGAATCTTTCAAGTGACTGCTTTGCTTTTACTGTTGCTAGCCCTTTAAATGATTTTTGCCTCCCCTGGAGCCTAAAAAGACTTGGGGAGCTGGGGTTGCAAAGCACAGTATGTAACATTATTGTTCAGTCATCATTTTGACTCAGAAATTGTAGCTTACAAATATAAACCCTGAATTAATCATTGCGTTAATTTTTTTTAGTTCATCCAGAGCAGCTGCCTCCAAGGCCATGGATTACTTTAAAAGAACGAGACCAAATTCTGCCTTCAGGTAAATCTGTGGTTGTTTTCCCCACGCTCGCAGAATGATGCACTGAAAAACTTCTCTTTGCCTTTATTTCTGGAGAAGGCTTCTGCCTTTCGTGAATTCAATTGAAAACAGCAATTTGGGTTCATTTGTACTGAAACAATTAACCTGTGGCTGTGCTGCAAGTATCAGTTTTGTAACTTGAATGGGATGTTGTTTCCATGTTAGGCTTTTTCATTACTCTTCCAGCCACTGATGCCCAAGCAAAAGGCCTTCTCTTAAAAAAAAATCACAGAAATAAGAACGGTAAAATAACTACATGCAAATGCACAGAGTGACTGAAGTGAGAGCTGAAATCCATACCTGCTGGTAAACACGTGGAGGGCCAGCACTGCAGTTGGTTTAGTGCCCTCTGTTGTTGCTTTTGGTTAAGTGCAGGAGGCCACTCGTTTTCTCTGCGCATCCTGAACGTCACCTCCAAAAAGCAGCTGTGAGCTCGTAGAAAGAATTAAAATGCCAATATCGTTATTGCAGGAGATCATTAATAACCAGCAAGAGTAAGGAGGCAGTCCTGTACGCTTTACCTTTTTAGAAGCGTGAAGGCAGAAGGGCTTCCAAACTGAACTCGGTTAGGCTGCATGTTGGGCAGGGTAATGCCGCGGTTCCAATCGTCTGTCACTTCTTTATATCACAGAAAAACAAACCAGAAAAATGTAGGAAGAAACAGGAAATGCAAAAAGTCCATTAAGCCACCGCAGCATTTAAGTTCTGCATTTCTGTTTCAGATTCCCTTACGAATGAGTTTCTCAGTGCTGTTTTACCGACTTCGGGTTTGTTTTTTCAGTCAGTCATCCTGAGCAGAAACAGAATTCAGAAATTGTTGGAAAGCACAGCGTTAGGCAAGTGAGCTGTAGGGTGTTTCGCAGTAGGAACTGTACCAAGCTGACTGCCTGTTGTTATAAAATGAAAACAACTGAACAGCAGAGCTCTTCTTTGACTACAAGTATAAAAAAAATAGAGCTGCCGGGTAGCCTTGGAGTAAAACCTCACTGCTTTCTGGCCTGATCTGAGCAGTCTTCTCCCCATGGCGTGGTGCTAGGATGAGGCATTTACCAATCATTTTTAATTGGTGTAAAACGTAAGGGAGTCAAGAAATTTGTGTGTGAAAGCAGCGTGTTTCAAGTTGAATGAGCTGATGAGCCACAGGCTGACCTCTCTTCTTAAAAAATACACTGACCAAATATTATATTAGGTGCCTGCTAATTTTTGACTGCATTTCTCCACCTCCCTGCCCTCACCCAGACCTCTCTCTCCCCCTTAGACCTGACAGACACAGACACAACTGGCACAGCTTAGAAATGTTGTGCAAGTGCTGGGAAAATGGTACAAATGTCTTGGAATCGGGCTGCCTAAAAATGAAGCCTTCTAAAGCAGCATTTCTCTCTGATGCTGTGCTGTTGTGACATGGTAACAGCTTCTTTAGCAGCTTCATCTTGCTGTTGCTTTAGAACCGTACAGGTCACTTAGGCCTGAAGCTGCTATATCAAGGCACCTCGTCTGATAAATACTGCGTTTTGTTTCGGTCCCTGAAATTGCTCCTACTTCCCATCTCCTTTGCCCCAAATTCAGAGAGAGAGACTGTTCCTCATTGTTGCCAGCCATCGATCTCCCCCATCCTAAAAGGCAATAAAGACTTTGAAATGGGATTGCTTTGCTTTGTTATGCCTGTAATGCCATCTCATTTTGGTTGTAATGCTGATTTTTTCCAGGGAGAGTTTAGCCTTACATGGTACCTGCTGGCTCAGCATGGCCTTTTTCATTCCTGCTCATGAAACACTCCAGGGAATGAGCCCACAGGCTTGTGTTCCATAGGCCCTCCAGAACAGACATTGCAAGATTCAGTCTTTTGGCTTCAGTACATTCAGCACTTGGAATCTTTAGAGGTTGATAACTTTTCTTGTTCTTTCTTTCCTTCCAGCTTCCTTCACAGTGATGTGTTACAATGTGCTGTGCGATAAATACGCCAGCCGGCAGCTCTACGGCTACTGCCCATCTTGGGCACTCAACTGGGAGTACAGAAAGAAGGGAATCATGGAAGAAATTGTTAACTGTGATGCAGATATCATTAGTCTTCAGGTAATTGGGAAATAAATAACTATTTTTTACCAGAAACAGAAAAATTAACTTCCACCTTTAGAATGAAATGCTCCCTTGAAAACACCACGTACGCCTGCTTCCTAACAAGTTCTAGGGCTTATCCAGAAAATCTGCATGCATCGCGTCTTGTTTACACATTGCCTTGTATTTTATGGATTGAGACAAAGTACGTGAGATAGAACTAGCCAGATTAGTAGGTGATTTGCATTGGAAGAGCTGGGTCTTTCCCCCTCAGGTAAGGGGGAAGGTGGGCAGGAATCCTGCACAGGAGAAGAGTAGTTACCTTAGTCTGAAAACCTCAAGAGATCAGGCTCTGAAACCCTCTTGGAGACAAATGTTACAACAAAGAATATGTATTGTTACAGATGTCCAAAATATCAGGTGTAACCTGTAAATTTTTTTTTCTTCAAAATCCACTTGTCAAGTTCTCTTTTGGGGGGAATTCCAGGATACAGAGAAATGCAGATCTGTTTCCTGCAGGCCTTTAATCTAGGAAGTGACAGGAAAAGCAAAGAGAAGCTTTTTGCTTTAGTGAGAACTGCTGCTGGCAAGCCAAGGCAGGCTCAAGTTGCCGTACAGTGACAGGAAGGGTTTCCTTGATTCATTAGGTATTTGTGTTTGATTATAGGAAGTGGAAACGGAGCAATACTTCACCCTTTTTCTGCCAGCCCTGAAAGAACGAGGATACGATGGATTCTTTTCTCCAAAGTCACGTGCCAAAATCATGTCTGAGCAGGAGAAAAAGCATGTGGACGGCTGTGCAATATTCTTCAAAACAGAAAAGTAAGCTTTTTAAAAATACATTAAACCTGGCTTGATTTAGGTGTGAAAGCTTTCCTCTTACAGGGTGCACAGTAGCCAAAGTACTGTAAACCAAAAGGTAAAAGTTGACTACAAGGCATGACTCTGCCTTGCCTTTTGCTGCTCTGTTCGCCACAGGGCCCTTCTTTTCCTTTCAAACTATCGAGGATCTCTTCAGAAACCTGGAAGCTGTAGGAGGGCTACTATGAGTAAAACCTTACATGCTGCGTGTGCGCGTTTTTGGCAGGTCTAATAAATCCCTCACCTTCTCTTTCGCCTTGCTTAACAGATGCTTCACCCCTCTAAGATTAATCTTTAAAAGATCTATAAGCTGTTCTTCAGCTACTAAATCTTCAGGTATTAAAAGAGGTGTTACTGCCAAAGGATCACAGAGGATTCTCTGCTTTTATGGAACAGAACACTACATTTGAATACCTTGTCCAAAATGTTCTACACTAAAACCATCAAACTGGCGGGAAGGGAGGAGAGGTGCTGGCATTCACGCTTCTCATTCTATAAACTGCTCACAGGTTGTACCACACTGAGAATCCCACTGAATATTCCCTCTGAACAGCTTTCAGTAATTAGAGTGGAAATTTCACAAAGCTTCAGCTCCCTGTCAGTGTTTCACTGCTTCCAGAAACAAAAATAACACTTTTCAGATCATGTATAAAGACAACTCGACTGGTTTTGAGTAGAGGAAGCATGTGCAAACAAACAACTGATGGTTTTCAAACCTTGTAACTAATCAGGTTGTATAGAGAACTGGTCGTTATCCTGTGGCTCTCACAGGTGAAAAGAGAAGACTAATACTCTTTTTTTAATTTTCTTAGAGCACAAACCAAGCCCCAGGCCTTTCAATAGGCAGCCTTTATCCTGAAGTAATATGGGTTTGGGCATTCTAATTTTAGAAAGTAATGAAAAAACGAATTCACAAAACTAATAGTGGTAGCGAGTGGTTTGGAAGAAGCTGGGTTTTAATAATGCATTTGCCCAAAGTGAAAAGCAAACCTTTAGTTACCATCTTTTCTTAACTTTTCACCCAGAACATGCATGAGGAGGTGTGATAAACCCTTAGCGTTAGAATAGTTAGTGTGCTACGCTTAAAGAAGTAAACGCATTCCAGACCCCAGGTATCTCATCTCTCCGGAGAGGATCTCACTTGCCAGGCCAAGAGCTCTATCCTGACTGGGGGAATATTTCTTAGAAATGCTTTTACATATATAAAATGAGAGGACAATGCCTCACACTGTCCTGGAGGGTCTTTCCTTGAACACAGTAGACTGGAATGCAGGTAGAAGCCATGCCTTTCCCCGTAGCTGTACATCCCACTTGTCCACACATGATTCTCTTGTTCCGTCAGATTTACGCTGGTGCAGAAGCACACGGTGGAGTTCAACCAGGTGGCAATGGCCAACTCTGAAGGTTCCGAAGCCATGTTAAACAGAGTGATGACGAAGGACAACATCGGAGTTGCCATCGTGTTAGAGGTGCACAAAGAATTATTTGGAGCGAGTGAGTATTTCGTTGGTTACTCAGTTCCATGTAAAGGCATGAGTTATTCCAAGATAATACATCTATTTCCAACTTTTTTTTTTCCCCTGGATTGAATCCTTCCATCTGCCCATAGTGATTATATGACGGTGCTAATGCACTGATGTGGAAGAAAGAGATTATCAGGTATCTTTTCATGTCACTTGATTGACTGGCTGTCACATTTACGTTTGATCAGGTGCAGTAGACAGTTCCAACATACTTAAAACCCCTACCCTGCTCTGCCTGCATGTCTGGTTTTTTGATCGCTTGTTGCCAGAGTTCCCTTTAAGGAGCAGAATATTTAACCTGCAGGACTGGAAGGAGCTGCCTGTGACTTTCTGCCCCACCTTTCAGGGCGCTGTTTCTCAGATAAATAGTAAAAGCAGGCAAAGCGCTTCGCAGCACCCAGGTTCATCCTGCGTTCATTAAAGAAGGTTTGAGTTTTTCCCAAGGGAACCATTTGTACTGTGGCAGTTGAGAGTCAGGAAACTCCCTTGTGCCTTAAATATTGCATAGTGATGCGAGGTCAAGCAATGGCTGCTTGAGCAGTAGAGAAGGGAAGCGATTGTAACGCCGTCAGGCTATGCTGGCTCTTTCTTTTCTGTATTGGAGAGATTCAGTCAAGTAATGTTACATAAATGCTACTGATCTAGAAGGAGGTGGTGGTCTGGGTAACATCTTTTTTCCAGCAATGAAAGTACATCCATCTGCCTTGGAGTCCTTAGAAGCCAGACCTCGAACCTTAACAGCAGGGAATCTGCTGAATTCACACCCTCAGCCTCTCCCTGATAAAACCGTGTTTGTTTGTCTAGGTATGAAATCGCTTCATGTGGACAAACAGCTGCTTATTGTGGCTAACGCCCACATGCACTGGGACCCCGAATACTCAGATGTGAAACTCATTCAGACTATGATGTTTGTCTCGGAACTGAAAAATATCCTCGAGAAAGCCTCAAGCAGGCCCAGTAGCCCGACAGTAGATCCTAACTCTATCCCTCTGGTGCTGTGTGCGGATCTCAACTCGTTGCCTGATTCAGGTAAAACTGGGTTTGACTTAATTTTTAACTTACCTTTTTAGAATGTTTGAATCCTCCTTTCCTCTGAGGGCGACGGGGTGGCTTGCCCTTCTCTAGGTGGAGAGCCCGAGTTCCCTGGTTTCGTGTCAGAAAGATGGATGTGGCTCAGATGTGGACAAGACAGCTGCTCCCTAGATTTTCCCTCAGGACGGAAAGCTCTTTTCTGATCTCCTGGGGTGTCTTATTGGTGCTTTGGCTTTTAACGCCAAGGCAGGCATTCCCTGCATGATGTGTTTCAGAGCAACTCCCCGAATCCTTTCCTTTGCAAACAGGTGTAGTGGAATACTTAAGCAATGGCATAGTAGCTGACAACCACAAGGACTTCAAGGAGTTGCGTTATAATGAGTGTCTCATGAACTTCAGCGGCAATGGGAAAAACGGGGCTTCTGAAGGAAGAATCACACATGGCTTCCAACTCAAGAGCGCCTACGAAAACAACTTGATGCCTTACACCAATTACACTTTTGATTTCAAAGTAAGCAGCGATTTTTCTGAAATGGCAGGCATTGCCCTGGTCTCCCCAGGACGCTGCCCCTTAGTTTTCTGACCACGGGTTGTCTTTCCCTCTGTTCTGTAAGTGCTTCATCGCTGGTTCCTAAACTTGCTGGACACTTTTCCTACTGCACACAACCCCTTGATTTGCTGGCGTTTTTAATCTTCCGCTCTGGCCAGTGACTTTAATGAAAATGGATGCAGCGCTTTGACCGCAAAACACCACGCGTTTCTTACCCTAATTCCAGCGCTGTGCCTCTTCCCACGAATTGCAGTCAAGTTGAGGTTGCCGGACGCGAGCTGTGTTCTCACTGTTGTGTTTCTCTTTTTTCCCCTAGGGTGTGATTGACTACATTTTCTATTCCAACACTCACATGAACGTGCTTGGTGTCCTGGGGCCTTTGGACCCTCAGTGGCTGGTTGAGAACAACATCACTGGGTGTCCACACCCTCACATCCCTTCAGACCACTTCTCACTGTTAACACAACTCGAACTCCATCCTCTGCTCCCGCCTCTTGTCAACGGCGTGCACTTGCCTGGCCGGAGGTAGTGGAGCCCTGCCCCTCCGCGGGCACGGACCTGTTCTTACGGACCTGTACAGTTGTAAATCAAAGTATATAGGAGTGAAGTATGGCCAACCTTAAGCTGCTTCTTCAAGCTCCTTTCCTTATGTGTTTAATATGAGATTTTGCACATTTTGGTGCATATTGGTATCATTTGGCACTAGGGCTGGAACCAAAGTATTATTCCCTTTCCAGGTTTTTAATTTAATTTCTTTTTTTAAAAAACTGGCAAGCTTTTTTTTTTTTTTTGTTAGAAGCTGCACTTATAAATGGACAAATGAGATTAAAACCTTGCATATTAACGTATTTCAAGATAATGCTTTTTTCCAGAACGTGGCGAAATGAGCCAACCTTTTAGGAGAAATTAAAACAAAAATAGAAATGCTTGTTTTGTAGGACAAATATTAGAAATACTGTTTGTTTGAACCCAAAACGGAGCCTGAACTCTGCATCGGAAATAAATTTTGCACATTAGAGAAGCACTTAATACCTGACTTTAACTGATTAGCAGTGTGGCCCTGCCCCTCGTCTAACCGATATTAGAAAACCAAAGATAGCTTCATATGTGAGGTCTAAATTGTCCTGATGTAATTCCATTTCCAATGCCATTTCCAGCGAGTCTGCGTCTGTCGAGACTTTGCAGGTCAGCGTTTAACGCCCTGTGTAGATCGCTTGCCTGGCAGGTGCCATGGTGACTTTTATTCAGAGCTTTGAAGACCTCGGTCCTTTCTGGGCGAGATCCACAGGGATCCAAAGGATCTCAGTGAAACGGAGCTGCCTCTCTGCTTCGGCAGGCCAGGGCGACACGCTGTTCCGCAGCACAGTTTGGGAGCAGGACTTAGACATGGTAAGAAATTGCACTCAAAGCGAGCTGTTGCAAGCGTTTGGGTTCCAGGTGAATAAAGAAGTTGCAAATCCGTCCCACATTCCCTTTTCCAGAGTTTGGTTGCAAAGATGGAAAGCTTGGGATTAACTGCTTAGGTGTAGGGTACAGGAAAAAGCCGCTGGACATGACTTTCCTTCTATCTCCAAAGGGCACGTGGAGTAGCTGTGGGAATTCTTTTTCCCTTGGGGGAGTTCCTTGGATGGGTTTTCCTGACCCTAGTTGCCAAATTGCCGTCACATTTTTTGAATACTCTTCCTTTTCCGTTGTTGTCAGTCAGGGTCGAATTACAAAGCTGCTGGTTCATTCCCAGCCATTACTGCTCTTTGGGGGCGTCGGAAATCCTCTTTCCCCCTTTTTCTGCTCCAGGTGGCCAGTTCAGTCCCTCGGGCCTCGAGAGGCTTTAACCATAATGCAGTTTTCCCAAAAATTGGTTGGCTGCTTAATGTTTAACAAAAATGGCACAGAAATAGGAAAAGGTTGTGTCTGTGTTTTTAAGTTTTTCTTTATTCTGCTTTTTTGCTGCTATAAGATTTTCTCGAATTTCTATTTTAAACTTTTCATGCACTTTACTGTTTCTAGTCTCAAAATGTGATATTTTTAATAAATGAAACAATTTTCCATTATGTGAATGAAATTTTTAAACAGATTGAGAGCCTATATTTATGTCTCATTCGTATACTTGCAAGAAGTCTAAATTTAAATTGTGGAATTAGTTTTAAATACCAAGGAGCCGTCTTCTGTCTTGCAAAGCTGCTAAGCCAAGTTGTTTCACTGGAATTAAACATTTCCTTTGTTGTTTTATACATGGGAAATTATCCGGGGGGGGGGGGGGAAACAATTGGACATAGAGTAGAAACTATTCCCTGACTCTTGTTGGGGGCCGGGGAGGGGACGGAGTGGGACAGAAGGGGAAGATCAGAATGAAATGACAATTCCCCATTAAGAGAAGTGCCTAAAACCCAGAGGCGTGTTCTATTGCCTACTCTAAATTGGAAACAAGGTGAAATCCCTGCGCAGCGATTGCTTTGTGCAGCACCAAAAAAGCCCTTTTCTAGAGACGGCTTTTCCTTTAGGTGCAGGTATCTCTTTTTTATATACCTCAGCGCTTGACACCCAGCCGTGGCAGAGGAATTAAAGTGATTGGAGAGTATAGTACTGGAAAGTAGAATAGCATGAAAAACTTAATTCTGTGGACATTACCTTTCTGTCGTCAGCTACTGTACGTTTTTTGGAGGGGGATGCTCTGCTCCGGAGGTGTGCACTAACCAACCCTTCTCCTTTTCCTACACGCATGTTAACTTCGCAACATGAGCAATATTTCCTACCATACTTCACTCCCAATATTTTTCGAGATGTTTGTATAAAATGGAATTTCCGAGTCAGCTACGATTGTATATGAACTGCAGAGGAGCCCGTTTATTAATAAAAAGAAAAACCAACAACAAGCTTTTGTAATGTCGGGGTGGGAGCGGCTGGGGGTGAGACATAAAACACCTTGGCAAACTCTTGTAAAGTGACTTTCCTTTGGTTTCCAACTGGTTGGAGTGTGCTGTTGCAGGAAGGGGGTTAACTGGATTTTCTCTGCTGCGAAACACACTTCCGAACGTCCTTTACACTGTGTGGGGTTTTAAAAGATGTTATTTCAGCAGATGTTGTATGAAACCTCTGGATTTTATAAGAAAGGAGTCTTGTTTATGTTTCAGTCAATGCATAGAACCGGGGATGTTCACCTGCCTTTCCTGAGTCTGGCTTGCTCCTCCTTTTCCTTATGTTCTATTCCCTTCCTAGCAGGAGCAGTAAGGGGACTGTGCTTTTTTTTCCAGCTGGGCAGAAATTTTCGTAGGGATTTTCTGCTTTAAGCAGAGAGCCTCGTGTGCAGGTTGGGATCCCTCTCAATAAACATATGGATCATCCAGATGGCAGCGCTGATTTCCTTTTGCCCCAGATGGAAGCTGAGGGTTGGGTGTTTTCTAGGGGAGAAGAAGTAACATGGAGCAAAATATCCCTGACCTGGAGCAGCGATGGATGGGAAAACCCTCCATTCACTCCATCACTGACCCTTTGCTCCCAGCACGCTGCAGTGCCCTCAGCTGGAAAAGCAAGCTCTAAGCCCTTTACTGCTCCTCGCTATCTTGGGTTTGCTTTCATAAATCTGGTGCCTGGTGTCAGCTTCTGAGCAACAGCACTGCCTACAGTAAGCAGAGAACAAATCCAACCCCCTTCCACGAGCAACTTTTTAGCATTCCGTACGGTCCATCTGTTAGATGCGGGGGTTTGTGTGTGTGTATATAAAAAAGAGACTTTTGTACAATGCAGTTGGACAGTTTGGTCTCCTTATTTCACTGTAAGGAGTGTGAATATTGCATACCTCACACTGAGGCAGGTGCGGCACGTTGGGGCTGAGCCCAGCTTCCTTTTCCACTTGAAAAACTTTGCTCATCCCTTTGCAGCATGCACTGAGAACATATCTCATTTTATCAGCCAGCTTTCCCTGTCTTTCTGAGGTCACTTTAGCCTGCAGAGACATTCGGATGAGTCCTTGTCAGTCCCAACTCCTCGCTGTTCTGCGTTTTATAGGCTAGAAAGTCACAATCTTTGACTCTTAACCTTTTCAGAAGCCCTCACCACTGACCTAGCGCAGCTTTCAAAACTAGTAGATCTGCTTTGTAGCAGTCGAGTAGCGCCATGGGTGGCTGATGCCCCCTGCCTTGCTGGGATTTGTTGCAGAGAGTCCTAAATCCATGTTCACGCTTTCGAGCTCCCGAGGCCCACTTGGCAAGGTGCTGAGCATCTGTGGCTCCCACTTAATGCCCAGCACTGGGCTGTTGGAGTCCAGCTTTCCACATTTACCTTGGGAGGCGTTGGGCCCAAATGACGGGTGAGAATTTGAGACCGCAAACGTTGATGCCGCTTTTTTCTGTGGGGTTGGTCTCAGTTAGATGGTGAGGGGGAAGCCAAAACAGCTTGTTGAAGTCAGAATTTCCCTGTTAATTTTGAAGGAGGGTCAGGGATTTATCCCTGCTTGTTGGTAGGGGGAATGAACCAGGCCTTACTACCTGAAGATCATATTTAACCCCAGACACAGCAGCCGTTACTTCATTTCCACAGTGTGTTTTTCACTGCCTGCATCAAAAGCTCCCTTTGGCAAGGAACTGGGCATAGCAGAGCGAGTGAAAGGTCTTTCAGTCCCGTGTAAAGCACATCCATGTCCTGCATCAGCAAAATCACACAGTTTGCTATGTATCCTCGTCCATCCCTGCACCCAAACCCACTCCAGAAGCAAACCAGCACGCATGTTTTCCTTCTGAGCAATTCAAGTGTTGATGTGCACCACGTTCACTAAAGACCTGCTGAAATTTATATCCTGGGCTGGCCCAGAGCAGCAGTGGGGGAGCCCAGTCTCCCCTTCTCGCCCCATTCTTCAAGGGTTGTTTTGAGAGGACAGAGATTTATTAGTTAGATTTCTTCCTTGTATTTTGTTTTGCCTCTCCCTTGAAAGACAGAAAGGCCCATGGGGAGGTGGGAAGCTGCGGTGTCACTCCTGGACACCCTTACACTGACATTTCAGGGGGGTTGCGTCTCATTTGATGGAAATGGTAACTTCACTTTTAATCGAGAGTGTGCTGGGCTCTCGGATGGGGAAACTGCTGCCTGTGGAGGCCAGAGCCGCTGCTGGCCCCCAGACCTGGGGCGGCTTTCCAGCACCTTCCCAGCCGGCTCCAGCACTGGGTTGGGGTTGGGCTCCCAGGAAAACAGCTTTGGAGTTTGGCACCAGCCCATAGCACCACGCTTGCAGGAGCCTTCACCTGAGATCAGAGTTAACTTGCTCATCCCGTGAGAATAAACAGTAAGGAACCTTCTCTCCAGAGCCACACCACAGTGTAATTCCCCCCCATAATTATACTTTGCAATGAAAAACTCACCAAGAAAGGGAATTCCCATCGAGCAGGGACCGTGAGGCAGGGGGAAGACCTGCTCCCCTGCACAGAGCCAGCCCAGACACAGTACCAGCAATGACTGAGCTAAGCAGCCCTGCCTCAGCTGGGGAAAAGGAGCTACTGGAACATCTAAACTGTTACTTTTTTCTTCTGTGCTTGCACAGCTGGGAGCAGGGGAGATCAGAGCCCATCCAACACCTGCCCACATCCCATAGTGGGACCAGCTTCTCCCGGGAGCCGTGAGGAAAAAGCATGAAACCTTTGCGCAGCAGTAGGTGCCCTGTGGCAAAGCAGCCCAGGGCTTCACAGTGCACCATCTGCTCTCACGCACCCCCAACCCCCCCCATTTTTACACCAATCCGTGCAGGAAGAGCTGCCACAGCCAAGGGGAGAAACACGTTCATAGCTTTTATTGATGGTGTTTGGGACCCAAAAAGGAGAGCGACACTGGGTGCCTGAAGAGAAAGACTATTTGGGGGAGCACGAGAAGGCTCCTGCCCCCTGCCAAAACCCCAAGAGCAGGGCAAATGTCAGCATTGTTCTGTGAATCCCCTCGCATCTTGGCACAGAGGAATAAAGAACCGTGGCCTGTTATTTATCCTGGTATCTGGACAGAAGGAGAGACGGTGCAGGGGGTCTGTGAGGGGGCCGGCACCACCACTCTGTGCCCCCAGCCCACTGCTCCGCTTCCCGTCGCCGCCGTGCTGCTGCTGCTTTTTTACTGGTGTTCCTGTGGGTTTTGGGGGAGGAAAGCAATGCAAATAAAGCAGGGGGAGGAGGGCATCATCCCACCAATGCCTTTGCTACAGCACTTGTCTTTGTTTGGCACCAGGAGTGTCATACCTTTCTGTCAGCTTGTGGATGAGCACCTGGATCCAGGGCGCCTCAGGGGCCACACACACCTTCTTGTTTCTCTTCAGGGTGAGGCTGCAAGGTGTCGAGACCCTCTCAGTCCCACGCGTGACCTCTCAGCCCCTCACACACCTCTTCCCCTACATTTTTCTCTGCAGAGAAAACCCCTCTCGCTCCCCAGCACAGTTATGAGCACAGCCCTGCAAACTCTTGCCATGAGATACATGGGGTTTTGGGGGACTCAGCCTCAGCTCTGTGACCTGTGCCAGGGGTAACCCAAATTAAAATGGGGCTCAAGCAACAGCCTGTGCCTTTCAAGAGTCACCACAGGATTTGGGGGCTTCGAGAGGGTGCAAGCACCCCTGTATCTTTGCACTGGTCCATGAGCCAGCAATTTGCAGGAGTTAGCTCCCAGGCTTTTCTACTTACATGATCTCTTTCCTCCTGCAGTGAATGCCGGGTGGTGTAACGTCGATGGCAAGGATCAGCCCCAAGTTGATGACCTGAGCAGTCGCTTTGATGCACTTGCACCTCATGTTGGTCAGTAGACTCTCCAGTGACAGACCTGTGTCCCAGAGCAGCCCACACCCAGGTCTCGGCCCCCACACGGGATGCAGACGCGACCCCCTGCCCCACCATCCTCATGCCACCATCCCACCCCTCCCCAGCACCATTTGCAGGGACCAGGCTTGCATTAACGGGGTTTGCAGCAGTGAGGAGTGAGGCCGAAGCAAGGCTAATCCCCCGCCCCCCCCCCGGCACAATCTCAAAGCTTTCTCTTTATGCATATGGAGGGGGTTTAGCTTCAGGATTCTAAACCTGAACCAACATTTTATGATTTAAACCTATCACTTGCCCACCAAGCACTGGAGTTCCATGGGAGCCTGGAAGTGAAGCAGCTTAAACCCATCTGGCAAATCCCTCCGGGTCCCAGGCATCCCCATCTAGTTTAGCCACCAGTTTTAAGAGAAAAAATGCAACCTCAAAGATAGGCAAGAGACAAATCTTAAAGCTTAGAGCCTTGGGATTTTGCAGTGGATGACTGGCAGACACCCCAAGGTCACTCACCACCCCCCGGCACCAAGTTGCTCAGGAGCAGGGCCAGGGCCAGTCCCGCTGGCAGCAGCTGCATCCTCACCACTCACTCCGAGCTGCCGCAGGGGCCACTTTATAGCCAGCCCCACCGGGGATTTTGCACGCTGAGAAACGCTGAGGAGGGGGAAAGGACTTCGACTTCCCTGCCACTGCTTCCCCCTGTCACACGTGGCTCACGCTGCCCTTCCAAAACCTCCTGCTTGCCCATGTTTCTCAGTGTGGAACCGGTGGTGCCTCCTGTGCTGCTCCCCACACCACTTGTCCCCAAGCCCCCCACGCTGTCGGAAGGGATGCTGTGACGGTGACTGAGGGCTGCTGTCTTTATTGGACCTCTTGAGTTATGTCCAAAAGGGACAGCCAGCACAGGGCTGGGAGCCGGGGGAAGCAGGGACTGGCATTTTCAAGGGCTTAAATGTATCAAATGCAAAGGAAAAAGGGCTCAGCGCATCAAAGCAGAGTCCCTGCTGCACTGTGGGAAGAGGCAGTGGGATAGGGGATCCAGTTTTGGACTCGGTCCATCTGGCCGTCCTGCCAGTGGCAGCTTCCTCAGCGGACAGCTTCTTTCTTCCTCCTGCCAAAAGCAGAAGGGCAGAGGAACGTGTGACAAGCGGTCCCCAGGGGACGCCTCTGGTCCAGCCAGGACCCACTTTTGCTCAGGGTAGAGGGGGGCTTACAAGTGAGGGAGGTCCTGCAGGAGTTTCTTCACCCAAGGAGCGTCAGGATCCACACAGACCCTCTCCAGGCTTTTTAGCTTAATCCTAGAAAACCACACAGGGTTTCAGCACCATCGCTTCCCCCACCTCCACTGGGGGGACTCGAGCAGCTGAACGCCTCAATGCTTCCCATAAAGAAAAAGAGCACAAAACTGAAATAACTCCGGGAGAATAGGAGGGAGCAGAGGGCTTGTTCCCCTCCAGAACCACTTACATCACCTCGAGGCGTCGGCAGCTGCTGCCCACCGGCCGCACCTCAATGCTGCTGTATTTCCGTGGGGAGATGAAAGCCCTGGTCATCTTGGCACAGCGGCAGCTCAGGTTGCCGTTAGCTTCCAGGAGAGCTGTGGGGGCACAGGGCCACGGCTCATGCGCTACCCAAAACCCCACCACCAGCCCCAAACCGGCTTCTGGTAAATTTTATCTCCTCCCACATTCCCCAGAATCGGCACAGCCACTTGCAAAGAAGCCCCAGTGATGGCAGTAGGATGCCATCTCCAAAATCCTCACCCCTGCCCCCCTAGCATCCTCCATCCCCACGCGTGGGGCACGAGGAGCCTCACCTGCATCCCCAGGGCAGTGCGTGGCCAGCAGCACTCCCAGCAGCAGGGCCACCCGTGCAGCCATGCCAGCCCCAGCCCCAGCCCCAGCAGCATCCCTGTATTTGAGCCGGAAAATAGGAGAAGTGAGGCGGTGCAGGGGGGAGGCCCTGGGGCTGGGCTGGTTTTCACCCATCGCTGTTCCCTCCTGACAGCGCTCGCTAAGTGTGCGGTATTGCCAATAAAAAGCAGCTCAGGGCTTGGCGGGGGCCCAGGTTTCCTGAAACTGGCTCTGTTTCCCCCTTCCTACAAAGCCGTAAAGATACCACTTGTTTCCCCCACTGCTTGTTCTTAGCCCATGCAGCTGCATGAGCCTGGAGTGCTTGTCTCTTCTCCATGACCAGATATTACTCCTTTCTCCTATAACCAGTTTTCTCCCTTCAAGGCACAGCTCAGTCTGAGCTTCAGTGGCTTTAGCTCTTTCCCTCTGTGGCCATTTATTCCCTCACCCAGCCCAGTGACCTCCTGCCATCCCTTGTATTTCCCTATTAGCCTTTACAACTTTCAAAAGCCTCAGAGCCGTCTGCAAACCCCACCCCACCACAAACACCAGTGCTTGGCCATGCAATGCCTTGGCTTCATCACCTGGATCCCCTCAAATCATCACAGAAGGAGACAGCAGGTTGTGTCAGAGAGGAGCCTGGCTACCCACCAGGGCTGCCGAGCCCTCGCTGACAGTTCAGGGCTGGGACACCTATCTCAGCTACTGTCACTGCCTTGGACAAACCTTTCTCTGCTCCTCATTCCTCTGTGTAAAAGGAGTTTGTATCATGGCTGACGCATGCCTGGGTGCTGCCCTCATTCCTCTACCTGACATATATTCAGGTCCACGCTTTATTACCTGTGACAAAATCTCTGAAACCATCAATACAAGAGCTCCAGATGCAAATGACAGCAAATCAAGCTTCAGGAAGGCTATGACAGCGGAGTTTATCAAAACTCTCCTGAGTTTCTTCAAAGCTATGAGATCCAGGGCAAATACAACAGAGGAAAAAACCTGAATTTTATTTGACCTGAGCTCTCAGGGCCAGCCATGCCATGTTGTGTAATGACAAACCCTGACACACGCTCTGTCAGCAAGAGCTTCACATGGAAGAGTCGCAAAGTCATTCCAACAGAAACAGGAGTAGCTCCTGGCAGAGAAATTCTCCACAGTCTATAGGCAAGTAAATAGATGAAGTGTTCATAATTACATTGACCCAGGGACTGAATGCAGGGGGGAACCACCCCACAAACCCGCCACGGGGCTGGGGTCAGTCATGAGCTGCCCTCCTTGCAGCGGCCACCAGCGGGGAGAGACATGGGGCTTTCAGGAACAGGGGGAAGCAATAGCAAAGTGAGGAGCGGCCGGGTCTGCATGCCTGTGCATGATCTGTGCCTGTCTCAGGGCTCTGAGCATCAACTTCCTTAGCAGGAAACTTATTTTTTCTTCCTGTGAAAAGCAGAAGGAGGAGAAACGTGAAGGCAGAGAAAAGTGGCTTCTTGGGGGAGGAAGCTCCTGCCCCAACTGAAAGAAGTTGTGACCATTTCCCCAGGGGAAAATCATCCCATCACTTGCAGGAATGTCTCCCCGCTGACCCCACACTGTGCCAGAAACCCACACAATGATGGAGAGTGGTTTTCCGAGATGACCATTGACGCGTGGTTGCCCTCACAATGGGCAAACCCTGCCTCTGCCATTTTCTGTCCCCCAAAAGTCTTCAGTTATGCAGCACCATGCACAAGAGCACAACCCAGGAATGGCAGTATGGAAACACTGAACAACCGGGTGCTGCTTTGCACAGCGAAGTCTCACTCCTCATTGCCTTAGGAGTGGTTCCTTGACCCCAGCAGCCCCTCCGAGAGGCCTCAGTCCTGCGAGTGCTCCTCAGACCCACAGAGGTGACAAGGTACTGTCCAGGGCTACCTGAGCCAAAGGAGCTTTCACCAAAGCCACTTACGTGCTAGCAATACGCTTCAGTAGTTTCTTTACCCATGGGGCATCAGGATTCACGCATACCTTCCCTGAAGTTTTTAATTTAATTCTGCAATGCAAGGAAAGTTTATGAGCACAACCCTCTCCTCCAGAGGCAGGGATGCCAGCAGCCAGAGCTAATCTACAAGGCTCAGCTTTCCTTTACAGCATCAGCAGATTGTAGAAAGCTGCTTGTGGCAGAAGGAAAGAAAGGACAGTCAGGAAAAAGCAGGATGCAACACTTTCCCATCACTCTTCAAGCCCAGAAGTGACTGAAGACAGTTTGTTCTGTAGATTTACAAATACATCAATGCCAAACACTTAAAGAAATCTTACACCACTTTAAGTCAGGACAAGTAACAAAATAAGGGCTTGACCGGAGATGCTGTTTGCTCTCAGGAGTGGAAAAAACAGGTTACAGCTCATCCTGCCTTGGTGTCAGGGGATGTGCTTTCTCCAAACACTCCCACCAGCACGCTCCCCACTAAGCACCAGCATAAGGAAATCATGCTTTTGCTGACTGGAAAGGCTCATAAAGATACAGAGAGCTCTGGCACATTGGCTTGGGTGCGTTTCCTCCACCAGCAATGACCTGATGTTTCTCAGCCCTGAAGCATGGACAAGCTTGCTGGCTTTAGGGAAAAGCTTTAGTTTTAAGAAAGGGAGAGGAGAAGTGAGGTGGTTGCAGAAGGAAAGGTGCGGTGCTGGCCCCACTGCTCTGCAAGAGCCAGAGGAGAAAGCAGGTTCCTGCTCCATGAGCAAGCCACAGACTTACATGATTTCTGACCGTCTGCAGGTGCTGCCCACGGGTCTGATTTCAAGGCTTTCATATCTTTTTGGACTAATGTAGTCCGAAGTTGTCTTTACGCACCTACAGTTCAGGTTTCCATTCACCTCCAGGATGGCTGAGAAAGAGAAGGTAGCAACTTACAGAGTCAGAGTTATTTAGAGATGCAGCGCCTCTGAATCTCGTAGAGAGCCAAGGAAATTGTCCCTTCCTGAGCTTTCACTGACAACACTTCAAGGATGATGGTAAGAAGCTGTTATTTGTGCCTCTACCTCAGTACCCTGCTCTCACACAGCTCCCAAAAGTTGCACTGAGTCCCAGCAAAGGAGAGCACTTGCGCTCTTCCCTTGGCTATGAGAAAAATCCTGAGCAAAGCAGCCAGAAGGAGTCCCCGTTTCCTCCGGTCCCTTCTGGTGCAGGAGGCAGGTGATGCCCACCCATCACGAGGACCACAGCAGGCTGGGAGCTGCCAGCTGTGGATATTTGCAAAGGCACCAGAAGCTCACCTCCGTGGGTAGAATGGAACATGATCATCACCAGCAGCAGCAGCCATGGGAGCATGGGGGCTCCAGTCCCCACCCCAGCCGGCACTTGCATCCTCGCAACAGGCTCAGCCCTCAAATTGGACTGAGGAACTGGGTGAAGAAACACCTCTATTTATTCCAGAGTGTCACGCTCTGACACAAGCAGCAAGATTCAAACTTCAGCAGTCGCATCTGGCCAGCAGACCGTGGAAAGTGGTGACGTAATTTCTCGGATGCTCCCCGCAGCCAGGTCAGAAGCTCAATTTACAATATGATTGATAAAAACCAGCCACTGGGACAAAGTGCATCTTTGGATTCCCCGCGGAATCTCCCACATACCCTATTTCTGGTTAGTTGGGTCTGCACAATTATCATCTTTGCTGCCTTTAGCATTTACCCCTTGACCACAAAGAGCCCAGAATAAAATCGGAGTGCAAACCCTGGGCAAGCAGGGCTTTTTTAACGCATTCAGATATTTACATATTTATTTTTTAGGATTATATTTTCCCCACACTATTTTTGCTATGCCTTACATCAGCAAAAATGCCTCACATCATACTGTGGAAAAATAATAAAGCTCTCAGCTGTCTCTTTGCACTCAGACCCTTCAAATCTCACACCTTGCTGGAGTAAAACACTCAGGAAATCAAGACATGACTGAGACAGCAGCACCAGTAAAGAGCAAACTATGCTTCCATCTCTGCCCATTTGTGACTAAGAGCTGACGTGCACATTCATCCGCAGTGACTTTCTTTGCGCCAGCAGCCTGAGAATGAAATGCAGGTGGATGCAGAAAACAGAAAGGCAACAGGGCTGGGATGGAGTCAGGGATTTGTGAGTGTGAAACCCGAGATCTTCCTGGATGGTACTGGGGCTGGAGGGACAGGGACTGCAGCCCTGCTCTTTCCTTCACAAACATTGCTCTATGCTATGTCCAGAGTGTCCTTTTGTAACGTTGGGATCAAATCCCCAGGAGGACACACAAGGAGCCATGGGGCAGCACCAGGGGCTGCTTCAGGGCTCTTCCTATTCCACGCCATTTAGTAGCCCATTACAACACTTTGGACCTGAAATAGTTGGGGCTTAGAAGTGTCCTGCCTGCCGTTTAAGGAAAAGTAGTTTTGATTGCATTATCAGCTCAGAGGCGCAGCGTGCTACGCAGTTGGCAAGCTGGTTCTCCATTACTTGTGGCAGAGATTGTCAAGTGGTGGTGGGTAGACTATTGACACCAAGTAGAGTCTCTCCCAGAATGAGCCACTGAAGGATGAAAGCCACACATTTTGGCACACAAAGAGTTGGTCCTGTAATGTCAACAGCTTCAGCTCTCACATGGGATGTTCAAGGGCCACCGCTGCAAAGTCACAGCGGCACCCGTGCTCACGGATTGTAGCGCAAGGGGGGCTGCCCTGAATGAAGCAAAGTCACCAGCCGGGAAGCAAAAGGAGAAGGGGACACACGGCCACATTAGCGAGGCAAAGCGGAAGGAAGAGGGCAGAAGAAAAATGATGTGGTTGTGTGATATGTTGTACAATGTTGTAATTTGGAGCCTCCAGATCACATCAGCATTTTATAGAGTAATAAAATAGTAAACTAAAAAAAAAAAACAAACCTCAAAAGTCTTCCACTCGAACACTAAGATACACATCTTTCTTTTACAGCTCTTTCCTCTGAGATAGGTCCAGAAGTCTTGCGAAGACCTTGTTCAGGAGATAAAGGTCAAAAACAGACAAGCAAGGATTTTAAGTCCCTGTCATAGAGAAGCCAGGGACAATTTCCACAACCTATTTTGGGAATGAAAGCCTTGCTGCTATCACAGTAGAAAATGTGATGGCTTTAAAAGTGGCTTTTGCTCAGTACTCAGAGTTTTCCGTTTCCTTGAAGACTTATTCAAAGGAGTCCAACCTGTAACTGGTTTAAGTGGTTTGGTGGGTTGTGGCAGGGGTCTTCAAAGAAAAGTCTGGAAAACAGTGGGGAAGGCAGCAATTTACAGGGAGAGCTGACTGGACACCTATTCAAAGTGATTTGGAGGCACCAAAAAGTTTCAAAGTGCTTCTGAAGTTCATGACTTGAAAATGATCCTGCTTCTATAGCTGAGGAAAACAGAGGGAAGTGAAAGAAACTTTCCACAGAGCTGTGTGTCAGAGAGAATGGAGTTAGGGCATGCAGACAGCACTCCAACTGTGGCTCTTCCACAGCTGAGGGAAACCAACACCAGTGCTGGTAGGATTTAAGGAAACTGGTATGGGAAGAAGCTGCCCCTGCGACACATGCAATGGACAATACAAGGTAACGTCTGAAGGAGATCATGCCCCTGATCTGTGGCTACAGTACAGGTGTCCATCTCCTGGAAAGAAATGGAAGCTACAGGAGTATAGTTTGACTGGATGGATTTAGAGAAGTGGCTTTAGAAGCATGCTGGGCCATCAGTTTGGCCACTGAGACCTCATTGTTAGCCTGGAGCAGATGTTTTCCTCAGACCTATGCAAGATTCCAGGTGCTTTCACTGAGCTTGTCTCCCCTAGTGATGTGCTGCCTTGTGCCAACACGTTGCTTTATGGCTGTCCTCATAATACTTCTTCCGTGACAGTCATGGTGCTCAGTAACTCACTTTGTAGCCGGGATGAAACCCACTCAACCCTCCAGGGGAGACAGGAGGGCCTCCTCTTCATTATAAGCACTGAGGAAGTTGTACCGTCTGCAGAGCTGGCCTTGGCAGGAGTGCCCCTCCAAGCAGGTCAAGTCAATGCCACAAGACAAAATACCATGCTCATCCTGTATCAGCAGCAGTTCCCTTTCAGACCTGCCCTCTTGATTCATATCTAGATGCAGATTTTCATAGTGAAGCCCAGCTCTGGCTCCATCTCTGAAGAGATGTGCTTGGGTTTCCTCCAGGAGACCGGGGCAGCTGGGTGAATCCCCACTACATTGCCCCCAAAGATCCACATTTGCCTAACTGGTCCACAAGCTGCTACAAGTTTCTGCTTCATGTAGGAAAGGCAAAATAAAAGTGGACACGGCAAGAAAGGAGAACTTGACAGAGATGCTGTAATTCCAGGGTTTCTGAATTACTTTGGTAGGAATCACAGTGGTTTTGCTGTATGACTGCTGTGTAGATTGACAAACACTGTAATGTTTTCTCAGGAAGGAAAAGCTTACAGTCATTGTGGGCAGCTAATACTGTGCCTACCAAGTGGTAATTCTGAAAGGGAGAAGCAGAGTGAGGATCTAGCCTGCAACCATGCTTAAGCTAACCGCTTCCTGGATGCCAGTAATTGAGAAAAGTGACCCTCACATACAGATCCGTGAACTTAGCCGGGCCAGCATCAACTGACGCACATTAGAAATCTAATGTGAACTAATGTATATGTGTCTACATGTTAGTAATCTAATATCTCTATGAGGACAGGTTGAGAGAGTTGGGGATGTTCAGCCTGGAGAAGAGAAGGCTCCAGGGAAAACTTAGAGCAGCTTTCTGTCCTGAAAGGGGCTCCAGGAAAGCTGGGGAGGGGCTCTGGATAAGAGTACACAGACAGGATGTCAGGAACAGTTTGAAACTGAAAGAGGGGAGGTTGAGATAAGATCTTAGGAAGGAATATTTTGCCATGAGGGTAGGGAGGCCCTGGCCCAGGTTGTCCAGAGCAGTCGTGGCTGCCCCATCCCTGGAGGGGTTCAAGGCCGGGCTGGATGGGGCTTGGAGCCCCTGATCTAGTGGGAGGTGTCTCTGCCCAGGGCAGGGGGTGGAACTGGATAGGCTTTGGGGTCCATTCCAACCCAACTCATTCCATGATTCCATGATTCTATGATTCTATGAAATATCCTTAGAGCTTATGTGTTTTTGGCAGCACCTGTACCTTTGCTGTCAAGAGTTTGGTTTGAGTAATTATTTCTGTTATTGCTATTGGATTTTAAAATGCTTTACACCCACTGGATCCTTCCCATGGTACCTAAATCAGAAGCGTACAAAAGTGATGCAAATACCTCCTAAAGGCCATAGAATAAAAGACACGCTCTGCTGCATGGCTTTGCTGTGCTTCTGCAGCCATTAAACCACTTAAGAACATGTCATTTAGTGGCATCAAGCCAAGAAATCCTCAGGCTTGTTCAGTCACATCAAAGATTTCCTTGAAGACACTGAAAAACAGGTGATAGGAAATGAGAGGGGAGGTAGGAGAGCTATGTGTGGAAAGAAGAGAGCTTCTGCTTTTTAGTAGAGGGAAACGCAGAGGTTTTATTTGCCTAAGTCTCCTCTGAAAAACAAGGACGGAAAACCTGTCACAGCAAGTCCAAACATGAGCAAAGGATGGAGCGGGAACTTGGTCTGTAACAACAAGGCAGCTTTGGACAAGAGTAGAAAATTACCTGAGCTAAGTGGAGCAGGAGGTAAAACCACAAAATGCCTATTCCATGTTTGACCAGGATGAGCAGAAACTTAATCCTGACATAAATGCCTGGCACATCTCCAGCCCTTCAGTGAGGACCTGTGTGCTCTATAAGCAGCGCGTAAGGATTCTCAAGAGGATGCATTGGAGATGCCTGCAGCACACAAACCTCGCAGCTACACTGAAACATCACCAGGTTTGTTTTGAGAGAAAGTGAACTTTCAGCACACCTTCTCCACAACTCACCCAATGCTCCTTGCGGGAGAGATCAAAACTGTTTTTAAAAAAAAAAAATTGCCCCCTAGGAAACCCCAACTGCAGTGAGTTGTCACCACTGCAGTTTGTGGTCCATCACCTGCTTCAAAGACAAAAATATCTCCTGTCAAAACCTAAGAGAGCGTGGCACCCACACCTATTTCAGCACCAATCATTCATCACTGCATGAAAACCCAGGCAGAGGCACCCAGGACCCGAGCACAGTGTTGATTTCTCCTCTGTTATACAAAAATGTGCCTCAGCTGCTTCACGTGGTACTCAGTTTCTAACCCAGGCCTCCTTCCAGCCCAATGGGGATGTTCTCTAGTCCCTTGTGCCTCCTACACCTTGAAAACACATTCCCAAACAATCTATGTTTATGTATCCACATACAAAAAGAACTTCTTTAGCCCTTATCCCTAATGGCCCTTCTCCTGGTTGCATTTTAAGAATCATTTGCTTTATACAACCGGCCTTCCTTTCTTCTAAAAAATTCCTAGCCCAAATCTGCCAAAACCAACACTGACACAAAGACATCACCCCGGGGAAGGAATGACTGACCAGGATACGTGGGTCTTCAAGGGCCTGTGTGGGTGGTCACCAGCTCAGATGCAACTCAGTTTTATTTGTAATCGCATGCAAAACAGACAGTGCTTACTGCAGCAGACACCAGGTATAGAAGTGAATTTCCAACATTCGAGTGCCAAAAGTAGCCAAAGGCTAACAAAATCAGTCCAAAATTAGGTTGTTCAAACCACTTATTGAGTTCACTGCCACTGTCTTTGAGTAAAGGTTCACAGGCTTGCTGGGGATGTGGCATGGGGACAAGATCTCAGTTTTGGCAATACCCAAGCGGTGTGATGAAACACCTGCTCTGCATATCTGTAAGCAGGTGAAAAACTGAAATGGGCATCTGGAAAAATAGGGCTCAAGTATCTGTTTTAGAGAAAGGGAATACGGTAAGGGGGGCTTTGAAAGCAAACAGATAAGGAGGAAGGAGAAATGCTGAGCAAAGAACAAAAGCTCCATCAGAGTGAAAGAAACTAAGTGAAACTTAAGAAATGTGGATTCAATATTCCTGCGTCCCCAGTAAATCTCAAGCCAAAGGACCTCCGCAACGCAGCAAGCAGGTGCTCTCTGCCAAAGGGAAAGCAATAGAACATTTTCAGCAGCATGTCAGAGCATGCCACCCGACCCCAGAGCAGAGACAGTTTCTGGGACATCCCATCCACCCCAGAGATGCAAATAGCACCGAGCAACTGGCAGGAGAAAATCCCCTGACTGCTGTGCTAACTTGCACTTGCCACTAAAAAAACGTACGGTGGAGAAGTACCCCAGTACCGCCATGCTTCTTCACCTTATTTCAAATATGAGTTAATCAAAAATGAACCTAATGCAAAGCAGAGAGGCAGTGTTATTCCTGAAAGGCATGCTGGCAAAGTGGAAAGCACCGTGCTGGTAGGCACAAGACACAAAGTGGGAATGAAACCCAAGGACTTTACCAGAAAGTGGCGTCAGTGGCTCAGGAGCAGGGCCCAGCTCCCTCTCCACACATTTGCATGCGGGCACAGGAACTGGTCTAGACACTGCAGGTGCCACTGAGTGAGCACCGTTAGGGATTTGCATAGAGGTTTCGTGCGACAGTGATGGCTCGATGCCCTTGGCATGGGAGCACATCAATGATGAGTTGAAACGAAGTTGGGCTGCGACAGGAGGGAGCCAATAAATTGCAAGCTGGTGCATTATAAGCAAGACGTGCCTGTTGGCATGGCCTTGCTGCTCTCGTTGCGTAGGTGGTGCATCTTCAACCTGACGTTCTCCACATCTCCACTGGTTGGGAAGAAGGTCTGTTGCTTTTAGCACTTAATTCTTGGGCTAGTGAAGACAAGGTCCAAGTCTAAATTATAATGGCTAGAGCAAAACTTACTCCTGGAAACTCCCCTAGCTTGACCTACCCTTCGCTCTGCAAGATGGGAAGCTTCCCCCACAACCTCCAGTGCCTTTCCCTGGAACAGGAAGGGGATGCTGTAATGCCAATAAGGATGCTCCACTACTTCAGCAGACATGCAATGGGTGCTAAAGAGAAGAAGCTAAATCCAAGTGACAGGATTACATTGCCTGCTTGTCCCGGAGCACCAATGACCCAGGCAAACTCACAGTGCCAGTGGGAGGCTGGGTTTTGAGCACGTCACTGTGGCAGCTCAAGGTTTTAGCTGCCTTCTGTGACTGTCAGCAATTGCACCTGTAGCTGGGCAACTGGGAAAGGGAATTAGGCCCGAGGGGCTGCCAAGATATGGAAGGAGTCATGTGAGCATTCACAATTGGACCTTTGTATGCATGACAAGAGGGCAAGAAGTGCCGAAAATGCCACAGAGGCCAGAAATACAACAAAGATACTGGTATGCAAGCACATTTCCCCTCTGTGCCTGAGGAAGTGTCATCTTGAAGGCACATTTCAATTGACTCAGTTGAATTACATCCTATTTGGGCAACTTATTGAGGCAGACACCTAGCAACAGTCCTACCACCAACCTTCCAAGGAGCTTTATAGTAAGGTCTCCTCTTCTCAGAATTTGACATCTCAATCAATGTAGCTAGAAGCTGGCAGGCTTGGTTAAAGTGATAGTATTTTATTTTTCCAAACATTAGTCATTTCAGTTGAATCAGTAATTAAGCTGCAGAATAACCCATAATTATTATTTCTGGTAGAGCTAAATTTGGTCTTGACCCATTTGGTACTTGTTAAGTCAGAAGTAGCTCATCTTTAGAAAAGCAGCACCTCTTGCCTCCTAGCTTGATACAAACCTCCTCAACCACAACAACCACAGCCTCCCTAATGCCACATCTCTGCTTCACACTTATGGTAGTGACTCATTTCCCAACAAATGTCATCTCTTTCCATACTTTCCGGGTTTGCTTGCTGCAGCATGTGTGACATTTGTCTCTTCTGTTTGCCACCTGCTCAAAGCAGTATTTACAGATATCTTGCACTTGACATTTCCCGTCTGATCGAGTAATGATGTTAAGTTTAGCCACCCTACTTGCGAAGTTCACCAATCACACATGAGGTCCGGCTCCCCACCTCAAAGCAGGGTCTCATCTGATGAAGTCCAGTGTGAGTAAGCAACCCAAAGGTGACAGAAGCCAGTTGAAGGGTTTGCAAATCCACTGTTGCTCACATGGTGGGAGAGCAGAGAGTGACAGCCCCACCTCCTAGGGTATCTCAGTCACATCTAGCCACAGCTCCTGGAGGAATCGCCATGTGCCATCCCTGTCCACCCTCCCCTCTTAGGTGGGCACACACCCAGATACTGAGGGGTGGTGTTTCTGGCTGGGTTCCCAACCCCCGTGCAACACAACACACTCGAGTGTTTCGCTTCTGCTACGGAGCACTTGTTACCCTAACATAGTAGGAACAGACCCAAACTAGACCATCAGGCTTGGACCTACAGCCAGAGCCATTATTTTCATTAATGTTCACTTAATGTTTTGACAGCTTTCCTTATCCTCTTTTAGCCAGACGTCTCCCCACCTCTTCTCCTCGGGGAAGATGCTTTCCCCATATTTCACCCACAAGCCACCATAGGAGTAGTTATATCAAAATATAAAAGGCAAGCCAAGAGCAACTGTTCCCTAGCAGCGAGTAGAAGTGCACATGGTCAAGCGGGGAAATCCAGGTCTTCACCAAAAAGGAACCACTTTGCTGTGACACAAATGTCTTCTGGGGAGATGAGCAGCTCTCCTGCCCCTTGGAAAGCCCCTTCTCAAGCATTTCTCTTGGACCCAGCACCCCTGAATCAGCACTTAAGACGTCAGAGCCTTGAGCATGCTGCTGAGCCAATGCAGCTACCCAGAGATGCTCTCTACAGAGAAGGAGAAACTTGAGCCCAACTTCTGCAACAGATGTAAATCTCGTCAGCCAAGAGAATCGATACTGCAAGGAATTGTCTTGCAGCTAAAATAATCCAACATCAGTTCAGGGGGCATGGAAAGAAGGCTGGTCAAGCTTGGAAGTCATGCTCAGGGCTGGAAGGTCAGCAAACTCTTGTCTGCCTGGTGGAAATGGGGAGGCGGATGAAAGGGCAGCGCACAGGGAGAGAAGAAAGGCTTAGCAAGAGGCTGGGAAATGAAACCAAGAAGCATAAACCCATAGAAACCATAAAAACTGCTTTGATCTTTCCTCAGCTTTTATCTTGGTTGTAGCTTACAAAACACACCCTGAAAACTAATGAGGCCTAAAAAGTCACATCTGTCGTAGGGTTCAGCCTTGGGCTGGATCCAGAATGTCCCTGAAGCTATTTGTGCACCTCCCTTTCATATCCTATCTCCAAGCTCTTCTCAGCATGGGGATTTATTCCCTTAAGGTTTGAAACAGCCATTACAGTCCCATCTATGTCAGCAAGGCACCTGGACTAGCATGCCATTAGCAAAGCATTGCCCAGTCTGAAGACCCAGTGTTCAGCTTCTATAGAGAAAATGTCCTTATCAGGGGCTTTTTCATTCTCATTCCTGACTCAGCCTAGTCCCGTCCTTTAAACTGAACACCCACTGCAGGCTGCCCCATGTCTGCTGTGCTTCATCATCCCATTTAGTTTTTCCAGAAGGGAACAGAGCTCATGCCCTTGAGGACTACTCTGTACAATGGAGCACAGCACTGTAAGCAAAGATACTGGGGATGTTTTGTCCAACCACCAAAAAAAACCCAAACCCACTCGACCCTAGCAATCCAAACTGAACCACTGATGTAAACGCACCTTAAGATCAATCCAGCCCAAACTGCCTCATTCTAGCAAGCCCTGAGCTCTTTCTTCATTCAGAAGCATATTACACCTGCAAAAAAGAGAGAGCAGGAGCACGTTTTCTCTGTCCTTTGGACATGTGAGAAGTGGGGCAGGGAGGGAGAACGTTAGTAAGCTAAATGATGGCAGGGGTACAGCACTACAGCTATTTGCCACAAGCCTGCAGGAAAACTCTGGTGTCCCTCTTTACAACTGCTATGTTCATCCCACATTTGAACACCACTCTATTTTTACAGCAGGACAAGAGGGAATGGCCACAAGCTCCACCAGGGGAGGTTCAGGCTCGATATAAGGAAAAAATTCTTCACTGAAAGGGTCATTAGGCAATGGAACGGTCTGCCCTGGGAGGTGGTTGACTCGCCTTCTCTGGAGGTGTTTAAGGTGCAGGTGGATGCGATACTGAGGGGCATGATTTAGAGACTGGTGTGAATGGTTGGACTCGATGATCCAGTGGGTCTCTTCCAACCTGGTGATTCTATGATTCTATGAATAGGCATTACTATTCAGAGTATAAAAACCCCACAACGTACAAAGGACTGAATTAGCTTCTGAAGAAAGGTAAAGTGACCGATTGCGAAATACCCTGGCTGTGCAGAGGAAGATCATGTAGCTTGTCGCATCATAGCCACATCACTAATTTTGTTACTACAGAAGAGGAGCAGCATTCTGTGAGGCATGTTCTGGGTTTTTTGAGGTTTGTTCCCACTGTAGAAATGCATGCAAATAAAGGAGAACCCAATGTCTCATCACGTGACTTCACCTTCCTCTTCTGCAAGGTACAACCCATTGTGAATTGAGATGTCTGAGTCAGCAGTTGTCTGCATATGAGAAGATCGTACCTTGTACTGGAGAACCTAAGGCTATGAAGGTTCAGCAATTATCCTAATAGCTTAAAATGATCTGAGGATGTTGTTTTAAAACATGGAAACATACCATCATTGCTTTTTGGGGTATACAATCATTACAGCTGACTTCAAACAAACACCTAACAGAAACGTCTCCTAATTCCAACCCCTATCTAAAAAAAAAAGAAAGAAGGCAGCTGCACTGAGAAGCCAAAATATTGTAAGGAGCAGAGGAACTGGTCAGATTTTTGAAACCAAAGGGGTACCCAGGTGCACCAGACTGCAGCCAGAGTAAAGGACAAGCCCTTTAGAAGTGTGTGCTTCCCAGGAGCCACACTAGCTCCTTGCAGACTGGAACACACATGCAGCTGATGCTGACATGATAATACACATTTTCTGACAAGGCGTACACTTATGGCTGAACACACATGGCATTGCAAAATGAAGATGCTAATTAGGGTCAGTACAAAGTGAAAAGCTTATCTGGAAGTTCAGGGATAAAAAGTGGGTATAATGGTAGTGTCTGCCAAGCACTGCTGATGGAATCGTTCAGTTTTGGTGCATCCATTGCACAATTCCAGCCCTGCTGCCTTTTTGAAGACTTAGCAAGGCATTTAGACCTGTTGCATTTCTCCAATTTGGTAAAACGAACCATTCAAAGCAGTCAAAAGCCAGAGCTACAAAGATCCAGAGGCAAAGGCAAGCACTGAACATGATGTTGTTCTAAATACTTCTTCTGCCTGTGTGGATACTTGCACAGGTTGTTTTCCAGGGCCCAGAACAGAAGGGAGCAGGCAGTGAGCAAGTGTGTGCACCCTGATGCCTCCTGGTGCCTCGGGGCATAACGGAGATGCTGGCATGGGTTTTGAACAGGGCTCCAATGAGGGAAAACCCCCTTCTTGAAGCAAAAAAATATTAAATCTCACCAGCTTCCTAATAGAGGGAACATCGATAAAAGTATGACTTGACTGATACATGAGGGAAACTTGCTTTCATCTGTTTCACTAAATATTTCATCTTTTTCTTGCCTGCCAAACACACTCTATAGATCATACACAAGATAAAACGCTCCCCCCCTCCACCTGGATGTGTCAGCAAACAGTCTCTTGCTCTCCTTAGTTTGCTGATCCCCAGTGAGGCTGTATGGAAGGCTTGAAGAAAACTACAAACAATACCCTGCAGAAAACCAAAATTCTTTAAAATATCTGCTATTTTGACAAACACATAAACCTTCCTATTTTTAGAGTCTCTTTTCCCTTGTTTGCACAACAATCAAAAAAGCAAAATTGCCAAAGGGCTGTAACATTTGTGCCTCCCATGAGAAAAAAAAAAAATCACAGTTCAGAAGGGCTGTGATACAATTCAAGCTCCTCAAATTTATCTGATTATCATCCTGTATTAAAGTGCATTTTCCAATAAAGTGAGGTCATCTGTTGCACGTTGTCCTGGCATCAGACAAATGGGATGGGTACTCAAATTGAGTTTAGCATTGCATTTCAGAGCCAGATTTTAGATTTACACTTTGGAGAGGAGTCCTATCGCTAGCAGGTTGGTTTGAATCGTTTTTTAATCTCCCTTCTCTGAGGGGTGCTTGGTTGTTGTTATACATTTCATTCCAAGTAGGTACTGCTTACACTCCTCTTTCACATCTGAAGTTGTGACTTTACTTTTAAGGGGCAAAATAAACCCAGAAATGGTAACTTGAACCTCAGCATTATGTTCTTTCTCCCTGATGTATATGTGTATCCAGTAGGAAATGGCAAAGGGCCATGAAGATAGTCTGGGGATTTAAAGATCTGAATCTCAGCTCATAAAATCCAAGTCTAAAAAGATTTACACTTGTCATGGCAGAAGTAAGCACTCTAAAAAACCCAAAAGCATCAGCTAGGTTCTCACTTTGCATTGGCACCACAGGACTTGTAAAGCACATGAGGAAAAAAGCTTCTCCATTAGTTTTGAGCCGTGTTTACCATTTTATTGCATTGCACTGACGTTCGGGCACAGCTCTTGCGGCCGAGTACTTTGTGAACATATGCACTGATATCCATATTTCTCCCCTCCCTTCTTACAGGAAGACATTTAATCCAGCTTAAGGGAAGAACCTGAGACTGAGTGAGACAGGCAGCCTAGGAACTCCCTGTGGGTAGGGTCTGGTGGCAGATGCCTGGAGAGGAGTGGATGTGCAGATAAACACACACAAAAACTTCTGAATGCCTTCTTTCTAGAACCTACACGTGTCCATATTCAGCAGTTCTGTGAAAAGCTCCTCTAGGCTCAGCACCGCTAGAGAGCAGCAGACACCAGCACCTCGGATGGCAGTCAGAGAGTAGAAATGGAGCGGGAAGGGAGATTTTCGTACAGCCCTGATCTATCCAATTGTCCAGGTCATAGGCAGAAGATCACAGTCAAAGCTGACCGACAGTACAGGAGAAAAACTAACATCTTTGTAGGCATTACATGTGCCCCCTCTCAGCACAGAGTGCTTTTCTCCACTGCTCCCCTTAAGAAAAGCAATAATTAGAAGTATTTATGCACCTTTAAGTTTATTTTTCCCCCAGTTTTTGTTTCTGTTAGGGACTGAGGAGCAATAGAGTCAGAGCTGAGCACAAGTGGGTGCTGCACAGACACTGGGGTGCCCCAAGGAATGGGCAAGGAGATGGGAAGCAGCTGAGAAGACACATGCAAGCAGGTGTTGGATTGGGAATGAACAGAGGAAACACAGGCCATATAAGGGAAAAGATGAGATAAAATAGGGGGGCTTCCTCCTCCTCTCACACAACACACACGTTTGGGCTCTTTGCTCAATTACCAGGCACGAGCGGTAGCAAGTCGTGGAACTGGCTTGTCTTGATGTTCTGCAGCAGAGCACAGGGTAGGTTTTTGGGTGGGGAGAGGCATCCTGGAAATCTAGAAATGCAGGTTAGACCCTACAGACCCTGAAGCAACATAAAGGAAACTTCATCTGAGGGAGGATGGAGGAAAAGCAGCATAGAGCAGCAGTCACCTTGAAAGATGAGGAGGAAGGTTTTCCAAGTCCAAAGAGTTACTATTAATATATCTAGAGTTTTTCTAGAAGCATAAAGATGCAAGTTTACATGCAGTGCCTTTCTTTTACATGTATACCCACTATATTCCTGGCTAGAACGCTTGTAGGTTAAGTAGTCCTAGGTGGAAACACAAGCATCACTCCTGAGCTGCACACCTAGAAACAGCTGGAATCTGTTAGTGTCACAGCAAGCCAGTGTGCTGCATGGAGAAGTAGAGAAACACTACATTGGCTGAGGCTTCCCACTGGGAGCAGCTGGAGAAGCAGAGCACAGGCTGCCTGCTTTGATTGCTTCAGTACAGGATGTCCCTGAATTTGTGTTGAAGTGTTCAGAGTGCATACGGTTGCGATTTCTGTTCTCTGGAATCCCACAGAGGAGCAGTGGTGGGACCAAAGTTTGTGGGAGCTTGAAGTGAACCTATTTCCTAATTTCTCCTGGGGTTTTGCTTACAAGACAGTTTTGCATCCCATAGACACGCTTCCTCTAAGAAAATGTTGGATGCTTATTTGCTACCAGCCAACATGGCCTGCAGTGTAGGACTCCAGACATGAAAGACAGAGGGAGAGACCGAGGAATGGTTCTGTTACCCTAACAACTTGCTGAGCCTGTGATTCTTACAAGAGACTACAAAGTTACTGCAAGTCCTCCATCCAAACAGTTAGAGAGTTGCCCTGTGAAGTGTCAGACACAGCCAGTGAACATGATCTAATATGATCCATCTGCTGTTGTACAGTATTCCTTGGGTTTGTGACAGTCAGGGCTTCCCAGTAAGTAATACAGGCATCAACTGACAGAATAAACCATGCAGTTTGGTACAAACACCAAATCCCCCTGGAAAACTGCAAGCTCTATAAACACCATACGTGTTTCTTTCCGGACAGCCACATGAGGGCAATACAGGAGCTGGGGTAGCGTTTTCCTCAGGTTTTGGACAAACTGCCCCCTAGGAAGCATTCTGTCCCAGGTACCTGTTGATATAACCAGCCTGTCTTACAGTTATTTATCTGAGCCTCACTGAAGCCTGGTTCTTCCTGTTTGACGGTACAACTGGTTATTATTTAAGCTGGAGGGAGTGATACCGGGAAAGACACTGGGCTGCAGGGCATTCAGCTGCTTCCTGGAGAATGACACAACTTGGCATGGAAGCTGGGAGAAATGCATTTCCGCACAGAACACCTTCAAAGTTGTGATTTGTAATACTTCAGAAATAACAGCCAACACAAACTAGTAGTTAAATGATAATTTTAAGCCTTATCCACTTCAAAACTCAACCCATGTCTGTAGGCAACTGCAATTGACCCTCCCAGCTGCTTGATTTGTCAAAGCACACAATGTTTATCTGCCCAGAATTTAATTGTTATGGGGCAAGGAGACCATGCAACTCAGTGGACACCACAGTTCACAGACGATTTACATTGAGCCCTACCTCACCCAAAGCGTTCTCTATACTTGAGTTGAATCAGCCTGTGGAAGTGTTTAAGGTCATGGTGCTAAATGCCATTGGAATAGTTTTGAACTCCCTCTGTAAGCTCTAGGATTGTGCCTCCACTGCTTCAGGTAAGGAGAGAAAGGCTGTTGCAACCTGCCTCCACCACCACTACACAGTCTGTGATATGCCCGAGGGCACAGCCCTACTCCAGCTCTTACACAGCTCCAAGGTGAGCCAGCTGTGTTTTTTCCTCATTGCTTTCTTTTCAGACTCCCCCAAGACATCCTCTCAGATAGTCAGCTACAAACCCACAGAAAGGAGGCCCTGCCTGCCTCTCTTCCTTCTTCTTCTCCTTTACCCTGGATAAATCAAGGTGAAGGTGCGAGTCTGATTACACATCTGTGTCATGCTCCCGAGCCATCACCAGTTCCACCTCCTCACAGGTAACACCACAGCTATTTGCCCTACCCAGCTGATATTTCCTCAGTTTCTGAGGTCCTGAGCTATCTTCTGAATCACTTGAGCTATCAGGGTGTTGGCACAAATAGCAGCACACTCACCCCTTCCTCCCCAGCATCTCCTAAAGTTAGTCACCACTCTGCCTCACCTCAGACTAACCTGCAAGCATGAGCCCATGGTTCTACCCACACCTGCAGAAACCCTCTTCTTTTGAAGCACAATTGCTCCCAGCTGTTCTTAACCAGAATAAGCGCTTTCATTTCAGGGTCATGACAGAAGCCCACCACACACCTGTATAATCAAGCTGAGAGCACATCAGGAGGCCCTTTGCCAACACACAAGACCTGAAAGACAGAGGAAACAACTCAAACTCATTTTTCTTCCCCGTGTGATACCTCCCAAGCAGCAGCAGGCAATCACAGGACACACAGTGAATGCCTTACACCTCTGTAACTGGGTACAGGACACCATGGACCCTTCAGAGCTGTCTTTAAAGGAAGAGGAGTCACACAGGAATCAGCATCAGGCTGGACAGCATTATTTTAAAAGGCAAAGGAGGAATTCTGGTCACTAGCTCGTGCTGTTTGACCCCTACCCATGCTGATGCCGAGCTGAGTCACTGGTAAATGATGGAACCCGAGCTGAGTCACTGGTAAATGATGGAACAACAGCTACCTGGCTCGCCACACTGCTTCAGGACACAACCCCTTCTCTCAGTGTGCTTTCTCATTCCCCTTTCCTCAAACTCTGTCCAGTTTCTTTCCCTATTAAGGCAGCAACACCAGACTTGGGATGTTCAGTTTACTAAGATCAATGCAGTAACTTGCCTCCAGCTTGTGGTGATCTAATCAAAATGTAAGCTTTATACCATCCTTACCTCTAACAAAACACAACACTGCCCAAAGCCTCTTCTATACTTTGCATTGCAAACACACTATGAGATTTTCCATCTTCTCCATAATACCTTTAGTACGCACGGTGGGATTGGGCTCATGGTTGGACTTTATGATCCTAGAGGTCTTTTCCAATCTTCATGATTCTATGATTTTACCTTGCAGCAGTACATGGGAACAATGGACTATTTTAAGTCTTTATTTAAGCCTGAATGGATTTATTTGCTATCAGCAAAATCTGCACTCTTCATCACAGCCTCAGATGATTTTCACTGCTGAGGTCTGGTAGCTTTTCCCACGAGGCTGGCTCCCTTGTTGCACTCTAAAGGATCCTTGCAGTTCATATCTGCTTTGAAGAGCACAGAGGAAGTTGTGGTTTCCTTTAGAATTAGTAGTAAAAAGCCACATCTCCTTCTGCCTTTTCCCTTGGGAAGGAGCCTGGGACCTGTCAGCAACTTTGTAGACATCACTGTTTCCAGAGCTTATGCAATCACCAGCAATATTATCATGTTTGTGAAGTTACTTCCAATTACAAGTACTTAAAATGGACATAAAAACAGTCACTGTCCTAGCCTAAATCCTCTGTGCTGCAGACAACGTTTTCAATGAGAAAGGCAGGTTGGTTCAAAGACACAATGGGAAAGTTTTGTGCAGAAAAAGTAGGATCCTGGGCAGTAACAACAGAATATGGATTTTCCAAATACAGAACTTTATTCCTCCTCCAGAGTCCAAACAGCCACAGCTGGTCCCCAAAAGCCAGAAGACCCTGTAAGAGGGTAGCAAGTCTTTTTCCCACTTGCTGCTTTGTTTAAACAATCACAGCACTCAAATAGACATTGCAAGCCCTCATTGTGCTTTGAAATAACTCAGAGAAAAACACTGCTTTTCCCCTCTCCCTTCTTGTCCCCAAGCTCCTCAGCTCTAATACTTGGTTGGAAAAGCTACACAGTGTCAGACTCATTTCTCCTCCCCACAGTCAACATGAGGGTGACGCCAGTTTCTCCGGTGGTGCTGCTAGCTGATTTTTGGCTCCCTGGGGCAGAAGGGGGTGGTTTGTGACCTACTGGCAGTGCACTGCACAGCCTTTACCTGGAATGCTGTGTCCTGCTAGACAGGGACCTCATTTGCAGGCAAGCTCACTTCAGAGCCTAGTGGATCAGTCCATGCTCCCACCATGGGTTTGGCTGGGTTTTAAAGTTCTGGGTAAAAAAATACAAGCTACCATGAATCCTTAATTTCATCTGTTTCTCATTCTTAAAAGCCCGACTCCTTCTATCGCCCAGCTCCTACTTTCAGACGCATCCAGGGATAGCACATTACTCACCAGCCCTCAGTGAAGGGAAAGCAACTATCCAGCTACAATGTTTTGGACTTCTCAAAGGAGCAGGACAAGTTCACAGGTTATTCCTTCATTGAGATGAAGTTTGGAGCCCTTGAAACAGTAATACTGCCTCTAGGAAGCTTTTAAGATGTGACGGTGAAGAAGTACCTACAATTCACTGGGACCTTGGAGCCAGAACTTCAGCAAGTCTTTTGAAATCAAACACAGCAAGATACATGGACTACACTTGTCTACATGAGCTTCACTGGCCTGTTCACCTACTTCCTCAGGTGTATACTGGCTCTGCTCCTTCCTCCATTCAGTCTTTTCCTACTCTTCTATTTCAATTTGTACAACAAGCCAAGTTTGGCACACAAACTAACACATCTCCCCCCCAAAACAACAAAGCAGAAGAAATAAGCCAGAAGCAGCCCAAAAAGCTGTTTCTATAGACTCAAGGCAGGGCTGCAGCTGCTCTCCCCAACATATGCTTTGCTTGCTTCAACAAAATCAGAGAAAACAGACTCTTTCCCCAAGATCATCCTTTCAACCATTCAGAAAATAGCTGTATTAGCTAAATATCAACTCAACTCCTTCTGAGACAAGTTGTACCGACACCAACAGCCTGTGTCCTTCAAGGGACAGCATATGCTTGCCTTACCCTCACACTTGAAACCACACAACTGATAGAAAAGCTCACCATCGCATAGCCAAATAGGATCTTCTAATTGCATCCAAAAAGAGATGAGGTCAAGGTGTATTTCTATGAATAAAAAAGTTTCTATTCAAGTTAAAGAGCAGCCACCAGCATAATCTACCAGTAAAACAATTGGTAAAACGTTGTCTACTCACATATTGAAGACTAACGGCCATCAGCAGCTGCGAGAGGAGAATGAAGCAAGAGTCTTGTCATCTCTGCAGCCAGATTGTGCTGCACAGCCACATTCCCAGAGGCCTCTCTGCTAAGAAATGTGGCCACCAGCTTTCCTGCTATCAGCAGAAAGCTTGCTGCAAGGGCAGTCCCTACACCTGGGCTTGGCTAGGAGTTGGTATACTGCCCAATTCCTTGTAAAGCACTCCCACCTGGGAGCCAGGGAAGGGAAAGGATGCTTGATTCCATGTGTCCTTCAGCTATCCAGTGATAGGCAGTGATAGGAGAATATGAGCTAAGACAGAAGGAAGACAGAAGAAAATTAATGACATTTTACCCCCTGAATGCTTCCCTACAGGCTTCTGTCATCCCTTTCTGTGCACTAATTTCCAAGCTTTAATTTTACAAGCTCTGATTGCTGCATTAGTTTGCAGAAATCCCTGACTATGAGAGGAGCATGTGTTTTTTCTCGCCTGGAGAATCCATCACATGGTCCCAAACACTGGGACACAGGAGTTACACTGTACTCTCCCTGCCAAGGGCAGGGCAGTACTGGGCATTCCCTTTGAAGTCCATGGAGAGGATGTCAGGGGAATTCTACAAGCACACAATGAGTTTTCTTCATCATAGAGGAAGCCACTTCCATGAAGCAGTACTGAAGTGGGAACATATTTCCAGAAACCCTCAAACGTCTCAGTAAATCCCTGTTGTTTTCAGAGGACAGGATTTCCCTTTAATTTATGTTCTGCTGCTCTCTCCCCTCTTTGTAGCAAAGCTTTTTCGCACGTGTCAGTCCCTCAAGTCAGAAAGTACTTAAACATTAAATTTGTGCTCAAGGAACCAAAAAAATCCAGGATTAACAGGTTCTCCGTTCTCCTTTCATTCTGCTTACATGTTCCCAGTGACCCATTTTACACAGCCTTGAGGGGTTCTGCACTCAGATTTCTCCTAGTTGTTAGTATTCCCACATGTGAGGTCTGAGCTTCTTTTTCCCTAACCACGATAAAGAGGACGCAGTTTGCAAAAGGAGGTTTCTCACTATTCCAGCCACTCTGTGGCAGGCTACGAAGCTCTGCAATAATGCAGGAAGAAACAGAAAGGGTTCAGATAATTAAGACAGACATTAAGTACTAAAAGAATTCCAACTGCCCTTTTTTTTTTCTTGAAGTCTAGTTCTCTGAGAAACTATTGGATAAAATATATGACTTTCAGGACATTATTTTCCTTCCCAGCCTCAGAAGGCTCTGCTTTTCTTAGTATGGATAAAACATATCTAAAGAAAACTTCAGGAAGCTCTTCATAGGAAAGCCCTACTGGAGGATTAGTCACGTTCACAGCTACCCACACCTTCAGTGGACTGCTAGGCTTGGATCACGTAGCATTCATCCACAGTGTAATTCCCTGGATAAATGCAGTGCCTCTGTTTAAAGAAATCCCCTCATAGGCTGCATGTAGAGGCTTGTCAAGACTCAAGTGCCCTGCAGGCTGCACTTTGAAACCCCCTGTCCTAGATGATCTATCTGTCAGGTAGGTTCTTTTTCCCCCAGGCTCTCCTTATTTGCAGGTTATTTTCTTCTGTGGAAGTTTCATTTCTGCTGATGCTATCAAAGCTGAACCCTAGGAGAAAGGGTCTGATTTCTATCTGGCCCTTCAATTCCCTAGAGATGCGGTGTGAAGTCAGCTAAGAAATCACTTCCCTCAACATCTATTATTTTCCTACCATTTCTTCTCTAACAGCTTCGCTACGTGAAAGCATTTCCCTGCCATTTCTCATTGACTGCACACAGAAGAAAATATACCATTTCCCTAATCTGCCTTGCCTTCCCATTTCCACCTCACTGTCCCTCAAATTAACCATTTAAAAATTACAGACAGTGATAGCCCTCTCTTTATAGTGTAACCTGCAGCTCCTTCTTCTAAATTTAAGCAAATGGGATGGCTGAGTGGATTCTGTCTGCTACTTCCTCCACTAATAGGCTGTTTTTGAGACTAGCGACAGCTGTCCCTCAGCTCTTTTTCTGTCAAGACATCTGGCACTGTGGGTTTGCCTCTGCATCTCCCTAGCTGAGTATCAGTGTGAGATTGCACCGGAATACCTGTCCTCTGAGAGGCACCAACCCCATGCTTTTTGCTGCAGTTTGGAGCCCAGATGATGATTTTGCTGGTATTGATAGTGCAGAGCATCACACGTGCAAAGTGAAAGTGATGTCCCCTAAGGAGCACTTTGCAGTCACGTTGTCATCTGCTCCGATGAAGAAAGGCCAGCCCACAACACAACTGGTGAGGGGGTAGGTATGAGTGAAGCAGCCAAGCCATCTACAAAAGCTGAAAAGAGGTTTTTGGGAGGGTTGTGGATGTAAACTTGGAAGCAGGGAGGAAAAGGCAGGCCTCCAATCTTTGCAGTATGCTCTGAATAAGGGATTGACTTGGTTTTGCAAAATGGCCATGCTTGAGTTATCAATGTTCTTGAAAGAAAGGGCTTGAAAGGCACCAGGCTGCACTGGGTTGGAACTTTCCCAGCTATCAGCAGTGATTTCACTGTAAACGAGCAGCCCTGGAAAAAAACAATTCCTCCGCAAGGCTGGGCACAGGCACCACTGGCAGTGCAAGGCACAGTATCTCTTGCTTGCTTGCAGCCTTTATGGCTGAGGGAGTAACGGTATTTTGTGGGGTTACATGCGCTTCTGCAAATTTACCTCCAGAGGTGAGTAAGGGCATGTTAATCAGCAACCACCTCTTGTATCAATCACCTTAAAAGTACAAATCCTCCCTCTGAGCTTAGATGTCTGTCCAAATCTTTCTCAGGGAAACAGTCTGATAGCTTAACCACAGTGAGTGCTGGCATGTTGCCATTCCCAAGTGACCAGATAAATAGCAAAGGCACCCTCTGTTGCTTTTTCTGTCATATAGGAACATGTCCTCCAAGGGTTTGCCAAGTCCTGGAAAGTAAAAAAACCCACCATGTTCTTGCTCCCATCTCATTTGTTTCTCTTTATTTGACAAGATGAAAGCATCGCTGTCCTTATCAACTCCAAGCTTTTTGAGAGTTTCAGACTACTAGCAGACACAAATTGTCCTGGTTGCTGAGGTGAAAAGAAATGGAAAGCAAACTATTTGCTACCCCTCTGCTATAAGGAGACAGCAGAGCATGTTGCAACACAACAAATGAGCTCCTCCACAAAGCCAAGTGGATCATCCCAAAGCACGGAATTGGAGACCCAGCTCAAGGTTGTTCCACAGGGCTATTAACTGCACTTGTGCAGCTAGAGTGACTTCACATTTTGCTGGGTCAGGATTTGAGGAAGCAAACGCTAGCATAACAAATGGCTACACAGAGCAAATTGTCACAGCTCCCTGGTATGAGACCCTGTGTTTCAAGGATGGGCTTGGCTGCATGCATGGAGATGAATCACCAGTCACCCTTCACCCTTGAAATTATTATTTTTTTATAATATGCTTCTTGAAATAGTTTATTTTCAGTCCTTTAATGAGCAAGTCTCATGTCCAGAAGCTGTAATTCCTTCTCTGGTCTTGATATGGCACAGAAAATGGCTCCTTCTAAGCCCCTTTTCTCTGGAAATTGTGCTCAAGCTCAGATCTTCCTCCCCTCACATACAAACAAAACAGCCAGCATCACAAGTCAGCTCTACAAATTCTTATGGCTGAAGACAAAATGGTATAGTAGATGTTATCCATTCTACACCTTGTGATCTTCACTTATATCCATCTGCTCAAAACTTTCTGTTAAGACACTAGGCCCGGCTTAAGCTACTATGGGGTATTTCTGCTTCTGAAATGGAAATTAAAAGACTGGCCCAGTCTCAAAGTGCAGATTTGAATTTCAGACTTCCTGAAGTTCAGGAGTGTATTATGACTGTTTTAATTCAGCCTGCAGTATTGTGGGACAGTTCTGCTTACTTATTTGTTCTCAAAAACCTGTTACTAAGATAAAAATTTACTCAAGCAGGCATTTGCAAAACTCTGGTGTTGACTAGGTATTTTATACCCAAAGTTTTCCCTGTGGCATAACCACATGATGTACGAGACCAGAGTTTTGTTGCTTGGGAATCCCTTCAACTCCTTCAGAAAGTAGTGGCAGATGAAGTTGTTTTGCTTCTGGGAAAAGCACATTCTCTGAATGTAGGTAGAAAAACATTGCTTCTATTTGACATCCAATAGCCTCCCTAAACCTTCTCCACTTGGAATTTGAACAGTCCTACTTGAGCAGTATTCTTGAAGGAGTTAGATATAACACACATGCATCATGTTGAAGGAGCAATCTCTGCCTGAGAGCAAGCTTCATGATTACAGCCCAGCCCAGGTTACTGCTGGAAGAGAGAGGCGACCTGCTTCCCATGAAGGTGAACCAGCAGCCAGAGCGGAGGCTGGCTGTATTCCAGATTTATGATTTATTGCAAATGTGTTACAAGAACTGTTGCAAAATAAAGTCACTGTAACTACCTTCCTCCCCTTCTCCAGAAACAGGAAATCCTAGGCACCCTTTAGTGATACAATAAGATGAGGACTAGTCCAGTCCTTTCACCGTTTCATAGCTAAGATGACACTACAAGACCGAGCCTGACAGATGCAACACTGACAGAGGCAGCAGCCCAGGGAAGTGCAGCTTCTTTCACACAGAAGTAGCTGCCTTGCAAACAACCAGGCCAGATTTTGCATGCAGATGTGTGGGGCTTTCCAACCAGGCAGAAAAGTGGCTTTACTCAGCTGGTTAAATTTCCATAGCACAAACACACTTCTCAAAAACCAGCCGCTTGAGGTTTGGTTTGAAGCACAGAGAAGAGGAAGTACTGAAAAGTGTGTGCTGCTGCTAGCTACTTGAAAAAAGACTTTGATCTCCAGAGCTGACGACGTAACACCTCTGAGAAGCTGTACGTTTCACAAAGCATTTTATTTGCCTTTTATATAACAGAAGGCACACAAGACATCAGTTGAGGGATAAGCAGCAGATAGAAAGCAGCCATATACTATTGCTTATTAAGAAAGGAGCTATTTCCTGCTCACAACTCAAGAAACAATGCCAAAAGATATAAACTGACCACAAAGCAGCAACATCAGGTGATGGCCAGCACAGACCTAAATGCTCCAAACACCAGAGCATCTAAAAGATTGGACTGGAAAGATCTAAAAAAAGCAATAACATAAAAGCTCAATTCCCAGTTAAGCAGAAAATGATTTATGGCCAGAGCCCATGTGGCTTTAACCCTCTGAGGGCTGAAACCTATATAGAAAAATTTATAGAAAAGAGGCTCAGTCCTGTGACTTCAGGTAGACCTTTTGTACCAGGTGAATCACAGGGGTATTCAGAAGCCAGGCTTCTATGGCAACTGTGGTCAAAGTCCATTAAATACAGGACAAGAGTTAGTAAATTCTCTGTTAACACAGTCTCTTTCCAACAACTGTGGCAGTACAAAAGAATTGCCAAATAAGCACTGATTAAAGTGTACAATGGTATATCCAGCACTGTGTAAACAGGGTCTCATTTACTTTGCCTTTCTGTAGAAATACAAAGCCATCCTAATTTTCTTATTGAGACTTACATACCAGCTTTAGAGTCTCCTGTATTAAATGCAAACTGCTCAACAACAGTCTTGCAACTCTGCATTTGAGTGCAATTGATGTGCATGAAGGGGTGCATTTCTTCTGGAGGCAGCCAGTCATGTGCGGGTGGGACTTCTAAGAAAGCCCCCAGTGACATCAGCAAGGACAGCAGGGCATAGGTTAGTGCTGAGCATCTGGGGAAAGCCCAGCCCTACAAAAGATGAATGACATCACTTGCAAAACACAAACGCAGTTCACTATTTGCCTTTTAAGAACAGTGTTCTGGTGAAAAAAACTGGCTGAAGATCCTGCCCAGGGCTGTCAGAGGAATTCTAGGAAAAGGGAGGGTGAAGGGTGTTGTCTTGTCTTCCAGTGCTGAAATGATTGGGAGATTTCACAAATTCAGTGTTACATAGTTGAGAGAGAGAAAATGTCCCCACCTGTACAGCAACATGCTACTCCAAAGCGATGGCAAGAAGCTGCAAAAAGCAGCAGTAAGAGACCCTGGTTTTCCCTCAGGTCATACCTGCCAAAGCCAGCTCAAGACACATCTTTGTGGGTTGTCTTCATAAACACCTGAGAAGGCTTCCAGGCTTCCTTCCTATTCCAAGGGCACTTAGAAATACTGGGTACAGAGACCTTTTCCCAGACTGCTCATTCACAGAAAAAGGCTTTCCACACTGCTCATGTCCTCGATATATTCACATTGGTGGCTTACACTTCTCCTGGTAATGCAACACAATGCTCTTGGAGCTGCAGCCACTGCCCACTCTTTCCTTCAGGCCCAAAGACATGTTGATTGCTTTTAACAGCAGGACACATCCATAAAATCACAAACATCCAGCAGCCTTTGCAACTAAAGGAAGTAACAGGACACAGCTGAGCCATTTGCAGTCACTGTCTCAGACTCAAGAGAAAGATCTGACGTGGTTCATTCATGGAGAGAGAGATGATATCCTAAACAAATGTTTTTTAAACCCAGAAACTGAGCAGCAGCAATCTGTACAGGAAAGGCTGACCCCACTTCCTCCCTAACGGCATCCAATTCCCCAAACTTATGCTTGTGAATATGCATCTACTACATCTGCAGCTGCCTGCAGCCTATCTGACCAGTGAAGGAGGAATAAAATGCTCTGAAGGACTGAAATAGTCCCTGGGGAAGCAAGGAAGCAGGGGACAAAATCCAGCACTAGCCCTAGCTCATGATGTGTTTGGCAGCTGAATCTGGCTAGAGGCTCTGGGCTAGTGAGCATCAATGTCCACCAGAACTGAGTTTTTGCCTCCAGGACCACCCTGCAGGAGGAGCTGGAAGAGAGAAGCACTGGAGAACACACTGACATGCAGCCAGGAGCTACGGACTGAAAGCTCTGAGCTAAATCAAACCAGCGAAGCAAAGGTGAAGGATTACACTTGACTGTGGGTGCTCAGGAGTCAAATATTGCTGCCAGGTTACTTGAAGCAAGCATAGACTGTCACAGAGTTGGGACAGCAATGGAAGTTAAGGCTGCTGTTCTTCCTCTGGAAGGAATTAATCCATATTCATCCTGGAGATCAGAGAAGAGTGTGAAGCTCCCACCACAGCCAAGTTCTCATTTATTAAATCAGCTACTAGATGAGAGGATAAGAAACCAGACACTATTATAGCCAACAAAACAGTCCTTAATTATAGCAATGTTTTGTATTCAGCTGCATCCAAAGATACCAGGCGAGACTGCTATATGCAAATGGAAATAAGAGGCACTATATACACAGCAAGTAAGCACACAGCACTTGGTTCACATGTCAAGCACCCAAATAAGAGAGATATTCTCATTTTACAAATGGTATAACAATCAGCTAAATTTCCAGAATTCTTTTGAGCAGCTACTCAAAAGTGTCATGTTTAAAACCCGAGACAAAGATAGGAATCCAGCCTGTATCATCTTTATGCCTTAACTAATCTTCCAGTCTGTAGGAAACTGCATTCCCTCAGCAGCCATCGCTAACAGCAAAGAGGATAGGCCTTTTTCTAGAAAACCATGGCCACAGTATGCAGTATCAGTATGCAGGTAGTATTTAAACAGAGATGTTACAAGCAAGGTCCAACACTTAGCTCAGAATCCCTTCTTCTCCATCCCTCTTCCTTTTTGAGTGCCAAGTTGCATAGCTGCAGAGTGGAAAGACAAATCCAACCCTCCTGCTTCTAAAACTTCCTCTAGAAAACTAAAATAATCCTCAAGGTCTGTTCAAAACTTGTGGAAGTCCACAAATATTCAACCATTTTCTGCACTCACTGCAAATGAGAAAGCCTCAGTGTTGTGCTCATCACTGAAGAGCTCTTGTCTGCACTGACCCTTGTCTTTATCACCTCCTGAATCAGCCTATTTGGAAGAAGGGAAGTGCATTCTCCTTCTACTTGGGTACTTAAGGCATAGTACACTCATGGTACACCCAATAGCCCATAAAACCAGAACGCCTCAATCTTTACCTTAATAGCAAGCAATGGAAATGTAAGATCAAAAGAAGAATGTCTTTAGTACAGTCCCAATATTCTTACATCTGGGAAAAGTTGTGGAGAAGTTAAAATGGTACTAATTTCTAACCATACTCTTGCACAAATCCATGAGATGGGCTCTCTTCAACCAAACAAGGATCTCAGGCCCCAGCTCCTTAGCTCGAAGCCACCCCTCCTGCCAAAGGTCCACACGAGGGATTATTTTCAGAGAACATTTTCTCCTTTAACACAGCTTGGGCAAAGGCATCTCCCATCCAAAGGATAAACACATGTAACAGCTGTCTAGCACTTAGCTATGAACAAACATTTGACATGTTATATGGCTGCATGTTCTTCTCTGCTTGGCAAGACAAGCTACACAGGTTTGCATTGGACCAGAAATCCATGTTTTCATAAGCACTAAAAGCCACACAGCATATACGCACATACAGATCAGAGAAGTATGCGTCATCACCATTGATGTTAAAGAAAACAGCACTTTGACGACTAATGTGCAATTAGAGAGTCTAGGGTGCAAGAGTGAATCACAATGTCCTGAATTGGAAGGAATCCACAAGGATTATTGAGTCCAACTCCTATCCCTGCATAGGGGGATATGTGAATCCCAACATTCACACCATGAGTCTGAGGACATTGTCCCAATCTTTCTTGAATATTGTCAGCCTTGACACCATAACTGCTCCCCTGGGAGCTGTTTCAGTGCTCCACCACCTTCTGGGCGAAGAGCCTTTTCCTAAAGTCCAACCTAACCCTCCCCTGGCACATCTTCCTGCCATTTCCTCTGCATTCCTTCTTTTTGCAGCAGGTAGAGAATCAGGCCTTCGCATTCCTTGGACAATATTTACACCACTTCTTCATACAGAAATGTTTAAACAAACCAATAGCACAAAGATAGTTTGGGAAAAGAAATACTAGAAACACTGTAACTTGATGAAACCTTGTACCAAACTGCAAATGTGAAAGTTTCTTGTTTTCCAACAAATGATGAGCATCAATGGCTGCTACACACACGCGTGCCAACAAGCACTAAGGTCTGGGAGCACCAGGAAGAAATCTGAAACCAAGGGACTGGGGATCTTGGGAAAAATGGAGCATCTCTCTCCCTTGGGTTTTGTTAACCCCAAAACTCTAAATGTCTGTCTACAAGAATGCACTGTCTCATCCAAACAGCATGCTTCCTGTGAAAAGGAGTCCTGTTGGAAGTCATTACTTTGACATGTTGAGCCAACATGCTGGGAATGCGGTTCTTGAATTATCTCAGTGTTCCAAAGCCATGGCTCTTCTGCACAGAAGAGATAAAGATGGGGAGATGATGGCAGCGCATAAAATCATGAGCGCCCTGGAGAAAGCAAAAAGGGAACAACTCTTTGCACTGCTCAGAACACACCAGTGAAGGTATCAAGTGCCATCACCCAGCAGCAGGTTTAGAACAAATAAAAGGTTTTTCCACATACCTTTCTTAAAGGTGCTCACTGCCTCAGGAAAGTACGATGATCAAAGAAATAGACCAGTTCGGAGAAAAATGGGACAAACTCCCCACAGACAGCAATGTCCGCTGAGCATGAAGCAATGGGTACAGCCTAAGGAGGCCACCTAACTTGAGTTTGTAAGAATACAACAACTGCTCCTGCAGCTGTGATGGGCTGTGAATGGAATTGAACAAAGAACACTTCTTTAGAATGGAACAAACCCAAATTCCTTCAGGGGAGCCACATGCGATTTCAGGACCAATGTAAGTAGCTCCTGTTGCATTTACAGCATCAAGTGCATGGCTGTTCCCAATGGCTCATATAGGATAAAGGTGGCAGGATTACATTTAATGGAACAATAAATGCTTGAAAAAGCAAAAGGCATCAGATGGCCACCAGCTTCTCATAGCACAGTTTACTTGCAGGACAGCAGGCAGCTGCTGCAGGAGTGCAGAGCATACACTGGGACTTGCAGTGTCCCTTTGCTCTCCCAGTGGAGCAAGGGAGGAGCACACTACTCTGCTCTTTGTCTCAGAGCAGCTTTGTCTGACACTGTGCCAACATCCTGGGCAAGGAGCTGGCATTTAAGCTGCACCTAGCTTCTGATCACCTGCAGTGCTACAAACCATTACACTGTCAGCCTTCACTTTGCAGGACAGCAAGCCAAAGCCAGGAATCCCCTCAAATCCTTTTGCTCCCAAACATAGTTAATAATTGAGCTCTGGATGAAAAAGACAGTGGATGAAAAAGACAGCCTAGATCCCTGGCTCAGTTACCGTACATGAGAAGACAGCTATTTAGTCTACAGTAATGTTTTCCTAAGTTCCTTGGAGATTTCGGATTGCAAATTCAACTCCAACCTTCAAAACCTTTTACCCACAGCTACATGAAATCCTCAGAGAACAAGTATACAAGCCCTTGCAAAGTAAATAGAGATGTTGCATTTCCACCCTTGTGTAACTCGCACAATTGCAACTCTTTGGCTTGGTCCACAGAGCCGTGTGTAATCCAAGCCCTGCCTTCTCACAGGCTCTTAAGCATCCCACCGTTCCACAACGGCTATGGTCTGCTTTCAGGGGATTTATCCTTGACAACTGGGTACTGTGGTAAGGAGCTATTTCTCTTTGTTCTGCTGAGAAAGACGAAAGGAAACATGAGACTCAATACAGAGAATGTGAAGGAGGAAGCGTTTGACAGAAGAAGTTTTGCCTGCTTAGGTACAGGACGAAATTTCTCATTGTATACTCATTTCTCCTATTACCTTCACTGTGCAGGAATGATGCCAGGGCCGAGTGCTTTGGAAATCCCATCATGAATGCTTCCTTCATTTAAATGTTTTAATAGTGTTTACATCTCTGATGAAGACTTACTCACTACAGCCAAAAAAGCCCCCACCAGCACTCTTTGAAGGAGAAATGAAATGCTTCATTAATTCAAGAATTGTTGAGATTGCAAATCAGGAACAGAACATGCAGGTCTAGAGGCAAGATTACTAATAATTCATGAGCAAAATGCTATGTTTATGCAACACTAAGGATGAGATTTTAATTGCTTATTACTCTAATTGGTTTCATTCAGTTGTTATGGCAACTTTCTCCTTTTAGTATACGCATTACACAGACTCTGAGGCATAAGCCATAAAGCAAGGCTGTGCAACCTCAGTTGTATCACTAGATAAAGAACACCAATTATCTACTCAAATGGTACAGAGTGGACAGAGACCAGAGCCAGAGCTGTGTAACACCTCCTAGTCTAATGCTTTATTATTACATGCTAATAAATTCTACAGTTTCTCTCATCTAGTGACTTCCATACATATCTCTATTCTGTTTACGCTCCTTCACACTCTGCTTGAGCAAAACCAGTGGCCATTTTGCATCAAGTTTTTGGGAAACTGACTAGACATTGTTCAGAAGCTGAGACCTTTTCCCTTGTTAAAGGCCCTATGCAATGTATATTGAACTTGGAACAACAGAAACTGGTTTCTGGCCTTGTTCCAGTATCTACATTCACACTTCCCTGAGCTTCAGAGCTCTGAGAGTTAAGTGGTATCACAAGAATAAGGGACTCTACTATTAATGCAGCCCCTCCACAAGCAAGCAAAGAAATGGTATGAGATTATGAGGCAATGCTGCTGCTGTTTTACATCAGCTGTTTCCTTCACAGCATAGTTCAGCTTTTCCTGCTGCAGTCAAGTATTGAGCCTGCTTTAAGCACTGACCAGCAGAAGCACATTATTTATTCCACCAGAAAAAATGAGGAGCTGTTAAGAGTCTGAATGTTGTGACTGATTTACACTGAAAGATTGTATTGCTCCATGTCACTTGTTATAGAATCAAGTGATGGAAAAGTCAAGTTTCCTGTTTAAAAGGCCATTAACATTAATTATTTTACAACAATTTCCAAGGAACAGAGTTCCAGTACTGATTCCTGCAGCCTGGCTCAGCCACAGGAGAGCAAGCAAGCAGTATGACAACACCTCAAGATCTTCTCAGAAACCTGGGCTCATCTACACCCACATGAACCTTCAGCTCTACGCTATAAATAGGTTAGGCAACGTGCTGTCTCACAGAGGCACAGGAAGCAACATCCCAGAGCTCCTACAGAATCCATACAGCTGGGAGCTGCCTCCCCACAGAAACACTCCCTTGCAGCCTCCTCGGCCCCCACCTACACCAGTCCTACTGACAAGGTAGTTAGGAAAACAAGCACATTATTTAAATTCCTCAGACTGCAAGTGTTTAAAGTTTCACCTCATGGTACAAGAAAGCCCCAAAGAGCATTTGAAAACCGTGCATACCTCTGCTGTTAAAAACAAGCCAACCACCACAATCCCCATTATTTCAACAAAGCCTCCTCAGAGGAATACAGAGCTATCCAACCCAGCAAAATCAAAGTTGAGCCTAAATTATCAAACCACATTAGTGAACCTGACAATACTCTTGCAATCAAGTTTCTTTTCATGTTGGGGTAAACTTGAAAGAGAGTGAATGGTAGACCTCAAGCTTTATTAAACAGACTCATCTCACAAGCTGTTAGTAAACCCTGGAATGTTGCCCATGGCTTCCAACCTCCATAAGAGCCCACCCACACGGCACATGCGTTATCTGTGGTCTCCTGAGCAAGGCAGTTGATGTACTGAAGCAATCCAAGCAAACGCCTTTGAAGTACGAGCAGAACATCTTTGCTGCAGTAGCTGTTGGAAGCAGTCACAGACAGCAAGGCAGCCATTGCTTTTAAAGCATCACAGTGCCCATTTCCAAGAGGAACTGATTGTCAGTACATGTGAGTTACCAGACAGAAGGGAATTTCACGCAGAACTCAATGTCAAGTGTCCATCCCTCATCTGTTGTATGCAGGAAGTGAAAAGCTTTCTAGTGCATTCCTCTATTTAAAATGTAGCTATGAAGGCCATAAAGAAAAAGCTGAGTATTACTACACTCTGGATTGTTTTTTAACAGTAGTGACTATTCTTCCCACAGGTGCTCCCAGCCAATGAGTGACAGCACTCATTGTCAGCCCCACAGCTCCCTATTCATTCCCAGCCCTAGCCCCGATGCCAGAACATGCGAAGCAGGATTTTCTGTTCATCACAGCAGCAGCAAAGCTGGAGAACAGACTGGCCTGGCAGATCAGCACCTTTGAGAGCACCTTCACATTCATTCCATCTCTCACACATGAACAAGCACAAAAAGAGGGTTCTACACCAAGCTACAAGATGCAAGTAGTCAATCACAATGCTAAACGTCATCTCAACAGGTAGCGGACCATTTAAATCTCCTTATTCCTTAGTTTTTACAACATAAGCAACATTTGGGAATAATGTGGCAAGATGGGCAGGATGAGACAAAAAGGAAGCAAACCAAGTTTGCCTTTGATGAGTTACCGTATGTATTTTGGAATGGCAAGATGCAAACACATCCAGAGACCAGGTTCCCCTCAGTAGACCCAGAACAGCAGCAACCACAAACCTGGCAAAACCAGGAACTTAACCACTAGCTGGCTCTCACACATGCCAAATGCATGGATGCACCATTCACATCACTCACCCCATCACAACAGAGCCTGTTGCAGCTGGTTAAGCAGAGGAAACCTCACACCATCTTCTTAAACTGACAGGAGCAAAACTGAAGAGGTTCCCATCCAGCAGCAAGCCGCACAGAAACCTTCCTCTGCAAATGGCTCACCAGAACTTCTGGAGAACATGGAACCATACATGCTATGCAACAAAGAAAGGCAAGTCGAAAGCTTCAAGTGACCAACCATAACTCAAACTGGTTAACAAATACAGCACTGGGTTTATTTTTGTTCTCAACCAAAACAAGAGTCAGTAGGTTTGTTACCTTCAACCAAAGTACTCTATTTTGAGGTGAGCTTCCAGGTGCAGACTGGCAATAAGAAGTCATCAGGTGTACAGTATTTATATCATACAGAGTACACAATAAGTTACTATCTACATGCAACATACCTACAAAAAGTTACATAGAACGTAAAAAAATACAGTATTTTCTGCTCATTTTGCGTTTTAAATTTTTTTCTGTACATTTTTTTCATTTACATTTTTATATACATTTTTCGTAAACTTTTTGTATTTTTATAAAACTGAAATCACGTAACAGTTACAAGTCACGGCACCGCTCTTACCATTCTAAAGCAACGCTTGCATCTACGAAACAGCTTTTAGCTTGTTTGCTCCTTCATTTCTACTTTGGCACCAACACACTTCACACCATTATTCTGAGCTAATCATAGTCCACTTGCTACCTAGCCATATTCTCAGTACAGAAAAATGCAATCATACTTCAGTTTGTGCTTTGAAAAGTTCAAAAAACCATTACATTAACTACTTCATCAACATCACATTTACCTGATATTACTGCATAATATCAACTTTTCCTGTACTAACTGCTTTACATAAGCATGCAAACAAGTCTGATTATGACTCAATCAATAACATGAATATACTGGAAAAACAACTACAAGGGTTAAATATTAAAAGGAACATAGACTTATCAAGATTTACCATTTTAATAAGTCTAAGCTAATAGCATGGATTGACACATTAACTGTTAAGATTTTAAACGCACTGAAGTACACAATATGAATTTCAGTGTAAAAACAGTATTAAAGAAAATATGAAGTTACTCCCTGCCAGATGCTTCATACTATCATTTAGTGAAAACTAGTATTAACTAGAAACCTCCTCCCCCACCATGCATACTCCCATGTGAAGTGCACATTCCTGAAGTTTATAAAAAACAAGCTTTAAGAAAAGAAAATCTACTTGGAGCACACAACTCAAGATCCTGCTGCAGAGGAGCACAGCTTGTGAGGTGTTAAAGCAGTTTCAGTATTTGGCCCATTAGAGACAGCAAATCATTTCAGCCTGGTTCTATGCCTACAAAACCTACTCTGCCAGTGCAATCTAACCCCAGAATAAAGGGTGGAGGTGCCCTCAGGAGGGCTCTAGTCCTACCTCCTGCTCCAAGCAGAGTGAACACTGAATTCAAACCAAGCTTGGGGTTTTGCCATGTTGAACCCCAAGAACTTCCCAGGACAAAGACTTCACAGCCCCTCTCAGCCTGCTCCCATGTTGGACTGTCCCATGGAGCATGCTTCTTCCAGTAACTGAGAACTTCACATTTCCATATAATGGAAACCTCTCATTTTTGCTCCATGCTCCTCACTCAAGACTATGAAGTCATCTCCTCAGCAACCTCCTTAGATACCAAAAGGCTGTTCTTCAATCCCCTTTTCCCCTCCAAGGCTACTTTGTCAGGCTAAGCTCATTTCAGCCTCTTCTCATAGGTCCTATGCCTCAGAGCACTGAACCACCTTGGCATCTTCCTGTTGGACTTGCACAAGTTGACAAACATCTTGAGCCCAACCTGGACACTGCTCCAGATGAGAGTGAATGCTAAATAAAGGGAGGAAAACACCTCCCTCTCCTATCGATTGGCTGAGCTTCTGTGAACACAGACCGGGATGCTGCCAGCCTTCATTGTTGCTGTGTTTAGCTGCTAACCGTTTTGGACTACCAGGTACAGTACTGCATTCACTTTCGTTGCTAACAGAACTATACATGAACTTTTCCTGAACTGGACACCCGAACAGTTTTTTTTCTTCCTTAAAATTACTACAGCCAGAAAAAAACCCCAAGGCAGGCGTTCAAAGCATCGATGTACCACAGCAATTCTTGCCATAATACCGTTTACAGATTACCACTTCATTTATTATTGCCAAAAGACTCAACGGTGCATTAAAAATCTCAGCCTAATACAATCAAGACTTAATGCTAAGATCGACAGCTAAGAGTTTCCCATTTTGTTTTAGGTTTGATTTCAAAGAAGAAGGTGCCTTCCAGATGACTCGGAGGAGAACTGCTAAGGCTTTCTTCTCCACTGCTCATATCTTCACAGGAGTCTTCACTAGAAGGAACAGCAGGAAAGGTAATTTAAGGGGTTGTGCTTTTGTTTAAAAGTGGCAAAGTACTCCTCAGTCCTGTGCTTTCCGGCAAGCTCCTAGTGTAACATCCCCAGATTTAAACACTCCTCAGCACTTACTTAAATCATAACAAGGTGCAACTTCCATTCTCCTACTGCCATGCCAAAACCCTCTAATTAACCAAGAAAGCAGAGTCAAAAGATATCAAATGAAATTACTTTAGAAGACTTAAATGTTTTGTAAGCCTCTCTGCCTTAAAAAAGTAACACCACCTCCCCCACCCTGCAAAGCATTTGTACTTTTTGTATACCACAAAGACAGTTACCTGTTTTTCTCTTCTGTTTAAGATATATCTGAAGTCCACCAGTATTTTCAAAGCTAACTTTTTTTTCCAAGTAGTACTGAATAAGCCTTGTTATACAGATATGCCATTAGCATTGCTAAAAAAAAGAGAATTCCCAAATTATCCACTGGGTGTAAGTTTTACTTACCTCTCGCTTTCATTGAAACATCCACCCTCTGGTATTGTCGGGAGCTCAGGAACACTGTAGTAACTGTTTTGTAGATTCTGGGCTGTACGTCTTGAAACAATCCAAACTAGTTTTTTATGATCAGGCTTGCAACATTCAGGAGAAGAATAATCTGCTAGGCATTTTGAGACCAGTTCCCTCCAGTAAAGCAGGTCACTATCACTTATCTGAAAAGTGAAAAAAGAACCTACTTAGTCTGTTACACAAAGGCTCTAAAGATAACCTCTCCCTCCATTTTACTTCCTCTGAAAAGGCTTGAAAAAATATCAGTCAAGATGTAACTGAGTCACAACTGATACCTTCAAAGATGGTGAGCTTTTGAAGGTGAACCTTCTAGAAATACTCACATTGAAGTCAGAGTTAAGTTTGCCTGCCTTTGCTGTTAACATCATCACTTCCAAAGCAAAAATGAAACCAAGGTTATTCTACTATAAAAAGAACAATATCATTTTAAGGAACTACTTCCAGCTCTCAAGATACTGGGTTAGTTCAACTTGACTGGAGGAGCGGAAAGCTTGGTTTAGACCATCAGCTGAATACAGTAGGCAGCCAGAAGCTGTAAACCCTATGGCAGTCATTCAGGCAAAATAAGACAACCAGTCCAGAAGTTGCCGTAGTCCTTCAAACCAAATGGAGGTTTCTCTAGAACATACAGCTACAACTGCACACAGTTCAACCAGCTGCTTGTTAAAGCACATATTGCATTTGTAACATCTCTTCTGGTTTCACACATTTTTTCAAGCCATAATCCTTTTGCTTGCCAGACAGCCACCAAGAAGTGCCAGTGCAAAAGGGCTACCTGACCTCATTCTCAAAGCAACGGTTTTTTGCATTTGGCATTCTACCCAGGAAACAGCCTTAGTTACAAGAACTGCAGACAGACACTTAAAGACACAGTTCCATGCTTACTTCAGCTGATGCAAAAGCAACCCATGGAAAATACTGACCTTAGAATGCTTCTGAACACGCAGAAGGATCTCAAACAGTTCAACAGATTTCAACGTCTGAACCTCCAGAGTGAGAAGGCACAAGGCCAAGACAGATGGCTATAAGGACAAAAACTATCGCTCAATATGACATGAATCAAAGCTTACTCAAAAAAAAAAAAAAAAATCAAAGAGAGCTACTTCTACTTACTTTTGCTTTAGAAAAGACTAAACGACAGTTGCAAGCTTTTAGCTGTGCTTCCAATTTGTCGAGATTCAATACTTCTTTCCTGTAAGGCACCAAAAAGAAGCAGCATTTAAATCAACAAGCATTTGCTTATCAAAGTAAAAATGAAGGCGCTGCCTCTTCTACAGCCAATCCCATTATCATTTCAGAGACAACTATAGAAAAAAAGGTCTTAGCAAACACACAGACTATCTCCAACATGCAACTCAACTCACCTTTCTGAGGTATGACAGAGTACAATAGCATGGTACAAGTGCAAGAAGGTTAAGGCAGTAGTAGCATTAAATTCAAAGTGCAACTTCTCTGAAATTATCTTTTCCATCCGTTTCAGGTCGGACACAGTGCATTTACATTGGCTGATCCGGATGATCTCGTGAGCAGATGGAATATTGCATTCTTCTTCGACTACTCGAGCAGCCAGTTGGAAACAACAAACTCCAATGCAAGACAAATGCTTTGGTTTCACCTAAAAATAAGAGAAAGCACTATGAATACTTGTCCCCCACCATACGCTGTGCTTATCAAACAGCAGCACTGACAGCTCATCCAGCTAGGTGAGCTTGTCTGAATATTCACAATTCAACACAAGATTTGTTTATCTCTACCAGACCAGTCAGCTCACACACCTCATCTATTCAGTTTCATCACTTGAGTTTCAGCAGAGCCAATAAAGCTATATTAATTTGCCATCAGGGTAAGCGACGCTCAACAGCTGAGCACCCTTCTATTGTTCTACCCCACTACACAACAAAAAAAACTGCAGGGAGAGCTGCAATACCCCACTTCTCCAAGTGGCAGTGCTCACTTACCCTCATTTAAAGCCTGCATAGATCAGCCTAAGCCTGTTCTAGGCAGTCCTATCCCTCCACTTGTTCCTACCTCTCTTTTCTCTCTCGCAATGTTTTGTGCAACCTCAAGGACAGTCAGACCAGAAAGCTGATGCAACTTCTAGTTTTTCTGCCAACTTAATAGCAGTGAACTACTTTAGGTACAGTTGCCTGCCATAAAGTAGCACAAAAACATCCAGGAAACAAATGATCATTTGGTATTAGCTATAGCACTATGCTAAGCTTTGACACCATACCTAGAAACAGTCTGCAACACTGTTTTACTCTTTTTTTGGTCTTTTAAGTGCACATAGTGGAGGCTACAGACTTTTTAGGGGAAATAAACCATGCTGCTACTTGCCTTTAGAGGTAAAGAGAGGCCACAGTATAAAACTGTTAATAAATCACATGGATATAAGCTCATCCTCCATGCAAAAGCTGTACTCAACTTCACATTTACAAAGGCCTTCAGAAATTATGCTAGCACAGAATGAGAAAATAGCCACAATTATCTACTAGATCTCAACCTTTTTGTCAGACAAGAAATTTCACAGGAAGCTCATGTATTGCTAGCTGACACTACAGCAGGTCCTCTTCCCCAAAATACCTTCATAAGAGCCAGGAATCGGTCCAGAATGTTAACAGCCAAAACAAATGTTTCAGTTGTAAACCCAAAAAAGTTGGTCAGACTCCAAAGATCTTCCACCTTGGCATTCCTTTGTCTTGGACACAGAGCATTTTCATTCTATGGTAAAAAAAGGAAAGTCAGAATTATTCAGTGGCAGCAGCGGTGATTGTGACCACCTCACTCCCTAAGTCATCTTTTACTTAGATCAAACGAAAATAATTTTCTTCTGCAAATATTTTATTTCTCTTAACTTAAAAAAAAAAAATTTAGATAACTTGAGATTCAAAACCACCCAAGGTACCCGGATTACAGCCTGGTCCAGAGTCTCCCTGGTGCAATACCCAGGACAACCACATTTCCACAAGTACATGTACGCACTTGTTTTAAGACAATAGTGACCAAGCGCAGGCACTCACAGGGACTCCCGACTTCACGGAAACAGAGATGACAAAACTTAGCTTATCCTATTCTGCCTGCACGTTAGCATTTTAACAACAAAAGCTCTGCTTATGAAACAAACAGACCGATTTCTGAGACTTTCAACATTAAGGCTCCTTCCAAAAGGCTCATAAACATTCAAAGAAATAACAGTTGATTAACGTGGAAGCGTTTAGGCTTGTTTTTTTTTTTCTTGCTGTTAATCACCGAGTGTTCCTAGATTCATTTCTTTAGACCTTACTAATGAAAAGCCGGTCCCTTCCCCATTTCATAGAACGGTTTGGGTTGGAAGCCCAACCAGTTCCAGCCCCTGCCATGGGCAGGGACACCTCCCACTGGATCCAACCTGGTCTTAGACACCTCCAGCGATGGGAAAGCCACCGTGGGCAACCTGGGACAGGACCTCCCTACCCTCCTCGTGAAGAATTTCTTCCTGATGTCTAATCTAAGTCTTCTTCCCCCCCCACCGCCCTATCACTACATGCTCTTTGTAAACAGCCTCTCTCCAGCTTTCCGGGAGCCCCTTGCAGCACAGGAGGTTGCTCTAAGCTCTCCCTGGAGCCTTCTCTTCGCCAGGCTGAACAGCCCCAGGTCTCTCAGCCCGATTTGTTGATCGCCTACTTGACATCTCAGCCTTCCTGCTCTCGAGATGAAAACAATTAACTTCTCTCCGTTCTGCGTTCACTTGGCTCACCGTCATCATTTAAGCTAAACACTAAATACTGAACGCCTGAACGTTTCACTTGCCCCGTAGGTCACAGCTCTTTGCCGCTGTAGCGTATGTTGATAACTACGGATTAAGACAGCCCTAGAACAAAAGGCAAGCAGCGTTTACAGACGGAATAATTAACTTTCCCAAGTTAAGGCGCTCCCTTCCAGCTAGGGCTTTTTCCACCCCACCCTGAGGAGGCTCCCCAACCCCCCTCACCTCGGCGGTGCCCTCGATGAGGCCGAGCCCCTTCTCTCGGGGCTGAAACCTCCCCTCCTGCTCCAGGTGGAGATTCAACTGCTTGAAAAGCCACAGCGCCTCGCTGCTCATCTTCTCTCCCCTCGCCTCAGGGTGGGGGGAGCCCCGTCCTTCGACGACACCCCCAGCTGGGGCGGCGGAGGCCCGCGAGGCTCCCTCAGCACCGGTTTAGGCCCACGAACAGGGCTCGGGGCGGTGCTGAGGGGGCACCGGGCCCGGCCCTCACCGCCCCGGCGGGGAGGCGAGCCCGGCTGCCGTCACCGCACGGACGCGGGCCTGGCCCCGCATCCAGGCAGGACCGGCCCGCCCGCCTCGCCCCGGCGAGTCACGGCGATGCCCGCGGCCCTAGCACCGCCTCAGCCCCGGCCCCGCATCAAAATGGTGGCGCCTCGCGCCGCCCCCTTGTTTTTGTCCGGGCGGCCCCGCGCGCAGCGATCCCTTCCTTAGGCCCGGCCGGTGAAGCGCCGCAAAATAGTCCACCTCGCCCGCGCACCCTGGCGGCTCCCAGAGAAGGGGCTCGGAGTTCAGAACGGGGCACATCCACCCGGGAGAGATCGTGCTCCGCGGGAAGCGTGGAGGAACGGCGCTCGTCCGCCCTCAGCGCGAAGCCCTGGCGGAGGGAGACGCAGGGCCGCATCACTCCGTTAAAGGGACCCCCTCCGTGGGGGCTGCCTCGTTTTAAAAAGACCGCCCAAAAGCTGCCCCGCTCTGATTGGCCCCCGCTCCGCAGCCGCTGATTGGTCCGCAGCGCCGCTCCCCCCGCACCGCCCTGGGTGTGTTGTTTACCGGTTGCGATTGGCCGCTGGGAGAGAGCGGGTCTCCCCTAATTGGCCGCCGAGCCAGAGAAGCTCTTTTCTGATTGGTCGTCGGGCGCGGGAAGGTCTTTTTTGATTGGCCGCGCGGGCTCTGCCCCGCCCACCGTCCTTCCCCAGTCGCAACCGAGGCCGCGCCAGGCGCCGTGGCCCCTCGGCCAGGGGCTCGCAGGGCCTGGGGCCCGTCCCCGCCGCTCTCCCGAGCCCCCGCTGAGGCGTGAGAGGCAGCTCAGCTTCCCTTCCCCGGCGTTTCATAGCGTCTGTGTGGGGTGTGAATATAACGGGTGATTCTTGGGGTAAAAACGCAGCTAAAGGACGGTGCTTGGCGTAAAAACATTGTGGAGGAATGATGTTTGGGATCAAAACACGGCTAAGGAACTGTGCTTGGGATAAAAACAGCTAAGGAACTATGCTTGGGATAAAAACAGCTAAGGAACTGTGCTTGGGATAAAAACAGCTAAGGAACTATGCTTGGGATAAAAACAGCTAAGGAACTGTGCTTGGGATAAAAACAGCTAAGGAACTGTGCTTGGGATAAAAACAGCTAAGGAACTATGCTTGGGATAAAAACAGCTAAGGAACTGTGCTTGGGATAAAAACACAGCTAAGGAACTATGCTTGGGATAAAAACAGCTAAGGAACTGTGCTTGGGATAAAAACAGCTAAGGAACTGTGCTTGGGATAAAAACACAGCTAAGGAACTATGCTTGGGATAAAAACACAGCTAAGGAACTGTGCTTGGGATAAAAACAGCTAAGGAACTATGCTTGGGATAAAAACAGCTAAGGAACTGTGCTTGGGATAAAAACACAGCTAAGGAACTATGCTTGGGATAAAAACACAGCTAAGGAACTGTGCTTGGGATAAAAACAGCTAAGGAACTATGCTTGGGATAAAAACAGCTAAGGAACTGTGCTTGGGATAAAAACACAGCTAAGGAACTATGCTTGGGATAAAAACACAGCTAAGGAACTATGCTTGGGATAAAAACAGCTAAGGAACTGTGCTTGGGATAAAAACAGCTAAGGAACTATGCTTGGGATAAAAACACAGCTAAGGAACTATGCTTGGGATAAAAACAGCTAAGGAACTATGCTTGGGATAAAAACAGCTAAGGAACTATGCTTGGGATAAAAACAGCTAAGGAACTATGCTTGGGATAAAAACAGCTAAGGAACTATGCTTGGGATAAAAACAGCTAAGGAACTATGCTTGGGATAAAAACACAGCTAAGGAACTGTGCTTGGGATAAAAACACAGCTAAGGAACTATGCTTGGGATAAAAACACAGCTAAGGAACGATGCTTGGGATTAAAAACACAGCTAAGGAATTATGCTTGGGATGAAACCGGTTAAGGAACAACGCTTGGCATAAAAACAAGACTAAGAAACTGCTTGGGATAAAAACACAGCTAACGAACAAGACTTGAGATTAAAAACACAGCTAAGAAACAATACTTGAGATTAAAAACACAGCTAAGAAATGATGCTTGTGATTAAAAGATGGCTAAGGAACAATGCCTGTGATAAAAAGATGGCTAAGGAACGATGCTTGGGATAAAACTGGCTAAGGAACAATGCTTGGGATAAAAGTGTGACTAAGAAACTGGGACAAAACCAGCTAAAGAACAATACTTGGGGAAAAAAACAGATCTAAGAAACAATGCTTGGGATACAAACAGCTAAGAAACTATGCTTGAGATAAAAAACATGGCTAAGAAATGATGCTTGTGATAAAAAGATGACTAAGGAACGATGCTTGGGAGAAAAACAGCTAAGGAACGGTGCTTGGGAGAAAACACAGCTAAGAAACAATGCTTGAGGTAAAAACACAGCTAACAAGTAGTGCTGGTGGCTACCGACCCCTGGCAGATGGCAGCATCAAAGGGCTTCTCGTCCTGCAGCTCCACGGAGCCCTAATGACAAGATGAAGCGGAATCTCGCAAAAATAAATCCTCGTGCACAGGATCTGCAGGGCTGTTTCAATGTGTTCCATGGTTTTCCTGGACAAACACAAAAGACCAAACGCCGGAGGGCAAACTGCAGTGACCGGGGATGTGTACACACTGGAGACACAAGTCTGGCGGCAGCTCCAGCCCGTCAACGTTCAGCTTGGCTGAGGGAGGTTCTGCAGCTTCAACAAACGCAAAGTGTTTGTTAAATGTCGCAGTCTGGAAAAATAAGCCGCCTCCTCAACTAAACAGCCAGCGATGTTGCTATGCCAGTCTCTGTTTGGAGGCACGGTTCCTGTCTGCTGTGCCAGTGATGACGGCCAACAATTTCTTCAAGTTTATTTTGATGACAAACGCTCTTAGAATCCCATAAACATGCACAGCTTTCCCTCAGGATATTCCTGACACAGGCCAGCCCTCTGCAGGGCCCGTCAGGTAGATCTGAGCACCCTTAGATGCAGCATCCCTGCCAGGGGAATGAACTAGCATGCCGACTGATTTTATTTAGGTTTTTTTGTGACTGACGCCAGTATTTCAAGGGATAAAAATATTCTTAGGACCTGAAGTTGTGGCTCTGCTCCAGTTCGACAATGATGATTACTGTTAATGGAGCTGACTTCAAACTAGCTCCTTGCAGTGGCATCATCCATGTGATGTTTACAGGATGAGGCTCTGAGCTCCAGTCTCTCTTATCTAAATGCCCCTGGCAGTCACTGCTGTTGTTTTTCCACATTCTCAAGTGCATCTTGCCATCACAGAGGTGCAGTATGGATATTCTTCCTCCTTTGACCACTGTATTAAGCCACAAAGTGGAACATAGGTTTCATTTGGCCTCAATGGCCAAAAAAGTTAATTTTGTAAGCACATAGTGTGACGATTCTAAGAATGCCATCGCAGATATCTACTCTTAACACCTACATCCCTTCCCCGGCACTGCCTTAAGCCTAAGAGAACACTCTACAAAATTATAATTCCTTTATCATGTAATTTGAGGGAGGGGAAATCTGTTTTAAAAGCATAGCTCGACAGCAGAAAGGCAGAAGGGAAGGATCCCGGCCCCATCCTTGTTCTGTGTAATTAACTGATCTGTTGCAACGAGAAGAGTAGGATTGAGCGGAAAAAAAAAACCCAAACTCTAAACATCCTTACTATAAGTGAAGCACTCATCATCTTTGGGATTATAAACACAGAAAATCCACCCGCACCCTGCGCTGTCTGGACCTGGCAGAACACTCAAGTGTTGTGAGCAAAGGAGGAGGCGTGGTAAGGCCTAGATCTAAAATCTGGGATTTTTTTTTTCCTCTTATGCAAGTAATACTCTTCTTTCAGTGTGGCATTTATTTGCGATTAAGCGAAGTGTCTACATGGGGGAGGAATGAGAAGTGTTTCCAGTACTATGGGAAAACACAATTTATCTATTCTTCAACACCCTGTGCTTTAAAGAATAGCAATTCCTTCCTGACATTCTTTGGGAACCTAAACATGCAGTAAGTGAAAAGAAAGTTACAAAGTCCTTAGCTACAAATGTTATAGCACTCCTTATTTAGAAACAGTGGTAATAGCCCTTGGGGGGGAATTCTTAAGTTACAGTGAACTCGAAGACAAAAAAAAAGGAATTAAAACGTTAGTAAAACCCATCTGAAATCTTCTGGGATCCTAATAAAAGCAAAGATTTATACTGAAGCCTTCATTTCTATGCAATTAATTTTAAGGCAAACATCCAAAAAAAATTCTAATATATTTGTTGTGATGGGAGACTTTTCAGTGCTGTCAAATTAAACAGGTATTATTTTAACTAGCCTTACTAAGCTGTTGTCCGGCGTGGCTTGGCAAAACCTGTCCTGGCAGGTCCGCGCAGCGATTCACGTGCAGCAATTCATCGGCAATAGCTATGGATGGCTGATGGCTGGGTATTGACTGGCAGGTGATGGTAGAAATAATGATAATTGGGCCTTGTGGCATGTGGATTTCCAAACCAAAATAGGATTACGAACCTTCCTGATTAAGGGACATGTGGTAATTAACACTCTAGACACAAGCAGCCTGCCCGCTCAGCAGCTGGACGCACAGGGAAGAACTATAGGGGTCACGGAGAACAATGGGTTCGTCTGAACCACTTAACCAAGAAGCTCCACAGGCCTTACAGCCACCAATTAATCTAAGTGCCCCACTGCTGTCTCATTGTACTACTGTGGGCAGCAGTGCTAAAAACTGACAGGCAGAAGTCCCAGAGTTGCAAGTACTTCTCTTCCTGTAAAACCAAATTACTGCTATGTGACAATTAGGGACTTAGCACCCAGTTCTGGGAGGGGAGGAAATGCGTCTGGTTTGGTCAACATGCTTGTTTTCTGCAATGACGGAAGAAAGAACAGGTCATGTGTGAATTTTCTCCAACCCTAGTTGAAGCTCATTTGAGAATATAGGTGAAGTATCAAACACCAAGAGAGCCTGTGTCAAATTAGATGAGCTCTACAATCCTTTCCCCCCTTGGGAGTTATTTATTCTTTCATAACTCCATGAGAGGCATCATATGAAAAGAAAAATTAATCTCTCTTTTAATTAAATGGGATGATTTGACAGTTGGGCGTTTGCTGTTTAACTAAGGGGAGTAAAAGTAGGCTCTTTAAGCAAATAAAATAACCTCAGCATGTACATTTTATTTTTATACAGAAATATTCATATTAGAAAACACATATAAATTCATCAATAAGTAAATTTATTCAGGTTTATTATGCGCTTCCTAAAGGACAGAAGGAGATCAAGGCTTGCCAATTAAGGATTAATGTAAATATGAGGTTAGTACTGGGGAAGAGGTTCACTGGCAACGCAAACAGATCTGGAGTAAGGGAATGACGGTGCATGTATGTGACCACACCTCGGGTTCAAACTACCTGTCGAAATTACGAAGGGAGGATGCAGAAAAAAGAAATCCATCTTGTTTGCTCAGGAGAAGCAGAAAATATTTTAAGCCTATGAGACCTAAACACAAATCAATGGAAACTTAATAAGTTTAGGACCAACTATAAGCTGTTAGAGACTGTGATTTTTGTCTGGCTGCTGCAACACAGGGCAAAGCAGTTAAGAAAAAGCAGCTAAGAGCTGGTGTCTGTTTAGAGGAAGCATCTATCATGCTTGTATGTATTATAGATATTTACGTACACATAAAATTTTGTATGCATTTAAGCTGGTTAAAGCTGCCATGAAAAAAAAGCTACCGTATTTCTGCCCTTCTCTCAGTGTAAGTCCTCCTGCACTGGCACAGCTGCATAGGAGGCCTGGGACAAAAGAAGTGCGTCCGTATAACTTAGATTGCCAAACTTCCTAGTATAAAGAAGGCCGAAACACAACAAACCACCGAGGGAGCAGCATCAGACTTACAAAGGAGCTGAAATGTCACTGCAGAGTGCTGAAGGGGACTGTGTCACAACTCTATTTTCACTGCCTTGATTAACATTTGCTCTGTTTTCATCCTATTTATGCTGGTTTAATGCAGCGTTCTCCTCCCCACCCGTGTGATCTGGTTTAATGGGAGGGACTTTGGACATCAAACTGCCTCAGGAGGCATTTCTGAATCCCCTCTGACAACAGGGAAATCTCACTTCAAACTCAGATAAGGTTAGGAGAAGAGAGATTAAAAAGTCTGTTGGAAAACTTATCTTTCCTAGTAAACATTCTTATTCCGTGTAGCTGGCATAAAACTTGTTAAACAGCTAAATATTGAATTGCTTGTAGTGCAAAAATCTTGATTCATGAAGGAAATTCCAAGTTTCATTAAGAATGTTCACCCATGCAGAAAGATTTTGCTCCAGGAATAACACCATATTATTTCATGGCTCTCTGTGAGCCTACGTATGGTATGCAGGTAATCACAGAAATCCATGATCCTGGATACTGACGGAGGGTAAGGAAATGGCTGGAGAGTGAGCAGCATTCTTTTGTGAGCCTAATTCTCTGCCTTTGTTTCCACAAAGACCTCTGAAAGCTGAAAAGATCTATAGTGGTGGTAAGGAGCCAATTGCCAGGCTTGCAAGCACAGTGCCCAATGCCACCTACTTCTGCAACATCATCAAATCTCATTTTGGAGGCCTTAGAAAAACCTCCAGCATTAAAAGAGGAAGGGAAAAGGTGACCCCCCACACCTGTGCAAACCGTCACGTAGAGAGTGAGACGGGGAAGGCACTTGTGGATGACTTCACCCGTGTCATGTCAAGAACAGCTGTAGTTTTGTTGCTCATGGTTTGTCGTTGCCCCACCTTGTTCAAATTCCACTCTCTGTGTGCTAAGAAAAAGGAAGGAACCAGGAAAGACTCCGTATCTATGACACGTTTCATAACTCACTCACTGAACACAGTTATTATTCATGATTTCTGCATTGGATGGCTTTAGGTGCCCTTTGTATCAGTCCCCTCACAGCTTCTTTGTGAGCTGGCTCAGTCGCACCCATTTCCATTACAGCTATTGTTAGAAATCTATATTGCGTCCTCAAGCCTATTAAAACATTGCCTCCTGTCTTCTTTAGATAATCATATCAGATGCATACATCAGTTTTCTGCAGGAAGACGTAGCAGGCAGTACTTGTAGCGGCAGCTGAAGATGCAGACCCAGTTCTGATCCCACTAAACGTTGCTGGGCAGGGAGGGTAAGTCTTTTTGCAGCCAAAAGAATTGCATCGAATGCCTGAACAATGTGCTTCAGCGCTTTTATGGCAATAATTTGCCTTCAGTGCAAGTTAAATTGTCTGAAAAGAAGCTGTAAGTTTCAATAACCTTGTGCTTGTCAAAGCACGACTGGATAACTAGCAGTTTGCTTAAAGGTCTCTTCTAATAACGATTTGTTACTGGAAGGTGCATTTCATTCACTGTATATTTTTGTCACTTACTTCAAGTGGGCTCTTTTATTTAATTGACAAGATAATTCCAGGCAATGTTGTACTGAAGGCTTTTTAAGGTATTTTTTAGAAAGGTAGTTGTGCATAATTTCAGAAGTCATGTTCAAAATCAAAGAGATTCTGCATAAATTGAATTTAAATTAGTCATAAAAAGTTAAACCAAGACAAAAAGAGCAATCACCTTTTGTCTGTGGAACCAGTGAGTAAAATGATTTCCTAGGAGGCATTCAGTTAGGAGGACTAGGAACAGATATTTTACATTTATTTTCAGATCTAACACAATCAAAATCCATTTTATACAGTTTACATTAAACACTAAGACACTGAAATTTCAACCCTTTGCACAAAGCATCCACGTAACAATGGGAGGGTTCTTCCCTCTTGATTTCTGTTTTTCCATTGTACAATGCAAGCATCATGAGAGAAAATATATAGGAGAGTAGAGCTATTCAGTGCCACAGAGCTCACATCTGGCTCCCGAGAGATGACATGGTCACCCATGGCCTCACTGGCTCTCAGCAGACCCTCTGCCTTGGCAGTCAGATATCGCCCCTTGCTTTTTATCATGCTCTGCTCTGCTGGCTTGCCAAAGGCATTCACAATTCCTTACACACTTGCTTTTCAGATGAACCAGTCTGAGTTCTTGAATACAACAGGCTGTTACATTTCAGTAAGCACACCTTCTGAACGCCCTAGGCTTAATGTGAAAGCCTCAAGAGAGAAAAAAGCCCTTAATTATCCAATGTGCTGTGAACAAAAAAACATCTCGTTGTCCTTTCCCAAGGCTTCTTAAGTTTACCTTCTTGGATATCTTTTGCTAAAATTGAGATCTTTGGGGCAATGTCTTTTATGCTTTGCCTAGGGATAACCATTAACTGAAGAGAAATTGTGTCAACCTGTCTCTTATTCCCTTTATCAGACTACACAAACGCAGGCTGTCACATATTATCACAGGCAGAAGGGTTTTCCCAACGGTAAGCATAAAAAATTCCACCCCTCAAATGTAGTGGATTGGTTATTCTTAGGTACCTAGCAGTTGGAGTTCCGGAAGTCTTTCAGAGCCTGCTGATCTTATTCTAATTTCCTGAGCTAGAAATGGAATATTCCATTGTTTGCCTTTCTTTCCAGATAATAACTACCTTTAGTCATTTCTTGTCCATTGGTGCATGATGTCCTTCTCGTGCTTCCCAATAGTAATTCCCACTTTGTTTCACAAGATTAATTGCTCTGTGCTCGTGTGAACATAGATGTACAAATTTCCATGCACAGAACCACAGATGTTTTCCAAGTAACAGCTGCAGGAACATTTCCAGCATAGTTCTATCTTAAGCTACCATATCCAGGCGCGTTTCACCAACACAGTCTCGATACATGCCAGAAGAAATAATTCTGATGAGCTTTCTCAGATGTACAGTCAGTAGGTTGCTCTGCCTGTCTGGAAATATCTGCGTCTGACCCAAGAGTTCAAACTGCCTAACTGTGTATGTCAGATCACATATCACACGGTTCCCTAAATACTTACAGAGTGTGCAGAAATTCCTCCAACACCTTGCCTAATCTGTGTCTGCTGCCCTCCTGCTGTCACTGCAGTCTGTGGCAAAGCTCCTGTCTCCTCCAGTGGAAGAAAAGCCAGGCCCTAGCAGCAAGGAGTGAGGACACGAAACAAAGGGTGTTGTATCCATTGCTGCTGCCAGGTGATTTATTAAATCACTTTTGTAAGTCTGCAACCTTTCTTCTATCCAAATGAGTGTCAGCAAACACAATCCTGACCCACACAGAAAAGTCCAAGTCACTATGTTACTGGGCAGCAAATTATCAGTTTAAAAAGTCATGTATACCAGTGACAAAGAAATACTATGCATTTCACAAGATTATAAACTCCTGCAATGCTGATATGAACATAAAATATGCCATAATAGAAGATGATGTCTACAGTGAAGCATAACCACCATCTTGTAATAATGTGAACTGCCTTCAAGTAGTCACAACTTTTATGTAGTCACAATTTTTATGTTCTGGAAGAGAAAAATGTAAGAAAACCTGCACTAAATAAGCCAGAGAGAATGAATTTTTAAGGTATTGTTACTCGCATGTTCTTGCTGAAGACCACAATAAGGTTGAAGGCTTGTTTGGAGTCAGTCTGTTCAGGACTACATCTCTGTCCCTGCCTCAGTTTGCCTTGACGTCTGTTCCCATGCTCCTACCCAGTATCTTTGTTAAACGCAATATGGAAAACTATTCAACTTTGAAATAAAACCTGTTCTGAGCAGGAGTTTGGCCTGGAAAACCTCCAGAGGTCCCTTCCAAACCCAGTTATTCTTTGACTTCATGAGTATTCACTACAGTTAACACCTCTGCATTTATAATGCCCATTTATTTATTGATCTTTTAACAGTAGGTCATTTTCTGCTACTCCTGTACTGCCCTATTACCACTCTTTTGCTTCCAGCACTGTTAAGAAAGGTTGTGAGATATTATATTGCAGCCTAGAAAGTGATTCAAGAGAGCACATCTCTTTAAATCAAATTATACAAGAATTAAACTTAATGGCAGATGATGACTATTTGGAAAGAGTTTTTCCATAACTAGGCACCATTTTATCCTTTGGAAGGGCAGGTCAAAAAAGTTTGGATACGGACAGTTAAACTACAAAAGATATTTTCCCTGTAGTGACTTGGATTCAGGTACATAGCTCAGGTATGAAACAAAACGTGCATAAAATATTAGCTATTCCTCTGTATCATTCAAGCTGCCAATACTGCAAAGGTAAAACTGGAAATGCTGTAATGGAGTAGACACATTCCTGTCTGCTCTTGGCGTTCCTGCATGTTGCAACCCATGTTTCTGCCTCATCATCTATTTTTTAGGAAGAACGATTGATTTACAGGTGCTGTCCCTAGGGTAAGAGACACAGCCAAAAGGTTTTACTGCAACCAAGTGAAATGGAATAGGTTAGAACATTTTCCAAAGAGTAAGGCAAACCACAGAAAGTATCTGTTCTAGTTGGGAAAATTACATTATGGAGCCACTTATTTAGTAAAAATAAAGCAGGTAAAAAGGTTAATTTACTGCCTGCAGCTCTCCTCTCCGAGGTAATCATGGAATGTGAAAGAGGTAGTTCATTTGCTAAATGTAAGCATATATTTCACTGTTACGGATGAAAGCAAGAAGTGTGTCTCAGGCATTCAAGAAGCTCTGTGGTGGGAACAGACAGCAAGGGAATCTTCTTCGGCTCAAATAGCAAGGTTTGTTTCCCTAGTAAATAATTTACATTCCTGCTGTTAGGAAGAAGTTGCAAGAGACCGTCAGAATGCAGCGTGGTAACAGCTACGAAGGCTAAGAGGCTGTGGAGATGTCACACTTGATCTGGTGCTCCTGTGCTTCAGCTTAAGGTGATTTTTAATGTGACACTTCTTGTAACAAGTGATTCTGCAGACCTACAGTCCAGAGCGGCTCCATACCCGAGAGACAGCCTCTCCCTTTGTGACTGGTGACAGCTTCCGATAAGGGAAAGCACAAAAACTGAGAATTGGTGTAAAAAAGATGAAACAGATTACACAAATACACACTTTGTTGACCATGCATACTACATGTGGCCACGTCTGCTCTGTTATCTTTGGTAAAAAAATAGATTTAGGCTAAATTTTGTTAAACTTTTCTTCCTAAAGCTGACAAATATTTGGACAAGGAATTAATGCTGTTTTTAATCTTATCTGTGTTGGAAAAAGGAAACCAACTTGGAGTGCTTTGGGAAGGGGGTTTGCTTGCTGTTGGTCTCTCTCACTGGCCAGATGCCTCTTCCTGTTCCATGCCAGGATAGCAATTTAGCTTCAGTTTCACACATGGAACAGCTGAATTCTGCTTGTGAAATTGAAGCCAGGGATTGTGTGCCCAGCTGCAGTGGAAATCTACCTTTGAAGCTGAAAGAAATGATGAAGCCTACATGTAGTTTCTTTTTTTTTTTCCTTTGCCATATACTTCAGGAATGAAAGGCTATTTTTTTTTCCAAAGGGCAATTCATTCTTACCTGTAAGAACAAGTACAGCTATTGTACTTATTAGGTAGAACAGTCTTATAACTTGTACATACTGACTTCCACACTGCTTGCTTAGAAATTCAGCATTCTGTTGATTGATTTATTGCAGAGAAAGGGTAAGATTTGCAAAATAACTAGCAATTTTGGATAGTTCAGTTTTCACAGAGGTCAAAGACAGTTTGGCGTTCAAACCAATTCCATTTTTCTGTGAGAGCTCCTGTGTGCTGATGAGTTTGATTTCATAAGGATTCACTCCTAGGATGCTGGGCAAAGCCTTACAACGTAATTTCACCCTAAACTAATTTTTAAGGATTTTCCTTGTTTCCTTTGGTTGCTTTTCCCAGTGTTCTACAGTCTTGTTTTGCAAACTACGCCTCTCAATAAAGACAGAGGAGTTTAGCTTTGCAGCTTTAGAAAAATCGCTTCCCCAGTCCATTTCATTCCAGTCTTTCAAAAAAGGAGTTGTCTCGGAGAAGAGAAGTCTTTCTGAGCCCTGAGGCAGCCTCAGCCTGGTATTTCCTCAGCACTATCACCCCACATATCTCTCCTGATTGCCTCGATGAGGCTCCATGTCTCTGCAGGGTTTCTTCTACCAACAGCAGCAGATATGCTCCACACCCTTCCTTTTTTTGGATAAATTTGACTGCAGACATGAGATCTGCTGCTTACCAAGCTTTATGTCTGAGATCGGCTTGGAAAAGAACAAGAGGATTTTTTCCTTAATTTTTTTTAAGGTTTCGTGTCTTTTGCTCTTTAAACCAACATCAATCCTGCCTTCTCTGAGCTGATCAATGCTTCCTATTGTAAAAATCTCAAGTTTGCAATAAATGTAGAGAAGTTATAGTTAGGTAGCAGCTGAAGCTCAACACAAACACAGGAATTACAGACTTTTTCTGCCACACTACACTGAACTCATGCAGCTAAACCACAGCAGCAATTATTATGAAAAGTTTGCGTTTCTCTAGCCCCTCAGGATATTCAAATGCTTTACAAAACACTTCAATTTAGCCTCACAACCAACCTGACACAAAGGTAAACTTGTCCTTGTTCTGAAGCTACTCTCTGCATACATATTAATACTCATCAAGCTGGCTTGCCTGTGCTGGACTTCGTGTGCACTTGAATTGGTTGGATGTGAAATTTACTATTAACCTTTGCTTCTGTGGGTTTAACTGACTGGTCAAAAGTCAGTGCTTGGGTGTCCAAACCAACGCTCAGAGCCAAACCACAAGACCATCTGTTTTTCTCTCTGAAGAGTGTTTAAACAGCACAGATAGAAATGTCGGCTGCAAAGATACGTCTCCTTCCCATTTCCACACATTGGGATTTGGCTGAGAGTCCTGTAGCGTCTCTTCATTTCCACCTGCAGAGATGAACAGGCCTTCTCCCTGCTACCAAACTGTACTTTTTTCCTTGGCTGACATGGCACTTGGGGTCTTTATCCTGTTCCGAGGCTTCAGATTTTTGCACAGTGCCTTAAGTACTTGCATGTGGAACACCTGCTCATAACTCTGCAACAGCCTCCCTCCAGGTACACTTTGTTATGTTCACCAGGTGGATTTTTTTCCTAGGTTTAATATTACCTCTTCTCCTTTCTCCCCAGGCCCCAGTACATTGAGTTCTTGCTGGTTACCTCCATCTCTTCCTCAGCAGTCTCCCTAAGTCCCTTGGCAGCCACTCCCTTATGGCAGCCTGCCCACCACAGCCCTCAGCTGCTCCGGGCACACTCTGCGTCTTTCTTCTTGGAAACCGTACAACTCTGCAGCTGTTTTGACCCCTAGGTAGTTGTGCCACCTCCTACAGAGGCTTGACATGGTCCTGGAAGACCTCGCCTTCAGCTGACCGACCTGCTCCAAGGTCCCTCCTGTGCCAGATGACTCATTCTCCAGGATTTCCTTTGGAAAAGGGGGATGGATCCAGCAGCTGACCAGTTTATTGCGCCACTGTTGTCATCCGGTGGGTCTCTTCCACCCTGGTGATTCTATGATCATACGCATCCAGCTGAGGGCACACTCAGCACAAGACGAATAAAAGAAACTCTGCTGTGGAATGTTAGCGCTGAAGATTCTTGCCAAACCATCAATTCCACAGTCTGCTGGTTTAAGGATGTGCTGCACTGCCCCAGGCTCCCAGCGCTGACGCGCAGATGGTCTGGGAAGGGCCTAATGGAAATCCCTTGAGCAAACAGAACATGCAAGAACTGCTGTCACAGTGGGAGCGGAACAATCTCAGGGCAGCCTCAGTCAGACCTCCGGCAAGAATTTCCCACCTAGGAGCATCAACTCAATTATCTTCTCTTCGTCACTGCCACGAACTGCTCGTGGGCCAACTGTTTTTGGAAACCCGTAACAGTTCTTAAACACCGATCCTTAAGCAGTAAGACGCAGAGGAATTACAATGAAACTGGGAAGGCTAGATAAAATTCCCGTGTGATTTGCCTTTCTCTGCACCTTCTTAGTTCTAAAAGGCATATCCTATTTCAAGATGAAAAGAAAAATGGAAGGGAGCAGCAGACGGCAAGCTTGGACTGAAAGAGGAGCTCACCCTATGCACAGATGATTTTGCTTGCTGCAGGAAAAATAGCCTTTCGTTTCAGTCACGTGTGTTCTAAGAGTTACTAGGAAAAGGGTTAAAAAAGGCTACTACAGATGATTTTTTAGGGAACCGGTCCAATTTGTCTGGAAATAAATAGAAAAAAAAATTCTTTGCTTTCTCTACACTTGATTTATGTCTCTGTGCTCATTATCTCTCGAGGAAATCCTCCTTTGTGAGCCGTTAGAGCAGCTAACAACTACAGACACTAGAAGGAGTTTAAAGAAAATGAGTTGTCTTTGCTCTGAACTTGCTTTTACCTGTTCATTTCAGCCTCTGGTGGTGTAGCAGGGGTTTGCCACTCGTTTTCACAGAGCCAGGAGCTTCATGCAAAGTATTTATTCCTCTCTGAAAAGAAAAAAGACTTAGGTTACCAAGAAGGTGGACACTCACAAGTTTAGTTGTGCGCTTCTTAAGCTGAGTGGCCAAGATGGAGCTGTGGGGAAACACCTCAGCTCCCCCGGCTCTCTGGGCATCTCTGGTGTGGGTGCGACTGTAAGTAAACTACTTGTTAATATACAAAAGAGGGTAAGCAGAGGTTTATACACAGTTTTAGCATATAGAATTACTTGAGTGCTGATTTGTGACATCCTTTCATTATTTAACAAATTGATATTACAGGCCTTATGAGGAGCGGCTGAGAGAGCTGGGGGTGTTCAGCCTGGAGAAGAGGAGGCTGAGGGGAGACCTCATTGCTCTCTATAACTACCTGAGGGGAGGTTGTGGAGAGGAGGGAGCTGGCCTCTTCTCCCAAGTGACAGGGGACAGGACGAGAGGGAATGGCCACAAGCTCCATCAGGGGAGATTTAGGCTGGACATTAAGAAAAAATTTTTCACAGAAAGGGTCACTGGGCACTGGAACAGGCTGCCCAGGGAGGGGGTTGATTCACCTTCCCTGAAGGTGTTTAAGGCACAAGTGGACAGATGCTGAGGGGCATGGGTTAGTGTTTGATAGGAATGGTTGGACTCAATGATCCGGTGGGTCTCTTCCAACCTTGTTATTCTATGATTCTATGATTTTCTATGACTGAGGGAACACCTCGTTTTCCCTGGCATTTCTGGGATCTGTGGTATTGGTGGGACCGCTGGACTGACCCTGGTGACTGGAAAGGAGGAGGAAAAGGTTGGTGAACCCTTAGTGCAGGCCATTGTGCTGGGGAGAGAAAATAAAGCACAGGTAAATCCTGTTTTACATCTCTCCCAGCAGCCAATACGGAGCACTAGGGTGGCAGGGAGCAGCAAGCACAGGGCTGGCAAGGGTGAAAAAACAGAGAGGTGTTTGCAGGGAGGGTCTGCAAGGGGGGGGGAAGCTGCTTTTGCTTCTTGTTTTGTGAAGCTTTGACCCAGGGTGTCCGTGCTGTAGAGAGGGGGATATGCAAGGGGGTGCGTGCAAGAGGAAGGGGGTTGCAAAGGCGTCTGCGAAGAAAGAGCATGCAAGGGGGGGGTGTCCAAACGGGGTTTGCAAAGAGGGGGTGTTGCAAAGGGGGTGTGTGCAAGAAGGAAGTTCTGCAAGGCAGGGGTTCTGCCTTTGCTTCTTTTTTTCGTGTTTCTCAGGTAGCTGTGAAGCTTTGACCCAGGGCGTCAGTGCTGCAAAGAGGGGACGTGCAAAGCAGGGCCTGGGGGGGAGGGGGGTGTCTGCAACGACGGGGGGTGCAAGGCGGTCTCTGCCGGTCCCGCCCCCCAGCGCGTCCCCGCGGAGCGATCCCGTTAAGCCCCTCCCTTTTTGCTGCACGCCCGCATCTTTCCGCGATCCTTCCGCCGAGGCAAAAGAGTCCCCCGCCTTCCCCTCTCACCGCCTCCCTCCCCCCGCCGCCGGGGACCCGCAAGCCCGGGGCGTGGCGGCGCTCGTGGGGCGAACGGCGCGGCGGGAGCTATCCCCGCCGTCCCTTTTATCCACCCCCGACCCCGACCCTTTCCCCGCGGAAGGCGGGGCGGCGGGTCTGTGCTGCGGCCGGGCCGGCGCTACTTCCCCCGCCGGCTCCTCCTCTCCCCCCTCCCCTGGGACGCGGTGGCCGCGGTGCTGCGCGCTCCCCCCCCTTCCCTTTCTTTTTTTTTTTTTCCCCTCTTTTTTTTTTTTTTTTTTTTAACGGTTTATTTCTTTTTATTTCGTTTCCCTTCCCCTCCCCTCTTCCCTCCCCATGGCGACGTGAGCCCCAGCAGCGGCCGCCGGCGGCGCCCCGGCCATGGGACCCCGCGGGAGGAGCCGCCCCGCCGTGAGGCGCTGATGGCAGCGGGGCAGGTGAGGGATGGGGGTGAGGGATGGGGGTGTGTGGGGGGGTGTGTGTGCGCGCTGTCTGCCTGTCTGTCCGTCCTTCTGACCGTCCCCTTTCGGGGTCCCGCTCTTGTCCCCGCCGCTTTGGGTGCAGGGGCTGAGGAGGAGGGAGGAAAAAAACAAAAAAAAAAAGAAGTGGGGGAAGAAGCATTTGTGATTTGAGCTCAAGTAGCGTTGAGTTTCATCTAAAGAGTCTCATCTAAAGAGTCGTGGCTTTGAAAGCTAGGGTGGTCCCTCTGATGGCATTGATTCTGCCTCTCCTCTTTGTGATACAAAAGGGGTTGCTGTAGGAAAAGTGGAATATGTTCCTCTGACAGCATTGATTCTGCTTCTCCACTTTGCGATACAAGAGGGGGTTACTAGCACAAGAAGTGGAATATGTGCATCTAAGCTAAACTGCGGTTAACTCCACTTTATTTTTTTGTGATACAAGAAGTAGTTACTGTTACAAAAAGTGCAGTATGTCAAATTATAGAATAACTAGGTTGGAAGAGACCCATCGGATCATCGAGTCCAACCATTCCTATCAAACACTAAACCATGTCCCTTAGCACCTCGTCCACCCGTGCCTTAAACACCTCCAGGGAAGGTGAAACAACCCTCTCCCTGGGCAGCCTCTGCCAGTGCCCAGTGATCCTTTCCGTGAAAAACTTTTTCCTAATGTCCAGCCTAAACCTCCCCTGGCGGAGCTTGAGGCCATTCCCTCTCATCCTGTCCCCTGTCACTTGGGAGAAGAGGCCGTTACCCTCCTCTCTACAACCTCCCCTCAGGTAGTTGTAGAGAGCAATGAGCTCTCCCCTCAGCCTCCTCTTCTCCAGGCTAAACACTCCCAGCTCTCTCAGCCGCTCCTCATAAGATTTGTTCTCCAGACCCTTCACCAGCTTCGTTGCTCTTCTCTGGACTCGCTCCAGAGCCTCAACATCCTTCTTGTGGTGAGGGGCCCAGAACTGAACACAGGACTCGAGGTGCGGTCTCACCAGTGCCGAGTACAGAGGGAGAAGAACCTCCCTGGACCTGCTGGTCACGCCGTTTCTAATACAAGCCAAGATGCCATTGGCCTTCTTGGCCACCTGGGCACACTGCTGGCTCATGTTCAGTCAGTGTCAACCAACACCCCCAGGTCCCTCTCCTCCACACAGCTCTCTAGACGATTTCAGGTAGAGTTAAATTTCATCTAATTGTTTTTTTTCAAAGCTATGATGACCCTCAGATAGCATCCATACAAGACTTCTGTTTCTCCTCTTTCTTTGCGATACAAGTAGTTATTGTTACAAAAAGTGCAATATTCCGATTTAAGATAGAGTTATGTTTAAGGAATTATAGTTTTGAAAGCTAGGGTGTTCTTCTGATGGCATTGATTCTGCTTCTCCACTTTGTGATACAAGAAGGGGTTACTAGCACGAGAAGTGGAATATGTTCATCTAAGCTAAAGTATGGTTTCTCCACTTTTTTGTAATACAAGAAGTAGTTTCTGTTAGAAAAAGTGCAATATTTTGATTTAAGGTAGAATTAAGTTTAATTTAAGGAATCATGGTTTTGAAAGCTAGGATGTCCCTCTGATAGCATTAAAACCAAACTCCTGCTTCTCCTCTTTTTTGTGATACAGGTAGTTACTGTTACAAAAGTGCAATATTTTGATTTAAGGTAAAGTAGCTCTAAGTTTTATCTAAGAAATCATGGGTTTGGAAGCTAAGATGTCCCTCTGATCAATTCTGCTTCTCCTCTTTGTGATACAATAAGGGGTTACTATATAAAAAGGAGAATATGTTGATCTAAGCTTAAGTACAGTTTCTCCACTTTCTTTGTGATACCAGAAGTAGTTTCTACTACAAAAAGTGAAATATTTTTTATTTGAGCTAAATTAGAGGTGGGTTTCATATAAGGGATTGTGATTTTGAAAGCGAAGGCGTCCATCTGATAGCACTGATAACACACTGTTGCTTCTCTGCTTTCTTGTGATACCAGAAGTTATTGTGAAATAATTTGATTTAAGCTGAAGGAGATTAGTTTTCATCCAAGTAACTGTATTTTTTAAAGTTAGGCACAACGTCCCACTCATAACACTGATAAAACACTTCTCTTGTTTGTGATACAAGTAGTTACAATTACAAAAAGTGCAATATTTTTATTTAAACTAGAGTTAAGTTTCATCTAAGTAATTGCGGGTTTGGAAGCTAGGATGTCCCTGCGATATCATTGTTAACATACTGCTGCTTCTCCACTTATTTTTGTGATGCAGTAAGTGTTTGCTATTACAAAAAGGGGAATATCTTGATCTAAGATAAAGTAGAATAGAATTTTCATCCAACTATATTTTTAGAAAGTTAGACAACATCCCACTGCTAGCACTATTAACATCATTCTACTTCTCAACTTTTGTTATACAAGAAGTGGTTACTATTACAAAACATGAAATATTTTTGATTTAAGATAATGCAGAGTTAAGTTTCATCCAAGGAGTTGCTCTCTGCCTAAATGGAGGTTGCAGAGAGGTGAGTGTTCACTTCTCCCAGGTGATTGGACAAGAGGGAATAGCATCAGGCTGCATAAGGGAATTTTAGATTGAGCATCAGGAAAAAATTCTTGACAAAGGGTCCTCAAGCACTGGCAGAGGCTGTCCAGGGATGTGGCTGAGTCCCCATCCCTGGAGGTGATTAAAAGGCAGGTAGATGAGGTGATTTGGGACATGATTTAGAAGTAGACGGGTATGGCTGGAGTTGATGATCTCAAAGGCATTTTCCAACCTAACAATTCTGTGATTTTTTTGAAACTTAAACAAAACGTCCCTCTGATAGCGAGTTTTCTTTCAAACTGTTTTTCCAGATACTGTTCTTTCTTTGGAGATGATCACAGAATAGTTTTGGTGTAAAGGGGCCTTAAAGCCCATCAAATTCCACCCCTGCCACAGGCAGGGACACCTCCCACTGGATCAGGGGACTCCAAGCCCCATCTAATCTGGCCTTGAACCCCTCCAGGGATGGGGCAGCCACAACTTGTCTGGACAACCTGGGACAGGGCCTTCCTACCCTAACAGGAAAAAATCTTGCCAATCTCTCATCTCAGTCTCTCCTCTTTCGGCCTAAAGGAAGCGTGGTTGTGAAGCTCTGCATTCTGGAGTGCCTCATGTTCCCTGCAGGGGTGGCAGATGTGGCTGTCACCCCCACCCCCGGGATACTGCCTAGCCAGGACCAGCTGCTGCCTCTGCTCCGATTTAAATCTGGGGGATGTGTTCCTTTGTGCATGGGGAGCCCAGGTTTTGCAGGGTGAGGCTGGATGGGAGTTTGTCTCAAAAAGCAAATCACCGTAGCTTTTCCTTGTCTTGAGGGTTTTTGTTTGTAAAGTAGTTTGGCTGGCTCATAAAGCTGAGGGACAACTCACTCTCAGCTGTGCCGGCACAAACCTTGGCATGGGATGCAGGAAGCTGATCTTTTGGCTTCTTCCCAGCAGGGATTGAACTTTCACATTATATATATATATACACACACTTCTAATTATCCTTCACCCTTATTTTAGAGCTTATGTATAGTTCAGTATGGCAGAATTCATCTCAGATGCTCCTTTTCCTGTGTCTTATATTCTTACAAAGTCCTGAGTATTGTTTGCACTGGGTCCTTATTTAAAAACACTGAGACTGCTTCTGTTGTTACATGATAAGAGCCTTGCTTTATCAGAACTCTCTTCACAAAACATCCTGCTCAGTGGACACCTGCTGGGGCTGGCCTTTCCTACTGTTTCATGTTCCAGGTGTTGATCAGGGCTGGCAGCAAGCTGGTCTGCATTTGTGCTGTGGCATTGCCATCAGCAGCTGTTCCTGGATGCACTTGAGGTCATCGATGTGCCTCAGCATAGCCATAGGTTTGCTGAGCTGAGGAGAGTAGCCTCAGCCACACAGGGGTAAAAGATGTTGGCCCTGGACACTGCTCTGATCTCCATCTGGGACAAGTAGTGTGGCTCATGCAGGCTGGCTGTGCAGCCTTTCCTTCTAGGCTCTCCTGCACAACCAGGTGGTAAAGGGGAGCTCGTGTTTTTTTCAGGGAGCATTTTAGGGAAACAGCTGTAGTTCAGTGGTCCATATCCCTCCGCCCTAGAGGACTTGCAATCAACTTTGTCTGAGGGAGTGGACAAATCAGATGTTGGGACATGTTTTCTAGGGCAGTGCAGTATCCAGAGCTACCCATCTTATATTAACACTTTGAGGCAATCAGCATTTACTTACCAGAATGTATTATTTCCCTATTTTCAGGTTGTTCTAGTGATATTTAGACATTTACTAACTTAAATAGACTCCAGTCCAAGTGTGAGGCTGTTCGGTGCCACTACCGGTGCTTGTGTCATTGCCCTGGGTGGGCAGAGGTGGCTGCAAGCATTCAGCTTTTTACAGCTTTGAGCATCTCCCTCATATTTGCTGTCCCTTAAGTCTTCCCCTCTCATCTTCTGTGTGCACACCTACTTCTTGGACTGCATGCACAGGTGGCAAAAATGAAAATGAGCAGCATTTGTTTGGTGGAATATGCCTTCCCCAGGGCCTGTTTGAAGTGCTCTCCCTCACACCTGAAGCAGTGCACTGGTTAACACAGTAATTAATCCTGACCTCTCTCACCTGGCTTATTGGGAACACCTGTATTCAGAGGTTTAACCTTTGTTTTTTAAGTGGCACTTTTTAGGAGAAAAGATTTGTTGCAGCTGTTATGCTGATGTAAATTTAAATTATCCATCTAAACTGGGCAATAGAATGCATAGATACACAATCTCTGGTTTATTTCGCACTGCTCCACAGCCTGCCAGAGAGATTTTAAAGAGGCTGAGCAGGGCCAGTAGTTTCAGTAAAACTAGGCATCATTTTGATTGCCAGATGCTAAACCTTTGTTGCACAAGCAGGGAGCAAAATACGATCAATGGATAAAACATTTTTCTCCCTATTGATTACAAGTCCATTGTGGGATTTGAAGGTCGTCTCCTGAAAGATCAGAGCTTACCTGCTCAGGAACAAGCCATTATGATTCTATGATTGCTATTTTCCTTTACTCCTGTGACTTACAGTGGGGCTACAGAAGGTACAGACACACATACTTGCCACCAGGCTGCTCAGATGAAGCAGCAGGAAATCCAGGCTGGCTATCAAGGGAGTGGATTTCAAGGAGGATTCTGATTCACTGAGGACAGAAAGATGTCTCTTTGAGAATTCAGCACAATAATTACTATTTCAGATGCCAGTAAAACAAAGTCAGATGGAGGGAAAATTCTCAGTTGTCTCCCACCTCAGTATGAGGCAGACGTGCTCTGAAGTGTTCCCTTTCTATGTGTTTCACTGCAAATATTGTCAGCACTGAATTAACCATAATGTGTATTTGCACTTGCTGTGCAATACACTAATCTGAAAGCTCACTCTGGAATAACATGTTCCTGCAGATGCTCCATTTTGCTCACCAGCTCAGACATCAAACACTTTCTTTACTAGGATGATGGGAGGTGCTGGATGAACCCATTTGCCAGAGGCTTTCATGCCTTTCTGCTGTGTACAGTCAGATCTCATTTCTTGGCTGTCATAGCTCTTCACTACAGTCATCTGTTTGACAAGACTTTGGCTCCCAAAAACTTCAACCTTTACCTTCCTAACAATTTTGGCTGTAAATCCTGGCATTTAACTGCTGCTGAAAAGCCTGCTTCCTTTAGGGATGCAACTGTTGTAATAACGTGACCATCAGATGCAGCTTCATCTCCATTTATGACAGCTACATGAATTGTCCCTGCACAACACACTTGCTGGAAGGAGAAGATATGCCATTTTCTCCTTACTAGCACCCCCACCTCCCCCAGCTTCCTTCCTTGGGTTTGTTTTATTTTAGGCCAAGGACATTTGTTAGGTTTTCCAGAACTGGGGGTAGCAAGGCTATTACATTTGTACTGGTTGAGCAGGATGGAAGAGCCAGGACTGTGGCTGTGCCATCCTTGTTCGGCAGAGAATTGGAATGAGGTCCTTCTTCGTATTGTCTCAACAAGAGGCTAATTAGTCAGCAAGCTCAAGCTCCTGGAGAATAATTAAGCTTTATGGCTGTGGGTTCCCTTTGGTTGGTGAGAAAGAAGAGACAGTACCCTCAGAGCCTAAGAATGCTGCGCTGCAGCTACTGTGCTGTACCTCATAATTGATGTATTGTTTCAACAGCAGATAATTCCTCATTTCCTCATAATTATCTCTTTTTAGTGCCTCACACTGTATCCTGATATTAGCTGTAATCACTGATAATTTACCCTGAAGCCAGTCAGAATCTGCAGAGCAAAATATTGGCCCTGGTGAGCACTTACGCTTTCAGATGAAATTCTTCTGTTGTTGTCAAGAGGAATTGAGCCATTGTAGTTACATGTTTTTGGGATGTGGGTGTTGAGCTGGGTATAAACTTGTTTGGTTTTGTTGCTGTTCATTTATGTTAATGACTGACTACTGCTGAAAGACAAAGAACTACCACTGAATGCTGTTTCTGTATCTTTGCCCTTATAGGCATTGCATTTATTTGGTTACAGGGGATTATATTTGTCAAAAAGTGCTTGGTGCTTTAGATTCTGAATGCCTGTTGGCCCTTGCCTGTAGGGAGTTAGCTTTTATGAACTTGACAGCCTCTGGCCCTATTTTATGAAATCACTGCTCACTATACTTTGTGAGCTTTATTTTCCTCAGAATGACTTCCTTTGAGTTACTGCTGATTTATACGAAGTTATATTGGTGATGAGTGAAGTGAATCATGCTCGGTGTGTGTTGCTTTTAGGAGACTGGCAGCAAGACATTGCATAATGCCAGGTTTAGTTTGCCCTTTTTATTTTTTTGAGGTCTTCCTGCTCTGCTTTTCCAGCATTTGCTGCCTGAAGAACCAATGAGCTGCTCTGAGCATACAGTTGAGCCCTCACAGCTGTGCTGCTTTGAGCCTAAAACCCTTAAGATCACAGTGGCTGAGGTTGGAAGAGACCTCCGAGGGTCATCTTGTCCAGGCCCCCCTGCTCAAGCAGGGCCACCTAAAAACAGTGGCCCTGTACCATGTCTGCATGCCCTTTCAATATCTTCAAGGTTGGAGACTCCACAGCCCTTCCTGGGCAACCTCTTCCAGAGCTGTCACCCTCACAGTTAAAAGGCAATCCTGATGTTTAGAGGAAACCTCCTGTAGTTCAGGAGCTTCCTGGCTGTATCTTTTTTCGCACCTTTCTTTCAGGTGTTTATATTAGTAAGGTTCACTCCTCCGACTTTCTCTTTCCAGGCTGAGCAGTCCTAGTTCTCTCAGCCTTTCCTCACACAGGAGAGCTGCTCCAGTGCCTTCATCATATAAGTGGTTCTTTATTGGACTCTCTGGTAATGTCCTGGAGAGCTCTGAACTGGACATAGCACTCAGTGCTGAGCAGAGGGGAAGGCTTTCCCTCCTAACACAGCCCAGGATACCATTAGTTTAAACCACAAGATCACGTTGCTGCCTCATGGTCAATGTTATGCCCCTAAGGCCCCCCACAGTGCCTTTTCTGTAAAGCTACTTTTCACCCAGACACCCCCCAGCACACAGTGGTGCCTGGAGTTGTTACTCCCCAGGTGCAGGACTTTGCACATATGCTTCATGAGGTTCCCATCAGCCCATTTTTCCAGCATGTCACAATCCTTCTGGATGGCAGCATGACCCTCTCGCATATCCACTACTCCTCTCACTTGGTGTGCCCTGGAGTCTTGCAGAGAGTGCTCTCTGGCCTGTCTTCCAGGTCATGAATAAAGATTTAAACAGGACTGGGCCCAGTATTAATCCCCGGGGCACACCACTAGTTAGCACCAACAGCTACACTCGTGCCAGCATCACCACCCTCTGGAGAGGACGCAGTCATTCAACCAGTTTTCAATCCACCTCATTGCTGATCCAGCTCCTGCTTTCAGTAGTGTGCCCAGATTTTCCCTGGCTTTCCTTTTATTATCTTTGTACTTACTAATGCCTCTCATGTCTTAGAGGGCCCTTGCCAGACACAATTCCATGTAAAGATTTCACATCTTTGTGATATCAAGAAGGCTGTAGCCTTTCAGCTGCACACAGATCTCAGTGTTCATAAGCAGATATAAACTCAAGAAGGTTCCCAACATGCTTATTTCCCAGAAGGGATTTGAGAGGATTTGTCTGTAACAGTACATCCTAGGTACATCCTTGCTGACATGCAACTGCTGGAAGTAACCCCACTGAAACCTCATTTTTTGATCCCTTGCCACCTATCACCCGAGGCCCTCTGCTCTTCAACCCTGTCCATCACTCACAGGGCTCCTGGTAATTCCATCCCTGCCCCATGATACCTAGTTTAAAGCCCTCCTGATAAGGCCAGCCATCCTACCAGCAGAGGTAGCTTTGCCTGGCTTGGGGAGGTGGATTCCACCCCTCCCAAGATACTGCTGCATCGATCTCTGGGGTTGTAGAACCCAAAATTCTGTTCCCAAGAGCAGTTTTATAGCCAACTGTTGACCTACATTGAAGAAAACGTCACCAGGGCCCCCCAGGCTTAGACTACCACCTCCATAGTCACTTGACACTCTCCACGTTGCCCCAGTAATATTGCTGATGCCCATATGGAAGAACAGCAGGAGCAGCAGTTGGAGTGTCAGAAAAGCCTCTACAACATCCCAGATCTGGGCCACCACCCCAGGCAGCAAACCTCTTTAGATAATAGGTGTGGGTGCCTGTGTCCCCCCTGCAGCAAGGAATTGCCCATTACAGAGAGCCACACCTTCTTCCTGGAGGTCATGCATGGTTTAAGGTCAGGTAGCCTATATTTTTTGCTTAATAGCACACCTGGCTCCTCTAATGAGTGTGGTGAATCTATTTGTTGCTTTTAAGTTGGGCAGGAACTTTATTACTTCCTTTTTAGTGCCAGAGGTCACCATCTTCCATCCTCCTGATTCTCCAGAGGTTTCACTTACCTTGATAGTGCGGCGGGCATTGCCTGTTTATCAACTGCAGACAGGTCTGAGGCTCTTGAAGCTGCTGGAATCCCAGAGAAGATCCTGTCTGTCTCTCATGAAACTTATCTGATGCTGCATAGGCTGCTCACTTCCTCCTGTAACTCCTTCACTTGGCACCACAACTCCTGCAGCACAGAGAGCCATCTCTCCCAGCATCAGAGCAAGGCCCTGGGTACTCTCTGCAACCCAGGGCTTGGAGAGCTTTACCCATCATATCATCTAAAGCTCTGCCTACATCAAAACTCCAGCCCTAGCAGGGGCAGCTCCTCCCACATCATCTCAAGGAGCTGGCCTATGATGTACCACTGCAAGCACATCTGAGACTGCTCACCCTAGAGCAGAGCAAACAGTCCTCCTTCACAAAGGCCTCTCACTTGAACTTCTGCATTAGTTAGCAGCATCTTAGGCCTGGCTCTTATATAGGCCTCACCTCACTGGCTGATTGACCCTCCCTAATTAGCAGGAAGCTGCGCCCTGTGTTAAGGGCAGCTGATCAAGCTCATTAGAAGCTGCTAGAAGCTCCTCAGGCCCACATCCTGGTTGATCCCTTTACATTGTCCTCACCCAGCAGCAGCAGCACCAGCACCATTGAGTTTCTCAGAGGGTTCCCAGGTGTTCCCTAGGGTCTTGATCATGAATAAAGAGTTAAACGGGCCCGGGCCCATTATTGACCTCTGGGGTACAACACTAACTACTACTTCCAGCTAGATTTGTGCCATGCATCCTCAGTGGTCTTGTCCCCAAAAGAACAAGAAGGTCCCAAAGCAGAACCCAGAGGCTGCTGCACAAACCTTGGCTGGTTGCCTCTGGTAGCTGGTGGTGTACAGACAATTCAGTACAGGCCTCAGGTGTTGCTTTCCTGGATTTACCCACCATCTTGTTTGGAAGCAGCATAAAAATAATGTCATTTCAGCAGACATCCATTCATAGTTGCTTTATACCTGTCTCATGCTCCTGTTCTGAATGAGGAGACAGCACCATTTTATGACCACAGGTTGACCCGTATGAGGTCTGTCCACCCTTGATGTGATATCCCAGTGCACAGAATAAAGGCTTACATTCCTGATCCAGCAGCACTGCTCTTTTGGAGCATTGAGATCTGTGTCCTGAACAATTGCAGGGCCCATTCTTACTGCAATGTTAGTCTGAGTCCCTTGGCTGATTTTAATAGGGAGTTTACATGTTCAAGAGGCATCTTGCATGCATATCAGCAGCCAGAAGATGAACCCACAGTGTTGAAAGAGTATAAAATGTAAGCATTTCTTTTGCAAGTGTTCATAAAACGGCACAGAGGGGTTTTGGTTTGTGAGGGTTTTGGTTTTGCTTAATTTAAACCATGCAAGCAAACAGTCTCTACCAGTTAATAACTTTCCCTTTGATTTCTAGTTTCAAATAAACCAAAATCTTAAAGCAGAACTCATTAAAGTATATTGAGTTTCATCTCCTCTGTGAATCAAATGCGTACGTTGTGCAGCTGGAGTTGGTGTCTCAGGGCTGGCTTCCGAGTTTACCTTTTATCCACAGTTACTTGGTGTGTTGCCACACACTGGCTCAGAAGGGAAAGGAGCTGGGATTGAAACAGCTTGTTTGCATCACTCCTGAGCGATGGCACAGAAAATTCAAGCTGCTACTGACCAAAGGCCTTTCTGAACAAATGCTGAACGGGCTCATCTTGGCAGTTGTTGAGACAAAAAGGAAACGTAAACCTCCTCTGGCATTTCCAACATGAGGCGTTGGGAAGGGTAGAGGGTAAGGCAGGTGTGGGTCTGCAAGTGTGCCCAGCTCACCAAGAGGGAAGAGTGGTGATGTTGCTCAGTCAGAGGTTCATATTCTATGTTGTTTTTTCAAAGTCCCTACTTCGGAAAATATAATTTGTTCATCCCTTTAGTACCAGAGCCGTGTTGTCAATTATGAGGCATGGGGAATGAAGTAAAGCAGAGGTTTCTCAGGACTGGTGTGGTTTATGGTCCCCAGCTGCAGGAGAGAAAAGGCTGGGCACAAGGCACAGGTTTTACAATGTGGTGGCTGCTGTAAGGAGAGAAGGAACAGCTCCAGGTTGTACCTGCAGAAAGCCCAGAGTGGCGGCCATCGGCAGCAGCTTTGTACCAGGCAGTCACCAATGGCTTTGTGGCACCCTCAAGATTTTTTTGCTACCTTGGGGAATACCATGAAGAACTGAAGGTATTTATGTTTTCTGCCACAGTCCTATATGAATCTCAGTGCTGTGACCAATCCCATCACAGCTTTGCTTTGGAAGAGAGCAGAAAGAGAAGATGGTGGTGACCAGAGTGCTCTGCTGCAGGCCAGGATGCAGCCCTCTCCAGAGGTCTCCAGCTTCTCCTCTGTCATTGCTAAATTGGGATTGCTGTGTTTCAAAACAGACTTAAAACTACCTCCCTTCCTTCCCATCACAACATTGCTCCGTGTTCCCTTTTTGCAGCTGCAGACCCATGTGTTTAACTGGCAGCTTTCTTTAAAATGTTTGGAAAAAATCTTCAGTTTTGGAAAATGGGCACTAAAATGAGGTCAGGCTTAGTTGTACTCCCAGGAAGAATCTGGTTGGAGGAAAAGCAGTGGCGAGCGTGTGATGTACGTGAGCGATGCTGCCAGCATATCTCACAGGCTTGCCTTTGTAGCAGGTTGTGGGAGTTAGCTCTGGTGAGTCATACAGCAAGGGCCGTCTTCATTCCCCAGCCCGAATAAAACCACCTCTTTCTGAATTTAGGTCTGGTGGCTACAAGTTGAAGATGTATCTTGTTAAAGGTGCAATATCACATGCATACCGGTTTGATAATGATGTATTTCTCGTGTATTAGTATTCATCCCATAGAAATCAGTTCATTGCTTCATATATTCTGGCTTATTTAGATGTTGAAACTTGAAACCATATTCCCCAACATCTTTTTCCCAGTTATTTAACTTGCAAAAGATCATATATTGTCTCACAGCTCTTGCAAGCTTTTTCCACTAACCAGGCTGCAACACGATTTAGTTTCTACAACTTGATTTTAACCCTGCCTATCGCTATCATGTCAGGTTGTGCATTGGCAGATTGGGAAGTCGGAAGGCTGGGCAGTGATTTCAAGTAGTGAGGCAAGTGGGAGAAATTATATTCTCTAAACCATGGAAACATTGTCCTCTTAGAACTGTTATGTGGCACAGGAGTAATGTGAAATTGTAGAAGTTGTTTATGCCTGTGGCTTTTTTCTTCTCAGATGGAAGCAACCCTGTAGGGATTTCCTTCTGTCTGGCATAATTTCCAGAGTGCTTTACTGACACGGGGTGAGGGAAGAGTTAAGTTGAGAGAAAGCCCCAGATACTAAAATTAACAGCCATCCCACCCGCCACCCCCAGCTTTGAGATTTCTCATCACAACTTGCCTTGGATAATTCTCCTACCCACGTTGTGATCACTTGAAATCACAGATGGCTGGCGGAGCTGGAAGGAATCCAGTCTCCTTCCTCTCCTCCTTCTGCTTTGCCTTCCTCCCCACCCCGAAAAGCCTGGCTTCAGGTCATCTGTGAGGTTGTGTTATTGCTTGCTAAAGCTGAAGCAGATTTGGCTGCTGGGCCCTGGAAATACTTACAGGGTCTGCAGAAATGCATGTGGTTGTTAAGCTCTTTTGGAATTACCCCTCTTGTCTGGTATGCCCACCTGCATTTATACACACAAGTAAAGATGGAGGTTTTAGGTTGTCTCTAGTCCTAGGAGACTTGTTAATTGTTTATGAAATGATCTGTATTTAAAGCAAAAACCTCAAACCAACCCATACCGAAACCCAAAGGATTTTTTATTGTTGCCCTGAATGATTTCAGTGATACCGTTAATAGTGCAACTGTATTGGCACATCTGGATTGAGACTGGAGATGGGGAAAGCGGGAGCTGTGTTACTCGAGACAGGTAAAGCAGGAGCTGTGTTAGGAGCTTGTACTGCCAGGGGACAATACATTCCTGTAACTGCGTCCTTTGTCTGCGGGAGGCACTTCTGATTGTCAGGGCAAGTGATTACAAAGCCTAAACCAAAATGGACTATATTTGCATCCCCACCCCAAAAAGTGTTTCTCCCTAGGGCTGTCTGCACCAGTTACTGCAGATGCGAAACTGCTCTTGAAAACCATAGCCTGCAGCATGTAACAGCCTGAAGCTTCTCTAGGGAAGCTGAAGGTGCCTCTCACAGGAAAGTCAGCTGTAAGCTTGAATCAAAGTGAGAGATCTTTATGGGATGGGTTACATTTTATGAGCCAAGTCAGGGTATTTTTAATAGGTAAGCAGGTGATTTTTAGTGCCTCTCACAAGTGAAAACCTCACATCAAAGTTTTGAATCCTTAATTTCACAGCAAGATTCAACCTGCAGCTTGTGACCTTGCTCAGAGAAGATGACAGAACAAAGTCTATGTGTGGACTTGTCTCCCTTCTCCTTTACTGGCTTTCCAGCTGATCTTTAAGAAGAGTCAGTGTAGCCAGTTGACCTTCCAGTGAAGATTAGGAAACTTTAAAAACTGTTTGAACAGTGGTTTAAAAACTCCTCAGGTCACCATAGGAAGAAAACCCCACCATCCTCGAGCAAAGTTTAATTTTAAATCAGGGAAACAGAAGGCGAGGGTGAGCTATTTTATGCTGACTCTCAGAGCTTCAGCAGTTCCTTCTGGGATCGGTCGCATAAAAACGTGTGCAGTTTTTTGACCAGGGCAGATCTTTGTTGTCAGGGCAGGCTCAGCCCTCCTGTTGGCACTGCTGGTCTCTGCAGAGTTGCCTGCTACACCGGCAAGTATCTTTACTGCTCACAGCAGCCTTGATGTTGCCCTTCTGCAATGCTCAGGTTTTGTCACGCTTGATGTGAGCAGAGAGAAGAGAGTTTGGCCCCACTGCAGTCCTCACCACATTTCCATGTCCTACGTTTTGGCCGTTCCATTTCTCAGTTCCCTTGTTTTACCTGAAGCGTACATGTAGAGTGTGCTGGCGTTCTGCGTTTATCTGATGAAGAGCTATGTAAATTTAAATGCAAACTCATTTCAGCCCTCTGGGTGCTTGGCAAGTTGCCGGGTGTGCTCTTAGTGCTGGAAAAGTTTGCAGCACTGTTGCTCCAAGGGAAACTTTCAGTGCATCATTCCTCTTCTTTTTCCCCTTATAAAGGTTATTGTGCCTCAGCCCTAATTGCATTACCTCTGTAGTGCAGAAAGGAAAGGTTATTTTGTCCTTGGCAACTCACAAAGAGTTGCCATCGCTGCTCGCTAAAAAAGTCCCTTGCAGGGCCATTGCTATTTCAGGGGGCTCCAGGGATGCCCCTGAGCTCTGTGCTGGGGCCACTGTTCGCCCTGGCAGTGCCTGAAAAGGGACCAGGGTAACTAAGAGACCTTCTCTGGGCCTGTGAAACCCATTTATGTTTTAAGTACAGTGGGGATGTTTGTCAGTTACAACAGGAAAAAAGGTGCCTGAGGACACTCCCTGTGGCCTGAAATGGCTAGTGTTTTCCCCAGTGATTTGAGGGGCGGCCAATTACTCTCTCTTTCCTGCAGGAAAAGACAGGACTATCAATATTTCATATTAGGAGACGTGGCTGGGTTAAATATAGCTATAGCTTTTTTTTTTCCAAGAAGCTTGTAGCGAGGACCTTGCTGTCTCCCAGCTGTCGGCTCTGGCCTTGCTGCTGGTTTGGCCGAGCCGTGGGTCTGATTGTGAACTGGACGTTTGCCTCTCTGTATGTATTTCACCTTGTGCAGCACTGAGCGGTCACGCACATCTTTCACCACACTCTCCTCCGGGTTGGTTTGAAAGGTGGCATTTGATAGCCTGTTGGATGTTACACAGATAGCATGACCCGGTATGTAGCAACGGGCAATCTACAGGCTCAGTTAAATAATACATTATTAACCCCTCCCTGCCCATCTTAGCTCTGCACAAGCCTGGAGAAGCCCCTTTTCTGGGGCTCTTGAGTTGCGAAGTGGGAAGGCTGCATTCCCAATGCCGGGTCCCCAAGGTCAGCCTGTCTGCTGAATGCAGGGGACAAAATATTCCACCTGTAACTGCCATTTGAACTGCTTTTTTTTCCAACCATCATCACTGCTGTCACTTCCCAGTGCTCTACACCTCCTGTGGAAGTGCTGATGGCTCTGGAAATGGTGAAGGATCCAGCCTTAGGAACCAGCCCAGGAAAGCTTTAAGTGTCTGCTGGGAGGATAATGAGATGATAATGAAGCTTCCGAGGGAGTGAGCTGGGGGAAGAGATTGTGAATGTCTCTGTTTCTCCTTCAGCCCCACCAACAGTGGTACAAGTGTGGTCAGGATCATTCCAAGGTTTAAAAAAGACTTGCAAATCTAAGGAAAGGCAATAAATAAGGTGCAGTTCAAGCTACGGTTCTGTTTGGAGGAGTGTAGCTTCACTTCTTCCCAGGCAGAGCCTCCTGTCTTGTCAAGCAGGGAAATTTTAACAGGGATTTTCCAGCCCACAGTGATGCCTGGCCATCTGGGGCTGAGGGGAAGTGGTCCTGATCCATACTGCAGAGCACTGGAGCCCTCTCAGGATGGGGGTGGGCTATTCCCTCCAGCCAGAAAGCCTACGTATGGCCCCGGTTGCCTTGACCTTTTGTGCCAAGCCTGTACAGCCTCTCCTTTGTTCACAGAGAAGCATTTGTTTTATAAAAACCTGATATGAAAGGGGTTTCTGTTCGGGACCGGGAGGCTTGACATTTATTTGCCACTTAAAACCTGCCTGGCTAGAAGTGGAACTTGAGGGGGGTGTTCTACCTGGTGCAGGTTCTGTGCAATTTGTGCCCATTAAAAACTCCTGTGAACTGATGAGGAAAAATATTTGCTCTATGCTTTCTCTTAAAGGGGAGAGTCTTCATTGTTTAGAGCTGCTGTTATTGTTTATAATAAACTGATGGTTCTTGCTGTGAATTTTGTTTATTTTCTGTGATTGAACGTGTTGCCTTATTTCCTTTAAATATAGCATAAACTGTTGGATTAACGAACTGGTGTCTATAAACCAGCCTGGTTAGCTCAGCTAACATCCACCTGTGGATTCCACGAGAGCTCACAGGAGGAATTGAAACTCTAAGTAACTTTCCCATGGATTTACCCTTCAGGGCTGAATTGTTTTGCCTAAGTGATATAATATGGCCAGGAAGTTTGCGGCCCAAGTAATGGCAGGCAGTATGAGAACAACCTGAATAACCTTTTCAGTCAAACCGTCTTCCCCATTTGAAAGCAGGTGGTGGAATCGGTTTCTTTAAAAAATGGAAAACCAAAACCTCGTGTCTCTGCTTTATTTTTTATTTCACATTTACAAGTTCTTTGACACACTGTTACTGCTGAGGGGGGCTGCACTAGGGCCAGGAGAACCCTTTATTCTATTTTTGTGTATAGCAAGGCATTTGCCTTTGGATTGCATGCTTTTGTACCATTGCTTCTGCAGGTGGAAGTGGGTGTTTCTGAATACTGCAGGAATTTTCTATGCCACTTATCCACTTGTCATCATTTCACGCTTTGCGAAGACCATCATTGGGTTTGCTGCTCTTCTCCTCCTTTAAAACACATTTTCTATCTAAAATTAGAGATGCCCTAAGGTTTTGTGGATTTAACCTATTTTCAGAGGGTTTAGACCTGAAAGGAACCTCCCTGATCCCCCTGGTACATTTACACTGCGCATGGCGCCAATTACTCCAAACCATACTGTGCAAAGAGGGAAAACATTGATCTTTCTGTCACGCTTCAGCTTGTAAATCATTTAAATTCTGAAAAAAGGGATCCTCTGTTTCGCACAGAACTTCCTCTTGCTGTGGAGAGTACTGGGTAGGGCTGGCACCAACCAGCCTCCAAGGCCGGGATTTCCTCCCTCTTTTCATAAAACACCCCCACATTTTAGTGCTGTTGCAGTGGGAGATGTTTTACCTTATCACCTACAGAACAGAGAAACCGAAAAGCTCATGGCTCATTATTTCACCGGACTGTCTTTGGTTTTGCAGGTAGCTGTATCCAGCTGGGTGGCAGGTGGATCCAAGGGTTACCATGAAGTTTTCAGGACCCCTGGAGAGCCAGAGATTGTCTCTCCTTCTGGAGATGGCAATCTCTAGGGAAGCTCAAATGTGGAAAGCACATGTGCTGAAAATTCAGCCCAATCAGGTAATGTCTCTTGTTCACCTTATTCATCTTAGTAGAGGCACGAGACTATCTTTCGGTTTATTTTTGTGTGAAAACTGACGCTGTTGTATGAGAAGTTGCCTCCTGTGTTTATGAGACTGTGGAAATAAGCCTCTGAAGTAAATGATGACATTTTTATTTGCAGGACTTACCTGCAGTCAGGGGTACAAAACACACCCCACAGCATACAACATTACATCTCCGCTGTTGCTTGTGAAAGCACGGAAATATATTGCCTTAATTAAATTAATTTTACAAATTGTGTGGATAATTAGCGCATGTTTCTAGTCTCTCTGCAACAGTTCTTAAAAGCAGCTTCGTTTTCTTGGATGAAGTTCACTGATAAGAGCGTTGAAATGCTGTTTCTTTTCCTATGACGTGACATCTTCTCAGATGAACTGTTACCGCTGGCTTAGCTCAGGCCTCCTCCTGAAACAGCATAATCACAACAAAAGCCCAGCTGTGCCACCTTTTCCCATTCTGAGCCAGATTCTTCCCTAGGATACTCCAGCCAAGCTCTGCCGGGTCTGCTCTAGCTGTGTCGCCCGAAGCCAGGCAAGGGTCCAACTCATTGAGGGACTGTCTTCAGGAAGAGCCCCACTGACTGTAGCAGGACTATTTGTGGAACAGGGGCAAGCTCGTGTCAAGGGACACAGAGCCAGGCGCTGGCCTGTTCCAGTGAGGAATGTTCTCACAGGACTGGGGGAGAATTCAGGGTGGAGGGGACAGCAGGGAGTCTGTAGTCCAACCCACTGCTCAAGCTTTGGAGGTTGGGCCAGGTTGCTCAAATCCAGTCTTGCTGTTCTTGATGCATAGAAAAATGTTCCCGTGAGGATGTCAGCGGTTGTCAAAGCAAATCAGCGTAGTGATTGTTTTTTCTGTCTGGTGAACAAGAAATAGCTGCTGTTGTTTAGGAAACAATGTGTTTTTTAGGGGCTTGTTGTTAGTTTTCTTAACCCACATTTAGATTTCTAAGTCAGGGCCTGGCAGTCCGAGGTGTTCAGTGTATCATAACTGTGGCTGTCTTTGGGCATACACAGCTTACGGCCCTGGTTTATGATAAACCAGCCTGTTGTCCCATGCTGGCAGTTTTCCTGGGGTTAGTGATTATAATGTTAAGATCACAGGGGCTCGGAGCGTGTAACCAAACAAGATTCTTGGGTGAAGATTTCACGGGGACAAGACACTTGTGGTTTTGCCTTGAAGCTGATTCTGGTGGCTCAGAACCCCCTACCTGTTTTAGCCTTCCTAGCAATCCCTACCTTACAGCGCTGTGTTGTTGCCCTTGAGAGATGAGGTTCCCCACCTGTGCCATGTTCTGGTTGCTGCTGCGCCCAGGACTACCCTCAGCCCTGTCTGTGGTGGAGCAGAGATTGTCCTGCCACCAGGGACCTTAGGATCTTAAAATCACTACAGTTAAGGTTTGCAGCACCTTGCAAAGCAGAAAATTCATGGAGAAATTAGTGGGACTGTTGGTGCCCTGTGAAACTGTGATGGGACTGTTGGTGCTCTGTTGCCTGCTGTGATAAGTCAGAGTAGGATTGAGTCTGGGAAGAGCCTGATGGTGAGAGCTGGTGTAAAGTTTGTGCTGGGTAGCAGAGCCTCAGGTCTGGCCTGGCCAAATTCCAAGTTTGTCCTGTTAGTGTACGATGATGTCAGGATGATGAAAGATCTGTTCCCTGGTCCTCCCCTGCGTTGCTGAGGTCTGTACCCTCTGTGCTTGTACCCAAGGGTTTCTACCCCTGGAATTGCTACCCCGAAAATGCTGCTGTCGCCCATCTCTTTACATTTCCCCAAGCGTCAGTCAGACCATGACTTTATCAGCTAGGATGCCACATTATTACATGTTTTCTGGCAGTAAATAATCATTAAATTGAATTGCAGTCTCTGCATGCATATGTGACATGTGAAGGTCAGATTCAAAGGAGAACAGAAACAATTCTGGCTGCTCTGGGGAAATCCTGACCACGGTGCAGCTGAAAACCCTCTCTCTGTAGACACTATTTCCCTATCTTCCTACTGTTCGTGACACCCGACTTTCCAAACTGTCACATGCTCCTCCCCTCTGCAGTGTTCACGTTGGCAGTGTTGCAGTCATGGACATTTGATGTGAACTATCCTGTTGTCTGTAATATTGGGAAGGAGGTTGTATTCCTTCACATCTATTGCCGCCTTTGGGAAACAGCCACAGTAGCATAAAACCTCACTTGTATGTTGTTTATTTCCCATGACAGTCAGGAAATCTGCATCCTTCTGTGTATCAGATCTGGCAACCCGAAGCATCTGTAACTTTCCATTCCTTGCTACCAAGGTGGGCTGACTATGGAAAGGGTTTTAATGAAGTCATCTGGTTTGCAAATGAGAAAGCATGAGCGCGTCTACAGAAATCCTCTGATCAGATTGGAGGTACACCATAACTGTTTTTCCAGACTAAACTTTCAGTTTTGACTCTTTAGGGGACAGTTGTGGTTTTAATTTTTCAAACCGGAACCAATTCAGTTTCTAAATCTGTGACAAGAGTTGAGATCTTTGAAAGGAAGAAAGAAACTCACAGTTCCAGAAACAGGAAGACTTTACATTTTTAGTACAGGATGCAGAAGCTGCTGGGGACTTGGGCCCTGATAATTTACCGTGCATGATTTTTCTGTTTCATTTTCACTTTTTATCTGACAACTCCCATTTCCTCCTGGCACGTGTATTTCTTTTTGTTTCCCTCCTTTAAATGTAGGCCACTGGCTGAGGGTATCTGGAGTATAACAAAGCCCTATCTCACAAGGGCTTTCCAGCCTGAAAAAATGGGTGGGGTGAGCCTAGAACCCTCCTAGACCTTCTGAATGTATATGGTCTTTTCCCTTATTTTCTTCTCCCCTTGGGTTATACAATATGCAGCTGACATTCAGAAGTTCTCCTAAGATTAAGGCTTGAGAAATCAAGCAGTAAAGACTGATCAAAGGTTGATGTTACCGACTGACTCTGCAGCAGAGGGGTGTGCAAGCCGAGATTTTTTGTTTTCACTCTTTATAGAATTAGAGTCTCACTTCTATCATTCCTCCTTTCTTGCCCATTCTGGCTTTTTCTCTCTGCATTCTCCTTTGTTCTCCGTGCCTCTTGAGGAATGGTGAGGTCTTGGTTTATTTCCACTGTCTCCCCACATGACCCTGGTTTGGTCTATTAGCGCTCTGGTGCCTGTTTTATCCTGCGGGCGACTGGGAGCCTGACCGACCAGTCTGGTAAAGCACCGTGATGTTAATGCACCCAGCTCTTCTGCTCTGCTGAGCAGCGTGCTCTCTGCCAGGCTTTGCGCCACATTATTGTGCTGATGGCAGAGCTGTTTGCTTCGCTGCTAAACCGAAGGCAAACCCTGCAGAACACCGTTGCCGAAAGGTATGAGGAGAGCACCTCTAATTCCAGCTGGGGCAAGTGCAAAGCAGCCCAGTGGGCATCAGCTGGGGGTTGTTCTGGGGTAGATCAAGCAATCCTGTGACCCAAGGAAGGACCGGTTTGGCTGCTGTGTTTACAGCTGCCCTTTTCTGAAGCCTCCCAGCTCTGATAAAGGTCACCTGGGTGTGCCCCGGGGAGCCACAGCAGGACGGGGCATAAACTAGGGGAGAGAGCAAAATATCTCTGTCTGAGACACAAAAGGAAAACGTCACCAGGTAAGGCTTTTCTTTCCTAGACTAGGCAGCAATAAAATTGCAGCACGCTTGAGCTCACAGAGAGGATTTTTGGAGAGACTGCATTTTTCCAGAAGTCTCAAGGTATTCCTAGAGATGATTTGTACTCTGCTCACACTCCGGAGCCTGAGTCACAGCCTCTGGCCCTTTGGTCTCCTGCAGCGGCTCAGGGATGCTCACAAGGCGATTTGGCTGTCAGTGAACAGGAAGCAGAACAGTGGTGCCCTATGCCTCTCGCCATTACAAAACCTCTGCTTTGGCTAATTCTTGATAAGGAATCAAGCAAATAACAGCAGGAAGTAAAGCAGTGTAAGGTATCCCTGCTTTACACAGGGAGGAGGGAGAAGTTGACATCCTTCTGCTTCCCTCTTTGTGTCCCAAACTCTATAGTTCTGTGAGATGGCTTACTTGTATTTGTGCTGAAACAAAACTGATGAGTGTACACGCACAATTGTGCTTTGAAAAGGTAAGAATTAGCATCACATTGTCCTCTTGGCAAAGAAGGTGCACGCCTGTCACTCACATATGGGTTTGGAATAGTTTTGATAGGTTTGCACATCTGACAGGCCTGTGCTCTGTGGGGTGTTCCCTGCATGGCAAAACCATTCTGAAATCCTGCTGGCTTCTTGCTGCTAGTGAGCTGAGTGGCACCTCCCGCAAATCTCTGCACAAGCACCAGCCTGGAGAAAAGCACCCAGGCTCGGTCTGCGAGGCTGGTGTGGGAGTAGGGCAGGGACCGTGGGCCCTTCCGCAGCAGCTGGGGTCCTGGGTGCCCATGGTGGCATGCAGGGAGCAAGGCTGTGGCTCACCCAGGCTCCTGATCCTGCTGGGGCTTTTTTGACAGCGAGAATCATGTGCTGGGAGGGGCAAACAGATCTGTAGGAAGGGCCTTGCTCTGATCCAGCCACTCCTCAAACATTAAAAAGCAGGGGGAAGCGCTGGCCAGAGAAGATGGATTGTCCATCAGTCCTGAGGGTGGTTGTGAGGGCTGTCCCAGAACAACCTGTGGAGGAACGGCAGCCACTACTGCTGTGGGGCTTGGGCTGCTTTGCCCTGATGCTCTTCCAGCCCAGGGTTAAGTTCTGTGAGGGTGGATTTGTGGGACAGAACAAATTGCTGGCCACATACAGGTACCATGAGCACGGAAGGCGACATCTGTGGGGAGGTGCCTCAACACCAAAGAGCGACTTGTGCTTTCCAGCCCCAAGGGACTTCTTTACTTTCAGCCACCATATCGTCTCATGTTTACTTCTAATATTATATAACTAAGGAACAGCGACCTCACTGCTTAATTAATTTATCAGTGCTGCAGTTCTGACTTGCGTAACTAGGATGACATGAGTACATGTTGAGAGGAGAGGGTTAAAGACCAATGCATTTGCCATTTCTGCCCCTCCTGTTGAGCAGCTGTTGTCTCACAGGAGGGAACACAGGGAGATAGTGTCAACTGCCCTGCTGACACAACTCAGGTAAGCAGGTCTTGCTTCTCTGGCCCCAGGCCCCAGCCCTTGCCTGCTGGCTTCATCGGTAAAGCTGCTGCCACAGGACCAGGGCAGCAAGTTAAGTCCTGGCGGGGCTCAGATCTTACCTTAAATTGCAAGAACCATTTGACAAAGAACCAATATTTCTTGGAGCTGAGAAAACTAATTTTCTCCTCTCTCCTGGAAAACGGTAGATACTTTTTTCAAAAGCCACACTATAGTCAAGTGGCTCCCAGAGACTGAGACTGGAGGCCCCATCTGGATCAGACAGGGTCCTGAACGGGGATTCAGGAGAGAGAACGAGGCAGGACTTTGTCCTCCCAGGGGAGCACCTGATAGAGCCCTGGAGGCTTTGCAGGCAGAGGCAGAATTGTTTGATTAGCCTAGATCCAGCCAGACCACCTTCCCGGCCCCTCCTGTCCCACTCGGTGGTGAGGGGGGGGCTCTGCACTAGCACAGAAGTTAAGCGGGGAGTAAAGATGTCATACCGCGTGTAACAACAGAAGGTGCGAAGTTGGCCTCCCCCTGGAGGCCCCAGTGCAATTACAGCTCTGCCTTCCACGCTCTGGTCTCACACGTTCTCAGCTCCGCAGTAGGAGAGTTAGTAATAAAGCACAGTAGAGCCTATGCAAGGCACATGGTCAGTACTTTAGTGATAGATGTAGCCTCAAGTACTGATTCTTGCATCAGTATTGGCTGTTCTTGTTTTCTAAAACCTGCTCTTCCCCTGTTTTTTTGGTGGGAGGACAGCTGCAACCCAGCTTGGCAGAGGGGTGTGTTAATGCAAGCCCTTAGCTTTCTTTTTAGCTGTACCTGGACAGCCACCATTTCATTTGTGTTCCTTCTCTTAAACCACCTCAGTAGGAGTCAAACTGCAGCTGAGAGCACCAGAAGTTTGGTTTCCCTTTTCCTTCTGGACACATCCTTGCTCCTCACCCCAAATAATCCCCATCAAAGCGTGACCAGGCTTACACGTGGTTGAACTGAAAGGCTCTGGAAAAGCACTAAATATTTCAGAGCTGTCATCAGAGAGAAAGATTGCATATCGCTGGCTGATCTGTATTTGTATTTGAAACACAGCTGTGCCCAAACAGATCCATGGTGGCGACTTTGACCAAAACCTTAAAAACCCCTAAACACAGCCCAGCCTTTTTTTAGGCAAAATTGGACCTGTGTTACTGGAGCTCACAATGACTGCACTGCTGTGGCAACCTGCTTGGAATTTTCTTTTTTTAACATATACTGAGCTAAAAATATCTCCCTAATTTGAAGGCAAAATAAACCTTTCCTCTCAGAACACCAGCTCAGTCCCTCCCCTCTCCTGTTTGTTAGGAGCTGTGTGCCTGCCTGGCTTCCACGGCTGGTTTTGTTCACACTGGGCTTTTCTGCGTCTGTGTGATTCTGAGGTCAGAAAACCCAGCACTACATCCCCTAGCACTGAGCTGGGGAACGCCCTGTTGGTACTCTAGAAACACAGAACATCTTTCCTCTTTTCCCCAGAGCACAGCAAAATTTGAGTGATGTTTGAGGTTACTCTAAGCAAAGTTGTGTTTTCCAGGGCCAAATTTTTAGGATGGGGCGAGTAACTGCAAGAACAAAGTGGTGATTCAAGCTGGCTCAAGGCCCCAGTTTTTGAGAGGTGGCTTTGTGAGTAACTCCTGTGGAGGTAAAAGGTTTGGTGTGTTCCGACTCCTTCAGCCTACGCCTAAGAATACTTTATTTTTCTCTCCAACAGGATGTAGTCATTTCTCCAAAGCAGAGGGATGAGGTCATTCAGTGGCTGGCCAAGCTCAAGTACCAGTTCCACCTTTATCCAGAAACACTCGCCCTGGCCATCAGCCTTTTGGACAGGTTTTTAGCCGCAGTAAAGGTAAATATTTGCAGAGCTGTAAACTGAACAAGATTTATCCCACCCCCACAGCTGTTTCTGTGCACGCTCCGAGTGGTATGGCTGTATGGAACTGCTTCCCCTGTCACACACCCGTAGGACAGAAACTTCTGGAGGTTGTTTTCCGTAGTTATTTTCACCCATTGAAAGCAGCCACTGCTTTAATAAGAAACAGTTCTTAGAATGCTTGTACCTACCCAGGATTTGCTCCCTATTTTCTCTGTTCAAGCCCTTCTATTCAGGTAACACAGCTCCTTAGTTTAAATTCATGAAACCTGAAGAGGAAAGCTGCTGCTTTTCTCTTAACTTTGCTCTCACTTTAACCTGCTTTGAATGTTGCATTGGCCCAACAAACACATCACCTGTTTCTATGAGCGATAAGAGAGTCTGGGTAGAGGGTTATGACTTAGATATCATGAGAACTGTCTCTACCTTAGCCTGAATCGCAGAATCACTAGGTTGGAAAAGACCCACAGGATCCTCGAGTCCAACCATTAGTTGACTGAATAGGAAGGAAATGTCTGTTCATAGCTGGAAACCCAAGCCTGGTGCCCTCTGACAGAAAAGCAAGGGGGATTCCCTACTCTGTGCTCACCTCCTAAGTCTCTGGTGTTTAACTGCATTTAATCCCACTTGTGCTAGAACTGCTGTGAGTGCGCGCTAGCAATGAGTGAGCCAAGGAAACAAATACACATCAGAGGAGAGGTTTGCGTCTGGCATGTGTGCTAGTGCAAGGGAATAAAAAAAAGGGGTACAGGCAGAAGTGACTGGTTTTTAGGGAGCAGTTCAGCATTACCAGCCTGAGAGGCCAAGAGCTGAAGCCCTTGCACCCGTGGAGATGGCAGAACCAAGTGTGGGTCAGCCAGAGCCTCCAGCCTTGAGTTGCGAAGTCAGGCTGTGATAACCTGGTCTCTTACCGCATTTGCTCAGTCACATCCCAGCCTGAGATCCACAGTCCCATCTGCACGTGTGTCTGATGCCATCACCAGCCCTGTTATGAGCAGGCGTAGCCCAGGAGATTGAAATACAAACGTGTATTCCCAGCCTGGGCACTTGCACTTCAACGTGACTTAGTTTTGATAGCATACAAGTGACATCATCATCCATTAACCTACCCTTTAAATATTAATAAATGTTGATAATGTTTTAATTACAAGCCATGAAAGTTTTTATATTTAAGCAGATCTTAAAGGAGCCGATTTACAGAGATGGGAAACAGATTTGAATCTCTTAACAGCCAATGCCCTTAAGCACAGTTTTTCTTTCAGTCATTTGCAGTCAAGGAGTCTACAAAGTAAGTACGGGAATAGGAGTGAGGAGTCTGCAACACGCTTCAGGCAGCAAGTGGGAATGGGGAAAGATGGTGTGTCTGGATGAGCATTGCTCAAACAGCTCAGGGCTCTGTGCTCCCTTCCCCCATTTTCTGCTCCCATAAAGCTGTCATTCTTCTAACACAGCTGAACTCCTGTTTTTTCACCAGGAGCTAGTGTGTGGGATTTTATTAATAGGACAGAAAGTCTTCTCCCTTCCCTCCTCTGCAAACACACTTTGAAATTGCTGGGACCCATCCTCAGCAGGGTGAGAGATGGGGTTGGAACATGGTTTGGCACAACAGAGAGTTGTTCTTTCCAGGTTGGTCTCTAAAAGGAGGCACTTGGGAGAAGACAATTACTGTTAAATAAGCTTCCTGGGTCAGAACCCGCTCTCAACACCTGCTTTTCCCTGAACATGATGTGGAAGGTGTCATTTCCTATATGTTGTTTTGTGCCAACATGACAGTTTTCTCTGAACATGCTCCAAGGGAATTAATCCTCCTTGCTTCCAGTGATACCGCACAAGCACGCAGCCCCCACCAAGTGTGGATTCTTTATACAGATGGAAGTGTAAATGGCTCCAGAAAGCTAAAGCTGTAGGCCTAGCGTGGTCCTTCTCAAATAACTGAGGCTGAATGTAGGTAAAGACATTTAATTTGGACACGATCCTGCGTTCTTCCCTTGCTGCCTTCCAGAAACAGTGTTCTGGGTCTTTTGACAGCTTGCTGCACAAGTCTACTGTGCAGTGCCTTGCCCTGCAGCCCCCGAAGCTCTGTCACGTCTGCTCCACTTACCAAGCAAGAATAAACCAGGGCAGCAGTGTGGGCTGGAAGTAGACATTCACCCTTGGTGTGGGATTGTCACCTACCTTTTGCTTCCAGCTCTCCCGATGCAGGCAGAAGAAGGCCAGTTGCCAGCAGGTTCCTGGAGGCAGGGGCCTGCAGCCATTGCTCTTGGTGGTGACGAGGTTGCAAAGCGGTGTCTCTGCATTTCTCAGCCCCTGCGGAGCAGGGGATGCAGCCTGTGGCTCGATGCTGACGTTCTTTGTCAGTCACAGCAACAAAGGCAGCTGCTAAGGCAAAGCTCCAGCAGATGCATCAGAGCGTGTGCTTAATTTGGTCCATTGCAGGGACCACTGAACACTTAGAGCCCACGCACGCTGCTTCCCTGCTCACCCCCAACCAAAGTCTGTAGAAGGAGTTTTTGGTGCGCATGAAAAAAATCACCCTTTCCCCTTCAAGTGTCACTTACCGTGCCTAAACCAACTCGCTGCCAAAGACAGCAGCTCTCCCTCATTAATCCCTGAGCCACTGTTTTGAGAACTGCAGTTGAAATTACATAAATAGTCATTGCTGTAATATAAAAACAGGCTGAAGTATAAAACACCATTTTTTAATTTTCTTTTCCTTCCTGCTCTGTCTGCCCCACAGCAACTTGCGCAGCCTTGCGCTGCTGAAGCAGGTGGAGTGGCCGTGTCCTGTTACTAGGTGACAACCTGGCGCCTTAGATTTTCTCCTTCCTTTTTCTATAACGCTGCCTAAAACCAAGGTCTTTGTGCTCCTGCGCTGCACAGCCCCGGGTGCCAGTTGTGACCAAGAGGCTGTTCTGCCTGATGTCATGGCACATGACTCTTGGCACAGCCGCCACCGCAGTGGCAGAGCTGGAGGTCAGCCTGCTGAGCCGGAACACGTCCCATGGGCAGCCAAGCCCCTGGGCTCAGATATCCGACCAGTAAGGATTACGTTGGTTATTTGCATCTCATTCACAGACTTCTCTTGTGCTCCGCAGGCCCGTCCAAAGTACCTGAACTGTATTGCAATCAGCTGCTTCTTCCTTGCTGCAAAGACAGTTGAGGAAGATGAGGTAAATGTTTGGTTCTTACACTTTAGCATTGCCTGGGCATACGCTCTTGCCATCCTGCCCTTGCCCACACACTGTGGCTGACACCAGGACAGGAATGAAGCCTTTCCTGTCATTTCTACAACAATTGGTTCTCTCATTTCTCTTCTGCATTGGCTCTTGCAGAGGATTCCAGTACTGAAGGTGTTGGCTCGGGATAGCTTTTGTGGCTGCTCTCCAGCGGAAATCCGCAGAATGGAGAAGATCATCCTAGATAAACTAAACTGGGATCTTCACATGGCAACACCTCTGGATTTCCTTCACATTGTAAGTTAACATAAATTCTGGTGTCTGTTCATGTAAAAGATGTGTCGACAGGTACCTAGGGAAAAACTCTTGTCTGTAGTGGAGCAAAGACCTTAGCATGCATTCATAATTCCTCCATGGACGTAGTTCCTGAAAGAAAGCTTTGCCAGAGAATTTCAGAGGAGATACGTCGCAGCGGGTGCAGTTTCCAAAACGTGGGCCTGCCATCTGACCTTTTTGAGGCACATTAAGCCACAGAGCTCCTGAAAACCTCAGCCCCAAGTCTTAACCGTTCGTGGCTTTGCTCAAAACTAACTGCCAGGCAGCACGGAACAATAAGTAGGACCATGGAGAGAGCACTTGCTAAGAAAGGCATGGCCAGATAACCAGCTTCCTGGCTAAGACTGGGGAAGGAAAGAGTCCCAAGGTTCTCTGTTGACTTCCATCCTCTCTGCTTGCTCAGGAGGAGTTTTGGTCTGGGCCACCTGAACCACCAAACTGATGGTGGTGCGAGACAAGGGCAGAAGGGGACAGCCCTTGACCAAGCCCTGAGGAGCAGCTCCCCAGCAGATGTGTGACGGCAGGCCCTGCCAGGAAGGCTGCAGGGGGCTTCAAGGCACCTGTTTTTTATGTGATGTGGAAATACCTTAAGGGTTAAGCTGGAGCATCCCTGCACATCAGAGATGTCACATGCTATATGCGAGGTCCAACCTGGCTTTGCCTGTGGGGTTGCCAGTCAGTGACAGCAGCGGCCTTCTCTGCTTGTTTTCCCCCAGTTCCACGCAGTCGCGGTGTCCAGCAGGCCTCAGCTCCTGACCGTCCTGCCGCAGCTGAGTCCCGCTCAGCACGTGGCAGCTCTCACCAAGCAGCTGCTGCACTGTATGGCGTGTTACCAGCTGCTGCAGTTCAAGGGCTCCATGCTGGCGCTGGCCATCGTCAGCCTGGAGCTGGAGAAGCTGCTCCCCGACTGGCTGGCTCTCATCATCGAGCTGCTCCAGAAGGCACAGGTGAGGGGGTGCCGCACCGCACGGGGAGGGACCAGGGCCTGCAGAAAGCTGTGTCTTGCTCTGTATTCTGCACTCCGAGCCAGCTGGGGCTTTTGGATCCCTGGCTGCTGCTCTCTGCCCACAGATGCGCTTTTGCAAAGGTGGTTGTGCTTCAGCCCGAAGGGACAGCGTGTTGGGATACTCAGGCAGTGACAGAGGGAGGAGCTGTGTACTCTGATGCACATAGGTGCTCTCAGCACCACAGGGGGGGGCCCAGTTAGCAGCTCAGCCACTCGTTCTAAGCATACAGGGCACTCCAGCAAGCCCTGGAAAGACAAATGCTCCAGCTGCTAAAAACATACAGTGAAACCTTTCAATATCCGCAGGGTTTTCCCCCCACTATTGCAGTGAGGTATAAGAAGCAGCAGGGGTCTCTATGTTTCAAAGTCATCATGGTGGGGGCTTTTTGGTCTTTTATGGTTTCCTTTCTGCTGCACCCAGCACATGGTTGAGCGGGGGGTCCATGGTGCATTCAGTGCCCCAGCCCTGTCCTGGCTGGCAGCCTCTCTCCTCTGTGGCAGCAGTTCCCCAATGCCCGTGTCCTCGCTTGTTTTCCCCCTCCAGATGGATAGCTCACAGCTGATCCACTGCCGGGAGCTCGTGGCACATCACCTTTCCACTCTGCAGTCTTCTCTGCCGCCCAACTCTGTATATGTCTACAGTCCCCTCCAGCACACCCTGGTGACCTGTAACAGAGGAGCGATCAAATCCCAGCCCTCCTCTGTCCCAGGGCCAGGTTTCTCCAAGGACAACGGCAGGCCAGAAGTGCCAGTCACAGGTACAGCCGTGCTCTACCAGCGTCTGCCAGCTCCCAGTGGCTGCAAGCAAGCCTCTGCCAAGCGTAAAGTGGAAGAGATGGAAGTGGACGACTTCTACGATGGCATCAAGCGTCTCTACAATGAAGACACCGCTCCAGAAGTAGTGGCTCTTGAAAACACGGGCTCTGTTTGCGGCGCTGACGTCTCGAGGCAGGAGGGCAACGCTTCCCCTTGTCCACCTCTGCAGCCAGTGTCTGTTATGTAGCTGTGAGCGTGCAACATCTGCTCCGGCACGGCTGCTCCAGAAACCGGGCAGAACCTGGCGGCCTGCGTTCAGTGGGAGGAGAAGGGGCCATACCTTGTCAGGCTGAACTGAAGGGAGCCAAAACCCAGAAAAAAAGTATATTCCCAACCCTTTTTTGAATTTTTCCTTGTGCGGCTAATTCTAGTTCCACTATTTAAGCACTTAAAAAACACAAAAAAAGTATAAAAATGTTTAAAAAAGACCCAAAAACCAAACAAAAAAAGTAGCAAAAATTTGTTTCCTTCTAGTGTTGTCAGTTCCACTGTTTTTCTGCTCCTGTGTATTGTAACCCATTCTCCACGTCCACGAGCTCGCATCCGTTGTGCGGAGTTTCCCAGCCAACTAACACCTCTCCGATCCGATTTCCACCCCCCCCTCGCTCTTTTCCTTCTCGCTCTTTCAAGTCTCGGCCAGTCTTGTGCATGATGTTCTGTACTACCTGACCTCCACCACGGCTTCTCCGTCCCTCTCTCAAGAAAGGGATCCGTTTTGTTTTTTGTTAGCACTTTGGTGTTTAAATGTGAGAATATTTAATAACTGGATTTAAATAAGGTTAGTCAGGAACAAACCAAAGCCAGCGCTTGCACACTGCCGCCCGCTCCAGTTCCAGCTCCGGAATGTGGAGGTTCTCTGGGAGGACACGAGGGCAGCAGCTGCCATGCTCCTCCCCGAAAGAGACTTCCCCAAGGTCCAACAGTTGTGTTTTCAAACACAGAAAGCAGTTAACGGGTTTGGTACCACTTGAACAAAAATGGTATTTTTTTTGTTTGCACCAAGCAATGTTGCTCTCGGTATATGGGTTTTCATCAACGCTGTCAAGCGTCCCTCTTAAATTCCACAGTCTGTTCCCCCGCTGTGTTTAGAAGCTTGGCCTGTGACCAGCACGGCTCGGCGAGGTGCTGGGGCAGCCACCGCCGCCTGAGCTTTGAACAGTGCGGAACCACCAGCCACAAAACCAAAACCAAGGACCCTACCCTTCCAAGTTTTGTGTTCGTGTCACTTCTAACCAAGAGTCAAACCTTTAAAACTCGTCTCCTCAACGTGACACCTCTGTTTCTCGGAATGATGTCCCCCAATTGTAAGCTCTCTCCACAGCCCTGAGGAAGGTATCGTACTTGGAGCCATTTGTACTGATGAACGCCTTCTGGTAGCAATAAAGAAAGTTGTCCTGGAGTCCTAGCCTCCTTCCGTGCTTTCCCCTGGGTCTGGGATCAGGTTTACCTGGAGGCTGCTCTGGGCCAGCCCTGTGAAAGCAGCAGGCTTCCCGTGCCCCAGCTGGCTTCCCGCAGAGATGGAGACCAAAGTGCCTTGTCCCTCCCAGTTGGATGGAGGCGTTCCCCCCGTACCCCCTTCAGCTGCACCCGCACATGGGAACGCGGCACCATCAGGGCTTAAACCCACTTGCCACCGCGCACAGGGGGAAGAGAGGGCTGGGAAGAGAGAGGCGTCTGTGCCAGCTGGCAGGAGCAGCAGGGAGAGGAGCTGGGAGCGAGGAGAGGGATTCGGGAGCTGCCAGAGCCGCTCTGCCAGAAGGGAAGTTTTCCTTCCTGGAGTTGTCTCCTCCCCAAAGTGCTGGGATGAGAGCAGGCCCTGCGCTGCCCCGCAGCAGGCACAGCCCCGGCAGGAGCTCTGCGGTGATGGGGGGGGAAAGGGGCAGGAGGGGAAGAGAGGGAGACACCTTTCTGTTGCTGCTTTGGGGACAGCAAGTGAGGCACCAAGGTAATTCCAGTGTCCTCACCTGTGTTCAGAACTCTGCTCGCATAGACTCCATGTTACTTCTGGCTCTCCCAGTATTAATTAATTATTAGGAAGGGTCACTGTACCTAGAACCTTCCCGGCCCCGCTGCGCTGCACAAGGCTGGCCAAGCCACCGCACCAACCCAGCACAGGAGCTTCCGTGCTCCTGCATCCCAGCCGTGCAGGCACAGCCCCAATCCCAGCCCGAGCAGACTGCAGAGGGAGACGCTTTTTTATTTTACCAGCACTATGTACAAATCCACAGGATTGTCCTTTGCCTGCATGCAGGCAACTCCAACAAAACCCAAGGTTCTGACAGACAAAACCTACCAGCCTCTGCAATTGCAAGCACATTGTTTGATCTTGTCTCTCCCCTTCCTCTACCTTTGCTGGGAGCACACCAATTTTCAACCCACCCACAACATGTGGAATAAACCTGCTACGGAACGCTCCGTTGTGCCGGTGTTGCCCTGAAGCACCCCAGAGCCTGGCTGCACCCCTCGAGGCGCACAGATGAGGCCCGGTACGGAGGATTAACTTTCAAGCCACCCATGTTCCAAGCGCAGGTGCCCAGCTCTGCTGCGAGCCATAGGCAAAACAAAACCGGCCTTTATGCACCTCCCACCCTGGGAGAGCTCTGGGGACCGGCCAGCCTGGACCTCAGAGGCCAGGCAGACCTCCACAGGGACCACAGCAACATCACAAGGTGCTCATTAGGTATTTCTCTCTTGAGACCTGCAGGTACCAAACATGGGGAAGCTGCTCATTCCTCAAGTAGATCAACACCCAGTCCCAGCCCGTGGCAGCACTGCATCCCCAGAGCCTGGGCCACGGGGCACAACCAGCCTGGGAGCTGTTCCCAGCTGAGGGTTTGTTAACGTTCCTCTTTACTCCCCAGCTTAACAGGAGGGTGAAGGCCACAGACCTGATTTTAAAGCCTGCTCACCCTTCCAGATGAAGCAGCTTTCCCAGCTCTGCCCGGGCCATGTGGTGACACCGAGTGACAACCAACCTCTCCGGGCTGTCCAACAGGTTTCCCACCGCTGTCTCCTCCTTGCGCCAACCTCTTCCCTAATGCCAGCACGGACGGAGCGAAAGGGCAGGTCACCATCCCTGGCCCCAGCACCCAAGTGTGGGAAAGCCTCGGGAACACTCCCTCAGCGCAGCTCCTGTCCCCTTGTCCAATACACGTCTCACTACAAACCCTGCTCTCCGCTCACCTCCCTCTGCCTCAGGATCTACCACCATATCACAGATGTCACATATTTCATTCTAATTTCCACCCCTTTAAAATTCCACATGGCTCTGTTCCCCTCAAAATAAACCCAGCAATCCCCAAACCTTTCTGCTGATGCCATCTGCCTCAACAGCCTGGAGCAACAAATTCCAGGAGTTTGCTACCTGCTTTGTAAAGAAGTTACTCCATGTTTTGAGCCGGTTTCCCTCTGTTCCTGCGCCTTAGGAAGCCAGCAGGTCGGCATCCCGCGTTGTAGCTGAGAATCACAAGGAACCGCAGGCTGGAGGGGACCTCTAGAGGACATCTGCCGCACCCTCCAGCGCTCAGCAAGGCTGATCGCCCTCTCATCTCAGCCTTTCCCTCTCCAAACCCAGGCCTCCGAGCCTCTGCAGTCTCACCTGGCCGGCTGCTGCTTCATGCCATTTGTCAAGTGCCTTTCTCTAACTCCACTACATCCTTCTGGAGACACGAAGTCCAGAGCTGCAGGCGGGACTCGAGCAGCAGCACAGCCAAACTCTAGAGCTGCAAAATAAACGCAGTGAGTGCATCAAAGCGTTGCCGTTTGGGTCGTGCCTATCTGCTGCTCTTTATGTAAAGCTTTGAAACTATTTCTGAAATCAAACTCCTAATTTCTAAAGCTGCTGGGATTTTAGAAGTTAAGCAACACAACGGTCTTGTCCCTCTGCAAACTTTGGCACAGTGGCACTACCAGTGGGTCACTCGGCCCCGAGCCCCTCCAGCTGCGGAACAACCTCCTCCGTACAGCCCAGCAGTGGTGAAGGGCAGAAGAAATGCCCTACAAGCAGAGGTCTCCTTTGAATCTCCTTGGAAAGCCCAGTCCATACAGATGCTTCTTCAGCGTTGCCAACCTGCAGCTTTGGTCACGGCTTCCTAGCGACACACACAAGAAGCGAGTCACAGGGCACACACGCCGGGGTAAACAGCACTCGGTAGCCTCTCCGGGGGTACAGGATGAAAAACCATCACCACTTCCTAGCTTTTCACTTCTTACTTGCAGCAAGTGATGCCCAGCCACCCACCACTGAGCCGGGGTCCTAAACCACCACCAGGTGCACGACAGAACAGCTCTGTGCTCATCCACGACGGCCGCATAAATCACAAGTGACTGTTTCAAGAGAGGCTCTAGCTCAGCGATGGGACCTTACAGGCTACCGCCACGTAAATCCATACTACAATTTTTAAAATGAAAACGCGTAGGGAATGAGAGATGCACAAGGAGAGGACTTCCCGAAACAGGGGCACTAGGGAGGGTCTCGTCATGCAAGATGCTGCAGGAGCCATCCGGTGGGTGGGCTGGTCTCTGGATGAGGAACCAGGAGGGGATTGTAGCCAGCTGGAGGCTGCCACAGACAGGGCTAAGCCACAGCCTGAGGCCACAGACCGGCCTAAGCACCAACACCAAAATAAAGACACGACACTTGTAAACGGGGCGTTTTAGTGGGCAAGACATCATCTCAGTAAACAGTGACTGCTGTAACATGTGGAGGATCCCGGGCTGGAGATGACACTCGCCCTGCGTGAGGTGCCGGGGTGGCTCAAGGACCAGCACGCCCCAACCCCACAGGAGACCTTGGCTGCAGAGTTAACGACCAATTTCAGAAAACACGTAGCTCAACCCATTGCTTCTTGCTGAGCACGGACAGCCCAGTGCACACAGAGCTCTGTTAGCTAAGCCCTGTCAGAACACAAAGGATTCCCCTCGGGAAGCAGTGCAACCTCTTCCTGGTTAGCAAGGCATCCAGAGGTTTGCAGAACAGAGGAAGAACTGACACAGCAAAGTTTAATCCAGCAACTCCCTCAAGGCCTCAGCCTCTGAGGCTTTAGCTGCTCCATTTTGTCCTCAGAAGGTCGAATGTGACAAGTTCTCTGGATCCAGCTGGAAAGCAGACCCTGAGCAGGCATGGCCAGAGCCCACTGAGGCTCAAGTGGGACAGCAGGCTCCAACTTTGGTATTAATGCAAACCCTGCCCTAAGCCACATCAGTGCAAACACTCGCATCCCTCCAGTCTGGGCAGTGGTCCCCACCGCCATTTGCATACCAGCTACATCCTTACAGTGTACACACGAGGCCAATATTTTATAATCTTTCCGACTGTATCTATAAAATCACCTGACTGGTTGCAAATGTTTCCAGGATAAACAGTTTTTCTCACCACTTGACTAGAGGGAGCATCTGCTGATCAAACCCTGTCACCGAAGAGCACTGAAAAACATCCTGTTTCTCAAAATTTTCATGAGAGACCCTTGGCCACTTGTGCTTCCCACAGACTGGAAGAGGCAAAACCAAGACACCGTAACAGTACCTTTTCCAGGCAGGTTAAAGGAGGTGAATTCCTTGATTAAGGTTCATAGATAAGAAGAACAGATCACTAGTATTCGGTTAACAAAACAAAATACACCACCCCATGTCGAAAAACATCCGAGGAGGATCTATCTGGCTCCTTCCACCCATCCCAAATCAGCTAGAGGCCTCTACAGACCAAATTTACAAGCTCCGCTTTTCACGTTCAAACAATACATTGGCACCTTCCTAGCTTTCTGACTGAAAGAGCTTCCAAAGTAAATAAGCTATAAAGTCAAACAACTACCCCGCAGTCAGCATCGTTAAAAAAATAATCACTAATTAGGCTTCAATGAAAATAAAATGAAGCCCTTAATCCAAGTACACGTCAGTGCAGCTGAGCTGTACAAGAAGAGACAGATACTTGGCTCGTACAGAGGCCGATCAGCCCCAAAACGATACAGCCTTGACCACCCAGAACAGGGTCCCCCAAGGCAACATCAGCCACTTCCACTCCTTGTGACCACACGCTGAAAACGAGGAGTCACCTAGCCCTAAGGACTTCTTTCCGCATGTCAGAGGAGCGCAGAACATCCTTCTGATGAAGTTGTGGTGTCCAAAGCGGCCAGGCTTGATGTTTAGAGGCAGAACTCAAGTTCTCCAGGTATGCACACTCACCCTCACCCGCAGGCACTGCGTCGGTCATCAGGAACATGTGCACGTTATGACAAAAGTGAAGAAAATGAGGGAGAAAAACCCAACACACCTAAGGCAGAGCATCATCTCAGCCGATACCAGGCTCTCTCCTCCAGCCTTTACCTCTGTCGCTTTTGGTAGCCTCCATGCTGTCAGAGACGCGCCGGGAGCGGACAGATCCCGCACAGACACACGGCACAGCGCACCCGCAGGAGCACAGGTGGAAAACAGAAAGGGAAGGAGAGAAGGGCGGACGTGATGGAAGAATGAGATGGCTCTTCTGCTGGCGAGGGTGCCCGTGGCCGCAGGCTCTTAGAGGGCGCGGGGCCTGGGCAAGGTGACGGTTACATAAAGAAGAAGCTACAGAGAGAGAAAAACAGAAAAGAAAAGAAACAGATGTTCAGAATTGAAATGAAGAAGTGAGAGAGGGGGAAAAAACAAAGGTGGAACAACATTTTAAAGGAGATAAGCCATGAGGGGAGGAGTGCACGGGGGAGGTGCCGTACAAACCAGTGACACCAGAGAGGCTGGGACTGCAATTGAGACGCCCACTACTACAGAGAACAAACACCAGCACAAACCTACCAAGGCATCAAAGGCACAAACCAACGTGCTGGGAAAGCTCACGCTTCCTCAGCCCCTCCTGCCACACCATCGCAAAACGGCAACAGCCAAACACAATCAGGAAGGCCACGCGAAAGCCAAGGTATTTGATATTTTTACCCAAACGCATTTCCTCTCCCCCCTCCCCGGCAAGCGATAGCACGATTTGTCTGTGGAACCTAACGAAAGAACTGAGCTTATATGCTATAAGGTTATTATTGAATTTGTAATTCAAAAACAGAAATACTTTAACATCAAATAAAGTGACAATATCTAAACAGATGCATACATATCGTTGGCATTAACACTGTAAGAAGGTTACACAATTATTTAGTTACAAACACAGGTTATTTTCAAATAACAAGGTAATAAAGTTCTACATCTAGAGTTTAAGGCAACGAGGATATTAAAAATGTATACAAATACAATATTTCTACCGCTGTTCACAGCTTTATTTTCCGTTAATTAAAAAAACCCTTCATATTTGTACAGTTCTACGCTGACGAGAGCATCAATGATATCACATACTGCAAACACAACCAGGGTTCTTGGAGATGAGACTAACAGCACTCTTCTAGCATCTTAAAAGGGCAAACGGTAACTGGAATAAACGGACACATCTGATATGATCACACACAACGACATTCCCATTCTCACTTGGACGTTTAGGAGAAGCTGAATGAGCACTACCTGGAGAAAGGCTGGTCACGTTAAATAAAGACATGCTTAAAGAGAGACAGAGAGGTACAAATCTCCTGGATGGGATTTCAGGCCATCAAAAGCACCAGGGGGGTGGCAGGAGCTGCAGTTTCCAGGCTGCAGAGGAGTCCGGGGTGGGTACCACTGGCTGTTTTCCCCCGTCCCTGGCAGCATCTCGCACCACAGTAGATGCAGGGTGATGCATTTAGTCACCTGCTTACTCACTGCCTTCCCAGAAAGGAACTGCACAAGCCCAGGGAGGTTTCGGGGCAGCAAACCCTTATTCACCTCTGCCTTCTCGCTGACAACCTGAATGTTGTTTGTTTTCCCATTCTGGGGGCTCTTTCCCTGCCATGGGAACACCGCTGATCCCAGAAAGACATGTTTTGGTGTGCTTTGCTGCTGCTTTATGCTATTCTAAGGTTTGAAACCCACCGTTCAGGAACGTGCAGGATTATCAGCTGGTTATCACAGCTGTCTAACACCATTAAAGGCTGCAGCGGTCCTCAAGCTTCTGCCCGTGCCACTGCCTGCCCACAGGCCTGCTCGCTAGCTCCGAGCACGCAGAGCGGCTCGCGGGGCTGCTTTAGGCATCCAACAGGAGCTGGATGTCACGTTCCCTACGGCCGCTGTTCAACAGCTCAGCAAAAGCAGATTATTGCAGAAAGTTTATGCCACTTGTAAGCACGTGGGCTTAAAGGGCACACAACTGGTCTGACATCAGCAGCGAGGCAGAAAAGGCGAGTCTCTTACTGCTGTACTTACATGCAAAGGTGACAGCACATCCAGCTAGATTTGTGTAGCATTTACTCCATGCAGAATCGGGGGCTACGGTGAGAAAAGGTATCAGTAAAGAGAAGAAAGAAGCGCAGCAGTAACAAGCTAAACATGGCCTGGGGGTTTAAGGAGAAAAAGTCATTAACATCTCCTTTGGCAAAAAAACCCAAAGCAGTACCTTTAGTTTTGCAAGTTTATGGCTTATTCCCAGTTTCTCCAAAACAGTTTGCTTTTTCCTGGAGAAAAACCCAACCAAAAATACATTTAATGCACTTGGCCATGGCTTTCTGTCAAAAAAAAAAATAAATATTGAGAACGTGCTGGACTCAGCTGATTTTCCCTGTCAAACTTTCCTGACAGGGCTGTTCAATGAAGCAGGACAAATAAATGTTCAAATCAAGTTTTCTCCTTGGCACAAAATGCTGGTAATTCAAAGAGGACATGCACGGCGAGAGCCGAAGCAAAGCATAGAGCCGCGAGAGTTTAGCAACATGCACGGGACTGTAAAGACCTCTGCCAAAACCCAAATTTCTTCCTTGCTAACTTAAGAGCTTAAAGCTGGCTTCGCCAGAAGCTCCAAGAACAAGACTTTGATTTTTCTGAACAACCCCCTTGCGCAACCTATTTAACCTGACAAAAAGCGCATCACGGTTGATGAGACCAGGAAGCGCGATGCAAAAAAACCCCAAACAAATCAACATAAAACCCCAAACAACAAAAAAAAGAAAATGGTAAAAGGCTCAACTACTTCATTTCCAGCTTATTTATCTCCAATCATTTTTTGCTCTCTGTCCGAGACACCTTAATTAGAGATCCTCTTCCCAAAGCCACGTTCAAGTAGGGAGGGTTAAAAAGCAAGTCCACCCACAAGCTGACCCCTAAATGCATTTCTCACTCCAACACTTCAGAAAAGGTGATAATTGCTATATTTCCCCTCTAGAGAGGTAAGAAACATCCTCCCAGAAACAAGCAAAGAATTGCAGTGCATGAGCCTTAAGTGGAGAGGGTTATTTTAAGAGCATTTCAGAGAAATAAATGTGAGACTACCTAGCAAAGAGCAGTAGGAGTGCTGTCTGTACATCAGCAGAGGAGAAGGAAATCCACAGGTCATGGGGTAAGCATGGCTCGCTATTTCTTGGGAAGGAATGAAAAGACTCTGTCCTAAAAGCAGGGGCATAGGAAGCACAAATTAGAGACCAGTTTCCACGCTGTGCCAGCCACAGGCTGAGTCTTGGCTTGTGCGAAGTCTCCTTTGTACGTCAAAGGGACGTCGCCCTTGGGTAGGAGGGCCAGTAGAAAATACAGAGAATGTTTGTCCTCTCTCCCTTGACACGAAATTCTGGATCCCTTAAGCTTTGCAAGGCTGTATTTAAGTGCCCACAGAAACCCTCCTGAAGGCTCTAAGAGGATGTTGAAGGCTCTATTCTCCCCCTGCCCCAGCACTTGATTCCCTAAGGGCTGCTACGTGTGGCTAAGATCGTGCACGCCAGAAACGGGGCAGTGTTTTAAGTGACGTTTCAAAGGTCGTGGTCAGGCAAGTGAAACGTGGGAAGCAGTAATGAGAAATGGTCCTCCTGGCAGGCACCTGCAGCACCGTTTGGTCCCCGCCGCAGCACTCGGCAGGTAGCTACTACACTGAACGGGAAGGGCGGCTGTAAAGATACGCCAGCACGTGACAATAAATCCAAGCCAGCGGAGTACGATCCAGTCAGACAACACAAACAGGCACTAATAAAGAAAATCATGCAAATGTAATGGCATGCAGGGTCAGTTAAACTTTGGTTATCTACACACACGTCCCCTCCACCCTCTCCCCCACCAGCAGGACTCGTATTGCTCTAACGCTTCAGCTACTGCGGGAATACAGGTGGGACAAACTCCAGGGCCTGGCCACCCCGGGGCTGGGCTGCGACCCTCGTACAGCAGCCGCTCCGCTTGGGACCCCTTGGGCACGGGGCTACTGCAGCCAGCCCTGCCAGAGCTAGGGAGGCAGCAGCACTGAGGGCCTGATCCACTCACTGATGCTCATCCCAGCTGCTCACCTCCAGCCTTGACTCTCAGTTCAAATTTGGGGCCAAAAATGACTTACTGCTGCTGGTTTTGACTGGAAAAATACATGTTATCATTACGCTGCCCCTCCACCCACCCCTGAACTTCCAGTTGCATACAGTCCTGTATTCAATCCTCCTCCCTACTGTCCCCGCTATGTTGTTAGATGAGTTAATAGTTATTTGTGTTAAAAAAATTAAAAAGAAAAATAAAAGAAAGAAAACGGATGGCAGAGACACATTACTGCAAAAGCAGGTGAATGCAGGAACGTCCTTGGCTTGACAGGCTTTATGTGAAGCTTGCACTGCAAGTTAAAAAAAAGAACAAAAAACAAAAGAAGTTAGCAATAATAGAACCCAAAATGAAAAATAAAACCCACCGAAAACAAAGGAAGCTGGGAGAGCTGACACCAGCAACTGGCTCTGGTGGGCATGCAGATGGATTATGGAATTAAAAAGAAATTAAACCTCCAGGCTGGATTCTACTCTCGCCTGTGACAAGCAAAATCCAAACGAAAAAATTGGGGTGGGAACCACTGAAGAACTAAGCCCATGAGTTAGTGAAAGTCACAGTCTGTGTGTGGTCGGGTGCTTTAAGATTCATTGTTTCTGAACGTGCATGGCTGGGGATACGGCTGCACGTGTGCGGTTTGGGTACCTCACACGGAAGCTCTTGCAGAAGGCTGTGTGCTCAGCCTTGACCCCAGCACAGGCGGCTCAGACCGGGCACCGTGACGTCTCTGGGCACTTCAGCCAACATCAGATCCACGCCAGATCCTTCTCAGAGGGTGTTGGGCCAGGCTCTGCCACGTGTTCCAGCCCAGGTTAGAGCTGCGTGTTAGAGCTCAGGAGTGGCTCTGGGACTAAGCGTGGCTTGTGATGGTCACACCAGTCACACTGGACTGGGAACTATTCTATTATATAGAAAGGGAAGCGGAGAAGAGTTTTTCACCTGGTTTTCAGAAGTAGCTTGAAGTAAACAGAAATGGAGCCCGAACAGATTGTCCAGGCTCCCGAGCAGGTGAGAAGGAGCAAGTCACAAAGTGGCATGTGTTGAGACATGCGTGTGGCCATCAACCAAAGAACAGGCAAGCCCCAGAAGGCTTTTTGCTGCTCCTGTTTGCTTGTCCATTGCTAGGAACTACCTCCATACAGTTTAAGCCTGAAGCACAGTCCCCTGCCAAAATGACATCAGGGCCTCGACAAGCGTGCTCAGCCCCACGCCCAGGACAGCACTAGGTGCGTGTCTGTGCCGGAGGTGGAGATGTGCTGTCCTGAAAACTGCACGCTGCCGCCACCACATCAGAGCCGCGACAATTTTAGATGGAAAAAAAATTAAGTTACAGGACTCAAAAATAGAATGTGAAAAAAAAAAAAAAAAAAGATAAGTTATTTCTACAGGAACAGTCTGGAAATCCAGAGGGCCAAGTTCTCCTTCATGGAGTTAGGGCCAGCAGCAGATTTCACCCCGAGCTTTCCCTCCAGCTTGTACAGCACGGTGGAAAGTCTCTGTTGCGCACCTTGGAGAAACCTCATTCCACCTTGGGAAAAAAAGCAGTCCTGTGAAATTACTTTCTGAGGAGGCTACAAGGATTGTGCATGGCAAGGTTTTCCTCTGGCAACTGCACAAGAGCCTCCACAGTCCAGGTCAGCACAGAGAAAGTGGAAGGCCTCACCTACACAAACTGCAGCTTTTCATGAAAGCGCAAGGAGAAACGTAAATCCTTTAGAAAAAAACAAAGTGTGCTGCAAGGCAGAAGCATCAGTGTTTGCCTTTAAAGCCTCTGTTAGTAACTCAGACCCTAAAGGACAACTGAAGCAGTTACAGCACCGTGTGTGAGTGACACTGAAGGGACACACCAGCGCAGAGGCACGTTCCTCATGGCTGGATTTCAGTGAATGCATCAGCAAAGCAGGAACTGCACTGGTCTTGGTTGCTAGAAACACTCGTGGAACGTACCCACAATGCCGCGCACCTGCCAGCCAACTTCACAGAAGCAAGTAGAACCTCACACTGCCTACCTCAAAGTTACAAAACTCCCTGGACCATTATACACTGGTCTGGCATCTAAGAGGTGAAAAACCTGACTGCAGTGCCCTGAAAAATATTAAGTTCCCAATTCTCATTAAGAGATAAGAAAAAAGGTCTTCAGAAGTTTCTCTTCTTGTTCGGGAACCAGTCACCACATCTGAATTCTTGCAGGAGAGAACAGTGGTGTTTCAGCCTATCAGGTTTACTGGCATCATCGCAGAACAGTATTTCGGCATGCGTGGACATCCAGCGCCAACACGAATTGTCTCTGCAGTTCAGCACGACACTGGCGGGTCTGTAGCGGTTTCCTTACCCAAGCACAGCATGCAGCACGCAAGCACTCTATCTCAGCCAGGCTCTCGGTTAGCATCAAGCAGTACTGCTCCATAGGAGCTACATCAACTTACATCAGCTGAGGAACCAGCCCCTGGCTCTCCCTACCCTCCCCGGGGAAGCCAGGGGTGGAAGCAACAAACGACAGGTACCAAAACAGCGTTAGAGACAGGGGACATGCAGAGAGCAGCAGCAGAACTTCCTAAAGTATAAAAATATACTAGCATATACACATGGACAACGGAACCTTCTAGGCTCGTGCTCCAAGACAGTTCAGACATGGCTGAAGCTCAGAGGTGAGAGAGGGACAGCACCGTGTTGCTCTGCCCGAGTCCATTAGGGAATGTATCCCTTCGCTCCCGGCTGTTAGGGGAAGCGTGGAACCGTTTGCGTGTGTGAGTTAAAGAGGTTTTCCAGAGAGATGTGCTGCATTGCCATCTTTACAGCCTCCTGACCGCAGTTATCAACTAGTGCCATTATCACACATGACCCAGAAAGGACTTGCATGAGTATTCCCTCACTGGACATGGAACGAGTGGATGGAAATTAGGACAGGAAGCCTCCAAGCAGCCTCTGTTACAGCAGCCTGCCTTGCCGTGTGACACAAAAGCCATGCAGTCTCCTTCACCTCTGCAGGATCTGTCTGGCTTCACTATACGTATTGCATCTAAGTGAACCTTGTGCTCTGGCTTTTAACACACTGTAGAGTGGCCAGTAGTGCGTGATCAATAGGGTTCTCTCACACTAACAGCAAGCTAAACACAGCCAGGTACGTGTCCAGCTGGCAAGAAGGAGGTTCCGTGAATCTGGGTCAGACCAGAGTTCAAGGTTTTCAGCAGAGCTCTGTGGGGATTTAACTCCGAGCCCAAGTCAATGGCCAGTGTTCCTCTGGTTTCTGCAGAAGCAGAGCTAGGTCCAAACCGAGCACACCTGAAAATCCTGCCTCCAAATGCTGACCCCAAGACAGGTCTGTCCACAGATACACTTGGTGTCTACTAAATGGCTGGAATTTCAGAGCGTATACGATTATACTCCTAGTATACAAATATAAAATAGTAGAAAACAGTGTCATTATCCTTACTAAAGGTTATAAATTCCTTAGCTTATTATGTCAACTCAATACAAGCACAAATGCCGTTTACCTGCAATTACAGTACCATAGGAGTTTGTTCTTTTTTTTTTTTTAAAAAAAAAAAAAGGCAAAACTTCTTGTCTTTGAAGCAAGCTTCCAAGTATTCACTTTTGGCACTAGCATCTAATCTACTTACAATTAGAACCTTAAGGAGTGGGAATTGAGGACTACTCTTGGGTGAAAGAAAGGATCAGATAGAGACCCTGTTAATATTTTGGCTCAGTCAGAGAAGTCTGAGTCCAGAACATCTCAGAGCTCTTCCAGAAGATGGTGGAAAGACCACATGCCAAACCTCCATCATCCGATGATCACTCTCCCATATCAGTCAGACCTCGACCTATAATTTGAAGGTACTCTTCCAGAGAAAAATTAAGATCATGTCCCTGGCCCACCCTTTAGAAAAAAATACTTTATTTGATCAGGCTGATAAAAGCCCAGTTTCCAGTCTGGTAACGGGAAAAGCAAATACAGACATGCAGCAATAAAGAAAAAACAACCTCCCAAACTGTAACAAACCCTACAAAGGATGTGGGTGACACCCGCTTACTTTTTCTTGTCCTTGTCTTTCTTGGTTTGTTGAGAACCTGCCTGCTGAGCCTGTGACTGTAATAGCTGTGCTGCCGCCTTCTTCTTCTGAAAGTTGTTCAGCTCTTCCTCAAGTTCCTTCTTTTTGTCTTCCACTTTTTTCTTCTCCTCTTGGTGAGTCCTCTTTAGATGGTCAAACTTTTCGTGAAGCTGCCGGGACAGAGACAACAAGAACTGGATGAGAAGGGAAGGACGTGTCACCCTGACTACTGGTAACAATGCCTGAAGCGGTTCTGCTGGCACTAAGGCATCTGCATTAATAACAAATCATTGGCTTGTCCCAGCCACGCCAGACTTTGTGAGAAAAGCCCTACAATTAACACACACTTGCGCAAAGATTGGGGGAATTTAAGTTGCTGTAGGAATATGTCCAGGTCTCTGGACACTTCCAAACCTCCGCGTTCCATCCCTCATTGCTTTGTACCTAGTGAACTCTCTCACACTTGGGCAAGGCAATAAAACGTGGCCAGTCAGGGCAATCTGCTTCTCCGGGGCTCCTTGCTGTACCTCTGCAGAAGCGCACGCTGCTCCGTGAGGCCCAAGACACACCAGGACATCCGTATTTTCTCTTCCCCACAGGAATTGGTACTGACCTACATGCACTGAGCAAACCAGAGTAGGACAATGCCATCAAGTGCCTCTACAACCACATGGAGCAGGATCAACTGCGTTCTGGGAAATTCTTACCTCCTTACTGCAAGTCTTCCGCAAAACAAGAGAGGGCTGCCACAGCACAGCACGGCTGGACTTTCTGTGGGGTATGTAGCAGCAGCTGCTCTTCCTGCCACACTGCAGCATGTCCCGCTCATTCCACTGCACACATGCTGCTCCAGCTACCCAAAACCAGAATAGTCCTGCTCCATTTTACAGGCACAGAAAAGCAGCAAAGGACTTGTGTGATGGGGTCACACCACAAGTCCATGGCAGGACCAAGAACTGAGTTCACACCTAACTCTTGTGCGTAGAAAGAACTTCTGCAGGCTTGTTGTTGGGATCTGGATGCTCACCTTCTCAGGGTTCTCTTGAAAAGCCCCAGCCCAAACCCTCACAATGCAGTTCTCCAAATTAAAATATACTCACATCTTTCTCTGCCTCCTTCAACTCTGCTTCCTTCTCCTTTACTCGCATGACGAACATCTGCCTCATTTCGTCCTCTTTCTTCTGGAGTTCGCCCAGGAATTCATTCCTCTTAGCTTCATAGGTCTCTTGGAGACTGTTAATAACACAAAAACAGTCAGAGCTGCGTTTCCAGCCTTTGGTAACCTTACCGCTCTGCGTTGTTAGAAAACATCAGAGGTCCCTGACTGCCACAGAGGTGTGATCACCTCCACTGAAACAAGGCCTGGCTAGCTGAGTGACAGGAGGGGGAGACAAAATAGCAAGCCAAACAGAGCACTGTTCAGGATCCTGTGAATCACTTGGCAGGCAGGATGATCAACCCCAAAAATAAACAGCCACTACGTAAGCACCGACAGCAAACCCTGATGCGCACATGGCTTGGGAGCTGCACGAGTCGCACCCTCTCGCCCCTCCTGCTGTTTGTACTTAATCTTTCCATTAGCAGTGCAAGATTTGTGGAACAGACGGATGCACCACAGTGCCGTACTTGGCTTTGTGTCTTCATTAAGCATAACACTAACACAGACTAAACCTAATTTTCACAACTCATTGCTAATGGATTCAGATCAGGGGCTTTTGTTAGATAAAGCCATCTTGGGAGACATGTCTCCCTCTCCTTCAGCTGCTGAGGCAAAGCCTTTATAAATGAGCAGCAGCATTCCTCCTCCAAATAACCACGGTACTGGATTCCTTCATTCTTTTATTCCCCCTCTACTTCTTGGCATTCCTTTATTTCCCCAGCACTGAGATACCACAGCCAAGAATTGGGACACAAAATATATTGTCCATGCACCTCTGAGATTTTCAGAGCCTCTTAGGAACTCTGGACACCAAATTCCTCTCTGTTTTATTCCTTAAATGGATTTGGATATTTCAGCCATAATGATAGCGTGGGAATGATAACTATTTCTCTCAAGACGCTTCTTTTGAAAACGCATCTTTTAAATGAAAACTTGATCGATATCACACAGATACAGTTGTGTGCGTGCGCCTAAGGAACACATTAATCAGGCTAGCGGGACATCTTAATGCCATTAAAGCCAAGCTTTGTCTTTCTTGTCATGTGGTGGGATTTTCGGTGGGGTTTTTTGTTGCTTGGTTTAGTTATTTATAGGATTTTCTAGGGGAGAGTGTGGGGATGTTGAGCTGGGGAACAAAATTTTTCAGATAAATCCAAGACTTGGGTTTAACACTGCTGACTGAGGGGCACTTCAGTTGCCTCCTAAACCACTCTCCACAGAATGCCCAGAGCAGTTCTTGCACAGCACTGGCCACCCGGGAATCACACAATTCCAGCCGACCACACCGGTTTCCCACACGTTGAACTGAAAATGCTGATTGTAAGAGTGACAAAAATCTTTTCGTATGAGAACATGGCAAGAGGCGCCTTTGGATTCTTAAGAATTCAGACTCCCTCACGGCAGACAGAAGTGAGCAGACTCGAATCAAAACTCCCTAAAAAATCAGTCTTGGATTTAATTCTTCAACTGTGGACACTGGCACTTAAATTCATAAACCCGTCTGAAGGGTCTGGCTAGAACCTCGGAAAACCCTGAGGTCAGATCAGCCTTCTCTGCCTATTGAGCAAAAGCCACATCTGCAATGAGTGACAGACTATTGTAGGGAGCAGCAGAGCCTTATGGACTGAAACATAAAAATTGAATCGTATTCTTCATTGCACACAGCTCCTTGAAAAGCTCATTTCCAAAACCACACCACCAGGTGATGGGCAAGCAGGAAAAGGCTTGCAAGACTGAGGGTGGTGGGGGCTTGGTGTTTAAATGTCCTGAGTTCAGTGCTACTCCCAGCTTCAAGCTAAAAATCTTAGTGTTAACGTAAAGCCAAGCAAATTTCTCTTACCTACAGAGAAGCAAAGTTCTCAGGGAAACTGGCCTGGCAGCCTCAGGCTGCATATGAAAAAAATCATTACAGCCCTAAGGAATAACAGTCCAAGCCAACTGGGATCTCAGCAGCTTCTCACAGACAAGACAATGAGGGAATTTGCATCTTAAGTGTAGAAACATCTGAATCTAGATTACACAGTAACTCAACTCCCCAATGCACACCCACACACTTAATGATGCCCTTCCAATGTCAGTCTTTTAAAAACAATATTTTGAGAAAATTAACCAGAACAGTAGAGCAAGCAGCCCACAAGAGACACAGGACAACAGGACTGTGCAACAGCAGACCCCATTTCACAGAGCAGATGCCCACGGGTGCTCCCTCTCCCCTCCTGCAGCTTGGACAAGCAGTGGGGGGTTCTGCCAGCAAGATGGGCCTCACAACCATCGCCAGTCTTCCTTTTGCACATCTCACACAAGCACCTGCACCACGCCAACGCTTTGCTGGGGCCTTTTGCCCTGCTCACCCTGAGATTTACAAATGCCCCTGGCTGAAGAGCAGCGGTCCCTGTGGCTCCCAGGGCCCAGGCCTTGGGGAAAGGCAAGCTTTTGATCCCTGGTCTCAGAGGAAGAACAGAAAGAACCAAACCTGCTGTTTTCCTTGTTTTGGATATACATCAGCCTCAGCCAAACAGCTTGGGATCATGGGTTTTGTTTGTTTATTGGAGGGAGGAGGCACCCAGAGCAAACTGCTCTAAACTAGCACGTAACAGATGGAGAAATGTTCTACGTTTTCATTTCCTTTCTACTTATAGCTTGGTCAAAAGAGGCCTCGTGTACAGGAAGCAATGGAAATTCCTCAGATTCCTCAAAGGGAAGGGCTGAGCCCATCTTAAGCCATTGCTCTCCAGAAAGGAAATCCAATAAAGCTTCACACTTGGGCCTAATAATAAAACTGGGCTTGACCAATTCCAGCAGTTTCTACGCTGCAAGAAAAACGCAGCTGCACTCGGCAAGTCACAACTAAAATCCTGAACTGATGCAAACTCCTTGTTCACAGCACAGGCCTCACTCAGCTCACCACAAAGTGCTGCTTTCCAGAAACATGAATACAAGGCCCCCACTCTGCCTTCTGCTCCGAGCCTGCTTGGCTTTCCCCTGGAGATGAACTATGTCTGTGATGACCTATATGCCAGCTCCTGACATGCACGGGTGTTCTGGGGGTAAACCCCCGCTGATGCACATTTCTTTTGGACTGACTTTCCCTGGGGCAAAGAGGAGCGTGGGATGCTGCTAATGCAGCGGGTGCAGTCGTTGGAGAAAAGTTGTGGAGGAATGGGAAACAGGAAATCGAAGGAGAAAACAAACACTCCCTCCCCGAGTTCCCACACAGCTGTTGTCCCTGGCTAATGACTTGGGCTTCAGACCAAAAAAGCTGTCAGACAGCATAAACTTGGTATTTAGTAAAAAGCCAAACCGCAAGCCTCAGACCACGGCACCTCGGACCAGCTGTGGAATACTCTAGGAGGGTCAACAAGAACCTTTATATCCCAGGATCTTCCCTTTGGTAACCGCTTATAGCTCAATGCATGAGTTGCCCTCATCTCAGCTTGGACACAGCTGCACTTCTGAAGTCCAGCAACTGCATACGACCCTGACCTTGCAGCCTGCAAGCTGGCTGAAAAACACAGTTGAGTGTCCAGTGGAGGGGAAAGGGGGCACTAATGTGCTACCTGAGCATCCCTGCCATTTTCCCAGGGAAAGAAGCATCAGGAGGAATTTCTGGAGTGATTAATGAACCCCCTATTCAACAGATCCACTCAGGTCTCCATGAAGCTCACAGTGCTGCCAGCAGGGAGATGAGCATAAGCTTCACTGAAGACTGGACAGCTCACAGGGTTTAGGAAAGCAAGAGCAAGGGAGGAGATAAAGATAAACCAACTTCTTAACCCCTGTATTGGACTCTCCCAGCTTTAAAAAATGACAAGTCAACAACGCGCACAGCTAACTTATGTTCACTGCTCCCAGTCAGACATGCCTACAAGTCCTGACTCCTACTATCGCCATTATCTCACCTACAATGCTGAGGACACAAAGAAACCAGAGAACAGCAGAGATCTTCACAGGGGACTCTGCATTATGGCAGCTCTTGGCCCCATAAAGCGATGGAGAGTATCAAATGTGGACAGCAACATCACTTTGAAGAGTCCAGTGAGGAACTGCTCCCCACACAGTGTGACAGGAAGAGCAATTAGAAATCAATCCCTTCAACACTTTTTAGTGCCAGCTGACAGATAACAGGTAGGAGACATACAGACTGATTACACTGCACAAGGTTTTCCTCCCCAGTCACACTTCAGATCTCAGGTGCCATAAGTGACCATTTCTATTCCCGCTCTGGTTCTTGTAAACAACGCCTACCCCAAAACTTCCAATCTCTCTGGCTGCACAAGCCCCGAGTTATGCTTCCCTACCTGAAAGGCTTGCTGTCCGGATCCGTGTCCTTGAATCCCATCTCTTCAAGCTTGCAGCGCCTGTACAGCTCGTAGTGTCGGGTGTGCGTCTGCTCTCTCAAGTCCTCCATGTTCACTCGGATCAGCATCTCCCGTAGCTTCACAAAGTCACAGTGATTTTCATTTTCAACTACAAAAGACAGACCATCCACACAGAGAACGTTAAGCCCAGGAACCACGTACCTCCCTTTGCCTGGATGCAGTTTAGGAAGCCTCAGAGTTTTTCAGGCACACAAGCAGGACACAAGTCAGCCTGCCCCAAAATGCCTTGCTGAGCTGGGGGTGAAACTGTCCCAGGCCAACACGTGGGCACCTCCAGTTCAAGGCCTTTCACTGGATTTGCAAGATCTCTGTGCCGCCAGAGCTCCCACGCATTTCTGCACTAGCAAGTCACTCATCCATTTGCGCACAGGACTGCAGTTCCCACTTAAATCCATTCCAAATCCAAGTCGCCAAAAGAGGCCAAGGCAGGCAACAACATCTCAGTTTGCAGCCGTCACGAAGGCAAAGGTTTTGAGAACGAACAGAGGCAGCACACAGAGTATAACACGGCTTCCCACAACACCTTCTCTTCAGAGCAGGGTCTGGTGCGCCATAGCCGGCCCCCAGGCAAGCAAGCTGTTCAGCCTCGAAGGGCCCGTGGCCAGAGCGCTGCACGCTTCAGTGCGGGCAAACAGGTTGGGCATCCTTAAAAACGAGGAGTGGAAATAGGGCTACAAAGGTGATCTGAGGGCTGGAGCGCAGGCTGAGAGAGTTGAGGTTGTTCAGCCTGGAGAAGAGAAGGCTCCAAGGAGACCTTATGGCGACCTTCCAGTACCTGAAAGGGGCTAATAAAAAGCTAAGGAGGGACTTTTTACAAGAGCATGGAGTAACAGCATGAGGGGAAATGGCTATAAATTGGAGAGGGAAAGATTTAGATAGACATTAGGAGGAAATTATTCACAATGGGAATGTTGGGGCACTGGAACAGGTTGTCCAAGGAAGCTGTGGCTGCGCCATCCCTGGAAGTGTTCGAGGCCAGGCTGGATGGGCCTTGAGCCCCCTGGTTCAGTGGGAGGTGTCCCTGCCCAAAGCAAGTGGGTTGGAATTAGGTGATCTTTAAGGTCCCTTCCAACTCAAACCATTCTAAGCTCCCTTTTTAGGACACAGTGATAGGCAACAGGCATCTCTGCTGCTACCAGACAACCCTGCAGTGTGGCTCCAGGGACACAGCGAGGCACTCCAGCTGCTCCCCTTCAGCCTAACTGTGCGGCTGGGCCAGGTCTGCAAAACCTCTCTGGTATCCAACCAAATCTCTTTTGCCTCTCTGGAATTAGTTTCTTTGGAACAGCAAGAACCCAGCAGGACATGTGTAAAGTCCAAGACTTCCCAAACACAGCATTCTCTTTCCCAATTGTGAGTTATTCCCAGCATTACCCTCTCCGGTACACACAGCTGAAGACAGTTAAGGCTGAAGCTGTTTCAGGGTCAGCTTGTATTGTTGAAAGAACCCCAACAGATTTTGCAGAACTGCCCTGCAAATGCTCCCCGCAGCTTGCTGGGCCATTTTCCAGCTGGATACACAGCTGAAGCCACAAGCTGAGCACAGCTATCTCAACCCTGTACTTCTCAGCCCTGGCTGGGAAAGCAAGGCCCAGCCCTATCCTCAGCAGCTCCAGTACAGCAAGCTCAAGTACTTCTGCTCCCACTTCAAGATGAGAGGGCAAAGCATCTGCTGACCTCTCCAGAAAAATCCCCCAGCTACGATTTGACATTCAGGTTTGCATGCAACCCACTGAGTTGTCCAAACCTTCCCTCTTGCTTTTGCATTTCTTAATAGCGTTACCCTGCTCTTTCTAAAGCCAAGAGCTAGGTTGATATCAACACTCTCCCACCAAGCCCCCTCCATGACTACATCTACATCACAAAGCCCTCATTTTAAGAAGTCTTTGAGCTGCAATCTTGCTTTCTCAAGACAAATTTTGATAAGGATCATCCAGAGATGAATGCATCTTTCATGAGAATTGGACAGGATAACAAGGTCTTACTTGTGCTTTTGGTAACATACCCTGCACAACACCCCAGGGGTACTGCCTGGCTTTTGCCATCTTATTCCCGATCTTCACTTCTTCAGTGCTGCCAACTACAGCAAAAGGAAGGTGGACCTACAAAAGGAAAGGGACAATGAGGTTAGGGATTTCCTTTGTTGCCTTGCCAGGGATTGTTTCTGAATAAAGCCGTTTACAGTAGCAGTTGTGCTGGATTTAAGTCAATGAAACGCCTTTCCAACTCATCTGGTGTTTTAGAAGAGCAACAGGATAGCCTGGATGAGAAACCTGCTCACACTTAAAAGTTCAGAATTCTCAGGTCCTAAAAATACAAGTGATGTACCCATTCTTCATGCAATTACAAAGCATCTTAAGCACAGAAGGAGCCGTATAAACTGGAATTGTATTTGAACACTGAAGAAAATTAAGTTAAACAATAAAAAAAAGTCAGTAAAGTGCATCCTTCCAAGAAAGGTAGACTAAAACTTCAGGGGGTTTCTGCTGCTAGAAATAACTGTCAACGCTTCCTTTTAGTAGAGGGCAAAGCTGTGAGCAAGGGGAAGAGCAGAGGTGACCCAGCCCTGGGCTGATGCATCTGAGTCAGCAAGCTCTGATACATCCGTCTCCGTGGGTGTGGTGGTGACAGTCTAGGCTGTAGTCCCAAAGCGTGGCTCCTGTCAGGAGCGAGGTGGCCTCTGCCACGGCGCTCTCCCTGCCTTATCAGCATCCACAAGGGCTGGGTACAGCCTCTGGGAACAGGCATTGTGTCAGCCAAGCAGTGCTCACAGCCTGGGTGGGAGGGGACGAAGCCAAGTGGCAGAGGAGATGGGATTAAGTGGCAAAGGAGCTTCCCAGCAGCTGGGCTGCACCGCAGGAAAGCAAAACACACACCACACCCTAGCACAGCCAAGTCCCTTCTTTGTGCAAGTTTCTCCGTGTTCAGGAAAACAGGGAAGTAATACAGAGGTTTGGAGAGTGTCTGATATCCAGCTGGATGCCACAATAGCCCATCTCCAAGCAGGGAAACTCTCAAAAGTTTTCGAGTTTCAGGGAAATGGCCTAGTCTTGATGCCTCCATTCCCTGTAAAGATGCAGGTAACTCAGCCTCATCCTTGCACTTGCTTCATGGTTGGCCTGCCCCCTTGGGTGTTACGTTCTCCACTAACACAACCCAAGGGCCCTGTCAGCACCGCTGTGATGCACGTCACTGCCACAAAACCAGAGATCAGGATCTTCTCCTTGCGCTTAGAGTCAGGCCCACAGGAAACTGTTGTTTTCCTTTGTAAGCCCCCCCTCAAACGTTTAGTCTACTCCAGCTCTGTTTGCCCTGAAATCCCACCCCTGTCACTGGAGGAAGGGGAAGGAGGTGAAAGCCAGAACCCTTGCCACTGATGGCCACCGGCTCTGCCAAGAGCGGGAACATCACTGAGGGCACCCCCGCTCTCACCGGAAAGCAAAACAAAGGCAGAAGTGAATCAACCCTGCTAAGTAACAAGTGGTTGTTAGGGACAGGAAAACCAAACCCCAGCCCTTTGCCCTGACCGCATCAGGGCCCTGCCTCCCACCCTCTTCCTCTCCCAAGATGGGAATACTGCAATACGGGAAGGACATGAAAAAATGCTCGGAGAATGATCATTTACCATACAATGAAGAGTATCAGGCCAAGCAACTCACGTCTGACAGGTATCGCCAGCTCCAAAAGCCTTCTGGCCAGCCTGATGTCTGTGCTCAGACTGCAGTTTCAAAGCCAGAAGAAACATGGCAATGTGTCCCCTACCATAAAGAACGAGCCCACGCAAACCAAGGCAAGCGAACCCCCCCAAACCACATACGCTCATCGTGGCATTTATCTCAGCCACTGTCTCTTCATCTGTCGGGAACTGGTAGATCTGGACGCCGTTGCTGACCAGCTCGCTCATGATTTTACTCTTGAACTTGTGCAACTCGTTTTTTGCAATGGTGTCGGCCTTAGCAATGATGGGGATGATGTTCACCTGCAAGACAAAGACAGCACCTCTGCATACAGGACTGCACGTCTTCCATCACTAGGAGAGGACACAGAGCAGCACGCGTCTGCAGCGATGGTCCCATGAGCGCCACCCACCATCGCCCCCGTAGCAGAAGACATTCCGACAGCAGCACTGCCCGAGACAGGATTTTCAGGCAGCAGGGATGATGGCCTTAAAAAGAAGTCAAATACAATTTGGCAACATGCTATTTCCCGTGCTGTCGTATTCCCCTCCTCATCCGAATCGGCAGGATAGGAAATGCTGTCATAGAGTATTATAAGCTGTTCAAAAAAAGGAAATGACCATCCAGGCACTTCTCCACCCCACAGCTGGCTGGGTTATGGCAAGAGACACACTCGGATGACAGCCTCATGTGGGCATTCGCTTGCGTGGCATTATCAGGGATACCCAAGTGGGCAGCAGCGCTGCTGTCACCCCACTGGAGGTATAAGCAAAGGGCCCCATCCAACTATGTGGCACGAAGGATGGGAGCCGGTGGTAGCACAGGCACAGCTCCCTCACCTGCACGTCCTCACGTGCTCCCATCACTGCTGCATTGCGGGACCAGGGTTTATTTCTACACGCACAGCTCCGAGACAATCATCCAAGAGAACCGCTTCATGGGGTTCACACAAGAAATTAAAGTTACTGACTCTCAGCCCCAGACAGGTTGCACAGTACCCTCAGCAGAGCTGAATGGATCGATGCACATTGAGCACCACACAGGCATCTGCCCTGCTGGGAGAGGGTAAGAAGCCACTAGGACAAGGAATTCTGCTTACTTTCCCTTCCTACCCCCTCCATGTGGAAAATTTCTGCTTTTGATCCTGCAGGATTTGCCTTTTCATGTAACAGCAGACAGAAGTTGTAGTGAGGAAGATATTGATATCAACTATATGAAGGGATTCTAACTACAGTACTTGAAAATCCTTATTTTACATAGTTTAGCTCTGTTCAGGACATGGCCTGGAGTTATTAAATCCCCCTTTGCCAAAAGACAGAACATGAATGCCAACTGGCGCACTTTGTGTAAATTTCCATAACCCTGTTTTAAGCCAAATGGGGTAGCGATCTTCCTTCTTTGCATAAAACCCAAACGGTAGGCTACTCTAGGAAATAAAGAGCCACTGTCAGCATGTATCTTCTGCAGAATCAGGATTCAATGAGTCAAAGGTCCAAGGTGGACTGATTTAAATTGCCTAATCACATTGCTTAATAGAGCAGCACAAGGAAAGCTCAGGTTAAATACCTGGGGTTTTACGTTTGTATCATGGTTATTTTCCCTAGAAGAAAACAGATTAAATCATCTTGCAAGTACCTAGTGAAACCAAGTACCTGTTTAAACCAAGATCAGCTCCCACTTCTTGCTAATCACAAGGCTGACTGAAAAATCACAATCCAAGTAACATTTATTCAGATTCTCCCTGTTTATAAGGTTGTGGTTAGCACAACACAACATTCTGCACAGAAGATCAAACTGCTGCTTGCGTCTAGCTGGATGCAGTCGAAACACGCAGACACAGCATTTTGACGTGTTTTTCATTGATTAGTAAGATGACCTGAAGCGTTTTAGACGTGGTTCTCATCTCACACACACTTACCAAGTCAGGTTTTGTACCAAAACCTAATTAAACCCGAGTGCTAGAGCTAGCAGAGTTCAACTTCTCACTTTTATTTATGCATTTGAGGAAAACACACTTTTCTCTCCTTTGCAACAGCCAACCGACATTGCAGTTGTGAACTGAACTTGTCTGAGTTAACCCCCAGGAAAGCAAAAAGAACAGTGGTCTCCTATTGCATGCTCATAAATACAGGTTCCTGCTCTCACATGGTGACTTTATAGCAGAGCTGTGGAGTGAGCAGCCAAGTTTCCTAAACTGAGATAGTACTGGAGGAGGGTAGGAGACTCCTAATAAATCTCTGCAGCTTGTGAATCAGTGAACACAGACCCATTCTAGAAGGTAGCCCAAGGTATAGTTCTCACAGGGCACCTCTGCAATTCCCCACTGCTAAAAACAGACACTATTTTTCTAATTGGGTTTAACCAAGCCTGTAGCAACATCATAGACGCATTAGTAGGACCATGATGGAGTTATAACATGAGCAGCAAGTACCTTACTGTCGAGCTTCTTCATGGTGACCAAGTCTAGGGACTTCAGCGAGTGTCCGGTTGGCGCAATGAAATAGAGGCAGGCATGAATTCTGGTGTCATGGTAATTGAACAGTGATCGTTTGATCTTCAGCTCTTCTTGCAAGTAGGCTTCAAACTGTGCATCAATGTATTCTACTATAGGCTTATAGCTGGAGAGAGAAAATACAGCACAAAGAAAACCAGGACATTCACTGCTGGGACAACACAGGTCACTGATCAACACGTGGGAAACTTCATGGGTGCTCTGTACGTTATGGGACAAGCACTGCTCTTTACACTCTCCTCAGCAAGTGTGTTTCCCCTTGCAGCACAGGGAGAGGATTATGGACATGTAGCAAGATAGAGCGGCAGAAACCCTGGACTTCAGGTGCACAGAAGGCCGACAGCCTGACAAAGAACGTATTTTGTAGTCTTTTCAATTAAAGCCTGATCCGCTGCCCTGTCAATGCCACTGACCATCATCTGATACAAGAAAATTTAAACATCAACCACCATCTACCCTAACTTTTGTAAAAGCTTGTGTGGGACCTTACAAGAGAGGAGACATTCGCAAGGGGATAAAAGGGACTTTTCAGGAACTGAAGCCTGTGAGCAGAGCTCAGGAGACAGCTCCACAGCTTGTGTACTTTGGGGGACCACTTTGCTGAAGGAAAAAAGTGGGTATGGTGTAACGCGCCCTGATCCAACCAATAGTGCTCTGGAAAAGTTGCTTTTCGGTTTCCTCCTCCCTGCACCAAGGGCAGCCTCAGGACCTCCAGCCCATGGAAGCTCTGGAAGGAGGGCACCAAGACCAAGGCACCAAGACAACACCACCACTGCCTTCAGCACTCGATTCACAGCAGCATTAATGCCCTCTCTGAAAAGCAGTTGCGAGAAGGAAATAGGCCACCGTGAGTTTTTGGGTCTTATAGGAACACCCTTCCGACAGGTAGCCAGCAAGGCTCCAGTCTGGCCCCTCTGCTCCAGATGCCAGGGGAGTTGTTTGAGCTATTGCTCAAAATCCTCGGTGAAACAGTGCAGGCTCTTGCTAGAGGTATCAGGCCAGAGCTATAGTGAAAGACAGCCAGCGCTGCTTGAGGGCTGCCGACACCAGAGACTCGTTAAGACAGCACTGAGCACTGCTGGCTAATGTGTAGGCGTAGGAGATATGAATATCACTAGCTGGGTTTGTAACACGAGCGCTGCTCTGTTTTTGTTGCTTTTGGAACTTGTGAGAAACCAAGAACCTCAGACAGAGGCATATCGCAATGAAGGCAGTAAGGCCTTACACTGGGAGATCTCATTAGCGAAAGCACCATAATAAAGCAGAGCAAAAAAGGACTGAGAAGACTCAAACCAGGAGCATGGAGAAAATTCCACCCCCTGCAGTCAGACTTGTCAGGACACAGCAGGACAGAAGCTGTCCCTAAGCCCTGCTGCCTGCGTCTGCTCCTCTACCCAACTGTCTAAGAGGGAAACTGGAGGGGCTTCACCACCCACGCTGCTGGCTCCTCTTGTCTGCCGCGTGAAGCAAATGCAAAGTGACCCGGCAGCACCAAGCCGCAGAGCATCCCCGCTCCGAGCACCTGCTCCTGCTCTGAGCAGCTTTTGTTCTCGCCCCACAGCATACGGCAGCGTCTGATGTGCAGAGCTCTCCGTCCAGCCGGCACGCACCCCTTTCCTTTTGGCTCCGTAGTGTTAGCTAGAAGCTGGAGCAGCAAAGCAGGGTCAACGGTGGCATTGTTAAATCTCTCCTAGAAGTTTACAGCTTTTCCTATGGAATGGGAAGCAGAACCTGCACAATCTCCACGCTAACAGGGATGCTGGAGGAAACTTGGATGTCAGGCTTGCATTTTCCAGGAGCTTATGCTGTCTACTTAGTACCCTAAAGGCTTTTGGTCAGTGCACCCCTCACTTGGCCAGGCATAGAACAGAGGATTACAAACGACCCTCCAGAGAGGGCTAAGATTACTGCAGGGAGGGAATGCACGGCTCTAAGGTATAGGAGATGCATTAATTAGCATTATTAGCCACAATCACAGAGTGACTATTTTTAACACTAAGCAAAAGTCCATAGGGATAAACAAAAGGGACTGTGGGGGCTACCCAGAACATTTACTTCATGCACACAAGATGAAAATCAGCACCCAGGTACAACATTAAAGTGAGGCCCTCTTTGATTTGAACACTGCAGGATGGTGGGAACAGGAACCACTATCTGCGCCCCAGCTCCCCCGAAGATACAACATTGAATTCATGCTTTCTAATATTTACATGTTTCAACTCAAGCAGAGACTTCGGCTACACAGAGACAAGAAGGACAGTTCTGTAGCGCCATTGCTCTGTCTGTTCTTCACTTCAGTTTCTCACCACCTCTACCTCTCCCACGGCGTGAGTGATGGCAGCTGCCACAGCAGGATCAGGAAACACTCCCAGGAACAGCGAGGATCTGCCTCCCACATAGGATCAGGTCCTTCTGATCTCAGAGCACCTCAGCACAAGGATTCATTCTCGTGACAGAAATAAATTTACCTGTCATCTTTGTTAATTTGATCACCAAATCCAACCGTGTCGACAATTGTCAGCTTCAGACGGACATTGCTCTCCTGGAGTTCGTAACTCCTGGCTTTCAATCTCACGCCAGGCTCGTTGTGCGTGGCAGGTTCACTTTCAAACTTGGTATTGAACAGAGTGTCCATCAACGTTGACTTGCCGATGCCAGTTTCACCTGAGCAGAAAAAGGCGATGTTAGTATGGTCTGATTGCTTTTCCTCACCTCCTGCTCAGGCACATTTGCCAGGCTAAGGAGCTATTCCACTTGGGCAGCAGGGGAATTAGGCTGCGTGCACGTGGCTAAGCAAAATAATCCCTGCAGGAACAGATGTCTTTTGAGACAGTCCCCATCTTTACCAGTCCCCCAGGGACTCTGCAGCTCTGTCCGATTTCCTACACGGGTCACACGGCACGTGCCTCTGCCACACAACGCGCAGACGTGCCCCATCAAAGCACCGCACGCCGGGGCTGTGAATCCCTGCTACGCAAAAGCTGCCACCCCGACAGACATGGAGATAAACCAGATGCCTTCAGAGCTGGAAGCTGTCACCTGTAGAAGAGCCAGGCTGCTGTGCTGGGACTGCAAGGGACGTCTGCGGGCTGGGTTTTCAAGTGAGATGTACCACAATTACAACAAGGGCACCAAAAGCAGCATCAGAGACACTAAGCATCACTGACCTCAGGGACTCCTCACTATTTTGGGGAAGGAAAGGGGCTTATTTCACACGCACAGAGGGGCACACAGACTTTTCCAGTAATGCTACTGTTAATGTTTCCCATGGGAAACAAGAGGACTTGGAGAGGAGGGGCAGAGGCTTACGAGACGGCCTGAAGAGAAGGTACTAAACTGGAAGAAAGAGGCAGAGGGAATTAAAAATAAAACCACGTCAGGTTTAAGAACTGTTACCTAGACAATTGCCCCCTCCTTGGAGAAGGGAAGGATTCTTTCCACAATGAACCAGCAAACGTCTATTGCTGCTAGAACCCTGTTACTGGACCGTGGCAGTGCAGGAGAGACAAATGCTCCTTTCCCATAAAGGCATTTGCTGCCAGCAGCTGCTGCTCATGGTTCTTGCATTGGTATGACCTGACTGGTGATGCAGGCTCCCTCCTGCCTGACAGCACGAAGGCCAAGCACATGATGTACAAAGCAAAATATCAGGTGGGAAAGGGGAGCCGGTACCTGGGATTGGCTTCAAGCATCTCTCTAGGCTGCGTGCAGGAATGCTAGCATGAAAAATCTCTCTCAAAATACACAAAACCACTGCTTAGAAGACCTCAGAAAACCATACAGTATTTGTGACAACAGCAACAAATACCACTACTCAGGAACTGCCTGTTGCTCCGTGATATTTGACAGTTCGTTTTCCTGGCTTAGGCTGTGACCATTTTCTGTGCTAGGCTGGGGAAGGTAAGCGATTACTGAAAGCCCAGTAAAATAATAGAGCAGAGATTCACTTGTCACAGCGTCCCTCATCATGGGAAGTCACAGGACAGAAGGCAAAGTTATAAAAAAAGAAAGAACATACCAAAGAGGAGGAAGACAGAAACATTATAGCTCAGGATCTTGGTCCATACAGAACAGTCCTAACCTAACAGCACAGACTGTTAGTCGCTGAAGCTACATATTTTAGTGAGCTCCTGATGTGAACTCAGCATGGCTGTGTGCCATGCTAGATGGCCTTTGCAGCATTTTATCCACATGCATCACAATTAAAAGCCTCACATTACAATGTCAAAGTCAATTGTGTCCTTTCTCCAAATACAATTTCAAATGTGTTTGGTTTTACTCTCAAGGAGATTTCTATTCCTTGGACAACTGCAGCAATTTGTGTGAAATTTTCATTTGGGGCAAAAAATAGTTGATCAGCACATTTCACAAGAGAAGAGTTGGACCCAATTGCTATGTTAATAGAGACCCATCAAGTCATGCTAAGAGAGGAATATTTATTGCAAGAGAAAAAGGCAATTAATTTATGCCATTTTGATCAAAGAGCTGCCAGCTAACCAGGCTGTTCCTGCTGCATTTTAAATGGTTCCATGCTGCTAGAAGAGTCACGTGAGGGCTGGAGCTGGATTGTGCAGAAGTGCAACTATTTATTCTCCTCTCGCTCTTCCACATGCAAAGCTCCAGAGAGGACTCCAGTTTGTTTGCCAGATTTCCTTTCAGGCAGCTCATCTTGCGCTGCAGACAGGAATTCTCAACTTGCTGTAGAAAATTCAAAGCCAGAGGGGTTGTGGGTTTTTTTCCCAGCTAATTAGCATAACTAATTAGAAGGGGCAATACTATCTTCTTGAAGGCTTAAGTGAACAACAAATGGAAAGATGGTCTTTGTAGACTGCTCTACCAAACTAAAAGTAAACCCCACCATTTTTGTCAATTTACAGAATTCCATTCTGGGGGCACCTTGAAGGGGCTGGAGCTGTTTTGGCACACAGCTCCCTAGGGCTGAGCCACGGATCTCCAATCGCAAAGTATCCACAGAGATCCCTGCCACCTTGGTGCTCTCTGTAGCCAAGAACACAAGCTGCCTCTCCACCTACCACCCTCTGGACAATTCGGGACAAGTAGCACAGTAACTTGGGCTAGAAACCCAACTGGCAGCACCAGATTAAACACAGCAGAGGTGACAGGGTTTGTTCTGGAGCACGTCACTTGGAGACTAAAAATGGCATCATTCCCAACCAGAGAAACTAAGAATACGACAAGAAAGGCAGGCAAAGCCTGGAAAGGAAGGAATGCAATGTATTGAGAAAACAGCCTCTGTGCCCAGCCCAGAGGAAGGCAGATTTAAGTTAACATTCTTTTAACAATACAAGTTCCCAAGTTAGCTCAGTTTCCTTGTGGGCGGCTCTTGGGGAAAGCAGAGCCACAAGACAATTGGAAGGGTAGACTTTAACAACTATACATTTCCACGTTTTGGCTCAGGGACAGGGTAGAGAAAAGGAAAAGAGCGATACTAGAATTTACCCTGGAGCAGCCCTGGGAAGAAACTGTCACTTGCAATGGTCCCTGGTTGCTGAGATCTCCCTCTTTACAGAGGGAAGAAGGTGCTAATTTGTGGATATGCACGCACCCCTTGGCACGAGCTGACTGCCCAGCAGTACAGGACGACTTACCCACACAGAGGATGTTGAAGCAGAAGCCCTGCGACGTTGACTTGTTGACCAGCTGATCAGGGAGGCTGTCAAAGCCCACATGGCCGGAGAGGGATAGGTTCCTAAGGTCATCGTTCTGTAAGACCAAGAATTAAAACACTTAAGAGTCTCAACACCTCTGTGAGGGAAGAAGGCCGTGCCTAGTCTTGTCAGAACTGTGTAGCAGTACAGGAGTTTTCAGGACACAGTATCTTTGTTTTGGGTTTGCCTCCCAAATGTGCTCTCTTTTTACACCTACGCAGCTCTCCACTGCAGGGCTCAGGAGCTAAAATGTCCCCAACCCCAAGACATGCAAACACCACCAGGCTGTTTCTCCATGCCTGCAACTAACAAACTATGACCCTGTACCAACCTGGAACACCCAAACATTGTTCCCGAGCTCTCAGCATCACATATCCCTAGGGTTAGCCAAGAAGACATACAGTGAAACATGGATATAGCTGTGAGCAGACCAATTCCTGTTTAATTAGTGGAGCAGCAGAGTCTGTCCCCAAGGTACAGCTCTATGCAGACACACACCAACCTCCTCATCAAGAATCCCCCAGCAGTGTGGGAGCATCCCCAAACCACTGAGCAAGACCAGCTCTCCCAAACAACACGTGAAAGAGTGAAATGGGCTGTGATGAGGTCCTGGCTGCAACTCCAGTACCTATTCCTGACAGAAACCTGCGCAGGCAAGCCAAGAGCTAAACTCATGCTTTCCTTGACTCATTTGGCCAAAGGGAAGGAGCAGCGCTCTCAGACTCGCTCTGTTCTCCCAGCAGTACGAGGGAAATGCAACGCTCAAAGCTTTGCTGCAACACTTCAGCATGGCCACAGCAGGACATAGCTTAGATGGCAACACCACCCCAACGCCAACTGTATCTCTTTCCAGCTTTCACAGCCCTTGATTGGAAGGGAAAGCAGTGTGCTTGCTGCTCTGTGGATGTCTTGGTTTACAGATAACCTCATCTAACACGAGGTGATAAAGCAGGGCACCGTTCTCTGTTTCCTGCACGACTCTCCAAGCCCACCGTGCTGTCCCTCCACATCTTCAGCAGGAAAAGAGCCTGGCCAGGCATTCCCGAGGTGCAAGTCATCCCTCCAGGCTGCTCTCCTCCTCTGAGCAGCCTCATTGTGCTGAGAACAGCAAACCCCCCCAAGGCCAGTTCACAGAGGGCAAGGGGCAGTGCAGACCTCACAGAAGGGAGGGCTGAAAGCTCCAAGATTATCTTTAGGACTTTTCCACAACGACTGTACTGTACCGTAATTCACAGGGAGGCCTGGAAAAAGCAGCCAGTCCAGTTATCTGTTCCCCAGTAATTCGCAGTTACGCCAACATCCTCAGCACAGATAGAACAAAACTCAAAAAAACTCCACCAACCCAGCAGACCTAGAGCAGCTCTGCTGTTACTTTACGAAAGATTTTTCTCCAGAAGTTTGTTGTCTGTAACTCAGGATGCAAACCTTTCTCCCAACCCAAACGCTTCCAGCATGTTCCACCAAAGCCATGCTTGCTGAGCTAAACTACAGTCCCACAGCCTGGCTTAAAGATGCTGGAAACACCAGTTTCTTTTCCACAAAATGAGCGAGCTTTGGACCAGACATGGAAAAAGACACTCTTTGGTTGTTAAAATAAGAATCAAAAGCAGAGGAGGACTTCCCACTCCCTGCACAATTGCTGAGCATCTCCACTTGCCTCCTCAAAACACACAGACTGGCCACACACTGCAGGAAGGAACAAGTTACATCTGAGCCGAGAGTGGGTGAGAATACTGCTCAGACTTAAACTAAATATACAGAAACTCTCCAAGAAAGGCAACATCTCAAAGTAAAAGTCTCTAAGCCCAAAAGGGCTTCTTTTGCCATGCTGGCAGACGCAGCTTGACCCCGGTACTACCCACAACTTCCCTGAACATCTCAACCTGGCTTGCCTGAAGGCTCAACGCCAATACTGTGCAGCTCCAGCCCTTCGTTTCAGACAGCTGTTCACCAGCACTGTCCAACAGCAGCTTAAGGTGATTAAGAGATGCCACCTCCTTCACTCAAGCTGGGTAAAAAAAAAATACCCCAAAAGAAACCATCACCTCATTTACTCACAACAGTGATTTCCCTGGAAAAGGCCCAGACAAAGAAAGGAGACCCTGACATATATGTATGATGTGAATGGGTTAAATCAGATATTTGTAACATTAGTATTTTTAAAATACTAGTGGGCTTGGGTTTATGATCAAGTGAACGGAGCTCGGAGCAGATCCCAGAAAGCCGTAGGTGCTCATGACTCACAGGCTTCACAGAAGGTGTGGGCTTTGAACATCTCCCAGTGCAGCACCAATATCTCTTTCCCTGATATATTTTGGGAAAGCAAGTACTGCCTCATCATCAGTTACTCAGCAGGAACAGGAGTCAGACTCAGCTCTTGCATCTGTGTCAGTTATTTTTTGCTGCATGCCTTCTTTGGTTTAGTTCCTCTCTTTCCTTTTTTACCCCTGCAAGTGGCAAACATCAACAGTGGAAAAACCAAAACCTCTCTCTCCACTTTTCAATGCCAAGTATTTTTCACAAGCTGTGCTGCATAACAGGAGGCAGAAGCGTGGTCTGACATCTGCCCAAAACACCAAAACGCTCCTGAAAAATCTCAGAGGCCCAAGGCATGGGCAGAGAAGAAACGGCAACCTGAATCTCCAAGTCCTTTGGTATTCCCTGGACTGCAGCACATCACCTCGAGTAGAGCGGATACATAAAATACATGCATTTCTGCAGAAGCATCACAGATATGCAGTTTGGATGAGGCCAAAGGGGTGACAGTTCCCAAATACTTCCTTCTACACACAAATGAAAGCATCGTGCGACATCACAGCCAGTTCCAGAGCCTGCAGATGGAAGAAAGCTGGCACTTTTGGGGGAAAGACGCAGCCTGCTCCTCTCGGAGAAGGATTCAAGGACAGGAGAACTGCTGGAGAGCAGCAAGCTCGATTGCTCAGAGTATAATTAGCAGAAGAGGCAAATGATTCACGCATTCAGTCTGGCATAACAGAAGTGTTTGAAAAACAACGGGATGCTAAGTCAGACGACCCCGTTGCTCAGGCTGCGAATCGCTGTGACAAGCTCCTGAGAAAGAGTCAGAGGGCTTGGGTTTGATCCCCAGCGACTCAACTCTCTGAATTGGGCACCTCCAGCTCAAAGGCTGACAGAGAGCAAAGCCCCTGCCCTACAGAGATGAGCCCAGAGCCTCCATGTGCACCCAACAACACTGCAAGCATGGATTTCTCCCTCCTGCCATGGGGCTGCTCTTCCAGAGGAAGGCGGCAGTGCTGTCCAGGCACTTCACACCAAGCAGGAAGGCACATCGCCACCCTGCCTCAGCGATTTCTTCCCAAAGGCATTCCTCATTTTCCCTCAGGAGACGAGCAGAGCTCAGCATGCCTTCGAGTTCAGCACAGCTCCCCTCTTTCCCCAACAACGCACCCAAATGCACTCCTGGCCTACAGCAGCTCCTCAGCCATCACTGACAGTAACACAGTCCTCGGAGATGCCTTATCAACGCGCAGCCAAGTCGCTGTATCTGGAAGTGCTGATCTCTTGCAAATATGTTAAAAGAATAACTTTATTGAGCACTTTGCCTTACTTGCAGCTTCAGGAGCGATGGACAAGAAAAGCATAGGTGAAGCTGCAGATGCAGAGAGCTTAAAGACATCCCAAGAGGAGCCTTTATCTTTAAACTCTTCCTTAAGACACAGTCATGTCTCATTTACTGACTCCGCACTACAGGCAAACCTTCCCCCCCTCTCCACATACCACTTGTGTGACTCAACCTCCCGAGCAGTGTGCTAACCCCTACAAAAACAGAGTAACATGAACAAGTAAATGGGAAGGACACTGACCACTTTACTCTTTGCAGAGTGACCTACAAGGCATCCCACAGTTGATGTTTCTTGGGTCAACAACAATCTTGCAGATGCTGTTACCGGTTTTAACTCTAGCAGGGTAAGGGAGGGGGTAAGTAAATCAGAGAGAGGTCCCCAGAGGCACAGCATCCCCTCCTTACCAGCACTAGAGAGAGATTAATTGCCAGGGCAACATGTCCTAGTGCTCTTAATTTTAAGCAGGGAAAACTTGCCTTTCAAACTCTTGTCTTTTGCAATCCCAAATCTCTGTCACATCTACTTTAGATCTGGTTTTCCTCATATGTAGCTCCTGGTGGCAAAGTTTTTTAGGTCAAGCAATGCTGTAATGGATGCTCTGAGGCAAACAGTGGGTTTGCCTGGATGGAATTTACTGAAGCTTTATAGAACAGTTTGGCTGACAGGGCACGTGCAAGGACAGAATCAGCTCATTCCTCCTAAGCCGCAGTGGCTTGGCAGAGCTAGTAGGAACAAGGGGAAACGTTTTCCTCAGTGGAGTCAGCAATTCTGTACAGATGGGGGGATGGATACAAAGGTGGGTCCCATGGTTAGAAATGCACCGCATCTCCAGAGGCAGCACAAAGCAGAGCTATGTCCTCCCACTCCAGAAGGTGCCTGGAAGTTGATCAGAGCTAAAGCAGAGTTGCTCTTCCCCTGGGCAGAAAAAGAAAGCATCGCTCCCAGAAGTCTGAGGAGAGGGGTTTTACAAGGACACCTGCATTTATTGCTCCAGTCTGCTCTCCTCACTCAGGACTTAACCATGATGACCGCTGTCCCTTTAACCCAACCAAGCGCCTGGCTGAGCCCCCACTTCTGCTTTACGGCTGCTGGCAAAGCATTCCCTGTCAGCCCCTCCTGGCCACTGCTCCTGGCAGCCGGGGGTCACTTTCACACGGCCTCCCAAGAGTTAAAGAAAACAAAAACGAGACTCAGATTCAAGTGGGGAAAACGGTTGGTATGCAAAATATTGAGCTCAACCACAAATATGAAGCAAGTGTTTAGTTATTTAAGGCCACACGACTTTGGAGGCACCTTTAAGAAATGCTGAAAGCTTTTATTGTCAGCAGCTCAGGCCAGCCACATTTTTACCCCATTACCAAGCGCATGTTCCTGCATTTCTGAAGTAATCTTAGATGCTGCATCCAAAACCAGGGACCTCAGATACTTGAGTCTGCTCAGACAAAAAGGTGACTCAGGAAAGAGCAGCAAGCACTGAAGCAAAGAAGAGTTGGCAAGAGATGCATCTATTGTACCTTCAGCATGGGTTAAACCTGAGAGTCGGGGTTCCTGCCAGCAGGGCACAAAGTACACCCAGCACATGTGCCAGAGCCAAGCTCACTGTTTAAATTCCTTGAAACAGTACCTACATCCTCCATCCCTTACCTTATAAAGACTTAAGTGATGATTAAACCCTCAGTTCTTGGACAAGGGAGCTCAATAACAACAGTATGGGGACACACAAAGTACAAACAATTCCTTTCCCCTCTCCTTACTCTGGCTAGCGCAGTCATGCCAAAATAAAACAGCCCATAGCAAGCAATCTGTTAATCGAGAAAGGAAGGATTTCTGTGTTGTTTTAGGTTAGGATAATCATCAGTGTCACCAGCAGAGGAAGGGGAGTTCCTGCCTCCCTGCTTCTGCTGCTGGCTCTCTGCAGATTCACAAAGATTCACAGTCTCCCAAGGGCTGGCTACCAGTAAACCATCACCTTCTTCCAGGGTAAAAGCTGGCATCGACTGTAGCTGCTCAGGGGCACACAGCTTCTCAAGAGAATGTGTTTCATCCCTTAAATCCCCTCCCCCAGACACCTAAAACTGCAAGGAGCCAGGTCTCCCTACTCCCAGGAACAAGAAATACTGAAACGTTAGACAGTTGGCTCCCTCACCCAGTAACCATGGAGGCAGCAGAGAATACAGCAAGGCTCTCCTCAGATGTGCTGTTTTTTCCTTCTAATCCCAGAGAACTGGGATAGCAGAAAAGGTTATTCTGTGGGAGGAAGGCTGGAAAACACTTTGGCAAAAGCAGCACCCGGCAGCAGAATATGGGGAACGGGAGGTGTGGGTCTCATGCTGCCCCTCCTCACATGGAATACTGCTCTACAGATACAGGAGGTTTTATCCCAGGAATCGCCAGCAAAGAAGGCTGCCACTGGGACAAAGCATTTCCCTGAGGAGACACCCTCAGAGACTGGGTGATTCTGGACATGCTTACACGAGCACAGGCAAAATCACGCAGAAGTGATGGGAAAGGAAACATCCTCTCTCCAAGGCTGGCTCCCTTGTGATTCGCAGGATGACACTGGGGACACAAACCAGCCTGTACCTGCAAAAGGAAAACTCACCCAAGCGAACCCCCTCTCCTGATATCAGCTTCCACAGCACGGATACAGTGTGGGGTGGGAAGCACAAGCCCCATCTCCCTGCTCACTGGTGCCAAACATCCTGGTTGCCAGAGGCTGGCAATTACAAGTCACAGCCCTTGCCACGCAGCAAGGACACGCTCCATGCAGCCGATCGAGCCGCTGCTGCTCCCGCACCTCCAAAGCGCAGCTGGCCAGGAGGGAACTGCTTACATTGGCAAACTGCAGCAACTCAGCAGGAGGATGGAGAAAAAGGATACACTCACATTCTTCTGGTAAAAGGGAAGTCAGCAAAATTTGACAATTCAGAACTGGCTGTAGAGAGTGGGAATGAACATTTGTCTTCCAGGCGAAACGTTTGGCTAAAGGTCAGCACAAGCTCAGAGAACTAACAACTTCATTTTTGCCAAGAACTGACATGAAAGACATTTTCCTCTATAGGTTTCCAAAACCTACGGACCTTTCTATCTGGAGTAAAAGTAACTAACGCCTCTAACAGCCCCTGATGTCACAAACTGCTAACCAGAGAAAACAAAAGCTGGACTTCGGGGCTGATAAGGACCATATGTGCATTCCAGCCAGGCTTGTAAACTCGCTGAAGGGAAGGGAAAAAAAGGAGAGAGGAAGGAGGAAAAGGGGGGAAAAGAAAGACATAATGTGACAAACAAGAATGAAGACCATGCAAAGGCAGAGCTCAATGAGAACCAGATGCTCTTTGCTTCTCAGGTCAATCTGTCTCCTAACAAGAGGAAAAAGTGCAACTAACAGCCTTTCTGGCCGCTTGGATGAGGCTGATAAAATCAAATGGGAGTTGCTATTCACTGCCAGGCTCCCCAGGCTGAAATGATCCACTCCTGTTTAAAAAACAGTCCTCAATTTATTGCGATTTCCCTGCCTTTTGTCTTCTAAAGGGCCACATGCAGGGAGAGGCAGATACCCTCCAGCCTCTCAGTCAGGCACAGCGGAGAAACCTGGAGGCTCCTTCAGACCAGTTCTCAGCGAGGACCACAGCCCAGTGAGCACCAGCTGCTGCAGCGCAAGCTGGCACATGAGTTGGTCTGGGACACTGGGCCAGCTTACACCAGCAAGTACTGCAGAAAGTGGGGCTTTTTGCTAGAGCTGAGAATGCGTGACTTTAAGAGTTAAAACCAGACCAGCAGGGCAGCCGCTAACCAGGAGACGGCACACTGACACTGCTATACGGACATCAGAAATACTTTTTTTCCCCTCAGTACTTTTGCTCCTTTCCAGCCCTTCTGGCTCTGCAGCCCCACAGCACCACAGGCACAGATGCAGGGCAGCAGAAAGGAAAGAGCCAACAAGAGCCATTTCCTCGTGTCACGCGCTTGAAATAGCCTTGAAACAGCTGCAGCACAGGGTGGTGAATAAGTGGATTTCTACTTTGCTAAAAGCCTTTACCTGGCGGCACAGTGCAACGTGGGACTTGACACAGAGGAAAGGGTAACACGTGAACTCATCAAAACTTCCAGTCACACTAATGCCAGGGACGTTTGCAGGGAGCTCTCCAGGACACTGATCCTGGGCACAAGGAGGTAGAATTAACACCAACCCAAAAACTGAGTAGCTGATGCCATTGTCAAATGTTCCTCAAACCTTCCCCAGGCTTCCACCAACTCCGGTCCAGTGAGGGGTTCAACACAACCAGAGCAAAACACAGGGTCTTTTAGAGAAAAAAAGCAGCCCATAAGGCTTGCTTATAAAACTGTAACAAGGCAGCACTGTTCCAGTACCTGAATCAAATTAAGGGCCTTTCCAAACATAAAAGGCAGCAGCTTTCCTTGCGAGGCAGTGCAGGCTCAGCCCAGCAGGGCTGGCTTGTGGTTCCTTAACCCTGTGTTTTCTTTCCTGAAAAACCGCAGCCGCACATCAAGGGCATATTTTGTCAGTTCCTATTCAGCAAGCTCTAGGACTGAAAGGTGCCCCATATCGTGCTCTGGATAATTAATTAGCCCTGGGACTTACTACTCCGATCTGCGTTAATCCTGTGCCCTGCTGGCTGGCTCTGAGGCGGGTGGGGGACGCCACGGCACAGCGCTGCCCTGTGCAAACCCAGTTTCCAAGTAGGGCACACAGAGCAGTGGATATAAAGACACAGAACCTCAGGTCATTTATAGTCCGGACTAAAGAGTTCAGCTCAGCTTTGTCACAGTAATTGTCTTCATATCAAAATCCTAAAACAAGACTGGCAGACATACACTCTCAGTTTCTACAATACTCGAGTATCACTCGCGGTTATGAGCGGGTCTCAACTTCAACAGCCAACTTCAACTTCAACTATATGATTTCACACGGTCAGAGAACTGGCAACTTAACATGGTCTTGCAGTTACTGGAGGACCTAAATGAAACAGGGCAAGGTACTGCTTAGAAAATCCCCATCAGGACTTCTAGGGTCCAAACAAATGCTAGATACACACTGGAATTCCTCAGGGAAACTTTACTGGTCCAGCATCATCAAGGAAATGTTGAACTGCATTGAAAAAGCTGGCTCAGATGAGCTCTTTTTAAATTCCTGTGACTTGCACATGCATTTATGACAGTAAGGATATTAAATAAAAGGCCAGAGAAAACATTTCATAGTTAGACAAGACCAGTGTTTTTACTCTCACTACTAATGCATAATCTAGAGTGTAGGTCTGACAAAGTAATGCAGGCATCAACAGCATAGCAGGTAAACCAGATTTTAATGTGTTCATGGCACAGTTTAATTTTCTAAGTGTTAAGTCACAGCCCTCTCATCTGCTCAAAAGAAAAAGGGCACATGCACAGCCCCTTATGGCATATGAAGCATTTCTAGGGTGCCACAGAGTCATTTATCATTAATAAGAGAAGGTCAGCAATCAAAGAATATAGACGATTACAAATAACGCTGTTTGCCTTAGCATGCACTTTCCTGTCTTCAGCAGGAGCCAAAGTGGAATTAAGTTGAACTAAATCTGTGTGCAGAGGAAAAGGTCAAGGTCTATTGAATTATTTAGCTGACAATCTTGAAACATCAGTCTGTAGACTTCAAGCTCTCACCTGACTCAACCACACTCCCCGCTTGCCTTCAGCAAGCCTTCGTTTTCCTGCCTTTAACAGGGAAAGTCTCCACAAAAATGTTCATAAATAGGACACAGCTTCGAGAAGCAATTCCCCATTTCAGCTCAAGTACTTCCTTCCCTCCACCTCATTAATTCCAAATTTTTGTGGTTGTCTTGAAAGACTGTTGTGTCTTTCCAAAAATCTTAATTGGCCAGAATTCTTCCCGAGGAAAGCCCATCAGCTCGAGGTCTGTGACACAGTCATAACACTGGTATCATTCAGAGGAGATAGGACCAGAAGGTTGCTCCACTCCAGGCTTTTTACCTCCCGCGTGTTTTGCTGCGCTGATAGGCTGTTACAGAGAATTCTCATTTCTGAATACAACAGGCAGAACAAGACAAAACATTTTTCGCACATGCAGCCAGCAGACAGGAATGTTCCCACAGTCCTCTTCACATCCATCACTTGCAGAGGGACAGGATCACCCAGGCGTTTGATGAGCGCTACAGTCCTGGTGATGCTCCAAGTCACAAAGTACTCCCAGACAAAACACCGGCAACTGCCTAACATACCCTTAAAACCTTCGAGCTTCATAAACGTCTAAGCGACAGCTAAACAAACATTCGCAGGACCAGAAGAAAGGAGTAACTCTCTAGGAATCCGAGGATGAGCTTTGCAGCTCCAGTTTTTGGGTTGTGGTGGAGAGAAGCCTTTTTACTCCAGAGACCTAAACCAACTCCGACAAACAGAGTTCCACTCTGCCCCAGACCTATTTTCTGCACATTGAACTATTCCTCCCCACACACTGAAAAGCAAAAAGGCTTTCCTTGCTCTCTAGTTTCTTGTGACAAGTAACATAATGCGGGAGACATTATGGAACCAAGGCCTCTTACACCACATAGCCAAACTCCCTCCTGGAGCTGAACATTTCTGTCCTCTCCAAAACACGACTCCTGCCTCCACTGCAGAGGCCAGCAAGGAAATCCAGCTCTCATGACTATTTTGTTGCCTGGGCCAGAGGAGCCAGCTACGCAGTCACAGAGACATTCCACCAAGCGGATGCCTCCAAAAGAGATGCGAGAGACTTGAAATCACATTTCCTGCTGGAGTCAGCCTAGGCAGCCCCAGCCAGCACCAAAGTGGAGAAAACATGACTTTTTCTCCCTGCCCCCTGCAGCCCCCATCAGACAGCAAAGCACGGGTACAATCAACTTCATCTGCTAATTAACTCAGGAGGAGCCTGTGATAGCAAGCAAGTGAAGACAGCCCAAATCAAGCCAGCTACCTACCATCTGGAACAAGTCAGCTGGAATGAGTCTTTGCAGACACTAAAGCCAAGGCAGAGAAATCTTGTGCTGCCTCCCTGTCCTGAGCCACCACACAATAATCCAAGGGGATTTTGGTATTACCAGCTGGCATCAGCCAGAAAGTCCTGCAGCCCCGACTGCTCTCACCTCACACTTCACTGGCTGCAGGTCATCCACAGGCAGGGACCAAAGGACAGCAAAACTCTTTCCTTCCTCCCCTAGCCCCGCTGAGTGCTCTCGCCTCCAAAGGTGGCTCAGGCAGACTAGGGTGGCTATCAACCTAACAAGAGTGGGGTTTCCCTGCAGGAGACGAGCCTGGGAACTTGGCACAGCAGGGAGTGATCCTTCCCTCGGTTACAGGCAAGGACACCTACCATTAGGCTTGTCTGACAAGTTTCTTTTGCAGGGACCTATTTTCCAAACACCTTTATTATTCCCGGGGAATAAAATAAGTAGTTTCATTGGTGCCACTGGGAATACATTATAAAGGCAATGAGGCCGCACCACAGCTCATCAGAGGACAAGCTCCCGAACTGCTTGTGCAGCTTCCACCCTGGGACTGGATCGTGGCACGAGGCAAGCCAGCACAAAGGGGAGGGGGCTCACAGGTAACCCTTGGCTTGCTAAGACACACACCAGGATAACAGGTCCTGCACCAGCCCCTCAACCACTGCTGCGTGCAGTTTCCAGCACGGGGTACATTCTGAGCCCCACCACGCGCCCCCTTCACAAGCACACGCAGCACTTGCACAGCTCCTGGCTGTGGTTTAACTCTCAGCCTCTGAAAGGCCAAGCCAGCTTTCCCACCAGACCAAGCCCAGATCACACCAGGAACCGCAATTCCCAGTTACCTCAGCTTCCCTTGCTCTTTTTATACAAGCTGTACTGATTCCTTGCTGCAGCTTCCTTCACAGCGAGGTGCATGGCAGGAAAAGACATGGTTTAAGGCAGCCACGGAACTTAATTTCTGAGGGCTACAATTTTATTACCTTGAGTAAAAGCAGCAACTTTGCGTGAGACATGACTAGAAGGTAAAAGCAACACAGGAGAAAGAACCTGGAAGTCTATATAACTGTGGCATTCAAAATAACAAGCAGCCACACAATTTGCCTTTATTTTCTTGTGCCTTTACCCTTAGCCAGGCAGGAGCAGCTACTGAGGCAACTGAAATAACAAAGTCTACCTGAGCTGGGGGAAATCCAGGCCTTAACTTCTCAGCAAAACACAGGAGCACAGACAAACCTGTCATTTTAAAACCACTGCGGCTACACTCCCACCTGACTTGAGCGCTGCAAGGTAACCAAGAGGTTTGGTATCATGAACTGGCACCAGTTGTTAGTTAGCAGTGCTCAACGCTGCTCATAAATGCAAGCCAACAGAGCAACTTCTTCCTGAAACCTATGGAAAGTCCCAACACCCATTTTATACCAGCACTGTACTGCAGAAATCTCTAAAGTCTGTAACAAAGGCAAATTTCTGGCTTAACATAAACATCTAAGTCACAGGTGATAACTCACTAGGAGAACAACAAGGCACAAATGTGCAGTAAAAGCCTCGTAATCTGTCATGCAGACCAGACACCCAGCCTGGAGAAAGTCCTTCCTCCACACCACAGTGCTCGCCAACAGCAATTTCCCATCATCAAGGCTTTCAATCAGATTTATTAGTTTAATCCTACTAATGCAAATAAAGCCAGATGCAGAAGTGACAGAAGTTGCTACACATGGCAACAGCTGCCCATGACCCCCTCTTCATGTAATGAAGTACAACCCAGTACAGTTACCCTTTTCCTCCTTTCCCATCCTCTGGAAACCAAGCTGGTTTGGTTGGGTATGCAAGGGGGACAAGGCTGGCACAGGGGCCATTCCAGTAATGGTTTTCTTTCCCAATAAAAGGTGCTCCTGCACTTGCACCTAGCTGGAGGTCCCAGCGCTTGGGGCCAAACAACGTTTGCAGTGAGAGACATTCAAGGGTCGCAGTTCTCTCACAATCCCCCTGTTAAGATCAAGGGCTTTGGAGGCTCAAGTGATACTAGGTGAAAGCAAAGACACCCACGGCCGCCAGCTAAAGGGTTCAGAGGGGGCTGGAGTAAGCAAGGAGAGAGCAAAGCCTCTCATTGCCCAGGCAGCTGGCTGCTCCCTGCCACCGCAGAGCACCGGGGAGGCTCCGTGTGCTGTGGGCGTGAAGCGCAGCACCAAGGCGCTGCTACACCAGACCCGGTAGACACCGGCCACCATCATTAGAGGTTGCGCTCGCTCCAGGCAGGTTCGCATCCTACAGCCTGCAATCTGCTCACACATCTCTGGAGCTCAGCACTGTCAGTGAACACCCCCAGCAAGTTCCTAAGCAGCACATCGAGATTTAGGGGGAGGAAATTCATTCTTGAAGAGATGAGACTAATCCCACGTTCAGCCTCCCACAAACACCAGTTATGCATCAGCAGTCATGAACAGACAAAGCGCCACATTAAACTCCTGGGGCTGGGAAGGGGGAATCCTCTTCAAGACTATCCAACATGAATTGAAAAACAAGTAAATACAACATCAAGGTCCTGCACTTCCCCTTCACGCAAGTAGATTCAGCTGCTGTCAGCCCCTGACCCTTCAGCCACTGGTACATTTTCATCAGCTTGGCTTTTCGGGGCCAACAGTTTTAGTTCTGCCCTAGAAAAATGGACAGACACTCCAAACAAAAATAGCCCAACAGGAACAGTGTCTAAACACACAAGGTAAGGAATGAAGTGAGGGAAAAATATTATTCTTTTTACTATTTCTAAGTTCTGTTACCACAAAGTGTTATTTGAACAACTATGCCTAGAAAACAAGACCCCTTAAAGGAAAAATACTAACAGCATTTCTACAAACTCACATTTGTGGTTAAACTCCAGACACTAAGTAAATGCATCCTGTAAACATAAAATACCCTCCTTACTTATGAACAATTCTGAGACCTTGATCCAAAACCTACTATCAACTTGAGGGTTCAATGCTGCAGCCACACAAAGTTGATTCCATCAGGAAAATGAAACAAAAACAACAAACAGAAAAAGGCAAAAAATCCCCTATGACCTCAGGAAGGAGGCTGCACACTAACCTGCCCAAAACCACAAAGGTTTTCCAGCACTGAGAGCCCCACGGTCAGCAAGTCTGTCCTCAGGAAACAGTCTCAGGGCACACTGGCAGGGAAGGAAACGGCTCTGCCTTCTGCGGGCTTATTCCCAAGTTTCCCCTTATGTCAGCAAGGGGAACCAGCCCCCGCTGTGCTCTCCAGGAACACCCGGCATTACCCAGGCAGGGAGATGATGAAAGACACTGCAGTTATATATTTAACGGCACAGAAGAGCAAACTGATTTATAAACTCCTGGGAAGCAGCCATGTATTGACACCACCACATATACTTAATCAAATTAATTTGTTTAATGATGAATAACCATCTATTAGACACTGCTACATTCCGTGGGGCTTTCCCACGACTATTCTAAGCTCCCTCTGATAAAACAAAGAGCACCTGTAACCCGGCAGCAGGTTCATTATCAGGCCTGTTATCCTGTGGGCTATACTGGCGATTTGCTCTCTTCCAGGTGCTTAAGAGAAAAGAGGTGCCATGGTCCTTGGCAGCACTCAGGAACAACACACATTAGCAGGCACAGTTCTCATTTGGTATCTCTGGACAGCAGACCCAAGTTAATACACAACTTTTATACCTTCTGACTTGCTCAAAGTGTGGAGACTTGTATCTCCAAAACAGAGGAGACTTGCCACTCAGTCACTGGATGTTTTCCCCACGCTTTCCCATCAGTGAGGGGGTTGCAGCATTTGGTTCCCCCATCTCCTCCCCTCCAGTTTCAGGAGCATCCTTCCTATAGCTATTTTTCCAAAAGCTCTCTGTCCCAACACGGTCCTGGCAGAGCTGTGCGTGCAGTGATCCCATGGCTGTGTCCAAGCTCCAGAACATCTGAGGATGACGTTGCATTTCAACCAACCTGCTAGAAACAGACATTTGTGACGAGAGGCAGCAAGCACGCTCACTAGGAGCAACGCTTGGCCCAGGAACAACAGGGGATGTTTCTACAGCAAGCAAAGGGATAAGCCTCAGGAGGACAGCAAACAAGTTTTCCAAGGCTTCTACAAGCAGCAACCACCAGCGGAGCCCAGTCTGGACAGCCCCCAGGTATCCCACAGCCAGGAGGAGCGGTGCCCCTCACTGAGCACACAACCACGGCCCCAGCCTGCTTTGCTAAAGTTGTGGCATAGCTGCAAATGTCATTTTTATTCTTACGAAACAGGACATTTGCTGGCAATGCTCCGCTGCCCATAAACACTTCTTCAGCCCGCCAGTAAAGAGCCTGCAGTAAAAATGGTTTGGTGATCAGTTTCTTCACAGAAAGAGAAGACCCTGTGTGTTACAGCCAACACTACATGCTTTTGGGGTCTTTAACTGGAGAACAGTGAACTTGCATTTGAGCTGGTCACTGACTTCCCCAAACAGGGGATGCTTCCGCAGCGAGCTCCGGTCACCAGCACGGCCTCAGCACAGCTCCAGCAGCCCCGGGGCAAGGTGGGCAGCGCTCTGCACTGGTCACTTCCCTACAGGTGACATCCACCACCTGACATACAAAACTGAGGAGCGCCCCCTCTTTGAGGGGCTTCTGCTCGGCAGGCTTCCTTACATGATGCAATAGCCCAACCTCCCTGAACAAATCTGACACAGGAGCTGCACCCTCCTGTCCAACAGCCACGCGTCCTCCACTCAGTAGCTCAGCGATGAGCCACAAAACATTGCTGGGCTCTGACAACACCAAAATACCCCTGCAGAAGGCAACTGCTCCAGCTGTTCAGATGCAAACGCTGCTTTATCATGTGACCATGTTTGGAGCCACACCAGGTATCGCAGAGGAGCTGCGGTGACTCTCATTTGGAGACTTCTGTAATCATCCTCAAAGCAACAAAGACTCTCAGAGCTGAACGGCGGACATGAGAGAGGCAAAGAGATAGAGTGAGACACTCCAAGGGCTTGCAAAGGAGTAGTTGCCATCTAAGGTGCTTCTCAGGTGTGAGGATGCACTTTGATATTAAAACCAACATGAGGGGGAAATACCACACTTGTGTGGTGCTTACAGTCCTGCCAGAGCAGCCAAATGAGCAGAGAGCAAACAAAGCACAATTAGTGGGAGGCAGGCCCTGCCCTACATTGCTGTCAAAGGCTTCCCATCTGCATACCAAGGCTCCCAAATACCTTTGTGAGCTGGACCTTTGGCTTCTGGTATCTCAGTCCTGCTCTGCCTGCTGCGTTGCGACAGTTTAATTAAAAGCAGGAGGCTGAGTCGCTGGAAACAGGCAGGGAGTGCTGCTGGGCTCACATCTGGCTCTCGACTTCGGTGCCGAGGCAAGGCTCTCATCACTTCAGTGGCAGAAAAGCACCCAACACCAAGCTGCCAGGTGTCTAATGGCACTGAGGTGCCTTGGAGTGGTGAGATCAAGGCACTTGGCATTTGCTCAGACAGTCCAAGTACTTGAAACAAAGGAACCGTTTTCCCAAAGGACAGAGATATTGCAAAGGCTGCTTGGGAAAAGACGGTAGCTTGAAAATCTCTCCCTGTGTTGCCTCCTACTTCTTATTTGATGCGTGAAGAATACTCACGTTTAATACATTTCTGCTTACTTCAGAATACCCTGTCTAGAGCCCAGCACTGCTCTGCAGACTGGCCAGTCTTTAGGAACCACACCTAACACTTACAAACTTTACCCAGAGTTAATCAAATGTGGTTTTTCCAGCAGCAGTCCACCACTCACAAGACCACTGCCAGAGATCTGCAAACCACTGGCACTCACCCATGTGCTCGCTGGAATCGCATTGTTCTGAATTCATAAGTTATTTCGTGCACAGGCTGCTGCTACATCTATGGATGCGTGGCTAAGAGGTTAAACTGCAGCCACTACCCAGGAAAGCAAAAGCAGTCGGATCCAGGCTTACTTTTAATTTCTGCCCTCCTGTCAAGACTTGTGCTGTAGCAATCCATGCTGCTGCTTGTAACAGTCTTAAATTATACCCACACTTCCAGTGCCATCTCTTGCTACACCCTAAAAGTGTACAGGACATGTTCTCTAGCATATTACCCACCTGGACAGTCCAGCTGCCTGGACTTCTCCCAGACACTCAAGCTGAACACATACCTGGTAGAATCCAAAACCTTGAAATCTTACAAGCACAGACAGAAATACATAGCTCAAGGACAACTTTTGTAAGGGAAGAATGGAATATTTTGCAAGGGTGTTTCTCCAGACAATAATAAACAAATGGATTTGCCATTAGCTTGCACGTACTGCAGTTACTTTATGCTGTAGCTTTGTATACTCATTTTACTCCAATTTCTTTTTCCCCCCTCTAAGTGTTACTCTAAGAAGTGTGATCTAGAGCTAGGTCTATACTAGATCCCATTTTTTTCAGGCTAAACCTCGATTCCATTTTTTTCCTGAAAGCATCAGGATAGGCAGCAAGACACATCAGGTGTAAGAGAAGCACTGAGCTGTTCAGTGTAGTTGACAAACAATGCCAGCACAAATTCCCTAACAGCCAGGCAGGAGAGGACCGTGGAGCAAGAACAACTCTGACAGATGAGCAGGGATGCTGCTGAGCGAGCAGGCTCCACCACGCCGTGCTGCATCTCTCTGTGGCAGCAAGGCTTTAAAGACCTGACAGAGCAGGTAAATCCTGCCACAACCTTCTGGAGCCAAACCTAAGGATTTGGGAAGACAAACATACCCAAAGGCAAATTCAGCTCACTCCAAGCAAGCCTTTCCTGCAAAGGACTAGGCAAGATTAGTTCACATGAAGGAGCTTCCTGCTCTGACACGCTCTACAACACCAAGCGCTGCAGACCTGCTTATCCCAAAAGTAGGGCACAATTCCCATGTGCAGGGCATGTTTTTGCCCTTGGCTCGAGTTATTTAATGAAAGATACCAAAGTGATTTGCTGCTGCACACTCCCTATTAACGCTGCAAAGGCTGGGATGCAGTGGTCTCCATGCACGAAGCCACAAGCAGCACCACATGGGTTGCATATACCCTAGAGCAGCTGGGGTCTGACAGGTAAATAACTGCTCCAGGAGCTTGGTAAGCCTTTGGAGACGAGGATAACACCCAGCTCTTCCTCCCTTCCTCTCCCAGTTGTCCAGAAAAGAGCTGGGTTTGCACGTGCAGCATTGAGGCATATCATGCTACCAACACAGCACAAGGGCCTGGTCCTGCTCAGGCCAGCACATGCTGACCCCAGGAGAGTTGGTGCAAGCAGGAGAGTAGCCCATCCTTGGCTGCATGATGGTTTTATATCTCCTTGGGCCACTCAGTAGACCCAAAGGGTGCAAACCAGTACATAAACCTCAAAAGCAGGCTTGTGCACTCTTCTTGCATAGGAGCCAGTACAGTACCCATCCAAGACATCTCCATCCTCCTTCCCACCGTTCAGGGCCACTGAACCTGAGATGATGGGCCATGACCCTCCTCTGCAAGCCACTGCACTGAACCAGAAATACCAGGTCCCCTGCCCTGAACGGCTCTCAACCGTCAAGATATTTTATAGAATCACAGAACGTTCTGAGTTGGAAAGGACCCACAAGGATCGAGTCCAGCTCCTATTCCTGCACAGGACAACCCCAACATTCACACTGTGGGTCTGCGGACATTGTTCAAACCCTTCTGGACTATTGTCAGGCTTGGCACCGTGCCTGCTTCCCTGGGAGCTGTTCCAGCACTCCACTACCCTCTGAGGGAAGAACCTTTTCCTAATATCCAACCCTGGTGCACCCTCCTGCCATTCCCTGAGTACTACAACTGGTTGCCAGAGTTCAGCATGCAGACTCCAGAAAATAATCCATTTACCACAGTTCATACGGACGGGGCCAGCACTTGCCGGCTCTTCCCTTGGGATATCTTACTGTGTCTTATACACAGGGATCAACCACCTATTTCACACCAGAAACACTAACTGCTTTTAAGCCTGTGTGAACCCTATACTTCTCTTCACTGCCTGTAAGCTGTATCACAGCAAGCCTGCCTAGAATTATACTTCTGGCTTTCTGGCTCATCCCACTGGAAGAAATAGGTTGCTTGGCTAGGCTATAAAAAAATATTGCTTTCCTTAGGTTATATTGAAACCAAATACCACACATCTCATTGAAAACTGTTTTTCTGTGCTCCACTCCTGGGGAGGCCAAACCCACTGGAAATGTAGCTGCATTCACTAACAGGCAGCAGTTGCACATCAGACTACAAGCTTAAATAATGTTTTTGTTTAAACAGCAAAATACCTCCGTCTTTGATGTTTAAGTGGTTCTGGTCTACAACAGAGAAATTTGCTGTGTCTTAGGAATGCTGTACATAAAAATCACCCTCCATCACATTTACATAAACCCAGAGGAGCAAGGTCAGTAGAGTTATTTGTGCTGCTCACTTTTAAGCCTTCCTTCCTTATTGAAATTACTTGTTAAATCTCCTTGAAAACATAACCTGCATATTGCCTTATTTAAATAGTTTATTTCTTTGGAAGTTTTTAATTAAAAGCATTGGTCTGGTAATGCTTTTAAGCCACAAGAGCTCACTAGATCTGGTGCAACAGGGCTAGATCTGTAAAGGTGACTACAGCCACGCTATCAATTAATCGATCACAGCTTCGCGCCTCACCAGACACAGGAATCACCGTCTGCTTTACTGATGGAAAAACCAAATGGATACAAAAATGAAGGTATGTGCCCAAGATCACCTAGGAAATCAGCAGCTGAAACACTTGTGGTGTGCCAGCCACACAAACCCCAATCCCACACAGCTCTTCTAATTAATGATCCAATAATGAATAATTGCATAACTGCAAATGCTGAATAGGAAAAGGGCTGTTTAGCAGCATGAATGTGGAGCTACCTGGAAACACAAAAGTCAAGATCCTCCAACACTGCTACTTTTTGGCAGTTAGGAGAAACCAAACAAAATCATTCAGTGATCATCCCAGAAGGCAAGGTGCTTCTTCCAGAAGTTGCTTAGTTTCATCTTTCAGCCCAGCTTCTTTGTAACCCAGAGTATCAGGATGGGTTTACCACTGCTTGGTGGAAGAGCTGGCCCAAGGCCAAAGCACAGACTTCACAAGCAAGTTTTCCCCAGCTCCCAGATCCAGTGCCACCTCCACTGGACACCAGGGACTAAACCCCCCCAAGTCCCCACAAGATTGGAACATTTATTTAGCTTACGAGAAAGACAGAAGTGCTCTGCGAGAACTCACCTCAAAGCCAGGAAGGAGGGCTACCTCCAGACTCTGGGCAGGGACTCGTTCCATGACTTTTGAAACGGGTCTGGAGCAGTGGAATAGCACCTTCGGGGTGCAGGGGCTGGAGGAGAGGCAACACTCTGACCTTTCTCGTGCCTGGTCTCCCTGCAAGAACCCTTCATGCATCAGCCTTGACACCGAGCAGATGAGAACCCTCAGAAGCCACCAACACCTTCCCTGAAGATGCTCAGCACCTCTCACCCCAGCAGTGCTCGGAGCACACTGGCTGGCACCAAACGCCTTCTCGAAAGGGGCACGAAGGCTCAGAAACCCTGATGATTAACCAACCTCTGAAGACAGACTTGAGAGGGCAGGGGGAGTAAAAACCCCATAAATTAGGTCAAAAGCTCCTGGAAAATGCCAATTACTTTATATATAGCAGATTGCTCTCAGATGTCATTTAATCTCTGCTTGCCGTTGTCAGATATTAGCTGAAATTCCTTGCTTTGCTTCGGCTGCCATATAAAAGTGCCACGCATTTAATATTAATGAGATAGATGAAAGACTGGGTTGGCATTTTCTGTGATAAAAGGTACTTTGTGACAGAAAAGCCTTCATTTAAAATCAGCAGGGATTTTTTCTTGGCTTGGAAAAGATATACAATGTAGAGGCAAGGAATGAAACCATTGTTAATGTAATTAAAAATCTTAATCTCCTGACTCTATACACTAGCAAAGGCTACTCATTGATTCATTGTTTCTTCTTTAACAGCAGCAGCAAGTGAGTTATGTGGCCACAACCCCTTACAGAGAAAATTGCTGGCATGGATTTGAGAAATTACTTCCCCTCCACCCCAGTGTCTACACCCTGGCGCTTACACACAGGGAAAAGAGTTTCAGAGCGCGGAACTCTGACTGACCAAGAAAGACGAGGCGCAACGAGACCTGCCACAGCTCAACCTCGACAGGAAACAGATTCGGTGGAGGAAAAAGCAGCAGCCAACAGATGGAGGGGTGAAGTGGTATGATTTACCACCAGAACCAGTCACGAGGCAATCCTGCAAAATCCCTGTTCCCCTTGGGGTCTTGATGTGACGATTTGAGGAATGCGCATATGTTCGGTCCCAGACGGCTGCGTTAAGCCTTATAATCACTGCTAGTAACATACCTGCTCAGAGTAAGACAGGCTAGTCCTTCAGTTGTAAAAGTGGAGAATAAGTGAAAACTGTTCTTAGTTATTTCATTCAGCAGTTTCTGAAAACATCAGTCTTGATATCTCAAACGAGGAACTAAACAAAACCGAAGACTATTAAAACGTTGTTAGCCAGGTTATTCTAAGCTCATGCTGCAGATATCCAAGAAACCTAATTACACTGGTTGAAACACAAAGACAGAAAAAGAAAAAGCTTTAACCATAGAAGCAGCAAAAGAAGGAAAATCCAGCTACTTCTATGCACAAGCTTTTTATTGGCAGCCCTACACATTTCCTACACGCATCTGGAGGACTTGGGGTAATCCACATTACTGCAGCAATGCCAGGAATGAATGTCAATGATAGCCAGATACCTTCACCTTTCCAGGTTGCAAATCTCTTTGTTCCAAGCTAGGTTGCTGCCTGCCAAATTCTGTCTGGGGAAAAAAATAAAGTCAGGACTATCACTCTGCTATTCTTCATTCATTTGGAAGGTGCCAAAAGCTCCCTGGCTGACTCAGACTGAAGGAGAAGGGTTTTCACAGGCCCTGAAAGGAGATGGTTTGTGTGTGTAGCAACACACAGGTTTGGCCGTGGCTGCAAGCTGGAACCTCTACTTGAAAGAATTAAAGCAGACTCGCAATTCAATCTCCTCTGCAGTTTCCACTCTTGTACTTCACCGTGAATCAAGCACCGTGCTTCCCTATGGAAGGGGGAAGTACAAGGTCATCCTGTCACTAAGCCATCTACCAAACTCACTCTTCTCCCACCTTAATGTTGTTTACAGACAAACACAGCAGCTGCCACCACCAGGCTGGCAGAAACGTAATGCTAGCCACAGTAAAGTGCTTAAGTAAAGCATTTAACACACTTGGTGCATTCAACACATATCTGGCAAACAGATTCTGCTGAGTTTCTTCCTTACACAGGACATAGTACTTCACACTGCACAGTAAATCCCCTGGGGAAACATCCTCTGCCTTTGGAGAACATCACAGGCAGCCCCACACAGACCTAAAAATTCATTTACAGAGATCCCCTTCAGGATTCAAAACAACCTTCTCCCTTTCCACTCCCATCACGTGAGAGAGGTTAACAATTTCTGCATGAAATACATGAGACGCATGCAGATTTCCAGAAACAATTCCCAATAGAACTGCTGTTGTGCATAGGAATTGGTTCTCAGGAGCTGCTGGCAAAGCGGGCAACATCTGTGGCAAAACCAAACCATTTCCAAAATGAGACTTTTTCTATAAGCTTGTGCCAAGTATTCTCAACCAGATCTGGTGGAGAAATAATCTGCAATTATAGTACTTCAATAACATATCTCCAGCAGCTGAATCCCATCCGAAAATAAGGCTGGGCTGCAGCAACGGTAACAGACAATCCAGTTAGATAACAGAAAGATCTAAAGCAGCTATAAGTTGAGATGGAAAACAAACAAATAAAACCACCCAAACTGGTAACAGCCTGCTATTTGCTATCACCTCATGTGGGTTGCTACCAAAGAAAACAAAAAGCCTAAGCCTGCAAGAAAAATATTCAGCTCCTCCACATTTCCAAAAACTTCAAAAGCTCTAATTGCAAATTCAGACCCTAAGGGTACTTTGGTACTTCTCTAAACGCAGGCACAGTTTGTATTTTTATATCAGGAATCCCAAAGATGGCTCAAGACTTATTGATTGCAGAGCTCAGCAAAATAACCACACCAGTGAAATGGCAATAATGGCCTTTGGACTTCAGGTTTCGTGCCAGCAGTGGCTATTGCTTATGTTGGATGAGCAGAGGGAGAAGGCTCGCAGAAGGGCTGGGTGTTGCTAATGGAGAACCACAGGGAGCTCTTCCTCCTTCTCAGGGCTCTTTCTCCACCACCTCATGCAATGTCTAGACCAGCATTAATCACACCTGCCTGAGCTGGGGATGAAAGAGGCTTTGGCTACTCCTTCAAGTCCCGGCTCACACACATCTAAACCAGGTACCACAGCGTAAAGGAGGAGAAAGGCATCTGGATGTAGTGAAGCAGACGCAAAAGAGCATCTTTTAGTCCCATCGCACCAAATGCATCACGTAGCAGCATGCAAACCAGCATTTACAATATTGGAAGAAAGAAGATGATCTGGATGGTTTTTTGTTACCACCACTCTTGGCTAAGACCCCGACCTCGGTTTTCTGCCTCTGATCTGGAGCCTTCTCCACCAGTACGAACACTGAAGGCTAACGCCCCCGTGGTGTTTGTCTGAACCATTATCATGCATCACTTATTCCAGTAGGCTGGAGAGCTGTTCACAGAGCTGGAAGGGAAGGCAGTTAGCTGGCGTACCTAAAATAGCTTGAACTACTACGGTGGGGCTTTTTGTTTCTTTTTAAATCACCTGGTTGCACTCAACTGCTCTGAGCTGAAAGTGCTTCAGTATCTTTTTGAGGTGCTGAGGGGCATGGTTTAGTGTTTGATGGGAATGGTTGGACTCGATGACCCAGTGGGTCTCTTCCAACCTGGTTATTCTATGATTCTGCGAGAGCCACAGCAGCTTACAGGACTGAAGCCTTCAGCCAACCCAGGCCAACAAAGAGGCTGGGCAGGGCAGAAGCATTTGCAAAGAAAACTGAAGATCCTGTTCCCTCCTGCCACTGAGCAGCCTCATGCCTGTGCTCTCAACTTTACCTCCAGAGGAGAAGGCACAAAAGGAATGACAGCCCTCACATCTCTCCAGAGTGGGCAGCCAGCCGGTAAAGCCGCCTCTCTCAGGGGCTGGAGGGGTGGGGAAGGGGACCTATAAAACACACCTCAGCTCCGAGTACATTTTTTACTTCTCAGATTCATGCTGCTTGCTTAATTAATCCCCATCACAATTTCACAGGACCTGCTCGGACACCAAAATTGATTCCCCATGGCCTTATCTACACACGAGGATTTTCCAAGTATCTCCATCAGATCTTGACTCCAGGTCAGCTCGCTTCATGCTGGAAAAGCCCAAACCCCTGAGCTTGTGGCACGCTGGACACACAACCTGCCCCACAACTGCAGCTGTGCTGAAAACAAGGCAAGGAGGACGCAGGTTCCCACCATTGTTAACATCAACAGGAGCAACAAGAAAGGTCTGAAACAATTTCCTACTGCAGGCAAGGCACCGAAGTGAACAGAGGAAATGAAGAGTTCGCAAACTAAAACAGTCCTGCGTGAACCACCCAGGTCTGATTCCCTGGTGCAGGCAGCTGAGCCAGCTCAGGCCCCAAACTCCACACTTGGCAGCTGAAAGCAGGCAAGGAAGCCAGACCCCATGTCATCGCAGCAGCACCACCCCAGTGGCACTGGGAGGAGAGCCCGCAGCCCTGTGATGCTCCCTGGAGGATATCCAACAGCGGGGAGAGCGACAAGCTGCAAAGAAGCCAGGGCACTGCTGATCTGTGCCTGGAGGATGAGATCCATCCCCTGACCTATGGTCCATACTCAACCTGCTTCATCCCCAACCTCACTCCGTCTCAGCTCTCCACCTACAGCAGCTCTTCTCCCACCCAGCAGTCAGTGAAGATGACCAGACACTCAGCTAGAAAGAGCACAGAAACACTCAAGGTGGATCCCCTTTCCTAGTGCTCATCTCATTGCCCAAAGCCAGTGGCCCTGGCAGCCCTGCTCGAGCCACCAACACGCTCAGCTGTGGCTTTCCAAAGGCGCTGCCACAGCTCTTGTCAACCCCAGTGTGTGCTAATAAATCTGCTGCTCAGAGGAGGAATCACACAGTCTTCAGCTCCTTCAGCCCCACTCTACCTTCTCGTCTCTCTCGCTCACCTCCCCTCCATGGAAACTGGCAGTCTCGCATTACCAAGTATTTTTAAACAGATGGAAGAATATGCTGTGCTGTTTGAATCTTTCAGACAACATTCTCCACGGCTCCCATGCAAAATTTGTATTCCAATTTTGGTTTGACTTGGAGAGGAATATGCATTACTGTATGCATATGAGCAAACATTAGCTCTGCTCCTTTAAGGAGGTGAGCTACGGTTCTGTAAACATCTGGGGTAAACAAATAAACAAAAGGGTAGGGAGGCCAGAGCCCTCATCCATGCTCTGAACTACTGAGAAACCACCCGGCGCTAGCCAAGATGCTGGGAATTAACCCAGGAGGAGGAAAGGGGTCCCCCATCCAGCACATCTCAACAGTTTCCAGACTGCCAGAGGCTTATCTCTCACTAAGCCCAGACAGAGCCAGCCCAGATGACCATACGTGCCCTTCCACGCTGATGTATATTCAAGCCTCCGCATGGCTGCATGGCTTTCATCAGCCGAGAGCTCCCAGCACCAATCCTGCCAAAGCTTCGCTTATGCATGCCTTTACATTTACATACCGAGATCAGTCTTTATTAAGTCAAACAAAATTACAGGCAGTGCTTTCCACATGTGCCCTGGCATCTGTGGGATCAGGCCTCCAAACGAAAGCCACCCATCCCACCAGACCGCGCCCTGCCCGGCTACAATTAAACACAGACACCTCAGAGTTCTCCACTCAAGTTATTTTTTATGCATGCTTTTACAATTAACATAATGTCACATCCTGCCAGGATGCAAAAGGTTGTGACTCAGGAATGTTATCTTAGTTTTAAGTCCAACTGACTCACTTTTTGTATCATTCTTTTTTTTTTCTCCCTTCACTCTTTCCCCCTTCCTTTAATTCTACACCCACAGTCCCACCAACAAGACACATATTGCTCAGAGCCCTTGTAAAATATGATTGTTATGTTGAAAGCTTGATAGGCAACGTTTATCAGCCATGCCCTGCTCTGCCATATAATTATTTCTTCAGACTCTGAACCTTTCCTCCCCCCCAACACAACAGCAGCATGCAAAGCGGTAGTGGAGAGGATAAGAAGGTACATGAGATGGAACACCCCAAATGTATACTGAACATCAGCCCACTGTCCTTTCTTCTCTTATCACCCCAGATAAAATCACTCTTCTCCAAAAGCACAGACCCTAGAGGATGAAGGGTCTGCCTACCAGCTGCTTACGATGAATTGAATGCTCTCATCCTTTCCTCTCCCACATGGTTTTCCCACTGAGGGATGCTTTACTCTGCAATCAGTCCCACTGGACTGGGCTCAGCAGCACACAGCTATGAATTGACTTTAACTGCTGCAAAACCCTCTGTGGACGCTGTTTTGGGATGGCTTGTGGACTTCAATTGACCAAAAACATTGAGAGGCTGACTAGTGGTATCAGTTTAATATAACAACAGATAAACAAGGCAAAACACATAGTCAAGAACAAACGGCAATCGCGTCCTGTAATAAACCAGGTTCCTCAGCCTCCTAATGCTGCGAGGTTGCTGCTCTACACAAGGCAGAACAGCTCTGCTTGGCAATACCCTTCAGCCTGCCCTAAAAACCAGCTGCAGCAGAGACAAACTTCAATTTCCAAGCACGCTTTAGACATCAAGATCAAGGAATTATTTCAGGACAAGCTTTACAAACAGCTGGTATAATTTATAGGTATTCTGTTAACAAACATCAGCTATTATTTTGCTTAGTAGCATCACTCCCCCACCTCCAGTAACACCATCAAGCCCATCTTCACACATTTGCTTTGCCACATCAGAGGAACCATATAGCCCTGCGGATCCACGAGCGTATAACAACCGCTAATAGAAACCATCTCATCCCGCGCACATCTTGATCACAGGCCATTTTCTTATTACGAGCAGCAGCCCCGTTCGAGCCGCCCGCTCATGGGCAACATCTGTTCCAGTCGCAAGCACTGAAAAAGTTCCTGGGAAGTCGGTCAGACCTCCCTCCCTCCCTCCCTCCCTCCCTCCCTCCCTCCCTCCCTCCCTCCCGCACAAAAGCGCATCAGGCTGGTCACGGTGGAGTTTCATTCACGTTTCTGCAAGCTGGATGCAAGAAAGGCTTTTTTTTTTTTTTTTTCCGGGAACAGCATCTGTTAGTTTTTGTGGGTTTGGCTTCTAGGATTTCCCCCCCTTTCTCTCTGTAAAGGGGACATTCTTTGTCTCTCTCAACACGCACGAAACGCCTCCGGCCGCCGCATCCCAGCAAAGCGGCCACGCTGGAAGATGCGAACCACGCGTGCCCCTGGGCAGCCTCCCCCAGAGCCTTTCCCTAGGGGCTCCGGGCGCTCCCCCCACCCTGCGGGAGGCGCAGCCAACTCCCAGTTCTCCCCCCCACGGCACCCGGCGGGGCAGCAGCCGAGCCCGGGGCTCCGGGGGAGCCGCCTCGGCCCCGCGGCCAACAAAGACCCGCGGCCACAAACCGGGGACAGCAGCCTCTACGCGCTCCCGCCTCTCCCCCACCCGATACAAGAAGTAGCTACGGTTCGGTATCACCCCCTCCGGGGCCCCGGCATCGCTCCCCGAGCGCCGCAGCCCCGCAGCCTCCAGCATCGGCCCCGACACCCCAGGCGTCACCCCGCTGGTGCTCTACCCCCGGCATCATCCCCCGGTATCGCTCCTCGGCCACTCCAGCATCACCCCCCCGAGCCCTCCAGCATCATCCCCGGCACCGGACCCTTGCAAACCCTAGCATTCACCCCCGGCATCAACCCTCAGCACCGCCGCCCCGAGCCCTCCAGCATCACCCCCACGGGCTCCGGACTCTTGGAACCCCTAGCATTCACCCCCGGCACCGCACCCCTGAGCCCTCCAGCATCACCCCCCGGCAGAGCGTCCCCGAGGTCCCCGGCATCACCCCCCGGCACCGCGTCCCCGAGGTCCCCGGCATCACCCCCCGGCACCGCGTCCCCGAGGTCCCCGGCATCACCCCCGGGCACCGCGTCCCCGAGGTCCCCGGCATCACCCCCGGGCACCGCGTCCCCGAGGTCCCCGGCATCACCCCCGGGCACCGCGTCCCCGAGGTCCCCGGCATCACCCCCCGGCACCGCGTCCCCGAGGTCCCCGGCATCACCCCCCGGCACCGCGTCCCCGAGGTCTCCGGCATCACCCCCCGGCACCGCGTCCCCGAGGTCTCCAGCATCACCCCCCGGCACCGCACCCTCGAACATCCCCGGCCAGCCCCAGCCTCGCCCCCTCCGGGCACCGGACCCTCGCAACCCCTGACACTCCCCCGCAGCACCGCGCCCCCGAGCCCTGCAGCATCCCTCCCAGCCCCGCACGCCCCCGCACGCACCGCCGGTCTCCCCACGGCCACGGCCATGGCGCTGCTGTGCGCGCTGCGCCCCCGCCGCCCGCTCTGCGCCGGCAGCTAGCGCTGCAACATGGCCACCCGGCGGGGAGGGCCCATGCGCAGAGCGAGGGGGGCCGGGCGCCGCGGCGGGACCCCCCCCGCCCCGGCCCAGCCCCGGGGAGCGAGGGCGGAGCCGCGCCGGGAGCGCGGAGCTGCCCGCGGGGACCCCCGCTCCGAGCGGGACTGCCCCGCGCTGCTCTGCCCCGCGGCCGCTCGGGCTCTTCCCCGGCACCCCGAGACCAGGCTGCGGCCCCCCGGCGCCCGTTGCAATGAGTCCGTCTCCTAGCGAGCCCCCAGCGCAGCCGCTCGGAGCCTTCTCCTTCCCCCAGACTCATCCTCCCTCTCCGGCACCCCGGCACCAGGCTGGAGCCCCCGACACTGGTTGCGACGAGCCCGCTGCAGCGTTCCAGCCCCAGCACAGCTGCTCCCACCTTTCCCCGTCCTCTGAGCTCGTCCCCGGCCCTGGCACTGCAAAACTAGGCTGGAGCCCAGGGCTGCGCTCAGACCCCGGCACTCACCGCAACGAACCCCCCTCCCAGCGAGCCCCCCGCGCTGCTCTGCCCCTCCGCCCGCTGGCTCAGATTCTTCCTCTTCCCCCAAACCCTCTTCCCTCTCCAGCCCCCCAAAAGCAGACCGGAGCCCGGGAGCTGTAATGAATCCCTGCCCTAGGGAGCCCCCCGGCCTGGCTGCTCGCCCTTTCCCCCTTCCCCAAACACCCCCCAGGAGCCCCGCTGCGATCCAGGGACAGCCCGAAGCAGAGTCCCTCCCCTCCAGCGACCATCGGTTCAGTCAGGATGGGGAATAGGCAAAGAGGGATTTATAATGAGGGGGTCACGCAGGACCCCCCAAAGTGCTCACACGACGATACAGAGGGCAAAGCTCTTTGCTGCTCCATCCCACAAAACGCTTAACACCTTGATGTTAACCTTTACCTGCAAAGGCAGGACTCTAAATTCGACTCCACTCACAAGACTTCAACAAAACCAGCTATGGAGGAAACGCCTCGCTAGGTCACGTCCTGAGGTGTTTTGCAAGGTATAAACCCCCAGAAGACCAAGACCTGATTCGGCACACACACGTTGAATTCCCAGCACTACCCCCTTACATGAACACCCCCAGGAACAAAACCAAAAGGATAAAAGCTGAAAGCACCTCCTTCAAGTAAATCACCTAGAGGAGAACATACATAGACCTCGGGGTACACTTACCATTTGCACAGCCTTCAGCCTCAAGCTTTTACCCTTTTACTCCAAAGGCCATTTTTGTACAGAAGAATCGCATAGCTGTTTGTTGCGGACTATAACGCTCCAGACACCTCCTCCCTGCAGATCTCTTCACAGTATTTTGAAGGATTCAGGAGCTGGGATCTGAAAGCCGTGCCCAGTCTCACAGCCCCAGCCTGACCAGGAGCCCAAGGAAGCACAGCAGCACAGCCTGGCGCTGCTCATCACCTGGGCTAAGGAGCTGCACCTGGGCCAGCAGCCCGTAACCGCACACCGGTGCAGCCACCAGCACCAAACCCTGCACCAAGAAACGCTCATGGGGCTCCTAGCAGTAAAATTCTGCAAGCAAAGTGGGCGCAGTGCTTTTTTTACACTAATATGCTAGGTGTTGCTGCTCCCATCCGAGGGAGGCTGCTATATTAGACTCATGTTCTTGCTCTTGCAGCAAATTCCTGTATGCACGGCTCCAGGTGAGGAGTCCAGGTGAGGATGTGCTGCGCGTGCCCGTACTGGGAAATAGGCTCGGTCCAGTGCAGCCTCTAGTGGAAACCTGATGATCGTATCTAAAGAGCTGCCCTCATCACACCTGTGGGTGAGGCAGACACAGCCTCCTCTCGTTTGAATTACAGGTGCAGATGATACACCTGCATCAGCGTAACCCAGCCAAGACCTGTGCTTGTGAAACCTTAACCTGACTCACCCTGACCTGGGACAGCTGCAGCCAGTTTTCTTTGTGATCATCAGGCATACGGACCTTTCTGGGTACGGCTGTTCATGCTGAAGGAGTCAAAGGAGAGAAAAAAACCCATCAAGACACAGAAATAATCTGCAATCTTTCTAAATCTCAGCTAGCATAGTCCCTTGCATTTCTAATGTTCAAGGGGAAGTGGCAGACCCCTGGCTCCCAAAGTTGCACAACTGCTGCTCACAAACTGGCAGCCGTGCCCAGGGAATTGCCAGCCCCTCCATTCTCCAGACCCCGCAGGAACAGTTTCCATTTTTCCAGAGCTGATTCGCATCATTTTGCAGACAAGGCGAGTCAATACCTTAGTGACCTTCTTTGTCAGCTGCGGGGCAGTGTTACATGTGGCACTGCATGAGAAAATACACGACTTCAATAAACTCTCCTCCTGTTTACAAACCAACACAGGTGCATACGGGTCCCTGAAGGCAACATCTTCTTGCATAATATCAAATGGTGGGCTTATTTTTTTCAATGCCGAAGAAACGCTGGATCCTGCCTCTGTTTTTCGATTAGCACTACTCACCACTTACCAAACTTCACCCAAAGAACGAAGGGACCTGCTGTGCCCAGAACTCCCAAAGGGGTTGAGACTGAGGTAAATTCAGCCATTCTGAAGACTCCTACTCACAATCAAAAGTGACCCATTTGCAGAGGGGCAAATCATTACAGCTTAAGGGGAAACGAGTCTCCCTAAAGATCTTAGCATGAAGCAGGCGATGAAACAACTCCTGGGCTGCTCTTCTCCTTGCCTGCATGCAGCATTATACCCGCTTTGTGCCAAAATAGGATTTGCAGTTTGGACCGAAAGGGAAGAGACGCAGGCAGCAACAATTCCATAGCAGTGTTGTCATTTGCCACTGTTATTTACTTGGCTTTTTTATCTTCATAATCCACCCTCCTCCCTTATTTGTGATGACGCTTACATCGCTACTCTCCGTTCCTTTAATCCCAATCACTTCCACTGGGAGCATGCTGCAGTCAGACAGAGTTGTGACTTCAATTCAGGTTTCAGAAGAGGGTGAAAGCTACTTATGCCTTGAAGAACGGTACCAAAACCACATGCAAAATGAGAAAGTCCTAACATGAGCCTTGCCCTCTTCCCAGAGCCTGCGCCCTGCTCCGAGGAACAGCGCTCTCCTACAACACACACCACAGGGAAAACCAAAAGCAGGACGCGGCAGAGCGTGTACTGAGTTTTCTCTGGCTGTGCAGACAACAAACAACTCAAATCTTGGTGCACTGGGAGACTTTCTGATAAAAAAAAACCCTAAACTGTAACTTCTAACCTAAAAACTTGACAGTTTCTTTTAGGGCCTCTCCCACCATTGCAGAGGTTACAGTTCAGCAGTTCTGCAGCTCCGCAGGGCAATTTATCCTGCCAACCAGCATGAGGTACTACAGCACGAACTAACGGCTCAGAGTCAGACACCCCAAAGCACTGTGTAGCTTGCTTGCTCCCAATCAACACTGCTGCATGCACCCAGAGTTATCCTAGGATTCTGCGCTACTGAAACAGAAATCCCAGCCCTGCACACCCCATCTGTTGCAATCTTGGCCCAGGGTTTGTGACGGCCGCACACACTTTGCAGTTTGCAGTGGACTGGAGGACAGTCCAGCTGCCTAGATGACAGGCAGATAAAATTATTTATGGATACTCTGGAGCCTGCAGCAGAGATCACAGAATCATAGAATCACCAGCTTGGAAGAGACCCACCAGATCACTGAGTCAGACCATTCCTACCAAACACTAAACCATGTCCCTCAGCACCTCATCCACCCGCGCCTTAAACATTCTGGAGTGTGACTTAGGGCCCCATCCAGACCTCTTTAGAGCCAGTGAGCCTGTACTGAGCTCAGTCCCTCCACACCTCTGTTTTCTGACTGTAAGACAGAAAAAGCCAGCACACTGCCTCTCCCGCGCTCTCCATCCACTATTCCCTCCCCAGACTCCTCGGGGCAGGGGCTGAAATTTGTTTGCCATATACGGGGCACATCGGCCACCGGGGCACGGATTTTATCCATCTGGGATGTACACCCTCGTGGCAACGGCATCGGTGAGACAGAACCAGCGTGATGCGCGTCCAACCTACCTCGAGCCACGCAGGGAGTACCAAGATGATAGGAGATGGCATTTGACTCGAGGGGCTCTTGGTATTCGCGGTACCCGGGTACAAAGCCCCGGCTGGGGATGGCAGCTACCCTGCACCGCATCGCGTTCACGTATCTTTATTGCTGTGTTTTCTAAGCGTGGAGCGCAGGCCGGTCGGGGTTGGGAGGCGCCTCTGGAGGCGGCCGGGCGCTCAGGCGGGGTCGCACCGCCTGCGCGATGCGGGGCTTTGCGGACGGAGGCCACGAGCTGCGGTGTCCCCGCCGCAGAGGTTCCGCGGCCGGGCGGGGCGCGGGGCGGGGTCGGCACCTGCGGCAGCCGGAGCGGCGCGAGGATGGCGCGGGAGCTGAGCCAGGAGGCCGTGCTGGATTTCCTCTGCGGGGCCGGGGGCCGAGCCCCCAACTCGGCGCTGCTGCGCCACTTCCAGCGCTTCCTCCGCGACCCGCAGCTCAGCGAGCGGCAGCGCCGGGAGCGCCGCGAGCGCTTCAAGAGCATCGTCAACTCCCTCGCCACCGTCCGCCCCGCCGCCGGGGCCGCCGCCTCCAAGGACGTCGTCCTGCGCCGCAGGTACCGCGACCTCCTCGACGAGGACCCGCGCCCGGAGGAGGAGAGGGAGGAGGCGCCGCCGCCGCCCCGGCGCGACCCCGTCCCGGGGGAGGCGGCGCGGGGGGCCGCCGGGGCCGGGGGCTGCACCGCCCGGGGGGGACCCTGCTGCGAGTGCCGCCGGGCTCTGCGCGCTGCCTCCGGGACCCCCGGCACCCCCAACGCCCCCGGGACCCGCGGCACCGCCCCTCGCCCAACGCGCCGGGACCGGTCCCCGCCGCTGCCCCCCGCGCCCCCGACACCGCAGCGCCCGCGAGCGGCGCCCCCGATCCAGCCCCCGCCACCGGGCCCCGGGGCGCTGCCGTCGCAGCCCCCGCGATGCCCCCGAGGGTCACCCTCCGGCCGGTGTCCCCCGCCGCCGCCGGGCCCTGCTCCCAGCGTGCCCGCGCAGCCCCGGCGCCCCGGAGCGTCGCCCCCAAGCCGGTCCCTGCCCAGCACGCAGCCCGTGCCGCAGCCCCGGTCTCCGCCGCAGCCTCCCACCGGGACGCCCCCGCTGCAGGCGCCACCGCCCTCGGCAGGTCCCGGGGGGCAGCATCCCACCAGAGCATCCCGGTGGCCGCGACCGACCCCGTCCCCGCCGGCGCAGGTCACCCCGGGAGCGCCGTCCCTGTCGCGATCCCTGGAGGAGCTCCCTGCCACCCCATCCCCACGGCTTCTCTCAGGCCCAGATGCTCTGCCCTCCACCAGGCTGCTCCCATCCCAGTCCAGGTCCCTGCAGCAGCTCCCCACCGGGCCACCCCGCTCCCCGACGAGGGCGCCCAGGGTGCTGACCCGCAACGGACCGACCCAATCTCAAGTGCTGCTGCTGTACCCGTACCAAAACCCGCCGCCGCCGTCCGAACCTGGGGTGCTGCCCCCCGCCAGGCCACCCCCATACCGATCCCCACCACAGTCCTCCGTCCAGCTGTCCCCATCTCGGTCCCTGCAGCCGGTCCCGGCCAGGCCACCCCCATCGCAGGCCTTGCTGCCGGCCACAGGGCTCGGAGCCCCAGCGAGCGGCCCCCCAGCATCACTGCCCGTCTTTCGGAGCATCCGGTGCCAGCTCGCTTTGCTGGAGGAGCAGGGCATCCCCCCGTCACCGCCAGATGACTCTGGGCGGCAGCCCCGCACCGTGCCCTCCAAGAGCTCCCCCAGGAGTGTCCTGAGCCAGGGGCTGTCGGTGCCACTGGGGCAGCGGGAGCACGCCTGGCTCGTGGCGGTGTCAGCGGGACGCTGGGCTCGGGTGCGGGGGCTCTTCCAGGAAGAGCCGGAGCTGGCCCTCCAGCGAGACTTCATGTCGGGCTTCACCGTGCTGCACTGGCTGGCCAAGCACGGCGACGGGCCGGGCCTGCAGGAGCTGGCAGCAGCCGCACGGCAGGCGGGGCTGGCCCTGGACGTGGATGCCCGCTCCGGCTGCGGGTACACTCCGCTGCACCTGGCTGCCATCCACGGCCACCAGTTTGTCATCAAGGTGCTGGTGCTGCAGCTGGGCTGCCAGGTGCGGGTGCGGGACAGCAGCGGGCGCAGGCCCTGGGAATACCTGGGCAGTTCCACCTCGGGGGAGATCTGGCAGCTCCTGGAGGCACCCCCCGGCACAATTATGTTCCCCACGGAGCCCTTGGCCTGCAGCACGTCCTCTGTCAGCAAGACCTCGCTGCCCGCTGGCAAGGCAGCGCTGCCCGCCTGCCTCCGGCCACACGGCCGCGGAGCAGCATCCCACCGGACTGGCAACAAGAGTGACTGAGAGACAGCTCCCTGGAACCCCCTGCCAGCACAGATGGGACCCTGTCGGCCACCCTGCAAGAGGAAGCCAGGCAGACATAAAAAAGCTGTGAAACAGATTGAACCTACTGAAGAATGTACTCCTAAAATAATCCAATGAACCTTTGTCTGAGCCTCTCTGCCCTCCCTCCCATCCCTTGCTTTTCTACCAGAGGATGCAACTCCTCTGCTGGAAGCAGGCAAGTCCTGCGGGAGCCACGGGGCAGGCACCAGCTGCTGGGGGCAGCCACAACCACCAGCATTAGAGGGACCTTGGGTTTGGGGTCTCAGACCCCGAGGTGAACCTCACAGCCTGGCCCCAACTGGAGCACAGTGCTTGCTTTTGCTCACAGCAACAGATTGTTGTTGGTCTTTGATGTCGGCAAAAGACTCGTTCACGCTGCCTAGATTCTGGGGAGTCACTAAGACTGTGTCCCTTTTTAATCCCAGCAGATTAAGGACGAGTCTCACTTATAAAAACGCAGCTGATCAAAGTCCAGCCTTGCAGCAAGAGTTCTCAGAGAGAGTCCAGCTGTGTCAGAGGGCAGGAGCTGGAGAGCCCCGAGCAGAGGAGGGTGTAGCACAGCCGCTCCGTTTCTCAGCCCGTCTTGCCCACCAGCCCATGCAGAAAGGAATGCAGGGCAGCAGCACAGCCCTGCTCCTCCCCACCACTGCCCGGCAGCACCGATACTGTCCCCTCCTTAATCCACCACCAGTCCCTTTCCTGTGGTACGACACTGTGGTGAGAGCCCTGTTTCCATGCCTGGGGATGGAAAGCGTTGCTGCAGGAATCCGTGTTGGGCAGAAAAGGCAGTGTGCTGCAATACAGGTCCCAAGCTGGTTGGGGGAAGGCAGTTTCATAACCAGAGCTGCATTTCCCCAGAGACCCCAGCCCTAAATTGCCTCAGAGTTGTTTATGTGATAGGAGTGTGTGGGACTGGGGATCCAGGTGCAGGGAAGAGATGTCCTGTGCAGTCATTCCCAAGAGTTTATAAGTATCAAGATGGCTTTAGGAATTTCACTGGATTATATGGGTCCTATAAAGTACTCTGCTCTGTGATTTAGCACAAATGAGCTTCTAAACAGTCAAAAAATGTAATATGTTAATGTTGCACCTAACCTGTCTTTCCTATAGATCCTTTCGGAAGGCAGGAAGAGAGCTAAGACATGTGAGACAGGTACATCACTGCCTTGGTTGATGCTCCTCTTGCTGGATGACCCCAGACAGAGGGCCAACGGGTGTCAGTGCTTGTGAAACTGGGGCTGCTGGCTCTGCTGCAGTGGGAAGCTCTGGGGCAGAGCAGCGCTGTAGGTGGGAGCGCTCATCTATTTGAGGCATGTGCCTAAATGACTGCAGTTTCAGGGAGGAACGGGAATCAGGGCAGCAGAACCTGACCCTTGCATAACATGCGTGCTGGGGAATGCCTCCAGTCCTTGCCCAAGCACTAATTGAGGTCTGTGCTTTGCTTGGGGTTTATTTGAGGGAGGAACTCCTTCCTGCAGAAAGGAAGCTACTCTGCCTGACTCTGTGACCACAAAAGGTTGTGGCCTTTTTCCAGCCTGGTTTTCTCCTTTTACAAGGGAAAGAGCTCAGTAAACCCAGGCAGTGTCCTGTGAATGATCATTCTTTGACAGAACGACACAAGCTTGAACTCAGAAGTTCAACTCTGATGTGGCCTCTGAGCCATGGGCATGGACACCTGGAGGGCCCTCCAGGGCTCCCCCACAGCAGGAGGAATCCTCCTTCCTCTTAGATCCAGCTGGGAGTTACAGCTGAGACCAGCATCAACATGCAAAGTGGCTGTCGCCTGGCAAAACGCTGAGGACTTTTACACCACATTCAGAGCCACTGGCACAATTCACATCACGTACAGGCTCCCTCGGGAAAGGCTCGCTAAAGCCTTTCCTGGCCTTTAAAAAGCTCTTGAAAGCAACCTGTTGATGGGGTATCAGGGATGCCACCAGAGCCTTTGTGTCTAGCAAGCTTCAGGAAGAAACCCAAATGAAAGAAGTTTGTGAGCTGTCTGGCGGGGGCATGCTTGGGCTCCACAGCCATCTACAGCTTCCAAAGAATAAGGTTTTCCCCTTCCTATCTCCAGTGCTGCCAGTACAAAGACTAAGGAAAACAGCGCTACCTTGGGATTCTCGTTTTACAGACATTCCATGACCTTTCTCCGTGACGCAAATCTAAGTACCGCTTCTTTTTTTTTTCCTGCGCACTCTTGGAGACCTGGTCTGTTATCTTTTTCAGAGAAGTTTTCTCTCCCTAGTAGTATTTATTGCACCAGTCTAACAAGTTCTCAAATCATTTTGAGACCACGGTTTGCTCGCCAGTTAGGATGACATGCACAAACTACTTTATCCGATTTTTAAATTATAAAGCGACTCTTAGGAAGTTTGAAACTGACCAAAAACTTTTTCCTACTGGATCCAGGGTGCATTCACTCTGGTTTGTCACCCTAGGAATACTGGGGAGTTCTTGGACTCCTAATATTGGTAATACTGCACAGCTCCCACACCGCACCTTTTAAAAGCTGTCAGTCACTGCCTGTGGGAATAACCACTGTTTTAACTCACAGAGAGCCTCATCCTCCAAGTTTTCTGCTGGTGAAATAAGCAACAGACAGGATGAAGCCCATCTCCAGTCCACTGTGGAAGGCAGGGCCAGATCTTTAATCAGCCACGCCTAGAGGAACCGCACTGCCACTCTGAAGCATCATGCAGGCATCATAGGTCCATTCCCCCAGGAATAATCCACTCTCAGACACACATACATGCGGCCTGAGCTTCTCTGTCTCAAAGTGCTTCGGACCTCCTTACGTACTCGTCAGCCTGCCTGGCCCCTTCCACACCCGTGCGCGCTGCTGTTTTCTCATTGCAGGTGGATGTGGCTCCAAGCCTCACACCCAATCCAGGCATCTGATTTTGCACCACCCTGAAACACAGGACATGCCATGGATTAACGCACAGCAGGACTCTGCCCTCTCCTCTCATTGCTTTTGAAAACACACCTCCCACTCTATGGCTGATGATTAAAGTCCACCCCTCTGCTCTCCAATGCTTATCTCTAACCAACTGCTTCACGCTCTGAAAGCCACATCCTTCGTCCTTCAGAGTAGCGGGGTGTTTTTTCACACAGTAGGATCTGCCCATCCCCTTCTGTCAAGCCTGTGAACTCCAAGCCTTGCAAAGTAATGGTAAAGGTAACCCTGAAAGCGCCATCCCCATCTTTTCTCCACCTCCCTTATCCTGGGGCACATGCTTTCGCACCCACTCATTAGGCAGCTAAGGGCAGACAGCGTAGCAGAGCTGGATGTTGATCTTGATTCATGTGGCTTCTGTTAAGGCCTCAATTATGTCCCCAAACTGTGGCTCTGATCAGACTCGTGCTGCAGCCTTTACTAGCAGAAGTTGCGCAGGTGAGCTGACAGCCTGATGCAATAGTTTGGCTATCACTGAAGTCTCTGTTCCTCTCTAACTGTTCTTTACGCACAGGGTCTCTGTCACTTAAGCCCAGTCAGATGTCTTCTTAAACCACAGGAGTCTGCAAGACTAGTGTTTAAACTAGCAATGATTTATGCTGAAGGGGGAAAACCCAGCACAGAAGGGGAAGGGTGTCAATTCCAGTCCCGCTTTGTGGCAGAGCTGTTCTTTGAAGTTCCTCTCGCTCAGCAAATCAAAGCTTTCCATCTGAGAGGAACTGCCCATCTACAAATACACCAAATGTACACTAAGCTTCTCAGTCTCACAGTGGCAAGCTGGTAACAAATTGCCATGCTTCAGGTTTGGCTTTTAATAGCCCCCGGAAAAGGGTTGAATGCTGGAGCAATGGTGGGACCCCAGCTCAACCAACCAAAGAGGCTTTCATGCGATTCAGAAAGAGTTCTTGGGCGAAACAGGTGAGCCACGCAGCTGCACACTGCTGACTTCAGCTCATGGTCAGGGCATCCTCTGTGTCACTGTACTTGCTGAAGCAGTGAGACAGAGAATTTGTAGAATTAAAAGAACCACCCCACATCAGCGAGTCCACCACACAAAATGCACTTTTTTTCTACTGTGACAAATGCCATTTACTTAATTTATGTACAGTGAGAAGAATGTCTCACATGCTTTTAACAAGCAATGAGACAACCCCAATTGCTCCTAGATCTTGTTAGAGTTAGAATTTCTCACGACTACATTTACTCTAAGTAGTATCAGATGGCAGGTTAGCAGGGGGAGGTTACAAGAAGAAAAAAACCCTATTCACTACAACTTTCTCCAGCCTAAGTTTCCCTGTTAAAACAAGAATTGTTAGCCCTTCAGGAGAAAAAAAATATTGTCTTTGGAAACTGAGTCCCACTGGAAAGTACTAAAAGTTAAATTCTTAGTTTAGCTAACTTTAATATCCCTCATACCCAACGTGAGGCTATTTAAGCAAATAAAACTTGTTTTACTATTAATAAAAAGAGGAAAAATATTTTAAGAAATCAACCATTTTAGCAAACATATTTAACGTTAATATATCAAAGCAAGCTACCAAACTACTTTTTTCGGCATACATGAATAAACATTTACTAAATTAAATTGTTTGCCTTAAGAAATAAAGACCATTGAAGCAAACAGTAACAGTCCCATCTCAATAACTTCTAAGAGTGCCAAAGTATGTTCTTCCCTGAAGTACACTTCCTCAGTCATAGACACAACCCCATGCCTGAAGAAATTAATGGTTCCCATCCCCTTATATAGGGAGAGTGCTGGGCGAGACCTGCTTAAAAGGAGGCTGGGAAAGATGTTTTTATCACATGTGATGGTTATCTTCTAGAGCTGAGAGTCTTGGTAGAGCTAACCTGAAGAGGAGCAGCATGGCAAGCTAAAAATAAAGGAAAGCTAGGTAATTTTTGAGGTATTGTACTGTGGTTGAGGGATTATGAATGTGTTTCAGTTGCGCCAGTTTTGGAGGGGAAAAAACACCAATAGATTTTTACCTTACTTTCAGGGAAAGCTTAAAAAGGACAAAATATTGAGGTAGGAAACTTCTAGCGCAAAACATTTAATTGCTGAGCAAACCACCGGGGAATAGGGAGGAGCACTTCAAATGCTGGAAGGGGAACAAGTAAAGAGAGATATTATAAAGGACACAAAATTAGAAAAAAACTGATTTTTTCTTAAAGGTGGTGAGAGAGGAAAAGGTGGTACAGCTACTCATATGACCTACAGGTGAGTCTTGGGTGATGGCAGGACCCTATACGTTGGGAAATCTTGCATAGTTTATGCTCTTTCATTCCAGCAGTCAATTTGACCAGGTAGAGCAAACCTTTTTTTTTTTTTCCTGGGTAGTTTAAATAAACCTGAGGCCATAGAACTTTAGAGCTGTCTTGGCCTCTGGCAAAATCTAGACACTTAAGCTCCTAATGTTTGCCAGGACTTCCCTGCTGTACAGCCTGTACATAAAATATTAGCAAAACAAGATCTGTGTTTGTGGAAAAGACCTTTACCCTGCTGTTAGTTGTCTTAGCTCTGATGGCACTGAAGGAAAGCACAAAGCTGCTCGTGGCAGATCGGCCTGATAAAGATTTCTGCTGTTGTCTCCATGTGATAGCATTTCCTAGGCAGATGCCTTCTGTGTTCAGTAGCCACGAGCTATTTAAAAATGGATTTTAAGTCATAGTTTCTGTTGTGAAGGAAACACCCATCAGAACCACTGAGGAGTTCCTCCACTGTGTGTCCGTCCACGCGCTGGCCTCAGTTTGCATTTCTAATGCTGCCACGGGAAGCAATGACCAAAATGCTTCAAGATGTGTCCCAACAGCCCCCCTCTTGCTGCTGGCCCGCTGGCAAAACAGTTACTGGTTTAAGGCTTTCCTTTCAGTTCTCCTGAGACACAGCTCTAGACTTGAGGGATGTTCTGATGAACCAGATACCAGAAGAGCTGTTTAATGGTCTTTAGTGTGGTCCAGAATATTCTAGTGGGAATTGTAAGAATTTACCTCCATGTGCATCTCGGGTCCGGAGGCCCGTAGTATCTCAGCAGGGAACAAATAGCTTGACCCAGCCAAGCACACAAAAGGCATTATCACGGGTTGTCCAAAGTCCGCATGGGAGTTGCATGCCACTGGTAAATAGAAGAGATTGCTTAGGGGAAATGGGAAGGTCTGAGGAACACCTCTCAAGCCTTAACAGGAGTGCTATCACCACAGGGACGCAGAGCTGTGCTCCCTCGAATACAAAACACTCCACTCACCTTATCTCCCTCGTGGTTTTCGCACTGCCTGGTGATGGTATCTAAAGTGCAAAGATTTGGGCTGCTCTCTCATCAGAGGTGACCGAGTGCAGAGGGCTGCAGCCTTGCTGCTTTGGCACGTGGTCCTTGGCCACCAGGAGCCAGCGCTTTGTACTGCAGTGTTTCTCCTGGTCCTGGAATCAGACAAGGAGCTGAAATGGATAGGAGAGGGTTTGTTCCCAGAGGCAGTGGATTGTAAACCCGCAAGTGGCTAGGGAAGACAGTGGGGCTCCAGAGCAAAACCCCGGGGGAAAAGAAAATGCTGCTGCTCACTTGCTGCCTGCAGGGCCTGGGGGCAGCAACAGTCCCTCCCCTGTACCATCACCACTTTCCTCTCATGCAGCTTCAGTCTCCCCGTGACCCTACCCAAGGGAAAGCCTGCCTGTCACCGTGGATTTCTTCGTGTCCCTGCCTGGATATGCCAGCACCTCTGGTTCAGCCCCCATCCATGCACGCAGGCTGGGCAGCCCCGGTGGGACCCTGTACCGTGACCAGACTCACCCCCCAAATTGCACTATATCCAGTGTCCGAATGAGGCCGAGTCCCTTTCCCAGTGTCTGTGCTCCTGCCAAGAGGCATTGAGTCACCCCAAAGGCAGGAAGGCCTTAGCTAGGCACATGCTGAGTATTATTGAAGAGTGTGAAATGCAAACACTGGGATGGGATTGAGTGTTACATAAGGAAAGATGGCTAAAACAATCCAACTGCCTTCAGAAATACCTTACTGTTTTCCTTCCTAGATAGCTCCTTGTATTAAAATACTTGATCAGCTGATTTTCCAGCTCCGTGAGTCATAACAGCAGTGACAAAAAAGGTAAAGCCCTGTTTTAGCATATTTTTTGCAGGAGGTTTATAAACCACAAGCCTGTTCACAGAATCACAGAATAACCAGGTTGGAAGAGACCCACCGGATCATCGAGTCCAACCATTAACGATTAACTGTTAACTTGTTCTCCCCACCCAAGTCCTGGTCACTACAATCCATAGGCAAAGGCAAGGAATGTACCACAATACAAGGAAATATCAGTTTACATCAAGCATGACAAACTGACAAACCCCGTCAGAAAGCCCTCTACATAAAGTCTCTTTTCTGGAGAGGGGGGATGAGCAATGTTGTTTCATAACATATAATATGTGTATGTTAAAACACATCTGTTTCCAGAAAAAAGCTGAGCTGCCACATGGCAGTGTAAGAAATTGTACATCTCAGTGACTACGTGTGGCTTAAGTGTTTCAGAGGAGAACAAAGCAATGAAATGCTCTTGCCAAAGCAGGGCAGCTCCAAGGCAAGCAGCTTTAATAAATACCATCTCCAGCTGGTCAGTGAGCCTGGCAGCCTTGTCTCTGGGTTGAGATGTGCAGATGGGCATCATCAAGGGGAGTCGCACATTTTCTTTGCATAAGCAATAGAAGTGGCTCAGTCATTTGCTGGATGGCACGCTCAAAGGAAATGCAGATCTTTCAGTTCAGGCGTTATTTGCATCTGATTTGGATTTTTTTGTCTCTCAGTTTTATAAATACTGAATAGATGATTTAAGCAAACATCTTGCAACACTCCTCTCTCCTTGGGTTTCTCAGTGCTGCCTCACATCAAGCTCAAGGTTGCTGTTCCTCATGTTGCTCGCCAGTTGATTTAGTGTTGGATGCTGTTTTGCCTGCTTGATGGTCTGTGCTGGAGATGAGCAGCAGCCAGCCATGGATCTGTACCTCCGTGCACCAGGGAAGTCCCATTCTTCCTGCTGGTGGCCAAAGAGGAGGGCAGATGTGGTGGTGCTGCCCTAGGATTTTGATATTTTGCGGGCTTTGGCTGGTGTGCTGCTTGTCTGTCCTTGGGCTGAGATTCCCGAAGGTGCTGGGGGATTATGTGCAGTCAAACAGTCAGACTGCTGACTGCTGGCTCTCTGGTGCTGAGCACACCTCGCTGTGGACTTATTTGCCATGGAAGAGCAGTGCCAGAGAGTTTGTCTCGGTGGAATCTGCCGCCTTTGTGGACTGACGTGGTGGCGGCTGCATTGATGTAGCCAGTTGGGTTTCTGCTCTCCCATGGGACTTGAGGGCAGTGTCATGAGTCACGGCTGAGGCTTCTGGCATGAGTCACTCTCCCAGTTTCCTGCACCTTGTCAGTGTGAGAAATCATGTCTGCTCTCCTCTTCCCTTGAATCCTGCAGTGCCCGGGGCTCCCCACCAGCTCATTTCATCATGCTGTAGCCAGAAATTTTTCATGGACCCACTTAGGAGCTGCAAGGGAGAGCACTGCAGCCTTCAGGGGATTTGGGGGCAGAGTTTTTTGATGCTCTCGCTTCCAAGCAGAGCTTACTGAAATGCCCCTTGTAAGTATATTTCTCAATGTGTCTGCGTGTGCATAGTTGTAACTGGCTTGCTCTTCTTCAGCTCCCAGCTGAGATGTTGCCTTCCTGCCGTCCGAGAAACAGCCTGTCATCAATAATGGGAGGCAATCAAATGATCTACCTGCATTTGATACTGATGTGCAGCCACTGTATTAAAGCCACCTAGTAATGATAGTTCTAAACCTGAGCGTATGTCTGTATAGTGCATGTCAACAGCCAGAGAAGATCACAGTTTGTCTGTGAAGCAAGGGATCCCTTATGACCTAGGACTCATTTCAGGTTAACTCTGAATCTGGCTGATAAAACACTGAAGGAGAAGGTAGCAGGAAGGAGAAGGAACTTCAGGCAGGTAGCATCATATTGAAGGCCCTCAGTCTTTTGTGGCTCAGAATAGACAGTGTTAATGTTTCTTCAGACTGTTATTACATTTCTAATCAGCTTTTTCTTTCCAAGGCATTTGACAGTTTTCTCTTGCTTAAAATTGAATGTAAGAAACTTGAACCAGCTTTAATACAAACTCTTCTCACTGTGGGTGGCACAAAGTAGACAAATTCTGGCACACACGTGTTTTTGTGGGAAAGAACTCCAGATGGCTTGAATTTCTAAACCATCCTGGCATGCTGTATGTGCTATATGTCAGGCTAGAGGAGAGCTCTTCTAAACTAGCCCAGCTCAAGGTTGCTGGGGTGCTTTTGTGAACACTGGGATGATGCAGAAGGCTTGGTCCTTAATCATTGTGAGATATTTCCCCCTACTGATTTCTGCAGAGCTCCAAAACAAACTACTTTACAGCCCTTTAGTACAAGGTTTTGCATAATTACTGACATAAAGAAACATAAGCCTTAAAAAAATCATAAGGAGAAAATGCAAAAGGACCAACAGATATCCTTTCTGTCAGTTGCTGGGGGGTGGGAAGCCATAGCCAGTGACCTGCTCAAAGAGCTCCTTTGAGATAAAGTAAACTCTTAGGAGAGGTGTCTGCCATCTACAAACTTAAAAGGTAGAGGGAGAGGTGCTGGAGTGAAACGAGTCTGAATTCACAATGCCCGAGCTCTCCTGGGGAGTTAATAATTTGCTCTAGTTAAATGTAATCCACTGAGAGATGAGAGGAACACAGGCATTGTCAGCTTGGGTCAGTGTTAATGAGGGAAATAAAATGATGAGACGCACTTTAAATCCCACTGAAGGGATCAGCAAACTCCTTTCATCACTCTGAGATAGTGCAAGGAGTTCCTTATAATTAACTTAATTTATAATTAACCTGGAATAGAGGTGCTTCTCTTTTAATATAGGGAAGGCTGAAATCAGGAAACCCTTTGGGACAAAGATGCTGTAGTGACACATGTGTCCCTGCAACCTCAGCTGGCATCCACGGCGGACTGGACCTTCAGCCCTGCACGAACCTTCCTCTGCAGCAGTGCTGCGGGAGGCTCCGTGCCTGCAGGCTCTGGGAGGGCCTCACAGCCTCCTGCCAAACTGGACTGTGGCTCCAGAGCTTTTTCTTTTCTTTCTGTTTTTGTTTTGTTTTGTTTTTTCTTTTCCTTTCAAGGGCAGACTGAAGATTTTTCTTGGGAGTCCAGCCCTAGCTCCCTGTGGTCTCCAGACCAACCCTGAAGTTTCTTCCATGGGTAGCAGAGGGATGGAAGATGATGAGAGCATTGGTTCAGCCAGCCATGCGAGGGACCTCTGGTGTGTGTACATATGTAATATGCACATCGTATTATGCTATGACATCGTAATATTTAGCTTGCAAGGGTAACCGAGGGCTAGTGCTGAGACCAGGATCCCAGCCAGACAGTATTGACACATATTCCCTATAGATAGTGCAAGAGAAAGATGCTATCTGCCTGCTGAACTGAGAATGAACTGCTAGAGACAAGAACAAATCCCCCCCAAAGAAAGAGCAACCTCTCCCATAACTTAATTAAGCTTCAGCTCACACTAGACAGGTTGAGGAGAGTGGTCATTATTTAACCAATATAACCCTCGCACTGGTGAAAATGAATCGGAGTCATTTTCTCCCTCCCTGGCCAGCCTAAGCGACTCAGGTGTGTGTTCGCTCGGGTGCGATGGCTGAAGCAGCGAAGCACACGTACAGCACTGCCGTGCTGGAGCTGAGGCCAGGCACCTTCTCCAACAGAGGACAAAGCTGCCGTTTGCTCTCTCAGCAAGAAGCGGGGCCTCCTGCTCAGCTACAGCAATGAATAACTTCAGATATGTAGCATCAACAACCACCCATGCTATGGTGGTTCAGCGCAAGCCAAAGAGGACGCAGCCACTGAAGGGCCAGCAGTGTTGGCCTCTGCAGCCCGTGTCACACCCCCTTGAGTCAGCCAGCGGCAGAGCTGTGCTCTCAGACTTCCAAAACCAGGGGCAAGCCACTTCTAATGACACGAGAGATTAGCCAGGGATACGACTTGCCAAGGGCTAGGGTGTATCTTCTCCAGAGGAAGATTAAAAAGAGTAACAATCAACATGATACATCCTTCTGGTATTTACTTTTTTCCAAATCAAATCTCGGGCATTTCTAAGGAGTTACAAGAAAACAGACTGACTAGCCAGTTGTCTGACCTCAGTCTGTGCAAATCAAGAGATGAGTGAAGAGTTTGGGCTGGGGAGCTGGTGCTGGGCAGGGCCCCACATCCTCAAGCAAGCCTGCAAGGCCAGGTGCTGGGAGGGCACCCTTCGTTTTCCCCACAGGGAAAGATTCCTCTGGGCATCAACCTCTGGCTGAGCAGGAGATGACTCTTCTCTCCCTGCCTCTGCCAAAGCTGCCTGGTGGGTGCTACGTTCTTTCCTCAAAGCATGTCAGAGAGCAGCAACTCCTGGAAATGGGAACATATACACTGTATGCACTCCAACTACTCTCTCAGAGGACTGTACATATGAGGTCTGACACAAAAAATCTGAGACTGACCCTGTAGCCTGGGAACCAAGGGTGGGAGGGGAGAGACAGAGAGATGGGTATGGGCCATGTTCTAACCTGTCCCAGTGAGACACAGCTCAGATCAACCGCCCCACTCAGTGCCAGTAGACAAGTGTTCAAATAGACCTTCTCCTACCCTTGCTCAGAAAATGTCAGCGTGCAAAGAATGAACAGTGAGCAAACGTTTATCAAGACACTTTGCCAGCCCACAATGCTTTGCTGTGAAGCAGTTTATAGCTAGTGACGACATCACTGTTTCAGCGCCCACCCTATTCGCCAGACCTGGTTCCCCATCTCTTCCCAAAGATCAAGTCAATACTCAAAGGAACCTGGCAGAGATCCCCAACAACCTTGCAGAAAATGACCTGGGCAATTTTTTTGAATGTAGGCAGCATCTTGTGCAGCCGTGTGTCAACTCAGAAGGGAACTATTGTGAAGGTGATCGTAGCTGATTTTCTTAATATTTTAAATAAAAAGAGTTACAGGCACAGTCTGTAACTCTTTTTTTGTGTGTTGGACCTCCTATTGCAATCCCTTGTTCCAATCCAGACAAAGCTACCTTGGGCTTTTTTCTGTACTCTGCCTTCTGCCCAGGGTTTCTTCTGAGAACACCACCTACTGGTCCTGGGGTGTAGAGTGGCTTGCGTAGGGCAGCACCTCTCTCTTTCCATCCCAGGCCTTTGAAGCACACCCTGATCCTCTGCTTTCCTGCTGTAAGCTTTAGGTTTTTCTTTAGGCACACAACTCCCATCCCAGCAAGCAGAATCTGTTGGGGTGAAGTCCCCTCTCTGCAAGGAGTGCCAAGTCTTCTCTTTCTCATATTGTGCAGAGGGGCTTGCTTCGCCTCTACAAACTCTCTGAAAGGCCACGAAACCCACTGGGGAAGTTCCTCTCACTTCTTCCCACTGGAGGCTGCAAGAGGGAAGATGTTCTTTCTTCTGCCTCCCCACCATCAGCTTTAATCCCTAGGTAAAACAGAGGGCAGTTGGGCATCTCAGCATTGTAGTCTGAGAACAAACACTTTGCTGATTTCACAGGGTGTAACACCTTTAAATGCTTTAAATTCAGGCGAGACTGAAGGGGTTGTTGCTAAATCAACCGGGCTGCCTGGGCAGAGCACTCAAGGAAAACAAACAGTGCAGTCTCTACGTGTTATTAGGAAGGCATTTCCCTGTCTGAATGGAAGGGCAGAGGAGGAGACTTCAGGCCAGAAGAGCCGCTCACAAAATGTGTGCGTTTCAGAACAGCAGTCGGAGTGGCCAACACCTTGGCACTGAGCGGCCCCAGCACCACAACTGCCTCGGCCTCCAGAAATGCTGCAGCACTGAATGCAGGAGAGAAGACTCCAGGGATTTCACAGAGCTGACTGGAAAGCAAATACAAAAACCCAATCGACCAAACAGAATTTGCTCAGCCTCTCACACGTGGCAGCAAACAGGGGAAAAACTGCAGAGTAACTCAGGCGCACAGAGAGCAGGTGCCTAAAGCCTGCCTGTAACTCGTGATCCTCACTAACATTGTGCTAGAGACTGGGGCAAGCTTAAGATAGAATCCCTTGGGCTTTCTCTGAACCATCTGTGAAAGGGCTTGCTCTCAGTGGGGTCTGCTGCCTGCACCAACTCTGCTCCTGCAGCTAATTCCTGACTTCAGCATGGCTCTTGAGTACACGTGGTGTGGCCAGGGAGTTAGGTGGAGGCTGGAGCATGTGCACGATTCTCCCTGTCATACTTTCAGTCAGCATTTCACCCTCTCTATAATACACTACTGTCACAGGGCTCCGATTCAGGCTTGTGATTTTCTGGTTCAGACGCAGCTCGACATTGATTCTCCTGGAGTCATATGAGATGCTGGAATCCACGTGAGTGTTCAGAAATGGGATGGAGGGGGGATATCTGGGGCAAAAGGTGGTGTTGGGAGTCAGGGTGCTGTTTGTGTAACAGCAAGCACGCTCTAATGAAGCTCCAGCATGTTTCCTGCTGCTATCTAGCCATAAATTCCTGTCCTGCTTTGTAACCTGCCCTGTGCAGCCCTTCCTAAAGTTATCCGCAGATAGCTCTCACAGGTTAGGCATGGCTTAACCAACAAGCAGCACGCTGCATTCATATAGCAGCTCTGGCTGAAGTTTTACAAGCGGGATTGTGAAGCTGCATGTCATTAATGCCACTTCATGTAGGAGGGAAACTGAGGCATGGAGGCCCAAGGACCCTGCTAAAGCTGACTCAAAGCTATAAACAGCACCCAGCTGATCTAGTCACACGGACCCACAGAGCACCCACTTTTGCTCTGCAAAGACCGCTGGGGCAGTGATGTTGTGTGCTTTGAAGGGTCATAGTAAAGGGGAAAAGCAGGCATTCGGGACTAGCTGGGAAAGCAGCCTCCTTTCTTGGTGGCTGCGCTCAGCCCTGCCTGGCCTCTTCCTCCACTAACAAAGCATTTCTCTTTTCCCACTGGAGTCTTTAACAATTAGAATGGAACCATCGAGATCACGTTGCTTTTCAAAAGCTGCAGCCTGAATTCTCACATCCAGTGGCGCCCCACACAAGTAACTTTAACTTTAAAATGCTGGTACAGACTATAACAAACTCTTGGGTTTCATTTAACTGCAAGCAGTGATGATTTGTACCCGGGGGCTCCTGTCGGTCCAGGCTCCTTGCAGGCACGAGGCTGGAAGGATGTGAACGCACACATTCTCAGAGGCAGTCACTATGCAGTAGTAACATGAAGACTCCAACCCACATTTTAGACAGAGATCACTTAACAAAAAGCATTCACCTTGCTTCAGGCACAGAGCCACACTCAGGCTCCCGGGATGAGAGCCAACATACACTGCGTAGCGGCTAGGAAAGCTTACAGTAAGGATTTCTAGGCTCATGCAGAAGAAAACAATCACTAGGTTTTAAAATCGCACACTCCCTGCCTACAAAGAACAATATAACTCGAGATCTCCTGCTGCCCACTTTAAATGGCTGGGAAAGCTCCAGCCTCAAACAGCTGCGATTGATCCTCTTCTTCACCCCCCTCCACCATGTGATGGTCCTGCCCAAGTGATTTAAGCTGCGGGAGCTGGGAGCTGCGTCACGCTGAGCTGTGGAGCAGGGGCTCGGGGTGTCCTGCTTGGTGGGGCTGGTGCCTGCAGCATGGAGCAAGTGAGTGACTTCTTCCAGCCTGACTGGTGTGCCAAGCAGGGCCAGGGGCTGGCTCTGTGTGGGGTTTGGGCTTGGTGCCAGGCGGAGGAGGAGAAAAGGATTAGCTGAGAGGAAATGCTGGGCTGATGGATGGCTGTGGGAGGAATAGTTAGGGCTGACCAGCCGTTTTTCTTTTCCTCCTCTTCTCTATTGTGCTACCAAAGTTCTAATGCATATTTATATCTTGAGTACACTAAAGGTTTGGGACCACTTGCAGCTCTGCAGTTTGAATACTCTTTATACCTTTTTTCCCTTAAACTGTGGGGCTCTTCTCTGTAAAAATGCCTTTTGGGTTTGTGATCTGGGCTAACTTTTCATAGAACAGCAGCATCCTGTAACCTACCCTTACCCCCGTAACTTGCCTTTCTTCCAAGGACCCCCTCAGTAAAGAGGCTGTTTCAGACCACCGCGCCCCAGCCCTGCACTGGAAATGGACCTCGAAGGCAGCATTACTACTGTGACTATGAGCAGTTTAGTGACTGGGGGAATCTGAGCATAGCAGCCTCTGTGTGGGCAGAGTAAGGGGCAGAGCAGAACTGCTGGGGCTGGGTTGTAGTCCTAGAGGAGTATGGGGCTCCACAGCAGCCTGCAGCAGCTGGACACAGACCTGCACAAGCCAGGCCAGGAGAATTTCTCAGAATAAATAATATAGTTAAGTAGAAATTAGTCTTCCTGCCTTACCTGGCTTATGGGTATGTGGAGCTCAGCATCACCGTGCTTGGGCCTGGAGTGCTGTCAGCAAAGCACAATTTGAGCTATGCCTGACCTCACTGAACTGCATCCTCATCTCAGCCGAGGGAGGCTCGTCGCATTAAGTGCTTTTTTGTGGGTATGAGGCTGGGGGAGTGAATAGCCTGACTCTAAGGAAAGGATCAAGCCCTCCCTTCTGCAGTGGGAACTTCCCAGGGATATTTGTTCTGCTTTATGGAGCTGCAGGCAGATGTGGGCTGTGCTGACTCCTTTCTCTGTGTCAGCTGCTCTACATCAAGACAAACTTCTCTGGTGGCTCCTGTTGCTTGGGGCCTGTCTAGGGAGGGGGACAGATGAACTCACTACTGTTAATCCTATAGTAATGGCTCTGAGCACTGCTGGCTTGAAGGTGCAAGCATGTTTGTAAGGATATCTCCTGCACTGGCTGGTAAATCAATGCCACTCTTGTTACACTGCCTTGAATCACCTCCTTGTCAGCTTATGTTGCTTAGTGGGGTGATGGCTGTGAGATAGGATTCCCTGGCAGAGGGCTGAGAGAGGCAGCTGGCCCAACTCAACCCTTCCTCTAGCACAAAATGTGGGGGGATCTGCAAGAGCTCGTGTGTGCTCAAGCGCAGTTGGTAGGCTTGCTTTGGGAGAGACTAACTCCTGCGGTTTGGCCCTGCAGGGACTGGTTGTCACTCAGCTGGACGTTCAGCCTGGTGAGTGCATCAAGGTCAAAGGGAAGATCACGTCTGATGCCAAAGGGTGAGTGGCGAGACGGCGAATGGATTGATGTGGTGCTGGGGTGAGCCTAAGCTCCTACTGTGCAGGAACCTCCTTTGCATGGCTTCTCTGTTACCCTAGGTTTGCTGTGAATGTTGGAAAGGACAGCAGCAACCTCATGCTGCATTTCAACCCTCGCTTCGACTGCCACGGGGATGTCAACACCATTGTGTGCAACTCGAAGGAGGATGGCACGTGGGGAGAGGAGGACAGGAAAGCTGACTTTCCCTTCCAACATGGTGACAAGGTCGAGGTGAGGCCCTGGGGGGTGCATGCAAGGCCCTGGCACAGACCACTAATGGGCCACCAGCACAGGTTTTTAATACTGCGTTGTACCTCTGCGGTGGAGAATGAGCAGACATGGAAAGGGAACTACGCAACAGGGGAAGAGTCTCGCAGCTAAACACAGCACACTCTCTAAATGCGCTCAAATTGAAGCCTAGCAGCTCAGTTGGGTTAAGTGCTCCGCTCCGGCCTCCCCTTTGCAAGCCATGCACGTAAAAACAACTAAAACACTGATACCTAAACCAGACCGGGTCTATGTCATCCCCTGCTTGCAGAAGCTTGGAGTTGACCTTGGGGCAGAGCAAACAGGCTTCCACTGCCAGGCAGGGAGGAGGCTGAGCTATTGAGCACGACCTTGACACCAGTAGCCACCTCTGCTGTCCTGAACCTGACTAGAGGGAGTGAGGAGTAAGGATTGTGAGCTGAATACGCATTAGCCTTCCTTGTTGTGGTTCTCTACAGATTTGCATCTCCTTCAATGAAATGGAGGCGACGGTGAAGGTGCCTGATGGGGAGTTCCAGTTCCCTAATCGACTGAGCATGGAGAAAATTGAATACCTGGCTGTGGAGGGGGACTTTAAAGTCAAAGCCATTAAGTTCAGCAATAAGCTATAGCTTGGTTTGTTTAGTTTCTTCTCCCCCTGCATAGTAAAATAAACCCAAATTTGCACTGGCTGCTTACTCTGCTTTTTTTTTCTGCTCTAATCTGCTTGCTTCTGTGTATGCTGCAAGGGTGGACAGTGGGAGGGTGTGTGTGCTTACACTGTAGCCTTGCAGCTGGTACTGAGTTAGACCACACGCCCGGCCAGGCACGGCTGACTGACTGACTAAAGCTACCTTAGCAGTAGTTGCTCCCTTTACCATGTTTGAGGCTAGGAGTGATCCCTGGCTGTTTGATTTCTGAGCTCTGGGGTGAGTCCCAGCCAGGGAAGCATAAGCAAGTATATGTTGGGCATGTGTTGTGCCACCTCTGACCAAGAAGTGGTGCTCCCATCCCCTTGCTGGGATGGGGGTGACAGGGAACAGGGTGTGGCTTGTGCTCTTGCAAACAGCTTTGCTTTCCAAGGACATGCAGCACTGCAGGCTGGCACTAGAGGCTCGAGAAGAGCAGCCAAGATAGGCTAAATGCACTTGCTGGGGAAAAGACATGGAGTGTAAGGTAAATCCTAACAGCAAGCTTAGGAATGAAGTCCTGAGAATTCAAGCTGTCTTTGCTACTTCATGAGCTGTGGTTTTGATGTTGTAAGAGACCCAGTATTGTGTTGTACCATGAAGTCAGTGGCTCAGCAACATTGTGGGTATGGGTGACAAGCCATGTAGCAGCCTGTAGGTCAGTGTCTGCAACACTTGGCTGCTAAGCTCCAGAGGCAGCCTGAGGGCTGTATCAAACAGGGTTACTAGAGGTATTAAATCCTGAGTGCACCAGGTACAACTAGTTGCTGTTAGGCAGACCAAGAAAAAGAAAAGAAAATGCCTGGTGAGCAGTCTCTTTTGCTTACGACCTCTCTGCTCTGCTCCTGCGTGCCTTTGGAGTGTGTCTGCCACCGCTCTCCCCACGCTGCCTGCCAGCTGAGCCTACCCAAGACAGAGCTCGAGATGGAACTGCTGCAGCATTTGAGGACCTGATGAAAGGTAAAAGAACCCTGTCTCCTGGGGAGAGGTGGGAGCCTGGGCAGGCTGCCCAGGTTTGGGGGCTGGCTCTGCGACTACTGAAGCTACAGCAGCGCTGCCCCAGCGCAGCTCAGCTAGCAACAGACTGCGCTGGTGAGATCTTGTGCAGCCAAAGGCTGCTGAAGTCGCGGAGCTTGACTCCTGTCGGCTAATCTCTTTCAGCATGGCTGTTCTAGACCAGGGCTGCATTTGCTGCTCCTTTGAACAGCTGAGCAGTTGGGTCAGCTGCTTGGGTCGGGACGACATCACTCTGCAGAGTATTTAGGCCCTTTGAAGGCTGCAAGCCTGTTGCCTTTATGTCAGCATGAGCGCTGCGTGGCAGTAAGGCTGCCTGGATCTGTACTGCAGCAGCTGCCCCAGAGCGGTAGGGGGATTTGCTTTGGAGCATGGTGCCTACCCACTGATGTCCTTTTCTTTGCAGTGTGATAACCGTTTTTATAGAGGCCTTCTTACAACTCTGCTGGGAGGGGATGAGTTGTAGTTGTGTCTTGCCAGTCATGCTGTGGCTACAAGCATGGTGACTGTGGGTGGACTGGGCCCTTTGTCTGCTCTCCAGAGGTGATGCAGCCAATTATAGCAGGGGACTTGAGCTTTCTGGGACCCTGCTCTTCTGAGGAGCAGGTCTGGGGAGCAACAAAGGGCTCTGCTGTGGTGTCCAGGTTCAGCAAAAGCTTTACTCTGCCATTGCTGCAAGGGTGGGGAAGGGGTTGCTGTAGCCCATCTCCTGTCTGAGAGGAAGATGGAGATGGTAGAAGCTCGGCCGTGCTGCAGGACTACCTCACTCGGCACTGACTGGAGCACAAAGAATGGTGTTTGTAATTCCTGCCCTGCATATGCTGTGTTATTTACAGGACAGGTTGTGTTTGAGGCAAAGGGTGAGAGAAGGCTTGCTGATGTCAGGTAAGTCATGATATGTTTTTTGGAAGGCTATTTGTACTTGGAATAGGGGAGAAGAAGATGGTCTATCCCTGTGTTATTAGCTGACTGTAGGTAATCTAAATGAAGTGCACAAGCTCTTGAACTACACGGCCCTTACACTGCAAAAGCACAGGGGAGCTTAGAGCTGGCCTGTTTGCTGTCCCTGGCTGCCCTGATTAGATGAGGTGTATGTCTGTCACCACTGACGAGTAAAGCTGGTCTCATTTTTGCCTGTTCTGCTGGCAGCCCTGATTTCTAGGTAGGTACAAACAGTGCCAAATGGGGGCTGAGCACCTCCTTCTTGTAGTTTCCACAACACTTAATTAGGGTTATCCTGCTTTCTAACGCTGGCAGCTACCACTAAGGAGACCACAAAGCAGGAGAAAGGGTAGGAAGGAAGCATGCCTTTGCCAGCACTTCCTGCCTCTCGAGTTTTGTTCTCTCATGTCCCAGAGATTGAAATACTCCTGTTCCTATGAGTGACACTGCTAAACAGGCAGAGTAAATGCAGAGTGCCTTGGCTGGTTCCTGGAGTGTGACAAAGGCTTCTCTTCTGGATAAAGTGATCAAGAAAACAAGAGCGCTGTGCCCGGCTGCAGGCAGAAGCTCACAGTGAGTGTTGTCCCTGCCAGCCATCCTCTCCTAGAAGGCGGTGAACTTGGCTTGGCAGTATCTCTGGGAGGACCTTGTGCCCTGCTTGCTTTGCAGAGAAGCAAAAAGCACCACAACATAGCCTGATGGTGTGGGTTTTCCAATTTACATGCTGCCTTGGGTGTAGTAAGTCCTACAGTTCAGCAACACATTCCAATAGGAGCCAAGAGCCTACCAGAAGAACCTGCCCCTAGGTTGTCTGAACACTGAGACTGAGGAGGTGGTGGGTGGGGAAATACACTGATGCCTGCAAAGAAGGATGCATTTGCCGAGTCCTGCAAGTTTGCTAATCTATACCCAGCCTCCATAACTGGCTATTCCCCAGGAATCAAAGCTACACCACTTTACTTCCTTACAGTACTGTGGCAAGAGAAAATGGAACCTTGAAAACCCTGCAGAACAGCTGTGGGGCTTTGTGCTACAACATGGAGATTTAGTTTGGATATTAGGAAAAGTTCTTTAGCCTTGTCAAGCAATGGAGCAGGACCCACAGGGAAGCAATTGAGTCTCCATCCCTGGAAGTATTTAAAATTTATAGATGTGGAATTTGGGGACAGGCTTTGGTGGTGCAGTTGGCATTGTTGGGTTTATGGTTGGACTTGATCTCAAGGGTCTTTTCCAACCTAAATGATTCCATGAATGCAAATTAAGTGATAGGTGTTATCATCTCATGTCTGGAAGAGAACAAATGTCCAATTGCAGAAGAATTTGGAAATGGTAGATGTGACAGGTAGATGTGCAGGACCTAAAGGAGGAGTGATGGCCAAGACAGAGCAGCAGCTTTGTCTTCTCAAGAAATAACTTCTCCCTGAGCAGTTTACGTTAACTTCACTTGACAGAAATAGGCCACCCGAGTGACTCTGCAGCTCCACAAGCAGGCGTGTGACACTGCTCTGCAACTGTCTTTGGAGGCTGTGATGGACTCTGTGCACCCAGAAGGTCTGCATGGTGTAAGTACATGTATCGTGCAGAGAATTCTGGGGGAAACTCCCGGGCCATTCAGGCTGTTGTGGGGCATGAGGAGCCTGCTAGGTCACTTCCCACTGGAATTTACAAGGAAAATGGGTACAAGACAATTTCTTCCAAATGATAGACATAAGACATCAGCCGACATCTGTTGTACAAAATGAAAAAGTGACCACCAGCCAGCTTTGCCGTGTGCTGACAGTCATGTTCTTTATTGCCTCAACTCCTGTTCTCTTAGCCCCAGTTTCAATGTTTCCAAACCACAGGGAACTTCCGTCACTTACTTTCAGAAAGTCAGCCCTGAAGCCTGAGCTGCATTCCCTGATTATTGTTCCTCCCATTCTGGTGCAGAGCATGGGAAAACCTTAACCACACAATCCCCCTGCCCTGTGGTGTGGGGGAAGTCTGAGCATAAGACTGGATGCTGCTGGTGCAGAATACCAAGCCCCTGGGACCAGGCAGCCGCAGCCTCCTCTTCTCCAGGACCAGTGTGGCAAGCTGTGTGGGATAAGGGATGAGGACACCACTGGCCCTGCATGTCATGCTGAGACTCTCTGGGTATGTGCACTGCCACATCCCCACATGCCAAGGCCCTGCATCTGAGGACATCATTGTGGAAACCACCCCCCCCTAACAAATCAGGACATTTTCCACCTCAGCCCCAACTCCACTGCTCCACGGTGGGCACAGGCAGGCACAGGCTGCAAAGCCTCCCCACACAAGGTAAAAAAATCTATAGTCATACAATTGTTTGGTTGGAATAGACCTTAGAGTTTGAATCGAACCATACCTGTCTGCTACTGAACCACATCTCTGAGCACCTCGTCTGCCCATCTTTTAAACCCCTGCTGGGATGGCGACTTCACCACCACCCTGGGCAGCCTCTGCCAGTGCCTAAGAACCCTTTTGGTGAAGAAATATTTTCTGTTATACAGCCTAAATCTCCCCTGGTGCGACCTGAGGCATTTCCTCTCACCCTTTCTCTTGTTTCCTGGGAGAAGAGATCAAGACTTACCTCACAACCACCTTCTTTCAGAGAGCAGCAGAGTGATGCGGTCTCCTGTCAGCTGTGTCTTGGCTTGTGTTGGGCACTCTTGACCAGTAGCACCGAGCCAGCTTCATCTCCTATGAATCATGGAATCGTTAAGGTTGGAAAAGCCCTCTTAGCTCATCCACTCCAACTGTCAGCCCAGCCCCACTGTGCCTGCTCAACCATGTCCCCAAGTGCCACCTCTACATGGTTTTAGAACTCCTGCAGGGGTGGAGACCCAGCTGCCTCTCTGGGCAGCCTCTTCCAGGTGCTGAGAAACCTTTGGGTGAAGAAACGTTTCCTGGTGTCCAATCTGAACATCCCCAGTGCAACTTGAGGCCATTCCCTCTCATCCTATTGCTTGTTTTTTTGCTCCACAACCTCCAGCCACAGAGAGTGATAAGGTCTCCCCTCAGCCTCCTCTTCTCCAGACTGAAGAACCTGGGTCCCTCAGCAGCCCCTTATAACCCCTGTTCCCCTGTCTGGAGATGCTCCGGTCTCTCAATGTTTTCTGGGAGGTTTTTTGTGGCATTTTTGTTTTTTTTTTTTTTTTCTTTCTTTTGTATTTTTGTTTGTATTTGTTTGGGTTTTTTTTTTTGTTTGGTTTTGGGTTTTCTTTATTTTTGTTTGTTATTTTGGTTTGGGGCTTTTGTGGTTTGATTTTGGGGTTTGCTTTTTGGGCTTGGTTTTTGGGTTTTTTTTGGTTTTGGGGGCTTTTATATTTATGGTTTTGGTTTTGTTTTGTTTCATTTTTTTGGTTTTTTTGTTGTTTTTTTCATTGTTGCTTTTTAAAAAATTTTGCTCCTCAAAGCCCTTTCATGTATTTCATGGCACTAAATTAGAGGGAGGAAGACTTAGACTAGATATTAGGAACAGATAGGGTGACTGAAAATGTTATTCAGGTGAAAAAGGGGAGATTGAGATGAGATCTTAGGGAGAAATGTTTTGCTGTGAGGGCGGAGAGCCCCTGGCCCAGGTTGCCCAGAGCAGCCGTGGCTGCCCCATCCCTGGAGGGGTTCAAGGCCAGGCTGGATGGGGCTTGGAGCCCCTGATCCTGTGGGAGGTGTCCCTGCCCATGGCAGGAGGTGGAACTGGATGGGCTTTGAGATTCCTTCCCACCTAAACCATTACATGATATGCAAAAATCATTTTGCACTGATTAGTGGTGGAGTTAGAAGTGTTTGGCTTATGGTTGGACTCGATCTTAAGGGTCTTTTCCAACCTATTCTATGAATGCAAATTAAGTGATAGATGGTATCACCTCATGTCTAGGAAAAACGAACAAATACCCAGTCAGAACAAGTGAAAGAAGTACTGCTGGCTTCTCTTGTTTAATTAATGCCCAGCAAACTCCACCAACCCCAGAGCTACAGCTGAAGAGGTTGTGTTACTGTGTTCACATCAGCAACAGCACGAGCTGCATGTAGGTGTCTAGCAAGCCCTGCTCTGCTTGACACCCTGAATTCCACCCGTTTCTGCAGTTTGCATGGGAGTGGGACAGCAGAGTCTGGCCCAACCAGTCAGGGAAGGACCGTCTGTGAGACAGACCACTCCAGCCACATAAATACGTGCAGTTGCACAACACAAAATGTTTGTTCAGTCATGCATTGCTAGGAAACATCCATGAGAGGTGCACAACGCTTAGTTCCCATGCAGAGGCACAAGCAGCAGTCCTGCAGGAACCAGCTACACCATAATGCTGTGCCACGGTCTGTGTGCCTCCCCTCTGGAGGGGACATCAAGGAAGAAACAGCTTTTGGGTGAATCAGACATGACATTGGCTTGGTGGATGGTTGAATTCTGCATGGAGAAAGCTGGGGGTCAGGTCTCTACATACACCCCTAGTTTACTCAGACATGAAGAGCATGCACTATTTCCCCTTCCACACATGACAAGTCACTGCTCATGTTAATATTCAGGGGTTGTGTGGAGCGAGTAAAATGCTATCCAGTTTGGTTTGCCCACTTCTTTTAATTAACAGTCTAAACGACCATGACAGTGGCTGAGTTGTAGAGATGACGGATCAGGCCTGACAGATAAACTGTTTTGGTGCTCTGTGTTTGACTGATTTTATAAGTAACCTTCACAAAAGATCTCGTGTATAAAGTTACAACAGACCCTAGGATGTAAACACTCTTTTACTAGATTTAGTCTTGAGGAAAGCATGGACATGAATTCCTTGTGACTGTCAACTGCCCAAAGGCTCTGATAAAAAAAAAGCAAATTGTAAGTCAAATGACTGGATTTTCACAGCACTACATCACATGGCACGGCAGAGCAGCCTGTAGGTGCAGCATGTTGCTAAAAGCATGCAAAGAGAGCTAGATTTAACAGACTTGCTTTGATATCCTACAGAACAGACAGCATCACAGGGGCAAGTGCATGCCTCCATGTTTTGCTGTTCCCCCGGCACTGGCTCTGGGAGCTGAGACTTTCAAAATACAGGAAAAGTGCATTCCAGCTCTCTAGTGCCAAGGTTACAGCCTGAGCAAGAGGCTGTGAAATGGTGATTTATATCAGCCTTTTCCCTGAGAGGTCCCTCAGAAACTGGCTGAAAACTGGAGATAGCAATTTAAGGAATGCTGACTCAGAAAAAATACAGTTCCACTCTCTTCCCTATGCCTTTTTCTGGCCACAAAGACAAAAGTCAGTAGCACTGGGCAAACTGGAAGTTGAACTAGGAGTGAGAACGGACAATGTAGAGAAGGCAGATAACACAGTAATATCCTTTAGTTGCAGAGGTGTGCATTCTAAGCCATAAAGGCACAGAAAAGAAAATAAGCAGAACAGAGGTTCAGATTCCCAAGTGAGTGAGACAATTCTGGAAAAGTGCTGTGTTCCTAACTGCAATGTGCAAACGCAACGGAACATAACAGGCAATGAGCCACCCTGTTGCTTTTGTACCTCCAGCTTTTACTTTAAACCGGCAGTACATGTTGAAAGCGTATCTGCTTTGTCCTTACAGGATTTTTCCTCAAGCCAGTGAAGCGAGACCGCACATTTGGCCCTGTGCTGGGCATTGGCTGCAGCTAGTGAATGGGCCAGGTGGCTGCCACTGGATCCTACAACAGGCGACAGACTTTGGAGAAGGTGCTCCACTCAGGTACTCTGAATACACTTGGGGAGGAGGCTCATCCCCTGTCACCCACCGAGGGAGGGCATACCAGCTGGCCCCGCCGCAGCCTGGGAGGTGGGGTATTCCATTCCACTATCCCAAACAGATGTTTCAGTTACAAAAATAATGCTGTTCTTAGCAAAAATGCCCACCAGCTGAAAGCCACTGTTTGTTGCAAGGTGTGTTTAGAATAATTTCTTTTTAACATGCTGCAATGTTTAGCCCCTGCTGCAGCTGCAGGGGAAAAACCCCAGCTCTGGGATGCACAAGATGTTGCATTTTGGGGAAGGGGCAGCAATGCCAGTCATGCTCGCTTTTATCTAGTTTACTGGTTTTTTTTTCTACTGTAGAAACAGAGCTACAGGTTCAGATCTGAACATCTCATGTAGTCAAACCAAAAATTCATATTTCTTTCTGTAAGTTTACAAGGACTAGACAGTCAGTGTAAAATTCTGTCCGTACTGTTCCTGTCCCGTGAAATAATGCCATCACTCTGGGAAATGAGCTTCCGTTATCCTCTAGTTTTAAAAACACCAGAGAAAAGCAAGATGGACAAGAGGCAACGGACACATCTCCCTTTTTGGCAAAGGCACCGAGAAGAAAATCTGTTGGCTTGGCCAATGTTTAATTTCCTTTAAGTACATGTCAAGACGTGCTTCTATCAAACTGAGCAAAACTTGCAGTTAGAGGAGCAGTGCTTGTGCAGAGACTGTTTCCCTAATGCTAAACTTACCAGTGCTTACAACAGAAACAAGGGCTTTAAACTTGTTATTCACCTGAAGATATAAGCTGTCATAAAAATCTAATTATCACCTGCCTAATTAGCTGATGCTTGTGTGCACAGTAGAAACATGTGCAGGGCTTTCATCATCAGCCCCAAACTTGCTGGATCTCAGAGCCACGCCAAACATTTGAATTTCCTGTAAACCACCACGAACCCTCGGCCTCAACATTTTTAGCTGAAAACCTGATAAAAGAAGCTGTTTTACACACTATTCAGTAAGGCCTTATATACCAGCACAAGGTTGGCCAGCTGCCCATCACTTGGAAACACCTGACTTGCAGCATAACGCCGGCACGCAGAGTGACGATTGCTGTCATTTGTGCATCCCACGTGGGTGAAGGTGGTTGGACCTCACAGCCCAAGGCGCTCCCCCCGAAGTCAGTGCTGGTTCCTGGAGCAAGCAGGCAGACCCTGCTTGGATGGGAGGCTCTTCTTGGCCTTAGGGTAGACTGCAGGACTTTCCTTCTCAGGGAAGAACTTACTCAATGGAAAATGCACCGTTGGCTGGCCCCAGGCTGTTCACAAGAGCCTGCCAGATTTGCCAAGTCTTTTTTATTTGTTTTAGTAAGCACAGGATGGAAGAGTGGCTTTAAAAAAAAATCTAGATGAAAGCAACTTTAAAATATGATAAATTGAAGCACTATGTAGGATTTTTTTTTAGGACAAATGTTTTGATTAGCTTGAAAGAGCTACCCCACTGTTTTCCTGCAACTCCACTCAGACAAACAATTATTCTTGAGTGACTTCAAAAATACTTCTCCCTCCAATTTTGTTTTCAATTCATTCTGATATTAAGACATAAAAATCAGCTCCCCTGCTTAGGGTTCTCATTAAATGCTTGAACAGCATTCAAGCTCAGAAGTAATGTAAGGGATAAGTTTGCTGTCATCACAAGTAATCGGCTTGTTGCTTCAAATACCATTACAAAACTGGGTACATCATCTTTGGGCATTGGAGAATTGATGCTTGATATGACAGAAGGGCATTGGCATTTTCTGTAGTCTGCTGAGCTGCCTGTGGAAGAGCTATGATGTGAGCTATTAAAAAAAAGGGGGCTTTAAAAACAGCACCAAAAGCAATGAATGTTTTAATTTTCAATCACATGCTGAAGTTGAAATTCAAACCGAATGGACTTAAAAACTATGTGACTAAAATCTCTGCTCTTGTCCTGGTGGCAAGATAGGATGGGATGAACAATGTAGCGCCCTGGAGAAAGGAGAAGCTTGAATCACTGCTGCAGCAGGAAATCTCTGAAAGGTTATAGGAGAGATGATCCAAATCTGGCTCCCTACTTGTGGTGGTAATCTGTTCATGCAGTTTTGTTTAAATGATGATGCAGCTGAAAACAAGTTCCATACAGAAAAAGGGAGCCTGCCCCCATCTGCTTTGCTGACCGTGAACAGGCAGCAATCCTCTAGCAATTAGTTAGTTGATCTGGTTAAGTTCAGTCAGGCAAATGTAGTTACTCCCGGTTGCCCTGACTAGGAAATACTCTATAGTCTTTATAGTAGGCTCTTGTCTATCTCACCAGGCGCACAATGTTGTCATTACCGGGGCATGATTTCTGTGGGCAGGAAGAGAATATTAGATTTCAAGCTAATGCCTCTTCTAGCTTGTAAAATAATTTCTGATGAAGCGGGTTCAGACAAATGAGGTATTGCAGTATGAGAAAAGTCCTAATGAACATCATCCCTTCACAGAAACAGGCCTATAAATAATGTCATTAGAGATCCCTCTCGCATCTCACAGAAACGCGCTCAGGCTGCAACAGTAACACAGATCATGAGTCAGATTATTCAAAACGAAGACAGACTTTCCCCATGCTCCTGCAGAGTATCTGGCCCCGAGTTCAATACTTCATGCTAACTTGGACTTCTGAGGTGTAGGATCTCGTCAAAGCGTGTTTAAACTCCAGTATCTGTGGATCACAAGACCCAGAAGAGGAAAGATTGTATTTTCCTGGTCAAAATCTCCTTCACAAGGCCATTTAATGGTATATTTAGCATGTGTTGGAACAAGGTGAAGCTTCTTCTTTTTATTATATTAAAAAACAACAAGAGCAACAAACCCACGAAGAGATGCTCCAAGCTAACACGTGACTATGTTTGGGGTTCCCTCTTTTTGTTAAGGTTTTCACAAAATACAAAATTAAATGTCTTTTCTACATACAGAACATAGCAGAATCAAGTAACTGACTGGAGTATGTACAAAAACTTACACATTCTGTCTTGTTCTTTAAAAAATATAAATATCAATAATGTTCAGTAGAATGGGTTGGTTTTATTTTTAAGGCTTCATTCTTTTAGATCCTTCATTATTTAATGAGGTGCCAGGTAGGCAGGAAAGGGAAGGAAGAGAGGAGCTCATGTTTTTTATTAAAGGTAATGTGTTTAATTCTCGTGAGACTCTTCCTCATCTCTGGCAGAAGATTTCCCTCCACATTGATTTAAGTTTCCTGGAAGCAGAGGCAGAAGGAAAGGAAAATAAAACCTTTATTATTGCTATTTTTTTTCCTTCATTAAAATCTTGTTTTAAAGCTGTCTCTGTTCATTGTCTTTGTAGAGAACAAACTGCCAAGTACTTGGATTACATAGCCTCAAGCAGGAGGACTGTCGCAGGTCCACCTGGGAAAGGTTAGAGTGAGGAAGAGACCGCTGGAAGTGTTTTATCACTGACCCCAGCAGAGGTAGCAAGTGCTGCAGCAAGGGCAGCTGCGGCGGTTGCATCCCGGGGCGTGAAGTCTGTGGGGAGGCTTTCCATCAGGCACTTGAGCTGTTCCTGACCCAGTTTGATTTTATCGTCTAGCTCTCGCTGCTCTATGAGGAGCGCAGACTTCATCTTTACAAAGTGCTGGTAGTCCTGGAGCTGTTCCTCAGAGAGGTAGTTGCCCAGGATCTCCAAGACCACCCGTTCTCGACGGTCAAGGTTTTCCTTCAGTTCCCGGGCATCTTCATGCTGGCCAGCCAGCAATTTCCTCTTCTCGTTCAGCGAACTCTGCACACACCAGAGACAGCGCTTCAGTATCAGCAGCACCAAAGACACTAATCCCCCCTCTCCTTCCCCCAATGCCACGTTTGCCACCTCCAGAGAAGTAGGATGGCTGCTAAGCTCCCAGACACACAGTCAAAAGCCTGGGGGAAAAGGATGAACTCCTCATTGTGAGTTGAACAGGAATCCCACTGAATCAGACTCCGAATGTTCTAGTCTATGCGGGGCAGAAATTGCCCCGAGAAAGTCAGTAAAACTGGCTTCAAAGCAGCAATGACCAGGAATATCTAGCTTTGTCCCTCACAACCACCAAAGAGTGTTAAAAAGCAGCTTCAGCTGAGGCAGAAGGCGGTGGATTTTTACATGGCACACAACACCATACAGACTTTCCTCCAGCCGCAGGTCACAGACATGCTGTCCTAACCACAGCCATTCTGTTTCAAGGCAAATGCTGCAGGATCTGAGATGTTTATACAAACTGGGATCAAGACTCCGCAGGGACAGAACTGCATTTGCTACTGCTTATACATAAGCACTAAGACACCTGCCTTCCTGAGAGCCTTTGGAGGTCCTAGCTTATACAGGCACGTTCCTGTGACTGCTGCTGTCTCGCATCCCAAAAAAGGCCGAGACACTATGGTTATGCAGATACGTACCCGCTCTTCACTGTTGGCATTTTCCCCTAGACTACTCAGAACGTTCTCTACACGGGCCAGGCGTCCCGAGAGGGAGAGCAAGAGGTTCACCACCTTATCCAAATCGCCAATGAACATCTTGTACTTGTCAAACTCGTTAGGTTTGCATAGCTTGCTGATCAACAACTCCACCTCCTCTCCAAGAGCATTATTCATCTTAATGTCTGCAAGCAGGCCTTCTTTGGCTTCCTTCAGGATTTCCAGCTTGTGGGTCAGGCTCCCGATGAGCTCAGCCTGTCAGAAGGGAAACACATTGCCACATCGGTCATTACCACGATCACCCTGGTCATATGGATGACGACAACAAGAGGATATGGATGCAGTTCCTGAGGAACAGGGTCAAGTCAGCAACAGATGACAAAGAAGGCATTAAGGAGAAAACAGAGAAAACTCTGTAATCCCACATGTAGGTGATAACATGAATATCCGATCAGACTGCAAGGAGATATATTTGTCCTACCATCAATGGACATTCCTAAAAGAGACACTGACTTGATGTACCATATTCTGATACCCAGCCACCTACATCTCAAAGATCTAGGTTCTGAACATCCAAAAGATGTAGGTTCTTTAAAGTCTCCGAGCAAAAAGAGCTACGGCCATGTCTTCTGCAAATTCCCCACTCCATGCCCCAGCCTGAAGTTTCTGGTTTGACTGTTATAGTTTTTATGACCCAGAACTGTACAAAACAACTGGCAGAACAATGAATTTAAGCTTTGTTAATGGATGACAGGAGGTTGAGCCAACACTTACGAGTTACACATGGCTGAGCAAGAAAGAAGGAATTGCTACATATTTCCCTCTCACATAGCACGCTGAAATGACTGAGTGCTCCTTACTTGGCTGCCTCAGTGTTGAGGTGCCAGCCTCAAATCCAGCCATGACCCAAACTCCCTCACACAGAGGCATCGAGCAAGCACTCGCACCAAAGATGCTCTCAATTTCCTTAAAGACTGAGCAGAGGCATGGAGAGCACACCTCCTTTTTTTGTGAAAATGCTGGCAACTTCTTCCCTGTCAAAGAAAAGGAGGCCCCCAGGGTTCAGTTACTCCAGAAACAGCAGTGCTGCACATGTGCGGGAGGTCCTCATTTCTGTTGGGATTTAGGGGAAAGACACATGCAAAAGCAGAAGTCTATGGCCCGGGGCCTGCAATTCATGCTTCCATTTATGCAGGCCTGAGAACACAGAGAGCAGGAAAAACTCTTCATATAAGGGTTGGGTATTTCAGTCTCTTCAGTTCATGTACTGCTGAGGCACATTATCTGTATGGTAATCTACTCCTCACACAGACACTGCAGGATGAAATGGAAATAAACCACAAGGTTGCCTGAAAATATGCTCCCAAAGTTTACTAACACAGTCTTTTTTCCATCCAAACTGGCAGTAATTTCAGGTAGGAAGGCGTCTGTTTCAAAGGAGGGAGGATCCTCTTTTGAAACTGTGTTTCAAAGGCCAGTTCTGCAGCTGGGAAGCAAACAGCAGTGTTTAGCCAGACACCACTAGATGGTAGACTTTGCGTGCATCCTCTGGAGCATGGGGTTCTGTGGCTGCACTACTGCCCACTGTCAGCTTCTATGTACATGCCAAGGCCGAATAAAATGTAATATTCTCTTAAGCTAACTAGAATTTATAATAGTTAAATACTGTTTGTAAGCAGTGTTATTCGGGGGGACAGGAGAGCAAAAGTGGTACTAAACCCCACCTGCTATGGTAAGGGACAACCCAAACTCCTTTCCTTGGATTCTCCCCTCTGGGACAGGTAGCATACAGAGACAAGAACTAACACTCGCCCTTCCCTGTGCCAGTGATGCTAATGCCATGTTCAAAAGAAAGATGGAAGGTCCTTACCAGTTGATTGCTGGACTAAATCCTGAGGAGCAAAAGAAGGGATCAATTTTACATTATTATGATGCCAGGGGGGAAAATTCTCTATAGCAGCACTCTCTGGGCTGGACACAAAGCCTGACATTAACCTTGACCAGCTTTCTTGAGGACAGAGCTGCTAAGAACTGGCAGTTGTTCCACTGTGCTCTGGGAGCTTTGCTCCAGGTGCAGACCTGCCCTCCTGCCATTGCAGGAGGCTACTGGACTGCTGGGAGTGATGTACCTTTGTTCAGAAGGCACAGGGGCTGGATGGTGACTGCGAAATACTTGCTTTATGTTCATTAATCAGTGACTCTCCTGCGATCCCAAATGTCAAGCACTATAGCTCTTTTGCATACTTACAATGGAAATGAGCTTGGTTTATCCAAATGACCTCTCAGAGTAGCTGCCTTCTCAGACAATGCCTATGCAAATGTTATTTCACACAGACCATGAGCAAACACACCAGGCAGATCTTTCAGTCTGGGCCTCATCACTCCCATCTCTTTCTGTTTTCCATGCAAATGTAACATTTGAGGCCTGAGACTTGGCCTCCACGGCTGGCCATCTACTTGCAAGCCTGTCAGATGCTTGCAGCATGTCCACCGACTCCTTGGAGCAGCATCCTCATCTTTTTTAATCATTCCCTACCTTTCACGTTGGTATAAGCAAGCGGCCAGTTTGGAAGGGAGCAGCACCCCTAGAACCAATCTAGTGCTACAGACTTGGCAGGGACTGCGATCGCCTTTGAAGCTGGGCTTTCTACTACCAATGGCTTGGACCACATAATTAAAGCAGCAGAGAAAGGCCTTAGGCTTTTGATTAGCCGCAAATGTGTCATGTATCCACACAGATTTGCTACCCAGAATTTGTGTAGGACCACAGAAATAAGAGATGGCAGGCACGGTGAGTGTCTCTATCTCATTGCATAGTATGACAGCCCCCAGAGACTTGGCAGGGTCTGGCCTGCACCTCAAATGCTCCACAAAATAAAGCTAATTTACTCATTTTGCACTCATAATTTGTGTTACAGAGCACTTTGAGGGAGGTCCTATTCTAGCTGTCATTGCATTAAAGCCTTGTATGGAGCAATTTTGCTTAGCAGAGAAAAGCTGAGACAGAAACAGTAAGGCAATAAGAGAAAGAGGTGAGCTCTCCAAGTCAGGGCTGCAGGGCAAACAGCATGCTCGAAAACACTACTCGCCTTGCATCTTCTCTTTGCTTGTTTACACTTGTCATGGGGATGAGGACACAGAGGGAAAATGTGGAGTTGTGCTAGAGACATGTGAATTCTCTGCACTTCAATGCAAAGGGTGAGCTTGGGAGCCTTTCTTTAAATCTCTGCCTGATTCTGTAGCTGCCCCATCCCTGGAGGTGTTCAAAGCCAGGCTGAATGGGGCTTAGAGCAACTGGATCCAGTGGGAGGTGTCCCTGCCCATGGCAGGGGGTGGAACTGGATGGGCTGTAAGGTCCCTTCCAACTCAAATCATTCCATGATTCTATGATTTCAGGAAGAATTAAGTACTATATTTACAGAATATGGGACTTGTACAAATATTCGTAACCTTCAGTATATTTAAACTCTGCTGTTGTACAGTGTGAAACATGGATTGTGCTACTCTGTCCTGTGCAATGTAGGATGGTTTAAACGTACAGGCAGAGCTGCTTTTCACTCAAAGGCAGTAGGTGTATGAAGAGAGGCACAGACAAGGAAGTACCTGTTCATGGCTCTTGGGGATTTGTGAACTTTGCAACATGTCTGTAATTAGCAGGGAACCAATGTGAGACTACCACAGGGACAAATTAGAAGGCCCTGCAAAAGCCCCACAAGACAGGGCACCTAAGTCAACAGCAAGAACTGGAGGGGCCATTCATTAGTAAAACGTAGCTGCAATAAGAGAGGGAAATGTTTCCTCCTCTCCTCGAACCAAGTCATCACATGGAGGTTGGGCTGACTGAGCAGCTGAAGAGCACATGGCTTTCAGCAGCACAGTGAAACAATGAAGTGTGGTGCGAAAAGAGTAACTGATATTTCTTTGGAGGCAAGGAGTGCAGAGAGCAGGCAAACAGGTAAACTGGCTTCATTGAAAGGGAAAATCCTAGGGCAAAAGCTCATATACTTAGACAGTTCGGTCACTAGCTGGGCTCTGTTCCTGTTTCTAACCTGATCTGTCAGGTCCTGTTACCTCTCCCTTTTCTTGCCTTGCTCCAAGAAAGGGGCTGCCTCTTCCAACAAGTACACTCAGCTTTTGGCATAATACAGGCCCACCTTAGGACTTGCACTCAATTTTGCAGTGAGCACACAGATTAACTCTTCATTCAGTCTGGGTCACCCTCACGAAGCTTCACAGGTGGCCTAAGTGCACCCAGCCCCCATGCCACTTGGGACTGCCAAAACCTGACATCAAATAGAAATATGCTTTACTTTAGGGCTTATTACCGTTTCAGGAATGTAACCAGCAAATGGTGGTGTGTGCTGAATTTACCTTCTTCTCATTGATGTCCAGCAGCTCCTCTTCCTCACCTACTTCTTCTGGCAAGTCCTTAATTTTATTCAGCAATTCTGCTTTGGGCGCTGAAACACTGTAATAGGCAGGACAGGCGACCAGGGTTACAGAAGCTTCCTTTTCTTCTCTCCTACACCACAGTGAAGAAAAAGCAGTTCAGTCTAAGCCTGGCTTTTTCCCATGCCTAGATCCATGATTTTCCAGCCCTCCCTCTTTGGTACCTTCCCAGCATTATCAGTTTTAAAGGACCTGGCAGATTCCTGCCAACTGAGGGTGCATGTCAGCTACTCTTGGATCTCTCCTTTGCACACAACAGCACAACTACTCTGGTTGACAACTCTGGATGGGATCAGACCCCTGCTGAAGGTAAACCAGCACAGCTTGGCTGGTGACAGCTGGGCTAACCAATCTCATCTGGCATAAGCATTGCAACTCGCTTCTAAATGCTTCTCCAGCTGCCTCCTGGGTGTCTTCATCTTTAAAAGAAACAAACAGGAGGACTTGGGCTGATCTTTGCATCCCCTGTAATCAGTAGGCATCCCCATCCAAAATCTGTCCCCTTGTTATCTTTCTGCCGTCCACTGTTTTGGTCCTGGTTTTTCTCTCCTATCTCTGTTACTGTGCTTTGGACTGAATTGCTTCAGGTTAGAAAGGTTAAAATAGCAAAATCAAACATCATCTCCAGAGATGGTTTATTTCCTGCCCTGCTGCAGAGCTCAGTGTCAGTTTCTACACTGCCCAGAGAGGCGAACTCAAAGGCCACATGTGGAGCTGAGTTTGTCAGACAGGGTGCTCAGAAATGCCTTGCCTCATGCGTGGGCACCAAGGAACTCGCTCTCTGATAGCACCCACCAATACAGACACAGAGAAATCCAGCACAGGCTTGTCCTTAAAAGCCATCAAGCAGTGTGTTCTGCTGCGACATCAGCCCACAACCCCAAGCAAGCAGTGCTTACGTGTCTTCTTCAGCTGCTCTTCTGCTAGCTGTCTTCTGTGTCATCTTCCTTTTCATGTTCTCCTTCAGCAAGCTGGTTCCACTGGGGAAAAGCCCTTCCATTAAGTCCATGGTTGTCTTCATTTTGGAATCTGGATCCAGGATATCAGCCAGAGACTTGTCTTTATGGACAATTTCTTTTGCTAGAGCCTCTGACTTCATATCCTCTGGGCTCTTTTTCTTTGTCTTCACTGGAGGTGCAGTGCTGAGTACCCTGGAGTGCGGGCTGCCATTCTCTGACTCTCCGGCGGTGACTGCTGGCTCTCCATGGTTGCCTTCAGGTTGAGTTATGGGCTGTCGTTCAGCACTCTGAAGCCCTTCAGGAGAAGCAGGTAACTGGTGCTGCTTATCCACAGTGGATGGAGACCAAGTCCTCTTTGACGCAGGTGGCGAGAGGGGCAAATTATTTTCACTGATACTGGTGCTCAACTGTGTTATCTCTCTCTCAGCCAGGGCTTTGGGGAAGCTTTTGAAGCTGCTATGGACAGAAAAATTCTGTGAGATGAAGATAAACTTACCACACAGAACCACTGTGAACACACAATGAAGGCCTCAGACAAGTAAGTTCTTCTCTCTCGGTTATTTTTGTGTCTAACTTCTCATTTCAGCACAGAAAGGCCCACAGTATGAAGCTACTGGCACCAGAAGCACTCCGTCCCCTTCACGTGGACACTGCTGATTTGTTGTTCCAACACAGAAGGAACTGGTGAACAACAAGTCTGTTTGTTTTCTGCTCGCAGGCTGAGGACACTGAGTCTCCCCACCTGGGAGCACCATCCTGAGCAGTTTGAACTCACTTGTTCTTTCCATGTTGGAAAAGCCAGTCACTACTACAGCACCGGTCAGATTCTTCCCAGATGGAAATCAGAGCAGCTCCCTGGGAGTGAGGGAAGCTGTGCCGAGTCAAACCATCTGGGTACCTAGCCCAAACTCCTATCCTTGAGGAAAAAAATCACTATGCAGTGTTCCTGTAACATATTTGTGTTGCTGTTTCTTGGCAGATGGTCACTGTTTCATAACAATGATATTTTGTGCCAGGTCTAAAATATATTCTGGGAAACTAACTATCTGGAAAAACTGCCACGGGTTTTCACAGCCCTCTCTCAAAAGCCAGTAACTGGAAGAAGTCAGTAGCCATTTTATCTCTTCACGCTAGGGTGAGTAAGAAGGTGCTCCACCGAAATCCTAATGGTAACTGCAGGGAGAACCAGACCAGGACAGCTTCTCACTCACCCCTCCCTTCGCCTTGCTTTAGCACCTGCCAGTGCCTCTGCTGATGGCCCGCAAAGCCTTTTCCCCTCTTGCTTTGTGCCCTGCCCATAAGACTTCATTCGACAATGCTTTTGGCAGCCAGCAAAGCCTGGCAGCAGTGAGTCTGTCTGTCCCTCTGCCCTTAGAACATGGGCACTCCTCTGCAGCAGCTGTGGGTGGCTCGCCGCAGGACGCAGAGGTCAGTCACATTTGTCTGGAACCCCACATATCTTACTGTATATGGCCCTACGACGCCCGAGACGCTGTGCTACAGCCCTCCCTTACCTCACTTCAGCCTCCTCTGTGAGCCTGGTGGATTTGTCTCCAGCTGCCCCATTCCCTTCAAGCACAGCCGGTGGGGGAGGAGGTGGGAATTCCTCCGTGCCGTTTGCAGGAGGGCAAGAGCTCAGCTCAGGAAGAGGACAGGACGGCAGTGGGGGTGAAGAGGGACGAGCGATGACACCGTGCTGGGAAGACACGACAAACACCTCGTCATCTTCATCGTCCTGCAGCAATGCTGGGGGCGTGAGCTGCAGGCTTGACTCTGAGATGCGGAGATGGGTTGTCCCCTGGGGAGAAGGAGTCTCTGGGTCAGAAGAAGTGCTGCTCTGTGTTGGCAGGGACTGCCACCTTTGGGAGAACTTTGGCCCAGCCGCTGGAAGAGACGCCACAGTTCTTGGGTAGCTGTTGTCTTTGACAGAATGAGCCCACACCACTTTGGGTGGGAAGGATCTGTGAAGCAGCCCAGCTTTCCTTCTCCACATCATTTCTTCAGTGGGAATCTTAGGGGATCTATCCTGGACAGCATCTGAAGACTGTCCCTGAGTATTACCGTTGCCATCAGAGGGAACAGCATCCCGTTTGGCATGGTGCTGTCTCAAAGCCTGGTCATCGCCTGCGCTCTGGAAATCTGAAGGAGTCTGGCTGGGTGCACTAGAGGAAGACTGGCCAGATGCAGAGGGAATAAGGTTAAGGAACAAGGGCTTAAATCCCTGCTTTTGCTCAGGATAGTGAATCCTCGCCTCTGTTGGGGATGAGACAAGTGCAGAAGTCCTGCTATCTGGCCTGGAAAGTTCTGAGAGCTTGTGGTTGTCCATCAGTGTGGTGGATCCTGTGACAGCCTCGCTGCTATGGTGAAGATGGGGATAATAAGTGGGGAATGCCATTTTTTCGGAGTGTCTTCTTTCTTGCTTGCTGAAAGACCTAAAAACCAAGGGGCAGACCACAATAAGTTAAAATAATTAATCAATAAGCAAGAGAAGCTATTGTGTACTCCTCAATGAGCAAATTATGCAACCTATCAGAGGCCTGAGTAAGTGCCTGCTGACCGAGGTGAGGTGCAGCTGGGCTTTGAAACTGATAATAAAATCCAGTCTGCTAATGCCAAGGACAGAGAGCCAGAGCCATTCCCACTGCCCGTCTCCCATCATTTCTGGTGTGTGCTGGGTCGCACACACATGCATAGAGGTAGCAAACATCCCAGCAATATCTGAATAGAAAAAAATTTCAGAAAACTTCAGTGCCTGCTTCCTTTCCAGCCTTGCTTTGAATTTTGTTTGTTACAGATGGGCCATAGCAACTGCTGTAAGATGGACTGCTTGACATTATCTACTATCAAACTTTATTCTCAAGTGCTGATAATTTTAAGAAATCACTCAGCATCAGGCATTTGCAGGGAGCAATTTACAGCCTGCGTAATGGGACCCTGTGTCTGCAGAGCCAAGAGCTTTTCCCTGTCTTCTCCCATCTTTTCATCCTATCTTTTGGGAAATCCAATCCGGACCAAGAAGGGAAAGCAGCCTTACACCTCCCAGGAGACATGTACTTGCAGAGCATATGGGATGCCTATGCAGCAGAAACATCATAAGACTATTACATTAAACCAAATAATCTTTGTGCAGTGAAGCATGAAAATGAGAAACCTACATTTTGTGCCCCAGTAAACTTGTTTCCAGTCTGGGTGTTCAATCCTGTTACTTGGAAAAGAGATTGGGGGTGAGGAGAAGGAAGCAGCAAGCAGTTCTTGGGAAGAATGATGGAATGCCATCTTTAGAAGAAGCCAGGAGGCAGGATGAACTAAACAGCTGTAGTATTTTTAGGGCAAAAATGGAAAAAGCTATTCCAAATCACAGTAAATGGGTGTGTTTTAAATAATCATAAAAGGAGGTGCCTAAAGGCAGACTGAGTCTCTCAAAAACAACATCTATGTCGTCTTAGGGGCAAAACTGGCCAGGCAGTTGGAAGTCAGACCCAGCCAGAGTAGAAACGTTCCTCTGCTTCCAGCCATCGCTGACTCGAAGCTGTATGGTAAAACCTTTGGAGACAGCGCCAACTCCCACTGTCACAACATAGCGGGCTGGCATTTACTGCAAGTTTGTGAGCAACAGAGCTCCTTTGTGAATAGTTCTTTTAGTCCGTCTTGATGGTTTTTACTGTAATAGGAGTTAGCTGTTTGGGAATTCAGAGCTTAGGGCAAGCAACTATTTATTATTTAAATGTAAATACAACCAGGTCAACTTCAGTTCCAGTTAAGTCCAAAACAACCCCCTGCTAAGTGGGGAGTTACATAAGCCCTAATATTATGAGTTTTATGATTACACTTTTCTATTTTTAAATATATTTCTCTCTCCTCTGTTACTGAACAAAGTACCCTGCCTGCACAAAGGAAAGCAAGCTCCCAATTCAGCAAGATAAATGACATCTTCTGATTTTGGTCATGCAAATGTTTGCTTCCTTTTGGGGAGGAAGCACCCTGGACTGGGGAAAACACAGAGTGGGACAGCAAGGTATTTGTTCCTTTGGGATCCTTCAGTGATGACAGTGCCTGGGTGTGAGTTCTAACAGCAGATCAAAAAACATTTGGGGAGTTAGGTAACTGGAAATTTGCTGCAGAAAAATGCTCCAAGACGACATGAGGAGGACTTGATAGTGAGTTAATGTCTACAGTGAAAAAATCCTGATAGCAACGTACCCTTCCTGGCTCCTGTGCCCATAAAGATGTTTTCTCTAGTTTGCTACAATCCATTAATTTATAACAACACATGACAACTGCTGCTGGTAGCAGGATGGCAAGAGCTGACTCTGCAGTCACAAAGGGGACATTAACATATACCCACCTGGCTCCTGCATCAAAAGGATCTCTCACCATGGGGCCAAACTCACTGCTCTCCCTTCTCAGCAGGTCCTGGAGGGCAAAGACAGTGTTAGCAGCAAGCAAAAGATAACGAACCACTGATTCTTCCCAGTAAAGGGAAAGCACAGCATATGCCATACAGTGACAGGAGGAAACCTCGAGTGTGGCGTTCCACTCCCCAGCACCCTAGTTCTGCTGACAGGACACATCTGCCTGTTCCTGGGTGGATCCTGGAGCAACAGACAAGCTTATTCAGAGAAACAGGTTTTCAAAACCTCTCAGCAAGTCCTTGCCTCTCCTAAAACCATGCTCAAGGGGATCAGAGGGATGTGGGTGTTCAACTCTGTCTGCTTGTTGTGGTAAGCCAGAAGCTCAGACATCACTGATGCTAAACAATGAACAATCTGTGTCCAAGCCCAGTGCCAGAGCAGGACTGAAATTCTGCAGGTGCTGAATGGCACAAAGGCTGAGAATTCCAGCCACAGGCACGGGGGCTGAAAACCATCACAGCACTTGGCATTTGGTTCTTCTGAAAACCAGAGCACAGGACCTCCCTCCTATTCAGGCATTTATGTCACCTAAAACCAGAGAAACTTTGCAGCTGAAATACCTTTGTGAGTCTGACTCTCTGCCCTGGAGCTCCCACCACAGGACGCCAGGCTATTATGGGACACAAAAGCAAATGCTAAGCCTGCTTTTGAAGCGGTCAGAATTTTCTTTCCAGCAGAGAACATTTCAGCGTCCCCCTTCCTCACGCCCTCAGTGATCTGCTTTTTTTGGTCCACGTTGCTACAGGGGCAGGGTAAGGCAGAGCTCGATTTAGGAGTGCAGGAGATATGCGGGCTGAGACAGACTAAAAAAATCATGAGGAAGGCAGGCCGAGAATGTGTTCTGAAGACTGAGAGCTCATAATTCCACCCAGCTATCAATTTCCTTATATCTTTAAACAAATTCCTGCAGTGACACAGCAATGTGATTTATATGCAGCCTAAAAGGATCACTGGACACAGTATACAAGGCCCTAGAAAACACACAGCAAGGCAGAGACGTCTGCTGCTACCCTGGAAAAAAACATTTCCTGCAAAAATTCTGAAAAGGCCAAAAAATGATAAAAAAAATCAAATCATCCTGTTGCTTTGGCTTTGTCCCCCACTTTTATAGTGATGGGTTTGTACTGAAGGCAGACCAGAAACAAACCTAATTAATAGAGTGCTTCAACACACGCTTCCCTTTCAGACACTTATGTACTGTTGTATATGTTCAAAGTCAAAGATATTTTCTTGAACTGGGATTTAAGAACAGGATTTTCACAAGTGCCTTGCTGCCTATGGGAGGAAATCCTCATTCCAGACGTGGATACAGCTAAAATTCTCTGAGAAACAGCAGCAAGGGCCCTCCTCTCTCCTACACTTGAACTAAGACCCCATGAGCAGGTCTGCACTGCTGTTTGTTGTCTTCCTTGAGGCAGCTTCCAGCAGGCAGAGACTCTGGTTTGGCTGCTGAATGCAGGATTAAAAATGGAATAAGATCTTATGAACTACCCTGTATGTCCCCTGCCTGAGAGAGGGGACGTGGTGAACACAAGCTAGGGCTGCTCCTTGTCCATTTAAAAGTATATTCTAGTGATTTTTCTCTTTCTGGGTGCCTAGTTTGTTGCCACTCTGTCCTGGGAAAAAGAGGAAGAGTGGCATCTTGGCCTTCATTCTAACTGTCTCAAGGACTGTCCCCTTCCTAAATGCAAGACTTCATGATAGCCAGAGTGACAAAACTGCACAGATGAAGCAGATTCCTGGCTGGTGTGGAAAAATACTGATGATGGGATGAGAAGGCAGTGGTTTTGGGAATGCATTCCAGTCACTTGATAGTCACAAGCTGCTTTTTAAATTCTCTCTATTTAAAAATGCAGCGTGGGATCTGAGGTCTGCTGAGATCTGAGGTCCTGCTGAGGGAGAACTTTAAGAATGATGCACAAGAGCGGGGGAGGACGGCTCCTTTCCCCACATCTCGGTTTAGCCTGTTTCCAAGATGCTGCTCAGAGCCTTCGTACATTACTTGACTCAGCACCACTTTGTTACACCTGGATAATCTGTTCTGAGCCAGGAGCAGGTGCAAGAGCAGAAGACTCCCGGGATCTCAGCTTCCCCATAAATATACAAGACTGTCCACTCAGAGTATGCAAAGCAAGGAGCCTGTCCACACGTTTTGGTTGCTGCCTCCCTCTCCCCATGATGAATGGAGCCTGGGGTGGAAACGGGGATGGGATGGCAGATCCATCACTGTGCAGCCCTACCAGCTGCAGCTCCCTAAATAGGGCTAAGCAGATTCCAGTGGCCCAAAAGCCACCTGGGCAGGCCTTCTTTAAGAAGTTAGTCTGTTTTGACGATTTACCACCATCAGAGTCAGTGAAATTCCCCAGTTATGACATCAGTGCAATGTTCCCAGTCACCAAGCAGGGGACATGGAAAGAGTGGCCAGGTTCTCCACTAAGTTTTCTCCGCAGTTTCCCTTCAGGGCTGGAGGCAAAACATAACAGTTACTTGGCAGTGCCTCCACTGAGTGTTTCCCAGCACTGTCAGGCGCAGCAGGAGCCAGGGCAATTCCAAGCAGCCTTTAATTTTCTCTACTTTGCAACAGAAAAGTGGGCTGAGGCAGAGCAGCAGCAGTGTATCAGCACCTTAAGGGCAGATCCCACCAGACAAGCAATGGGTTGGTGCTTCTCCAGTGATGCCCATAGGTAAGAATCAGGCGAAACATCAGGAGCAGCAAGAACATACACATGCTACCAGCACTGAAAACCTGGCATCCCTGAAACCCCTGCAATAGCCCCAGCAGTAAGAAAGCTGACCAGAAGCAGTACCCCACTGGCAAGCAGTTAAACCAGTGCCCTGGTAATTCAACAGGGCACTGTTAAATGCTCTCTGTCTCACCATGTATCTAACCTCTCTCTAACCAACAGAGACATTGCGATGACTGAATGTCACCTTGTCTTCTGACATTCCCCCTGTTTCCCTGGTTCAGAGAGCCCTGGTTGCCTGCACATGTGATCCGGTTTCCACATACCTGGTGTTTCTTATCCACCGTGGGAGACGATCTGGAACGTACATGCACAGGGAGTCTCTGATTGTCGTATCTATCGAGCAAGTCCTCCACAGACACCGATTTCCCTGATTTCCTGGCAGAGGAGGGTGTTTCAAAGACCGGCTCATGCTTCCTGTAGCCAGGCTGGCCCTGTATGCCCAGAGGGTCTGTCTGAGTGCCTTTGGTGAGCTCAGTTTTGACTCTGTAATCCCAGCACCTCTCTGTTTTTGGTTGGTTAATGACCAAGCTGTCTTGGCGCCCTTTCTTTTCATCTCCATTCATGTCAAAGCAGCCCATCAGCCCTGCAGGAAGGGTAGCAGATATCCGCCCTGTCCTGCATATCCGCTCTACAGATTCTCTCCGGCGGTAAAGGTTCTGGTCCTGGAGGGAATTCATGCTGGAGGAAGAAGAAAGGCTCTGGCTGTCTGGGCCACCTGTCTGTAGGTAAGAGCTGTGGGAGCGCTCCCTCAGCAGGCCAAGATCTTGCGAGGATGGCCGTCTCCCTGTTTTGCGCTCGACATAGTCGGCGAGGGCGTTCTGCTGGAGTTGCTTGAGCTCTGGCTTGGAGAGGCTGGCTGTGGTAGAAGTTTTGCTGTCCCTTTCGAAGATCTTACGCCGGTCAGCCACCGTAGTCTCTGGGAAGACAAAATGGATGTTTTTCTTCTGGGAAGAGAAAGGTGATGGCTCCCCATCAGAGATGCCCACCTCATTCATCTTTTCTGGCTCCGAGTAAGATCGCTTCTTCTGCTCTGCTGTCAGCCGCCTTCGGCCCCCGATGCGTGAGATGTGCTGTGTCTTGGTGTAGTCCAGGGCAGAGAGGCTGCCTTCTGTTGGTGTGACACTGTGCCTCTCCTTCGGGGTGTGAGGAGATGCTGCTGTGCTCCTCATGCCCACATGGGCTGAGGCAGGCCTCTGCGTTGCCCTCTTGGGTGTGTTCCCGAATGGGGGGCTGATGCGACGGAAAGAAGTGGCCCTCAGCACTCTTGACTGAGCATCTTTAATGCTGTTCCTGTAGGCTCGGTTAAATGACGTGTCCATCTGTGACCCATGGGTATCCTGGATGTTATCCTTCCAGAGGATCTCCTTCTCAGGCTCACCTCCCAGCTGGAATGTGCTTTTACTCCTCAGTAGCTGAGCCGCTCTTATTTGTACCTCATTTTCAGGACACAGGCTGTAGTATTCGCTGGGTCTCATCTGCTTTGCTGAAGCTGTCATTTGTAGCTCTACAGGGTGCCAGTCAGCCTCTTCCAGCTTCCCGTTTCTGACAGAGGGGCTGGAGACCCTGCCTGGTTCACTGGGCATCTGGTCAGGCTCACAGAGCTTGCTCCTCATGTCCTCCAGGCTGTTGAAAGAGCATCTCGTGCTGGAGGGCTGGCTTGTTCTGCTCGGCCCATAGTGCTGGCCAAAGCTGGGAATGGCAGCGCTCTGGGGCCAGTGAGTGCTTTGCTCTCGTTGCTCAAACTTGCTGACCTTCTCTAGCACCAAGCAGCGGGGCTTGCTGGCATCTGGTTTCCCATAGGGGAAGCTTTGCATGCTGCTAGAGCTGAGCCGGCTCCTCCCAAAATCGGAGGTTTTTGGGTGCTGTGGAGAAGTGGGCTCTTCACATTTTGGCTCGGTGGCATGGAATGGAGTTGCGCTCATGACCTCCTCCTCCTGCCTCACAAAGTCCTGTGGGTCCACATCACTCCACTGCTTGTGCCCTGGTCCCCTGTGATCCTTCTCCTCTTTACTGCTGCTATTTGGGGACAGTTTGGTGTTGGAAAAATTCTCACCTGCCTGCATCTCTTTTAGCTCGAAGCTGCTTTGCCTCCTGGAGTTCTCTGGGATGTTCTGCAAGGAGGAGAAGCCGTACTGCTTGGCCTTGCTTTGTCCCCACTGGTGGTGAGCAGCAGCATCTCTCTCATTTAACTGTGTGCTGCCATTTTTCTCCTCCTGGGATTCAGCCGCCCAGTCCTCTTTGGGCTGGTAATGGTTTCTTCTCTCACTAGCATCCCTCGGCTGAGGCTGTGGAGCTTGAAGACTGTGTTTAGAGGACTGAGCGGTACTCGAGGTCTCTTGGTTGCTGCGTGCTGCCCTGTATGGGGGTAACAGCTCCTCCTTTCTTGACGCAGTCAGGCAGGCTTCTGGGCTTGCTGTGCTAGGAGGTTGCTGCTGGAGAAGTTTTGCCGCAGCATCCTGCTTTCTCTCAGCTCCCGAGGGCCGGTAGAAGATGGTTGATCTGTTTGTAGTGCTTTGGTTTCCATTCTCATCAAAGCCCAGGGTGCTGCCGGCTACAGCCTTGTTGTAAAAGGATGGAAGGGGTGGAGAGTAACCGCTTTCTTTGGCCAGAGCTGGATAAAGTGTCCCATTATTACTTGCAGAAGGCTGGGGCACCTGGGCATAGTGCGGCTCTGGAGATGGGACTGGATAGACACCAGTAGGCAGCAGGGGCTGCCCCGGCTGGGCTGACTGGGAATAGCTCTGCTTGGGCTTCGTCGTGGGGCTGCTCTCGGGGCTCTTCTCCACCACGGTGTGCAGTTGCCCTTCTCCAAAGGGGGTTTTCAGCAGCGGGCCCTGGGACAGGGTGCTGACAAACGCAGGCCAGGCCCCTTTCGGCTGGCTCCGACTAAGCTTGTTCAGATCGAGCCCAGCACATGAACTAGGCCTCTCGTGATGCCTGATGGCTGCATAGCTGTCGCTGCGAGCGGGTGGCAAGGGAGGTCCCTTGGGGGGCTGGCTCTTGCTGTCCAGGGAACCGTGGCCTAGCTGTGCCCAGGAGAGAGTTGTGCTGTGCCGGCTGAAGCCGTGGAGCCTTCCGTGGCCGTGACTGTCCAGTGAGGCCCGGGCCTCGCAGCTTGGAAGCAAGGCAGAGGACTTCACCTCGTACTCCTTAGAGATCCCTCTCTGGGCATCGTAGACTGTCTTGACGTATCTGATGTCAGCTTGCCTCATCCCTTCCTGCAGGCCGCCTCGGGAGTGCATGCTGTCTGTGGAGCAGGAGTGCTCCTTGCTGAACGGAGGAGTGGGATACTCAGGGATGCTCGAGTTGGTGGAGAAGGAGCTGTAGGCAGAGTCTCTCTTGCTGTGGAGGTGGGAAAGCTGGTCAATGCTGTTGGTGGATTTGGCCGGGGTGAGGTGACAAGGGTGGTAGCCAGGGGATGAGTGGTCCAAACTCTCCATGCTGCCCCGGGAACTGTACTGGTCAGGACTTCTCCTCAGATAGCCATGCTCATAGCCAGAGAGATCGCTGGTTGAGGAGCTGGGGAAGAGCGAGAGAGGAGTAAAACCCACTGTCAGCAGAGCAGACGCACAACAACTTATAAGTGAGCTCAGAAGCAAGATGTTTAGTTTCCAGGAGCGCAGACGAAACCCCATATTTGGGCCTTACTCCATTCTCTGTTTGCAGTCATCCCAGTGCACAGAGGAACTGCTTGACATTGCAACACATGGCTCTTATTTACCACAGAAGGGTGGGAGGGAAGTGCAGACAGAAAGACAGCGCATCTCTGGAGCCAGGGAGGATCAACCCCACCCATCAAACCTATCCAAGGCACTTGGAAAGCTGAATGAGTGCCGACGCCACTGAGGAGGAGGAGAGGAGTATGAAGGATGTTCTGGGGGGAATCTAATCTCTTTCTTTTTTTCCTATTTCATTTCTTTTTATGGAGATGAAGGCTATGGTCTGGCAGGCTTCCTGGAAATTCAGCTGTCCCAAGGACAGTTTGTTTGCTGCGCGAAAACTAAACTGACAAGACAGAGAGGAGATGCATGTGTTTGTGAGTGAAGGCAAGTGGGGGTGCAACAACAGAAACAGCCTGAGAACACCCCGGGAAGCCTTCATGGCCACCTGCACATGCAACTAAGAGGGTGCAGGGACACCTTGGCACCTGCTCCGAGATCCATGGAGCCAAAGGAGGACTCCTGGCTGCCAGAGATGTGTCCCAAAAGAAGGATATCTTTCTACCAGTGGGAAGGGAGATCCTTGTGTCCACCACAGTTCTTTTGTTCTTCACTGGGGATATCACAGATTTACATGGAGTTTCTCCTGGATAATCCCTCCTCCCAGATTCAAGCCAATACATTGAGGACTGGGGAGCAGAGCCTGAGGATTTCACTGCTCTTCGCTCTGTTCCCTCCCCTCCCTTAGATATCGCTTCCCTTAGTTCCCTCTGCAGCCATGTGCACTGTCCTGGCAGAGCCACAGGAAGCAGTAGAAATGGAAAGACTGCTGTCCTACATGAAGGGTGGCAGGGCAAGCCTTGGACCTGGGAGCAGGAATGGAGAAGAGCCTGGGTTTGCCAGAGTGCAAGCTGCAGCTCCAGCTGGCACAGAAAAAGGCAAGCTCTATTTCTGTATGCTTTGCTTTGAAGGGATAACAAACCTAAAGCTGCTCTGTGCAGAGGGTGAGCTAGGGATGCACAGGAGCCCAGGAAATTGAGGAGGCAGGAGGTGTGTTTAGGAACCCCCTCCCTACCAAGCTTTAAGCTTGCTCCAGATCACAGCCCAGCTGCAGCCACTTCCACCCCACTAGATTAAGACTCACAAGCCCACAGGACTGAGAGGGAGGAGAAGACTGCTAAGGATGAGGAAAGGCAGAAGGAAGCCTGCCTGCAAGGGGAAAAGGAGCTGCTCTGCAGAGAGATGCAGAGGAACACAGGCAGGAAGAGATATAGCTGATCTCAGGATAAAGCTGCTTTGCTCATTTAAATGCACCACTCTTCCAGTTTAAAACCCTATCTCCCTGGCAATGCCCAGCAGAGCCCTGGCCAGCTGGCCACTAGATGCTCCCCGAGCTCCTCTTCCAGCACCTCGGAGACAGAGCCGTGCTGCCAAAGGCTCTGCCAGGAGCTGTGGCTGGGAAGCAAAGCCCCTCGGTGGGAAGTTAATGTCCTGCAGCCTGATCTGTCCTGCAGGTCAGAAATGAACATAAAATTTTTCCAGCAACCCTCTCCTCACTTTATTTAATGCTCTGTTTTCTTTTCCCTCCCCTCTCCCAAGCCTCAGTCTTGCCTGTAGAAAAGATGTTGTTTAAGTCCCAGTGGCTACAGGGAGAGTTCCCTGCTCCTGAAACTCTTCTACCTTGCCAGGGAAAATCCTCCAAGGGCAGGATTTAAAGCTGACCCAAATCCAGCTACCCACCAAGTATCACCAGGGCTGCTTGTGGTAGCTGAGGGTCTTGTCTTCCTCAGGCCGCTCTTCTCCCCATACTCGCCACACTGCACAGCCTCACAGAAACAGCCCCAGCTTGCTGGGAGCACATCGCTGCTTCCAGTTCGCCTCAGCCTCGGTCAAAACCAGAGGCGCCTCACATCACCTTCTTCTAACAGCACTCACGTCACTAGTTTAGTCTTCTGGGGACTGATAAACCACTACACTCACTTAGAGAAACAGCCATGCATGTACAGTTAGGATAGAGCTGACCCCTGCAGAAAGCGACTGCCTAACCCAGGAAATCCCTCGCTGAACTTCTCACCCTGGGAACATCGTCGCTGATGAACTACTGTCAGCTGCTCTGGAGAGAGGCTCCCTTCTGCTGACAGACACGGTTGCCCTGCTACGTACACTCTTTCTTCCTTCTTCTTGACAGGTTCATTTTGACTTTGGATTTGTTTTCCTTTCCTGGGGAAAGAACCATCCCATGTTTCTGCATGGGGCCAGCTCACAGGATGCAGAGCAGGACTCCAGCAGGAGAAAGCTGCCTTAACGTCCTGAAAGCGGGCTCCAGTCTGGGTAGGAAGGGAGATTTTTCAAGCAATTGATTTCCTAGTTGCTAATCACCTCACAGAGCACTTAAAGGAAGAAAACATGGCCACTTTATCTGGATAACCAAGCAGGAATTTAAGCTTTCCTGACTATAATCCCAGTCTTGGTTGTTTGTGAACCTGTCCAGCTGCATGGAGGTGACTGGTAGCATTTTCCCATCACATGTTTGTTTCCTTCTTTCACTCCTGTGCTCTAGATTTAGGCCCTGATCTGTGGCCAGTACCACCAAAACACATCCTTGGGCATAAGACTGAGCCTTCTTGAAGCCAGCATGACATTGGAAACAAGCAGGACATAGGACTAGGGGACTAGTTTAGAGGCACACCTGATTTCTACACCCATGAAAACAGGGAGAACATCACCAAATTAAAAATACATGCTGCTTTACATTTCTGCCTGCTCAGCACAGAACCCCAGCTGTGTAGCACTTACCTGGAGTGGTAGGATTGATGCCAAGGGGTGCCAAGCATGCCCTGAGATATTTGCATCATGCTGGGATCGGGTTGGTTCTCTGCAAGTTTGGTTGAATGCCAGGAGTGCGGACGGCCTGGAGTTTCACTCCGCCTAGGTAAAAGCAGAAGGATTTTGCACATCAGCAACAAGCCAGTTCTTACAAAGAAAATGAGTGTGAAGTAATGCCAACATTTAAAAATGGTCGTGTTTCACTGTTTCATTCCCATCTCTTCCACATGACTCAAGCAGTAATCACGTGCTATTCTAACATTCACACAACATGCTGCCCCTTGTATTGACGAGGCAACAGGCACGGGCAGTGGGTTATCAGCGAATGCAGGGTTCTTGCCCTCTATCCCTCAGTCAGCAGCCTTATCCCTTGGGTATGAGCCTGGGGGCCCATTTACCAGGACTGGTTTGCAGACGGTTTGCATGTGGGCTCCCCAGTGATGCTCCAAGCAGGGCAGCTGCATGTGATGCAAGCCTGAGTGTGTCCCCGGGCACAGCTCGGCATGGCTGCCCTTTGCTTGCTGCAGCCACCAACATCGAGGAAGTCCTCAGCTCTTTGGAGAAAAAAACCACTGACAGTCTTATTGGAAGAACATAATGGAAAGTCCAACCAGGGAATTAGTGAACAAGCACCCTGAACACACCACATAGACTCTCCTTCCCCCAGCCTTCGGGCTTGTCCTTAATCCTTCCTTTGCTTTCTATGGGGGATCTAACTCTTCCTGTGTGAGTGGGTGTGTAGTGCTGAGTCCCAAATGTGACAGCCTGCAGGACAGCCTCGACTACCTATAAAGCATAAATGCAAAAAGAGGATGTGATGCATCCCTAAAGCCTTTATCTCACTGCAAATTTCACCACACAGCATGTCCTGAATAAGTCAATAAATAGATTAAAATACCCTCTGCAGATGTAAGGCAGACTCTGAAAGAGGACTCTCCTAGCACTGCCTATGACTATGAAATGAAATGACACAGGAAAACGCACAAAGTGAAAAACAATTGTTAGGGTCCGATCTTTGGATTAAAAGAGGGGAAACTGAGATGAGATCTTTGGAAGAAATGTTTTCCTGTGAGGGTGGGGAAGCTCTGGCCCAGGCTGCCCAGAGAAGCTGTGGCTGCCCCATCCCTGGAGGTGTTCAAGGCTAGGCTGGATGGGGTTTGGAGCCCCTGATCCAGTGGGAAGTGGGTTGGAACTGGATGGGCTTTGAGGTCTCTTCTGATTCAAACCATTGCATGATTCTCTGTCCCTTTCCTGTCGCAAGTTAATGTTGGCACCAGCTGACGTTCTATGACATGGAAAAGTATTGGCAGAAAGTAAGAGGTAAAACTGTTTCATCAGTAGATTTTCTATACTGATTTCAGAAGCATTCATCGTCAGCTAAGAAGAAAGAAAAAGAGACATTCCTTTCCTTTTAACAGCTATTGTGACAGGATTATTGTAAGGAAAGCTGAATGGGAGGTTTACAGCTTGTGAGCTGAACTCAGCACCGTTTTCCCATCACATATATAGGTGTGTTTAGAACAGAGCTCTGTTGTCAAGCTCCTTGCCCAAGAAACAAGGCGGCTGAACACTGCCGGGTTGGACATTGTCAAAACTGCATTCTTGCCTTTTCCATTGCAGAGACGTAAAGACTCTCTTTGTAATCCCAAGTAGTATGAGCACCAGTGTTATTTTTTTGCTTGGGAAAACACACGGAGTGATCGCAAGTGTGTTATCCCTTGATTCAATCAGCAAAAAGCCATGCAGGAGCTGTGCAGCCGATCTTCCCAGCCACAGGTATTTTAAGCCCTTTTGGTTAATATCCTTGTAATAATACAACACGTGAAGAGCAAAGCTGTAAATTGAAGACAGAAGACATGCTGTACCAGCTCAGCACGGGATAACCTCGCATTGTTTCCACACCCACCTGATCCTGGAAACGTGGATTAAGCGTAACTGAATCTTAGCCCAGCTTAAGCCAAGGGAGGAAGTGCTGCAGTACACATGATCTCCGGCTCATGTTGCAGGCTCCTGCAGGTGACGTCTGAGGAGGCAGCAGCACGGAAGCACAGAGGGTCTTTGCACACACGCGTGCTCCAGCAGGCAGAGAACAGAGGCCCCAATCCAGTTCCCACTGAATCAGCAGAAAGACTCTCTTTGGGATGGAGCTTGGAGGTTGTAAAAGACAGGCACAGCCAATGTCTGTGTGCGGGCATTCAGGGAGCGCCAAGAAGTTCCTAGCTTCAGTCTTCTGCAACACCTGAAAATAGCACCTTGCTTCACTCCTCTTCCTTTAGCTTACTTTATAATTATTATTGCCTCATTAGGGAGCAGGACTGGAGCTGGAGCGCAATGCAACAGTGGGACCCGCAGAGGCTGCAGGAGAACATCTTTCATGACAGATGGGGGGAGCTGAACTTGGTCCAGCTGCCAAGTTTGCAACTGCTTCTGGTTACACGTGCTTTGCTGCAGAGCACAATGTTCGGGAAGCAATAAAAAACAGTGCAGGATTCAACGCTTTTTGGCAAGCAGGGCAGAACTGGTTTTGCACAGCCCACAATGTCAGATCCTGATTCATTCTAAACAAATTTGATGAGTGATAAAACATGCTAATTCCTGACTTGAGTGAAGACAAATAAATCATGACATCTTTATGGAATAAACTTGGTGTAGCTGAGTTGCCTCGAACAAAACCTGGAACAACAGCCAACGCTTTGTCCCAGGAGGCTGTGGGATTTAAAAATTAGCTGCAATAATAATAATAATAACAACAACAATAAAAGGATCTCCTCTCCTTATCCTTTGTACCAGTTCCTCAAGGGCTGTACCTGTACACTGCTTGTGAAAGCGCCTGGACAATCTCAATACTAACAAAATCTCCACTTCAGGTAATGAAGAAAGTGATCCTTCTGTTGTAAATGCCAAGGCTGGAAATGAGACTCCAGTTACTTGTGGACACCTCCAGTGATCAGATAACTTGGGCACCCAGGTCAGACTGGCATCACGACAAATGCCTCAGAGTGAAGATACTCAGAGAAGTTAGTGGACCTTGACGTGATGCTGGCATCTAAATCAGCTCCACAGCAGCTGTAACACTGATTACACCCCAGATACTCCCAAATTAACACCATAAACTGGAAAATTAAAGGGAAAAGAACAGTCTTGAATTTTATCCAGCTGATGGTGCTCCTTTTTGCTATATTGGTCACAGCATTTTGAGACAGAAACATGACCAGCACACTAGCTGCCTCCTCTAATGCAGTCTGGCAAAGGTTTGACACGGTCTGGGCTGAGAGGACCATGCTGACGTTTCTGAGGCCCTTCACCATTAATAGCTTTGTAGGAAGAGCCTAGCGGGCTCTATGTAATCTCTGTAGATTATTTTTACACTTTGCAGAACACTAGTGGAACTTTATAAAGATACCTCCAGCACTAACTCTACAAATGAAGCAGCACCTGAAGTGCAGCCAGCTGAAGCTTTCTTCACTGGATAACTGATCTTTTCCCCAAGGTTACAAACTAAACCCATCCAGATCAGTGTATTCAGTCTCATTTCTGTTCTCATTCTCTTCTTTCTTGATGCTGAAGCACATGCACAACCTGAGCGCTTTGCATTTCCAATATACTCCAGTCCAGCGTCCTCCAAGGGTGCACAGATGCTTCTGGGTAAAAACATCATCTTTAATCAAAGCGAACAGCCTGGCTTCTTCAGATCACCACTTTCATTTAACGTACATTTGCCTAGAGAAGTTTCCCTTTTCCTAACCCTCCAAGTGGAACAGTTTTGGAAGAAAAGAACAAGATGCCGAAATAACGCCTGCAGACTCCTCTGCTCCAGGTTACCAGCAGCATAGTTTGGCTGAGGTCAAGGAGCATGGCAATCCAGCAATCCCGACCACCACTGCCCTGACAACTGCAGGTGGATCCTTATGCCCAGTTTACAGGACCTTGAAATGAGAAGCAGTTCCCTCTCCTCACATGCCACATCCCAGTCATTCACAGTGCAGGATCCTGGGGCACATCATGGGAGGGATTTGCTGTGTAGGTCAGACATAGGTGAGAGTATCAAAGCAAGCTGCTGAAGTGAAATCCTTCTCTTCTAGCAAGGAAGCACCTTCCTTAAAGAAGCACAGACTGCAGATCGCAGCAGAATGTAACTCAGCCTTTGAGAAAGCTACTGAGTGAAAGCCAGGGAGGGCATGCTGTGGCTGATGAATTAGCAACTCAGTCTCACCAATGCCTCAGTAAAGTGATTGATTTCTGCTGCAATGCACTCAGAGCTTAGAGGGAGCCAAATCTTCATCAGGCTCATGTCTGGCCAACACATCATGCAAGACAGCTCAATAGCAACCATTTGTGAATACTTCTACCACTGACCTTATGCTCATTGCTTCTCTGTCCAGCAAGCTTCAAAATCCTCCTTAGCAGAGATGGGGAACACTGAAGATAAAGGCAGCAGAACCTTTCAAGAAATGCATCTCTTCCCAAGGAGCAGAAGCCATCTTCTTATCCAGGCAGGAGCAGTAATCAGCAGGACATGTTTTCCATGACCTGCAGGGGTGACTTTGACCAATGCTGGTGCTAATGTGCCCAAGAAAGATGGGAAGAAATAGAGAAGAGACCTAAGGCCAAGAAGGTCATTCTGTGCCATCACAGACAAATGTGATCCCTGTGGATGTCCTTCCCCCCAGCAGTCGTGTGGCCCAGGTGGTTGTGTGGGAGGTTGCCAGAACTGGAAGAAAGAGTCACAGCCTGGCCTGGCCTCTTTCTCTGGGGAGGCAGAAATGGACAAGGTCCCTGCAGTGGAGAAGAGAAGATAGATTTGGATGTAGGTGCAAAGCTTGTGCCTCTTGGATCCAGTCCCAGGCACCGAGTCACAAGAGGAAAAGCCAAGAAGGCAGCTGTCCATCCTTACCACGTCATTGCCGCAGAAGGTGAGATTTCAAGCTAAGGGTATTCCTAAACTAAGAAAAAGTGTGTGGCAAAGGTAGCGTGTCCTGAGCTGTAAACGTGCTGAAGGCTCCTTCTGTATGAAGAGACTCTGATTATGATGATTTGCAAGTACCCTCCCAGGGCAACTCTGTACATGCACGAACACAAAGTATGAAGAACAAGCTGAATGATCACTGCTGTGGATCTGTCTCCAAGATGGCCACATCTACAAGGAGCGCTGGCATAGCAAGGATACGTTCTGCAGACATCCTCACGCGCTGCTGCAGTCCCTGTGCCCAGCTATTAAGCAGGAGATGAGGGAAAAACTAAAGCACTTGGAAGCCTATTAGGATTTCCACAGAGTGAGGCCACAATCTCCTCAAAGCAATGTCGCTCTTAATTAAGGTTCAGTCATGGTTCTAAAAATAAGCATAACAGACAAGGCCAATTAGAGAGAAGTCAGACCATAACGGGTCAGCTTGATGTGTCTTTCACTGAATCTGTCTGTTTAGGCTCATGGAGCCCTTCTGGTAAATTCTGGGGTAGGAGGGATCTGGAGTGAGCTCTGTCCCCTCTCAATGCTGCCTAAAAAGAAGGAGAACTTACTGGAAAGACTGGAAGTGCAGGAAAGCATCCCTTCAGGGTATCTCACAGATTCCAACAGTCTCAGTCTTAAACAACAAAAACAACAAAAAGCCTTGAGAAAAACACCCCAGCCAAGTTCAAGGCTCTACTCCAGGCCAGCCGACCCCATTTCCCTCCCAGGCCCCTTTCTGAGTGGCACAGGCAGATGTCGTGCCTGTGTGTGGTTTCCAGTTGATGTGTCAGACATTGTTTGCTTTTCCCCTTTGACGAGCATCACTCAGTATGGCTGGGTTGCATCAGGCCAGGCCCTGAGTGCCACGTCAGAACTGTGAGACTGAGCTCCCTAAAGTCTCTCTGGGGTGAGGAAGCAAAGAATCTGAGGCTTCTGCTCAGATCTTCTATTGTTACTATTGCCAGCTCTTCAGGAAAAGCTCCCCACCACTCTGCTGGAAAGAAATGCCTGATGTGGAAGCAGAGATGACATCCACAAGTGTGGATGTACATACAGATTTCTTCTGTTGTTCTTTGCAGCTCCACATGCAGGAAACATCCCCCCTTCCTCTTCTTGTCTCCCTGGCACCAAAAGCAGGCAGAGAAAAATTCTGCAGGAAGGTTATTTTGTGGATGGGAATGATCAAGGGTACAGCGATGTTCGTCCTGCTGCCTCTGGGAAGGAACACGGTGTGAGCAGCTGGAAGTATCATGTGCTGCAGCAAAACTTGTCAGAGTTCGCAAGAGATCGAAGATGGCTTTTCCAAGAGAAACTCTCTCCACGCAGGCTGCAGCAGAAGTGCCAGGATCACTCAGAGGTGAGGGCAGCTGTGAGCAGTGGTCTCTCCTTAGCTGAACTCAGGAACAATCAGACACTGTAATTAATGATTACTGGCCTTGCACATCACACCTCTGTGTTATCACATTTCTTTGGTAACCCATGGACTGTCTTATCCAAGATGGGGATTTATCCAATATCCAGGAAAAGAAAGGTCTCAAGAGGTGAAGCAACTTACACCCTAATGCAGAGCACGCTCCCTGCCTCAATTTCCCTTTGCGCAAGTGCACATCTGACAGGCAGTATTTAGATTGAGGACAAAAGAAAGGGTCTCACTGACATTCCCTGATGCTAAGCAGACAGCAGACCTGAACAGGAACAGCAGGAATGTGGTTATCAGTGTGAGAGGGGATGTGCACAGGCTTCACTATTGCTGATTACCAGATTCAAGGACTTTGTCCTACTGGGATCTTCTGACAGCTTTCTTTTTTAAAGAAAGCATTACCAAGCAATGCAGTAAGTATGATTTAACCTGCGAAATAAAGAGTATTTCAGATCTCTATTTGGAGAAAGTACTTGCTGCCAGGATAGCCCATCTGTGCCATTCAAGAGAACTGCGGCATAGGGACATGGAAGCCAACCCACCCTCCTGCCTGGAGCATTTCTGGATTCAAGTGAGGTGCTGGATTAGAACCCCTCTGCAACTTTCCTCTTCTTGCTACAATTTTACTCTGTTTCCTTTGCTAGAAAAAAGAGGATGAAAGAACAGACATGGGAAAGATACAGCTGACAAACTTACTGTCTTTGAGAAGGACCGAATTATTTCCCTTCTTCTCCAGGCAATCACACCATCTCTCAGAGCACAGGCAGGAAATCTCAGCAGCCAGCCCCAACAGTGGCTTTCCCTGCCCGCAGCTTTGCAGAAGCCACAGCGCTGCACTGATTTATCCAAATGGTTCAACGGGCCTAATTCAAATAACTTTTCCTCATTCTCCTCCATCCAGTAAATTAGTTTAAAAGACAGAAAAACAAGCATAGCTTAGATTCTTTTGCACACTGATATCAAACACACAGCAACTTGCAACAGCAGAGACTTTGAAACAATAGAAGGAATGTGTTTTTCCTGGTCTCATTCAGTGCTTAGGTGGAACTTGGTGGCTGGCAGCAGGAACACTGCCCTGTGAGCCTGATTATCCAAACGCAACATGGACAATGAGTCACGGCAGGTAACCAAGGGGATTTGCAGGGCAAGCAGTACAGACAGTAGCTGGGTTTTCCTCCAAGTTGTAGGCAACTCTAATACAAATCACAAGCAATGCTAATAAACTCAATCCAAAGTGCTAATGTAGAAATGATAAATGGGGAGAGAAGTGCCTCTAGCTATATGTGCTGAATGTATATATGTATTTTACGTACACATTGTGGGGGGGGATCTGTTCACAAACGGACTGCTTGCCAACGTACCACAAGGCAAAAAAAAAGTCAAGGGGGACCAAGGGGAGTTCAGACTTCTAACATGTCAGGTGAAATTGTGATTCAATCCTAGCTGGGAGTTCATCATACTGTCCCAGCAGGGAGCAGTTGGGATAGCTGTCTGTTCTTGAGTGCATCACGGGGACTCACACCAGTGGAGTAGGAGGAATAGCAAACCTGCAGTGATCTAACACAATTCCACTCACAGAACAACTAATGAACCTGTCCTCTCCCTCAGGAAAACTTGTAATCACTTTGGTAATGACCATTTTTTTTTGGCGAAAGACACCCTCGCATCTGAATTTCTAGGCCTAATTCTTCTCTCCTCCTCATCTCAGATCACCCTTTACCGCTGGGCAGAGCTGTGGCTGCATCAGCTGTCAGTGCTGCCCTGGTCATGTTTGTTTTGCAGGGTGGAGGAATCGAGGCAAACTTGTGAGCAGTCATTGAGTGCACGCTCAGGAGGGTGAACCTTACGCAGCTCAGTGCTGTGCTGCTCCTTTCTGTAGATGCTCAACCGCAGCACCTGAGAAACTGGTCCTGCACTCTGGAATTCCCCTTGGACCACAGGCACTCATTCATCACCCTGAATTTCAGAAAGAATCGGGGCTGCTGACAGCCCACTGCCTTCATCGCCCAGGACGAGTCTGTGGAGAGTAAACAAGCCAGGAAACTGTATCTGGTACTACCACAAAAGCAAAGGCCGCCAAGTCTGAAATACCCTCCTACACTCAAAATCTTATACATTAAAGCAACTTCCTGTTTGGAACCAAAGCTTCAGACAAGTCAAACTGCAGACACAGTCTTCAATATAGGCAAAACATTGGCACTGCATCCAAAGACAAATTCATCCAAGGAAAATGCTAACCTTCGGAGGTTCTGCTGCAACACTGACCAGCAAGCACGATTTCCAGAAGGCATATGCTGAAGGACTCGGTGCTATAGGAAGGTAGTGGGCAAATGGGGGCTTTATTCCCACATTGGGTCACGTACCTCAGTAGCTGCAGGGTCCCACACCCTAGCCAGAGATAAATCTCTCTCTCATACCTCTCCCAGGCTTTACGCTGAAAGAGGGGAGATTGTGATGAGATCTGAGGGAGAAAATTTTTCCTGTGAGGGTGGCCAGGGAGGCCCTGGCCCAGGTTGCTCAGAGAAGCTGTGGCTGCCCCATCCCTGGAGGGGTTCAAGGCCAAGCTGGATGGGGCTTGGAGCCCCTGATCCAGTGGGAGGTGTCCCTGCCCATGGCAGGGGTGGGACTGGATGGGCTTTGAAGTCTCTTCTGACCCAAACCATTCTGTGATTCTCTGACTCTATGAAAAACAGCTTAAAGAGAGATTTCAACCTCTAAAATCTGCTCCACCTGAGAGAGAGATAATTTATGGTGCAAATCCTTGGAAAGCAATACAAATCCACTGAGGTTACTCACATGATTGCTGCCAGTAGAGCTAGGCCCTTTTTCCTTCCTTCACAGCTGCCCAGGCTGAGCAGGGTCAGCATCTGTAACTGCTTCCAGTGGAAGCAGCACCGCTGAGGTCAGCGAGCTTGTGCCAGATATGCATCCTTGCTGATAAGATCAGAACGTGACTTCAGCATCATTTAAAATCATTTAATCATTTAAAAATGCAGATAGGCACTCAGCAGGATTGCCGTGAATGCCAAACTCCCACTAAAACTCTCAAACTTGGAAGAAGCTGGGTGTTTCTGGAAAGCCAGGAACCCAATGCTGGTGAGCCATGGCAGGCTGACATCACTGCTGTGGAGGTATTTTGGTTTGGCACCTCTGACAACCTCTACCACCACTGACAAAGCATTTGAGGAGAAATGGCACTTCTTCCAGGACTCCTCCTCAGCGAGTCACCCTCAGGCGTACTGGCAGCCAAAGCAGTAACTATTTTACACCCGGGCCTGTGTAAGTGGTACTGACATCCAGCAGCATTGATGCTACATTCAAATTCCAAATGGTGAATTCATTTCCCTGACCCTGTGCTGAGGGCAAGGAAGCCCTGGGAAGAGGTGGGCGTGATGTTAAGGAACTGTCCTGGACCTCCTTCACCATGTGATGCCTCAGACACTGGGGATTCATGCTGCTCCAATCCAGCACTACTGCTACCCTCGCTCCCACAAAAGCGAAGTGGAGTTTGCCATCCTCTCTCCAAGAAGAGCAGCCACAAAGCACACACAGCAGACAGAGATACAGACACGTGCATGATCACCTGCTCTTCAGCCGCAATTTAATTCCTCCCGACCACGAGGTTTTGCTGGGCTGAAAGTCAGTCGTCAAGCAGTCCGGGTTGAGCGGGCTGGCAGACAGGTCTGTGCATCCCTTCACTGCATGGGTGTCCCTGCCAGTAGAAACCACAGCCATGTAAACATCAACATGCAAAAAACTTAGCCCTTGTATCCTAAATTTAACAAGGATTTTAAGAAAGAAGGCAATGCACAGGCTTGGGAGCAAGGCAGGGGCATTGGTTTTTAAACAGCACAAAGAAAACATCCCAGAAATCCACGCATACCCCTTTGCTTCTCAATGTTGCTGCCCAGGCAGGTGACAGGAGTAACATTTTGCTCTCCTTTATACCTAGGTAGCACTCAGCCCCTGTGAGCGCCCCTCACAACTGTTCCAGAGGACCTGCACAACATTGCAGCACTGCTTCTTGGCAGACGGGAGAGGGATCAGCTGCAGCATCCCTGGCGCAAAACTCATTATCCTACATCTGCATTTTGGGACTCTAGATCCCTGAGTGTGGAGTTCAGGGGCTGCACATTGGGATTTGCCCCTTCCACCTTCCGAGAGCTCAGGGAATGCTCTGAACACACAGGAGAAAAGCTAATAGAAATGTCCACATGAGAGCAAGAAAAAGAAGCCTGTCACCCTCTCTACTGATATTTCCACAAAGTTAGCAAAGGAATATTTACCCTCCTTCCTCATAGGCATGCACCACACAAACACTGTGCAACTATCACGTCAGCTCCTTCCTTCCCGCAGGCACAGGAGAGCCTGCAACAATCCAGCATTCCCACTTGCTCCATTTTTTTGCACAGAAACACAGAGGAGATGCTTGCTCAAGGAACCCCCACGCTGCAGAAAAGGGTGTCTGAAAGGCCCCCTCCTCGCCGAGGTGCACTGTAATTGCCTCTTGTTCCGTGCTTAGCGAGTTGCAGGCTAAGCGCACATGCCGGCATCTGGGGCTTTGGATAGCTGAGATGGCTTGGATGCCATTCCGCTGAGAGGCCAGCCGTCTTTGTGTCCAGCTCAGTCCTCCCCCATGCTCCCTCTCCAAGCCCCCACGTGCCAGCCAGGAATGTTAAGCCTCACATTGCGGATGAGATATAGTGGGGAAGCCAGCGGCACTTTCACCTCAGTTAGGGAAAGCAACTGCTTCGGAATGGCCTTTTTGCTCACCCTGCTTATCTTCACCCAAATTTTACCCCATATCCTGCCTTAGCTGACTTTTTCTTTACATGCGCCACATCCTATCCTGCTTTGTCTCTGCCATCTCTCTCCACCGAGATGATGCTGAGACTCTCATAAAGCTGGAAAGATCCCTCTCCCTGCTCCTTTACCAGCCTTGCTCTCTTACGCCAGGACCACAGCCTCCTTTAGTGCCATCCTGGGAAGTGCCAGCACCATGAGCTGCTTCAATGATCTTCTCTTCCTGAGTTTACCATGAAAACTTATTAATTTTTAGAGGTCATTTCACTGCCACGTAGAGAAAGGACAGGTGGCCTGCTGCAAATGAGGGTTTAAAAGATTTCACATGAACAATTTATATACACAAACATATAATTTTGAAAGCAAAACATATTTGCAGCTGTAGTGTTTTGAGGAGCAAGTCCTCTGTTCAGGGTTTTGTATGGCAGATGGGAGCAGTGATCCCAGCCACACTGAACTGCACTTCTGCCCCACAATGTTGCCCCTGAGAGATTCCTGTGACAAGGGACCCCACGAAGCCCCTGGGAGCATTTAAGCACAGCTCAAATCCGTGGTGAGGCTGCTGAGGATTGTGTCGAAGCCTAATGAGGCGTCTCGCTGACAGCATGGTGGCAGGATCCCATTAGAGGGGAAAGGATCCCAGCAGAGGCACTTATCTTAACTCCAGGGTAAATCCTCACCACCCCTTCCTCCTCCCCAGTTAGCTAACGGGGCCACAAAGAGAGGAATCAGTTTAGCTGCAGATGCTTTGCAGGCAGTCTGACATTGGGGTGATGCTACCTTAGTTCAAAGGGGAGAAGGTGCACTGGCTGTGGTTGTACCTCACTGATTCAGAGTGATTTCCCGAGGTAGAGCTGCTGGGCCCCTCCTGGGCACTGGCCCAGAAGTCTTATCTGCAGAAGCACCGATGCCTATGGCTCCAGCTGCTTTTGAGGGGCAAGGCAGGTGCTGAGCCCTTTTGGAAAAGGCAACAGTGCTACAACCCTCAGCACAACCCTGAAACACTTACAAAGTCAGGGCGATTGCTTTGGGACAATTCTCAGAGAGGTGTTTCAACCTGTTTGAAAGCAGATACTGACACAGTAGATGATCTTTGCCATGTTCACAGGAGACGCTTTCGATCAGCAATGTACTTTCCTCCCATGCCTGCGGCAGCGCTCAGCCGTAACCTCTCCGTTCCTTTCCCAAACAGCAGAGTTTGGCTCTTCTGGGCTACAAAAGAGCCATACTCAGGCAGTAAGGAAAGCCTCTCTTTCTCCAAAGAGCCAGTAACGATATCCACAACTGGAAAATCTCCTCTGTGCCCAATACATAACAAAGAGTAATCAAAAGCCTGGGAAAATGACGGAAAGGAGTGAGCACCTATGTCTTCCCCGTCACTGCAGCCCAGGGAGCTTTCAGCACAAGGGGTCTTTTTTGAAACCAGCTTTTGAAACACGTGAAGAAATAGACAACACAGACCCTAAACTCTGCTGTGAGCAGAGCTCTCCAATTCAGTCGCTTCCAAGTGTTCCTGTACGGATCCGCACAGATCCAATCCTCACTGTTGGCAGCTCCAAGCAGTGCGAGGGGAAGCAGCCTGGGTGTTCCCCTTGCACAGGGAGAAGCCTGTCTTGCCAGCATGCATAACTTTGGGGTTTACCTCACAGAGACAAAGGAGCGTTAATTAGAGCCTGTGGGGGTTCTGGGGTTGTTGTTCAGGGGCAAGAAGGAAACGCAACAGAGTTTTTCCCAAGCCTCTTAAAAAACTATAATAACTGAGCTCTGCGTGGAGCGCGGGCTCAATCAGACATTGAAAACTAATCAGCCAGGCTATAAGTAATACCATTAATCAGGCCCAGTGGGGAATATAGGGATGAGGAATCCTGCACACACACACATCAGGGATGGAGCAAAGCAGCCCTCCAGCAGTGGTGGTGGCTGGGTGCTTTGCTATAGGATGATTCCTGTGCAGGGCTGCCTCCAGCGACAGCACAGCCGGCTGAGCAGAGAGAACTCCTGCAGACAGCACCAGGGCTGCAGCTGCAGAGGTGGCGACCTCCCTCAACAGGGCCCACAAACCTAGCACCTTCCTGCCCTGGCAGCTCTCTGCCTCGCACTCAGCCAAGCGACCTGGCTGCTCATCCCAGATCTCCTAAGGCAGCTCAGCCTCACGATCAGGAGCATTCTAATCCCTGTAAAGACACTTCTTCAGCCCTACCATGGAAACAGCAACCCCAGTGCAAAGACGCCGAGGGCCTACCTTGTGTCTTGACTGCGGCCCCTCACACCTTCTCCTTAGTGTGACTGTTCAATGGAAGCTTCAGCTGCCCCTGGATAGCACAGCGTGATGGCTCTGCAACAGCACCCACCCCACTGGGATGCTCTTTAAGCTCAGGGCTGCATTTTATTTCAGGACATTGCACAGTGCCTCACAATCACAGAGCAAAAACGTAGCTCTGGCAAGGAGTGGCCTCCAGTTGTTCTTTTTGTGATCATCTTGTTTCTAATGCTCACAAGTGGGAAACTGGAAACCTTGGGCAGTCTATTTAAAACTCCTGTACCTCCCACCTGAGGCTGGCAGCTGCCTCCAAAATCTTTCCTTTTTTGCAAAGTTCGTGTTTAATTATGAATTGTTATTTACACTTGCTGCTTCCATGGTGCTGCGGGTATTTCATACCGCACATATTGATGAAGAGATGAACAGACACTCTGCCCAGTCTTTCCCTTATCTAAAAATACAGCCTGGTAGGGTTTTTTCTGGATGCCTGCTCAACAAACATTGAAAGAATAGAGTGCTACAGACTGAAGCCTTCAAGAAAAGCCTGCTCCTCAAGAGATTTCATTGCCCCCAGCCTGGCTGCTTCTGTCATGTGCAGCGAGCACCAGCTGCCAGCAGAAAGCGACAACACCTCTTCACCACACAGCCCTATCTCCCCTGTGCAGCCCGTTCCTCCTTCTCTGAAGCAGACATCCATGAAACACTTTGCCTATTTTGTACCACCCTCTTTAGAACTCTCCAGGAAAGCACAGGCAGCCTTATCTTACAGTAATAAGGTCCCTACAAGACCGATTTGCTTGTTGCTGCCATCCAATGTCTCAAGTCCTTTCCAAGCTGTGACAATCCCTGCAGAACCCCTTCACTGTTTTATCACAGAATCATGGAATGGTTTGGGTTGGAAGGGACCTCAAAGCCTATCCTGTTCCACCCCACTGCCATGGGCAAGGACACCTCCCATTGGACCAGGCTTCTCAAAGCCCCATCCATCCTGGCCTTGGATGCTCTTTAGCGAGACCTTTGTTTCTGACCATCGATGACTCTGACCTCCTCTGGCCGCCTTATCTGCCTCCTGTGCTGACCTCCCATTACCTGCGTACTTGAAACATTCCAGACTATTTATCTTAACCTTCTGGGCTCTTGGCTCTTCTTTCTCACTTTCTTTGGTCTTCCTAATCCTTATTTATAATCTTCACATTCCGGTAGGGATTGGTTTCATAAATCACACCTAAACAGTAAGAGTCGGGGTGCGTGTCTGCCCAGCAGATCCCCCAGGAATCGTGTCTGAACTGGCTGACCGATTCAGCCAGGGCCTGCAGAGATATTATTCTCCATGAATTAAACTTCTTGTCTCATGAAGAGAGTTCCCTCAGTTCCCTTGGCATAAAACATTGCTCTCATTCTCAAACAGTTCCACCTCTTAGAGTCATGATTATTTATTTGACAGTAACGCCAGTTTTGCTTCCACGGTAATAGAAGACATAAGTCCAGGAGGATCAACCACCCAGTTGTTAATAGGCTTAGTAATTTTTAATGTCTCATTCCTTCTAAGCCTGGTGTTATTCCTAGCAGAGAGGACAGAACTTAATTTTTGATTTTTAAATCATTCGGGATCAACAGGAGCGTTTATAACCACTATCAGAATTAAAAGCTTTCCTAGAAATATAACTGCTCACACACCGACGCTTCTGAAATGAAGATGAAAGTAAAGAACTCCATCCACGTTCTACAGTGATTTGTAGGCATCTCCTGATGGTTTTTTTCCTTAAATTGTCTTAAATTGGAATGTAAGAGGCAGCCCTCCTTCTCCACAGAGATAGCCAGCAGCAGAGACACAAAAATAAGAAGTGCAACAAAGCAGAACTCAGCTTTGGGAGATGAAGGAGTTAAGGCTGCTGTTCTGTCCTCATTGCACTCTGAGTTACACAATGTCACAGGGTGACCTGAGAACCCCGGCCCAGCCGAGTGCCATAAGGAGAGTTGGGCAGCTTCACCTCTGTCTATCCTCATCCTGCAGGCTGCAGGCCAGCTCTCGGCAGCTGATGAGCTGGAATTACATCTCAATGTGAATGAAAAACCTGCCTCCTCCGTGCTGTGAAGAATAGGGCTCCCCTAGGCAGGAAAAAGAGACCATGCTCCTCCCAGGCACAGACCTTGCACTTGCTGCTGAGCACACTGCTCTGCAGATCCTCCTGCTCCTCCCAAGACGAAATGACCTGATTGCTCATGTATTTCTTATTTTGTTACCTCCTGTGGCTGGTCCAGGAATAGCCCGTAATCCATGTATCTGTCACACTCCCAGAATCTCCTTTGGCTGAAGTGGAAGTGCCCTGTGTACCAGAGCACAAAGGTCCGACTCCTCTCCTGGATAGAGCACACATGAGGCCAAGCTGGTAGCACCAACATCTGCTCAGGTTTGTTAGTCTGAGCTCATGGGACCCCCAAGCCAGACAAAGAGTCAGGACCAGCTGGAAAAGCATGGACAAAACCATTTTTTCATCAGAAACATTCTGATAAATTGAACTGAAACTTCTCCTTGGAGAACATACAGCTTGGACTTAAACTTTTACTGGGAAAAGCATCCCAGCTTCTGGGTAAAGGCTCTAGCCTAACACTCAGGACACTCACCCAAGATGGGAAAGGGCCAGGTTCAAGCCTACAGTCTAATAGGGCAGATAAGGAATTTGAGGCTGTTTCATGGACACCTCGAAACGCAACAGGCTCCACCTGTGAGAATCCCTGGAAGGACTTGGCTTTATGCAAAGCAAGGCAGGTTTTGAAATCTCAGTGAAACCCTATTGGATACACAGATCTTAGGATTGGACTAGGTGTTCTTCTTAGAGTTCTGCAGCAACATCCAAGTCTCAAAGCAGAAACAAGCTTGGATTCAGATGGGTCAGTAAAGCTCAGAGAAAAAAACCACACAACCCCAGACCATTCAGAGTACTGCTGGCTGCTGCCTCTGAGAAACCGGATGATTTAATACAAGTTGTTTTCTATGCATCACAGGCAAACTTTAGATGGATACATCTCACATTCAAGCACTCATCACTTTCAGTCTAGTGGCTCCTATGCAGTGTTTCAGGGTAAAGAAACACAGATGCCGAGAAGTCACTTGGCTTAGTTCAGATTCACAGCTTCCCTTCTAGGAGGGCACCTCATTTCTGCAACTCCAACTTAAACATCATCAATGAGCACTGACCTTCGGGTCCACTGAGAAAAAGTCTGCAGAAAGGATATCGCATTTTGACCATCTAGTCCTACTTGTCCAGTGTTTTTCTGGCCTCTCCTTTCCTCTGAGATTGGATGGGTTTATTTGTACTGACCTCAATCCCACAATCTGCCCACACTGTGGTCGCAGAGGCCCACACAAACACACAAACAAACTGCTCTGGCATCAAACTTGTTTGCAAGCAGGGAGCTGAAAGGAGTATTTGCATTCATTTGGGTTCCCACTTCATTTGGTCTTGACCAAGGGATCTTTGAGAAAATGAACTCCCTCTTTGTCTGTGGGAGAGACCTAATCCCCGTTTTGCCCTGTGGATTACTGGGTACTTAGAAAGGCACTCACATGCACATTTTTGGTTCGTACCAGCCGTGTTTGGGCCCACAATGTGTAGCGTTTGCTTTGGTCTTTAGGTTTGACAGCAGGAATCCACTGCACTCAGAGCTTGACCCCTAAGACTGCCACCCCTTTAAAGCCACCCCAAACCGACGCCCTCTGCACTGCATTTCTTCCCCTGCTTTGCACGAGTAGTTTGCCCGCAGCCGGTGCAGGTGGCCAGGCAGCTGGCTACACAGCCCTGGGTACCAGAGGCTTTTCCTGTGCTGCTGAGCTGGTGGTGGGAGCACAGTTCCCTGCCTGGCCTTGCCAGAAAGGCCTGGACCCAAAGTAGAAGGAAGAATCCATAGGACTGAGAAATTATCTTTCGTCCCTAGTCACTTCCTGTCTTTTTGTGATAGAGGTTTATGGTTTTACTCAATTATAGCTTGCTGTTTGTGTCACCCAGAGAGCCTGCGGGCTCCAGCACTGGAGCCCACCACTGCTGGGCCGTACACATCAATATAAAATAAAAGGTGATAAGATATAATAAGAGGTCATTTCTTTTATAATAGGAATAATAATAATTATAGTATTCCAATAATTCCAATAAATCCCAGCATAGCTGGGCTTTTGCCACTGTTGTTGCCTGGGCACAAGGTGGTTTGTTACCTGTCCTGATTTTGCTTTGGCCAAGCTCAGCAGCCTTTCCAGCCCACTGCTGTTCCCATCCAGGAGAAGTGTGCTCTGTGTAGCTCTGGCCCAAAGCTTGCTGAGATTGTGGCTTAATTCTGAAAAGGAGTAATTCCAGATGTAGTTCAATGGAAGTAAAAGAATCCCTTCTTCACTGAGGTAAATTATTGCCAACCTGAGCAGCATGCTGCCTGCCAAGGGGAGATCTCACCTTCTCGGGAGATGAGGCTGGAGAGATGATAGGTGTCTCGGTCTGCCAAATGGTACCACCATAAAAAAAATGGAGTACAACCTGCCCTGCACCCCAAATCTACCTGTAAATTAAATGCTTTCCTGCATCTCATACTTAGAGTTTTCACCTCCTTAGAAAACAACTCTACTTATTTAGTATATCAAAACAAAGGTAAAATCAGAGAGAAATGACACTTCCATTCTGTTCCATCCCAGGACTATCTATAGACTTGCTCCTGATCATTACTGAAAACCTCTTTTACAGACCCATCAACTCACATTGGCCTTTGGGGATGCTGTGGGATTTGTTTAGGGGATCAGATCATCACCCCTCTTCCTGGGCTGTTCAGGGCCAAGAGGCCACTAGGAACAACTTTTCAGACCTGGCTGTAAAAGACTGGGGTCAGCTCTCTCTGAGGTGCAGACGTGCCCAGATCTGCCAGTTGAAGGTGCCCAAAATGAAGAGAATGTAGAGCAGAGCTCACACAGACAGAGGGACCATTAACACATCTGTCCCTTTACAGACCGTGACTACCACATACAGACAAAACAATAACATTAACTTTATAGGTTCTGGGGTATCATGTGGATCAAAATTCATTCTGTATAAACTACAACGTTTAACTTTTCTCCCATAACACAGAACAAAGCACAAGCCAGCTCTGAAGGACAAGTGTAAATGAAAACAGTAATCTCAGCTCCTACAAAGAAAGGCAGCCATAAGAAGTAAGCAAAAGTAATCTAAAATAAGGATTGGTTTCCATCTTAGGGTTAGAAAATCAAAATGATTCTATGGGAAAAGACTACGAGCCATCCATGCTGAAAAAAACTATGCTCACAGAGAGATTCAATAAGCAGAAGTTATTGTCCTAGAATCACACTTCACACTCACCCCGTGGAACGGTGATATTTTCCAGGTACAAAAGGGCTGTCCTAGGGAGGGCTCTGAATGTCAGGCAAGATGCACCTCACCTGGGGACCTGCCCTGAGAGCCAAAAGTCAAGACCAGCCCTCACCAGGAGCCTCTTCCACCAGCACGCAGGAACCAGGGTTAGACCCAATCTGCCAGTGCTGTGGATTGCGTGAGCACTTCCTAATATGTCAAAGGCAAACCAAACTAGGTCAGTTCAGACCGACAATTTAAATGGTTTAAAGCTAAAGATTAAGGGAGTGCTTACACAAACTGTTCCAGTGGCAGATGGATGAGATCTCTGGCTCTGATGAGCAAGCGAGGGCATTAATCTCTTCCGCCAGCACAGCTGGATCTCTCTTCCTGGCTTGCATACACATTGCACTTTACAGAACGCATCCTGAGATTTTACCCTAGGAGCTCTCCTTTGAAAATACAGAACTGGAGAGCTACCACGGAAGCTCAGCTGGTTTCTGAAAAACCGGTCTCAGTGTTAGTACTGAGTGAGTGACAATTGAGCATCTATTCAGAGGGGTTGGGAGAAAACCTCAAGCTCACAGTTGTCACAGACCCAGTGGACATTCAGCATCAAGAACTGACTCAAGCCTGCAGCCAAGCTGTCTCTGCTCTCTAACCCGATTATTTTGCAGTGTTTCCTGGTACGCCAGGTTGTAATTGCAGTAACTTGAAGGGTGGAGTGTGTTTTACAGACCTAAATCACCTGCACAGGTGTATCAATGCCTAATCCCCAGAATACGAGCTACATCTTATGAGCTGCCTCTACATCCCACTTACCCACCTCTTCCTGGACAAATTCCTGAATCCCTTACTCAACACAGCCTCCATTCACTCCCTCAGACCTTCAGCAGGAGATTTGCTCAAGTGAGAAATGAATAAAGATCGAGTGAAGAGATAAGGACTTAGCCGTCTGCTTTACAGAACGCAACCTCTGCAGCACCTGCAGTGTCTGTGCACAGAGCTCAGAGACCTGCAGCTTTCAGGGACTGGGGTGCAGAAAAGCAAAGAGAAAAATAGAGTTAGTACAGAAGCCAGCTGCGCCTGTTAGCTGCCTGTCCATCCCAGAGGCAGGAAATGCTGTCGTTCATCCATCGTCACCTCCTCCCACTTCACACTAATGGCACAGGTCCAGTGGAAAACCAGAGCACAGGTCCAGGGAAGGCACAAAAGCAGTCTGACAAGAGCAGAAAAACTTTAGCTTTTCAGGTACACGAGGTCCACAGAGTGGGGTACAAGCTCAGAGCCAAACACAGCAGCCCTATGTTCTGGCTGATCACCTCCTTGAGTTTTTGTTTCTAAAGAGTACAAGAAGTTTGCTGTGGTTACTGTTCCCCTGCAGCAGTGATATCACAGATTCTTTATCACTTCAGCCACAAATGCAGCTGTAAATCAATGCATCCTTTGACTTCTGATGGGAGCGCCCAAGGCCGGATACAGAAAAGCCAGCTGCTAAGTTGAGAAACAGATAAATGTATGTTTGTCACTCAAATTAGTTTTAGAATCTGGCAGTCTAGCAGAGATGAGAACTATCTGACAAGAGTTTGGGAAGGGATGAGGGCTGTAGCCATGGCAAGCCATATTAGATGAGAGAGGAACCCTTGGTCCCTCTCACCTGATGCTATGGCTCAGCACATCCCCTCTGTGCTCACAAAAAACACCTCAAAGAAGGCACTAGCCTTCACAAATCCACTCCCACCCGGCAGTGACAAAGGCCCCTAGCTCCTGCGGCTACTCCAACAAAGGCAAGGACCAGCCACTCACCCCTGCCCAGCGGAGCCACTGGAGGTGGCAGGGGGCTGGCCACCTGCCCAGTGCCAGCAGAATGGGAACAGCCACCCCACTGCACAGCCCTGCCACCTGCAGAGAGGGGCGCGCTCGGGAAGGGGCAGAGAGCAGCCAAGTTCAAAAAAGAAGCAGGAAGGAGGAGAAGAGCAGGGAGGACTGTAAATGACAATAAAGCAATTATTCCAGTTGCAGCGGCAAGGAAGCATTGTGAGGGTGGAAAAGAAAAGTAGGCTTGAGTCTCATGACGAGCATGGAACAGAGATGGATGAGAAACTAACACCGGAACCACCACCCAAACCTTAGCAGCTGCCAGCAGCCAGGTCCCAGCCCTGGTGGGATGCTGGCTGTCATTGCATGGCACAGCTACGTAAAAAGGTGACTAGTCTCTGTCTCCATAACAAAGCCTTACACAGCCTACACTAGAAATGGGATTAGCAACACCAGCACTGATACGTGAACAACTGCTAGGAGCAAAGACACCATGAACATGTAGAAATTCCAGGCCATTGAGGACTAAGCTTTGTTGTTATGCAGTAGAAATAGCCTTCTGCCTTCCTCCTGATGAAAAGATAATACAGGCACCTTCCCTGTACACAGCCCTACACGTGGGAGCTCTTCTATGCGCCCTGCCAGCAGAACTCTTCCCCATCACTTGAACTCCTGTGTTTTGGTCTGACGATCCTCAGTCCAGAGATCAATCACTCCTTGGGCTCAGAGCAAGATCTGAAGCTGCGGCTTTGGATGTTGAACTATGTGCACTGCATGGGCAGCAACACCTCCCAATGGATCAGGGGCTCCAAGCCCCATCCAACCTGGCCTTGAACACCTCCAGGGATGGGGCAGCCACGGCTGCTCTGGTCAACCTGGCCCAGGGCCTATTAGTTTTTAATGGGGCTTTCCTCTGAAGTCATTTAAGAGACATCTTAAAAATCCATGCAAAGTCACTCTGTGTGAAACAATATGAATTGCTTTTCCTTAGAAGAGCTCCAAGCACATTTGGAAGGCACGGAGGACGTGCCCACCCACTGCAGTGCCAAACGGCAGGCTGACTTGTGGTCCTCCACAGCTAAGCAGAAGGCAGACATTTACCAGTTAACAGAATACAGCTCACATGGAAAATCATAATTCCGTGGTGTGAACGCCAGCCGCCTCTCAGAGGGAGCCACCCTTTTGCTAGGGACACACAGCGATCTGCAGCCACAGTTTGGAACTATGTGCTCTGCATAGCAATAAGAGAAAGGGGAGCAATGCCTATCCCCAATCCCAGCTTCTCTTCATTCACTGGATATGCCGTGACCATCCTCATTGAAAAAAAACCCTCCAAAATTAAGCCTTGGTGGAGCCAGTCCCAAACACAAAGTGTCCGTTGAGTCAGAAGTGCCAAACCCTTTCACAGAGCGAACAGCAAACCCAAATCCTATTAAGCAGCCATCAGCGTCAATATTTATTCCTCACAAATCAAGGACAGGCAGCCTAATAAACAGTGTCAGACTGAGCCTGGTGAGATGGAAGAGAAAGGGGACAGCCTTGAGGAAAGGACATGACATTAATCAGCATAACCCCTGCAAACCCCTTGACAGAAACAAGGTAGTAAACTCATTAACCACTTAGAAACTAAGCTCCTTTTTTGCTTTGCACAGTGATAGCCCACATTTTCTAGCCTGAAGGTTTGGCATCACAGCAAAACCACTGGGTCCCATAAAACCTTTTCCTTTCAGTCTGCCTCTCAACACAGCTCTCTCTGGTTTCAGGTTTTGCTGGGTTAATTGCTCTCTTCCCTGATGCAGAGCAGCACTGTCCTGAAGTCTGGCCTGCAGTGCATTAAGCACTCAGATTAGCATGGAGTAAGAGAGGTCCTACAGCAAAGATATCTGCACAGGAAGGCAAATAAAATTATGATTTCACAAGGCAAACTCATTGGATGCCTCAAATATCACAGCTTCTCCTTCTCCTCCTGGATCAATCCTGCCCCGGGCGGTGGTGCACACTATCTTGTTGGGTGTGCTGAGAGCACTCTGCGTGCAGCCGCACTGCAAAGCTGGGAAAGGAACCAGCCCAGCTCCACTTCTGCCAGCTGACTCTGCTGATGATGCCTGTGCCAGAGCCCGGGAAGAGACCCAGTGTTCCTCTGCATCTCGTCACAAAGAGGAGTTCACGTTGGGTGAGACGCAAGGATGGTGCCAGGTCTTCCAACTGACGTAGCTCAGTGAGGAAAGCTGGATTTATATATATGCCTCATGTTTGCGACACAGGCAAATGTGCATTTTGTTCACGCGCTGCTGCCAGGCCTTCTTTCACCTCTACATTTTCTTGTTTCTCTTTAATGCTTGCTACTCTATTCGTCCTCCTCTGCATCTGAGATCTAATAATCTGCCTGCAGTAGCCAGGACTAATACATGACCTTAACAGATAAAATGTTGGGAAATCCACTTAAAAAGAACTTAAGAGCTGCATAACAATATGGTTTCCTTCTCCCTGCCTGGATGGGAAATAACAATATTAAGGCAAACACACTCCAGGCTTGATCTTTCCATCTGGGCTGTAGCTTAGTTTTTCGAGCTCTGACTTACAGCACAGATTTGCTCCCATTTACCCAGGGAAACTTCAGCTGCTGTAGCATGATTAGGATGCAGCGTTCTTACTCGGGGGGGGGCCCTGTCCCTCAACTCAGACTGTGCTGTGCCCCATCAGTTATCATCACATACTTTACTTAAATTAGTCTGAAATGGAGTCTGCCTCCAGCCTGGAGCCTGCTTGTAACTGCAAAGGAATCTGTGCCCTCTGTAACGCACCAGATGGGATCAGGTCACTGCTGGAGAGCACTTGGCCTGGTTATTTTTATTGTCTGCCCAAATACTGTTCTCTGATGCCTGCTTTAAGTTGCTGAGAGAATAGTAAAGATGAGATGTTTTTAAAAACCAGATACACTGTTAATCCAGAGGAACTGCATCCTTTTGACTTTTGGGTGTTTCTCAAATCTTTGCCCTTATTGCCAGGATGCTGAAGATATTTTGAAGCCACAACATGAAGAAATCTAATCAGGGTGAAGCGGGCTAGTTTAATTTTCACCAGATTCCTCTTTCAAAGGCACAAATTTACTTTTCTGATCCTTCTCCCTACCACTAGAACTGATACAGCAGTTACTGTTACAGCAAAAACCCACCCAACCCTGTTCCATCAGGAACAACTGATGACTGAAATTCATCCTGTTTCTTCAGGCCTGAAGGACAGTGACATTGATCCGAGCACTGGTATATGAATGTAAAGGATTAGAGATGTAGCTCTCATCTGAATACAGGCAAGCATGCATCACAGCACGCCCGCCAAGCTTTTTACTCAAGTTAAACTTGGTAACAACTCCCCTAAATCACCGCTGTCAGACGTACACAGCCCCTTCATACGTGTCTTTGCTTTCCATTTGGGTGTCACAAAGGTTTAGGTATTTATATCCTCTTGAAACTTCGGGTTCCTTGGAGTGAATCACCTATTTTCACCACAGCACTCACCAAAGAAAGGGAAATGATTGCGAAGATGTGAGTGCAAACTGACAGTCTGCATCCTTCTCACTGTCCTCCGCAGACAGATGACCCTCAGAGAACATCCCTGTTGCATCCACAAGAGAGAGGCAGCCGTGGTGACCGGAGAAGGGTGACCCACCCTCTGTCACAGTGAGAGACGGTGCCATTGCAGAGGCTGCCAGACAGGACGGCTGAGACAGCGGGAAGCTGTGAAATCCTACTTTTGGAGTGGAGTCAGGGCTTGTCTGAAACTGGTACAAGAATTAAGGGAACACTGTCATTGTCTCTGCTCTGGTTTACAGGAGTTTAGCCGAGCTCGAGGTATTGTTCATTCAGGGCAATGCGCTTTATCCCCACTGTGCAGCTTGCTCGTGCGCCCGGTGATATAAAGGTAGTCTTTGTGTGGCCAGGCTCAAGACTCCCAACTGGCTCTTACAGGAATCCAGAGCACAAGTAAGCTTCCGCTTGGGGACACTGATGAATAAGCATTTGTAATGGGCAATTAGCACTTAATTTCACATGTCTGACCTGTCACAGGTTTGGGGCTAGGTCTGCAGCTAGCAAAACCCACCTTCTTTTCATTGCCACACCGGTAACAGGTTTTCCTTTCCAGCGACCCCAGCACCTGAAATGCTGATATTATACACGATGTGGCTACGCTGGGCTTGATCCTGCTGACCATGTGCCGTTCTCTACTTCCACAAGCATTACAGCTTGCCAGCACCGAGAACTCCTCACACTACTTCTGCTGGAATCCACACAAAGGGGCAAGAGGCTTAAAACTGAATGTGTGTTGAATAGGGGCCCTCAAAACAGAGGCTCAGCCTTCACCCCTTCTCCTACACCCACAATGCCGCTTCAGAAGCAGCAGGACTGTATTGTCTTCTGTATGTCCAAAGGCCATGCACCGAGCCGTGGTTACAAAAACTGAGCGCTGGTCATGGTAACTGTTTGTCCGAACACGTTAGCCAACCTAGGAATTGCAGCAGGAATCACGCAGGTTAGGGAACAGTGGCATTATAAAATACCCTGTTTCATGCCATCTCCTGCTGATTTATTTACTGACACCGCCCCCAAGGTGAGGAAGCCCAGGAACGGACCAGGTGCCACTGCACCAGATGCTCTGCAAACACCACAGTAAAGGACGATAGCTCACCCAGAGGGCTCATCATTAAACCAGGGTCCTCCCTAACTAAACAAACGTAGGAAGGATGTTTGCCCCATCACCGCTGATGCCTTCTTGAGTCCATCTGCTTACTGACGTCGACTGCATCCTGCAGCAAGGAGCACAGCCTTTCTCCCATGGCTGCCAAGAGCTCAGCTACTACACAGAGGGAGAAAGGCTCCACATCACACTGCTTTTCTTCTTGTGAAAGATCTGGGGTCTGTTTGTTTGCCATCTACCAAACATAGGGACGCTTGACAAGGCTTTTGGCTCCTGCAGAAACACAGCTTGCCCGTCTCCCCAGTGCAGGATTCCCTCCTGCTGCGGCAGGTCCCTCTCAGCAGAGTGATGCCAAGGAGGCTGGAGCGGACTGTTTGTGGAGTCATTGGCTTTTCAGCAATGTTTTATACCTAAATTTCTGGCCTGCTGATCTTGGGAAGAAAAGCCTCTGTCATTATTAAAAGGCAGCCTGAACATTCTCATAAAAATTATAGTAATCCTAATACCAGTCTTCACCTCTCTTAGTCAAAGGAGTTTTAGAGCATGGATTTTCTCCACTGCTGGGATGCTGAGATTAACCACACTGCTTGTTAGCAAAAGAGAGCAAAACTTGTCTGAGATTTGGGATGAAAAATGTATTGCTTCTACAGTGGCATCTAATGGGCAGGGAGCATGGAACAATAGGAAATTTAAGGCTGGGTGAAGGCAGAAGAACGTGCAAAGATTGGTCTTACAAAGGCTTTATAACAAGGAATGAGAAAAACACATCACTGGACCTCCTGGGCAGAGGAAGCAGAGAATATTGGAGTGAAGGCAAATGAGGTCTGTGGGTCACATTCCTCCCAAAGTTACAAGGAAAATGCTGGCTGATAATGTTATAGTCAATTCTAATGCCGCTCTTAGCCATTTTAAGGAGCCTGTGGGCCATTCTTACCAGGTGATACCATTTCTCAGATCGCATCCCAATATCTCACCACAAGGCGTGTGCCAGTAGAACCACCTCCAAGCACAGCACACGAGTCACTAAACACACAACAGCCACAGTGGATAAACAGAAACCTCATGCAGTTCAGCTCTCCGACAATTTCCTCTAGGGAAAGCGCTGTAAAGGGACTCTCAAACCCCGGAGCGCTCGCACGGCTGGATGGAACAGTTGAATGATATGGTTCTAGAGGCGTGTGCAGGCAATCGGAGCAAAAGATGGGGTTTAAATCACACCTGGAGAATCCCTCTGAGCAACGAGCTTCCACGTGTGGACAGCGGGATGCACAGCACGGAGATGTCTGATCCTACACCCCTTCCCTCCCAGCATCCAGAGGCTCCAAAAGCGCCAAAGCAGAAGGCAGCGCCTGGAACGGGATGGGGCGGCCACCCCAGCCGGCTTCCCCCGGGCGTCTCCGCCGGTACCAGCCGGGCTCCGGGACCGTCGCTCTTTGTTCCCTGCCTGCCCCTGGCGCCCCTGCCGCTACAGCGGGAGACCGGGACCCCCTGCCTCCCACTCCCCGTGCATCCCCACGCCGCGTCCCCCCTGCACCCTCGACCCCGCGCATCCCAGCCCTGCATCCCGCTCCCCGCACAATCCCGGATTCCCCGCCCCGCATCCCGGCCCCGCTCCCCGCGCATCCCGGCGCCGCACCCCGCTCCCCGGCCCCTCCGCTCCCGGTTCCCTGGCAGCCCCCGCCCTCACCGCGGCCCCGGCGGCTCCCGGCGTTGCGGCTCGGCGCTCGCAGCCCCGGGCGAGGGCGCCTGCGGCCGCCCCCGGCAGGTGCCCGGCGGGCAGCCCGCCCCCAGCACCGCCCCGAGCCGCGGCCCCTCCGCCTCCCCGCGGCCCCCGGGCAGCCAGGGACCGGGGCAGCCGCCGCTCTGCCCCCCAGATCGCGTCATCATGCAGTGGTTTGGGTCGGAAAGCACCTTAAAGCCCACCCAGTGCCACCCCTGCCACGGGCAGGGACACCTCCCACTGGATCAGGGGCTCCAAGCCCCATCCAGCCTGGCCTTGAACCCCTCCAGGGATGCGGCAGCCACGGCTGCTCTGGGCAACCTGGGCCAGGGCCTCCCCACCCCCTCAGCAAAACATTTCTTTTCATCTCAATCTCCCCTCTTTCAGCTTCAAACCGTTTCCCCTCATCCTATCCCTGCCCCCCTGATCAAGAGCCCCTCTCCAGCTTTCCTGCAGCAGTTTTAGTAGCGCACCCCACCATGACTGTGACTGACTACCGGTCACTACACTGGCACCAGATGCCACCAAAACCTGTTCTGGCACTCAGTGAAGCAGCACCAACTCACCTTGTCTTGCACTTTTGATGGCCTGAGCTCTCATCCATCATGATGCATGCACCTCAGAGCCCTGGGCTCCTTCCAAAGCACCACCATCCTTTCCCTGACCTGTGCCACCATCCCACAGATCAGAGGCTGTCAGGCTGCACTGTGAGTGCTCCTGATGGCACACGGATCCCCTGTTGCAGACCTGTGGTCCTCAGGAGTGAGCCCCGCCAGCCACTCTAAGCCACGTCTGCACAAGGGTAGCTTTAGCAGCATCTGTTGTCACCTTCTCAGGTGGTTCCATACAGGACATTTAATCAGCAAGTGAGCTATATTAAATTAATTTGCAAGCTTCATGCAGCTGAACTGTTGTATCTCATGAAGGAAGATGACAGGCAGAGATGAAATCTATAAACCCTCCTAATTTCTCATATTTGCTTTGAATAACTAAAAAACCCCTTTTAAGGCATGGAAAGATTTGCATTCACACAAGGGAAGGAGTTAAAGTTTAAAGCAGGTATCTAATCCCCTGTTCTTGGCTGGTGTAAAATGAGCGCAGTGCTATTACTGAGCCAAGCTGGTTTATGTCTAGGAATTAAAGTGGCCAGACTTCATGTCTTCCTGGCTGAAGACTGGAGGATTTCACTTTCCCATTCCTAGTGATGACAGATTTTGCAGGTGAAATGCAATTGGTTTCTGCTTTCCCTCCCTGCTCCTTGCCTTCCTGCCCTTCTGATGCTTGACACTTTCCCTTCCTGCCCTCCATCCTCCTTTAGGACTCCTGTTTTTTTTGTCCAGTAGCTGTTTCCTCCTGAGAGGCTGCTCCCTGCTCACCCTTGTCCTTTGGGTTTGCACATGGATGCAAATGCAGCGCCTGCTCCTGACACTACAGCCTTTAACAGCAGAACCACGCAGAAGGAAGACAGCAAGTTTGGGGGAAAGCGTGCTGCATGTGCCCTGAAGGAAAGAAAATACCTTTTGACCCCAGAGAGGTCCGAAGGAGACGCTGGAAAAACTGCTCCTCACAACATGAGCATCTGGCCTGTAAGAGATCTTTTATCCCAGAATGTCCAAAAGCATCCCTAGTTTATAGAGGGAGGAAAAGAGATGCGCCCTTAATTAGAGTGGGAAAGTGTGCTCTTCACAAAGAGGCACTGCCTTCCCTGAAGCTGTGTGTTCCACCACCGTTAAGCTATCATAAAGTTACCGGCATAGTTTTATTTCAGTTCATAAGTCACTTATCTTCTCTTAGCTTAAAACGGCCCCTGTCGGTCTTATTTGAACTGAAATATTCTACTTCTCAAAATAATAAAAGTGGCTCCATGGCCTTTGCACACTTGCATCTGTTAAACTGTGCTCAGACGGTGTTCCTTTTCGTGCTGACACCTCCTCCTCTACCGCTCACTCACAATCATTAATGCTCAGTGTTTAACAGGATGCATAAATCGCAGAGCCTGTGATAAACTGGAAAGCAAGGTGTGGGAGAAATGCTTGAGGTGATATTATGCAGGCAGCAAGCATTAACTATGAGTCTGAATTATGAAACCCATCACAAAGCCGGCAGAGGAAGTACCAATTCCCATTGTTTTTCACTTGCATTCCCTAGTGGAAAATACTTGTCTCTATAAAGCCTGGCGCTCTCTCATACCCCTGAGTGCAGCCAGGCTCTGATGACTGTGAGCACACTATACAGTTAGTGTGGCTGTTGCAGGCATTTTCCCAGAACAAGAACATGCTCCTCCCTGTGTGCAGTTGAGGGGTGCACCATTAAAAAGGGTGGAATTTCAACAGCCCTAACTTGCTGTCTTACGACATGAACAGTCTGGATTGGGAAACAGGATTAATGGTGAGATCACTGAGTTGACACCTCCCTTCAGTTTGCTTTTAGGGCAAGGGGTCCTTTCCAATCTGAACCACACGCACCCACCACCCCACTAAAAACCCACTTGCAGTATCCAGAAGCACGCGTGACTGCTCGCTGCCAGCAGAGATCCTGCTTGCATACATCGGTCAGTTAAAGGCTTTGCTTCTGCTATCACCTCTCCAGGTGTGATTTCTCCCTCTGACTGGAAAGCTAGGGGGAACACTGTATGTTCCCACAGCAGCACAGTCTGTGTATGCCACCTGTGCAGGATCATTCCATTAGGTGGACTCATAATAGTTTGCTTCCTGAAATGATTCCAGATTTTAAAGACTTCAAGTGTACTTTGCATCTTGGCCAGAAACTCTGAGCGATACTGAGCAGTAAACAGCTTCCCAGAAGTTACCAGGCAATGAAGCAAAGTCCTTTTTGGGGATGTAATCATAAAAGCTCATGAACATTTATCCTTCTGTGATAAAAACAACAACATAAATCACCATCTGGAGCATAAACCTGTGGCTTCTCATACCCTTGACATATTTATTCAAGCATTATGTACCTGTGATAGCAGAGCACTCACCCCAAGGCAGGTGACAGGCAGCTATTCTGAGTGGTTTTTAACTATGAGGGATCACAACAACCACAAACTGCTGATGAGAGGAAACCTTCAGCACAACTTCCAAATGCACCACCCCGGAGCGATGATCACAGCTTCTCCTCTAGACTAAACAGGCAAGGGTTGGGCAAGCATCCACTCTGGGGAGTTCTGGAGCTGCAGGCAGCTCTGCCTGACAGACAGTCACATCTAGGAGGTGCTTAGCCATGTCTAGCATGTGCTTGGCCACATTTAGGAGGTATTCTGCATCCACAGCTCACCTTGCTTTTCTCCTGCAGCAGTTACACTGCTTCTATTTTGAGTTTGATGGCAGTATTGTTCTAACATGCACAGACTGTTCTCCTGCAGGATACAGCCTTGCACCATCACTGGGCCAACGCCCTGCTTGGTGGTGGTGGCCGTGTTGTAGCTAGGATGCCTCACCGGCCTTACACAGCTAGACACATTTTGCTTACATCTAAATCCCTGTTCACGTCTTGCTGGGTGATGCCTGGTCATCCTGCTAGCTGTGAAAACTGCCTTCGTGCAATTCTCCCCTGTTCCCGCTTGAATAGAGAAGTGGGAGATGAGTTGGAGTGGCCCTGGACAGAGAGCGGTCCTGTACGTGTCTGTGTCCAGGGCAGGCTGTCTCTAGGCCAGCAGGAAGAGCAGGGCCACCTCTCCAGCATGGCTTAGCTCCTACTGTACCACCTCCATAACTTTTTCCAGCAGGAATAGGCTAAATGCCGAGCCCTTCAGTGCTTACTCTGGAAAGAAAAGCCCTTCCACGCAAACAAATGGACAAATACCTATAATAAAGCATCGTTTCTCCACCAGGTGACTCTTGTGACACCAGTACCAAATGATACATCCTGCAAGAAGTAAGCACCAGGGAGGCATCTCAAAGGGTTGTTTTTAACACTTTTTGCAGGATTTTGGTTTCTTGCTTGGAGTTTGCTTCCAATGGCAATTTAATCCTACTTAAGCACAAGAGCAGTGGTCACACAGTCTCCCCCAAGCATTCATATAGCAGATATTCCTCAGTTCTTCTGGGGTTTTGACTGCCTTTGAAAACTTATGTCCTTAAAAGAAAAACTGAAGGAACTAGAGCTGGACTTCCCACTGCCCAGACAGCTTTATGACCATACTCCACGTTTCTCCTGACCATTGCAGGCTGCATGAGAAGACAAGTTAAATACAGCAGGGATGAATATGAATAATTGTTCAACGGTTGTGGTGAAGACCTTGCCCATCTCACTGCCCCTTCCGCCTTGTAAGGGTGGGAGTCAGACTGAGAGCAGGCAGGTGATTCTGTTTTCACTCCCATGCCAGAGCAAACAGCTCGAGTGCGCACCACTGTCATCAGCGCTGGAGCCTGGAGCAGGGGAGAGAGCCTAAGGAAATGTGTGTACACACCATCTCAACAGGCATTTGCTGTGTTTGCCTTTGGGAGCAGATGGAAGGGCTCTGTTTGCACCCTTCCTGAAAATAACTGTTAGAAACCAGTTGTAATCTACCCTCTTTCATCTGAAAACTGTCCTCCCTGGTCCTATCCCTGCACTCCCTGATCAAGAGCCCCTGCTGGCTTTCCTGGAGTCCCTTTCAGTACTGGAAGCTGCTCTAAGGTCTCCTGGGAGCCATCTCTTCTCCAGACTGAACGACCCCAACTCTCTCAGGCTGTCCTCATTGCAGAGGTGCTCCAGTCCTCAGATCACCTCTGTGGCCTCCTCTGGACTTGCTCCAACAGCTCCATCTCTTTCCCACACTGAGGACTCCAGAACTGAACGCAGGGCTCCCGGTGAGGTCTCACCAGAGCGGAGCAGAGGGACAGAATCCCCTCCCTCGTCCTGCTGGCCCCCCTGCTTTGAATGCATCCCAGGACACAGTTGCCTAATAAATGCAGCGTTTCCTCAAGCTGAGTCCGTGGCACATTAGCAGGACCAATGCCTGTAGACGGTAAGTGGGTGCAACTGCCTCAGACCTGGGAAGCACTCAAGTACAGTTCAGTTTGGTGCCATAACTCCACACACCTCCCGTTCTCCATGTATTTCACCAGAGAAGACAGGAATAACCGTGCTGTGGGGAAACAAAGGACTCAGCCTGGGCACTTCTTCTCTTTTGCTTTTTTCTAGGTACCACACAAAGCCCTCCTAACCTCTAAATGAACAGCAAAAAATTCAAAGGGAAATTAATAGTAAGAGACTCGTCAGAGGGCCAATAGCAAATTAAAAGAAGATATAGACTAACTGACAGAAAGAGAGAGCCCAGGTATCACAAGACATGAATACTGAGTGCATTTTCAAGAGGTTGTATCCACCCTGGTGCACCTGGGCCCCACATCACAGCAACGCTGGAGCCCATGGGAGCCAGTGCTCCTCCACCTCCCTGGCACCTGGATGCCAGGTACTGCCTTGCTCTGTGAACACCAGATAACTGAGAAAACTTCCTTCTTCCTGCTCAAACAAAGCTGCTGTGAGGCAGGGCAGTGCCACGCAGCCATGTGCCCCAGCAATGGCACTGGAAAAGCAGCATGGCCGTGAAACAGCACAGAGCCCCAGATCCCTGTGCTCCCCCTCTCCTCGCACTCCCCTGCCTCCTGTCCCCTCTTCTCGCAAGAGGAGCTGCTGGGCACAGAGCTGGGTACAGCTTCTTCACAGAAATGGAAAAGATCTCATTTGAAGGCTGAAAGGACAGCGCCAAATGCCCCAAAAGGAACTGTCCTGTGGCTGTAATTTATGTCCCCGCCTTGCTGGCCAAGACGGATGCCAGGCTCCAGTAAATTTGGACCAGTTTGTGCATTTGCACAGGCAGCTGGTGTGAAATGCGAGACCTGTGTCACGTTTGCTGGTGGAGGGAGGGAAGGCGTGGGATGGACAGAGGAAATTAGTTTGTGAAATAAGACATGGGCTGCATGGGAGAAGGATGATTTCCTTTGAGGAGTTGTTTGCAACGCTGCCCTACTCACAGAGCATGAAGGAAAGTGCAAGGAGGGGCCAGAGACAGGGCAATCAATCAGAGCAGAGCAAAAACTCCAGGGGAGGCTTGGGTTTTGCAAACCTGAAGCACAAGTTGTTCAGAGCCAGGACCATTTGAATCAAAGCCCATAAAGTTTAGAGAAACTCCCCGCTCTGGCCCATCTCCAATTCAAATTAACTCCTGGAAGGTGAGGAGGTGTTCAGATAAATATCAAACTGCTTTCTGTGGGTTAAGGCCATTTTTTCCAATGAATTACAGTGATTTTTCTTGGATTTCTCTTCCACTGCAGAGCTGAGACTGATCTTAAGACAGCTGTGAAAAAAATTAAGAAGCAAGGAAGTCCAAACCCTAAATCAATGAAAAAAATCCATTATTAAACTTTCTCACAGAGATATCTCCCAAATAAAAGCAGTGAAAAAACAGTTTAAAACTGAAATGCAATTGAACGCAAGAGGTCTGTAAGGAAGGTCACTGTTACGTCAAAGGGAATTTGGAAAGAAATTATGTGCTCACAGGTGGCGGCTCAGGAAAGTTAATTCTTAATGATTTTCTGCAAATATGCTATTCCCTTGCACTAAAACTTTCTAGATTAGGTCCCTATGTTTCTCCCTGGCTCTTGGTACCATGGCCACGGTGAGCACCTAAGTGGAGATGTCCCTTAGATAGAAATGGTGATAGTGATGACAGCAGAAAAGGGAAATAGAGGAAGTAGGGGTCGTACACATAGCGAGGAGAAGGGCAGAAAATAGATGTGCGGCTACTTTTCCTCTAGCATCCTGGGTAGGAGAAGGGAAGGCAGACAGAATGGCAGCCTTCTCTGGCTGTGAAACCCCTCCTCTTTCCTTCTGAGCTACTGACAGGCAGATTTAGGGAGAAGAGGAAAAAGAGAAAAAGAGGAGGCTTTGCAGACCTAATTTACAGACTGTCCCAAGTCACTTCAGTTCAGCTGCATCACAAAGGTCTGACAGAGATCCATGGCCCCACGGCAACCTGCCCAAGGGAGTGAGGCTCGGTGAACAAACCCAGCCGCTCTGAAAGCCTCCCTTTCCCAGAGTACTGGGCTGGCAGGGGAAGGAGCTCAGCTGTAGGCCTGTTCTCCCACTCACTAATAAATTCAGTGTGGAGAACCCTTTGTGGGTCCATTTTAAGGTTGTTTGTTGATTAGAGTGGTGAACAACAAACTTAGCCTAAATTTATACTTCCTTTAACATTTCAAGCTTGGGGGGGATGCTTTTTATAGGAGTTAATGAGGCAGAATTGGTTCTTTATGGGGAAGATATTTTCTCACCAAATCAAAACCTGTATTGAAAATAAAATAATGAGATGAAGGTAGCTTTTCTTTCAGAAGTAAATAAATCTTGGAGCAGGAAACTTCTCACGCACTTGGAACTGTCCTTATCGGAGAGATCTGAGACCCGTGGGCTCACAAGATGTTCTCTCTTACTCTCCTTTTTTTTTGTAAATTTTGCCTTCCTCCTTTCACCAACACAATAATAAAGTGTTATTTGCTGAAAACACGTGAACAGGACCCATGTGCAAGAGCATGGTAGCCCTGTAAGCTCAGCACAATGTCTCTACTCATGAAATCACAAAATGGTTTGGGCTGGAAGGGACCTCAAAGCCCATCCAGTTCCAGCCCCTACCACGGGCAGGGACACCTCCCACTGGATCAGGGGCTCCAAGCCCCATCCAGCCTGGCCTTGAACACCTCCAGGGATGCGGCAGACACGGCTGCTCTGGGCAACCTGGGCCAGGGCCTCCCCACCCTCACAGAAAAACATTCCTTCCTAAAATCTAATCTCAATCTCCCCTCCTGCAGCTTCAAACCTTTCCCCCTCCATCCTCTCCCTGCCCTTCCTGATCAAGAGCCCTTTCCCAGCTTTCCTGCAGCCCCTCCAGTACTGGAAGCTTCTTTAAGGTCTACCTGGAGCCTTTTCCTCTCCAGGCTGAACCCCAAATCTCCCAATCTGTTCTTATATGGGAGGTGCTCCAGCTCTCATACCACCTCTGTGGCCTCCTCTGGACTTGCTCCAACAGATCCATGTCCTTCCTGTGCTGAGGATTCCAGAACTGAACACAGGGCTCCAGGTGAAGTCTCACAAGAGCAGAGGAGAATCCTCTCCCTTGCCCTGCTGGTCCCACTGCTTTTGACACAGGATTTTGCCAGTCTGGCATAACAGCAGAAGCAAAATCAAGTACCTGACTGGGCAGTGCTCGAAGCTCTTGTGTGACACCACTAATCAGCACAGGATGTTACTAATTAGGGACAAACAAAAAGAATAAGGTCCCTGTCTGATAGAAGAGCATCAACCCTGGTTCCTCTTAGTGATGGGGAAGAAAGCCTTCCTTCCACTGCAGGCTACAAGCGCACTTGAGAGTGATAACCCTGTTTGTCGAACCACTGGTCTTGCAAGTGTAACAACTGGTTGGTGTAGTCTTTGCTGTGTGCAGTGCTCTGTATGCAACCGAACTTTTGGGATACTCGGAGTTTCAAAGAAATGTCAATAATTTCTCAGGAAAGAATACCACCTTTTGGCTTATTCATTAGCAAAAGACATCTGGATTTTTCTTTTCACTACATCACCCTTACTTTATGGATAAGAACGAGGCTAAGACTGCTCTGCAGCACAAATATGGTATTTTCTCTTCCATCTTCCAAAGTCTGTAGATGAGATACCCGTCAGAAGTCTAGCATTTCCCTCAGCATACCAGGAGCTTTGCAGCAGTGGCAGGAATGTTGACTTTATCCTCCTGCTGTTGGCAAGTGGAGCCAGGACAGATAAGTCCAGTGCACCTGCAGCCTGCGGAAAGCTGTGGTGATGCCATTGCCTTACGCAATCAAGCAACAACCCACCTCCAATTTCAAAGTGGTTGTGAGACTCAGCACCGCTGCAGGAGGGTATGAATGGGGCTGTTTTCATATCTCTATGCAAATGTCTGTTAGCACAACAATGTTATCCGTTGTTATCTGCAAACAGTGGGATTTTATCCCGAGCTTGGTCTTGGTTCCTGATGATGGAAAATATATAGTCAAAGAAATTGGAGCCGACAGCCACTCCCTGTGAAACTGCATACGGCAGGAATGAGAGCAGGAACTCAACAGGCATAAAAAGTCAACATGCAGGGAAATTCCAGTGTTTAGTACTAGCTGGGGAAGATCAGTCCCTGCAATTTCAGACGCTGTGTGTAACTGACCCACAACGCAGCTGTGTGTGAGAGAGAGAAATCAGCCAGGGAATGAGCAAGAGAGCTGAAATAAAGCCATGACGTCCTCTCCTTTTGGTCCATGAAAGCATAGTGATAGCGCACTGGCATTTGGTACGGACACGGATCCACAAAGAGGTGGGAAAGCAAGCTCACTGTGCACATATCCATGAGGTGCAGTCTGGAATCCTCCAATACACTGAGCATCACTCAGGAATGCTTCTTGGGCTCTCCCACTGGCAATGATCATCTAAATTAAGGGCACGTTCCTCTTCTCAGGTGCTGTGGACATGATGGCTGATCCAAAGCTGCTGAAGACCTGTTATGACTGCTCCACAGAAGCAACCACAGCACTTACAATTTCCTTTCCAATTAAGAGCTGTGAACTAGACTCCAAATCAGATAGTGTGAATCAGCATAGTTTCAGTTTTCCTCTATTGCTGGTGATGCTGGAAATTGAAAATCTTGTGCTGACCTTTCTGGGTAAAGCTCCAGTTGTCCCAGTCACGAGGGAGAGGCTGCACCTCACTGCAGAAATACACCGCAGTAGCGTTGCTGTGCCAAGGGGCAGTGAAAATGGGCCCATGGGCTGTGAGTGCAGTCCTGCTGCTCAGATAGACTCTCTTTCAACATAGGCCTTCCAGCCTTGTAACTACAGCTGGTCAAAAATTCACAACAGACATTTGTTTTGTTCAATGAAACGTCTGCAGGAAATCTCTACTGATTTACTTATGTAGTTAAAAATAAATAGAACTGTTTTCATGTTTTTGGTATGAACTCAGAATCGTCCAGATCTCCCTCTCAGATGAATAATTTGGTTTGGTTTGGGTTTTTTTCTCAATGAATATGCTGTCTATTCCAGACTTTGAGCCTTCCATTCACTGTTTTTTTGTTTTACTATACAACCTTCTAGATGTTGGTTCCTCCACCCAAGTCCCAGTCTCTCCCAGTTTTCTCCCCTGTGGCCCTCCTGAACCCTGTGCCTTCAAAAAGGATGCAGCTTTTAAGATAAAACAGACTGGAATCGAAAACAGGGTTTGGAATCGAAATCCATCACCAGTAAATAAGCTGAAGCAAAACTTTTTCCTGGCTGGGTTAATTCTGCAGTGCTGGAAATGAATGAAAGAATTCAGCATTTTGTAATCCCTCACATGCAAGGTGCAGGCAAAAAACACATTAGCCCTGAGCTGCCCCAGCTCTGCTTCCAGGCTACCTGCTGCTTTGTCACTCTGAAATCTCTCATGAGAAGGGAATCCTAGCTTTAAGCTACTTCTCAAACAGGATGTTTAAAGCATCCTAGCAAGAATGAAGAGTGAGTGTCTGAAATGAGGATGCAAACAGGTTGCTATAGGCAAAAAGAGGCTGTCGTTTTGGAGGGCATGTAGCTGCTGTTTAAATGAGAAACGGTAGTGCCAGAGTCCTCCCTTTGAGTAAATACATGCTGTGTGCACAGTACTTTTGATCAGCTTAATAGGCCAAGCGATGTCACTGTTGCTTTGCATAAACCAAAATGGGAATGCAAAACAGATAATTAAAATGAAATAAGGTTTTAGGAGAGCATTCCCAAGGGCCTACATTGGATCTTCTCTAACTTGTAGCATGCTGGTTAGGCTGGACAGGTTCTTCAGGGGCTTCATCAGTGCAGGTCTACTGTATTGTACTGTTAACCATGGAGATAAGGCCAGACTAAAGGAAGGTTATTACCAAAACTCACAAAAACACAGAACAGATATCAGAGACATCCATACAAACAGACAGGGCCTGCAGAGCAGGCAGGATATGGACTGCCCTGCTCTGTAGTCCATCACTGCTGCAAACTGCAGTCAGAGTGGGAGGGAACACTGAGAAATTGCCCCAGAGGCTGAAAATCAGGGTGGGTTTTTATTCGGATATTCCATCCTGAAAGCCTGCAGCCCACACTTCCTTGTCATATTTCTGCAGTTGGAAGAGCAAACCACACAGCAGGTCTGGGATTAAATAGCAGATACAAGGTCAGGTCTCTCAAAACACAGCAGCAGCTTGGGTCCTGCTTGATTTGGGCTGTGTCTGCACACTGGAACTTAGGCATTCGCATCCAAAGCAGCTGGACACTGAAAAGTCCACTCAGACTGAGCAATTCTTTGCTTTTGAGGCTTATCTAGAGCCAGATTTTTCCAAGCAGTTACAAGCCTCACGGTCCCTCCCACCCTTATCGCTTCATTTGCAGCATCTGTTGATCGGTTTACCAGGAAGGTTTCACGCTTGTGCAGGGTGATGCTCACTGCCAGGGGGTACTGAGGCATGGAGATGCTATTTTAGTAACTGCCAGAGATGCAGCTGCTGTATTTCTATGTCAGTGGCCACTTTTATTTTAATAGCTTCAGAAAGGCTTAAGAAACTGGTGGAATTTTTGCTTGCATGCTTATGTGCAAGCCAGTAGCCTGATATGTACTGAAAGGCAGCTTTCAGTTGATTCGCAGTGTTTCAGTGAGGTAATTCACACTGAATTACCGGGAAAGCTCAAGGAAACCACTAGAGAAAGGCAGGGCCACCAGAGCTCAGAAAATATGTCCCATCCTCATATATCTGCCCTTATAACATCTTCAAGATGAGGAAGGATAGAGGTCTGCTAACAGCCCCGCCAAACACAGTCCCTGGCCCCCACTGCTTTAAGTCACCAAAGGAGCTGCCCACAGGCAAAGCTGCCCCTTCCAAACTCTCCATGAGCCTACAGCCTGCATCCTGCTGCTGAAAATATCAGAAACTTTAACCTATCCCATATAGCCACCTTCTTAACTGGATCACAGACTCTGTGAGCGCAGTTTCATGTTTATTATACACACTGCGTCACGTTTCACTTGGTTTGCCCTGCCTAAGAGCTTTTCTACTCTACAAGCATGTTTTTGCTGCTGCTGTCCTTTCCACCCTCTCCATCAAACTCAGTAAGAGATGTGTAATCCAACTTAATTGTGAGTAGGAGAGCTGATTCTTATCACCGAGTAATTCGCAATTAAATATAGCTTGCACAACTCTGATGTAAGCCCACAATGATGAGGTCCTCACCCCTTCTGTGATTTTTGGCAGGCTCCCAGCACTCTGTCCCTCAAGCCTGCAGGGTCACCACGAAGTCACACCAAAGGAGAGGAAAACATTTCGAATGGTGTGGCAGAAAACAAAGAAAAAGGCTTCAGAAGTTACCAGGAGTGTGAAGATCTAAATCTGTCAAATATGGGAGCTGTGGTCTCAGTTTCCCCACATATACATGGACCCTTCCTCTGTGATGGGGCTCAAGCCAACTGCAACGTCCTTCCTGAAAGGAAGAATGTTATTTCATCAACAGGGAAAGACAAGTGCCTGATGCTTGCCTGGATTTAATAGCTTGGGATGCCAAAATACACCTGGGATCCCTTGAAGTCTTGGCAAGAAGAATAATTCAATTTCTCTCATATGCTGGTTCTCTATGCAAAACCATGAAACCAAAAAGGAACCTTCAACTGCAAATGGTTCAGCAATGGGAGAACAGCATAGCACAGCTCCAAGCCATGGAAGTGAAAACCCCTCAGCTAGCAGAGGTGGATTCAGAACAGCAAATTATCCTCACCAGCTTTATAGGGCAAGGATATTTTAAGAGAGATTTGATGTTCTACTGGCCAGCTGTGCCAGCTGCAATACAGCACTCTGGTCTGCTCCTCAGATGGGGGACTTGGTCTGAGATGCTGTCAAGATGCTGATGAGATTAATTTGTTTGTTATCCTATGAAATCCCTTAGGAAAGACTTCTTGCTCTGTCTCCGACTAAGCTCGTTCAAGTCTCTCCCAAGAGCAGGAATGCTGTGCGTTGCCTGTTTGTAACCAACAGGAACCAGCCTGCAGTGAAGTCTGTGTTGCACACTGCAGGAGGTCACTGGTTGTGCCCGCTCTGAGGACACAGACCGATGCCTATGTCTGCTCTGCCCTGTTATTAATCCTCTGTGAGACATCTCCCCAATTAACTCTTGAAACAGGAAGTACCTTTACCATGCGTGTAAAGGTATACTTAAATTAACCTTTATTTTTTTAACTTTCAAAACTAAAGCTTTAAGTGCTGTGTGCAGTTGGATGAATTCATGCTTGCCCTGTGTGATTCAAGTCACTGTCTGCAAGTCACTGGGTCTAAAATGTTTTCCCCTATGCTGATGAATCCAATACCAGATATAAAGCTTGGGGTTACACATTACTGCTGAAACTGTCAAGAACAGCAGTTACTCAGCTGATTCTCCGGACTGAGGGATAAAGAATTTGGCCAGTGCCAAACGTCACTTGTGATATGCATGTATAAGAGTTTATTTCTGGTGCTGCCGAAGGAAAACAATAACCATGTGGCTTACACTCTGCAAAACAATAGAAGGCCAAGGCTCAGTTTAGTGGAAAACCTATTTCCTTTAGCATTAATTTCCAAGGAGCATTTACAGGTCTTATCAATTGGTGCCGATGGATCTTTTTTTCAGATGTTCCATAATGGCACATTCAGTGCCTCCCTTGCCATTCCCATCTCTGTTGTTCAGCTTTGAACAGAAGGAAGAGGCCTCTGCTGTGGCTGCCCAGGGAGGTGCTCAGCATTGTGACACCAATGCTGAGACACCATGACATCAATTGTCCTGCACTGTCATACAATTAAACTCTTGTGAGCTTCCATCATTAAAGAAATGGTGATTTATTTACACTGGAAGAGGCCAAGCTCCTAAAGTAAATAACTTTAAATAATCTCGCACTTAAAGTAAATAACAAAAAAAATCCCACTTGGATCTCTGACTGGCAGAGCACAACTAAATCTTGAGTTGGGTAAAACACATACAATCTTAGACATCTAAACAAAAATGCCTGGATTTAGATATGTCTAAGCTGCAACTTAGAGATATCGTAGACTCATACTATGAGTGAAGGAGTGACCACTTAACAGCTGATCAGCAGCCAGTGAAAACAAGCCCATGCCCTTCATCCACCTCAGAAAGAGAGAGTCCACCCTTCAAAACACCTCAGTACAATTTACACTAAGTATGATGATGCTGGCTGAAAAGGAAGGTGTCCTGTCATTATATGAGGTCAAGATTAAATTATAAACTCTATTATTGCTATAAAGCAAGGCTGCTCCATACCTGGTATCGCTTGGTCCTAACTCCTGTTTGGTGAAACTACTCAGTGCCACCACAGTCCTTTCTGCATCTGTGCAAAGCAAAGCAGATTGTTTTCTGGAAGTGAATCCAGCAGACTGGGATGTCAGTGTTGAGTGTGGAACACAGCTCTACAGTCTCTAAAAGTTCAGCTAATTCCTGAATCTCATACCCAGCCCCTCAATAAACAAACCTGAGCACAGAGGAGCAATTCTGAGGCCCTTCATCTGATCAACCATGCAAACCAAGTGAATTCAGGACTTGTCTGGATGACACAGTGCCCACTGCTATTCATGCTCCAGTCTGCTAGGATGCTGTTCTGATCAGCTTGTCATCAGCTGTAACTCCCCAGGAAAGCTGGGGAGGGGCTCTTTGTCAGGGAGGGCAGGGATAGGATGAGGGGGGACAGGTTTGAAGCTGAAACAGGGGAAATTGCAATGACATCTTAGCAAGGAAAGTTTTGCTGTGAGGGTGGGGAGGCCCTGGCCCAAGTTGCCCAGAGCAGCCGTGGCTGCCCCTTCCCTGGAGGTGTTCAAGGCCAGGTTGGATGAGGCTTGGAGCCCCTGATCCAGTGGGAGGTGTCCCTGCCCATGGCAGAGTTGGAACTGAGTGGGCTTTGAGGTCCCTTCTGACCCAAACCATTCCATGATTCAATGATAACAACACATTCAAGAACAGAACACAGATTTCCACAATATGAAGACCATATAGAGCCTTTGCAAGGACAGAGCACAAGACAAAAGAGGAAAGCAAACCAGCCCACTGTCAGCACCATTTACAAGCTGCTGCCAGCGGGCCTGGGGTAAGTGGAACAGCTTTGCTGAAAAATGCTACTTCCTACACACTGCTGGTTGTATCTGCATAGCAGATTCAGCTATGTTGACCTATCCAGATTCTTGCTTAAAAGAAAAAGATACAAAACAGCATGAGAGGTGACAGCAAAATTCAGCATCTCAGCTCACCTTGTTGCTGGTGTCCAGTCCCTCACAATACAAGACAGATAAAACAAATTGCAGTGAATTGCCTTCAGCTATCACCAAAGGGAGCCAAGGCAGCCACAGCGAACAGCCTGCCAGGGAGCGCTTCACAAGTGAGGTGAAAAATGCCAAACCAACTGCAAAGCTTGCACAAGCTCATCCAAACCGCAGCGCTGGGGTACGCACCGTTGCGACACGGTCCAGAAGGCCAGGATCTTCTTAAGGGCTTGCAGGTTTGCCTGCATGGTAAGCTCTGCTGGGAAAATGTTCTCAGCGAGGAAGGTGAGGAACCTTCACCATCAGAGCTGCAGGTGGGGCTGGAGAAGGTGAGGCAGCACGTGGAAGTCAGGCCAGGGGCAGGAAGAGAGAAGGAGCCAGCGTTGCTCACTCTTTTAACAGGCAGGCAGTAGTAATGACAGAGCATCGCTTGCCAGCAGTCAGACAGCCATAGCTTGTTGTACACTCGCATTGCTGTAATTGCCATGGCTGCAGGCACTGAGACCATGAGACAAGAGTAAAGGAGAACAAGGTGACTAAAGCAGGGAGGGAAAAGCAGAAGGGATGCAAGAGGAAGAAATTAACTTGGTTGTTGCCTCTTAGAAAAGCTCTGCCATCCACTGTGAAGCGAATAGCAGATCCTGTGTTTCAGTGATCTTGAGCTGTCAGAGCACAAACAGATCCGCCGTGCTTCAGCCTTGCATAAAGGAGAGAGGATTTATCTCAGCCCCACACTGACACTTTCTTCAGAGCCTGAAATGTTCCCATAAATATCTATAAAATCTCCTAGTTCAGTTTCATGGTGGAGTCGCCCCTCCTCAGGAAAAGATGATAAAAGGACAGAGAGGCAATACCAGTAGTTCTCACATCTTCTCTGTTTTGGTCAGTTATGTGATCTCCAGTACTCATGAAGAGAGATTGGAAGCACATTTTACTGCCAGTTTCACAACCACACCTACAGGTACTCTCAACCCAGCCCTCAAGCTGGGAGCTAAAGACTGTGGTTGGGCAATAGTCTGCTTGTTCTTGGCTGGGGTACTACCTCTTCATGCACTGCATTTTCTGCTCTAGCGATGGGAACCAGTCCTGGGAAAGTCCTTTGCTTCCCTACATGGTGCGATACTGCAGGGCTGATGACTGGCGAAAAGCTGCTGTCACACGGGTCCCATTTCTCCTTTGCTGCTGCTGCTTTACACCTGCCCCAGCAGGGAAGAGATGAAAAAGGCTGGAAATGGTATGACAAAATTACTAAGGGAACCCCAAAGAAATGACAGAGAAACCACAGAGAAAAAGAAACTCAGGGAAAGGCAGGCATGGGAATCCTTTTGAGAAAAGGTCTCGTTACTGAATCATACATGACAACATTTCTGTGTGTATTTTGTGCCATCCTATCAAATGAAACCATTAATTTTCTCATGGAAGGTACTATAAAACATTTATGAAAAGGATTGAATTCCTTGTCATATCCTCAAAGACAGTGGCTCAGTTAGGTCCATCACATATCATCCACATCAGGTTAAAAGTTGCCTGGGCATTTTTGTCTGCTCTCCCCATTTCCGATCCTGAAGGAAGCAGGAATTATTTGAGATGTCATATAGGTAGGGAAGTTGCACCACTGCTGAATTTATAAAGATCTTTAAAGAGCAGGTGCCTCAACTAAAAAGTACAGAGCAGTTTGCAGACCCCAGTGACTTCAGAGAGTCTGCTTAGCCACTCACACAGGTTTGGAAAAGAAGGAAAAAGATGAGGATCCTTTCTGATCAAAAGCCTGGCCTGTGGGTCAGGGCTGGGATGAGAAACAGAGCAGAGCAAAATGAGGTGCAGGCTCCTTGCAGGCTCAGAGAGGGAGCCTGCAGGAATTGCCAGTTTTCCATATGTGCTGGCTTTGCGGGGGGAATGCGTTGATTTTCCCAGATGCGCTCTGCCCTCCCTCACTGTCCTGGTGCAGTGTGGATTTGCTAATTTATGATTTCCCTTCCCTGTACAAGAGGTCTGTGTCTTCTCACTGTATTAGTAACAGGAGATGTGTCTACGCTGAGCTTCATTAACGTGCGCTGAAATCTGGAATGTTTTCTTTAAAGAGTACACCAGCAGCCAGGCAGTGCGCTCCTTTGATCTTCAACCTGCTCACACCGCTTCCTGCTCTGCTCCTTCCGAACTGAACTCCTCCAGACATCCCAGAGAACATGCCACCATAAAACAGGAGGGCCAGAAGCAAGGAAAATACCAATAACCTCACTCCAAACCAAACATATCCCCTCAACATCTCTAATTACAGAGAGTCAGGATGGATTGACAAGCCTTGTGCTGGAGACAGGAATGTTTTTAATTACATCTATCCCTAGACTGCCAGGTAGCCAATTCCTCTGTCAAATTATCCACATGTGGTTCCTCCTTCCTCATCGTGCGCATCTCCAGAGGTTCTGGAAGCAGCTACACCCTGGATTAAAGATCCCCGTGGCCGACACCCACAGCCTTGCTAAAACTGGACAACAAGACAATTTGCTGGATGGGCTCTTGTCAAACATTGCAGGCATTAAAAGATTTTACCTTGGAATTTGCCTTGATTGGATTGACATTACCTGTCCACACAGTCATGAGACCCCACAGGAGCTCTGGGTAACATTGATTAAACAATAAGACACAATAGGGCAGAAATGGAGGGTGTTCATTCACATCTCGAATATAAACGCTTTACAGGGGAGTAAAATGTGCTCCGATTGTGCCTCCCTGGTCGGAATGCATAAACTGACATAAAATTGGGAAGGGAGGAAGCAGGATCTGTCTCTGCCACTGGATTCACTGCAACCATGATGCTGAAAATAAAGCGTGGATCTTGATATACATGACATGACATGACAAGGAAATGCATTGTGTGACTCCAAGGAATTAAATAAAGCCAGTTAACAATGACTGAAACAAAAGGATTCCAAGCACAGGGAAGGTGGCTGAGTATTTTAAGGCAATGTAAGCTTCTTTTTATTGCAACGTAAGAGCCACATTTAGCTTCTAAATCTTAATTATTCTGCCTGCAGAAAACACAGTCAGTGTCTGTTTCAGACACTTCTCATGGAAAGTAGAGACCACAATCTCTTAGAAATGCTGTGATACTTCCTTTCAGAAGCATGTCCTCCTTAGGGAAACATATCAGTGAGCTCCTTTATCAGTATTTTATACCTAGCTGAAACATTGCATTGCTTGACAGATAAAGCATGGGTTACTGAAAACACTGACAGCATCTGAGCTACCTGACCAAAGAGAACGCACAGATTGTCTAGAGCCTCTGGACAGCTATGAAAGAAACTGCATTAATTAGAAAACTTTCAGCCATCCCCTTATGTTTAATCCTAAAGCAAAAGGATTCTGAATACAGGGCAGAACACTGCCAGCAGCCTGATAGCCAGCAGCTCTTGGGCCACCAGCTTCTTCCAGATGGGCACAAATCATAGAATCATAGACTCATAGAATAACCAGGTTGGAAGAGACCCACTGGATCATCCAGTCCAACCATTCCTATCAAACACTAAACCAGTCCCTCAGGAACAGCTCTCAACTGGAGTGCTGGGGTTTCACATAGCCAGGATCCACTGCAGAAACAGCTCCTCTGGGAGGATTTCACCAAAGATACTGACTTAGTGGCCTGATAAACACAGAACTTTTGAAAGAAACTCAAATACTGCAATTTGGGACAGGTGAGAACGTCCACATTTCCAAAGAAAAAGGGGCATCCTTGTAACACAACTTTTCGCTCAGTTATCCTACATGCAAAGTACCTTACTCCCGTTCAGCACTCAGGATCCTTGTGTAGATAAATCCCATTTCCAATTTTGATGCAGGGCAGAACAGGAGCATGATGTTTCTTATCAGTCTCCTCCAACACCCTGACACCTTGAACATAGAAAGAACCATCAGCTTCTACATTTGAACCCTGATTTGAGAGGTGCTTGAAGCTGGTACTGGCTGTTGAGCACGTCCCTATGTTCTGTGCACATGCTTAATTTGCAGGATGATTTGAACTCCACTGTAATAAGACTCAAACACGGGTTTATATAAACACAGGCTTGATTAAACACAAAATTATTTCCCATATTCTCCAGAATAAATGAGAATAGAATCAGACTCCAAAGTAATTCCTTGAGAACCATATTCCGCCCATCATGCCCACAGGATTGATTTTAAGGGGACAAATAATGGAGAGAAAAGAAAAAAAATTGCCATGTAGTCAACCCACAATATTCCGGACTTATTTACTGGGTGGATTTTTTTGTAATTTTATAGGTTTTCAAGCAGTTTTAAGAACTGTCCTGCTTGATTCATTAGTTTGGTCTACAGTGAATAACTGGAGGGTTTTATGAGTCTAGCAAACACTCTGCTATTATATTATTCTGACCCAAGTTACAATAGTAGCGACCTGTGACGGTTTGATAGCTGCTCTGTGTACAGAGCTGAGCCTTGAATTTTTTTTCTTTGCACCCTCTTTTTCTCCTTTTTCCTTTGGTGAGAGTGGGGGGAAGGCAGTGAGAGCTGATCTTGTAACATGCTGATTTGTTTTGCTGGGTCTTTCCCCTCCAGCGCTTCAGATGCATTTTTCAGCATAGACTAAAAAACCAAACAAACCAACCCTGTGGCGCAAAAGGTGCCGGCAGCGACTTCTTGACACTTTTCAGGAATTGCCATCACTGGGAATTCTCATGCCCCACCACCCACCCTGAGTAACCTTCATAACAAAACAGGGCTGAGCGCTTTCAGAAATGATTCAGGTCAAAGCAAATGTTGCTCATGTTTTATCACCCAGGAAACTCAGAAACTTTCCAAGAATGAAGTTATGGGAGCTAGGCAGGCCAGGGAGCTCTAACGTACCGTCTTGTGCAGACAACGAAGGCTCAGTGTCAAAGCAACAAGACCAAGGGCAGGGGGAGTGGAGAAGAAAGCCGCCCTGAGAACCTGCAGGACGCTGGTTACAGGCAGGTGGCTGAGCACTAAAGAAAGGGACACAGAGAGAATAAGCAGCAAGACACAGACATGAATGGAATATATTTTACAGCCTGGCATGTGGAATTTAAGGAATTAAGACAGTTCTTTTTGTTTCCCAGCTTAGCAGAAATATTCAGGCTTTAATTATCACTCATCTTGTTGATGGAACATAAATCCCCAGGAATCCCCTTCTGGGGCACACCACAGGCTTTGACTCACCTGACACCCAGAAACAATTTGGTTTGGTGCCTGACATTGCTGTCAGCAAAGAAGAGAAAATGGGGCTAGAGGTTTTAGCCTCCTTTGTTGATCTTGGCTTGCGCAGTTTGAGAACCTCAGGCAGATGAGCATTAAATAAAACCTCTGATGTGCTTTTGCCCTGAATTCCAGCATGCTACTCTGTGACTGGAGTGCCGGCAGTCGCCCCTCTCCCTTCCTCCAGCACACGGCCTCCCTATCCAAGGGCTTGATCCTGCAAGGCTGTGCCTACTGTCCTCACACCAGCATGGGGGTAATCCTAGAGCATTTCAGCAGAACCACTTACATTCTTCAAGCTGATCTTAAAAGCTTTGCTGGATCAAACCAGACTATTTGGCTGTGCACGGGACTGAGTCATTCAGGAACCATGGATTTTGGTGAGCCCTTCTATTAGGGCTGCTGATCCCCTGCATGGCAGCACTGCCTACAAAATGCATTTCTGATGTGGCTTGCCTGCATGTTGCATTGCACTGTAAACTCCTGATCGCAGGGGACATGGCCTTGTGCTTGAGCTGCCCTACAAAACTCTCCAGTCATTGAGAGAGGCAATAAAATTCTAAGTGGAGCAATTTCCAAACTCTGGGACAGGTCAGAGCGAGACTGAAGTGTAAACCATGCAATTTTGGCTTGCCTTTAACTATGTCAGTGCTTGTGATTAAAGAGAGGAAAGGAAACTTCGTAACTTCCAGGCCTGGAGCCACTGAACTTATAGGGACTCACCATCTTGAAGGAGTATTAATGTCTCCAAGACTCTTTAACTCAGGTTTCAAGGAAAATCTCCCTCCAGTTCACCTCGGTTTCTGTTAAAGCCCTAGTGGGTTTAGAGGCCATGTCAGGTGAGAGACTGGCAGGGAGCTAAAGCCCCTGTTGTCTGTTGGCCCGACTGGAATCCCCCAGCGGTGCAGGCTCTGTTTTGGTCTTTGCTCTGGAACTCTGGCTGTTCTAACCACAGTGCATGACCTGTATTCTGTCCCATTTTCTCAGCCTGTTTCCTCCCACAGCTAGAGAGAAACCTCCTCTTTACATCTCTAAAGCCTGAGTGGTTTACACACAGGATTTAGAGCAACTCACTCTGTGGTTCCTATGCCCTCTGGCAATCCACAGTCAATGCCAGAGCCAGGTTTTATAGCATAAACAAAGCAGGTTACTAAATAATGGAGCTGACAAACTGGTTGGAAAGGTTGTGCTTCCAATCTGGCAAAGAGGCAAGCTGGTCCCTTGACCTCAGGAACAAACCCTGCCCCTGCTTTTAGGGAAGAGACATTATGACCATCCTCCAGTCCCACCAATGTGTCAGGTGCTAAAGGGAGGTGACCAATGCATTCAGCTGTTAGAGACCAGGCCCTGAGACACTAGGAATCCTGCCCGGCTTAACCTTAAAACACACAGTCCAGTAGAATCATAGAATCATAGAATAACAAGGTTGGAAGAGACCCACCAGGTCATCGAGTCCAACCATTCCTATCAAACACTAAACCATGCCCCTTAGCACCTTGTCCACCCTAACCTTAAACACCTCCAGAGAAGGTGAATCAACCCCCTCCCTGGGCAGCCTCTTCCAGTGCCCAATGACCCTTTCTGTGAAAATTTTTTTCCTAATATCCAGCCTAAACCTCCTCTGGCGGAGCTTGAGGCCATTTCCTTTCGGCCTGTCCCCTGTCACTTGCAAGGAGAAGCCAGCATCCTCCTCTCTACAACCTCCTTTCAGGTAGTTATAGAGAGCAATGAGGTCTCCCCTCATCCTCCTCTTCTCCAGGCTAAACACCCCCAGCTCTCTCAGCTCTCTCAGAGCCTCAGCTCTCTCAGTAGTCAAGTAATTGCACGTTTTTTGAGGTATTGGCATAAGATGTGGGGACAATCCTCAAGGATCCTCTATCCAGCCTCTACCCCATTCCTCTCATTTCTCCAGCAGCAGGAACTAGCAAGGCATTGGGTATTCACCTAAAGGAGAACAAGGAGTCACCAGAGCCAGTGGCAGAGCTCAGGAACTGGGAAGGGAGCCACGGCTCTACACCATCAGAGTGAAATCTGCCTTAAGGTAATCAGTAAATGTTTTTACAGGAATAGTCTTCTAAACTTTACTCATTCTAGCCTTACAGAAACACAGAAGTCTACCATCTTCCTCTCCAGTGTGAACCATGACTGCTTTGTACCACCAGCAAGCAGTCACAGCAGCTATTACATTGTACTCTTCATTCCCCTGGAGAGAGGCTCAAATGGTATTGAAAAGTCAAAATCTTCTCACCAAGCAAATTTTACTATCCTTGGTGAATCCATCTTTGAACGGAGCAGTTGTGGGTAAGGAACATGAAATGTGACAGCCTGAACACAGAGCTGGCATAAGATGTACACTTGAGTCGTTCTCATTAAAAAGATAAGATCCTTCAGAATTCCTGGGCAGCTTATGGTAACCATGAACCCTTATTCACTCTTAAAAAATGCTATTTGTTACAAACTCTCATAGGCACCACTCTCCCTGGAGTAAGCCAGATGAGAGATGTCTGCCCATTAAGCTCTATGACAGAAAATATTTTAATGACTTTGAAATTAAAGTGAGATCCTCTTACATACGCCTTAACTATGGAAAAACAGTGCTTAGCTCTCAGGTCTTCTTTTTAGGAAAAGGTAAAGCACAAAGCCAGTGCTGCCCTAGAGATGAGTGGCAGAGCTGGCAGTGGAGTGGGTCTCCCATAGCTGAACCTAAAGGAAAGAAGAATAATCACAGTACAGCAAAGGGAGACTGCGAAGATCAGTCACATCACCATGAGTGCAGAACTGCAGGTACCAAAGTTTGTCACCAGACAGCACACCCTGCAAAACTTCAGTTTTCAGAACTGCTCTCAGTGTCAGCAAGTGCCATTGCACATCCTGCTGCTGGGAATGGTTTTGCAAGAGAAATGACTGGTTGTCCATAGCACCAATCTGTTGGTGCAGATGGGATTAAGAGAATGCAGCTCAGTGAATAAATGCATAAGAAAGAACCCCGGTGACTTTCTGCTCCTGAGTGCTGCTCTGAGAACTAACCTCCTCTACCTGACAGGCACCAGTGATAGCACACATTCAAAAAGAGCTGCATTCCTACTGAAGGAGGAGGTTAGAGTGGCTTCTCTTCATGTTTTCTGAATCAGCTCCTTGGAAATGACATGAAAAGTGCAATCATCATAAAAATTTTCAAACATCGCATTTGCTTCTTATCACAAAAGAGAAACAAGCAGAGCTGTTGGACTCGAGACTCTCAAAGGTCTTTTCCGACCCAAACAATTCTGTGATTCTGGGAGCAGATGGAAAGCATTTATCAAAGCTCCTCTATTTCGCAAGACAAACCTCTTGAACAGCTCAAAGTTGTAATGGCCTCTAAAAGCCGCCCACAGAGCAGCCACACTGCCATGTCATGTGATGCTTTCAAACATAAAAACTCCATATTAATAAAATCAGTGTAATTGGGGCAGATAACTTGATGCTGTCCCTTCCCAGGCAATACCCCTCAGTCACAACTGAACATGATCTGCTGAATCAGCCCCACAGGCTGCAGTAACGCCCTTTGGGCTGATGAGGACTGCCTGATGCTGCAGGGCATACTCAGGGATCTCTTTAGCCTGAGGGCCTGAGGCTGCCTTTTGCTCTGCTTTCACAGCAGCAAGCACTCTTGGTTCCTAACCCGCGAGCAGGGCTCCTACAATGATGAGATACAATGATGTAGATAACAGCTAGCAATAATTAGAGGGCAGTTTCCTGATTCCAAGACCAGCCCTGTGCGGAGTCGTCTTACTGCCTCCAGCTCACATGCAGGTCATTTGAAAAATGCTTTGTCTGAATCCCCTCATTCCAGCTGCCTCTTTTCCACAAAGCATTGTAGGACCAGGCCTGATCCACAGCACAGACTGGATAGGAACCAGGGCATGAAGGCAACCAAGCCATTTGTAAAACAGGAAGATATGGGACACTGCAATGGAGCTGCACCCTACCCTCTGCTAGAGCAGAAATTCAGGATCAGTCATTAACGCCATGTAAAGCTGACACTGCCGGACCTTTCTCCATTATCTGGACAGCACATTAGCTCCTCAGACTGTCCATTCCTTGGAGACTCAGACAAAACAGGGGCAAGGAACAAAGCACCTTTCACTCCAGAGCATGTTGAGGGTCAGAAGGTCGTAAGACAGCTCAAATTAACCTTGCAACTGCTGCAAAAAGTCCAGCGTCCTGGAAAATACTCCTCTCCCCATCTCCCAGGGTGCAGTCAGTGCTGGGAAGAGCAAACAGGACTGTGAGCGACACTCAGCAGTTCAGGCCTGCAAGCTTTTACTCACATGAGTAATCCTTATTGTCAGATTAGTCCCACTGCGGCCATGAGAGGAGGGGGGTGCTCATCTAAACCTGCAGGAGGAGAACAGCCCTTAGCAATGCAAACTGTGCTGTGACATACATGGCCAATTTCTGCAGCCCCTTCTTCCACTGTGATTTTTCCACATTTCCCAGTCCATCCCTTTGTCTCTCCTCTTTCTTTTCCACTAGTGTTTGTCCTTATAAGTGAGGCAAACTCCCTTGGAAAGAGCTGCCGGCAGTTTCCTGGTGGCCCATACACATGGCAGCCTGCATGGGCTGTGTAGCAATGTCATCATCTGGCGTTAGGTTACACAGGTGCGCTCAGGGGAGGTAAAGATGCAGAAACACCCTTAGGAGAGGCTGGGAGTAACAACTATGGTACAGGAAAAGCTGTTTACAAGAGCTATTCCACCTCAGTGTTACAGATCCAGCTGCTGCTCAGTCTGTTCCGTCCTGTTTGGTCGGAGCCTAGCGCTTATTGCTGCCTCCTCTAAGATCCCACGTAGCAGAAGAGGCTCTTGCTTCACTGTCTGCATCATATAATCATGGAATGGTTTGGGCTGGAAGGGACCTCAAAGCCCATCCAGTTCCAGTCGCCCTGCACCTCTCACTGGATCAGGGGCTCCAAGCCCCATCCAACCTGGCCTTGAACACCTCCAGGGATGGGGCAGCCACCACTTCTCTGGGAGACCTGGCCGACGGCCTCCCCACTCTCACAGCAAAGCATTTCTCCCTAGGATCTCATTTCAATCTCCCCTCTTTCAGTTTAAACCATTCCCCCACCGTCCTATCCCTGCACTCCCTTATCAAGAGCCTCTCCCCAGCTTTCCTGGAGCCCCTTTCAGCACTGGAAGCTTCTCTAAGGTCTCCCTGGAGCCTTCTCTTCTCCAGGCTGAACAATCCCAGCTCTCTCAGCCTGTCCTCGTAGCAGAGGTGCTTCCAGCCCTCGCATCATCTCTGTGGCCCCCTCTGGAGTCACTCCAACAGCTCCATATCTTTCCTGTGCTGAGGACTGCAGAACTGAAAAGAGATCTCCAGATGAGGCCTCATCGGAGCAGAACAGAGGGGAAGAATCCTCTCCCTTGCCCTGCTGGTCCTACTGCTTTGTATGCAGCCCAGGATATGGTTGGCTTTCTGGGCTGAAGGCCCCATTGCAGGACAACTCTTACGTGCAGGCCTGCTGTTTGCAACTGGCTGCATCGATGTATGTGAAGCACGTACACACAAAACTCCCTGAAAGCCATACAGACAATTTGTGGAGCAAAACTAAACTCCCTGTTGTCCCTGTGGCTTTCCCAGCACAGTTCTTTTAAACAAGGATGCAAAACAAACAGGGCTTGCTCTGAAGCAATGCGTCGCCCACACCCACACACACCCATTCCCACACCATGAGCTGTACTATGACTTCCATCTCTGTGGTTTGTAATTTATCTTCAAACAGAGATATACATAAAGGAAAGCACAATGCTGCCTTTCCCTGGGTTCTTCTCTGTGGCAGAACTGCTTTATGGTACCTCTTGTGTTCTTCATTCATAGTGAGCCCTGAAGCACCACAGAAATGTCAGGAGTGGGGAGATACCAGGATTATAAGCATAAAAATGATTTTCAGCAGACATCCTGAGTTAAGAGGCAAGACTTTCAGCCAATATCATGACCTGCTGGGATGGCAGGGAGCAGACCACAGGCAGTGTCAGCTTTACCTTTGAAATGCTATGGATTCTAACACCTCTGGAAAGCTACAGGCATCTGGGCTGCATGTTGTCAGAGGTCCTGGAAGTACCAGCCAAGTTTGTAGTGCTCATGGTGCCAGACCCTCTGCAAAGAGGAGAAAGGCAAAAGTCATACCTTGGCCCTGCCTCCAGAGGCCACATCTTTCCAGTACTGGAGAGACATCACAAGGACCTGCCTGACACCACAATCCTGCCAGCTGCACGAAGTTTGAACACTACTTCTCACCACCACCGGCAATGTCTTGCGTGTCCCTCTCTGGAACTGGTGGATTCCTGCACCTGGGCGCGTGGTGCTGAAGAGACCTGGTGGCTCCCATAGGCTAGGTGGGAGGGAGAATGATTGAGAATCTGTTTCTTTTTTAAGCCTCAAAAGGCTCATTCTTGGGTGACTGAGTCTGAGGAAGAGGGTACTTTGCTTTTGCTAAGAAGCACTTCTCACCATCTACTTAGCAGGAAAATCTCCTGGGCTGTGGTTACAGCAACCAAGTCGAAGTACAAAGACGTTCCTCTGAAAATTAGAGAGAAAGACCTTCTTTTTTTCCTTTTAATTGTCATTTCATACCTTCAGCGGTGCAATGTATTTTGCAAAGGGCTTTGTACATGGTAATTAAGCCTCATAACATCCTTCACCATTGGAAGGGCTGTCATGAACTGCCCAGAGAGAGATATGCGAATACACATATGTAAACACCTCTCCCCTCACCTTACACTGGGTATGTGGCACAGGCGGAAATGAAAACCAGGCACTCTGCCCCCCTAATAATTGAGCTTGTCTCTCCCTCACACCTCCAAATAAAGGAGAAAACTCATTTCTGCTCAGCAACCACAATCTGCTTCCTATTCTCCTGCTCTCCTGCAAGCGCAGAAGCTGAGAGCAGATGGCACAGACACCAGACTGTCCATTCGGCTCTGCAGGTGCCGTAGCCTAAACAGAGAGGCTACTGCTTGCTGGCAGTTTCCCTGCAACTCTTATCATTAAAGGCCTCCTGATGTACTAAGAAATTATTTTCCTGGGTAATAGGTTCCTTTCCAGAGCAATGGAAATTGACTGGAGAGTTTGGGGATTTCTCACAAATCCTCCTCTTTCCTGAGGAGCCACCATTTCCATTTCTCCCTTGGCAGTTTCACACATCATGAGGAAGAATGGCAGGCTGGTGATTTCCCTGAGTGCTAAGCTCCTGCATTACTGTCGTGAAAACTGCAAGACAAAAGGAAGAATGCCGGCCAGCATTTTAGTCTAGGTTAAAGAGATACCACTTCACCAAAGTTATAAGATTTCCACCTGATGTGCTGCAGGAGAACCAGTCCCTTGGCATGTCTGCATTGCTAACCTGCCTGTGCACCACCTCTTTGCTTCTAGCCAACATCTGAACAAAGAAAAACACCGAGTTGCGTAAAATGCCCAAAGAGGAAGCATCTACCCATCATTACAGTGACTGAGCAGGTGTCTGGAAGGGTGCACCTAGCAATCAGACTTCATACAGTGTAACTACAGCCCTTTATTTTATCTTTTTTTTTTTTTTTTCATGAGGAAAGAGGAATACTGTTGATTTTTTTTAGCAGTATATATTGGTCAATTATTCTTTCCTTAGGTTTTCAAGGGGATTAGACTTGGCCAAGCAGTGAAGAACAATACTAGCTGCTACCTTACTCCTGAATTTAAATGATGTCAAGTGCTGATGGTTTGTGGTTTTCTTTGCCCCTGAACACTCACACAAATGCTTTGCAGAGCACAAGATACGCACTAAGACTGCACACAGGTCATACACCAAAATGCCTCCTGTCCTCCAGAGTGCAGAACTGAGTGTCAAAAAGACAACAGACGCTACCCCCTCAGGCACTCACTCTGGCTTGGCTTAACCATCAGACACTGCAATAAAAGGCAGCCTGGAGCTCCTGGCAGCAGCAGTGGCACGAGGGACACCTGTGTCACAGGCAGAGCCTCTTCAAAGACACTGGCAGAGGGGGGACATTTCCTGACACCTCCATATGCGCCTTACAAATAAACCCAGAAGCAAACCAGGACAAAATCATGGTCTCTCCAAGCTGAAGAAGCAGCACGTAGAGATCTAAGAGGCTGTGTCCTACACCATAACCAAAGCCAATCTCCTGGGACACAGACCACAGCCAACACTTCTGGCTGCTTCCGCTGCACACTCCTGCCTCTGCCAGTTGTTCCCAGAAAACACTCATGGGCTGAAAAAAAGTTAATTGAGAGTGTCAGTCAAGCCCTTCAAAAAGAGACTGTTTTATGAAGCATCAGCGTTTGCTTTGATATTCTTAAAGGGAGGGGAGCAAAGGCCACATTCATCCAATGCATTTATTTGGTCTGAAATCACTTCTTCAGCTTTGAGAGGGTCTGATTCTTTCTGTATCTTCTGAAAACTATTCCAGGAATTCTAGCTCTTCCACACAGACTCAACCATTTCTCCTTCCTGGTAAACCAGTGCCTTGTTTCACTTTGTGCTTATGTATAATAAATACCCAGAGCTGAAGTTGTGGATATTTTTTTTTTACAGGGGTGAGGTCACTCCCTGCCTCGACTCCAGGCCTGGAGCAACATCCATTGCTTTTGACTTTAATGACATCACAAAGCTTGCACCCTTAAAAGATTTCTTATGAGTAGGAGGAAAAACCAACGCCTAGAAGGTTCCAAAAACTCATGTCTGAAGGCTTAACAGGTTGATTTATGAGTCTGAGTCTCTCCCACTGTGGCTCAAAGCAAACGCTCGGTTATGATTTTGTCTAGGGTTGGCTGATCATTTCCTGCTTTGTCAGCTTTATTGAAAGGAGCAGCCTCTGTGCCTCTTCCAGAAGCACTGCCTCTCTGATAAGGATAACTTGAAAAAACAAGAGCAGTTCAAATTCCAACAGCGCTAATACACTATCAGGCCCACACTTCTTTTTGTCAGAATATTTTAAAAAGCCTATGCCAGGCAAGAGAGATCGAGCTAAATAACATGGAATAAAAGCACTCAGCTCCTCAATGAAGCAGGAAAATTGCCGTGTTTGCATCCAGCCAGGGAAAAAGTCAGTTCGTACCCGGCATCAGCAGCCGGCCTCGCAATCCTAGGAAGGACAAGGTGGGGGACTCCTCAGGTATGATAGAAGCGGAGGATAATCAGGCACCTCTGAAGTCTTTCCATGTGAAAGAGGCAGAATGCTTTGGACTCTCTATAAGTTTTACAGCTCTGTTTTCATTCTAAGATGTCACAGGGAGCCTCAAGCGTCCATGAATTTACCAGCATTATCCAAGAGGCACTCAGACATGTAATTAAAGTAGCTGTGCACGTAGTCCTGGCTCCCAGTGTGTAAACCCTGCATAGGAACAAACTTTGTCAGCTCTGATAAGGACACAAGGCTGGTTACACAGAGGTGAATGGCCCCACAGATGGTGTGTTATGAACCATAGAAACACCTTAAGCTATTTAAGGGCAGTAACCTGTAGACCTGAAGTGAGTGATCCAAGCCTAAGGCAATCCAAATCTACCGCAATCCAAGGAGTTGTGGTTTGGATATGCTGGATGCACACAAGGGTCTTTGGGGGACACCTCATGTTCAGTTTAAAGAACTTCTACCAGTGGGTACAGAAATGCCCTTGGAAATCGTTACATTAAGTGTTTTTTGTACAGAGCTGATAAGGGTATCAGGTGGCCTCCAAAAAAAGAGAAGTGAACTTAAACAAGTATTCCTTTGCAAGTTACTAAAAAAGCTGCATAACCTGACCATTTAGGAAAAAAACCCACAGCTGAAGTGATGCCAACAGAGCATATAGAATACAAAAACATGAATAAACTGAAGGACGAATGACTGAAGATAGACTAGAGATGAAAAAGATGTAGGAAAATGTACAAGGCAAGGTGATACAGCTGTTGCTGATACTTACAAAGAGAAATCACCATAACTACAATAAATAAATAAAAACCCACCTCTTTTTCTCTGATTCCCAGCTATCTGAGAAGCAGAACTTGCTGCTTCAGGATGATACTGTGAAAAAAATCCTAAAAAGTAAGGCTCAAGGCACCGGTCTCCAGAGCTCCTGTGTGCCACGTACATTGCTGAAAGGAGCCAGGTCTGTGTAGTCTGAGGCTCCCTTTGTTAAGTACCAGAGACAAAACCCTGGGTTAAAGGAACACTGATCTTCTTACAAAGGGTCATTCATATTCTGATAAAATACTATTAACCTCCAAAATGGATTGTATTTTGAAGGTCTCTGTTATGGGAATCCAACGAAGATATTTTTCAGGGCCAGGCTCAGCTGGTTGTTTAAGATTACCCGGTTGTACTGAAGAGACAAAGCCCATAAGGGACTTGGGAAAGGAGGCACTAAGCTCATCTGAAGGTGCCTCATGGAAACACTCAGGGTATCACAAGACCTGTTGTTCCTCACCTGGGCTCTCGTCTGTTGACAGGAGTTTGATGTAGTGGAGACCATGCCTTGGGGCGCCACTGCCTGTGGTGAGTCCACCAAGCGGATGACTGTGACAAGCATTAGTGTGGCTGGTGTGCTAGAGGGCTTTGGTCATGTGCTGCATGGCTGCTGCAGCAAAGTTTATGTTCTTTTAGGTGGTTACAATTATTAAAGTGGAAAAATCTCTAATCAGTGTTAACTGTATTCCCATCAACAGCCCCTGCAGTACCTGACACAGAGTGACAGCTTGAGGAGCAAGGGCATATTCCTGCATATTCTCCTCTGGACAAAGAAGAGATGGTACCTAGGATCAGGCATTCTGGTTTTGCTAAACAACACACCACAAAACTGTGCCATTCCCTGAGGCTAGGCTCACCTCTTTAATGAAGGAATTCCATAAACACATTTGTCCTCTCATTGACATGTGGCACACTAAAGAGGGACCACATGGACCTCAAGTGATTCCTTGGAGTTGTCAGAGTAAATTCCTCTGCTAACATCTTCCTCAGCGAACTGGAAAGATGAGGCTTCCAGAGCAGCAGCTTTGGTGAGCTGTCTGCGGCATGCTCTGTCCCCCAGGCTGCCCTCACTCACGTGTTTGCATGTATGCAACGTGTTCTTCTCACTCTGGCCCAAACATGCGGGAGACATTCTGCTAAGGTAGAACCTGTTCTGTTCCTTGACCCACAGGGTCCTGCTGACCCTGATGGAAAAACATCATACCGAGTGTGATTGCGCTAAGAAGGAGGCTTAAAAACACTAGTGTGTAACTCCTGCATCTGGAATTTCAACAGATTTGTCAGAGACAAAGGAGAACTTGGCAAGTCCACAATGCAAGGATCAGACGCTTGCCTTGCCAAGTCCAGAGGAGGAGAAGTAGGAGGAAAAGTAGATGGGAAAAGAGGTTACAGGCTCCAGGGCCCACACCAATAAACCTCTTGCTCCAGGGTACAAAGAAACCAGAGCATGATGCTCTCTCCCACTTCCAAAGGATTCATCATGCTTTGGAAAATCTGAGTTCTCACTCGGGCTTTCCTGGCTGCAGCATCACACAGCTCCCCTCAAGGTGCTCCAGGGGAACTGGAAAAGCAGCAAAGAAATGGCAACATGAAATGAAAAGATGAGAATTATTCACACTGAATCATCTCCCTTCAGTTGTCACCCCCAACCTCCTGCTTCAGCAAAGTGGAGTCAAAAACTGCACTGGAGACAAAGCCCTCCTTTTGTTCCCTATGGACCAGAAGTCTTTTTATATTTAAATGAAAATCTGTCAAACTAATTAAGTGAATATGTAATGGTCTCATTTTGTACTCATTACAGGACATCGTAATGGCCATAAATTCCTCTGACGGAGCGTGTATGTGTGAACATGAATGTCTGGTGATGTCTCATAAACTTCAGGCTGAACCACGGCTTTTGTCTGTAGGTTAGACCTTGTAAGACAAACAAAAGGCCCAGAATTGCTTAAATTAGATGAAAAGTGCTACGTTACAGCAATATTATAAGCATGATTCTTGTGCACACAAACAAACCAGGGGCTGGGAGTGATGGTTCCCACCGTGCCTGCAATGTGGCCCTTGTGTCGGTCTGCAATGCCATGCATTGTCCAAGATGATGTACAATTTTCTGCTTGCAGATAGATGGGCAATACAGCTGTCGCCATGGATCGCTCTGAATGTGCTGTCAGCATAACTGTGATGGGACAGGGCATTCTTGGCATTTTTTTATCTGCTTTTTGATATCCATAGATAAAAGGAAGAACCATATACAAGCAGCCTTGAAATAAACGCATCTATATTTTATCTCATATATCATTGACAGTCTTTTTCACTCATTTGTCCTTAGCAAAGAATCTTTCCTCATGTACCAATGATGGATAACTTTGGAAATAAATCTTTGTTGGAATGAAAACAGAACCAAGTCTGAATTAAATGCACGGGAAAAGAATCAGCATCCAAGGCCATCTAATGTCGTCTTGGGGCTGAGACAGAAAATATTCAATAGCATTAATGATTCTCAAGACCTGCAGGAACAGCAACAACAGCAGCTAAATATCATAAAGGGAAAGAGATTCCCAGGCAAGATGAGACATGGGATACAGACAGCTCATCTGCTCACCTCCAGCTAGAGGCACTGTGCCTGCATTTACATACAGACAGTGGGTGAAATTTGGCACGGCACCAGGCTGCCAGAGGAAGACTAAGACAGACTAGTGGTTGTCATAGCCCACAGTCCCCAGCATCTCTGGCTACACCAGCTAGGGAAGACTGGGAAGCTTAGACCAGCAGATCTCCTACTTTGGAGCCAGCCTGCACAGGGAATCACTGTGACATTTCTTGTCACAAGGAGGTGGTTAAGGTGAATCTCTTCTACCAGCCACTGGCTGAAGCAAGATCTCAGACTGGGTGAATCAGCAGGATGGTCCAGTATTACAGAATGTCTTATGAAGCTAAGAACTGGGAAATACCTCTAGGGAGGTCAGATGCAAGGAACAGGCAATTTCCTAAGCCTCTTCCTTGAACCGTAATGATAAATGTTGCTGTACTGTTGCAAAAGACAGGTTCCTGCTGAAGGAACCTCACGCAAGGCATTGAGATGAATAGATGCCCTCTTGATGCCATGGGCTGAAAAACATGTGTTTTTCACAAGAGCTGTGATGGGAGTGAGTGATCCTTACAGGAAGGACAAACCTGAAGATATAACAAAAAGTTATAAAAAAAAAAAAGCCACTTGCATTACGGTGAGGCATTGTATTCCAACTGTGTAAGAGCTGGAATCAAAATCACATAAGCAGGTTAAAAGCCATCTACTTGTTGCAATTAGTGTATACAGAACTTTGACTTTTCTTCTAGGCTTTGACTCATGAGAGGCAGAGATTTACAAAGCAGATACCTTCACAGATCTCCTGGGTCAGGAACCAGGGCTTTACAGCACGTATTGCATGTCACATAAACTGCAATAGCGCTGTCGCCGTACAGAATCATGGCTGCATTTCTGGTGCAAAGCACAAAACTCTGTCATAAACACTGAAGAGACAGTGAGTTTGAACCTTAATAGCACTCAGTCACCTATGACCCTCCTTTACTGATCCAAAAATAAAATTACCAAGTTCGCTTCTTTTCCTTACAGCTAGGGGACTGTGGGAGCATCCATGCATGGAGGAAGGATCTTACTCTACACTCCAACAGCATTCAAGCAGAGAATATAGCAAAGCAAAGAAGCAAAAGGGATGACTTGATGCTAAGGCATAGGTAAACTGAGTCAATTTTGCGTCTGCTCAGAGCAGCTCACAATACTCATTCACAGCTTGCTCTTTGCTTTTCCCAACTCCCCCAGAAACAGCAACAGCCTCATGCCTATAGTTCACACAGGCAACCAACAGACCATTGTCCCAAACTGCTGAAAAATATGCATCTGGTAAGGCAGAAGAGACTAAAGATAAACAGACCATTACAGAACCCATAGAAATACCATCCTGGTTCACTGAAGAAATAAGCAAGACTCAAGACACCAAGTGCTTCATTTCAAGTATCGTTTTCTACGGCTTGCTCCTCCAGTCCTTCTGCAGGTCATTTACTGGGAACGAAAGTGCTGTAAGAGCATGGTTGTGACCAGGTAAGTTCCTGATTAAAGCCAAAGCCTAAATCTCTCGTTGCAGAAGCGTTGCCGCTTACCCTGAATGAGATTAAAAGTAAAATAAAGAACACATGAGGAGGTGTTTTCAGGAGCTAATGGCTCCTGAAAACAGTGCAGTGGTGATAGGGCCGAGATTATTTCCCTGAACAACTTTGCTCTCATTAAAAGCAGGTAGGTATCAGATTTTAATGCCTTGGGTTTTCCCATCTCGGCAGGACCAGAAAGACTTTACTTCCCTGTTCTCTGCAGCCGTCTTGCAGAAGAAATGCTTCACTTCCCTCCTTATCAAGGTTAAATGATACCTGCACTTGAAAGCAGGATTTCTACCCTTCTCTACAACCTTCAGCAAATATACCTGGTTCTCAGGGAGCTGACAGGAAGGCAAATCACCAGCTGCAAACTGACTGCTGTCAAGTGATAATAAATCCTTGTAACAGGGAGAGTTTCATCCCCCCCTGTACCTATCAGCTTTCACTGAAATGATACCCTCCTCCCTGCAGCCCTGAGCACGGGAGGGGGTGTCTGCTAGTTTTCCTTCCCTCTCCTCTGGCAGGACAGCTCTTTGGAAATGGTATGAGATTGCTGAGAAATTAATTTCAGTTTCCAGTTCCCCAACTCGCTCTTGTCTACAAGGGCTTCTCCGCAAAATTCTCTCTTTATTGCAGGCTGTTTGGTATAGAAATACTAAATAAACCAATATACAGTTTGGAAAAGTTAAATAGCTCTCACCTCAAACCTCTTGAAACTCTCATGCAAAATTGCAACCTATAATTCTTTGTCTGAAAGGAATTAAAACATTTGCCTAAGAACAATCCACTAAGTCACAGGGAGAGGTTGAGCAATTTGTAGGAATGAGACCCAGGTTACTTGACAGCAGGAAAAAAAGTGAAGGTGTGGGGAGAAAAGAAGCCCGCATCTCAGAAGTGAATTTCCAGGGGAAAGCAAGGAATAAAACAATTTTCTCAGACAGATAGACAGCTCCTACCCCTCCTGCCTGAATAGAGGTTCTTTCAGCATTAACCCTTCCTGGCCGCATGCTGTCCCAATGCTGTCATCTGCAGGAGACAGAGTTCTTACATGACACAATCTTCCTTGGCTCAAAAGTCTGCATCTCTCAGTAACACCAGTGATGCTGAGCTGTCTGCAACCTCCAAGAATCCAATCCCACTGCATTACTATGTAGCAAAGCCCTTTAGCTGGAAAAAGTGTTCTGGGGCCTGAGAAAAATGATAGGCACAACAAATCAATACATTAGGGTTATTTACACCAGTTATAACCTCGGCATCTGTAATAATAAGGCAGAAGTGGTCTCCGTTTTACCAAGAAGATTGATCAGGTGGCTTCATCCATTGGATGCTTCCCTGCAAATGCTCACGGCAAATACAGATCCACTATGGATTTGAATAGAATGAGAGTTTGGCAATTAACATTAAAGTACACACATCAGCTCGTGTTCCTATAACATCACAGCTCAGAAAGGAAAACGTCTCCCCAAACCAGATACAGAGCCCTAAAAGACCCTTTTCCCGCCTTCAGCCTGCATCCCGCTGTAGCAAGAATCCCAGCCCCGTTCCCACTTATTCATGAGTATGTGCATGCAGGAGTGGGGAAGGGGACAAGGAAGAATTTCTTTATGAAAAAAAAAAAGAAAAGCAGTCCCATTCCTGAGACGCTGTTGCTATGGGCCTGCGGGGATCACAACAGATGGCAGGGAGAGCCATCCCTGAGCCCTGCTCTGAAGCTGTCCACTCAAGCATACCATTCGCATTCCCCACATACCTCTGGCCTGCAGCTTGGGCACAGGGCGCTGTTCCCCTCGACGCCCCACCAACCTCGCTCCTTGAGGTGCAGGGCCAAGATGCAAGCAGGGGACCAGCATTCAGCCCTCCCACTCCCTCTGCCTTTCACTGTCCCTCTCCATGCCTGTGTTTTCCCACAACTGAGCCGTGATATACAATTTCCATACTTGATCTTTTGAGAATTTGAGTCACTGGAAGAAAGCAGTTTGTTAACTGGAGACTCTGCTGATTCCTGCATCCATGCACTGGTCTGAAACAGGGTGAGAGAGAAATCAGCCCCTCGGAGCCTGATCCAGACCAGGGCTGAGCATGTTCCTGCTCCCTGGATGAAGAATATAGCAGCCTTCAGGACTGCAGCTTGAGGTGAGTAAGGCTGGACCGAGACAGACACATCCTCTTTGCTGCAGAAGACATCATCACATCCAAAACACTTCAAAGGAACACAGTTCAGAGCCAAGGTCACTGCCCAGCAGGTGTTTTTAACATCTAAAAAGTGTGAGAGAAAGTGTACAGAGTGAAAACAACATAAAGATGCAGTAAGAGAAATCTCAGGTGGGGAAAAACATCATCTGAGCAGCAGGGTTGTTCAGAGACACTGGAAGCAGCATCAGTGAACTCCATGTAATGTGCACTGACTTGATGCTCAGTCTTGCCCTGCATAGGGCAGGATTATCTATAAGATCCCCCCAAATACCCAAAATCCTGTTTAGAAGTGCCAGCTGCTGAGGAGTTCATGGCCTGACTCTTCCTGTCTGTGCCCTTCAAACTCCTGCTTGAGAACCAAAGTGCCTCCGACCACACAGCACAGTCTTCCCAGCTCTGAGGGCACAGATGGGCTTAGGAAAAGTCAATCCACTATCACTCCTGCATGCACGTTTGACTCTCACTAGTACCGTCCTGGTCTCCTTACCCCAGACAGCCTTGTTCGCTCTGCAGCAATTTGGATGTGATTTGCCTGTTGCTTGCTGATCACACATAAGAAGGCTCTTTGGGGCTGATTTGCATTTGGCTGCTGGAGTCACTGTTTTTTGCTTGTTTTTTAAGGGGGGAGTTATAATAATGATGGAGACAAAGCAGCAGATGCTGTAGGCCAACCCCGACTAGCGGCGCTGGATGTGTGCAGCTGGCCATTTGCATTGTGCTGAGCTGCAGGGCTGCTCTGGGCCAGCCTGGGAAACATGCTCGCAGCTCCTCAGTGGGTTCAGCCCAAACTCTTTGCCACTCTTCCTTAGGGCTTGGACATGCCTGACCCTTTTAAATGTTGTCCTTCCAAAGCACCGGGGTATAAAGTTATTTTGTGGTTCATTTTAATTCTGATAAATACAAGAAGCAAGCATGAAGTTTGAGAACAGAGCATGACTTTAGCTAAAAGTTGTTTGTGCGACCGCATGTGCAGCCTTTTCTGTGCAGGCATGCAGGAAATTTTCCCTCCCTATCACACACACAATGGTTTAGATTTGGTATTTATGAGCTTAAGTTAGGAATAAAGGAGGAATGAAGTTTCCAGGTGGCTCTTTCTTTCTTTAATCTTTCCTATGTTTCTCCCTCTCTTTTCTATCAGTCTTTAATCAAATTCCTGCTGTTACTTTTATTGAACAAAAGGGATGCTGGCACAGCCCCTAAGTGCCTGTGCACAGGGGTTGCCCTAGAACAGCCACATTGCTGCAATTTATTGTTAAACGGTCCCTGCAGGCTCTAATTTCTGAAAAGCAGAAAGAAAAATGTCTTGTCTTTGGCAACTGAGGTAAATGTTAATATCTGGTATTTCTTCAGCCACTTGGATTTCTGTGAGGTGTTGCCTTTAACCCTTCGAAGGATTCAGAAAGGCTTATCTTTAAGAGATTATAAAACAGAGCAGAGGAAAGAGTAACAACATCCCTAGAAGTTTTTTTTCAATTCATTTGAAGGAGACAACTACCAAATCTCTTTAATTCAGGCATCCCTTCAAATTTCAGATACCACAACCATCACGTTTCTTCATACTCCATATCACAAAGCACTGAATTGCTCTGCTCAAATCAGCCCCAGGAACAGAGAATAAATGCATGCCTGGGTCATCATAATCTGATATGAATACTACAGGTGGTGTCAAATCACTCAAGCAGGTAGTGGACTAGGGCCTAAACTAATCCTCTGCCCATACATGGTTGTCCATACTAATTTATAGCTGAATGTCTCATTTGCAACACTGCTTGCCTGCTGTCCCCCTCAGAAGAGCCACAGCACAGGGGAGATGCAAGCGGGGAAGAGCTGACACCATCCTTTGCTGTGCTCCCTGCATCGTGGGGGGGTATGTACATGGATCCTCTAGGGAGGGACAGGATCTTCACATCACTGCAGCCTGGGAAGGTGCCCATCTGTGCAAGGACCAGGCCATGACTCACGGTGATGGGAAACAACCTCTTCCTACATGTTGTGGATCTCAGTCGGCTCCACTGCCCCAGGAACCTCCAGGGCTTCTCGCATGCTGACTAGTTTTGCTCTCGATGGCACGCTTGCTCCTGAGAGCAGGCCAATGTATGCAGGCAGGAACAGACACGCTCATCACACACTCCTCTTTTTCAGATGGGATAGTTGGCTGGTGAGAGTCCCATGGGGTGCTCCAAGGACTGAACCTGACAGCACACTGACAGTCTTCCCCTGGCCAGATGTTTCTTGGCATTTTGTTTTAACGAGCTGACTCAAGCAAGCAGAAGGAGGAAATCTTGAGCTATGTGAAGTGACTGGGAATTTGCTACTGCGACTAGTTCAGTTTTATTGTCAAAAGCTCCCTGCTCTTTAAACACTGGAATAACAAGTGCAAGGTAGGCAAGGGAGTGTGCTGCATTCCCAGGTCATGGCTGTATCTATACTTCAGGACAGGTTGGTTTAAGTTGTTTTTCTCAAGCAGACGATCTATAGCTAAAACTGACTCCATTTTACATAGAAAGGCACACAATACTCCAGTAATACCACTTGAGCCCGTCTTCCCCCGCGCTGCCAGCTCTTACCAAACAAACTGGATCATCACATTGGAGAAAACCCACGCACTTAGAACAACATCAGTCAAAGCACACAGCCACTGGTCTGGCCCACATTCACAAAACCAAAGACCAACCGAAAAAGCTAACGTTAAAGATATCCCAATAGCAGTGAAGCAGGTAATGAGTTTAAAGATTAGTTAATGGGATCACTAAAGGAGTTAACGTCTCAGGAAATAGTGAAAATCAAAGTTCAACTAACTTAGTTTTATGATTCACAACTGATCTAAAAGGGCGTGTAGGTGTGTATAATATCCAACAGGTCTGCAGAGAATGTAATCGTGTGCAGATTCACACTGGAGCTACACTGATGGCCATATCTTAAGAACCCATCCCTCCACATCCTTTTTCTGCTCTCTGCAAAGCTACTGCATTAAGCAAACTAGAATACATCCCAGACAGTACAGCTAGCCCGACTGCACTGAACATCGATGCAGTGCTGACTTGGTTTGACACTCACTTTAAACACCTTTCAGCTTATAAAGGTGAAGGCCAAAAAAAGTGCCTTTTACTTGGGTAGAGACTCTTTCAGACAGTAAAACTGTAAAATGCACCTGATACACCATGGTGTTTGTGAGTCAAATCCTTCACCCACGAGACTCGGCATCCCAAGTGCGTGGCATCATTCGTACACTTTAATGTCCTTAACCATGCTGTGTAACCCTGAAGGCTTTCAAACGTCCACCTCCCCTGTGAGCTTCTGGCACTTTTCGAGCCTAAAGCCCACGAGATTTGCTTACACCACTCAATAGCTTCATCAGTGACAGAACAGAAGCAGCTGCACAGCTCTGGCTCCTTTCCTGCTAGGTGCTCGCTTACAACAGCAGCCGAAAAATGCCCCCCGGCACTGCCTAAACACTCATTTTACTCTGGAGTTTATGATGCTCATGATGTTTAGGACCAATAGGGTCCGTAAGACTCCTGTCCCCCTTCTCCCAAAGCCGTGCTGTGAGGTCGAGTGTCTCCGCAGGCACAACGCCATGCCCCAGTTGCTGTGCTGTAGCTGTGGAGAGGCTCCTTACCTTTTGAGACACCAGATAAAGTCTCAGGTATCCCCATCCTTGCAGCGCAGGCAGCCTGCCATTTGGCAAGTGCAGTCCTCAGAGCAGGAATGGCACTACTGCCTCAGAAAGCGGAGAAACAGGAGCATAGTGATTAAGATAATAAATTGCAGATACAGGTGCTGCCCACAGAGGCACCTCGGAACTAATCCCACAGTAAAAAGCCGGAGGTTTGCTCAGCAGACGCAGCTCAGATTACTGCCCTCCTACCAAGCAGTCGTCAGCAGGGCCTGACAGAGGGAGCAGAGAGCGTGAGGAAAGGGGAAATCTGCTGAAAGTGCCAGTCAGCTCTGTCTGGACTCCCAGAAGGCTGGTGGTCAGCCCCCTCTTGTAATTAACACTCGTCTTTTGCAGGAGAGAGGAGAAGAGAACGTGTATTCAGTAAAGAGGTGTTCTCAGCCAGTCAGGAATTGTTGTTTCTCTTGAAACTCGCCACTCAAATTTCATTTGAAACGTGACTGGGAGTAAGGGTGGGGATAAAAACCCACGATGGGGGAGAGGTGGAGCAAGGACGATTGACTCTGTAGCTCACTGCCCTACAAGTTAGGACACAGCAATCCAGCTGCAGGTTCAGGGTTGGAAAAGATGCCCACAATGGCTCCCTCCTGCCAGTCAGCAGCTTTGTGGGTCCCACTGCCTCTTCTGCGCCAGAGCACCCAGACTGTACCCAAGCAGACAAGGTTGCAGGCATGTGAGTGAGGTCCATGGAAATATTGCAGAAAAGCAGGTGGCCCTCAACAAACTGGACCCATCCTGACACAGAGGGCATCAGCCTGATGCAGCCAGGTGGGTTCAGTTACCCTCTACCCAGCCAGGCTGCCTTGGCATCCAGCAGAATGCTGCAAACACATTAAATAGATGCTACATGTCTTAAAATAACCTGCTTTTCCTACAAGGAGCGGAATGCTACAGTTATGCCAAATAGAACACAAAATTTCACTTCCATTTCACCCTAAATACTTTTTCCCAGATCAGCTGTTAGATCAAAACATGTTATTCACAATTTGTCCATACTTTTTTACTATACTTTATCCCCTTCAACAATCCCTGTACTTCAAGAGTCTGAATACATCATCCCCTTCAGTGCAGCTGACTTCATGACGCCTTTTATAAGGGAAGCGAGTGTAAGGAGTAATGGCACATTAAAATATCTATCAGTCAGCAGGAGGAACCCAGGCCAGCACCTCAGGCCAACATCAGCGTGCCAGAGGAGTTTCCCATCTCCACAAGACAGAGGACAGCGCTCACTGCCTCCCTTCTCCTCTTGCCATTTCACCTCACAATAGCAATGATTTTTAAAAGCCTTGCAAGCACAAAAGACTAAGACGTAGCTCTGAGCCGAGTTAACTGGCGCTTTTCAACACCTGAAAGATGTATTTTTAACCAGTGTTTCTGATTTCAATTAGCTTAGGCATTCTTTAATAGAAAAAAAGTTACGGTGCACTTATGCAGGTGTAACCTCCATGGAAATGTGTTACATACAGGTACTAAAGACCAGCCCTGTCTCCCTTCTGAGCAGGCAGAGAGCTGAAGAAAGGGGTACTGGAAAAGAAGAGCATTAAATTCTACAGCTATCAGCGTAGCCCATGTTTTGGCCAGCTGTGTACGTGTGAATAGTCCTTGTCCACCTGTGTTTGTGTGCATTAGGCACACAGGAACATTCATGCATATAAAAGACCACTTGATACTGCCTGTACTCTTTCAGCTCTTCATTATCCTTTAGACTAAGATATTCCATTTATCCAGCTGCAAACTGGATTCAGATGACCCAGACAAGCTTGTTGATGAAAAAATGTAAAGTAGTAACAGTGACCCCTTCACCCTAATGTCTGTTTTGCTGAAGTAAATCCAGGCAAACTCCCTTTATATCAGCAGGATTATGTTAGTATTCATTAGTCTTCCTGACCCCACCTCCCTCTAAAAGGAAACCTTGGGTAGGTCAGGAAAAGCATGGAAAAGTTTTTGAGGAATTGGTTTATATTTCTACATAACCAGTATAGCAGAGAAAAATGAATGTCCAGCCCCACTAAGAATGTGTATTCATCAGCATCTGTCAATGCTGCACAACTTCTGAACTCCTTGCAAAGCAATATTTACAGTAGCTGTTGAAACTAAAGCCATGTAACTAGAGCTTCTTACAATAAAGATGATTAAATTCAGTTATTCCCAGTGCTTCTGCAGCAGCTGCCCTGTGAAGTTGCCATCCTGCAGTCCCTCGCACCTATACCGGTAACCAGAACCTCATGCACAGCCAGGTATTTGCCCTATCAACTATTGGTCAACCTAGACACAATCACAGAGAGAGGAGCAAGGCACAGAGCAGTCAGAGAATACATGTTTGCTTGTTCAAGTTTTCATACTATCATGATCAGATCCAGCTCCAACCTAATCCTCAGGAAGTTCCAGAAGAAGGAGGTTCACACCCTAAAAAGCACATTGTATGGCACTGGCAGAGATTTCCCAGCTTTTCTAGTGTCACTTTCTGAAAAATCATCTCCCCATTTGATTATAGCCTGAAGAAGGCAAACTAATCCAAATGCACTTGGAGAAAGCAGCAGCTAATGCGGAGTGGCAGTGGCTGGATATCGCTGTGTTTCTAACACAGTTCCAGGGGAGGTGTCAGTCTTTAATGTCCCATAGAGGGTAACACATGGCTGGCATTGCTTCTTCCCAAGGCATTTTCCCACTGTTCCCATCAGTGTCCTAAATCTTTTTTTTTCAAAAATCATGTCTAGATCTTCTTCAGGTTTACTGCTCACTGTGGGAAATCTCCTAAAGGCCTGGCAGTCTGAATGCTGATTAAATCCCAGGCAGTAAGCCTGTTGCCAGTGATTCCCAGATAAAGTTCCATTCGCCTCTTACAGCTGCTTGCCCTGTGTTTCACTTTGACTCTTCCTAGTGACACACAAACTGCAAACATTTTGACGAATGCACAGAAATGAAATTAGACTCCTTATGTCTAATCTAAACCTGTCCCTCTCCAGTTTGTACTCATTGATTATATGTTAATGCCAGCTCTGCTCTCTCAGGCTGTCAGCCTTCAAAATTCCATGTGCATGAGTCTTTCCTTTCTCCTGTCCCCCTCCCCTATCATCATCACCAAATAAAACATAACCGCCCTGCATAGCCGCTCTTTGGAACATGCTCCTTCATTGCTACAGAGTCGTGTGTGAGCCAGTGCCTATTCTAATTAATTTCATTCACAAAACTTGGATTTATCCATTCCAATTTTTTTGGCATGCTGTCAAATACGACCCAAAACTCCTTGGGTGTCATAAGAGGGAAGGATTAGGCCCCAGAGTTCTTTGAAGAATTGTGTTGGCACATGGCTTCCCCTCCCTCTAGGAACAGCCCATTTTCTGCTGGTCAATGAGGGAAATCACCGCTCGGTGAGGGTCTGAGCCGAAGCCTTTTTGAGGCTGTGGGAATCTTTCCACCCATTTTCATGGGTTCAAATTGGCTCTGAGCCTCAAATGTCTGTGGTGCTAACACTTTGCCCCTACACTTTGACACTTTGATAAATACATTTATCAAGTTGAGTGGAAAACTTTTCTCTTTTTTTAAAAAAAAAGAAATTTGCTGCTAACGGAAGAACAACTCTGTAGCTCTGGCATAGGTGTAAGTGTTCAGGATGTCTGGGTTTAGTTCTTGATCTTGCCACAGAGGTCTTTAAATGAGTTGATTGGAACCAGATTTGTCTGAAACCATAATGCTGGCTGTGCTGTGGCAGAGCAGAGGCCCGTGCAGCCGAGCATCTTCTCACTGCCAGCGCCTGAAAGCAGACATGTCAAGAAGAGGACAAGAGCAGAACTAACATACCCACACGTCCAGCATCCCCCCAGCCTGAACAGTCTGCAGTGCAGAGACTGCGTAAGTGTGAGCTGGCCCCTGGCAGCAGGTTTTCGTCTGCCACAGGACGGGTGTTTCCAGGGGGTGATTCCCTGGGTGAATTCTCTGTCTGCGCAGAGCCTGAATTAGCCCACTTCCCTCTGACACTCCCAGTCTCAGGACTGTAGAGTTCCTCTGCTCCCAGCATCTCCCCCAGGTCTCATCATTCAGACAAGGGGTCCCGGGGACAGGGATGTACCAAAAGAATAAGCCAAATAACCCAAGTGATACAGGGAATCTGTAGGGAAGCCTGAAAACGAACATGCAGATTATGGTTATAGCCAAGGGTAAGCTTAATCCTTTCTTTTTGCACAGTTCTTAGCACAACAGGAAAAGGAGGATAATGTTTTCTATCCCCCCTTCTCCATTATCTGAGTGGCATTTTTAGCCTAAGGATCTTTGAGATAGAAAAGAACTGCAGGCACTGCTAAGCTTGAGGCAGACACAAACCACCAACCGCTAACACTCGACACAAACACTCAGCTGCCTTGAATACTGATCTTTGCTGTGTTTGTGTCTCTGTTCACTTACACCTCACTGCAGAGCTGCCCAGAAAGCAGAGATGATGCAGTCAAATGTCCTTCACCCTACATAACTATGAGAACTGGGTAAATGCACACCTTTGGGACACGTAAAGGCAGTAGGAAGTATCAGGAGCAGCGGCAGCTCCATAGTTTAGTTGCAGTATCTGTCTTGATGGTGATGGCCGCACCAAGCCCAAAACATCAGGTCCTCATTCAAGCTACTGTGGATTTGTATGAGAGGAGGATTCACTCATGTGTGGCTTTGGAGAAGAGCAAGGCTGAGGGGTGGCTTTTACTGTGGCAGTCTCAGAAGCACTAAGCTTGTGTGCCTTGAGCCTCAAGAGTGCAACAAGGTGTTAGGGCAACTATATGGAACTATATGCAACTGAACATATGTCATTTTTGGTGTAATATTGTATATACCACATAATCCTTGAACAGGCTTCTTGTGGTCACTTGTATCTGTATGATCAGATATATGCTAAGAACACTTATACTGTGCACCCTGCTTGTATGCAGATTTGTTGTAAGTTGCAGCTCTTTAGAGATTCATAATTCTCACAGTCTCACTGGCTCTGCAAATGCAGATGTCACCATCAAAGCCTCTCACATCCCAAATCAGAACCCATGTGCTGGCCTAAACCCTAAACCCAGCATCCTAGAAGATCTCTGCAGGGCTCCTGAACATCAGCATGTGCAAAGTAAGGGCCTAAACCATTGGTACTTCTCTGCAGAAATCTTTTACTTGCTCTTCCACTAGCAAATTTTAATAGAGCTTAGCATTCATTAACAACCGGAAACCGTATGAGTTTAAAGAATCAAAGGACCAAATTCTGACCTGAGGTAATTCATCTGAACTCTGTTCAAGCTGTGGGAGCTGCTCTACAGCCACCAAGAACACGGAGAAACTGCCTGTGGCAAGCTCCCTTCACAACATGCTGTTGTCTCAAGAGGAATGACTTTATGTTTTCCCCTCTGCCCTCTCTGCACTGGACAACAGTGAACACACACAGCAGCTCTACAGAATGGCTTGTAGGACACCCCAGTTCAAACAATTCTTATGTTAGAAATGTTGTTGGAGAGCTGATGTCCCTGTGGCTGTGGTTCCCTCCAGCACGATATTCACAAAACAGCTATACTTGCCATCATGCCTCAGCGATCTAATTGCTGCTGTTATGAACATGTTGAATGTAAAACTATGTAAACAGTGTGACACTCTGACAGCCATTCCTGCTTACTGACCTGTGGAAAAGTCTATTTTTGGCAACTGCTGTAGGCCACTGTGGTCGCAGCAAAGCAGACAAGGCAGTGCCCACATTGTGAGCCTTATCTTCAGCCCATACAAGCATGCACAACACAATTAGATCGAACTGATACCACTGGAAAGGCCTTGGTCTTTTTTTAGTGGCAACAACCCTGCTTAGAGACTGAAGCTGGAGAGGAAGCAACAGAAAGAAATGAGTTGGAAAAAATAATCCATCTTTCACAATTAAATAGCTTAACGTTATTTCTGTGGCTTGTAGCTTAGTCTCCTCTAGGTGGTTGAACATTAACTGAGTATCAAAAACCGTCTATGGTTGCTGAGGACCATAGGCCTTCTGCTACAAAATTAGACAAACTGGTATCTCCGATTTTTCATAGTGATTCACTCCTACTGCTCCCAAATTGGCAAACCACAGGCAAAAAGAACTCCCCAGACTGTGGATTCCTCAGGCCTGATGGAACTGGTTCTGCTTATACCCATAGTGAGAGACCTTTGTCACCAGCAGCAATACAGTCATGCTGAAGACTATCACAGCAAACACTTGTGGAGATCTCTCCTTTGAGGACCTGGTTACTGGCTCACTCCCGTAGTTTGTCACCAGTGGAGTGATATCTTCTGTTTGTTCTTCCCTGAAGTGCAATGCCATCTTGTCTCTCTGCCCAATGATAACGTTGAAGGCTGTTCCCCTCACTCGTTCTGTTTACCTGTGACAATTTGAGCTGGCTAGCAGGACTGGACACTCAAGCTTTTTGCCTGACCGCTCAGGTATGACACGTATCAGGAAGAAATAAATGTACTTTCTTCTGGGCCAGGAGAGGAAAGTGTCCTGGAAAACTCTGTATTAATAACCATGAGAGGAGAAAACAGATAATTTTATTGTGCAGTTCTAAATATCTTAAGAATCAGATGGTAGAAATAGGACTAAAATGGACCACCAAACTAAATCCACCGTATCAGCAATGAGCACACAAAAGATATTCCCAGCAGGGTATCTGGGGCAGCAAATCATAACTCAGCTCCGCAGGGACTGGAAAGTGCACCAAGGTACACTCAAGAAGGCTTTGGAATTCCCTGAGATGCAGAGGAACTCTCACTCTGGCTTATTCTGGCTTCAGCACAGTGAAGCCTGAAGTATCAGCAAGCTTCCTCCTAGCACACCGGTTGCAGACCTGAGGTCTAAGGGCTGAACAAATACAGACACATCTGAGTCTACTGTCCTGGAAAGGAGTGGGCAAAACAAGTACAGGGAGGTAGCAAGAAATGAGCAGAAAGAAAGGAACTGGCTTTAGGAACAGACTTTTAACCAAGTTAGATATGAGCAGCACTGTTTAAGCAGTGGAGAAATCTGAACATTTGAAAACTTCAATTAAGGGCTCCTGAGCTGAGGATGAGACAAACAAAATGCAGCTAGAGAGTGTCCACAAAGAATTATTCAACAGTTATCTCACAACTAAGGATTGTGTTAGGGAATAAGCACAGTATTTACTGAACACTAGGGCTCAATTGGTCATCCTCTGCCTCTGCCCTACTGTAAATTCATGATCAAGGAAGCAGGAAGCATATACATTCACAGCTTTGCCTGTGTCTCCTACTGCAAGTTCTTCCTTGATGTCAGCAGGACGTTTGTTCAGGAGTGAAAGGCAGACTATGGCCTTAAGACACGAACTACTCTGATACTGGTTATTTATTGCTAACCATTCATATGTATCAAGTATCCTTGTGAAATAGGTAATTTTTCTCCTTTCTGTTTCAGCCTCTCCTCTCCTACTGAATTTTCTCTGATTTTCCTTTCATGGTCCCTTCATTGAAACTATTCCCTTCTTTTCCTCCATCAAACTGATCAATAACAGTCTTTGAAGATGGACAATGATGCATCAGCACTGAGCTTTGCAGATGGCATTATTTCCAAAGGAGAAAATGCAGCAGCCTCTCTACAGACCTAGCAAAGCATTGTAGCACTGATTTGTAGAGGCTCACTCTGCAGCCACTGGTACTAAAACGTTACCTTTTTCCTCAAATAAAACCCAAGATTACATGACAATCTGAGTATGCTATGCATGCTACATGAGTGTACGGGGTGGGTCAGATGTATTCTGTTTGTCCTGCGTTTGATGGCCTCACTATAACACATTTGAATAAAAATACCTACACTGCCTGTCCCCTGTGATGGCTGGTGTCACCATAACACTGCCACAGAGAGCTCCCGAGTTTTAAATTTGAAAACCAAACAATCAAACCTTCAAAAATACACTGACCTTGAATAGGCTTTGGAGAAAACTGAAACCACGTACACCAAACAGACTTTGCTGTTGTTTATATAGGAGTTTTAAGGGGTAAAGTCCATGTCAGTGTGCATTTACGTCTCTCCTAAGCAAGAGCCCTCATGAATACAGAAATCACACACTAAAAGTTCAGATCACAAATGACTGGTCAGTGAGTTTTCAGATTGTTGGTATTTGCAGCAAGCAACCCTAATCCACTACAATTATAAAATTACGGCCAATTACAAAAGTCAGCATCTCAAGCACTCCAAAAAGAATGTATTTTCAGATGAAGTGTATAGCAAAATGTTATCTTCTTCTCCACACAACAAACAACATCCTCAGGTGGAAAATACGTTACTGCTTCCTTTACCAGTCGTAATGGTTAAACTTGTTAAGGCTGGGTAAAGATAACCTGCACATCCTTGATGCTGTAGCTTTACCTCAAGCCTGTTTGGCAAACCCTTATTTGTTCACATTTCATCACACAGATAGATACACTCTGCTTGTCCTGCAGCATCGCCCTGACAGAGATGAAGGCTTCACATGGCTCAGGTTCTGTACTGAGCTCCTTTCTTTACCCTGTTTCTTTTGCATCTTGCTTCATTTCACTTCATAGTGTTGGAAGCTTTAATTTAATGCAGAAACTCACTGTTTCCCTCTTTCTCGCCATTCTTCTCTTGGAGAACCTTTTGTTTGGCTAATGACAGCTCCTTAGCCATGCTGATCTTGATCCAGATTCCTTTCTAGCTTAGTGTGGAAATTCAGGACAGGGCATTCCATAAAGAGATACCAGCTATCACTTAACTGCACAGAAAAACATGTTTGAACACGACCACAGTAGAAAACATACAGGAAGCATCTCTAATAAAGGTCTTAGTAAACCTCCATACTCCAGACTAAAACACCTCTGATTCAAAGTGCTCATCGAGACTCAAGTTCAGGTCCTGAACCTAATATAAATATATTTATTATTTATGTCACCAAAGAGGATCAGCACAATTCGCTTCCCTGAGTTACGCTCAGCATACTGGCATCGCTACTCATTGCCATGTACAAGACCTTTGACAGCCAGGGAAATGGCAATGCGGAAAACGTGAGAGGCCACTCGTTCAGTGACAGCACAGAGGCTGCTGCTCAAAATATGCAGGTAAAGCAGCTGCTCTTCCCCCTGGAGCACATTGTGAGCACAGTACGGGTCAGACTGCTCTCAGGGACTCTGTCACTCACCTGCAGCTCCAAATCTCGCTGAGGCCAGTGGAAATCATTCTGCTGTCACAGCAACAGCGACAACATGCAGCAAATGAGGCAAGAGCTACGTACAGAACCACCAACCTTTCACAGGGAGCCCCAAGCTCTTTGAGGGAAGGAGGCACTGCTTGTAAATCACTGAACAGGAATCTTGGATTGTCTTGTGGCAGAGGAGCAGTGCAAGAGATTTGAATAAGTATTTTGTGTGCTTGGACGTATCAGTGACAAAGGAATCACAGAAATGGTAGTGGAAAAAAACAAACATTTGCCCTTGGGCTCCTGTCTCTGCGCTTAAAACAAGGCTCTTGCCAAGACCAGGCCAAGTCACAGGCTTCCAGCTGAGTTGGGAGGGGAATGGATGGGACAACCTGCAGGGCAGGAGAAAAGCAGGGAATGAGTGTTGGATCTTGCCTACCTGCGGACGACCAGCTTCAGTTTCTTGTAGGAGCCTTTTACCAGGGAGATGGCCTCTTGCCTGGAGCTGCTCAGTTCCACCTCATTGATGTTCACTACTTCATCACCAGCCTGTAGCTTGGAAGGCAGGGAGTCCGCTTTACCTCCCTCTTCGATCTGCACAGGAAAGAAAGGAGAAAGAAATGGTGAGCCAAGCCTCCCACAGTTTGGTTCTTACATGCAGAGCTGAGTACACATTTCTGTTGAAGGAATTAGGTTTACCAGCCCCAAACTCAGTGCTTTGACTGAGAAGCTTTGTCTCCCTTTGCCAGCCAGCTTCCTCAAAGGTCTGCACTTGCCTCCCCTACGTTTCATGCAGATGGAAGCTGGGGACTGGCAGCCAAACCAATTCTGCCAAGAAGCTTTGTTTTGAATAAGCCACAAAGTCTTTGGCATTTGGAAGCAATAAACACCAGCAAAACAGCCATGGACCCCCTCCTTGATTCTTGATTTTCCTAATCCTAGGCCACTCTCCCTTCTTTTGTACAGTGTGCCAGCAGGAATATGCCAAGTCTGCAAAGAAGTAGGTGACAAGACAGAGGACAAGACAACTTGGCCCAGAATCTCTGCACGTCAGCCTTGTGCAGTACTGCGCTACTCTGCAAACACGTATTGGTGTAGCAGAGGGCAAGGTAACACAGAAGGTAACACACTGCAAATCTGAAGTTTCTGGAGACTCAGGCGTGCTGCCAGTTGGAGTGCAGTGGATAGAGCTTTTATTACAAAATGTGCCACCACAAAACTTGATATTCGAAGCCCCTAACAGTCCCCGTTTGACAGAACCTGTGACCTGTGTAACATCTCGTGGCACATTATAAGCACAATCTCTTCCTTTGGGCCTTTACCCTTGCAGATACCACACTGAGACAAAGAAGTGTGTCTGAGATGGGCTAAGGCTCTGCCCCAGCCAGGGAAGGGCTGCTATTCGCAGGGGTACCATTTTCTGGGCAGTGAAATGGCAAACACAGCTCTGGAAGTTGCTTTTAATTCAAGTCATGCCAAGCAAAGTGTAACAGAGACATTAACTGGACACGTAACTCAGCACACATAGGTGTAGCACCCAGATTTCTACCAGAACATCAGTTTCAGTGGTGAATGGTGATTTCTCAGAGGCTGTGCAGCCCTATTCTTCTGAACAATAACATTCCAGCTCATGTACCTTCTAAATCATAAAATCTGACTCTCCTGAACATTAGCGAATAAATTCTCTCACCCTACTCCAAAGGCAGGTAAAAATCCTCACCATTGAGCCTACCAGGAAGTCATTCCACTCATCAATAAGCTTTTTCTTTTCTTCTTAAGAATGGATAAAACCACAGGAATGAGACTTCCTCTAAAGAACCTCGTATCACAATGACCAGGAAGGGCAAGAGATGAAACATTGAACCTTGCTGCCAGCATAAATAACAAGTGAAAAATGCAGCATTGCTCCCGCTCCCGTCTGTTGCTGTGAGGGAAAACAGGTGGGTATAACTGAATAAAATACCACAGAGTGGGATACTGTGGGTGAGATTAACTGGTGAGAGAGTCAGCATAAGGGCTTTTTTGGCTTGCTTTTGGTTTTTTATGTTGGATCACACATAATGGAGAAAAGGCATCCTTGGAAAAATATTTCCTGTAACAAAAGCTAACTACTTCAAAGGCTGAAATACCCATCAGAGGCACTTGTGTTAACTTCTGCCTTGAAAAAAATAGTGAGCTGTGCTTTATCTTCTCATACTTCATATTATGTTTATATATTACTGTTTTTTTCACTCCACAAGATCACTGTTTTAAGGTTCTCTTTGCAACCACACAGGCTGGACATTTCTTTTTCTCCTCTTTTTTACTGAAAAAGGAAATCTGGATTCCCTTTATGAATAATGTGAAATCAAAGACCTAAAGGAAAGGCTAAACCCTGCAATACTTCTGATACAGTGGTTAACATCATGAACAGCTCTGAGAGGAATGTTTCTTCAAATCCTGATGCGTTCCAGCTTATGCCTATGCCAAGGGCTCCTGAACTGCACCTTTAGGGCCGTGTGGCTAGTCACAGTGCCACAGTAGAGTGCCTTCAAAGTCTGCCAGCACAGTCACCTGCAAGTAATTCCACAGGCTGACAACGATCTGCTTTGCTCTGTATATTTAAACTATCCATGAGGAAGGGCCGCTTTTTGTGATTAAAAGCTTTTGACAGCAGCATGGAAACTGTACCTAGAGAGAACAGAAATGGAGATACGGGTTGATCTTTTGTTGTTTACATAGATATCTCATCTATTAACAGTCCATTACCCTCTTCATCTGTCTATGGCTTAAGTAGAATTGTGTGATCTACTTGGCTGGCATCTCTGGATGCAAATTCCTTGAAGTTCCCAGAGGAAATCATTCGCAGCAGGTCAGTGACCTGGCACTACCACTCATGGAGTCAAGAGACACAAAAAGGCTCTGAAGTTTCCACTGAAAGTCCAGAAACAAGCAGTGTGTCCCAAAGCGAGGCCCAGAAGCTCCAAAGTCATTTCTTCTCTCTGAATGCCTCTGAAATATTTGTATTTAAGGAGTGGTGATATTTCAAGGAAAGGACTGAATGATTGGAACAAAAGAAGTTGTGCTATAAACACAAAACTCTATCTCTGCCCAGTGTAACTACTACCAAGCAAGCAAACAAACCCAGCATATTTGAGAGCTACTGAAATGAGCACCTGCTTCACTGGTGAACAAAGCCAAGGATGGGAATCTGCTGGAGCAGTTGACGCTTGCAGAGCCATGCACCCCACATCAGATAAAAAGTATGCAGGCAGGCCAGTTCTGCATGTGGTTACCTTCTCTGAACAACCTGTCTCTGACCAGGTCCCGAGTGAGAGGAGATGAAATGGAAAGTATCAGACTGTCCCTTACATCTCCAGTGGTTCTAAGTGCAGTCAGTCAGCCAGAACATAGCCAGCAACACAGTTTTAAAGTGTGTCAAGGATGCTAGAGTAGTTGAATCAACAACAGCATTGTCAAACTTACCATCGACAGTCACTTGTGCCAAAAATGGAATTGCTGTGAGCTACAGGACCTAGGATAAGAAGTCAATCAATAGCCAGTGAGACCTCTCATGGTTTATTTAAGCTGAGAAAAACAAACCCCTTAAGTGTCAGATTGTCGCTCATACACCAGGAACAGGAGGATCCAGCCAGACACTGGTGTTTTTTCCTTTTGGCTGGATTGAGCCAGCTGCTCTGCTAAGTCAAATTATGAGTGGTGACTCTGATGAGCACAGGGTGGAAGAATATCTAAAACCAGGCTGTTTTGGAACTTCACATGCTGGGCTAAATCTTAGGGTCTGGTTTCCTACTTCCGACGAAATCCCATCAAACTCCTGTGGTTTCAGCATCTCCCCATACCTCTTTCTTTCTTCTATCTTTCACAAACCTATCCAGCTGACTATTTTAGGTTCTTCCAGAAGGCGAGAACAAGATCTTCCCTGCCAAGCTGGCCTCTCCTGAAATACACACACTTCACAATGCCTCAATAGTCTCTCGGGCTGATGCAAACTCAAGCCCCTTCAGTTGCCATTACTGCAGCAAAGCCTTCCATGCCCACTGCCCTTTCCTGAAAATCCCGAAGGCCACCCCTGGTCCTGCTTTGCATTAACACTCCGGTCCATTTTCTTGCATTAGAGGAGGCTTCTTGTCATTCAGCAGATCTCGCAGCAGACTTTGAACCCATCTGTTCTCCCTTTTTTTGGCTTACTGTATAAGCAAGAAGTTGCTGAAGCAGATCACCAAGGATACATAAGACTTATTACTACTGTCTTTTGTTTGCTTCGCTATGGTGATTGTAGGTTCAGAGAATGCTGTCTAACTGAGATCCTTTCTTGATCATTTTAAAGAAGTTTTCTTTATTTATTCCTCTTTTCTCTTCCCTTTGTTTGAGGAGCTTTTGTAACAACATATTATCTATAGCTTTTAAGACGGATTATTCCATTTTTGTATCCTTTATATTATGAATGATGGATGTGATTCCTAAACTGTAAACTTAGTTGATGAAGTTTCTCAATAAAAAAACAGAAGCAAGCAAACAAATACGAATGTACAGTGTGCACAGTTACCCAAGTGAGAGTAGTGCCGCACAGCGGGTTACAACTGCTGAGAGACACCAGGAGACGCTATGGAAAACAGTAAACCAGCGTGGCTGGGTGTTGACAGAAGCAGCAGCAATTGCAGTGACAAACTGCTGCCCTTTTCGTGTCAGGTATTATAATGATGGGAAAGGAAGCATCACAAATGAACTGCTGGAGATGGCTGTCCAGAATTCCTGAGCTGCCAAAAAAGATTTTATAGGAACCGACAGGGTAAGAGAGGAAGAAATTTTGCTCCACAAAGGAACTGAGAGAGGCAGCTTCCTCTGCTGCCAGGAGTCTGTGACTCGCTCAGGAGAAGCAGTGCAGAAAAATGTTCTCTATTTTACCACTCTTGTTTTCAAACATTTCACCAGAATGATTTTCATTCTTTCCATTGGAATGGTGCATTTCTAGTCAGTTCAGGGTTCATTCTCTTCTGTGTCCTTCACGAGGTCATTAGCACTGGTGTAATTTGAGGGTAAAGGCTAAACCAGCTGTGCATTTGGGAGAAAACACAGGAAAACAGACTATTTCCAAATTCAGCAGTAAAGTTTTTACTCACTTCACAGTGCCCAGACTGGAACATCAAAGAGGTGAGACTGGGATCTTTCTTTACCTGTCTCGATAAGGTGTAACACAGCCATACCACGTCAGTCACGTGTCGTACCCAGTACAAACAGTGCACACAGCGGCCTGCTAGGCCAAATTTGGCCTGCTCAGTAAATGCTGAGTTGCTGATCAGTTTAGGCTTCACGTTGGAGACGGGGATTTTTAAGGCCCTGTGGAGTTCAAAGATGTTTCTCAAACCTAAAGCCAGAGTTGCAAAGTTGCCCAATGACTCCTGAGTGCTCTCTCACACTTAATGTCATGTCACAACATGGGGGCAAGTTTGTGTTTGCCATGCAGCAGAAAGAAATTCCTCCTCATTGTCCCCAATTCCTGCATCGGCTTGACAGAGCAGTTAAGACAATTCAGTCCAAAAAAAGTTAAGCCAAAGGTCTCCCTCTGGAGCCACATCTCTACTGGATTTCCTCAGCCCCGATGCAGACATGTATCTCAAGAGAATTCAGCTATTGATATTCATTCTAAGCCAAAGAAATTGTTTCCAAACAAGTTATTGTTTTATTCTGAAGGGAGCAAGGAACGGACTTTTTTCTCATAGTGCTCTGGGTTGTTCTACAGTAACATTGCTGCTCCCACATACAGAGCACAGTAAGAGAGAGACTAATTTATTCCAGGTAGTCAAACAAGGTTCACACAGAATGAATTCAGCTCGAGAGGCTGAACTTCATTCAGTAGAACAATTTAAACTATGTGGTTTTGAATGGTTAGCAGTGCTATGAAATCTTTCTGACACCGCCAAAATAAAAATGTTATTTAACACAGGCAAAACAACCTATTTTCTTCCATACACAGCCTGAAATGTGTTAATGAACGTACTTACTTTGCTTAGGGCAGGGAGAACTCCAGCCCTTACCATTCACCACTCTAACACTTCTAGCACCCCCAGGCTTGTTTTCCAGATACTACATCAGAGAGGCACCTCTGTAAATCCAGAGGGACATCTACTCACCATGTTGACAGTGACAGCCACCAGCTCTGATTTTGGCATTGTGGCCAACATCAGAGAAACTCCAAGGTATTTGAATCCATATGGAAAAAACCCATGAGCTCAGTGGTGCACCGCACCATCACAGACAGCTCACGGCTTCTCTGCAGCATGTGTGTGTGTCTCTTGGGATGGACAGATTTATTTATTTTCTTCCTGTCAGAACAAACCCAGCTCACCTGCCTCTCCAGTGAATTCATCAGCTCATTCTCTAAGGATACCTGTAACACCCAAGGCAGCAAGAGCTCAGCATTCTCTCTCTCCACTTTTTTGCCAGCATTTGGCTTCAGACAAAGCAAGGTTTCTAGCCCTGAGTAAAGTGGGGTGCGCAGAGGCTCAGCCAGCTTCCAGCCCCTTTCCCCTCCACTTCTCTCCCCACTGCTGGGGTGCATTTCTGCTGTTAAAGCTGTTTTCCCTGCTTCCAGGTGGCCAAAGGCAAGTGCTGCTCTGAGGGAAAGACCATCCATCCCTCACCTGGGCAGAGGAGCTTCCTTCAAGATATGTCTGGAGAAAACACTCCTAGCTTCTGTGGCTTCTCTCCTCTCCTGTTCCAGTGCCTAAGGCAATCCTCATTGAGTCTGTGCCTAAGGCTGGACTGGATGAAAGCTGAAATGAGTGGGAAAAGCTTAGCATTTTTTCAGAGGGAGGGATTTCAAGCAAGCAAGATTTCCTTCCCAAACTGGAATCTGTCCAGGATGCTGAGTAAAAATGGCAGAGTCTCTAATTCAAAGGATTCCAGGACCTCACCTCTTATGGGTATTCTCAGAATCCAAAAGAAAACACATGCAGCAGCAGCAAAGTGTTGCCTGTTTCCTGCTGAGTGCTACAGATCCAGATGAAAACCTGTTTCCCTCTGGCTGAACACCAACCCATTCTCTACCCACCTGCCCCACACCACCCCAGGACAGCAAGGACCTTCACTGCCCCCATGCCATTTACACGTCTGGCCACACACTTAGGTGTTCCAGCTTCAGAGCAAAACCCAGACCAGGAGCAGAGGATCAACCAGACTGCTTTCCTGTAGCCTCCAAAACTGGATGATGTGGGAGCCAGACAACACATTGCCAGTGAGGACAGAGGCTCCCTGAAAGATCCAGACCTTTTCCAGGACAATATACCAAGGGCAGGCACCAAAGCCAAGTGGCAGTGGGCACCAAAGCATCAATCCAGCTGCAGAAACAGTTCTGTGATCCATGCAGGGTGATGCAAGTCACTGACAAGTGGCAAGGATTCAAGGTCATTCCTAGGACTACTCTGCAGGCTCCAACACTTCCACACCTTCCCATTTCCAGTCTGATTGCTTCCTGTCCTGGGAGCAAGGTTAACGTCAGCAGTCAGCCCCTCAGCAAAATGTGGCAAGATGTGAATGGAAAACAGACTGATGGCTTCAGCTACAAGAGATAAGAAGAGATGCTCGGATGAGTTTGCGTCTGACTCCTCTTGGTGACTCTGAATTCCTAAGCCAGCAGAGTAAAGGAGGCTTAGGTCATAAGATCATTTTCCACCTTCTTAAGCACATAACTGTTAGGTTGCCACAGAGATTTTTACATTCAAATGTGGAAGGTGCAGGAAAAATCAAGGTTTTTTTTCAACTAATGCACTAAGAAAGATGGACTCACACTACAGCTTTGATTCAGGCCTTCAAGAAAACTCCAGAATTTTTTCTGTAACAAGAGGCAAAACTAACAATCCATTTTCTCTATGCCTCTCCTGCAAGACAAGGAGCCAATCTGTGCTTGCTCTGCAGTAACTCCTAGAGCTATCTCAGGTCCTCTTTTAGAGGCATGGTACAAACACATCATCCCAGACAGTTCTTGCCCCAAGCAAGAACTGGTATATAAACAGAAAAGGTAAAGAAACAGAGGGACAGGAAACACAGACATGGAAAAGCTGGGACCACAACAAGCAGAAAGTCTTGCTTGCTCTCAGCTACACAGTGACATCTCAACACAGGAACAAAATCTAGAGGCAAAGAAAAGCAAAAGCAACTGCAGGATGGGGGAAAATCAGATGTTTTTTTCAGCCAGCATTGAGCAAGCTGTGAGGCACATGGGGATCGACTGCAAAACAACATTCTGCAGTTGTTTTGCAGAAATGCATTACAGTGACAGCAAACAGTCCTTCTCCGGCCAGCCCAGAGAGACAGGGAAAGGGAAGCTGGATGACAGGAGCTGATTTCCATCCTGGCTCTCTCAGCACTTGGCTGCCTGCTGGTCCAGGTCAAGGGAGCTGCTATTTCAAACATCATCAATGCTTCCTCCTATCTTTCCCTCCTGTTGTTCACAGCACACACTAACTGAGCAAGGGGAAAAAAGCATCAATGTGTGCCTGAATCACAGACAGAGTGATGGTGGAAAAGTAATGCCTGTGCAAGTGCAGAGTAACACTCTCCCTTTTGCCCCATTAAAACCTTGCTTTCTGCTGCTCTTTCTCCGTTTCCTGCATGAGGCCAGCTTTTCTGCCAGCAGAGTCTTGTCTACAGAACACACCTTCCTCACACACGTGGGAATCAGAGAGCCTTACTTCTTTGTTCACTGCTTGGTTTTTGCAAACAATCCATTCCATGCATGCCACAGAGGGTGTATTACCCAGCGATACAAAATCTGAGGCTGGAGCATATTAATGTGATACGGTTTGGTCTGCAGTGATAATCAGGGTAATATCAGCTCAAGGGGCTACGAGAATTCACTCCCTGTTACTCTGCTGTATCTGCTATACCTCGCCCCTCTCCAGAGCACACAAAGCCAGTGACTGCAAATGTCTGAGGGTTAATATTTGCTTTGCAATGTGGAGTTAAAGATAGTTGTTTGTTACAGAGTCTGCTGGAAAGGTGCTCTGCTCTGCTGCAAACGTGCACAAGTTTTCTGCACTTAGGGCTCCTTTTTTTCATGCTGCTTTGCCATCTTGTCCCCAGCTCCACAGTCCTTTCTCACATTTCTCACAAGGTTTCAATAATTAAAACCCCAGTTCCTGTGACATTCAGACAGTGAGCCCACTGCAGTCTAGGCAGGGGGCTATCAAACATGTGGCCACTCAAGATGTGAGAACACTGCCTCAAAGCTACTGCACAGCTACAGAGTCCATCACAGCAGGGCAGCTTGGAAGAGCATGGCAGCTGAGGATCGTTGGCAAACCCAGGTCTCCTCACACATTCCCATTCCCCAGCCTCTCCCCTCCCTGCTGTGTTCCTGGTGTGCAGGGTGCCACTCAGCATCCACATCACCATCCCTATCCTGACTATCATGGCAGGAGCAAACGCAGCATGCACCAGCTTTACCCACAGAGATGAACTGGCCTAACACTTGATGCTTCTCACCCAGTGCCACACCCCTAGAAAATGCTGCAATGGGCCTGTGGTAATAGTCATAATTATCAGAACCAAGGGAAGGTGCTGGTATGGGACAGCCTGAACCCTATGGGTCCTAGGATTTTCAGTAAATTACATCAGCTGCTCCCTAATCCTTTCTATAGGCACCTGTACAGATCCTCCCTACCATCTCCAAACAGCCCTTCTTGGTGGTGGCAGTGTATCCCTCAAAATGTGGGATGCCACAGACCAACATCTGCTCACAACTAAAACGTAAAACTGCAGGGCCTGGCCCACCGCAAGAAATGTCACTGAGTGCAAATGAAGAGGCAGAGGAACATGTTATTACTGTGTTGCTGTTGGCAGTTTTATCTGCTTTGCGTACTTGCTTCTGACAGCGTGACCTTACTCACCCTCCTTCCTCCTGTCCTTGTCATCTAGGAAAAGAAACCAGCTGGAGATGTGTGCGCAAAATTCTGTTTGTTACCTACTCCAAGGACAATTTTTCCAGCCTGGGGAAAGCCCAACCTAGCATCACAGGAACTACCATAGGAGGAAATGCAGTTATTCTTTAACTGTCTTCTAAAAACAAGGAGCAAATCATAACACTTGGAACTTGCCTTTCAATCCATGTTACATAGTTCTGCCTTGGGCGTCCCTATTTTGCAAGATGTCTTCCCCGATGTTGGTATTACTTGTCTATGCTTGCTGTTATGGCTTATAGTGCCATAAACCCTATAGGGTGCAGCTTGACAGGGTGATCAATTGCCATGAGACTTCCTTTGGATTGTGTCTTTTTGGGGTAACTGGAAAATATTTCCATGTAAGAGATTATGGCTGAGATAGACACACCTGTGATCCGTTCGGAGAAGAACTGAGACAGCCAGTAGGCTTTCAAAATGCAGCTGTTGAGGTTTTTTTTCACCACATGATTAGACCGTGAACTTCCTGGCATATTGCTCACCAGAATTCAAAACAGAAATGTCAAGAAAATCTGCCCTGCGATCAGGTAATTCCATAAATTAGGTGAACTTAAAACTATGGGATTTTCTGGCTGCTGGAACAGGCAGTACTTACCTCTCCTGGAGACAGATCCTTGGCACCAGCATGGCCAGTTAATGCTTTTGATGTCTGCCACTTCTCTTTCACCAATTCCCCTTCCCCAATAGTAACACTTCCATTATACCTGTTATAAATAGCACTAATAACAGTAATGACAACAGTAGTAATGATCCTAGAGAACTTCCCTTCCATCAGCTGATTTGACCTTTCAACGCCATGGGAAGACAGCAGGAAGTATTGTTTCTGAATTAGAGAGGAATAAAAACAGAAGCAATGTTTGTGTAACTTCTCCAGGGTCACAGAAAGAATCACATATTAGTGCCGGAGCTACACTCTCATCTGACTGCCAGGTCACGCTGCACTGACGCCAAAGGAGACTCCCTCCCTTTAATATTTTCACCATGTTCCCAGTACTGAGTCCTTTTCTGTCATGGCGATTTTCCCTTTTCTACAGCCACAAGGAACTGCTTTTGGGTGTCCTTCCGTTCATACTTCTGGTTCCCCATATCTCCATAGTTTATATCTTTCTCTATTTGCTAGGGTTGTCCTCTCCATCTTCGTGCTATCATTTCCCTTCCTTTCACCCTATGTTCCCTTCCTCATCATGCTCCTCCTTCCTCCCTGAACCTACTGACACCAACCAATAACCACTACATGGTCTATATCTGAGAGAAAAAAACATGAAGCAGCAGAACCACACTTGAACTGCCTGGAGCTCTTGCCAGACATTCAGCAGCTGCCTAAGGGGTTTAGGAATTCACTTCTACCTCATTTTAATGAGAATCAGACATCAAAATTTTAAGGGGCTCTTTGAAGATTGAAGCTTAGAGCAGCCAAAAGCAATTAAAAGACAGTTCAACATCAAGAGACGTGTCCTTTAGGGCAAGAAAGCAGTGCTGGCATCCCTACGTAATGAGGAGGAACTGCTAACGGACTCTCCAGAAGTAGCTAGGCTGGTTCATCCCAGCAAGGTGGCTCAGCATTTTTTGACTTTCTGCCAGGTCACACACACTACACAATAACACAGCGAGAACTCCCCTCGGACCAGATAATGGCAACGGCGCACAGCTTAGAGTGATGGGGCCAGGGTGAAAGAGGAATTTTATGGTCCAAGCCATTGTCATCACATCACGCTTGGCAAACCCTTTCTTTAGTTCCCCCCACCTTCTGTAATTATTAAAGTCTTCTCAAGTGAATTCAGTGCCCATGAAAGCTGCCAAGCTCACAGCCCTAGAGATTCATTTTCCTTGCCTACGGATCAGCCTGCCACCCTTCCCTCCTGCCTCCTTCTCCCCACGGCACCTCCAGTGTGTTTTAGCACTTCCTGGAAGGGAGAGCCTCATGGAGACAAATGGAAGACTATTTCTCTGAGATCCCCAGTGCAGCTGCTGAGATGCTCAGCTCTGCAGACCCAAGTGCAGCAGCTCTTTATAAAAAGTGGGTGTTTATGCAGCAGAACGAACGGCTCCTGGCCCCTAGGCACTGAAGCGTGGGAGCACATTGTACATAGCTATCTGCAGAGCACTTCATGGCACCATCCATGATTCTTCTCACCCCAAAGTGACCCATGGAAAGAATTCCCTGGCAGCATTTTCTGTGACACTGCTGTCACCCCCAAGTAGTAAAGAATCATGATCAAACACTTGGAAATGATCGAAAGCGCAGAAGGGAGTGAAGCAATCAGTTTCAATTTCATACAGGAAGAATTAATATCTTAAAGACCAAAGTGCTCGTGTACTTCTGACCCCATCGACCCATTGCTGCACACTCCTACTTGCAGACACACATCGTCCTGTGACTTTGTGCCATGACAGGCGGGCTGAGCATTCGAAAACCTACTCACCACTAGTGCCCATGAAAGCGTACCCGTGCAGCCTTGGCTGTGTGTGAGCATTTTCCTAAACAGGGTCCTACCGGGCTATCCAAATGGAAAAGAGCACGGGAACTGAAAAGCCCACTCTTGCTCACACCTTGCAGGGCTTCTTAGTCTTACAGGGAGCAGCAGGGAGATGGAGCAATAAACTGTGCGAGGGAGAGACATAGCTTTGGTGGGTTTGTGCACATCCCTCATTCTGCAGCCACTGTCCTTGTCCCCTGCTGCCACCCTGTGGCAGGCCAGACTCCAGCAATAACGGCTTTTCCCTGCTCCACCGTCTGATTTGTAGCTGGTGGGACTCAGCCCCGAGGGATGCTTTTCTAAGAACGGGCTGAAAGAGAAGCTCGGGTAGTGTCAACAAGAAGGGGAATGAAATCCTGTCAGCTCGATTCTAAATCTGAATTTCACCTTCAAACCTACGAGTGGTTCTGTTCTCAGTAACGTGAGTTGCACATGGGAGGCAAATTGATCAGAAAGGCCATTCAGTTATTGCTGTTGTCATGAAAATGGAGTGGTCATCGCACATAAGCCAGTGTGAATATCTCAAATGTTCAAAGGTAAACACAATGAATAAATTTTCTGGTGTGGAAAAGCAAGAATAAACTGTTAAACTGTTGCATTTACCTTATTTCTTAATTCCAATATTGAAACCCCAGCCACACTCACCAGGGAATGCTGCTGTGCTCTAATTACAAAATGAGAGAAGAGGGGTCCTGACCTCTTTGGCCTGTCTGGCTGATGCCTTCCAATTCTTCCCACTCTAACCGCTCTAATGTCTGGGGTGTCTGTGCTGCAGCTTTCTAAGTTTTGCTGTTAGTCCCCCTAACCTTTTGGTTCAGAGCATGTTTCCTACCAGTTTGTCCCAAAAGCACCTTTGACTGCTGAACACTGGATAACATTCATGTTGATAAGCACCGAATTGATGTAGTTTGGGCTCCGTGTGAATTCTTTAACTCGTGTCCAAGAGGACAATTGCACCCCTGAATCCCCTGCCCACGTGTCAGCCTAAATGCCTTCAATCTCTGCATGAAGGGGGTTTTGCCAGCTTAAGAAAATGCTGGAACAATTTTGAAAGTACGATGATAGAAGCAGGCTTAACTAGTGATTAGCAAGGCGTTCCATATTAATCCAGGAACTTTCTTGTTAATTTTGCACTGCAGATGTGGACACCAGCAATGCAAAAGCTGCAGGCTATTCAAGGATGTCTACTTATTCTCTTCTAACTTAACAATGATCCCTTCAGGTCTGAGTGATAAGGAAAGGTGCTCTCAAAAGCCACTCACAATAGAGAAGCAAAGGTACTGACGTCAGCTTGGTACATTTCCTGTACCAGTGTGTGGACAGGTGATGCATGGGAAGAGCTCCTAGTCCTTACAGAGTACAATGTCTGTTTTCCCATGGTCCAGCATTTATCATCTCAAAAGGGGAACAGTTTTTCCTCGTGTTCAACAGTTCTCTCAGCAGACACAAGCTTCCCAAACCACCGCAGCTCAACCAGATGTGCAGTGGTGACTTTGAACTTTGGTTCAGGATCACCAGCAGCAGAGCTGAGCATGGAGCTCAGATTCCAGAATATGCCCCCAAAAATCAAGTTCCCAGCTCAGGCAGAAAGGCTCTGCTCTATTTTGTCCTGTCCCAGATGTACCAGCAGCACCGAAGTTCATTAAGCTATGTGCACAGCACCTATCCCTCTCCCTGCTTGATCCTCTGAAGCAACCATATCTTTCTTGGGTCCTTTCAAGGAAGGTGATTTATAGCTGTGTTTCCAAGCTTGTTCATTTACCAAGCCAAACATTTTTTGGTAAAACTATTTCTAGCTGCAGCAGGCACATCAATAGATTCAGCTTCAGTTTATGTTGAGGCAGTTCCAAGTTTTCAGAGCCAATGCTGATGCCAGGTGCCATGTGGATGGATGAGGTGAACACGCCTGGGAAAATCACCAGGCACATTGCCCACGGTCTTCCTCCTTCCTGGTGCCAGAGAGATCTTGCTCGTAATCTTGGCTTAGAAACTGTTGTCTATCTGAAGACAAACCTCTATATTTAGTCCTGATGGCTGCTAAGTTTGTGGAACCTTATATTTACACCTTGCCTACACCCACCACTGTGACATGTAAGCACCTTTCTAGAGTATGGGTTTCAATTCTTGCTCTTCCAGAATGTTCCAGGGAAAAGTCCACTCCAAGCATCTCAAATCCAAGCTGAAAATGTGCATTCCTTTCCTGCCTTCTCCTCTACTTGGTACTATTTCCTGGTTTCTCACAGTTCTCTCAATGTTTTTGCTGCTCTTCTGTTTCCAAATATGTCATTGAAAATAAACTGACGGGACAAACAGCTACGAGATTCCCACTGGCAAGAGCTATGTGAAGTGGTCTGTTCAGCTATCAGCAGTGAAAGGCCCTTGATCTCAGGAAGGAACTGGATTACGAAAGGATGTTTTCCATGGGTACTGCTAGGATTACTCCGGTGTTATACCTAAACTAGGGCAGCATACAAACAGTGACCCGACTCTTGCATGTGGGAAGGCCCTTTTGATTTTGCCAGTCTCCACTCCTTGCATGTCATGCTGGGTCCCAGTGGGATCAGCATTAGAGACACAGGTGATGTATAAATGTGTATGGGCTTAGCTGGACCTGGTACAAGGAGCCCTTTATATCCAAGTATTACCCAGCCTTTTCCATTTTCTTAGCTTCAGTTTTAAGCACCAAAAAGTTATATTGCTGCGAGCAGGCAGGAGCATCCCTGGGGCCCTCGTTCCCTGCCAGAAGGTCAGTCAGTCTGACAGCCAGAATCAGGCTTGCTCAGACAGTTCCTCCGCAATGCAGATTCGATTGGTTTTACAGAGCATGCCTTTAGGAACATGCACGTATGTCAGGACTCAGAAGACAACCTGGATGGGGCACAGGGGCTCACTGTGGGTGCTGTTTACACAATGCACTGGAAAGCTTACTTTTGCACCTTGGGGGTGGGAAGGGGAGCAGGAATAACTAGAAAAGAAGGGAATGTGTCTGCTAAAGCCAGTCATTACATATTGGCTAAATCGCATTTCTTTAATTGCCATGGCTCCAGGGGCTAAGGCAGCAGGCACATGTTTTTATAAGCTGAATCATACATTAAAGAAAATCCCAGGACATTCCTGTAAGAGCAGAGGCATTAGTGGTAGCTGGGACGCTGGCCAAATTCCAGTGAAGGTAACTGCATTTTGTTTCCCTACAGTCTCCCTGCCACTTCAATGAATATAATCAATTGTTCCAGCTCCAATTCACTCCACAGCATCCCTGAGATCAGCTGCCATACCCACAGCATCCTGTACAGTTCTCTGGGATAACATTCTCACTTAAGGAATCTCTGTGGAATTTAAAAATAGATCCCATGAGTGATGAAAATGTCCCTTCTGACACACGGATTTGCAACAACAGCTTTGAGTCAAACAAGCCACGGAAAACTTTAAGACTGCGTAAAAGTTCTAAGAGGAAAGAACAAAAAGCACCCACGAAACCTCAAGGCAGAATTATTGTGGCAGACCTTGCTACAGCCGTTTGGAATTAGTTTAACTAACACACTTCTGGGGACCTGACCAAGCACCGCTAAATTCAGTACATGTCTTTGCCATTTCATGGGATGTGGATGAAGCCTGTACAGAAGTACTTTTCAGTATTTTATTCACTCAGGAAGCCCAGTCTTGGTGAATCAGAAGCTCGATATAACAAAATTGCCCTCCTCCCTTCCTCACTAGAATTCTCCCTGAAGTAGTAAGACACAAAGATGCATTTTAGTAGGACACGTTGCACCAGTCAGGCTTGTTTAACTAGCAGCTCTGGGGACCAGGAATTAAGTTTCCTATATTGGTTGTGCCCTCCACTGCCACCAATTTCTAACTGCTGCAATGGGGCAGCCTGCATAGCTGCACAGGTACATTCACCCGAGCACCTAATAGAGGTGTAAACCTCATGACATAAAGTTCTAGATTATGTTGCCAGAAAGAGTGGTTGTAAACGTTTAGCATAATAACAAGTTCATAATTAATCAATTATGGTGGTGAAGTGCCACCTTCAGTTTAAAATTTCCAGGGATTAAGAAGCTGCTGTGTTAGATGCTTAATAAAATGTTCCACTCATAAATGGCCCTGCACAAATAAAAGCTACCCCTTGTTTCTAACCACATCTTTTAGCTTCAGCATCAAACCCCTTGTGATGCATTTTTTGTGGTAAACACTTAATATGCAGTTTAAAACGTGAAGTATCGGGATTGGCAGTTTCTCACTGAACTGCTCCACAAAATATCTCCTAGTCAGTTAATCTAATAAAGATCTGCATGTAATGAACATTCTCTTATCATTGTCTGGGGTCACTAAACCTGTTATATTCTCCTAAAGTACAAGTGGTGAAGTGCAGATGTCCAGACGAAGCTATGAGCTGACCCTGTTCTGCTCTATGTGCCCATTCTCCAGAGCTGATTACTTTTCAGCTGGCTAAGTTTCAGATGTGAACTAAAGTGATTAATAAATGAAAAGGCTTTTCATCATCCACTCCTGTGCTCCCAGTCCCTAAATAATTTTGGCCTGACGTTCACCAGTGAAGCTATAATCGCTCGTAACAGAGGCTTCATCACTTACTGACATTCATGAGCAAAATTCTTAATTTGAGCAATGAGGGCAAGCCTCATTTCTTTCCAAAGCAATGGACTTGGGGAAGGAGAGAACACCTTGGGACTAACAAGCAGTTGTTAACCTACCGTGATCAGAAAATAAAGGCATACAGCTTTTTTACTAGCTGCTATTTACGCTGAATGGTCTCCATGTCAGATTTGTTCCCTTTGAGTCTGAGTAAATTGGTTTGAGTGCCAGCTTGGCATGTCTGAAACACTAATCGTCTTGTTTCCATTTCACACATCATCATTGTCACAATAACATTTCTGGAACCGGAAGGCAAATGCCAGTGTGACCACAAGGCAGGCTACAAAACAGCCAGATAACCTGCAGGTTTATTACGACTCCAACTGCAGCTTTTCCTTGGCCCCATAAGAAATTAAGACTGGCAAAACTACAACCTTACTGCTTTAGTTTAAAAATATTGTTTTAAACAATAGCTTTTGCCCAAATGCTCCCAATATGCTTAGGTGGCCACTGCCTCTTGAGACAATCTAGTACCTCATATTCTCATCGTCTCAGAAACACTTCATTCATTCAGGAAGCACAGAATATAAATAAATGCAGAGCAACATAACGGCCCAAGTCCCAAGCAGGTGAAATCAGTTTGGGATTAGGCACCAAAATGCTACCTGTATATATAATTCCCTACAGATTTTAAAGTACTATGAGAACAGAACACATTTCTACAATCAAATCTGACTATCTAATTGACGAGGAAGAAATAAATGCATCCAGATCACTTAATGTAATAGGAAAACGCATTAAAAACATTTTCTTTTTCAGTCCAGAAACATAGACCACATCTGTTTGGTTCTTGCATTTTCTAGCTCCATTACCTCAGCAGAAGGTTTAGAAGTTGGCCATACTGTATTCAGATGGATCACTGGGGTCAGGGAGCTGAAGCCAAGTACCACATAGCGGTGACAAGTCATGTTAATAGGACTTTAAAGGTGCTGGAGTTATTCTAGTTCCCTTATGTTAGAAAAGTATCTGCATATGACCACACAGCTCCTTTTCTTGGCATGTTTGAACCTCATAAATGAGAAGAAACCACAAGTAAAGACTATGCCAGAACAGCGAACTTCACAGCGGAATTTTACATCCTTGGTAGCTTCCAATCAGCAAAGAAGAAATCCAATATCAGCCAAGTAGGTACAAAGCTAAGAAAAAAACTAAAAGAGAACTTGTCAGTTCCAGTGATCTCAGTTACCCAGCAAACTACCTCCTTCTCACATCAGAAAGCACAAGCTCCCGCTGGCTTCATTCTCCCACTGTTATTCTCCAAGCAGAGCTTATGAACACCTTTTGTGAAGCCCAGATTCTCCTTTCCTGGATATTTACTCAGTAGCTTTCACAAGTGCTAGAGGACAAAGTTGAAGTGCTAAGGAATATCTCATCACTGCCATTTCACCCACCCACACCCCCCCCCCCATTCCTTACTATCCACCCTCTGCACGACTCCACCAGCTGCCCTTCCAGTGCTTAAACGCCACAGGAGAAGGCTGATGCATTTGGCAATTCCATCTTTTTGTCTTAAGTGTAAGGCTGAGATGGATGGTAGACACAATAGATGGTAATATTGATACTTGACACTACTTGTTCACCTTCTCGCAAGGAGGAAAAAGAATCTTAGAGGAATGTTGTCTGCTAACAAAGCAGACCAGGAAGAGTAGCAGACCAGGAACAGTTATTACAATTGGATTTCAGATACTCTATTAAGCATCCTGAAAGTTTACACATCCACAGACCCTGAGAGGAATGATTTAAGATGCACTGGTACACACAAGTGTGAGGTTCAGAGGATCAAATTGTCCTTCGTTAAGAATAAATCAGATGCAAGCAGAAGCAAGTGGCTGAGAGTCCCTATAAATTATCTAGGCATTCACAATCAACACAGCAGAAAAGGGAATAGAATTGAACTATATAACCTAATGCTTTCTACCCTCAGCATTAAGAATAAAACACACATGAAACAGCCAGATTTGGGATATTGGCCAACTCCCAATGGCTGTCCTTGGATGACTTTGCTGTCATATCTCAGCTTCTCCAGGCACATAACAATGCCCATCTATTAAACTTAAATATCTAGAGCCAAATTCTGCTTCAGTTATACCAGTATGCAGCAGAAAAAATACTACTGACACTTCCCTGACTCTTTCCAGGTTTACCACAGGACAATATGAGGAGCATATTTCCACTCTGAGGGTTCATCATACTCCTCACAGATGTACTCTGTAGTCTCACCTTTAAACCACTTGTTGTGCAGCCTTCAAAAAGCCCTATGTCTGTTTTAGTTTCATGGCCCATCAATTAAAATCATTACTTTGTCAACAGCGGCCACTGAAAATCATAAAATTATAGGTTGGTTTCACTTGGAAGAGACCTCAAAGCCCATCCAGTCCCATCCTCTGCCAGGGGCAGGGACACCTCCCACTGGATCAGGGGCTCCAAGGCCCATGCAGCCTGGCCTTGAACCCCTCCAGGGATGGGGCAGCCACGGCTGCTCTGGGCAACCTGGGCCACCTTCACAGGAAAATATTTCTTCCTAAGATCTCATTTCAATCTCCCCTCTTTCAATTTAAAATCATTCCCCTCATACTATCCCTGCCCTTCCTGATCATGGGCCCCTCCCCAGCTTTCCTGGAGCTCCTTTCAGTACTACAAGTGTCTGTTCCTGTCATGCATCTCCCATGTGTTACTCGGTAGAGCTCAAGCATGAGTTTGTTCCTACTTTATTTTTGCCCTGAACCCGTAACACACATTGCTGACCCAAATCCTCAGTCAAAAGATGGTGTGACTGAGGACCAGACCTGGAATCAGACTGTAAATCAAAGCTCCCTGGTCCTCCTGCAGAGCCCTTTCTCTCAAAACATACCCCTTTCCTTGCTGCCAAGGAGTTGAACTATAGAAAACCACAATTGACAAGGGATAAGGCCTTACAGGCTGGTTTCACTTTTATTATTTGTTCCTGATCTCCCTTCAGTTCCCACACAGTTTTGAAGTATTGATCACCCCATAGAAAAAGTTTAAAATGAACAATTGGTTCACAGTGAATGAGTTTCAGTAACTCCGTTCACCTAGCTTGAGCCCTTGGGGTGAGAAAGTTAAGTGCTACTGTACAAGCTCAAGTGACTGCTCACAATTTCCTTAATATTTCATCTCTTTGTATTTTCCAGTTTGCCTTCTGAGCTAATGTTTATTTTTCCAGAACACAGTTACTGTGGTAAACTGATATCAGACTAGCAGAGTGGGAAATAAGATTGCAGTGCATTCATCTCCTGTACTTAAATACATAATTCAGGAAGCCAAGATGAACAAAAAAAGAGTCAATCTAAGAGCTTTTTTCGTCTTTGAGAAGTACAACACCTTGTTGCTAGCATAGAGATGACATACTCAGAATTGGGGACCCACTAATTTCAGCAGCATTTATGTTTAAACTAAGAAATGGACAGTACTGAGAGGCAGTGTGAGCTGTAAGATGGTCTTAAAAAGTAGGAAGAGCTGATATTCTTGAGAGTAAGCCTCCTGACATCAGTGAAATGACAACAATTTACACCAGCTCAAACCTGACACAGCCTGAGTGGGCTGGCAGTCTGATCAGTTTTGCTCTTTGTTTTCCCCTTTTTTTTTTAGCATCATCCTGATCCCTATTCTCTCTTCATTCCCAAGCCTCACTTCCTTTTGTTGTCCTTCCTTGATGCTTACTTATTCTGCCTCACCAGTTATTTGCTATAGCAGGAATTATTTGGATTCTAGCATTTTTTGAATGGTGAAGATATTGCATTTTCCTCATTTCAGCATGAGCACCTCTTGGGCACATCAGCATGTTCTGGTTTTGTCTGTGTATTTGCACACTGATATCTCAGGAACATAATTCTTTTCTTTTTGCTCATCTTATTCACACCTTTAAGCAGATTTTACTTTATCTACATAAGTACTGTTAGAGAAAATGAAGGGATTTCTGAGCTAGGAACAGACTAGACCCATTTGTGTGTCTGTAGAACTCTGCCACCCAAAGGTATGGAAGAAAAATCTTTTACTCTTGCAGTTGAGAAGAGCAGATGGTTCTTTATGGTAATACAACTCTCTAAGAATGTTTTCTATTCTAATCTTGCTGACTAATCTTTCTTCTTCTAAAGTTTTAATCTTGCTTAAGGAATAAATGTGTGATATTGTATTAGAAAAGCCAATCCACCGCTTAGGCTCTAGCTGGGAAGCAATGTGATTTCCCCTTTGTACAAGCTCTTCACAAACGTGATTGTTTCTCCAGTGTCAAATTCCATGGATTTTAGCAGCAGAATGGGTACAAAATTTGACGTGGTCAGAAACGTGTGCTTATAATAACTTATTATCGTTGAATAGCTGCTGCATTCTTGGTGCGCTCATGTGCAAACTGCACCCTGAGATAGCTGGCTGGCATCACCTCTGGGCCTCATTAACACACACACGCACAGACCCCAGAGAGGCCTGGCTTGTGCTACCATCCTCCTCCCAAATACCCTTCCGACCGTTCCCATGTTTCACATGGGGAGGAGATGCGTGAGGATGGCGTGGAGCACGCCATCACCCTGCATACAACTGCTGTCCTCAGTTAACCTTAGAGCCGGCTGAGGTGTTTCAACACCACAGCTCCTCAGCCAAGGCAAGTCCTGGGGAGCCAAACAGCCCTGGAGGGCAGGAATTCTTCTGCTGGGAATTACAGCCATCTCAATATTGCAGCGGGAACAGGACTGGGCAGGCATACAGAGCCTCATGTCCTTCCAGCTGCTGTTGCTGTGGGCTGCTAGGTGATGTTGAGCAGCAGCACCCAGGTAGCTCCTACTCCTGTAACATGCTGAGAAAATCCCCCTACTAGGCTGATAAAACCTAGCAATGTGTACTTGGATGACAAATATAAGGTGTACAGCTAGAGACTGACCTAAGTGGCTGAGGTGAGAGTCACGCAAAACCACACAAGGGATAGTGAAATGTGTGACAATGTGCTGTGTCCAGCCTTGGGTTTCAGCCATGGGAGAGCAACAGGCCTGTTTGGGATAGGGATGTCTGCATTGCCCTAAGCACACATACGGCACCATTGCAAACGGAGCCTGCAGGGGTGACCCTAGTGCAAAGTCAACAGCTTACACTGGCACAGAAGTACCGGGCTGGGGTGCATACAGCAGCTTTAAGAAAAGCTGCTTCACTCTCACAAGCTGCTCTATGGACAGGGTCTTACACAACCAAAATCTCTCTCCCTGGATTAGTGCTACCCCTAGATCTAGCAACAAATTCTAGAAGTTATTTTGAATACTTGAAATCACAAGGGTTTGGCAGCTGGGGCTGCAGGGGAAGGTTAGGCACTAATCTTGAGCACACGGTGTATCCTTCTTGGCCTTATGCAGTTCTTCACAACACTCTGCTTAGAGCTGAGATTTTTGTCTCATGTAGCAGGAACTTCTACTCTCCCATGGAAGCCCCCTTGCCAGTCCTGGGGACGATGGCTATCAGCAAAACAAACTCACAGTGCTCTTTTTCCCTCCTCTTCCCACTGCAGTATTCGTGAGCAAAGAGCTGCAGTATCCCCTGTGGAAAGACACCATGGGTGAGAGCTTCTGAGTATTCACAAATAAGAGCAGTAGCCTACAGGGAACTTGGAAGAGACAGACAGATTTTTTAAGGAAATGCAGTCCTACAGCTAAGGACCAGAGAAACCTCCCTGGCCACTAAGTGTTCCTGCAAATCCAGTTCTCATATACTTTGCTTTAAAGGCTGCTCATCAATTTTTCTAGTGCTTATGTGACTTGGATGGTTAAGTCCAATGGGTGACATGCTCATAGTGGAAACATTTTCCACACACGCTGATTTTGAGCATATATTCATTTAAAAGAAGGCAGACTGAAGTTTGCTCTTTTTAAAGGTTCAATTTTTCAGTTTAAATTAAAATGTCATTATTTCATTTCATTGTAGTAGTTGGTGTTACTTCTGGGTATTGTCACAACTATAACTGTTATTGAAACAAACCATCTGGATCAAGTGCAAATATTTTTTTTAACATCCAATGACCTGAAAAAATCCATTTTTCACTCAGTTCCAGTTCCCAGTGATAATAAAGAAAGAGGAATATCTTTCTGCTTTCCCTTCCTTGCAGGTTTCTGACAGCGCTATTTACTGGCAATGCAATACAGGGACAGGCATTACATCTGGCCAGCACAACACAGACAGCCAAGGGGAGCCTTGGATGATGATGATACAGAAATAATTTCATGGATATTTATCAGATAGGAAAGTCCTGCTAAAAATGCACATACACAAGGAGTGGAATAAGAGCACAGTTATTTTGTAGTCTTGTGTTTGCTTGGCTTGCCAAGCACGCCTTGACAAAACCACGCTGTTTACAGCCAAAAGGTATAGAGAGCTGGGCAGTGAATGTTTACCTTCCTGACTTAGGATGTAGGAAGAAGAAACAACAGTATGTGCCCAGGAGGTGCCCTCTGGGAAGTCAGAGATGTAAAAAGCAATCACCTCTATGTTTGACAACACTAAAGTACAAAGATTGTAGGCCTTTGCTAGCGTATATTTCCCCATGCAGCAACAAAATCTCCGTTGACTTCAAATAGATGACAGTATATGGAAAATACATTTTTCTAAATAATCCCCTATTTCCCATGCCTGTGCCTCGTCTAAGATGTCACACAACAGACGCTATGCCAGTAAGGAGCATGAGAAATTGCAGAAAAGGTGACTAGATTAACCAGTTCAGTGCAGAAAAAGAGGTCATACAGTAGCATCAGCTCTGTTCAACTCACCCAGACGACAGCAATGCTCAGCACACAAAGACCTAGAGCACGTCATTCCTGTATATAGGCAACAATGCCCTTTTGGGGTGTAACACTGTTTTGCACATCCCACTACCTACCACATCCTCTCCATCAGAGCTTGCCACAGTCTCCAGAAATGTATTTACTCACTTGTGCCACTGCTTGATGTTACTGTCAGAGATGTTTTCTTGGGTACACCTGAAGGGAAAATTGCAAGGCACTGGTGCTTGATAAAAGGCAAAAATAAATATCTTCTGTGTTCAGTGTTGAGTCTCTAAACAGGGGTTTGGTGCAGGGATCCCTGCCTGCAGGTATTCAATCGCAAACACATGTAAGGATTAGAGAAGGTGACACTGACATTTTGACAAACAAGCCATTTCCAGCCCTTGGCTTCCACCAGCCAGAGAGGATAATGGCTACCAGTGCAGAATGTTTTTCTCAGCAGCACACAACATATACAGCCCAAATGTAAATCAATAAATACTTATCCTGTGTGTATGTATACTATTATTTATCAATATCATCCGATCCTGAGGCCAGGCCTTATGTGGTAATGCCTTTACTTTTAAACAACATGCCACACAGCAGAGCTCAGAGCACCTTTTTCAGAAGCAGTGGTAACTGAAAAATATTCAAAGTTCATTTCCCCTTAACGTGAGTGGTACCTAAGCTTCACAAATAACAAAGGATCCATTCACCTGCATCCCTGACCTGCTGACCAACCCTACTCCATAGGCTACATCAGATCAAGGGGCCCATAAAACATTTTTTGTTTTCCATTGTAAAACTGTGTCAGTAGCCAAAAATGAAATGAATTGGCAGAAATATGAAGCTCATTGAGAAAACCCCCAGCTCTTTGTATGAAAGCTCTTTGTATGAAAGTCACCCATAGTCGTGAATGATTCTGAGTTTGGGGACTCTCCTGCTGACACCTCTCGCTGGAATAATGCTAGCAATGCTACGTAACAAAACCAAGTCTACATTTGCTAGCCACTATTGCTTTTCCTGACTGCTGCTCCTTCTATTCATTTTACACAGCTTTTAGCCACAGGCACTGTGTCTAATCACCTGACTACTCATGATGGTCTCGCTGCAGTGCCGTGCTCAGAGAGGTTATGGGGAGCTGTAAGAAGAGCAGGACACCACCACATGCTGATGCACTGTGACAGCTCTTGATCATTTATACGAATGAGCCTGAGAACTGCTGACCAGAGGCACACTTCCTCTAGCTCCTGCCTCAGCAACTACTGTCGCTCAGCCTGTACAGCACAGGGTGTTTCCAACCCATCCATACTGCTCCTATACTTGGGAGGAAAAATAGTAACAGTGCAGCTTGGTAGGTATCATTACATACCCCTATAAAAGACGTGTTTTGAAGCACCACAATTGCACTAGAAATATGAAAATTCCAGAGACATTACCACATCCATCCATTTGTGAAAATTCTGCCTCTCTAACTAAATTCTCCTAGGATCTTGCTATATCCCTTTTACTATTAATAAAAGGTCTTACAGGAGGATTCTGGCAAATTTCAGCTTTATTTCCCCAGAATTCAGAGGTGATAAGGAATGTCATTTATTGGTTGTATGAAGTCTGAATTGCTCCATGTCCAGCAGAGCTTTATTTTGAAAGATGAATTTTGACAAGTGAGGCATCATTATTTCGCTATAGAGTGATTCTGAGTGGCAAGAACAGGGCTGCTTCCATGTGCAGGCAAATGCAGCCAATGGTGTTGAACCCATAAGGCAAGGAAGAAAGAATAATTTTAAAGGGCTGAAATTTTAACTTTGACATTTTTAAAGCAGAATATTTCAGTTTTATTTTCATTTCAAAGTTTATCTGCATTTGTCTTACTGAATTGAACAAGACTTTTCAGTTCAACACAAACTCCTGATTTTGTCTATTCTTTTTGTCTTGCTGCAATTTTGATTCACAGTCCATAAAATTCAGTCTCTTTATACAAGCCACCAGATCAAATATATTTCATATCTGTATGTTCTCTAAGCTTTCCATGTGTTAGAAACTTGTTTACATGCTGTGGCCAATATGCTGCAAGGAAATAAAAACTATAAGTCCAAGCAAACAGCTAAACTCCTGACGCTGCCAGCTCCAAACGCGTGACTCTTCCCACACTCCGCCAATCCAGCAACATGCATATATACACAAAGAGAAAAGGAATGTCAAAGTCCCCAGACTAGCAAAATTCTTCCCCTAGTCTCCTGACCAGGCTCTTCGCAGTTTCGGGTTTTTTTATTCCTGGCTGCTGTTGTATTTGGAAAACAAAGTAATCCCACTAAGAACTTACAGATCCTCTGCTCTATTCCAAACCAAGTTTGGCTAACTTAAATCAGCAAAACAACCCCCACCTCTTTGTCACCTGGAATTTCCACCAGTGCCTGAGGGATAGAGGAAATCAGAGAGCACACTACAACTCAGCAGGAAATATTCCTGACCATGATTAATGCTTTCTTTAGCCACGCAACAGAACCTTTGCAGATCTTTGTAGATCCTTGGAAGAGCTCCACTGATAACTCTCCAGGCCATATTTTGCTGTGAAAACCTTATAATATAACAGAAGCACTAACAGATTCAGAGTAAAATAAGAAAAGATGCATTATCCTAAAGATCTGGAGAACAGGGGGAGAAGTTAAGAAAGGCATACCCAGTTTTCCTTTCATTCCATGTGATTATGTTGTGATAATGCCCTCTACAGACCTGTCCATCACTTGCAGGCTCAGGTCAGAGAAGCTCTCTGACCCGACCAGCTGGGTGACACAAGCCGAACAATGACAAATTCAGCTGCGGTGGATCTTGCCAGAAGTATCCCAGAGCTGCCTGTTGAGCAGCTATGAAGCAACCAGACTTTCCTTTTCTTTTTTTTTATTTTCTTGGTTTTGGGTTTGGTTTTTTTGTTTTGGACAAGAGTTTGCAGGAATATAAGTAGAGTTTGGAAAGACAAAGTCACTTACATGCAGAGAGATGTCTTTCTAACATTGGTTTCCTTACCTAGCTCCCACATTACCAAATTTTAGAACACGTATTCATTCATACCTCGAACTACTTCACTAGGAAATACTTTAAACCCCTGATTTGGCACAATAAACTTGCCTTATAGATTCCTAGGTATTGCTGATGAAAATGGCCAATGATATCCCATTGTAGGGAGTCAACAACATTGGCATGCAGATTCACTTGCCATTGGAGTCACTTGGGCCTTTTAGGTCATTTGTGAATGCCACAGCCATGGGCACGATGAGAGATAATGCCTTTATTGGAAACAGCAGGATGCTATCACCGATTTCAAATACCCTAAATAAAAGCAGACTCACTTCTGCGTGCTGGAGACTCAGTGAATAACCATTCAGTTCAGTGACTATTCTGTTTGGCCTAAAACTGCCTGCCAAAAGTAGAAGGCTGGACTACAACCCCCTGTGAATTAGAAAGAGGGCTTAAAACTAAGATGGCTGGATGCATAAACCAGACCTCTTAACCAGGACCAGTTGTGTGTTTCACCATCAGAATGTCATAAGCATATGATATCAGCATTGAATTTTTGTATTTAATCCTTTTCTCCAGTCTCACATCTACTTTACGTGCTAAAGGCTAGTTCTCGCTCACTGATCTAAGCCCAAACCAGTTATGTATTCCATTTCAGTTCTATATTCCAGCTTGTATTCCGACTCAGCTCAAAAGCAGGAATTATTTTCATCTGACACTTTGTGAGATTATAAACTGTAAGCACCCTCAGCTCACACACCTATACACACATGTAAATATAACTATTTCACTGCGGGCACTGCCATCTGCCACCAAAGCACCTCACAAGAGCTACCTGCAACCCTTAGCTTCTCTAAAAGAAGAACAAATTAAGATGATGGTGCTGGTGTTGGTATAGAATTGATCCCAAACTTGGCTCATGGGACCATATTTTTTCCTAGTACAATAAGACACCAACTGACTTTCTATAATATCTCACCACCAAAGCCAGAATATCTCACAGAGCAGTGCTATCACACCCTCTCCACCACAAATTCTGATGGGTCACTGATTCAGCACTGGCTCAGAGGGAGCTGGGCTATGGACTGAACCCCTTTGTGTCATTTCTCATCGCATTTCAAAGTCTTCCATCCAAGGAGTGACACAGTCCAACCCGTCAAGCTAATGAGAGCTGACAAGATCACAGCCCGAGAATAATAAAACATACAGAACAATAGATGCTCACCCTGGTTCTCTTCAGCTCCAACCAGCAGAGGAACCTCTTGTTTTAGCAGATGATGAGACACACAAGAAGGTGCAGAGACACAGAGTCACTCAAGCGCGCTTACTTTTGTTTCTGCCTACTCCTTTCTCCTAACCTCCTACTTCTCTCCATGTGCCAGTGCCTCATTCTCTGTCGATCTCCATTAAACTCTGATTCAAGCCATGGAAAGATCACACAGATAGAGAAACCTCTAAATGTTATTAACACCTCATGATGATTAAATAACATCCAGTCTTAAGAAAAGCAGAGATTAAGGTTCTCGCTAAACATTTTTCTATATACTGCCAGTTTCTTAGAAAATCATTATCTGTACAAGTTTCTCAGCTCCTGCAGTAAGCAGCACCATCTCCCTACAGTCTTGCTGCATTTCAGCATTGGACACAGGGAAATAGAGACTGAAGCTCTTCCAGTTCTTGTGTCTGATGTTTACAGATCCCTGCCCTGGAGGACTGGACTGCATCTTCATCTTAGTCTTAATGTAGGTCACGAACAGAAGTCAGACAGCAGATGATTCCCTAGCTCTCCTGAAAACACTATAGAAAACAAAGTTATGATATGTCAGGGAAGAGCAACTCTTAGATCTATGTCTCAGTGAACAGGTTAAGACATACGTGCTGTCTGGTAGGCAACTCTCTGTCACTAAGTTAGAAACAGGCTTGGGAACAGGGACTCCTTTTCCCAAAGCAGAAGGAACTGTTAAGAAGTTGGAAATGTGAAGTTTTCTGGTTCAGGAGGTGTATTGCTGTGAGTGGCCCTTGCAGAACCGCACAGAGGAGTGCATGGGCCCCTGGGCTGAACCCAATTGCCATTGACTAAAGCAGGAGTAGGAAGAGGGCCTGGGGTTGGAGAAAGTGCTCACTTTGCGTTTTTGGGCAAGGATCAGAGGGTACACCCTCACTCCCCTGCACCTGTGGCTGCCTCTCTGGGATGATAAAAAGGGTAAATTGCCCTTGATGATGTGTCTTTCCCCCTCACCCACCTCCTTCCCTGCCTGGTTACTCCAGCTTTAGTTTACAGAGGCTGTTTGCAAAGACAGGACAACAACAAAGGGCTACTTGGAAAGCCAGCAGAAACCTCTTAGCTTGAAATCAGAAATGTGCAGAATCCCAAAAGAACTAAAATGTTTGAACTCGCCTCCCCAAAAGGATTGTACTCATTGAGTCACAAGCAGGGGGAACAGTGGTAGTAATTTAACCTGGGGAAGAGTGCCAACAACTTATTTAATTGCAGAGTTTGTGCCAACAACCCCACAATACCACTATTAATACAAGTCTGCAGTACAAGACTAATTCTACTAACCTTTTACTGTTGTCTTACAGTCAGGTCAGTGGCTGCATCCCTTCCGTGCTGACACTGTTCAACAAACACTGGCGACTGCTTTTAAGCAAACATGAAATGGAGTGGGGTGGGAGGGAGGGGGATCATTGATAAAATGAAGATTCCCTCCACCTCACCCCTCGCTTCCAAATGTTTTGCATTTCTTTTTCTGGTTCAAGCCTTTCTCTGGAAACTGGAAATACATCTTGCTATGTATTGGCCCCTGGAAAACAGCCAGATCTTTGGTCTGAATTCCATCAGCTCATTTCCCAGTTTCTGTGAGACTGCATTTGAGAAATGTGGATCTCTCTCACCCACTGGCAAGAGTGGTCATTAATCAATGTATAAAAACATGAGGTCTGACATTAGGGACCAATCCACTTTTCCAAACGAAGCACTTATTCAAATAATGCATATTTTTCTAGAGAAATAAAAAAATAGCAATAGTGGATCTAGGCTTTCAAGGACATGATTATTCTAGCAATTATGTGCCACTGTGAACATCTTGCAATCTAACACTAAATAATGCATAAACTCCAAGCAACATCATTGTTACACGAGACAGTAAATTCCGTGGTGCATTTGCACACTCACCCTTGCTTCACTCCTTGCCCATTGCTGGTTTTGGTTTTTTATAATTACACCTTGTGACTGTATAACTACCAATTCTGGACACATGGAAACAGATTATTTGATTACACTCATAAACAGCATAAAGAGGTCATAGTTTTCAACTGCCACCTGCCAAAATTGACACAACAGACAAAATAAATACTGATTACAAGCTGAACAGAAACCCAAGAGAAATACTTCAGTCTGACTATAGTTAACACTCTTTATCAGGAAGTCAGTGGTTCTCCAGAGGCATTAGGAAATTTTCTGCAAAGTGTAGTGGACCATATGCTCTTTCAATTCTTCCGAATTAAACATCTCTTGCTATAACATGGATCATCCTCAGGGATCCTGGAGACCCTTCTGGCCTCCTGCTGTCCCATGAAATTGTTTCTGCTTTGTACATTTTGAAACAGACTTGTTTGCCAATTCTTTGGCAAGTATTTCCACAATACTTTTACCTCCATTTCTTATATGAATCAACATTTGACAATCTTCCTTGCTTTAACAGGAAAAAAAGCCATGAAAACTCTTAGAAGTAACAGTAAATGTGAAGAACTGGCATATTTTCAAAAACTTGACTTCAATAAAATGGTGGGAAAACCTCTAGACAGTGCTAATAAAAACTGACCGTCTGCCAATACAAACTGATTCCCTGAAGACTTCATCATCGCAAATTGTACTTCTATGTGACCCACTACTGATAACAGCTACTAGAAACTGGTATCTCTTCTCTTTCTTTGTTGGCTGGCGTTTAAAACACTTTAACTGCTGATATGCACAGGACGAAACTGCTCACAGCATTGCTGCAGAATGTGTGAATGAATCCCAGGAGAACATGGAGCTATGACATTTGTCAGCCAAACTCGTCATTCATCCATGCATCGGAAAATCCCCATTCTTGAGTGAGAATAGGGAACGGCTTTCAGGCTGACAGATTATCTGGAGAGGTCTGTGGGAACTGCAAAACATTGCACCTGCCTGAAAAATGGCACCAACTCAGAACAAGACGTTTCCAGAGGGTAGAGTTAAAACATGGGAGGAATGCACATAAATCCTGTTATTTCTTAATGGGATTTGGGAGCTTATTTCTCACCTCGTGCTTTGAAATGTATCCCACAGCCTATTCCAGTAATGAATTTAAGCACAGTGATTTTCTTATCAGCAGGAATCATTCTTCACTGGGGTTTGAATTTTGGGTTTTGGTCCAATTTTTTTATGCAAGTGTGAAAAATTAATATTATGCTTGAATACCAGCTAGGATGTTAACAAGCTGTGTCCTGAGTAAGCTGGTCTTGTCTCTTCCTGTTGTCCTTTGACTAGTTTCAATTGACCAAGAAACCTGGTATCATTTATTTGTTTGGGGGTTTAAGTTCATGGCAAAGTAACAAGAATTATGGAAATAGATTTAGGCAGCATCTAGCTAAAAATGGGAAGATTAGAACTGTTTCCAGCTCAGTAGCTGTGAACCTACACAAGCCCTCTCTTACCTAAAGCAAACTTAGAATACTTAGGAAGATGTTTTTTCACTCAGAGTGCTAAGTGTGATACAGACACATAGATTGTATTTCCACGGGGGAAAGATGTTTCCCAGCATTTATCTTCTGTCCTCAGTCTCTTCAAAGAGCTAGGATTCTGGTAAGTCCATCCGAAGGATACAGTTTAGGTCTCCCTCAGAAACAAGGATCTAGCAAGCAAGACAAAGCTGAGAGGTTTAAGTGGACCTTGAGAAGACAGGAACCCTTTGGGTGAGACACAAACGCAGATAAGGCAGGCTATGTGAGACAGACTATAAGGAAAGAGAGAAACGTATTTAATACACTTAAAATATTCATTTGAACCTCCTAGTATCTAGCAAACCTAGCATGTTCGTGTAAGATGGGAAAAGAAACTGTCTCCTAGAAAGTGCGGCCTGAAGACTCCAGAAAAACAGTGAACACCCATCAGTGTCTGTTGTTCATGCTCAAAGGCAAAGTCCAGCTCTTGGGTAGGGAAGAGATTTGCCTCTGGGGCTGGTGGATGCCAAAACGTTTTGGGGTTGTCCGATACATGCACTTTCATACAAGTTGCATTACTCAGTCATCTATGCACCTTGGCATCCAGCTACACATACCATTGTTAATTAGGACAACCAAGGTATTCCCAATAGATGTGCTCATCATGATGCATTACAGACTAGCTGGCACCACCCCTTCAGACAGCCTATCTGCGGTCTGAAAGCTCCTGCTGACTTTGCTGGTGCTACAGGAATGCCCAGCAAGCCACCGCTCACGTCAGTCAGTTCATCTGCAATTGCTAATTCAGTGCTGGGGAAGTAAACAGAAGTCTTTTTGTGCTAGAGAACCACCGGCAGCCAAATGGAGAGGGCTGACAATAGAAGCCTTTTCATTGAAGAGCTCCCTGGCTTTAAGAAAAGGTAGACGATCCTGTCCTTTGTGCTGGCATCTGCAGTCTTTTGGGAGGCCCTGTTCTGAGCCCTGAGGAAAAAAAGAAGAGTGGTGAGGAACTGTTCCTCCGCTTTCTGAAACACCCACAGCATTGGTTCCCTTCAGCTTCTCTGAAAGCAGGGGTCTGCATCATCCCGATTTTGCTGTTGTCCAGGATCAGACACCTGCCTCGTGCATTGCCACAGTCTAGCAACAAAAGTCTGATGTGCAGGCAGATGATTTTGCATGATTAACCCCTGAGCTCATCAGTAGACAAGGCCTACTCTCCTCCAGTGCCAAACCTAAAAGGACTACTGGAGGGCAAAGAGGGGGGAATTGGAAAGAAACAAATTCTATTGGCCAGGTTTGGCCCCTGTTCTTTTTCCTCCGTTCCAGCCAGGATGGCAGTCAGTAGAGGTCTGTACTTCAGTCTGCTCACAGGAGCATCTATTCCCCTGCCTTTTGACTGAAACCAAGCACAAGCCATTATATTTTGGTTTGGTTCTAGATAAATTCCTGCCCTCTCACTGTTCACTTACTGCTTTCCCCAGTGAGAACAAGAAATGAAGGAATAACAAACACACCAACCTGCCCTGCAAGCTAGTGTAGTTCTACAGTAAGAGATCAGCACTCCTAAGGAGCAGCCGCTGCACTGAACACAACACACATAGCTAGGGCCTTAAGTGCACAGCTAGTGTGGAAAATGCTCTGCAAGAAGGCAGGAGCATAACAATGGCTTTGAGATGGAAACCTTCATCACCCCCTCAGTGTATTGAAAGATAATGAAATGGGTTGTTTTTTTAAAAAACATTAACAACTCATAGGTCCCAAATTATTCTTCAGCAGTGAGGAGAAAAACAAAGTCCACATCTAAACAGCTAAGAATAAGTGTGGAAGCTTTCAAAGAAAATCTTGATGATAATAATAATCACCGAAAAATTCACCGTGCCTCTGGCTCAGCTTTATGTCCTCATGCCCAGGCGAGTAAGTCCATTGTGACTGCCAGCTTCAGACAAGCTTCCCTAATGTGAGCACTGGCCATATTATTGTGCTTGCAGCACTATGGGAAGGTTAATGATTTCTAAATTGCCATTTGTCACACACAGGGATGTGGGGGATGGATGAAAAGAAACTTAGCCTGTCAGTGCCTAAGCTAATTTAGTATTGTTTATGGTGACTCTGGACATTCAAGAGGGGAAAGTAATGGGCTGCTGGTACTGATCTCGCAGAATAACACTGACTCCAAGTGTTGTGATGAGAGACAGGGATAAGTGTCTGTGGGCCAGCTGGCATCCAATGTGGCCTTTGGGGTTGTATTTTGTCAGGAATCACAGGACAATTCTTGTTAAATCTCACAGACTACTCTCAGAGCTCACCCACGTGAGGTGAAGAAGGTATCAGAACCCAAAAGAAACATAGCACAGGCACAGGAGCCTCCTGGAAGACAGCCTGAACCAGCTCCTGTAAGCACCAGCTGCTAGAGGATTCTTCATTGCACCAGAAGTTGGATCAGGCTCCTAACAACGTTTAAACACCTTACAAGAATTCAGGATTATTTCTCAGGCTCCATCCCAAGTTACTCCTATTTTTATTAAACTTTTATTGCTTCCTTCATCCCTGCTGAGAGGTAAAACTCATGAGTTTGTGTCATTCCTCTGGCATGAGGTCCCTGTAAATGACCTACCCTTTGGAGTGAAGGGAACTGACGAACTACAGCTCAGTGTGTGAAAAGTATTCCCACACAGCTGTCACCTGAGAAAGAACATTTCAGATGCCTTCATTCCTAGGCAAGAGAAACAACTCTTTTGTTAGTATCATCAACATGGAGCTCAAAATGAAAGGGCACTTCAGAGGCCTACAACAGCTAAAACTATTCCAAAGCTTTGTGGGTAGCAGCAAGAAACAGACTGGAGGAACAGATTGCCTGGCTCCAAAATGGTTTAAACTGAATAACATTAATTACCTTAAATTAAAATTATTGCAGGGAATTGGGAGGGAATGAACGCTTCTGTTACCAGCTTGCCTTTACCATCAGGGCTTCAATTTTTACAACATTGATATTACAGCTCAAAATGAGCCAAAAAGGTAATACAAAAATGGAAATCTGGCTTTGCTTCTGGATATTATCACGGTTTTAAGGTCAAAAGAAATCAGGTTCCTATTAAATATTCAGCATTATTTACAATTGCTTATGTATTTCTCATGAAATTTCAAGTTCCAGGTGAAGGAGCCACTTGTTTAATGACATTTCCACTGTGAGCAGATCTCCCCATATCTGGGCAAAAATTATATGGTTTAGATTACTAAACAGGTATAATAAAGATCAAATTATGTGAACCAATACCTGAAAACAGAGAAGCAAAGGTCGCTACAGGGTATTTGACTTCTACTGTTTCTGAACTATTAGTTACCTTTTGATCTTGAATTAACAGAAGAAGAAAAGTGTGATATTTTAAGAAAGGAAAGTAATGAAAAACTTGAGAACCTGCTGGCCAAGGGAGTATTTGATAACCATGAGTAGCACATTCTCTGGAGATCTAGGCTGGGAATTTTGAGGTCTACAAACTTGCAAAGTTCTCTCAGCAGGGAAAAAAAATAACGTAGCATGCTCATTTGAGAGAAGCAGTTCACTACTACCACTGAACTCTTTTCCCCTTCAACTCCAGAAGACATTTATTTATTTGAAAACATAGGGAGAAACTGTAAACGGTTCCAAGTAAAGAATTTGATTGACAGCTGTTCTCCAAGATTGTATAAATGGGAAATTCTTTCCCAGGAAGAATGCTCAGATGACAGCTCCCTTTCAAACTCTCACCTACACTCTTCATTGACAACATCTTTTACACCACAGAATCAATACAAATGGGAAAATACGTTTTGTTAATTCACTGCCTGTGATTTATCACTTTGGACACTGTCCCAGCGCTGACCAGTGACATTCTGGTGCTAATTTAGGTATTGATTTTTGGACATTCCCTTGAGGCACAGCAGAAAAGGAACATGCAACTGATTACTTTTTGCCCATTCTGCCTTTCCTTTCCTTCTGGTACAACAGAAAAATAATGTTGAGAATGTTCCACAAAGCTTATTTCTGAGGCTCCCTCGCAAGCTTGTGCTTGGGTGGCTGACCAGGACTACCACGCACAATCCTAAAGCACTGTGGCCCAACAGCAGCTTCAGAAGACAAAGTAAACTTCCTTGCATTCCCAAGATGGCTAAGTGCTACTCTAGGACAGTCAACATCCAGAGTTTCCATTTTGGTGACACACTGTTAAGCATTTTGAAATTTCCTTTCATTGAAAACCAGTATATTTTTAATATGTCTCATATAGCCAGAATCATAACATATTATGACTTACAGCCTTCACATGATGAGTTGTATATAGCCAGCCCAGAAAGAAGACAGGAAAAAGCTGACTAGAAGGGATGTCAAAGCAGCTTCCTTTGTGCGGAGGATGTAATAAATTTGTTTATGATCTTCCTGCACCTCTAGCAATGTATCACAGAGAGATCTGTGTTGAGGACTTTGAATTAGCTGTTAAGAAACTGCTACAGGATAGGTTTGTCTTTCCACAGGGGAAGAAGAACTGTGTTCGCATGAAAAGGTCACCTGTTTTAAGTACCTAAATTCATGTTAGCTTTACAGCCAACGTTTCTGCCAAGCTGATTTAGACATGGTGGCATGATGTGCTGACCATCAAGGCTGACTCAGCAAAGCATTCACTAGTGTGTCTAACTGCAAGTGCACCCACCTGTGTTCCCCATCACTCACCCTCTGAGAAATCAGGCTGGCTGGTTGCAGAGCAGCACAGCAATACATCCATACAGCAAAGAGACTATGTAGAAAGGTAGCAGATAACCGATTCTGATTTCAAAGGTGCTACTAAAACTGTGGCCAGCAGATCTCTAAAGCAGCATCTCCTCCCAGCTGAGGATATAGGTCTGGTTTTGGCAACTAACACTCCCAATTGCTGCTCTCATTGCTTCTGGGTAATTTCTTGGCTTACTACCAGTGGAAAAATCTCTCTTTCCCAAGAACTGCACAGGGCTGTAAGAAGTTTTTGTGCAACTGGGCCTTTTGTAAATTCACTCATCTTGGTTTTTAGCTTCTATCCCAGCCTTTGGTCTAAAGCTGAGACAGGCCAATATACATGCGTCCCGAATGAGCGTGTCTTGGATGGCCAGGAAGAACTATTGCATTTAGACAGACTTGCTGACTGTTGAGTATTCTATAACAATACATCAAAATTACTTTGACTGGTTTAAATTATGTTACAAGCTTTCTAGTGTACTAGCTTAAATATTTGCTGAAATCTACATTTTTATTTACACTGTGGCCATTTAACACCACTCTGTCAACACAAACAGATAGTTAAGTGGACATAAACATAGTGTTTGCCAAAACACAATACCGAGCCGAAACAGAAATTAAACTCCTACCTTAATTTCAATCAGAAGTTAAAAGCTGACATCCACATTTTCAGGTATTTATATGTAATATTAACTAGAACTGCTATTGGATCATTCCTAGTGTGTACCTGCAAGACCAGTGTGATCTTTAATGTTTCCTTCCAACACAAACAATTCTGATTCTCTAAGTTCCTGTGTTCAAGTACAGAATTCTAACTGCAACATGAACTGCAAAGTGATTTTTCACTTCCCCACAGTTCTTCATTTCTCCCAAGTATAATTCACAGAAGAATACTGAATTAGCTAAATAACTGAAGAGCACATGGTAAATTCAAACACAAGAGGAATTTCTGAGCTGAAACTGGAAACCAGGAAACAGCTACAGGTGCTGTGGGAATTCCAGAAAGCACAGCTTTCACATGCAAACCACTCTCCAGCTCTGCGTCACCAGTGCGTGAGCAGAACAACAAAATACTAACATGGACAGCACATACCAAGCAGTTGCTACAAGCTTAGGGGGGATGAAAAAAAAAAGCAAGCAACCAAAAGAACCCACCACATTTTGCAGTGTGTGTCACAGACGGCAGACACAAGTCATGCAGCTCCCAGTGGCGTCATGCACACTCCAGGCATGTTTGACATTAAGGGGCCTGGTTGTTGTGGAAACCAAATCCCATAGATTAATTAACGTTCAGCAGCCAGAGCCATCTCTGCCTCTGTGCCTCTTTGTCCCCAATTAAAAAAAAAAAAAAAAAAAGCGGCATATTTTTTCCATCATAGGAGAATGTCAAAGCGAAAAAGAAACCTTTTCCTCACAAATGCAGGGCACTGCTTCAGTGAGGCTGGTTTTGCTTTATGTGGCTGTGCTGAACTATCTCCAAGAAGGTCCTGCAAGAAAGGCGATTGTGTGAAATTTCTAAAGTCCCTTTTTTTACTTTCAAAATGTAGATGCACTAATTACAAATAATTCACCTCAGGTGAACTATTAAAGTGGCTGACAGTCTCCATGTGACTGTGTTCACACAAGGCACTACAGAATTTGAATAACATTGATCCAGGGCATCAGCATTTTGTTTTAGCTAATGTCAGTTCCAATCCCTTGAATTCCTCTTGAACTCCTCTCAAACAGTCAAGTTCACATGAGGGGTTAGGATCGGACATAAGTACATAAATGCAGCTTGCTATATAAACACATCCTAGAAACAGGGAGAATGCACCGGATGGAGGACACAGCAGAGAAATGTGGCTAAGAGCCATTAAAAACAGTAAAACTTCAGAATTACCTAAATCCTGTTTTCAAAACTGTTTTAGGGCCATAGGTCAAATATATTTTAGATTTTCACAGATTCAATGTAATGCTTTTGAAAACCTTTTATCTTCAGTATCTGCATCTTGATGTAGCTGGGTATAAAATGGCCTGGTTTGATAAGAATGAGGAACTGGTTTTTTCCCCTCAAAATATCCCTGTGAGCTATGCTGCTACTTGCCTGTTGCTAATACTCAATCACAAATAATTAAAATAATAAAAATCTTGAAGACGTACCATACTTAATAGATATTTAGTAAGCAGAGAGTACACAGGGTGAGCAAACTGCTAACATAGCATAACATGAACATGTACCACAAAGGCACAAGTATTTATTCTTCCATTTCCCTACACACACTTGTAATCAGCCAACGTCACATTATGACTTAAAGCACTTACTTTTCTTTCTCTGCAGGAGTGGTGATGGATTACTGAACACACTCAGATATGCTATGATCCCATGATGCAAGATCACCTCATGAGAGTCCCCTACTCACTGTCATTCATAGCAGTGAAATAAATAGATGCAATTCCTGCAAGCTGAGATCCTTCCTGTGGGACGAAACCTGTACTTTGATAGTTAAACAATGCTGAGAGCTCTCATGTGTTGCTCAAATATGTGGCTCCAGAGCAAACCTCCTGACTTGAATAGGTGCTCAACAGTTTTCAAAACTAGGCCAAATACAGCGTCAAATATAACATTTCAGTGTTATTTTACAACTCTTGCCCTTTAAATCGGGCACCACTCATAACTTGTTTGCATTTCATTTCAAATAAGAAAAATACCTTTGAGATGATTAATGGCTCCCCATGCTCCAGTCCGCCTTTCAGCGTGAATCCCCATGGAGCGCCTCCTTGAAGCAGTGCCTCCAGATAGATGTATCTTCCTTTACGAGTAATGCTGGTCTCTGAAGATGATAAGCTAGTGTTAATATTGTCTAACATCCTCATCCGCCCTACCGCAGACTCAGTCAAACGCAGAAACACTCAGGCAATCACAGAACAACGAGGCTGCAGAATAAACTCCCCAGAAGCCCACCACAACTCATCTCTGAGCACATTAAACCAGAAGAGTCTGAGATGGAAAGTTTCCCTTCAGAGCTGGAGTCCAAGGTGATGGGCTGAAAACATTTCCCACCAACATTTCAGCATGCTGCTTGTCCTTCGGAACAGTGAGGTTTCACCGGCATTCCAGCACTGTGCTTTGCCCAGTCCCAGCCATTCTGGGTATGATAGCTTTGTTAAGATTTATCTTCACCTCTTCTGTAGGCCAGACTTGTGCTTTTGAAGTTGTGAGCAAAAGAGCAAAAAATATTTATAGATTTAAAAGCCACTGGCCAGCAAATTGCCAAAATCCAACCGAATGCTTCATTTGTGATTGATTATCAGTCTTTTCTTCCTTTCTGCGTGTGATTTACCATTACAATGGCCTTCTTGCCTCAGCCCACTGCACTGAAAGAATCGAAGCTTCTCCCTCTCTTGCTCTCAGTTACTGTCTGCTTACTTCACAATTTTCTGACTTGTCAAAAAAAAAAGAAAAGAAAAAAAGAAAAAGGCTGGAGGAGGAGAGAGAAAGTCCATTCCTAAATCTATGTGAAACAACTCCAAACTTATTGGATTTAAAATGGCAAAATAGTCGATCAGGAAAACTAGAGAAGCAGGTGAAATTAATCCTTTGGGATAAATGTTAAGAAGATAGCCGAGCTCCTTTCATTTTCTGTGCTCTCCCCGATGATCTGCCAAAGCTGCAGCAGCCACTGCTGCTACGAGGGAGGGTGAGGAAGCGTGAGAGAGAGAGAGAGAGGGATTAAGGGAAGTAAGGCAGCGCTGCCCAATTGTGCACGTCAAGCATGCAATTCTAAAATGCAGTGTGCAAAAGCCGGGGCTCACCCTTTTATTATGTCCCCGGAAATCACCATCTTTCTATTGTCCTTGCCAAGGAATTGTAACAATCCAAACTGTCAGTTGCTGAAAATACAATGGACCTGTTCCAAATCAACACAGCAGAGCACTGCTAATAATTTTGCTCTCATCAAGTGCACATGGAACCTACCAACTTCCCTGGACATATTCCTTTCCCTCATTTACATTGTCATAAAACTATAGTTAATGCTTTCCCAATGTATGGAATAAGAAATTAACACTAAGAACTTTGGTTATTTTTATTAACATAGGCAGTTGCCAATGCCTACAGAAGAACTTATTGATGTGGGTGCATCTGTTCTTGCATTTACGCAGGTAGGTTTAGGCATTTGACTCATCCCTTAGCCAGGTGTTTACAGCATACATCACTGAAAGTGTTAAAAACCTTCCTGGTTTTATTAGCCCTTGAACAGGACGATGGAGAATACAGCTCACAAATCACTGTCTTTACTGGGGGCATAGCTGAGTAACCCAATAGTAGCACCTAAGCCTGTAAGGTGCCCGCGCTTTTGATCTTAGAGTGCCTGCAATGTGCATTATTTCTCCTTCAGGCTCTGAAAGCTATAAAGATCTTGTGTTAACAAACCCATAGCGAGCTTTGGGGGAAAAGCTTTAGAGCTGTGGCTCTAAAGCCAGAAATTTTTGTATTTGTTCATGCCGTCCCATTCCCATCCCTTTTAAGATGTTACATTTTCCCCAGAGCCTTCTATTCGCCCCATGTGTCCCAGCTCTCATTCCCAACACTCATGAAGAGGAATGCAAAAAAAGAGGCCCTTCCCATTATTTTTCATAGTAGATGATCCTCAGTTTTTGCTTATATTGAGCTTTGTGTCCTCCACTTCCCTCCGTTGGGCTGAGTTTTCATTAGCTTCACATCCTGGTAAGGCTCACAGATTGCTTTTATCCAGAACTCACCCTTCAGCCTGACTCAAATCAGATTTCTGTAGTTTTACACTCCTAGTGTTTCACTCTAAAAACCCTCATTCCAAGTCACGACAAAGAGCGATTCATTCCCGTCCCTCCCCAGGCCTTCCAGAGACAGGCTAAGGCTCTGGGAGCTGTCTCCTGGGGTCCATATCCTTCTATTCATAGCCATCAGGACTATTAAAGACTGGGTAAGAACAGGCCAGCCTGTCAACAAGCCAAAGGAACTTCTTTGGATTATACCCATTCCCAATAAAAACATATTGTCCACTGCACCTATTGTCTGCAGGCACCAGAAATTTAATAACAGCTTTATTTCTCACAGTGCCTACAGTGGCTGATAATTAACAACTATCAACATAATTTCTGAGGTACAGATTTACTTCTACTCCAGCACTGTAATTCATTTCAGGTGCTGAATCCAACACCATTTTTGCCAATAACTCCATCAAACCTGTCACAATTGCAAACACATAACTTTCTCCCTCTACCGTCTCCAGATTTGCTAGTTGTTCATGCTGTTAATCCAGCTCTAAAAAGATCCCCTCATATATCAGAGACACATGACTAGGAAAGAGAAAGGGTTTGATCAGTCACCCAAAAAGTGCTGCCAGGTGCTGTGCTGCTTTCTCACCAGACACCCATTCCATATTGGAGTTAAAAACCCTTCAAGTGCTCATAGAACCCAGTTCCCATCTGTGTTACTCATACATTTCTCACTGAGGAAACTGTCTGGGCCATCCTCCCAATGCTAACCTCTTGGTGATGCCTAAAGGAACCACAGGATGTTTGGAACAGCAGCAGCTCCAGCCCACACACGCTGGATTTAACTTCCTGCCAGATACAATGCAAAAAAACCCAGTGCAAGATAACTTAATAACATATAGCAAATACTGATGAAGAAAGTGTGAATAATGAGCATTGCTGCGCTGAAAACTAATTCCTGAGAAACAGATTTCAGTGCTGAAAACAATTAAAGCACTATTTACTGTTTACCTACGTATAATCATTTCAAACTAAATACAAACATTTCAAAACAAATATTAAATACAAATCTCTTTTTTTTTCGTTCTCATCTTGCCACTGGCAAGAATCTAAAAAAGCACAAGTGTCTCAGCACTGTTTGCTACAAGAAAGGACTCTTTCTGTGAGCAGTTCCTCTTGGGACAGAGCTGAGATACTCCCTGTTGGAGTACAATGGAAGAGACCTGGGTTCAGAAAATTGCTGTGCTTGCAGAATAATATATTTTAATTGAAATTTTGCACAGTTTCTTTGTGAGAAAAAATTAATGTTGATTAGAGTCGATTGTCAAGAACTACACTGATAGAGCAGTAGAAATTACCACTGATGTCCAAATTCACAGTCCAACTTTACATTTATCATCCATAAAGGCACTCCTTCCTTACTGGCGGCTGCTCTGGCTTTTCCCAAAGTCCTTCAAACATTCCCAAAGTCTTTTGTAAATAAAGTTCATCAGAGCAATACTGCCCCCCTCTGCTGGCTGTATCAGTTGTCACAGTTTAAGGTGGCTTGACTGAATTAAATGCAGGCACCTTACAGTTTAGTTAATGGGCATTTGTTGTGCTCTTCCCTTTCAGATAAGAAGCAGAATCTTTATTAAGTATTCAGGGTGGTGTTATTGATCTTATTTGAAGAAAGGATTTTCGCTGGTGAAAATAGGCTCTCAATATAATATTGCCTCTGGGACAAAATAGCTCTGGATCCCTCAGTTACCTAAATCAAACTGAAAAGCAACAAGCCAAGCTGAGGAGTCTGTCCCACTAAGGAGAGCACAAGTGCTGTCATGACTGAACGAGGCGAATTCAGGGTATCTGAATTCAGAATTGTAGATTTTTTTCTCACTGCATTTGAATTTTCAGCTACCTAACACAGCACACAATCACCCTGCTGAAACAGGAGTTCAAATCTGGAACCAAGAACCAAAAAAAGAGTCCTGGTAGTACAACACCAAAAAGGTTACAACATACAGATAGTTGTTACACGGTATTGAATATGTAGCGTAATTGAGGCCACTTCAGCAATAAAAATCCTTGATTTTCCATACATTACTGTAAGCCCTTCCAGAGATAGAGCACTCTGAATAGAATAAATTATCAAAATGCACAAAAGCAGAGACATCAAAGCTGAGTCCTCATTCTAACAGTAAAATATAAAAGATTCCATAATTACCTGGCATTATGCAGTACTATTATGCCACAGCCAAAGAGGTTTCCTTTGTTGGGAACCAGTTACACACTTTAAAAAAAAAAAAAAAAAAAAAAAAGGAACGCTCAGCATACCCATCACCTCATTTAGTTTTAAAATTGTATAGTATTTATTGCTATCTTAGCAGGCTGTGTACATGGTTGGGTGTATCTAAAAGCCTTCCATCTGATAAGAGTAGAGGTTTCATGAGCCCAACTATTTCTTGCAAGATTAATTACAGCTAAAGTCACCTGAGGCATTGTGGCTGGATGCTCTTATTATAAGGCCAGACATCACAACAAGCTGTGATGATGCAGCTTTGTGTCTGAGCTCATCCTGTAAAGTACAGGGCAACTTCTGTAGGCATTTATATATAATATGTAGAAATACAACAGGTTCAGATAAATTAATTTCCTAGGAGTGAATGGGTGTCCTCCAAAATAAGATAATTGTTTAACAATTAAAGCCATTATTAATGCTTTTAAACAAACCTGAAACAGCTGGTGGGTACAGCCCAGGTATTTTAGAAGCAGAGCCTCTGCTAACATAAATTACTCCATTGCCTGCCTTGGAACAGATAAAGGTCTTCTTTGTGGTAGGGGAATAATTTATCTTAAATGCAAGAGGTTTCTATTTGCTTCTTGCTGGAAGACTTCTGATGAGGCTTATTTGGTTTTTTTTTTGTTTGTTTGGGGGTTTTTTTGTTTGGTTTTTTTTTTTTTTTTTTAAGAGCTATTTCCCCAAATAGGAGAAAAGTTATTCAGGAATTGTATCCTAACTGTATTACTTTGTCTCCAGATTGTAACTGCTGCTTTAGCTACCACAGAACAGCAGCTTGAAAAAGCTCCTGCTGCCAGGAGAGGTCACATACTGCAGAAAGCACCCTGCCATGGCCCTGATGGAAAAAGCTATCGAGTTTCCCATTGAGGCTGACTCTTAGTGACACTTTGAGGGGAAACACTGGATTCGGTGTTTATTTGGTCTCCTTCGTGCACATGCTCAGCTCCAGAGGAGGAGTTTGTTCCCAAGACTACGGAGTCAGGCAAAAGGGGCTGGAGCAGGGGCAGGTGGCTTCCAACGGCCCCAGAGGAATTGAGGGGCTGGATGCATAGAAGCAGGAGCAAATGCAAGATAATTGATGTCCCCCTTCAATCCCTAACCCCACAGTAAGGAGTACAATCTCAGCACACCGTGCAAAATCCAGGAGGAACAAACCTCAGCAGTGTCTGTCAGAGGTAGGTACATGAGTTTTCATGCATTGTTAACCCCTGAAAGTGATGGAGCATTGAAATCTGCCTTCAGGTTATTATACAGCATATTTACCTATAAATCCTTTGCCTTTCTTCTCTGTGGATAGAAAAAAAATACATCTTTTCTGCGCTGCCTCTTTTTCTGAGGGGCGCAATAGAAAGTATTTCCCTGGGCTGTTTTCCATCTCCTGCGAGTGTTTTTTGCTGCTGATGCACTGACAAATCTGGAGTGTGGTGCAGCTGGGTGGCTGGAGAACAGAGGCCTGTTTTCAGCTGGCACATTCTTACTTTCCTTCTCTCAGTATGAAGTGGTCCATGTAAAACCCCATTTCTTTCTGTGTCTCTAGGTCTGACTTTCAGCACAAGGTGAAAGGGTGGTTTTTTTTTTTTCCTCTTGTAAATAAAAATTATGTGCTCTCCACGGAGAGATAGTTATGTACTTTTCTTCTTAGTCAGATATTTACATATATAAACATTTGTCTGCCTCCTGAGTTTACTCAGAGTGAAGCTTTGCAAATCTCAAATGATTTTGGTCTGGGCACAGTTCGTGCCCCTGTTCCTGGAAACCTGGGGTGCTGGTATAAGCTGTAGGCTGTAATTTTGAATAACTGGACTGTGCATGTCTGCTCCTGCAAACAAGATCCAAAATAGAGCAGTTGGCTGCCTCGTTTTCCTCATGGAAGTGGAGAGCCTGCACCTGCTCTCTCGCTGAGAACACCGGTCAGGCTGCCACCTTTTGGAGTTCAAAACCTTTTGACCTCTTCAGGAATTGGTGCAAAAATCAAAATATTTTCGTTTTTATTTCTGAACTGCCTTTTTGGGAAGCAGCGCTTTGCCCTCTAGCTGTTTCTGTGCTAGGAGGAAGCCTCCTACCATCAACCTCTTCCTTCGGGCAGCTCGTGGGCTGAGCTGACCCCCCACAAAATGCCCTTTTTTGGCCAAATACCGCCTCGAAGATGACCCTCTGCCTATCCATGGTAGAGTTTTTATTTCCAGTCTTGAGCACAGCACCACTAAGTCTCCTGCCACGGGGACGCAGTGGTTGTGAGGCCGCCTTCGCTCTGTGCCCACAGCCTGAGGGACCACTCAGGAGCTGCTGTTTTGGGGCTGAGTGCCCACACCTGAGGGCGACACTGAAATCAGTAAAAAAAACTTCTTAACACCCACGGGGGGGGTTTGAGAAGCCGGTATTCTCTTCATTTGGTGCTGGAGGATCGGTCCTCCTACTATATGTGCCGGCAGCTAAAAGTAGCAGGATTTTAATACACATATTGGGTTTCTTGTAAAAAACATGCATATTAATCACTTTTCTCAATACTAATTACAACAGGTGTCCTCACCCTTGTGTATTGAGTCTGAGGTCTGCAAAGCAGACCCCTCCTCTAATTTTTTTTGCCATCAAACCCTTTGTAGTTTCTATATAATGTTCAAAATAAGGGCTATCTTGTTCTCTTGTTCCTCCCCATTTTTTTTTTCTCCTGAAGTGCTCGCCAGATGCCGGCCACTGTTTTATTCCTTAAATCTCACAAAAGGAGGGGGTTTCTGTTCATTGATTTTAATTATTGGATTAGGACACTGCGTTCTATGTAGCTGCTCTCACTGGTTTGCTCAGGAGCATGACAAGGGCGGCACCTGAGGGGGCCACTGGGGGCGCCATTTTGGGGCTGAGGGGACACCTAAAATGGAGGCAAATAAGCCCTCTAGGGCTTGTTGTGGAGTTTCAGAAAGAAAGCGCCCTGTAATGAGGCCTGGGAAACAGGGGGGAGCAATCTCCATCAGTTGTGTGCAGCGAGGCAACGGCTGGGGACAGAAAAGATTTCCCACTTAGATGCATACATACAAATTTCCTCAGAATTCTTAGGCATTTTCTATTACTTTCCAAGGGCTAATGTTAACATTACTGTGAACTTTACAAGAGTCAAATCTCTTGCTAATTTGGAGCTTTGGAGCCAGCCCTGCCTGACCTTGCATTTGAGATGGGGAAAGGCTGGAAGCAGAGGGGGTCACAGGAGGCACCTCTGTTCAGCACAGACCATGCCGAACGCCAGGCGGTATCATCCCGAAAGAATGAGCAGTGTCTGGAAAAACAGCTTGAAGGTAACTGTGCTGTCAGAGGGATGTTCTGTCACTTTCAAAAATGGAGTTATTTGGATGAACTTAATGTGACTTCAGCTGAAATCAAAATATTCCACTTTTTGTACTAGTAACTGCTAGTATTCAGTTCTGCCTTTTTAGCAAATATTTCTCTGTGCTGTTCTGCAAGGAGGCATGGGAAAGGCAAACAAAAGGGGGTCCAAAACTCCACAAAGAAGCCACTGAATTCCCAGTGGAATCGATTATATGTTCTTTGAGTCACAAAGAGCCTTGACTAAGTGGCAATATATGGCTAGCGTGGGCAAGCATTAAACGGATTTCAGAACAATATTTGAAAGTAAATCACTATAAACATTGCAGAGTATTATGTGATTTACAAGGGTTCTCATAAGCTCCTTTACTGTTTCAAGTTGAGTTCTCTTTAGGCTCTGCATCTCGAACAGCTCTTGTTGACACAAGCCCAAGGTAAAGGCAGAGCATTTTTGAAGTTTTTGGCTCTGAACGCTGGCATTCTCCAACCAGCATGCAGCCCTAGCATAGGTTGGGTTTGTTTCCTCTAGAAAAAATGATTCCTAGGATTGATAGTTGATAGGTATGCACTGAGAGGCGGTAATGCCCACTTTGTACAGATGACTGTGTATTCTCACATAACAACTCTTCTTTCAACACTTATATTTATTTGCCTCTCAGGTGCTGCTAGCCCATTTCTTGGCATCCAGAATGTTTTAGTTTCTTCCGTTCTCAGCATAATGATGGAAAGCTCAGCCTCTTCTAGTACTAGTAGCAGTTCATCCAACAGTGACTTCTGTTCCAAATATGAAATACATACTGATTCTGAAGAAAACAGGGGTGGTGCTGGCAAAGAACACATGGAAAAAGTTCTGGAAGAATACCTGCGGAAAGGTAGAGAAGTGCAGAAGAGGCTGGAAGAAGTGAGTTGCAAATTTTGGGCAGCTTCTTAAGCATAGATGAGCTTTTTTTGGTTTTGTCATTGCTGAGTCTGGAGAGCTGTGCCAGCGCTATTCTGAGCAGCTTCTTGGCTGCTGTAAATTGTACTTGGCCCTCATGATTCCCACATGCCATTTGATAGACAGAAATAGGCAATGAGTAGCAATGTTTTTGGCACAATCCCTCTAACAGTGTTCTGTGCAGTCAGTCCTCCATAACACAATGTGACCGTCTAGTTAAGAAATATGATTTTCTTAACTAAGAAATACAAATAACCTCTTAATTTCCATACCCATGCTGCTCTTGGGCTCATAGTTTTAGCTGGTGAATTCAGTATTTTGGTTGGTTTAGATTGGGGGCTTGTTTTGTTCTCCTTAATGCCACCGAGCTACACGAGCAACAGAATAGAAACTTAAGACAGATCATTGCTGATTTGCAGACCAAACTGATGGAAGTGCAATTGGAAAGAGGTGCACATCAGGATACAAGATGTGAAAGCCAAGGCAGATAAATAATGGAGAGTCTATAGGTGGGCTTTGAGAGGCACAGCTGACCTCCCAAGTGAGAAACTCGCCCTCAGCAAAGAGCACAATGACACTGTGGCCCCTCAACAATTTATTTTGTTGTTGTAAAAAGCAGCTGTTAGTCAACATAAGTATTACCCCTATTAGTCAGGATAAGAATCCATCCTGTGAATCCTTTTTTTTAAACTATTTCTTTGGTTTTCAAACTCAGACAAAAGGAATCCCAGAGCCAAGAGAATGTAAAAGTATAGCTGAAAAATACTATTCAAGAGCTGGAAGCTGCCAACCAGGTGCAGGAGGGGATGCTGAGGGAGGCTGACAGCCAAACCAAGCATCTGAAATAGATGTTACACAGCCACGAAGAAGTAATGCTGGAACTACGCAGCATTCTAAAGGAGTATGAAGAGAGCACAGGCAAGAAACTCTCTGAGCATGGGAATATTACTAACCTACACATCCACAAAGAGGGCACAGCACTTGCTGATGTCCTAGGGGATTTAGGCTCAGAGGTGTCATACCTCAAAGAAAAGTTTTCCCTGGTATGTGAAGAAAGTGCTACTTTTCCTTCTAGCACTCAGTGTTCTGGGTTTTTTTTTTAGAAAATATTTGTGCAACCTCCATCTAAATTGGCCCAAGGTTATGGTAGAAAGAGGTACAAATGCAACTTTGCAGTTAAAATGGTAGGTACAGGTATGCCAACCTTCTACACTGTCCCCAATTTGAGATTGGCTTTATTGCTGGAGTTTAACCTGCATTGTGCATGTTTTCACAGTTCAAGGTGGAAGGAAGAGGAATGAAATTACACTTTCAAAGCTGCTTCTTAGACCATGTTTCCTTTAGGGGTACATTGTCATCTGTTTACAACAGGTGGAAGAACAACTTGAGTCATTGAGAACAGATTCACAGGTCCAAAACCAACTTCTATGTCAGCAACATCAAAACAGGTACCTGTTCTCCATTTATTTATTTGTAAACCATAAGCATACATTCTTTTCATGTTCTGCAGACCATAATTTTATGATAATGATGCTGTATGGTGAGGGGAGTAGCTAGGGGCAGCAAGTGATGTTTTTGAGAACTTAATGATTATTCTGTTCCTAATGATTATTTGCTCTTGACTTTCTGTTGCATCTTCTTTCCCATGCTGACAAATTCCTGTTTTATTCACTGCCTCAGAAAAATATTATTTTGTGAGTGTGACTGGTCACTCACATGGACATGTAGAAGTTGTTGGGAGACTGATTCCATTGTTAAAAGAAAAGATTGAAAGTAATTACTTTAGTGGATACATCAGCTTTTTCTTACTAATTTTGCTAAGAGATTTTTCCTTGCTCATTCCAGAAGTCCTAATTTCCACAGCTACCCACCTGAACTATACAGTAACCTGTGCAAACTAAAAGAGTAATTCACTTGGTATGTAATATTTCACAGCAGAACATCTGGCTACTGAAAGATACCATTACCTCTTCAGTGGAGAAGTTATAACCGATATTTTCTTTTTGATTGAGCAGATAATGAATGAGTGTGAACAGGAGGTGGCAGCACGTAATGATAAAGCTAACAGTGCATTCAGCTAGGCAGATGGTATCAAAAACCATGTGGAGATCATTCACTATGCTTTTTGATCATAGTATAGAAGATGTCAAGAGTAACCTTTATTTAAGGAAAGCTTATGCTGCTGCTGTGCTCTACTTTCTGCTCTTTGCTTTTGGTTTCTTGGTGTTTATGTTTAAAGAGTTAAATGGTCCTTACGTATATTATGGAATGAAGATTAAGAGGATGGCTGTATTGTGCCAGAGCCTTGGTCTTCTGAATGTTCTGTTGTTTTGGATACAAAATTTATTTCCAGCAGCATTATCAATTGAATCACAAACAAGAATGGGGAAACTACCTGAGGGGAGGTTGTAGAGAGGAGGGCGCTGGCCTCTTCTCCCAAGTGACAGAGGACAGGCCAAGAGGAAATGGCCTCAAAAAACTTCAGTAACAACTGGGTGAGAATAAAAGGCACGAATTCTCACCAGCCACTTGATGACTCAGATCAGTGTGCAATAAATCACTTAAAAAAAACAAGGGCATGCTATGTAGTGTTGCAGTCTTAATATGCAGTTTAAATATTGGTATACTTTAATATCTGACTTGCATAATTGAGACTGATTAGCTGATAAGGAAACACTTCTCAGTTCTGCTTGTCGAATAATTGGGGTGCATTTGAAGCAGACTTAGCTTTTCTAGAACTTGCTTGAAAAATTTAAGAGTTATCAGGGATAAAAAGCATCAATATTTCCATTTATTTGATTTTATGTGAGATAGATACCAGAGAGGAGATCTGACCAGTAAGGTGTAATTCTTATGTGATCCCACTGTGAATGATAATCATACTTCAAAGCATTAAGATTCACTTCTATCATGCTGATTACAGTGAAAACAATCACAGATGTTTCACACTTTCATGATTGTTACAGTTTCTGATTCCCTCACCTAAAACTTTTCTTAGAGAACAAACAAGAACCCAAAATTCAGTGCATGCACATCAAGTTAGTCGCCTGGAATCTGTGGTTTCCCAGCTGCGTTCTGAATTACAAGAAGTTAAGAGGATGTATGAAAACAAGGTGTGTATGGATTTATGTGTTAGAATTAATGCCAATGAAACTGGGTATGTGGAGATCTGAAACATTCTGGATGCATAGGGGAAGTTTTTTGATAAGGGATTGCTTCAGAAAAACTGTGGACAACATGATAAATTACATCATTATTAACTCTGTATTATTTTTAAGAGCAAGTTATCTTTCTCTAACACAAGGTATCTTTGCAAAACCTACTGAACACGACATAGTTTTTGCAAATGTTTTGAGAGCATAACCATAAATGATGCCTTCTGGAAATAGAGAAAATGGTTGTGTGCTACAAACATCACTTGCACAGGCAGGGCAAGAACTTTGTTCCACTGTACCCCTAGAGAAAGATGTCAGCAAAAAACAGGCAGTAAAAATAGCTTCTTACTTAAGTCGTACTGCCCAGAAAAATTATTTGGTAACTTTGTGTTGGCACATGCAAGGATGGGAGAACACAGAGATTACAGCTATGCTTGAGAAGCATTCAGGTGCCCAGAGGTGGCCCCATTGTGAGTTATGAATCTTTAACATTTATTGAAATCTAGAAGCTTCTTATCAGCAGGATATGATATAGGCAAACAAAAGACAGGCTGTCCAGCACCTGTGTTCAAATGATTCCTTAGTCCCATTAGAAGGTATCAGTCTTGAGAAACTCCTTTTAACCACGCTTCTCCCCAAAGACCAACTCTTTTCCAGGTAGCAGCACATTAGGGAATTAGTGCAGACAAGTGGAGAGAACTTCTTAATGATCCCACCACAGGATTTCTGCTGTGTCACTAACTGTAGCATTTTATAGCCTGTTTTTGTATTACATCTTTTGTATGTTTTGTGTATTTCACTGCTTTGGGTTCCAGTTTCGTAAGCAGTTTCAGTATCTTTAAATCTTTTCCTGATTGTGGTGAAAGATAATTCATGTTTTCCTCAGCAAATGACCTGAAAAAAGTTGCTCTCCACTTCCTTTAAAAATTAGTGGAGGTGACCCATGCAGAAATGTTTGATGAATCCAAATCCAGTTTAGATTATAAATCATGAGGATTTAGGCATCCTCTCATACATGTTATTGGAGGGGGAAAGTTCAGGTCACAGGAGTGCCGTGAAGTCTGGCAGAGCTGATGGTCTCTGATCCAAAAAGGTCTGTGAGTGGAATGGCAGGGATGTGCAAGCCAAGCCTGCCAAGCCATGGTGTGCGTGGTCTTGCAATGTGAAGCAGAGGAGGAGGGACAGTGTGTTTCATCTTTTCTGTAAGTTTCCACTTCAATCACGCACTTTGATTCATGTGTGTCAAAATTCATACTGGTCAGTTCCAAAAGTGACTTTTCACAGCATCGTAATTGAACTATGGAGAATTTGTGAATCTCCATGACTGTACTCAAGGAAGAGTAAAATAGGTGGCATGCCTTTCATGTTACATCTACCTGAATTCTTTTGATTCAAATCCTGCAGTGCACAGCATGAGGTCATATCACATGTACAGCTGTAACTGTCGTATGTATTCCCTAGGCATGTTCCCATTCATATTTACCTCACAACAGATGTAAAATTGGAAACTGGGGATCAATTTAAGGCTACTTCTCACAGTCTACCAACTCAAGAAAGTGCTGGGTTTGTTTATCTATAAAAGAATACATGGCTTAGTCCAATAAAAATTGGTTTTGATTAGGAAGTGCAATTCCCGAATTGCTAAGGTAGACTTCAGGGAGAGATGAGTTGGTAGCTGGAGCTCATTTGATCTCAGGCTGTTATGTGGAGTCATTCCTGGGAAGGTGTGACAGAGAATGTAGTATTTTTTACAACTGTCCTGTACAACAGGTATTTCTCCATAGCTTCTCTGGTAGGAAAACACCTTAGCAACTAAAATTTTCAAGGGGAGTACATGGAAACTGAAGGAGTGTAAGTTGTTGATAGCAGCTGGTTTCAGCAGTCAGAAAATCATCTCATGCTCTGCCAGAAGTTGCGCCCTTTCAGAGAAAGTGACTCCCATTTGGAGCAAAACATGTTTGCCTGTAGATTTCTTAATATATTTGTAGTGAAGGAATCTCACTCTTGGCCTAAGCTATGTAAAAGCTGCTGCTATACTGAGGTGCATCTGATGAACTTTGCTGTATCATTAAACACAAAGTTAATGTGGCTGAATATATGCACTGACAAAATTCTCCCTAAATTAACTTAATTGTACGGGAAAGGCCCAGCGAGAGGGCAGCTCTTTCTGTCAATGTCTGTGAAAGCCCTATGGATAGTAGAGCTGCCAATCAAGCAAGAGACTTGAACTGGTTTTTTTTTTCTGAAGTGACTTTTTGCCCATCCCATTCAATGTTTACAGAGTAGGAATTTTTTCAGAGCTGTGGATCAGGGTGGAAGTCAATTCAGTCTCAGGAACCTCAGTTAACTCTGCAGTGAAATTGAGATTAATCACTAAAACAAGTTACCTCAATTCTGAATACGCCCAGGGGATAACTCTGCTGAGCCAGATGATGACATTTGGGCTTCTTTCAGGTAGAACCTAGAAGAAAACTAGAAGAAATCCAATGTGCTATTTGAAATAGAATACATTACAATAGTTCTTAATATTTGTCTTCTGGCTTGAAGATTTTGAGAAGCAGTTGTACCTGGCTCATTCTGAGAAAGCAGAAGCTCAGACAGCACAAGATAAATGCAGCCAAGAGTCTGGAAATCTGAAGGGCCAGATTCATCAGTTGTTGGTAAAAACAAATGATAGCATTGAAAAAAATCGTGCTTTCTAAAAGCTTTTCCCTACTGTTAGTGTTCAGGTTTGTGCACTGCTTCTTTAAAAAAATGCAGCAACCTCCTTATAATTAAGTTTTAGAATTATTTTGTATTGCAAATTTGAATTGGCTGTGAAGAGAGTTTCCCAAAGGCCTTTGCCATTAGCAGTGCAGCACATCCAGAATTCAGATTAACTTTGTCATAAATTCAGAACCTTTGGATCCTATGCAAATAATATTAAAGATGCTGAGCCACCTTTGCTTTAACCACACAATTTAGATCCCTTTATTAAGGAACCTAGCAAGACATCTGTGGGATTTTCCTAATGGCCCTTAACATTCCATTGTAACTGATTGAGAATATTCACAAACTACAGTGTAAAAAAAAATAGTTTTACAGTGTAAAAAAAAATTGCCACATAGGGTTGGTTTCATCACAACTGGCTTCATGTGCTACAATTAGCCTTGCTTTTCTACTTAGATAAGATTATTCCTTAATGGCTAAATCTGAGGGTGTTAGTTTGTGTGGTTTCATGAGGTTTGTTTGCCCAGTTACTGTCACAGTGCTTCTGAAGGAGACATTGAAATTATTTCCTTCCCTATGGTGTTCTCCTATTCAGGAATAATCCTTCCCTAAAGACTTTAGATAGCTACACAGAAGTCTGGAGTCAGAATAATCATTGATAATTGAAGGATTGGAATCTAATTTTAGGATTCCTTTTATTTCTGTCTTCAGCTCTTTTTTTCATTCTGAGTTTCCTACTGAGTTCTCTACTTCAGCTTTAACAATATGCAGATAGTTAACAACAGCAAAATCTATGATTAGCAGAAATGCCTGTTGATAACTCAGGCTGGGCACATTTTCAATTCATATTTTGAGATTAGAAGCTTTGAAATGTTTTTGAAATATTTTAATAGTATTTACATTTTAAATTGATATTTATAATTTTGATTATGTCCAGGGTGGGAAAGATTTAAACCCTGGAGAATGTGTGAGGAATTACGGTGTGAAATGAAACAAGCAATGAGCAATTCTTATTAGTGGTAATGCTGGGGATTTATCACAAGCAGCCTTCCTTGGTGTGTAGTGTAGTAGTTCATTATTTTTCATTTGATGTTGACACAATATGATAATTTTCCTTTTTGTTGATTATGCTGATTGTATGATAGATACAAATGACATGGAAGAATTCAACATTGAGTTGTCGCATGCTTCAAAACACAGCAGCAGTATGTAAAGTTGAAAGCTGCTGCTTTGTTGGAAGGAAACTTGTAGGAGGTGTCAGTTTGGTTTAGCCAATATTCCTACTTGGTGTAAATCCACGCAGTTGTCTCTACTGTGATATGTAACCATGTAAGTGAATGTTGCCAGTGTTAAGAGAAAGAACAAAAAAAAATCCCAAATGTGACTCAAGGAGGGAGATGACTTTAATTTCTTGTAGACTGAGCTTCATAAAAGAGAGATAGAATTAAGTCTAGAGAAAGAGCAGAACAAGTGGGTTTGGGACTGGAACACAGACAACAGCATCACAATTGACTGTCTGAGGTCAGGCAGGAATAGTTTGACTCTGGTTACCACAGCTGGGAGGCCTTGGGAGCTCACGCATTAACATTTTCCTTTTAAAGATGCAGATACGTGACAGTCATGATTTGCATTTTTTTTTTTTTTTTTTTTTCATCTGACCTGTCCAGCCTTCATTTCTCTTCATTTTTCTGATGAGGAAGTAGGGGCATGATTTTTAATGTTGATTTTTGACATGCAAGCCCTAGAAGAAAATGAATGTTCTCCTAATCCTGTGTTTGATTCTGATTGTAAACCTCTAAAACATCATCTTGCAAATTTCCAGACAGTTTGCTGTCAGAGGTAACGAACAAATGGTTAAAACATTCTGCAGTGAGCATTTCTTTAATAATAAGTAGTAATGCCTTACTCGATGTAGTGCTTAATGCAGTTTGAGTTTCTAACTCTAAGCTGAATGCAGTGCTGAGTCAGAAGAATTACTCTGACAAAGCAGATTCCTAGGTACTACCTGCAGTACATTCCCCTTCCTTCAAGACTTCACCCCTTGGAAATGAGCTGTAATTAGGTAACTGGCTTTGCATTATGAGTCGAGATTGAGACAACTCCCTTATTTGCAGCCAACCCCAGGCCTGGGCTACCTCGCACATCGTTCTACATCTTTTCAATCCATCATTTTTTCTTTAAACTCCTCCCACCAGGAAGTTCATTCCTTTATTCTGTTTCTATTTTGAACAATTAGCAGTTCTTGAGTCACAGCACTTTGTGTTTTAAGTGGCACACAGTGCTGCCTGCAGGAATAAAATCAGTAATAAATTATTCTTGTACACACTTCCCCTCATTTACAGTACAGTCAGTTGAGTTTTAAGACTTGAAGTTCTTTAGACCAAACTAGTCTAAATTTTATACTAACTCACCAGTTTATTCCTTTTTTTCATTTTAATATTTTTCATTTTCTATGGTAAAGAACCCAATATGCTGAGCAATACTTCATTAAATAAAAAATCGAGAAAGAGGAGAGAAAAACAGAAGAATCACATTCATTGCAGACCAGACCACACTGACCGAATTTTCCTGTAAAACTGAGATATTAAGATGAATTTTAGAAAAACAGAACTATGACAGGAAATTCTAAGGCCAGAAACAAACATTTGTCTTGGTTAATGCTGCTGTTATTCAGATGGCTGCAATTAAGGAAAAAAAATGAAAGAAAATGAAAGCTTTGAAAGAATCTCCTCTTTGAGTGTCTAGCTGGAGTCAACCCAGGAAACACTCAGTAAAGCTATAGAACTTACAGCCACAGAGATCGATGTGGAGATTGCTGAGAAAACAGTGTCAAGCCTGATAGCCCATCTGCAGGAGAGAGAGAGAGAGAGAGAGTGCCCTTGGGGCTGCTGCTAAGGAAATCAAGAAGCTGCATTCACAATTTGGCAGCAGGATGGAGGAGTTCCAGCATCCAAAGAACAAAGGGGGCTGTTTACACAACTTGCAGTCAGAGTGTGAAACGCAAACCGCAGCTGTCAGGGAAGGGAGAATATTATTGAGATCTTCCAAAAGCAAATTGATAATGTGACCCAAGTTGTGGGCCAGCACAGTCAAACTGCTGGGGCAATGGAAGCTGAGAAATTTCAGCTTGCAAAAGAAATAAATGACTGGAAACTTAAAGTAGAAGAACTTAAGGTGCACAACTGATGTTGCATTTATGTCTCTGTAAGACAGAAATGTTTTCTGGTTTTAAATCTCTACCTTAATGTGCTAATAGTGCGGTTTTAAAGTGGGTCAGACAACGCACCTTAAATCCTAACAACAGTAGAAGAGTTAGTGGGCTGAGAATAATATCATGACATTACCACCAAAATGAATAATTCCCTGGTGCAGAGCAGTTGCCAAAATGTTTGTGAAAGCTGGAACCAGTGATACAGTTGTCCACACAAGTAACAGAACAGGAATACAGTATTAGTGACCAGTAATAATGCCACTCAGAATTCCAAACTGAGGGCACCGCTCATAGCTGGTTACTTCTCAGACAAGATTTGCAGGATGTGGCAGTCTGATGCAGGGCAGCATCTTCAGAGAAAAATCATTCCAGGTAAGGAATCCTTGTCTGTCAGAAGGCACCTGAGCACTTGGAGTGAATGTGGAAGTGGTGCTACCAGAGGATGGAAGTAATTTTCCTATACACCTGGTAATCATAGAATGTTGTGATGTTAGACATGCTGTGAAGCCATCACATCAGTTTGTGGTTTACCCTTTTTGCCTGGATTAGCCATTTTCACAAAAGGAATTTTTCTCTTTAACTCTGTTTTTCTAAATCGGCCCAGACCGATTTCTGACGCCTGAGGTTTAAAGTAATGATGATGTCTGCACATCTTTGTGGTTATTTTATATAATTATGCATATTACACATAATCACTATTGAGTTTTTATGTAAGTAGATTGAAAAGGATGGGAAAGAAGCCAGAATCCATGAAATGATGGTCAGACTGAGTGAGCTGGAACTGGAAAAGCTTAAACTGGTAAACGCATGCAGCAAGAGGCTGGAAAAAGACTGGCTACTGAATGAACTCCAAGCCAGTCAGAGCGAACTAGCTAGCCTTGCAGGTAGGTAGCCTTGACTCAGACCAGCTCTGATAGCCGCTAAATGGGGGTGATGTTAAAAATAGCAGAACAGTTTGCTTGCTGAATCCAAATATGGCTGCTGGTACAGCACGAGGTTCCCTGCCAGCATGGGATGGTCAGCTGGATTTGGAGAGCTAAGTCATGGTTTGGGATTCTGGCACAGAATGACGGGAATACAATCTTTTTGACAGTCTCCCACGACTCTGAGCAAAAATACTTAAACCTCCTGACTCTGGCTGCCAAAGAGAGAGATACAGTAAATGACAGGATGGTAACCAGACCACTTCTTCCTGAGCGTTATTTCAGAGCACTAGTGGATCCCATTAATGGTCTGTGGTCAAATTACAGTGGATCTTTATTCTGTTGTAGTTTTGCTCCAAAGTTTATGTTCTAACTCCAAGCACTGTCTTCAGGACTAATATGTGGGGAAGCTTATCATGATAATATTAAAGTTAAAACAAATAAAATTAGGGGCTGGATACAAGGCAACCACCAAAATTCAGAGAGATCCTCTGTTAAATTTGCACTGCAGCCAGATAGCACCATTCACATACTTTACTCTTTGCACACCCCTGTATTCATAAAATAGCCATTCATAACTTCTGTTTCTTCACTATTCAGCTCCACTTCTAAGCTCAGTAAGGTTTGTAAGAATTAAATAGCAGCTGTGATTTTACACAGATGGTCTGCTGTATGTTTGTGTAAGGCTGTCAGGGTTAAAGAGGTATAAGAAGGGCCACGGAGGAATTGGCTCTGAGCTGTTGATAGAGCCTGAGCATGCAGCTGGCTGGCTTGTAGTGTTATGAGTGACACAAGAGGACTTGAAAGGTACAAGAAACTGTTGAGAAGCTGAGCTGTGAATGCTTGACAAACGAGACCAATTCAGACTTCAGTCTGGTTGTAAGTGTGGCTGGAGAGAAGAATGACCAGGGCAAAATGTTGTCTTGTTAGTAGCCTTAACTTTCAGTATATGCAGGTAGTTTTTGCAGCAGGACCTTGGAAATGTGGATTTCTGTCACATTCTTCAACTCTTGCTTTGGCAAGCAGCCAAAGAACTCATTTTCTTCTGGTGAAACAGAAGCTTTTGCTGACTTGTGGACAGTGAACCAGTAGTGTATTTGTTAGCAGTGGATGTTATTTGTTTTATGTCTTCACTATCTGCATACCTAGTACTCCTTTAAAGAAAGCAGGCAACAGATCAGTGATCTTAATCTAGAGGAATGGTAAATTTTGCCACTGTAATTTCAATCTTTACTCACTCTCACCAGAAGGATTTGAACATTTGAAGAGAGATTACCAGGATAAAACTAAGGAGATGGAAAACACTGCAAATAGACTGAAAAAGCAGTTGAAATCTGCCCAAGGTGAACTGGAACATACCAGGTCTGCTCTAAAGACTATGGAGGGATCCAATGGTCATGGTAATTATGGATTGAACTTCCCCAAAATCACATACATTGTTTTTTTTAACAAGAGAATTTTTCTAAGTATTGATCCCATAGAATCATAGAATAACCAGGTTGGAAGAGACCCACCAGATAGAGTCCAACCATTCCTATCCTTGATAGGTGATCTAATACTATTCCACATATTTTGTAAACTAAATTAACAGCATTGCAGATGACAACATATTTTTATTTTAGCATTTCCTACATACTGTAACTTAAACCAGGAGTTGAGTTTTCACAGACGATCTTTATGCAGATTTCCAGGGAATTTTGTCTTCTTGTCTTGAGTATCTGATGGGTCTGGTGCCTTTGCACAGAACTCCAGCTGATTCTGATGGCTGGTTTGCACACACCAGTGACTGTGGGGTCCTGGTTCAACTTCCTGACTCTAACATATTGCTGATAACCGACTTCTAGCATCTTTTCTTGGAACTCGGAATGCATTATCAATGTTGTTGATTGAAAATTAACTTTGTCTTTTACAGTTATGAAAATTGCAGTGGGAATGCAGAAGAAGATCACAGCCAAGAGAGGACAGATAGATGCATTACAAAGCAAGATTAAATTCTTGGAAGAGGCAATGACAAATGCCATTAAGGTCACAAGAGCTCCATGTGAAAGCATTTAACTGTATCTAGAGAAGCTTTTCTTTTGAGAAATGCATGGTCAAAAGCACAATTGGGCCAAGAAGGACCAAAAAGAATTTTATTTGATGTAATGGGCACCTTTTCTCTCCTACTGCTAACATAAATTAGACCTCTCTGTAAAGACAGGTTTTAATCTATATTTATTTATAATTGTTCTCCCTGAAAGAACAGTACAAGCTTCACAGAATCACTATGTTGGAAAAGACCTCCAGAGTCATAGAGTCCAACCATTCCTATCCACCACTAATATATGCCCCTGAGTACCTTGTCCACCTGTCTTTTAAACACCTCCAGGGATGGTGAATCAACCACCTCCCTGGGCAGCCTATTTCAGTGTCCAATGACTCTTTCTGTGAAAAATATTTTTCCGATGTCCAGCCTGAACCTCCCCTGGTGGAGTTTGAGGCCACTCAGTGAGAATTGTGCTCTTGCATATCAGTTCTTTTTTTAAAATGGCAATTAAATTATCTGTATCCTTCTAAATTTGGCCTACTCTTTTTTTCTGGGGTGATTCTTTGCAGTTCTGATTGTAAACCCTGTACATCAAGGTCTGTCTAGCATATGAAGGTCTTTCTAGCATTTTCTGTGACAAGTCAGTCTTTGCCATTCTTCCAGTAGCTGGAGTTTACCATGTGATCATTAGTATCTGTTCACTATAACCTGTCCTCCTTCTTTACTGGCTCAGGATCCTGTGGATCTTGAAGCTTAAAATTCCAGTTTTAAAATGGATCTAAAATCCAAGAAGTTGTCTTATTAGAAGCAGTCCAATTGTACTTTTCTTTATAAGGCATATCTTCTTGTTGAAAAGACTCATCTCTCTGCAAGGTGCAATAGCTGACCTTCTGAAAGGGTTAACTCAGATGTTCCAAAGAGAAAAGAATTTGCAGAAAACAAGTATGTATAGTGCATGTAGTTACAAATTCCTGACTCCTACTTTGTTGTCCTTATTTTAAATTCAGGAGAAGGGTTACCTCAGAGAAGAAAACAGTCAACTTAGCCAAGAATTGAGCTACATTACAGCAGAAAAAACCAAGATTGCTGAGGAGCTAGAGATTCTGAGGTCACGAGACAAACGTCTGAAAGAGCAAGTGTCTAAAATGGAGAAGGCCCTTGACAAGGTAATTTTAGGGAGCTTTTAGCTTTAGACTTGGCATTTCTTACTTTAAATGCTTGATCCTGAGAAACTAACTTTCTTTGTAATGTATATTGCTATGGACATTACAGCCCAGCTAGCAGAACCATGGAGACACAGTGGAGGCAGGTGCTCACAGAAAGCTACCACATCTGGTACACTAAAGTGCCTAGAAATTGGTAAAGGCTGTGCTGCATCATCTCACATGATGCTGGCTTAGACCATGGTGGAGCAGCCATTGTACTGACACCATAAAGTGTAATTGGCCACCGAGCTCGTTGTTAGAGTCAGAGTTTTATGTTCAAAAAGCTGCTGCTTGTAACCAGGCACCCACAGCGCCTTAGGGAGCCTGCCCATGCCTCAGTGGCAGTCAGGAGCACAGAATGAGAGCCAGGTTTTATTTTAAAACTGAAGAGAGGAAAGCAGTCTGGTTCATAAAGATCGGTCTCTCTCTCATTGTGCTTTAGCCTGAAGCTTCCTCTCTTCTTCTTGCCATCCTGATAAGTACTTGATGACAAATAGCTCTATTACTAGATCTTCTTATGCCTCTTAACATTAAACTTCTTATAGAAGTGAGTATATCCTGACAAAGACAGGTCAACAAAGTTATAAGCCATTCATTTTTAAAATTGAGTATTGTTTTGTCTCATTAGCACAGTTGAATTTTCTAATCCCAGAGGTATTCAGTATGTCTAGGAGTCTCCCTAACGGATTAGCTCCTTTCTGTGGTATTATGGTGTGCATATTGTGGCTGCTGGGGTCATACAACCAGTCAGTGGCTTTTGTAAGCCTGTTAAGAAAGGCACCTGGTCATCTTGCATTATTTCTATGTTAATATCAGTAAATAAATACAGTGTCTGTATGTGTACCTTGTTGTTTATTTTATTGGAAAGAGTATAATCCTCAGGAAGTTAGCAAAATTATTTTACGCCCCTTCTGTCCCCTCATACAGGCATCCCTGCAATTTGCAGAATGCCAGTGCATAATCCAGTGTCAGGAACAAGAAGCTGTGCGCTTCCGACTGCAGCATACTTTAGATGTAAAGGTAAGCACATTATAGACAAGCGTGAATATGAAGTTAAATGCATTTAATCTGTGTGCTAACATTAGGCTCAACGCTATTTATTGCAAATACTTTAATGTTCATGTTTTAAAAGCCTTTTTAATGTGAAATACCTCATAGCTGCACAACTCATGTCCATAATTTCAGTTAAAATGTTATTTATAGTAAGGGCAACAGAGGAGCAGCTACAGGAATATTTGATCATACACTGCAGCTGCTAAGCTGTGGTTTCAGCGATGGTTCAACATTGTTGCCCTTGGCAAATAAAAGCTAGAAGTGTTCATGGCATATTATGAAAAAATAATTAGAGAGACAAGGTCTGTAGGGAGGCCTGCTACTAATGTAACTGTTAGAGACAGAAAGCTCCAACAAGCCCTTGGGCACTCACATCCTTTTTCAGGCCTGAAATAAAACCAGGAACCTGAAGTTACATACAGCCTGGAAGCAAGGGCTCAGAGTTTAATTTGATTTGGTTAATTAGTTAGGCAAACACAAAAAAAAATGTCATTCATTTTTAAGAGGCAAAGAGAGATGTTAGCAAGAGGAAAGGAAAGGTCAGAGTCATCGGAGACAGAAAAACAAAGACATGTAATTGGCATCCGTGGAGCTACATAGAATCATAGAATGGTTTGGGTTGGAAGGGACCTTAAAGATCATCCAGTTCCAACTCCCCTGCCATGGGCAGGAACATCCCACTAGATCAGGCTGCCCAAGGCACATCCAACCTGGCCTTGAACACCTCTAGGGATCAGGCAGCCACAGCTTCTCTGGGCAACCTGTGCCTCACCACTCTCGTGGTGAAGAAATTCCTCTTTGTCTTGTATGAATCTGCCCCTTTCCAGTTTATACCCATTGCCCCTAGTCCTATCACTACAAGCCTTTGTAAAAAGTCCCTCCCCAGCTTTCTTGTAGCCCCATCAGATACTGGATATTCTTGCCAATTTTAGTGACTCATCCCAGTTTTGAATGAGAAATGTTATATTCCAAATTCAAATCTAATGAATCTCATAGTCCAATGAAAGAAATTCTTACCCAGGTGAGGAAAAAAGGTACAAGAACTGTGGAACAGTTTAATTTTGTGGTAGTCCTGAGATGTCCTCCCCTTGAATGTTTCTGGAGCATATGTTAAAATTCTGAGGGTAAAAGAAGCCGCTGCTCTTGCACCCAGTTCATTCACTGAAAGGGTTATTATGTCTGAGCACACCTAAGAAGCACTAGGAAGTTCTTTGAGAATGGAGTGCTGCATATTATAAAAGATCTGAGTGACAGAGATGTCCTGTTTCAAGGGCCATGTTCTCTGTACCCATTTACTCTACACAGCTTCACTTGCTAATTCTGCTCAGCTGATGTTTTTCTGCAGGAGCTGCTGGGACCAGGCTACTCATTGGCTTCTGCTCCAGGCAGGTTGTGTCAGAGAGTGCTTCATTCCCACCTGCCCTCAGCTGCCACATCACCTTTCCAGAACTTGGCTAGCTCTGCTTCTTACGTGAGTACCTGCCTCAAGATGGGAAACTGCACAGGAAACAGGGTGGTTCCAAAGATTAAAAATAATGTGGAATTTCTAAATGGGGGAGCATCTCATTTAGCAGCATTCAAGAGTGAATTCTTACCACCAAAGCTGAAATTGTTTTCTGAGGCTTCTCATACATTATGGCCTTTCAGATTTTCTTCCATCTACAAAATATAACTAAAAACCAACCGGATAATAAAAAAATTCTATAGGTTGTACATTATTTTACCTCACCTCTGTCACCAGTAGCATTTATAAGGTGTTAAAATTGAAGGTACTGATCTGTAAGCAGTTTGGCTTTCAGGTTTGTTTTGCGAGTATGTGACTTGCTGTAAACCACTTATGTTTGCCACTGAAAATAGACTTGTACATATTTTCTGATAAATGCTATCAGCAGATTGACCTGGAGTAGCTTTTGATGCTTAAACATTTCTCCAAGCTGATTTTAACTGGTTTTGACCAATTTTGTCCTACAAGATGCATTTGTTCTTCCTCCCCTTTGTTTTTGGATGGCTGCATTTAGATTTAAATTAGATGCTAGCATTGGTCTAATTTTTCCTTACTGAACACATTGACTCAAATCTCTCTAACACACACACACACAAAGGGGAAAAAAAAAAGGTTCTTCCAGTATTTTCTTGTATGGATTTTGTGTAATTCTACAGAAGGGACCTGATGTGTCTCCCATAGGAACTAGTAGAGGGGTTTTCATTGTTTTTACCTCAAAATCTGTAGGGGACTACAAGCCAGTGCAGGTATTTTTCAGCAATACTATCTGTTTTACTTTCTGATGTAGTGACAGACATTTCCATCAGGAAGAAAAGAGAGCTAATCATGTCAAGTCCCTGCAGCACTGGGCACTTACATTCTCTTTTCTTTGAGTAATCGATGTGTACTTCTGAGGATAAAAACAGATTTTTAATGTAGTGTCACGGTGAGGATCTAACAGTCTTTAGGACAACTTGATTCAAGGTCTACTTGAATCGTCTTGGTTCCTGCATGATTGTTGTATAAAATGAAGCCACTTCAACATTGAGACAGAGACCTTACCTGGTCAATAGTTTGGTTCCTTAGCTGGAATGTGGCAAAGAAGGATTTTGGTCTGATTCAGTACCACATTGACACATTATGAAGCCGGGGACTTGTTCTCTATGTAAGCTGTGCCAAAACCAGTGTGTTCCTATCAGAAATTTCTGAGTTTTTTCAAAGAAAACACATTAGTGAAATATTTCTCGTTAGCTCCATCCAAAGGTGAAATCTAAGTTAGTGGGAGCGTTGCTTTGAACACATGAAGTGCTGAGTAGTCTGGAAAATCCAGTTCTTCACAGAAAGAAAGGATGCTTTGAACCAGGCCTTTGTCACAAGACCTGATCAGTAAAATGAGAATAATATTGCACTACCTGAGCATGGCTGTGACAATGAAATGCTTTATATTTGCAGACAGCTCAGCTGTTACAGAAATGAGTGCCTAGAAAGCACCCTGAAATACAAGGATTTCTGTATCCAGGACTGTGCTTGTGTTTTGTACATTAATACCTGCATGAAAAAGGAGAAAACAGAATAGTCACATAATCAAAGATTATTGATTCTGAATACTGGAAAAAGATAATAGTTGTATTTGGGGGGAGGAAAGCTTTAATACTTTTGACCTTGAAACAGTTGTTGTACCCTTTTACAGCATTTATTGAAACAGTAGATGGTAGCTTTGCTCTCCCTCCATTATATTTAGCTGCTGTGCACATTTCTGTCAGATAACTTTCCAGATAAAAGTGCCATTGTATTCATGGAGTATTTTGACAGTCTTCAAGTTACCGTGATCTGCCCTCCAACACTTCTTAATTAAAATTACAAAAAATTCAGACTGTTTCTAGCTAGCAAGACAAGAGTAGAGGTGGGTAAAGCATGTGACTTTGAGTATGGGTAAGAATTGAAAAAGAGAGTGCCTTTATAAATACTTGGTAATGTAATTATTTTATTTCAGATGCCTTCCAAGTCAGGCATTTTGAAAGAAGAACCATTGCAGGATCTAAAGAGGATTCTTCAAGAATTAACAAGCTCAGACAGTGACGTTCCCTCTGTGGATTCTGGCAAGGATGAAAGCAATGGTGGCAGAAAATCACCTTTAGCAACCATGAGGAATGCAATGTAAGAGTAATACACTCTGCATATTACTGTTGTGTGCTGTGTACTCTTAATGCCTTTTAAAACTAGGAACTGGCCATTCCTGTGCTTCAGGAGCAATATAAGGAGCCTTTTTCCAAGAAAGCTGGGTTTACAAATAAATTTGCGATAATCTTATATCTTCTGTTGTGTGCCAGGTTCCTCAGGTGCTTTACATGCTAGGGAAATAGAAGGTGACTACACCATTTGCCTTTATTGCTTGCTCTTTGGTGCTTCTGCTTTTATTTTCATTTAGAACTCCTTTCTTCTTTTTCTGCCTTATGTCAATATACTTTATCTCACTGTTGAAGCAGATGATTACATTTTTTACCAAATAAATGATAATAACAGCAGTACAAGAATTTGAATAATCAATACAGCACAAATTCTGGTGCTTCTAATCCAGAACATAAGGATCCTTCATAAAGGAAAATATAATTCATGGACTTTGATTAGGATCAGATTTGTTTAAACCATGGTGCTTCTCCCATAATACTCACTGGTAGAATAAAATCACCTCAGTCCCAATATCCAAAGTATTCTGGGTTTTTCTACTTTTCCCATATATTTTAATTGACAAAAAGATCTGCCTGTTATCAACATGTAAACTTTTGACAGCTTAAATATAGCAGCTGCTATTTCACAACTGGGAAAAGGATCCATGCATAGAAGTTGGTCAGTCTGTCTGATTTTTTGAGCTGTAAATGTACTACCTCTTCCCAGTTTGCCTTTGCTTGTCATAAACCAGTGTCCTCTGGAGGCAATCAAGTATCCTTTGCCAGCCTGTACAATTGCCTGTGTCATCTGTTTATGGTGGCAGTAGGAGAAAATTACTTTCTACATGAGGTTGCAAGATTTTATAGGTCAGACCACGTGGAATTTATGAAAACACAGAAATAGATGTTTAGGGAGTGAATGCAGTAGAATGATACAGATATTGTGAGAAACAGAGTTGTTGTACAGAATGGATTTTAAAATTGGGAATGAAGTAGTTTAGTGTCTTTTTACTCCATCTCTGACTAGCCAGTGTTCAGAACAAATCTAGTCCTTTATCTCCCACAGATATCCATTACTTCAGTAATCTAAATTGACTGCAACAGACTTTGTTTAGGGGCCTCATAAAACAATTTTACAGTGCTTTTTCTTTACTATTAGAATGTGGCTGCTACTGCACTCTGTTAAAAAAAAAAAAAAAGGCAGCTCTGCCTTGTAAGAATGTGAATTGTAGCAATCCTAGTGGCACAGCTTTTGCTGTCGTCTTGATAGTGATATGTTTTTCCACTCAGGGAGACTGCAGCTAGAGACTTTGCTGCTGAAAGCATCATGGAAAAGGATACTTGTGGATAGTGAGAAGTGCTTTCACTTAGCTGAGTAACCTGCTTCATAAAGTACTCATTTGGGATTCAGTTTCTAAGGCTTTTTTGATACACCATCAGTCCTGAGCTTGTTTGCATTCCTTTGTTCATAATGTTAAAACCTTCCTGGGAATTACAAACCAAAGCTCTGATGTTATTTTCATCCCTCTAAGAGTGAGCTCTGGAACTTAATTACATTGTTTGCTTTTAATTTCCATGTATATTATCTGGAGATTACTTATGAGAGCTTCCTGTTCTCACTATATAGTCTAGGTAGCATTACCAAAACTTGGCATCACACTGCCAGAACATGAGTTCTGCCATCGTTTTTCTTGCAGGGCTCCTTCATACTTACACACTGCAGATCTTCAGTCCCGAGACATTACCCTGCCCTTTATATCCCTTGGTAAGTTTCCACTGGCTGCATTTGAGGATGAATGTGCCACGTCAATGTCAAACTGGAACATTATAGGATATAAAAATAATACAGTCCAAGTACAGTGTATTTTCTTAGGTCATTTAGCCAAACACCTCTTAGCAGGTGCTGTTACAAAGTCTCTGTTGCACTTACTGCAAAACCTGTATCTTTGTGCAAACCAGCTCCATGCAGGCCGATACCAGCACACCTAAAACAGATATATTCCATGGTAGTTATTCATTAATAGTCTTATGTAGTTGGTATGGATCCTATTGTCAAATACTTGGTGCCTAAACTTAGGTTCTTGAACCCTGTATGCAGGTATCTAAACATGGATGTGCTTTTGTGAGGAATCAGGTTGCTGCAAATTCTGTTTATTGCCTTCCATGTACTTGGGGGCCAGTACTTTTTAAAACATGACAACATGAATTTAGTAACCTAAACAGAAATGTAAGGATATGACTTTGAGCATCAGGGTTTGACATCTTAGCTGCCTTCTTTTCTTGCCCATAGATATTCTGTGGAAATTCTGTGCAGATACTGATCTATTTAATTGTTCTCTATTGGTATCTAAGCCACCGTGTTTCAGAGATAAGCTATAACTCCTCTTTGTCCTGAGGAGTAACTGTGTCCTCTTTTGATGCTACTAAGTATTAAAGGAAATCTCCTGGATAGTTAATGTCAGCCTCCTAGCAAACCTACTGCAACATCCAGGATTTTTTCCCAGCTACTGAAACTGTAACTGTTACAGAGATAACATCAAAGCTGGTATGAGGGTTTCTTTTCAGGTGTGTGCTAACTGCTCTTTCCTTGGCTCTCTCCTAGGAGGTGCATCCATCTTCTCAGCAGCTGCTCATGTTGCATCCTCCCCAAGGAAGGCCTCTCAGGAAGAGAGATACCGAGAAAGGTCTCCAGTACACTTGCTGTTAACCACACCACCTGATGCACTTGCAGCTGGCCCCACTGCCTCTCCAGAGCACGGACCATGCACAATGACAGCTGGCTCTCCAGGGGGTGCAGCCACAGTCCCCCAGTTAAGTATGTCTGGGCCCATTTACTGATCCAAAGAGCTTGGCTGGGTTTAATTTGTGGCTTTAATAAGTTACATCTTTCTGTTCCTGAGTTTTCCATCTGTGAAATGCAACTGATGCTACTGCTTTCCTTTGTACAACCCTTGCAGTTTTGTTGGCCAAGAGTCACTTAGAAGTTGTGGGCGTAAATACTATGTCCGTAACATAAAGCACTTTTTCTCCATTCCCCAAATGGAGAAATTTATAGGCGAAAGAGAAATTAATGTTTTCACTTGAACAGAAATACTGCTAAGTATGAATTTCTGTTAATAACTTTGTATACTCACTCATTTTCTTTGGTACTGGAAGTTTTATTGTTTTAAATTTTACATTCTAGGAATTTCACTTTAGGTGGAATTTTTAAGTCAGTCATAGTGACCCTACATTTTTTGAATCTATGATAACATACTGATGAATAATTCACTCCCTAGCTTCTCAGCCCATGGAAATAAATGAGAATACATTCAGGAGGCTACAGAACAAGGTGCAAAGCCTGCATTTCCTGGTGGAATCATTACAGATAAAAAAACAAGGTGCCAGAATTTACCAAAACTATTCCTATTTTATTTTCAACCACCCACACTCTCCAGAAACTGTTCTTGTTATGTGCCAGAGCACTACCTGTGTTCTTGCACGAGGTCAGTTTGGCTGTGCCTGTTTTACTGGCAGTGCCCACTTCCACATTATCCTGCTCCTAGGAGAATAATTAGATTAACTCCACAATGCACAGTTGCTCAGCCCCTTAAATCTCATAAGCTTCAAGATCCTTAACATTACAAACATGGCAGCGGGTCAGGGGTGCCCTCGTGTGCTGTCATGTCCAATTAAATCAAATTTTTAACAGGCTGATGACTCTTGCATGGAAACTGAACAATAATCTGACAGCCATAGATTCCAAAAACGGGGTTCCCCAGCAGTGGCCTCCAAAATGTGTCTTTTCTCCTCAACTTCTTTTTAAATCTGAGATGACCGCAATGATGATAGTGAACTTTTCAGGTTCTCTTCTTGCTCCCTTTGAAGTCACTGGTGCAATGCTCATGAACTCCTGTGATAGCAGGATGCTAGGTGAGATGACATTCTTTTTCTCTGCACTTTTCCTTATTGCCCATCCCAGCTGCTTCCCCTTTGCCCTTCTAAGTCTCCCTGCAAAGATTTGGGAAATTATTATTTCCCCACATCATCCAGTGCACAAGTCAGGGACATTAAAGTGATCTGATTTAGGTAAAACTAATCAAATTATATATGTAAAGTATAAGTAAGCGTTCTCATTTTTATTCTTGGCCATCAATAACATCTTCAGATATATATTTAAATATATATTCATACATCTGTTGAGACTTACTCTGTAAAAGTAATGCAGGAAGCCTTTTATGTATGCACTAAGTAAATCCATCTCTATGACCACTGGACTAAAAATATTAATTTCACGCTATCATGTAAGAGATTCTGAAATTGATAGCATTTTGCCACTGCTTCAGCATTTGGCTTTGCTTCACAAAGCAGATGAGGTGGTGCATGTTTATAACCAGATTTACCTTTTCTGTTAAGGCCCTGCATGTAAAGAATTGCAAACTGGAGTTGCATATATAAGGGCTGGATAAGTACAGTGTAATGGGCAGGAGGATATCACAAAGCTTCAGATGTTTGCATCTGGGGCCTCAGTCATTTTAACACAAAGCAGTGTTAGATAATCTGTTCTTGCTGCTGTTTTCAGCCACATCATCAATGATCAGGAGACAGGAAATGAAGACGGAGAAAGCAAAGGCAAAGAAGAAAAAGCTACCAAAGTGAAGATGCATATGTATGAGTGATTACTTTCACGTATGTACATCATGTTTAAAATATACTATTTTTTTAAAGACAAATAATAAAAGTTCTTACATTTTTGTAGTTCTTGCCTGGAACCACAACGCTTTTTACAGTTTATACTTTTAAATGAGTGGGAAGTACAGGGGAGTAGAAATACATCTGAACATAGATGCTTCACTGCACCCATTTTCAATAGCTGTGTGCTGTGAGGGACACCAGCCACAGGGAACTGCTGACTGATTCACACTCTGGTATATCTTACCTGTGATCTGGATCTTTTGGTCCTAGTTTTTAGGAAGTTCATTTTTAAATGTGTTGGGCATTTATTTTTTTTCTTTCTGAAATAAATTGGTTTCCCTCTCTCCAGACCACTTCATGTTATTGCTTCTATAAACTCCACTTCATCTGGGTGTCTCAGAACTTGCAAGTATTTCCAGTGAAAGCAGAAAACCTGCCTGTGGCTGCTGTTAATGTTGAGAGTCCAGGGTCTGCCTTGGGATTAGCTTTGTAAGCACAGCACTTGTATTTTGGGTGTGTATATTCCCGATCGGGGGTATTTTTTTTGTCCCTTTTCAATCCCTCTATAAAAACCTCAAGTAGGTGAAGTTTAGGCAGAAAGAAGTGCATTTTGAATCCATCCTGACTTTGTTTCTTGTGACCATCTAGTATGACTTTAAATACCAGGCTCCACCACTCACATTGAGAAGTCTGCTGAAATAGCTGGCCATATTGCTTTTAGTCAGTCTCCACAATGCTCTTGTGTTCAGTCTCCAGTAAAGAAACATTCCCTTGATAAGAATAATGATTTTCAAGGGCCATTGCTAGAGTAAGATTTAGTAATGAACAGAAAGGCATGTGCAGCATGCCTGGCACATATGAATTTATTTTAAAACCTCCTTCGTCTTCTGACATTTGAGGATTTTGCAGCAGAGGGCAAACAGCTTCCTGCACTTAAAAAAGACTATCCAATCCTAAAAACAATTCCAAGGTAATAAGATGAACAGGAGCATCAGGTTGATGTTTAAAGCCTTATTAGTGTTTGACAGTATCTCAAGGAACAGGTTAGTTGTTGAAAAAAAGACAGGAGGAAGAACTTTGTCCTCATCCCAAAAAGAGTAGTTTCATGGACTTTGTGATTTGATTTTTGCCTGGGGACTGCGTGTGAAGAGCAAATTAACAGTGCTGCCCCTTTGGAGTCCAGTAAGGCCACCTGAGCTGTGGTTCACAGGGGCTGCTGGCCTGGCAACAGAGGAGTCCTTGCTATAAATGGTACCAACAAAACGAGGGATGAGATGTCCTTCTGCAGAGAATTGGTGCCCAAGTGCAGAAAAGGAGACCATCCCTCAAGAGCAGCAGGAGGTGCCAGGGGCAGGCTTCCTAGCATTAGTGCTTTTCCTCATTATCTGCTTTCTGACAAGCAATTATTGCCTTGGATTTGCAGCAGTGTGGAATGCCATGCTTGCATTCAAAGCGCTTACCCAGTGATTTTGTCCAAGCCAAATGATTTGTAGCTATGTCTCAACAAATGTAGCTTCAAAAGCACAAGCTATGCAGATACAAGCTTCGTGTTTTTTTAATTTAAAGCTACAGAACTATATTCAGAGTATATAAATTCTATTCTCTGAGGTCATATTGTGTGGGAAGAAGAGATCAGTGAGCTGCTCCTCATCTGTCCTCAGGTATAGGCAACAGTATTTTTCTGTATTTTCCTAGTATTTTTTCCCCACTGATTCTGTCTCTTTGTGCAACAGTGTTCCAAGCTTAGTCAAGTTGGTAATAAAGATGTCTCCCCTTTTCTAGGAATCCCTTGCATTGAAAATGAAAGGATCATTTTGGATGGCTTCCATGTCACAGTTTGGATTTGTTATACGTATCTGACAGATTTATCAGCATTTTTGTAAGAAAAGGGGTGAGGTGAGAGAATGAGAACATGCATTCACCCCGTAGCAACACGGGCTGGAAAAGGTCAGTGAAAAGCACCTTCTTAGTTGTTTTCTAGGGGCCAAGCTAAAAAGAATTTTAAAAGCCTGCAGCTCTGTGAGAACAGAAGGGAGCAGGTGGAGAGGTACAAATAGCCAGTCAGCCGGGAGATCTGCCAAGCAAGAAGGCAGCCTAACATCCTTATGCTGGAATCCAGTGGAGTTAGGAACAGGTCTGGGCTTTCTCCCTGCCACTAGCAGCAGGCAAAGAATTGGCCTGGGGAGGTGAAAGGGTCGTAGGTGCATGGGCCCCAGGGCAGCTGCAGAGATCTGGACCTGGCTGTTATTCCGTGTTATACAAGCAGGTGGCAGAAGGAATGTTGGGCACATTGTCCTGCTGTAGTCACACCATGGATGGCAACCAACCCCCTAGAGAGGAAAGCTAATACTAGTTTCATATTTTTGAACGGGTCACATGGAGAGACTCCCAACAGTAAGCTTAACTCCCAGGGACAATGTGGGGAAGGGCAAGGTTTTTGCAAAGGCACCTGCAACGCGCACAGGAAGCAAGGAAGTTGCAATGCCAGTTTTACGTGTGTGACTTTAAATTGCTTTTTGCCCAGTACTCATTCCAGCCTTGGGCTCAGCTTACCATCCAGGGGCGGTGTTTGGCATTTTTGCACCCAGCTGCTTCACAAATAGCAGCAGATTGCATTTCACTTAGAAGTAATCAAATGGTCTGATTTATCAGTACGAGCAGGTGAGCTGAAAAGGTAAATCTTTGAGTGCAATTTTCTGGTTTTGCCAAGCTACGTGTGAGACTGTATTATACACTTGTAGATCCCTAGCTGCTGGCTGCCAGGCTGCTCCATCCACATCGGAATGTCAACAAGAACATGTTTCTCACATGCAGCTTCCCAAGTCTCACAGCCAGGACACCGCATTAGACATGGCAGCCTGTTCTAGAATAATCACTTCTATACAGCAAGGCAACTTTAAGTCTACCTTCACACGGGAGCGAGTTAATGGATTCTCCAATAATGAGAAATCACCTCTGTAAATCTGGAGAAAATACCACTCAGTTCCTCCAATAACACTGAAATCCAGAGTTCGTTCTTCCACCATACAAATAACATTTAATTTACATAGCACAGGCCCTACTCAGCAAGCACTGATGTGAATGGCATAATAACTCAGAGGTTATAGCTAAAGCACAGTGCAGGTCTTTGTAAAAACCTTGCTTTCTTACTCAGCAAGATGATGCGTGAGGTCTATATGTGTTGTCTGTGGGATCAAAGCGCACGGTGTTTGTTTAAAAGTAAAAATCGTTCTCCATTTGAGAGACTCCTCAGAGTTAGTCTGTTAGAAACATGTTTATCATAGCATTAGAGGATCTATTCTAGTGAGGGTTAATTGGCTTCCTAGTGAATACCTTAATCTAATACCACAGTTAATCTTGTCAGACAAGCCCCAATGTATGTATAAATACACCCAAATGGCAGTGGCTGTTATACAAGCACTTTTTCAGTTGACCATATCTCACTATTTGAAGAATTCAAATTAATGGCAGAAAGAATTGTAAACAGCTGAAACATGTGTTTTGCCTTGACTTATTGATTTCTGAAGATGAACTTTTATTTCAGCTGTACCTCTGTTACTCACTTAAATTTATTGTTAGAAAAGCTAAGTGTGAAAATGCAGCTAAAGTACCAAGCCAGTAGCTCCAGCACAATTTTACCTGTTCAGTTAAAGCTGTAAGTTAGTGACAGAAACCTGCACCAATGTTTTGTGTACTCAGTGGAAGTGCACATGGACAGAAGTTCTGAGTTTTCTGTTCATATAGAGTAAGCACAGTCATAATTAAACAGCAGAACTATCTGTTACAGTGAAGCAGTAGCTCCTAAAGTGAAACAAGCACGAAGTTAATACTCATTTTTCAACCCAGAACATGCTAAGTGTATCCTGTTTCCCTTCTAAGTTCATACAGTAACTTGCTTAACTCCCATATTAGTTTCCTGTTGAGAGAGTCGAGGACCGGTGTGTGTATACATGTGTGTGTTTAAGTCCACTACAGCAGCAATCACCTGCCAAACTGTCCACTCCATCCTCTCTTTTTGGTGTCAGTCACCAGAAATGACACTATGCTCCTGCCAGCCCTGCAATACTTCTCACGCAGAAGTGGTGACAGAGATGCTTTTCAACCCGGACAAGCAGTTAACGAAGAGCTTACAGTCAGTCTTGAGTTTCTCTCCCACCCGCATTTCCTACCTTGCTGTCATCTAGAAAAGGTCTCTTGAAGGAAATGGAGTTTCTTCACCTGAATCTTAGGTTGTTCGGGACAACCATGGACCAAAGCCAGTATGTGCAGATGTGACTGACCCACTGAACAAGCTGCTCTGTCCTGTAGCAACAGCTGGGAGGGGCTTGTTTTAATAAGAGCACCAAAACTCTCAACTTGGCAGTGCAGCTAATGATGTGCCCAAATGTCTGACACTCCCTTCAATGCCCCCTAGACCTTCCTTACCCGTTCTGCAGCCGGCCTGCTCCCAGTGCATTTGTTCCACCAAACAGATGGTACTCAAGTCCCAGGAACAACATTTCAGGCAGTTGTTCTCCACAGCACCTCTAGTATTGTCCCACCAGCTGGAAGCCCAGTAACCATTAGATGCAGGGGGAAGCCTCTGAAGCTTATCTTCCAGTCACCAACACCAACCATTCCATTTTATATTCAGACTGGTCTACCATGCAAAGCAGGAAAGAATTGGCAGAGGCAATTAGATCAGCAACGTGCTTTTGAAGTGAATGTTCCAAGCCAAAGCACTATTTATGCACCTCCAGAACTACTACCAAGCTATGCTCTGCAGCTCAAGTTCACTTTAGGGAAGTGATATTTGCAATCTAGAATGAGATTCCTCGTTATGGAAAGAAGAGCTTGGTGAAATGGCATAATGTATTTGCAACCAAAATTACAGAAAGCAGGCAAGCAAAGCAGCTTTCTGCTTCTGCCACAGAAAAGATATTGACTGGTTGAGCTGGGAGCATTCTGCTTTATCTGGATTATGAGAATAAATTGGTGTTGAAAAGCCTCGTCTGGGAAAAAAACATATGAGTCGAAACTAAGTAGTTGCTAACAGGACTGTGGTGTTACTATCCATTGCAGAAAGAATCCTATTCCCTGGCCATCACAGCAATCCAGGTTTTCCTAAACCCTGCCGAAGTAATTCATTAAGCCCAGACAGTCCTCCGTGACCTTTGCTCTCCCCTCAGCAGGATGATCTGACTAAAAGGTGACCCGTCTGCCAAGCCTTCATTCCAGCTGAGGGGCCGCCTGGACAGTAGGGAGTAGAGAACAAAATACTTTGTTACTCTGAAGAGTGCCAGCAACTTTCCAGGAATTCCTTAGCGCTAAGATTTCAGGCCAAGTAACTCACCTCTATCAAAAATACTGAAAGGAGTCAGTTCAGCAGCTGAGTTGTAAGGGACTGTCAGCCCTAAAGTCTTTATTGTTCACTTAATACATTACATAAGTTAATAAAACGCTGGCGTTTCTATTGCACAGAGTAGGTAACCACGCATGCTAGATTGCCTCAAACGCCCGAAGCAGTCGGTACAACGATGCGTCCCACAGCCCCACTCAAAGCAACACAAACCTAAGTCCACGATCCAGACGGGCGGCGGCTCGGAACGCTGCTCCTGCTTCGCAGCCCGCCTTGCACACCTTCAGAACGTGTTTGATGGGCTTTTTGGGGTGCGAAGTGCTTTCCTAAGGGGGACGGCAGGGAGCCACGACAGGGGACTTAGAGCTCTGCACTGGCCGAGGCCTCCTACTGACCAGGGGGCGAAGCTCAGGGGCTCCGCGACTCGCCCGAGCAGCTGCCGAGGCGCCGCTAATGGTACCCCCACCACCGATGAACCGTCTGATCTTCGTGCTCCGTCACCAGGGTCCTGTTCCCGCACTCCTCCCAGCGCGCCACCTTCCCGTTCTCCACCAGGATGAACTTCCACTCCACCGCGGTGTCCGCGGGCAGCGCGACGGCCTCTGCCCAGAAGCCGTCCTTGTCGCGGCGCAGCGGGACGTAGCTCCGCCACCGGCCCAGGCACTCGTGGTCGCCGGTGACGCCGAGGCCCTGCGCGCCGCCGCCCGTCAGGTAGTGCACGCGGAACGTCACCTGCACGTTCTGCGGCATCGGGGGCACGGCAGCCACGCGCCGCGCGGGCGGCTCCCCGTCCGCGCCGTCCCCCCGCTCCCACTCCTTGCCGTCCGGCTCCTCGGCGCCCGGGGGCTCGGCCGGCGCCCCGCGCTCCTCGCCGCCCTCCTCCGCCGGGTCGTCGCCTCCCTCCGGGGCTCCCGCCGCGCCGCCGGCTTCGACGCTCGGCTGGGGCGGCTCCGCGGCGGCTCCGTCGCTCGCCGGGCGGCCGATCGCCGCTCTCGCCGGCTCCGCCGCCGCCGCCTCCCGAGGGCCGGCGCCGCGCTCCCCTGCGAACGCGGAGTTAGAGCGGCTGCCGCCCGGCCGAGCCCCCCCCCCCCGCGGCCCCTCCCCGCCCCGTTACCTGCGGGCTCCCCGTCGCCGCGGCCGTACCACAGCCAGGCCAGCAGCGCGGCCAGCAGCCCCACCAGCAGCGCCGGCCACAGACCCGCCGCTGCCGCCCCCCCCGCGTCCAGCCCCGGCGCCGGGGACGGCGCGGGGGGAGCCCGCAGCACCGCGGCGCCGCGGTCACGGGCCATGGCTGGGCCCCCGCGCCCGCCCGCCGCGCCGCTTTAACGGGGACGCGCGGGGAGGGGCCCGGCAGGGGGAGGGAGCGACCTGCTCCTCCCACTGCCCCTCCCGGCCCTGCCCAGCGCCCTGCGGCACCTGCTCGGGCCGCGGCGAGGATGGGCTGTGTTGGAAGGGACCTTAACGAACACCCAGTGCCACCCCTGCCTTGGGCGGGGACACCTCCCACTGGATCGGGGGCTCCAAGCCCCGTCCAGCCTGGCCTTGAGCCCCTCCAGGGATGGGGCAGCCACGGCTGCTCTGGGCAAACGGGGCCAGGGCCTCCTCACGCTCATGGTGAAGAAATTCCTTCTCACGCCTTGTCTAAATCTGCCCCTCTCCAGTTTATACCCATTCCTTCTTGTCCTATCACCACAAGCCTTTGTGAACAGTCCCTCTCCAGCTTTCTTGTAGCCCCTTCAGGTACTGAAAGTTCACAATAAGGCTCCTTGGAATCTTTTCTTCTCCAGGCTGAACAACCCCAACTCTCTCAGCCTGTCCTCATAGGGAAGGTCATCCAGATCTTGGATCTTCTTTGTAGCCTCCTCTGGACCTGTTCCAACAGCTCCATATCCTTCTTATGCTGAGGATTACAGAACTAGACGCAGTGCTCTCACAGAGGGGCACAATCATCTCCCTTGCCCTGCTGGCCACGCTTCTTTTGATGCAGCCCAGGATATGTTTGGCCTTCTGCACTGTGAGTGCACATCTCATGTCAGCCATGCTCATGTCAAGCTGCTGCAACTCCCTTCATCCTTTCATTACCTGCTTTAGCAGGGGATTGGACTGGATGGTCTCCAGAGGTCCCTTCCAACCCCTAACATTCTGTGATTCTGTGTTTAAACAAACAGCTGCGTTTAAAACACTGTGTCTGAAATCCTTTCTCTTTCCTCATTCTCCCCAGTAACTACAGAGAGAATGACTTGGGGTGCTGATTGACGAGAAGCTCGATGCGAGCCAGCAATGCGCACTCACAGCCCAGAAACCAGCCACATCCTGGGCTGCATCGAAAGAAGCGAGGCCAGCAGAGCGAGGTAGGAGATTCTGCCCCTCTATTCTTCTCTTGTGAGACCTCATCTGGAGTATTGTGTCCAGTTCTGGAATCCTCAGCATAAGAAGGAAATGGAGCTGTTGGAACAGGTCCAGAGGAGGGCCACAAGGATGATGCGAGGGCTGGACCATCTCCCATTCGAGGACAGGCTGAGAGAGTTGAGGGTGTTCAGCTTGGACGAGAGAAGGCTCTGAGGAGATCTTATAGCGACCTTCCAGTACCTGAAGGGGCTACAAGAAAGCTGGGGAGGGACTGTTCACAAAGGCTTGTGGTGATAGAACAAGAGGAGATGGCTTTAAACTGGAGAGGGGCAGATTTAGACTAGACTGGATGAGGGTTGGACTGGATGAGCCTAGAGGTCTTTTCCAGCCTTAATGATTCTATGATTCTTTGATTTCGCCCCTACAGCTGGGTTCTCTGCACAAGGCAGCCACACTGCCAGTGTTTTAAGCACAGGATCACAGAATCCCGAGTTGGTAGAGGTTGGAAGGGACCTCTGGATATCACCCAGTCCAACCCCCTGCTAAAGCAGGTAATGAAAAATGGAGGGAGGGGCTGAGCAAAAGCTGAGGGCTGAACACCTGAGTTTCCTTATTTTTTGAATAAAAGAAAGCATTGGCACTGTAGTAAATGCAATGATTTATCACGTTCTAGCAGTACTGGTGTGCTTAGATGTACGTGCTCTAAAGGGGTGACTGGCTTGCATGTACTTTTAAATGCTCGTACTGATGAAACTCCAGGCTTTCTCTGGGATCGCTGAGAAGTGAGATGAATTCACTACTTATTTTGTAACTTCTGCATCATAGCCTAATGACTACAATTGGATTTCTTAACATTGTCCTGCTCTTCTGTCATCCGTATTATGCTCAGGAAGCTTTTTTGGACTACCAGGACTTCAGAGTCCATTAGCACAGAGGAAGCTTGATGTTTGTTTTAATTTACCTTCATTTTCCTCTCCAATTTTCTTCTTGAAGTGATGACATCAATTTTTATTTCAAAATTAAACATTATACTGATAAATCTTACCAGGAACCCAAGATATTTAGTAAACGCAACTTCTGATTTTGTATTTTGAATGTGTAATTCTGGAGTGACAAACTAAAAATGTTTACCAGAGTAGACTGTTCACACCAAAGCTTAACACCAGAGAAAGAGTCAGGGGAGGTAGTTCCATTCGGTTTTGACTGCTGCCTTTTTAAAATCCATTCTCTTTGTCTGAGTAAAGGTGTTGCCATTACTTGATTTCCAAAGCCCGCTGATGAGATTTCATCCCCTATCCCATTAGAAAAGAGAATGGCTAAGTGGATGTCCCTGTAAGTCTATTTCCAGTGTGTGAACTTCTTAGTCTTTCAGTGTCATTTAGAGCCCTGCTACCTCAGCTTAACAGGACAGTAAATGTCATTTGAATTTATAGAAGCACAAGTGTGCAGCCTTTGCAGGGAAGTTTCCCTGGCTGACACAGTATGTGGTGGCCTGTGTGAATGCACAGGATTCCACAAGCTAAATATTTTTCCTTTCTTTGCTTATCACAGTAGCTGGGACACCTTCTCTGAAGCCACCCTCCAACAAAGGGCTGAGTTTGTGCCTAAGTGAAAATGTCTAGTTCGGTACTTTGATGTGTGGGATGCATTCAGGCATGTGCTAAACACGCACTGCTCAGATCTTCTGCTCAAGAACATGGTGAAAGGAAAGAGCTGAGAAACCAGGATCTGCCCGGGCACTTTCTCAGTGACTGTGGGTTTGGGTTCTCTCTTTACCACTATTGTTGCTTCGAGGGGCAGCTTAGCCTTGCTGCTTCAAACAGACGCTTGACTGTAATGAGTTGAGTTAATTCCTGAAACTCTTTGTGTAGTAGATGATATTTTCACAGTTTAATTGTATTCCTTCTTTCTAGCCTTCAAACCAGACCCAGTCCTGTACTCAGTATTTGAACACCACCTTGCTTGGCTGGGATTATCAGTTATAGCCCCACCTACTACTGTCCAACAGGTAAGATGTGTGATCTGAAATTCCCTGTCATCTTCCTGAAGCAGAGCAGTGAAAAATCTTGTATGGTGACACTAAAAAGGGCATCTTTCTGCCAGCCCTCAGCACAGACGAAGAGGTAACGTTTGGAGCTGCTAACCCCGGGGTTTCCTTTCATAAATATATTTGACAAAATGGCCCAGGAAGGAAGAGACACTGAACTAACACAGTTCAGAAGTGGATGTTACAGAAAACCTTAGGGAGCAGTTTATTTTGAAGATACACGTGATGAAAGGCAGGGTGCTGCTTTAACAAGCAAAGAAAGAGCAAAGGTCTCCTTTGGTTCTGTTCATCTTCCATGCTCATACAAACCTCTTCTGTTACCAGACTCCTTTTCAGCCAGTATCTGCAGAAGCAAAGCACAAGGGTTGTTTTCAGTGCTCTGAGAGTTGTTGTTACTAGTAATGCATTTGAATGATAACAGAGCGAGGGAGTCAGAGGGACTCAGGTGCCACTGGAGACAAAAACATCGTGGCAGGGAAGGACAGTTCTGTAGCCCAGATACCAGATTCCCATACAAGTCAGTGTTCCACAGGGTACCTGCTATTTTTGCCCAGTCACTTCCAGGTGCCATCAGCACCCACTGATGCAAACACTCTCCTAGACCAGGACCGTCTTGGTAATCCTCTGCAGAACAGCCTTAGCTCAGAGATGAGGGAAGCTGTTGTGAGCAAGGGGGTTAGCTTTATCTGTGATTGCTTGCTGGCGGTGGCTGCAGTGGGTGATGGGAGCTGAGAAGTCTTCATGATTTGCAAACCTCCTGGTAGAACTGCATTTTACTCCAGCACAAGTCCAGAAAAGTTGTCTGATGGTTCGGCTCCCCTGTCCTGAGTGCCCGTTTTGTGCAGGCCTTTGCCTTCCTGTGGCCATTGGAGTGGATCAGACTGGGTAACCAATCCCGCTGATAATTAATGTAGAACAGTAAAAAAATGTTTCTTTTCATCCCCACAAATACTTGTGCCAACAGAAGGAGGAAAACAGGAATGGGTGTCTAAAGGAAACGTGGTCCTTTCACTTCCAGAGGCAACAGATTTATGCTGGATGTAACTACTTTTAGGTGGTTTACTCATGGTTGTAACAATAATACTCTGTGTAGGTAGCAGCGAATTTGTGCTTTGGAACTCCTCTTAGGACGCCAGTAATTTATTTGCTGTTTCCTGTTTTTAAAGCTGGCTTCTTGGCGGACACTAGGGCTGAAATTTCTGAGTCACTGCTCAATTGTCAAGTGTTAGAAGCAGAGATGCTGGGCAGAAGAGCAGTAAAATGAGTGATGGCCCAAGAGCTCACAGGGTGCTGAGGACGGAGGTTCCTGTTCTGAAGCAAATGCACAGATCGTTGCAGACGGTAACTTACCCTATTCTTGAAATGCTCACATCCTGTAGAACATGGAAAGCTCTGCTCCTAAGAGAATTTCCAAAGCAGATTAACAGAAATGTTCCAAAATGTATATTGTATTAGTTTAAAGCTTTCATTGGCACCAAACGAAGCAACAGTACGATAAAGAGGCCAGGAACCAGTTTCTCAAAGTCCTGGGGACACTACCAATTCTGTTTCAAATGAACGCAAGATTTTAGTTTTCTCCTATGATCATTTCTGCTGGGGCATTAGTTTGGAAGTCCATGTTCAGAGAACATCAAGGCTTCATTTCACGACTGTTTATTCAGTAAATGTAATCGCAGTTCCTGAACCGTATTTTGAAAAAGCTATGTGTAACTTTGCAGAATTACCAGGCATCTGACCGGCCTCAAACCTGCCACCTCTTTACATTGCAAAACCAGAACAGGAGGGTGGATATTCACTCTTACAGTTCCATAAACCACTCCACAGCCACCACTGTGGCAAGTCCTGGCACCTTCTCAAATGAGCTTTCTGAATTCTATCCTGTAAGCTGTGCCATCTAGTGTGGTGGCAGGGAATCTCAGCTCTAGCTGAAGAGCAAGTGAGAAAGGCCCTGCTGAATCAGACCCGTGCATCTATCCCACCTGCTCTGTCTCCGACAGTGGCAGTCAGGGATGCTGTTTAGGGACCACTTTGAGCCTGGCCAGTATCCTATCCTGTGGTATCCACAGTTGTTGTATCAAGGATGTTGGAGAGTAACTGCTCTTAAACAAGCCTGACAGGTGTACAATGCTTCCTGCAGTGTTACTTTTAGAAGAGAACAAAATGGAAACACAAACAAGTACAAAATAAATACAAAGTAAGGAGCCCTGTTATTCCCCCTATCGGGGCATCTGGAAGCTCCACAGGCAACTTGAGGATGAGAGTTTGGTAGGGAAGCTTTATGGACGTTTGCAGAGAGCTCTTCCCGAGCATAAATACAGCAAGCGTGAAAAACCCAGTGGTGCTTTTATGAAGCTGTGTTGAGGAAGGGAAGGAGAACAGCTCACAGGTGAGGCTGGAAGCTTTCTGACAATAAGAGCCGTCAGTATTTGGTAACTGCCAGGAATCCCATGGATTCTCATTGTCACAAAGTGAAAAACCATGCAGTCACTGTCACGAAACGAGTGAAAATGAAGACACATTATGCCTCTCATTCTTGCTAGGCAGGTTCACATAACCTGTGTGCCCTGCAGTCACTGCCTTTGCTGGGCTCTGTGTCTGGACCTTCTTAAAGGATGTTGTCATCAAATTGTGAGCACCATTGCTGCTTTCTTTCGGATTTATTAAAGGTTCACCCACATTTTGCTTTTTCCATATTTTAGGTGCCTTATGTACTCTTAACAGCTTTAGGCTGGCATGATTCCTGAAAAACACAGAATAATGAGTAGTAACTCTCTTAATTGTATTTCCTACTGATAGAGCAGTGCTGCCTAAGTGTACTTTGGTTAAGTATCATGTTCAGCAGCAGTGATTCTTTGAGTGTGAAGAACACTGGAGAGAAGACTTCTGTCCTGTCTCCTAATTTTGTTAAGTTTTCTAACCCAGCCTGGCTTGTTTTTTCTCTGCTGCCAAAGGAGCAGACAGTTTAGCTGGAAATGGTGAGTTTCACTTGGTAATATATCTCTGTAGTAAACAAGGATGCACAGTAGAGGGGAGGGTGGCAAGTGTGAAGTACAGTGAGAGGGAAGTCGCACAGATGGAGCTGTGGAAGTGAGTACAAAAGTAAGGGGTTTGTTTATCTCTTCTTCCTGTCCCCAGTGAGATGTGGCCAAATAGAGGGCCAAAAGGAGGTGGGGAAAGGCACACCATCATCTCATAGATATCTCACCCCCAGGTCACAAAGCTTGGTCTAAAACAGCTTTCCCTAGAAGCCGGGCTAAGATCTAAAATTCAAGACTCTTGGCAGTTGGTCGACATTTTCTGCGCTGCGTTCTACCACCCAACCAGGTAGAAAAATGAAAAAGGCAAAGTATTAATATTTTTGGACCTGCATCAACCTCCAGGAAGAAACTGTCACCCTGACTTTCTGTACCATCCTTTTCCAGTATTAACTGTGAGTATCTCGGCTATGAACGCTGTGCACTCGTCTCTGTGTGCCATTCACAGCAGCCAGGAGGTGGCACATGAGGAGTGTGGCTGACAGCAAAGGCTCTTCCTTTCCAAAGCTTAAAGAGATGACCTGGAGGTGGTCCATGAATGTATTTATTTTCAACCCTCTTCCTATCAACACATACACAGATGGCAAATACATTTCTGCCTGTCAGCAGACATAGTTTCCCAACTACTGCCAGTTACAATTTTGAATGTTTATAATTCCAAAAGTAAATTGAAAGTATTGTAAAGCTGAGCTATATCATAAGGGCTTAGTTCTTCACAGCCACCAAAATAATAGTAAAATATAAAAAGGTCAGTGGATTCTCTTTAAAAAAACTTGTTGTGGTATCAGTCAAGGAGTGCTGCTCTGTTTTACCCTTCTGCCATAAGACATTAACCTGCTGATGGTTCCATGAGCTGAGCCTGAAAAGAGGGACAAACTAGAGCCTTTGGGATTATGTGTGTCATTATTTAACTGTCCTTTCTGTCAGAAAATCATTGCTACTTTTTAACCTAGATCTGCCTGCTTCCCCTGAGCTCACTAACCGTGTCCAAAAGGAACCTGGGAAGCAAAGTGCTTCCAGTTCCTTTTTATCACTCTTGTATTTAATTTGGGTTCTCATATATGTCCTCAATCTCTTACCTGTGTTACAAACTCACTTTGCTCCATCCTGACATGTTGGTCACAGGCGTATAATCCTTCCTGTAGCTCTCCCTGCTTCCTCTTGAATTTGCATACAACCTTCTCAAAGAACAGTAACCAGACCGGGACGCAGCCATCACCCCAGAGGTTGTCTCACCCAGGCTGGCAAATGCAGAGGGTTATCTCACGCTCGTCTTTGTTCTCATCATAGGATGCTTCTCTTTCTAGCACAACCAGTACATTGCTGTCATCTACAATTGACCAGAATCCCCCTATCCTTCCCTGGCTGAACTCCTGCCTAGCCAGTTGTTTCTCATTTGGTGTTTGTAAGCTGAGAAGTTCTGCTGGGGAGAAGTCATTTTGCCCTGGTTTTGCACTCCCTTATTTACCGGTTTTTGTCCAACATGTCATGATCATTTTGAATCCATGTGAAGCCCTTCAGACTCTTTGTAGTGCTTTCTAACTGAGTCTCAGCTACAAATTGAATAGATTCTTTGGAAATAGATTGGTTTTCCATTAATTTTCAAGGAAACCACTTGTGATTCTGAGTTTGTTTGACTATTATTCCAGGTAATAATGCAGTTCATCCTCACTTAGCTGACTCAAAATGTCTACCAGGTCTAATGCCACTCTTTCCTACTTATTTTTAGTAATCTAACTTGAAATTCATTTTTAGGTTTCAGATAAAGCCAATTGTTTACCCAGGCCAGGCTCATCCTGCATTTCCTGTGCTTTGTCTGAACTTGTGTGCTGTGCCAGTAGTAGCAATGAATGACAGGTTTCCCTAAATCCCTTTTCCTCATAGATTTGTTTCCCATGAGCCATTATTTGCCAGCTTTTTCAGTTTATTAGTCACTGTCTTTGCAATTCCCACTTTCTGTTTTGTTGTTCTCCATCCTCCTTTTCCCTAGCTGGTATGGTTGCATTTTATATCCTGTTGCATGATTGGTGCCTGATGCTTTTACAGTCCTCCCCCAGGTTAGAATCAAATCCCTTCCAAAGATTTGAAGGAGGAGGGAGAAAATACCAGACACTGCAACGCAGAGAAAAAGGAACACTGAACCAATGAAAATCTCCTCTTGGTGCCCAGTAGAAAGGGACCAAGATCCATAAATCTTGCTCTGTTAAGTGTTTCCCTGGGCACAGTGTTTAAACCTGTGCTTTTTAGATATTTAATGATACACCCAAAACCGCCTTTGCCTGCAGTGGAAGTTCTCCATGCAGCAGAGTGGCAAAGTCAGTGTACTGTACAGGAACAGACTGAAACAAAAATAAGATATTATTCTTTTATACTCTATTCTTTTGCCAGTGATGGGGAGCGATAGAGACCCCAAAGCATAAAATATAAAATAATATATTTGCCTAAGTTCTGTGACATGTGAAGCATCTCAAGCCCATCTCAGGGCTCACTGAAGTTGTGGCACACAGTAGCTCTTAGAAATTGAATTGTAAATAAAATATTCCAGCAAATTCATGCCGATAGGCTGTCTGACATCCTCCAGACATTGCGCCTTGACTTTCACGCAGATTCCTTAAGTTGGGCCCATAGAAAAATGCAGCATAAATGTCATCCAAGTATTTATTTTCAAGCAACATTTAACATTGGAAATTTATCAGAGTCCGAAGTCTGAAGAGCACTGACAGAACAAACACAATCCTGAGTCTGGTGATAAAAAAAGGATGTCTGTGTTTGTAGCTGACAGGTACAATCTTCTCAGCTGGAGACAGAAAACAGTTCATTCTGAGTAAAGGCCAGAAATGTGGATTTATCTCCTGGGGAAGAACAGCGCCTGAGAGAATGCTCAGCATGGAGCTGGCATGGATTAGGGTATTGTTTTATGCTCTTTCTTACGGCGTGTTACCCATGTTGGCAAACTTTACAGGCTGAGGCCTTTTCTGTAAAATGCAGCTTTTTGTCATATTCAAAGGGGGTTTCTGAGCTGCGCCAGCGGTCATCAGCAGGCTCAGAAAAACAGCTTTTACACCATATGAAATATCCCCGTGGATTTGGTGCCAGCCACAACAATCTGCCTTTCTGAGAAAGGACTTTACTGAGCTTTGGCTGAAGTCTATCAAAATGAAATTTCACAGGAGCCAAGGACACACAGAAGAGTACAACAGAAATAAGTCACAGGAGCCTCTAAGTGAACTTGATTTCTTTTGTTTAATTATACTTTCCTGAAAGCTGCAAGCTATTGGATCATTTTATAAATCATATGACTGAATTTAAAATGAAGCTCTCAGTTCCCTGAATTTGCCTTTTTTTTTTTCTGTGCTGCCTGGCTGCTTACAAGACTCTTTACAAACCCTCTTGCAAAAGGATTCTCCCACTGACCTATTAGCTCTGGTGGGAGAGTTTATCTTCATGACCCAAGCAGGCTTGATTACAGATCTGGCATCCCAGAGCTGCATTGGGGCATCTCTATTGATGTTACCTATTTCTTCTCCCTGAAATAAGAAGCCAGGGATATAAATAACGCAGCAGCAGGAATCTTTCATGTACCTTGAAATGCAGTTTTTCTGACATCTACATTCCCCTATTCTGAAATTGTTCCCACAAGTTCCTCTTTCTTGAGTGAAATATTTGTAGGAGGATGTCATCGGTCTCCTAGTCATGTGCTGCTTTGGTGTGATGACAGGAGAAAACATATAGTCCTATCCCACGCAGTCGTGTTAGAGGGAAAGGCAAGACATAAGTCAGCAATTTGTGGTTAAAGGCCAGCACTTGGTGCGGTGACTCCATCCCGAGACCCAGATCACATGCTATAACCAGCCAGCCAGGCGATATTTTTTGCTTCCCCAAATCTTCCCTGCTTTGCCTCGACTGCAGCATCAAGGGATACAGCTAACACACACAAGGTGTTGCAGGCTGCGCTGAAGATTAAATGGTTCCCATCCTAGGGATCAACAATGCATTCGGCCACAAGATCAGGACATGGAGCTGTTGGAGCAAGTCCAGAGGGAGCCATGGAGATGATCCAAGGGTGGAGCACTTCTGCTATGAAGACAGGCTGGGAGAGATTGGGTTGTTAAACCTGGAGAAGAGAAGGGTCCAGGGAGACCTTAGAGCAGGTTCCAGTACTGAAAGGGACTCCAGGAAAGCTGGGGAGAGGCTCTGGATTAGGGAGAGCAGGGACAGGATGAGGGGGGCTGGCTTTAAACTGGAAGAGGGGAGATTTGGATGAGATGTTAGGAAAAAATATTTTCCTGTGAGGGTGGGGAGGCCCTGGCCCAGGTTGCCCAGAGCAGTGGTGGCTGCCCCATCCCTGGAGGGGTTCAAGGCCAGGCTGGATGGGGCTTGGAGCCCCTGATCCAGTGGGAGGTGTCCCATAGCAGGAGGTGGAACTGGATGGGCTATGATCCTAAGGAAGGAGATGTCCTAGGCTTCCAACCAGGATGAGGCCCCTAGAAGCCCCCACGTTTCTTTAACTCCCTGGTCTGGGCTCTTTCCACATCGTTCCCTCCACCCTTCTCCTGCACTGATCTCTTACAACCTCCACAGTTTCGCACTTTCCCAGGGAATCTATTCCCTCTCCCGCCTTCAGCTAGCGTTGCCCTTCCCTGGGACAGGAGCCGAGGCTGTCACACACACAGCCTCATTGTACGAGTTTGTAGACACAAGCTATTTGTATCAAGGCTGACTATAATAAAGCATTTATTTACTAGTGGCTGCCACTGGCTGGCTAGGAGTAGGGCTAGAGGACAAGAATGATTAATTCTGGCCTTATTTCTGGGCCTACCAAGCGAACATTCAAGCGTGACATACATTGTGAATCAGGAAAAGACGCCCAATGTGAGCCACTTCGGCCTCTTTTCTCATCTGTGCCAATCAGTTTGGTGCCCTTAAGGTCTGAGACTGCTAGATCTGTGCATGGTGAGACTCCAGAGCGCTCAGCTGTGCTGCTCTCGCTCCACTGACACTGCCTGCTAAAGGTACTTCCATTTCAGAATTTTAATTAGAGTTAGTCAATCACCTGAGTACATAATAATGTAATGCAGCCCAGCAAAATCACCTAATTTCAGTCTTCAATACCCGTGTTTATTTCAGGAACAAGGGACGATATCAGCCCATGACCTAAGAGAGGTTCAAAAAAATCAGACAGTGATTGTAGGTCTGTAGTCTTGCTCACATGCATACGCGCAGGCGTCTGCAGTTGGCAGAGACTGTAAAAATCCCTTCCTTGCTATGCAAAACCTCCACTTTTCCTCAGAAAAATAGTATGTAGAAGTAGTTCATATCTTGGCTTGAATGCAGCATCTCATCATTTAAACTCCAGAATCTGCTCTTGAATTCTTTCAGGTCAATAAGAAGCTGAGCATAGGTTGCAAAGGAAAAAAAACGACTCCTAGAGCACTGCAGTGGGATTTTCAAATGCACTGACTCGCCTGCTCCCTCAGAAGCATATCAACAGTTTGTCTTTGACCTCCAAAGAAGAATGATGTAGAACACTGGACAGGGGCGTAGCAACAATACGTTTCAAATATGCTTCCCCAGAGTCTATCCTATAATATTCCAGGGGAGCATCCTGTAATGTCGGAGTGGAGTATGAGTCATAGATCAGGGAAACGTGTGCTATTGTTTGCAAATTTTAAATGTGCCCTCTGTAGATCACTGCAAACTAGGGATGGATCATTGAAACTGTGCTCAGCCAGGCTGAATCCAGGATGAAGCAAATAAACCTAACAACAGGGCTGTCTCTGTCCCCACCCTTTGTGCCAGCGAATGCCAAAGTAAACAGATGCACTTGGCAGCGCTACAGAATAAACTGACTTGTGATTTGCCTTGCTCTTTGGCACTCTGTGTACAAACTCCTGTCAGATCACAGGGCTTTGGGAGGGGGGCAGAGTTTTCATAAACTGCTGTGGGATTTGGGCCCCAAACTCCTACTGACAGTTGTAGACTCTAATCCTCAGGTTTTTAGGAGGCGTATGCATCATAGTAAAGGAAAAAGTATATGATTGCTATTTATTCTGTTTGAAGGAGAAACCCTTTGCTATTTCTGGCACGTCCAGGTTTATCAGGAGATGGTTCCAAAACTGGAGGGTAAAGCCTCTGCTCTCCAGCGTCATGTATCGATGAGAAAGCAAGGGACTGGTTCAGTCACTGACCTCTGTGACTAATCTGACCGTGTTAGCAAGAGGGCTCAGAAACCTGCCAGCTCCTAACAGCTTTCCACACAGTAAGATCAGAGAGAGATTTTTATGGTGGTTCAGGCTTTCTTGGCTTCCTGTTTGTACATAATAATGGAGGGCTATAAGGCATGAGGCAAAAGAATCCTGGACTGGTTTTGCATTTCAGGTGCTGGATGGATGCTCGTTTCAAGGAATAATAGGAACAACTGTATTGTCTTTACCCCCGCCTATGAAATGAGAGTGGAATAAGTGAGGGTGGCAACTTAGGTGGTCCATCTCCTTCATTAAATCCTTCCTGGCTTCCTGCTCTGACCCGAGCTTGCAGTTGGGTTTAGCAGATGTTTTCTGTGCCTTTTGTTGAGCCAGGTAGGTTCTACTCTGTAGCAGGATGGGAGAAAGCCCCAACCCCTCTAGTTAGTGCAGGGAATACGGGCTTTATAAAGAGGTGTGGTTTCAGACCTACTTTGCTTGTATGAAGAAGGCAGTAGTAAAAGGCTCCCAACATCTGGCTATTGCTGTGACAGTTTAGCTCCATCGTTTGTTCCATGTGAAACCAGTACACGGCAGGGAGCTCGCTGAATGGCGCCAAATGTAAGGACCAAACACGTAGGAACATTCGGGCTCCAAGGCCTCAGAGTGTGCGAAAGGAGCTGTGGTAGACGCTGGCATTCAGAAGCCAGGTGCCGAGAGAAGTGATTCCCTTCTTTTGCCTGCTTTTCCACTAACACAGTTAAGAAGGAGAAAACTCAGGTCCAAACCCTGTTAATGCTGATGAGTGTGGGTCTACTGTAGCAGAGCTTCAGGAGGGAAGAGTGAACACGCAAGAAGGGGAGGCAGGTGAATGGAGGAGCTCAAGGTCCTCACCAGACCTGCTTGGGACCATTGCTCCCACTCACAGTGGGTCTGCACTCATCCAGACAGCTCTGCTCCACAAGGCTTGGCTGCCTGGCACAAAAGGGCGGAGCTTGTGGGCTCTGTCCTTAGGAGACCCTGCCCAGAACCACCTGCAGCACCAAAGAGGCTCTCAGTCACATCGCTCATCCCCAAGCTCTCTGTTTTCTCTGCCTGTCCTTGGGACACATGCCCCAGACACTCCTCTTGCGTGTCCCTATGCTCACCTGCCTCCACTGCTACTGCAGATAAGAAAGCTGACTTACGGCTAGCGTCTCCCTGCAGCAGCAAGGCTCTCCACTCTGCAGCTGTGAACAGCATGGGCGCATCTCATCTCTGCTCCCAGTTCCTCCCTGGATGCTGCTGTACTCATGCTTTCCCTTGATGTGCAGAGTGTGTTCCCAACAGTCCAGGGCTGTTTGCAGTGCTCATCGGCAACACAGCAAGCAAAGACATCTGGTCCTGCAGCTGTTTCAGGAGCACCGAGGGTTCGGAGAAGATCTGTCAGGCTCCAGCTGTCTAACCCATAATGGCTCCTTCCATGACCTGAAGTGTCCTCAGGGAAGAAAGCAGGTGGATAGTAGGGTTTAAACACCCAACAGTGTAAGATCAAGCACTTGCTCATTGACTGCATGGGAGGACTGTGCAGTCCAGCAGCTATAATTTGATTTAAAGTAGTAAAACTTGGGCAGTAGGCAATGTACTGATTAGATGAGCTTGGCACTGCAAGCCAAGTCCTCAGCAAACTTGTTAACACTGTTCAGGTTATCCAGACAGAGCCACATGCCCTGTGTCTCCCATACGTTCCAGTGTGTGCCCTGCAGCTTCGTCTCCTTCCCTCCGTAGCATGATCAGTTTCACAGCTAGTGCGACCCATAACCCATCCTATGCAACCACTAGAGCCATTCTCCCACCCCACCACACATTTCCTCCAGCCCCTAGCAGGGTTCCTTGGCCACGTTCAGCTGGGGAGTGCCCTAGCTCAGCACTGAGGGCTCCAGCATTGCTCTGGGGCAGCGGTGAAAGGAGACGTGCAACTGAGGAAAGAAGGGACAGTGTGGATTGGTGCTTGGTGCGGTGGGGAGAAGAGAGTGGGGGCTGTTTAGATCCAAGATGAAGTCTGGAAGAGAATGGAGCTGAGTGAGGAGACAAATCTGGGTGAAAAGAGAGGAAAAGATGGCCTGAAGCAACGCTCTCCCCTCCTACAACAGGTGCCTCTGAGTCAGGAGCAGCTGATGAGTCAGGGAAGCAGCAAACCAAACCAGAAGGAGCTGATGGGTGTGAGTTGCTGTGCTTACTAATTTTGGTGTAGCTCTGACCGCAAAGAATATGGTTGTGTATGTGTAATTTTAAAATGTACTATCTCATCTATGTCAGAATAAGTGCATGTAGAGCCACTGGGGGTGGGGGGGTGTTACATTTCCTGAGAACCGTGTTTGTTTAGCTGGCAAGTGTCAAAAACACGAGAGCTGGGCAGGACCAGGCTTTTATATGACATTTTTGCTGCTATTCTCCCCACAGTTAGAAGAATTAATTCTCCAAGAAGCAAACCTAAGTGCTGTAGACAAACCTGTCATTTCTGAAAAAGTCATTGTCCCAAATCTCGAAGTCAAACAGTTTTCTAAACACAGATCCCCACCTGGCCTGTCCAGTGCACTCACCTGGTGTGCATCCCTAAGCCAAGAGCAAAGGCTGCTGTTACACAAGCAGCAGCTTTGTCCACAGACTTTTCCGAGGCCGCTGTTGAACCTGGCGACTGCAGGGCAGCTCTGCCCCATACCGAGCTACTCCCCTGCCAGCAGTTAATTTGTTCTGTGCAGGAGGAATAAATTAAAGCTTGAGCACAGTGAAATTTGATCGCTACCAACTTACAAGCCTTTCATAAATGTCTCAACTCTTAGCTGAAATCAGCCTCTTATAATTAGATTGTGCTATTAATTATGCACACAGTACTAGAAACACACATAGTACGTGTAAATTCATTGATGACAAGTATGTCTGTTAGCTGCATTTGAAAGGCAGATGAGCAAAGGCCCTGGAAACAATTTCCTCATGTATTACTTGTATTGCAAGTTCTCATCTACTGATGAGCTGGGCTGAGTTAAATGGCATCTAGGGGTTAAATTCTTGGCAGTATGAGAGAGAAGGATGCCCCACTTTCCTAAAAACACCATTTCTGTAACTAGAAGGTGTCAGTCCCTATAACAATAAACCTCCAAGTTTCTTCTGCTGTATATCCCAGAGGGAAATACAAGTAGGATTCAGAAATCTGGCGGTGGAGATGGAAGTGAATAGAGCGCCACAGATACATAGGTGGGAGCAGACTGCAAATATCACACAGCAGAAGACAGGTGGACAAGTCTGCCAAACTTTTAGATGAGACAGAAACTGGTATGGTATCTAATAAGTAAAACATTCTTCTATTACAATTGCATTCTTGCTGTTGAGATGAAACCACGCTTCGTTCTAGAAAGGCTGATTCGTGTCTCTATATGCCTTCAGGTCCCAGCTCCTAAAGGAAGCAATGCAAGGCTTGGATCCAGTTAGACCTGGTGTGAACAGGTCTGTCAACGTAACAGGTGATTATAGCACCTAAGCTTGAAGTAAGGAGAAGCATGATTCCTGTCTTGGGTAGCAAAGACCAGAGATCCATGGGGTGACATGGATGCACACAAAGAGACAATGGAAACCACCCTACCACTCCTGTTGGCTGTTTCCACTCCTCTATTGTGGCCAACACAAAACATTTGCTAAAGAAAGGTCTAATAGTTACTAAAGTACAGGAGTAGGAATCAGGATTTCTGGAGTCTGTTCTAATTTGGCTGATATTGTCCTCTGTGATTTCCTAACCCCTGACAAGCCTTTTCCTTCCATATGCAGACCCCAAGGAGCTGAGTAAGTGGTGTTACGCGAACTGAAGAAGCCACATTAACTACCTCAGTAAGTAAGGACTTTTTATAGTTCTTAAGAGTGGGACAGGACTATTTCATCCATGGTTTATCCAAGAGTTTACAATGGAGATAAGACGATGGTGTAGCACACAAGCAGAGTAACTGACATGAACTCCTATAAATACAGTAAACTTACATGGCAGAGATTCTTGGGAATGGCAGATCAAATAGTACAAAAGTGAAAGGAGTGGGGAGGGGGTAGATTAATGAAAGGGGGTAAGGAAAGAGGAGGAATGACAGCATGAAGACTTCTTTGGGTAAGCATATTTCCATGTTTTCCTAGATGTGGGCCTTATCTGTCTTTTCCCCTTGTGATTTTGCAACAGTAAGATTTGCCTCTGCTTGTTTCAGGGGTTGGCATTACAACACAGTATTGTGCCTCGAGCCAGCAGCGCACCCACTGCGTTCCCATGCTGCATCTCTGAGGTGGAGTCACTCTTTACAGAATTGATTTAAATACATCTTGCTAGCAAGCAGCCTCTGGATTTCCAAAGGCAAAATAATTTGTCAAAAAGGAAAATAATTCACACTGAGAATGTAGAAAATCTATATGAAGAAATGATGTGGTTATGTGCACCACAGGGGTAGATCTTTATGAAAAAATCAAACCAAAACACTGAATGAAGCACACGCAAAATCCTGCAGAAATCCTTGCTTGATCTATATTTGTGCCAGGGTCAGATAAAGAATTTCAGGTCCTAAAGGCTGCAAGAATCCTTTGTGCGTTGTGGTAGCAACCCAAAGTTAGCCTTTGGAAAAAAAAAAGGTATCTCCCTTTTAAGATATCTCAGATTCTGAGATTGCTGGAATCCCTCAAATATTCATGACTTTCTTTTGATTTGCCAGGGTTTCGGTGGTCGAATAAAACAGTGTATTCTTTAACATCATTAATAAAAAATGCTTTGTGGCTGTGAAAAGTAGTTATGATAAAAATGGCTTTGCCTACCTCAAGAACTGCTGTCTATGCTTGTTCTTCTGTATTTCTCTCCGATGTAGAGACAGACCAGGCCGGCTTCTGCTCACTCTGGAGTGCACGTGTCGGGATATCCTCACCACAAGCAGCAGACACCAAGCAGTTAAACTAGGTGAGCAAGGGGGCTCAATTCCACTGCTTCAACAGCCCCAGACAATAGGTTTAATGTGCTGCAGGAGAAGACATCTGCTTGTAAAAACTGTCCCTGCAGCCAGTCCTCATGGAAGGCCAGTAGACAGTATAATGGAAGGTTTATGGTTCCAGAGAAAGAATTCCTACACAAGATTTTCTTCCAAGGGGAGAATTTCCTTGCTGTAGTTAAATTACCCTTCAAAACTTGATTCTAACTATTTACAGTAAATAGTTGTCTCTTGCTTTTTGGAGAGATGATGATGAAACAGAGCTAAGGACACCACTTTGGAGAGGGAATCTAGGTGGAAACCAGCTGCCAGAATAATCCTTTTTTACTGCATGGGTGGAACCACAGTTTTCCAAACAACTGTGAGATGTGACCTCACAGCCCTTCATAAGCACAAGAAAAACACAGACAGTTACACAGTACTGTCACTAACATTGGAGGAAGCAGTATTTATAAAGGAAAATGCTTCAGTCCTTCACTGCAGGAAATCCACCTGGTGGTCCGCTTGCCCCCTTGTAGGGAAGGCGTTGTTTGGAGCCAGCTGATGATGGCAAGCTGCCAGCCTCACAGTTCGGCAGGGAAAGAGAAAGGGAACTGACTCATGACTTTCGAAACGGGAGCGCTGCAGGCAGCTGGGTTGTGGCTAAGGGACAGGAGCCCTTCACTGCAGACACTTCTCTTCCTTTGGTGCAATGGGAAGGGCATTGCTGGGAAAGTCCATGTTGCAGGGCTCTTTCCCTGCTGCTCAAAGTGCCTGGGAAGTGATTTTGGGTGGGAAGGAGGAACAACAGTGTACACTGTCTTTTAAAGGAGAAATGGGTACATCAATTGATTTCTTAGTAGAAGCTGAACTACATGTACTGAACTATGGTGGAGTCTGATCCCTATGAAGCTCGGTTCGGTCTAGAGAGAGTTTGTGTTCCCTACAAGTTTCTCCCTCATCATCTCAGAATCACAGAATCATGGAATGGTTTGGGCTGGAAGGGACCTCAAAGACCATCAGTCCCACCCCTGCCATGGGCAGGGACACCTCCCGCTGGATCAGGGGCTCCAAGCCCCATCCAGCCTGGCCTTGAACCCCTCCAGGGATGGGGCAGCCACCCCTGCTCTGGGCAACCTGGGCCGGGACCTCCCCAGCCTCACAGGAAAATATTTCTGCCTAAGACCTCACCCTGGTCTCCCCTCTTTCAACTTCAACTTGCTCCCCCTCATCCCATCCCTGCCCTCCCTGATCAAGAGACACTTGGTTCCCCATCAGAGCCCCTCTCCTTGCTGAAGGTTTTTGCTTGTTTTGCAGAGAACCTATGCAAGATGCCTGCTGCATGGAGAGATGGGCACTACCAGATCCATCCGAGCAGCCAGGAAGGACGCAGAATCATAGAATTACCAGAATCATAGAAATCGTAGAATCACACGGATCTGTTAGAGCCGGTCCAGGGGAGGCCGGGGGGCTGCCCCATCCCTGGAGAGGTGCAAGGGCAGGTTGGATGGGGCTTGGAGCCCCTGATCCAGCGGGAGGTGTCTCTGCCCGTGGCAGGGGGTGGCACTGACGGGCTTTGAGGTCCCTGCGGGCCCGAGCAGCCGGTTGCTCCCCCCCCGAGTCTCCTCCCGGCGCAGGCGGGGCCAGGCTCCCTCCCTCCCTGCCGCCCGCGTCCCTGCCCGCCGGCCTCGGCTCCAGCGGCGGCCGCAGCCATGAAGTCGCTGTGCCTTGTCACCGTGGGGGTCCTGGCCATGACGCTGCTCATCGCCAGCATCTCCCTGCTGGTAGCACACGTCTTCCAGACCGTGGTGGACCTGCAGGTGAAGGAGGTGAGAGCGCGGCCGCGGTCCCTGGCTGCTTTATTCCTTCTCAAAATAACCCAGGGAGGGGGGGAGGGGGAGGCGGGGGGCGTTGTCTGCTGCCTCCTTGCAGCCGCTGTGGCTGTGGGCGAGGGCAGGAGCAGCCCTGCCCTCGGAACCCCCTGCCCTGCGAACCCCCTGCCCTCGGAACCCCCTGCCCTGCCAACCCCCTGCCCTCGGAACCCCCTGCCCTGCCAACCCCCTGCCCTCGGAACCCCCTGCCCTGCCAACCCCCTGCCCACTGAACCCCCAGCCCTGCGAACCCCCTGCCCTCTGAACCCCCAGCCCTGCCATCCCCCTGCCCTCTGACCCCCCTGCCTCCTGAACACCGTGCCCTGCCAACTGGGTAAAATCCAAGTACAAATCAGTTCTCTTGAGGCAGCTTTAGGGCAGCAGCTGTAGCGAGGAGCCCTTTCCAGAGCTGCAGTAGGTGAGGTGAGCAGGGGACCTCTCCTGTTTTTCCATCCCTAGGACAGATCCCATGCTGCTTTCATCCCGTAGCTTGTTCTGCTGCTTCGTTGATCGCTGGCTCTGGAGCACAGCCCAAAGGTGCTGTGGGCTGAAACACGTGGTGGTTTCACCCTGTTGTTGAAGGCTGCCGAGCTTCGGGATGCCCATCCTGGCATAGTTATGGATGCAGAGCCCTTCACCCTTCGTGGCCTGCCTCAGCTTTAGTTCCACTCACTGGCTCTTTGCATTTCTCAGGTGGTCCAGTGATAAGGGTCAGCTCTGTCAGTAACTCCTTCAAAATACCCGTGAAACATGTAAATGAACAATGATTTATCTGCCTGCTCTGAGTTATATCATCCTCTCTGTTACTCTGACAGCGAAACCAAGCGCTAAGGAATGAAGGGGTTTGAGCAAGTGCTATTGTCTGACTGGTGACCAAAGTCTGCTGATCCCCTGGGAAGTCCTACCTAACGTCATGTTCTTTTCATTGGGGTATGGGCAGGGTGAACTTCCTAATGCAGGAGCAGTGTTATCTTAATTTCAATCGGTTTGGCTTAGCGAGCGAGTGTGATGTTAGGTTGGCAGGAAGCTTACAGCAACTTGTGGCATTTCAAGACGTACCTATAAACTCGAGAGAGTAGCCAAAAAAAACCAGCTATGATAGAGTAAGCTGCTGTGCAGCCTGCCAGCGTGTCAGTGCTCTCCAGGATCTGCTCCTACAGCTTCTCCTACAGTGTCTGTTCTCATCTTCTTACCTCTGCCATGCTGGAGTGTAGCAAGTAATGGATGGTTTATCCTGATGTCTTTTGATCACCAGCCTGTACCTTTACTATCCAGTCTGAAAGCCAGGAGTGAAGCGATGAGTGTTAATGAGGCAAAGCCGTATGCAAACCAAATCAAATCAGTGCAGCTCTGCATGGGCATACACAGTTCCATCTCTCAGGCCTTGGGTCTGTCATCCTCTGCATCCCAGTAGAAGGTCCAGTTTCAAGTCTATTCCATGTTCTTACCAAAAGAGCAGGAGGGTAAAAAAAATGATTTGACGGGAGAGTGTAGGGCTGTCAGGAATTAGGCGTGATCCTCCTTATGCGTATTATCTCTTAGCTACACGCTCCTTACCCTTAATGGTTGATTATGTAAGAGTAAGTTGGTATTCACTCAGCAGGGCTTTCTGTAAAGGAGGATAAAGTTTCCAGAGCTCAGTTGTTCCCTGCTTACTGCTCTTCAGCTCGTGGTACTGTACGCCTGGATTGCACAGAAACTGGCATCCTGCTCCCTGTGCTGGCCACTGACACCTTCCTGGCCTTCTCTGGGAGCCACATGCACATACTGTGGAAGTACAGCTGCCAGCCTTAAAGCAGCGTGCTCCCAGTCACCCTGCTGATTCATCTGCTTTCCACGTGTCCTTTCTCCTACATGAGCTTTTTCTCATTTCTCTGTAGTCTAGGAAGCTGCTGTCTCTTGTGTAACTGTGTTTACAGCTTAGAAAATCTCGTGCAAATAGACAAAATTCAATTTGCCTTTGAAATGTTGCAAGGCCTGAGCTTTTCCAGCTCTGTGCTGTCCGGAGCGTTGGACGTGAAATGCTATCTCTGCACACTGGCCCTTCTTGGCCTCCTCAGCCTCTCTGTCATTGGAGGAGTTGCAGAAGGGGCAAGAGGTTGCCCTTATGACAGCTGGTGTTCCTTTGAGGGCTCTCCAGCAGTCTTGAGATGGAGCTGGCCTGCAGGGAAGAGCTGTCCTTGAAGTCTCAACTACCGCTGAAATGGAAGATGGTGTTTTGGAGCAGCTGATGCACCTGTCTGTCCAAATGCAGGACCTGTGAACTGCTGAGGATGAGTCGGCTTTCAGTGCATTTTATCCTTACAAGCCAGAGGCAGGGTTCTTGGATACAGAGGTGGTGTGGGAAGAGTGGGGAATCCAGACGGTGGCGTCAGGCTTCCCATCCCCTTGAAAATCCACTGGCAGATGCGTACTGACAAAGACAGAGGCAGCGCCTTTCCTGGAAGGCATTCAGATCTTGTCAGCTCATTCTCTGTCTCATTTGCCAGTCTTATTGGCTTTTTGGGAATTAGAGTGCCACACCAGATCAGAGGTCCACCCTGTCCAGTTCCTGTTTGTGGTCCAGGATCTGGCACCTGAAACTCCATCAGATAAAGGCAAAAAGCCTGTAATGAACAGAATTAAATTCACTGCCCACAGGAGAAAGACCTTCCTCGCTGCTAGCAGTGAGAGATACAGCTCTCTATACATATGTATATCTCCTTATGCTATATGTTGGTTATGCAGTTCTGTATTTTATTGCCATAAGTGTGCAGGTTATGGACAGAACAAGCTTTGATATATGCACCTAATTTCAATGTGGGCTATCAGCCCTTTACCTCAAGTGGTTTATTTTTGTACCATGCCTTTCACTGATAATTTTAGTGAACATTTAATCTTATGACCCCTTGAAATTCCACTGGACTTCTGTTGTCGGCTGTCTCTAGAGCCAGATCACCTGGAGTGTTTAGGACCCAAAAGGACATGGAAGGTGTTTTGTCCCTTGATTTAGTTCCTGTGTTGATCTGCTGTTGTTTAATGTGAAACGCTGGCACTTTTGGCGCAGTTTATTGTTGAGGCTTGGATAAAGTTGAGATGCTCCTTTTGAGGAGGTATTCCAAAGGTGCAGAGGTAGAGAAGCCCACTCAAGCTCACCCTATGGCTTGTCTTAAAGCTGCAATTACATTCTGTCACTGATGAACACTTAAAACTAGGCCATGGAATTAAAACATTCTGCAGTTTCAGGGAAAAAAAACCCCAAAAACTGAAATTTGATTTTTCTTGTTGAAAAGGTTCCAGAAATATTCAGTACCATTTCCCACCCCAGCTGTCACTCCAGTAATGGGTACATTTGAGAGGGAAAGCTTGTGTTGGATTTTCTTTGTGTGAAGCCTGGTGGAGACACCAAAGAATGACAGCTGCAAATTCAGGACTGGCATGGTTAATAAAGTCAGTGGGAAGGATACTGTGGCACAATTTAAATGAGTGTGGGCTCCACATGGAAAGAAGAACCTCTGCTCTGCTTCTGAGCAAAGACTGGAGATCATATTGTACAGTGAGTTTAGGTTGTGATCGCGTGGCAGGTGCACCCTTGCTTCTCCCTGAGATGGGGATCTCAGAGTCTGTGGCCTTTCCAGGCTGCTGCCTGCAGAACTGGTGTCTGACGTGAGATTTTGGAATACTTTAAGTTGTATCTCTTGTTCTTGCATATGTGTATCAAGAGGAGCGGTCTGATTCTCTGGCCTTATGCAGTACAGTAGCAATAACTGCAATGGAGCTATATCTTACACATAAATTAAAGGCAGTTCTGTGATCTCGTATCTCACAGCCTGGCCAGCCTCATAGTAAACACAAGCCCTGACAACAAACAAGGAACCCCAGTTATGTAACAACAGCCCCTGCTCCGTTGTGGAGCGGTCAGCAGTGCTAAACTGGAATGCCAGCAGCTGAGGGACGTGGACATGTGTTTTGCTTAAAAATACATGCTGGTATTTTTCTTTCGCATCCAGACTGTGTAATGTCATGTGATAGATCCAAGCTTCCCTGGCAATACTTGGGGAAAGAGAGGAGAACAGGCCTTACCGTATTTTATTATTTGAGAGTTGAATGGGAGTCTGTCTGAGTCGGGCTCAGGAGTCTGTGAATGTGGGGGCACAACTGGTGCTGTCACTGCACAGTGCTACAAATAGACACAGCGTTTCTGTGGCAGATTCAAACACTGCCATGCAGGTCCAGGGGAAAAAAAACCCACCAACTGACTTTGTTTTACTACCCTTTTGTTCTGTGGCCCATCTCCCAGGGACTCGCTTACAATTCCAAAATCTCACGAGCTTGTATTTAAACCAACCTGCCAGAGAAAAGTTCCTTCATTTCCTTCTTATTAATGGAAATGAGTTATTAATGATCTGGTGCATGTGTGTATAGAGCGAGTGTGGTAGAAACCCATGGTACATTTAGAGCTGATAGATGGAGTTGGGGAGCTTGCTATCTAGCTCAGGAGAGGGAGGTGGGGGCCATGGCCTCCTCACACATTGTAAGTGTGATCCTTCTGTCGTAGAGGAGCCTAAAACCAGAATGAATGTGACCAGAGTGCACTTGTTTTTTAAACATTGCACGTTTATACTGAGTAATAATCTCTCATATTTGTTGCCTCAGATGAGAGACGTTTAAGCAATAGGTAGGTGCCCTGAATATCATAGAGTGGTTTGGATTGGGAGGGACCTCAAAGCCCATCCAGTTCCACCCCTGCCATGGGCAGAGACACCTCCCACTGGATCAGGTGCTCCAAGCCCCATCCAGCCTGGTCTTGAACCCCTCCAGGGATGGAGCAGCCACCAGCCCTTTATGGTGACATCAGGGAAATGGTATGCCTGATTTGGGGAGATTTTCTGTCCTGATGCTACAAACCAACTTCAGGAGGGCACTGTCAGAAAACAGAGGTGAGCCTCTATGGCACAGAGCACAAGGAAACAGGATCGAAATCATTGGGTTGCACAGGAGGTGGTACATATGAGGTGCTGGTATTTGCCAGAAAATGCAGAAAGCTCCTGAAGCACATCTAAAATGTATAATTTTTGTGATATACACAGAATACGTGGTCTGAAGTTCACAGAGGAAAGCAGCCTGCAACTGTGATGTGCTACCAGCTGGACTGGCTTTCATTACTATTCAGCAACACCACTGCCATTCCAAGCTCCTGCCAACGAGTTTCTCTTTGAAACAGTCTTCTCTTTATCTAATCATTCAAAATTACAGTCTACATGGAGAGACACAGCTCCGTAAGTCGGAGGGCCAAGAATGAATCCTGAGGCAACTGTGACTGGTGAAGTTGAGACCCCCATCAACAGCCGCCAAGAAACGGCAGCTATGCGGTCTGCCCTGCTTTTCAGCTTGCACTTACAATATTTGACTTGTTTTCTCTGAAGAGTAAAAGGAGCGAGTGTTGATGAGATCTATTTAACTGCAAATATCTCCTCTTCCCCTTCTTCCACCGACAGGTGATATGGTTTTCAAAGATGTAGTTTTCTTTGTGTTTATTCCTGAAATTCCACTCTTCGAGCCAAATTTCTCTTTACTACTACAGTAGCAGTAAGGGTATTGCAACTACCCAAAAAGCCTTGATTTTGGTGGTACTGGTGGGGATGCTCTTAACACTTGGGGTGAAATTGATCTCAAATGAGGGCTTGAGCCTTGTGTTATATGTTTCTGCTGGAGCTGCATGTGGGTGCAGTTGTGACTTTCCTTATAACACATGTACTGGTAGGTAAAGGAATTAATGACTTAAGCGCTTCTGCCATAAAATAATAATTTATAGCTTTTCTTAGGTAGGTCCACGTTTTATGGGTTACAAGATAGACCGAAAGATCGTGGGTCCAGAGATGCATGTGCTCACATTGCTGGAGGAAAGTAAATAAAGGCAGAAGAAGAGTCTTTGCACTGTACAGGGACCTCCAAAAGGCATGATTCCTGTGTGCCTACATGAAAGCAGTTCCTGTCACTTCCAGGTTTTCCTCGCGGGTCACTGAAAAACAAAGTCTAATGGCTTTGGAGACAGACTGTCACAGCTGTACTAAAATCTGACAATCTTCTGGAAAGCAGTCATCACAAGGAATCAAACACAAGGAATCCAAGCTTCTCTTCTGGCTTTGTTCCGCCTACGAGGTCTCTCTCAGGACCTGTTGGCCTCCCACTGTTGAGTGCCACTCTTGCCTGTAATGTTGGCGTGTTTTGTGGTGTCCTACACCAGCTTAGGGGGTTGCTGATGCAGGAAATGCAACAGGATTGCAGTGTAATAGCTGATAAGTCTTGGTTCAGAAGGATGTGAGGCAGAAGTGTTTGCGGGGAGAAGTGGAGCAACAAAACCAACAACAGTATGACCCTGGCTGCGAGCTGTTGTAGCATGTCTGATCTTGATGATACTTAGGGAGATGCTTCAAAGTAAAACATATCTGTAAGTGTTTGTAGAATCGAGGTCTCAAATCCTGTTGCCTGTGCTTGTTGTGAGGGCATGTAAGTATCATATAAGTGTCATAGAGCATCTAACAGTTCCTCTATTTTTCTCTTGTTTCAGGGAACGGTGTTGAAAAATGGCACGGAAACCTTTGAGGCCTGGGAGGACCCTCCTCCACCAGTCTACATGCAGTTCTACTTTTTTAATGTGACCAATCCTTTAGAAGTGCTTCGAGGTGATACTCCTCTTGTAGAGGAAATAGGGCCGTACACCTACCGGTAGGACCATTTCACTTGTTGCATGTTTCATTAAATCTGTTGTGTGCGAGGAAGCCAGAAGGTGGGATCTAGAATGCTTGGGATTCTGTTCTAGGAGAAAACCTAGCTGTTAATGTGCGCGTAGAAGTTTATTCGGGGTCATACCCACCCAGCCAGTAAAACTAGAGCGGCACTTGGAGAAGCCTGCAGTCAGTTTCAGTGACTTCTGTCAAATTTTGCATGTTGCTTTTCCTCAGCTGCCCAACACAGCCCAAGCTGTTTGCATCCTGGCTTACTGTCTTATGAGAGAAAACCTAGGGACCAGTTGGGTGACGTTTGAAAGTCTGGGGAGGAGAGTGTTGCATAGAAATGCGATTTGTGTGCTCGCTCAGAAGTCAGTTCCTAGCTGAAGTTGCACAATTCACATAGGTAAACATGTGTCTGGAAAGCCAGTTAGAGAGTGGTTCTACAGGGATCTTCCACAGCCGGCTCTCACTATGAAACCTGCTTAGATTCAGACAAATCTAACATTTTTATAGACAGATGGACTTGCTGAGGCCACATGTGATGCTGGAGCTTATCCAGCCTCTTGAACTCTCTTTCTGCATGATACGGCTACACACTGAACAGGCTGAGTCTCCTGCACGTGGAGAGATTGTAAAGTCACTTACCAATGTGTTTGCCTTCAGAGCTTCATTCTTGTCTACTGCATGCAGCAATGTAAGGCAGGAGCAGACCTGTGGCAGAAGGTGCTATGGTCTTCACAGTCATGGATTTGTGGGAATCATGGCAAAAAGGCTGATTTCTCACTGTCAGCCTCACTTCTGGTCACACATGCTCGATCAGATTGGGCTCCATCTCTGTGCCAGGAGGAGTTGTTTTTACCTGAGCTGCAAAATGATCAGAGCCTGGTTGTTAGTATTTAAAAAAAATACTATAGCATAAAAGGGAGAGCCTTTGTGGTAGCTATGGTCTCTGCATGTCTCAACTTTCTGTTTCTTTACTCTGACACCTCAGCTTTGCTTCGCCCTCTGCCATCCTTCTTTTCCCCTCATGTCTGTTTCAGTACTGTGTCTGTTTAGCCTTGGCAAACTGCAGGTGGTACTTTGACAAAGTACATTGTATTAGATAAATAAGCAGAGCTGGAGGAAAGATAAATAAGCTTTCAAGTTCCCAAGCTTTTCTTCAGGTCCTTGTAGTGCAATGCTGTTAATGACTCAGCCAGGCAATCTCTCTGTCAGGCAGATGAACAGGGCTGGCTCCAGAGCTGCGTGAAACCACGCAGGCTCATGCCCTTAGAATGGACAGGATCATTAAGCTTGACATGAGCCAGCAATGTACACTCGCAGCCCAGAAAACAACTGTATCCTGGGCTGCATCAAAAGAAGCGTGGCCAGCAGGGCGTGGGAGGTGATTCTGCCCCTCTGTTCCTCTCCTGTGAGACCTCATCTGGAGAACTGTGTCCGGTTCTGGAATCCTCAGCATAAGAGGGATTTGGAATGGATCCAGAGAAGGCTACTAGGATGATCAGAGGGCTGAAGCACCTTCCATATGAGAACAGGCTGAAAGAGTTGGGCTTGTTCAGGCTGGAGAAGAGAAGGCTCCCAAGAGATCTTATAACAATGTTCCAATACCTTAAGGGGGCCACAAGAAAGCTGAGGATGGACTGTTTACAAAGGCTTGTGGTGACAGGGTAGGAGCAACTGGAGAGGGACAGATTTAGACTAGACATAAGGAAGAATTTCTTCACTATGAGAGTGAGCAACCTGTTCCAGTGCCTCACCAGGGAAGCTGTGGCTGCCCCATCCCTGGAGATGTTCAGGGCCAGGCTGGATGGGGCCTTGGGCAGCCTGATCCAGTGGGAGGTGTCCCTGCCCATGGCAGGGGAGTTGGAACTGGATGGGCTTTAACGTCCCTTCCAACCCAAACTATTCTATGATTCTATTAAAGTTGGGAAAGACTTCTCATCTTACCCAGTCCAACCATGAGCCTAACCCCACTGTGCCTGATAAACCATATGTGAAAGTGCTACAGCTACACATTTTTTGAACCCCTCCAGGGGTGGTGACTCCATCGCTGCCCTGGGCTGCACCTGCCAGGGCTTCACCACTCTGTCAGTAAAGAAATTTTCCCTCCTATCCAATCTAAACCTGCCCTGATGCAACTTGAGGCCATTTCCTCTCATCCTATCCCTTGCTGCCTGGGAAAGAGACCAACACCCACCTCATAACACCTTCCTTTCTGAGAGCTGCAGAGAGCGATGAGGTCTCCCCTCAATCTCCTCCAGAGTAAACAGCCCCAGGTCCCTCAGACGCCTCTCATGAGTCTTGTGCTCCAGACCCTTCCCCATGCTTTGATACTCAAATCCCCTTTTCTAGCTTCCATTTTTCCCTTTCCTCAGCTCCAAATGTCTTCTGGGTGTCACGCGCAGCCTGGATTGTGAAGCTGCACCTTATTCCTGCAGGAGTTCAGTGGGATGGACAGGGCTGGTGTTGTGACAGGGTTGGTTTGTGCCCGAGCTGCTGGTTTGAGGCGTGCTGGGAGAGCCTTTCCCTGCAGTGCACGCCACAGCCTGGCTGCGAGTGCGTTGGGCGGCGCAGGCTCTCCCTGCGTTGTTTATTGCAGCGTGCAGGAGGGAGACTGCACGTTCCAGCACTGCCTGTTTCGGTTACTTCTGGCTTGCTTTGGTTAGCCTGATTTTGACATGTCTGAACAGGATTTGACTGCCCGGGGCTCTGTCTGGTGGAAGAAAGAGGGAAGTCAGAAAGGGGAGTGCTCTTTTCCAGCAGATTCATTAATCCTTGCCTAGCTGTGGCTTCCCACTGTAGCAGGATGTCTGAGTGGGTGGGGGAAGAGAGGAGCCATGTGGGAGGCGAGGGAGAGGGAGGGATGTTGCAGTCATACTGCACGCTCAAGCCAGAGAATAAATACCAAGTTTGCTTCACAGGCCCCATGCAGCAAAGCATTAAGGACTCCTTTAAGTTTAGCATATGGCAGAACACCTAAAACGCCCTAACATGAAGTGCATGGCACAGTGTTTTCATAAAACAGGGTTCTGAAAGTGAACTAGCCCAGAGAATCAGAGGGGAAAAACCTAACAAGCAGCAGAGAGGAGGTGGGACGGCTCAATCCTCTACTCTGTTCTGCATGTTCTTCTCATTAGTCAGAGTTTTGACCAATGTAGTAGTGCTTGTGTTTTTGAATCCTGGAAGCTGAATTTGCAGCATATAAAATAATTAATTATAAAGTGAAAGCTGCTTCTGTGCCCCGGCCTGCTGAGTCCCAAAGAACACTCAAATATTGTCTGGTCTTGCACACATTTACAGCTTTTTGTCTTTAACACCTGAGATGCCCCTACTGGTATCCCTAGTCAAGGACCATTACATTCCTTTCGGAGTTGAAGAGGCTTCTGAGGTTCTCTCTGGCCTATTTTAGAGAAGGCACTTCACACCTGTCCCTTGCCACCCCCTTCACTGAAACCCTAGGGTATGAAGTAGCTTGCTGTACTCAAGGCTCTCAAATCAAGCTGGAAGTGTTGCCAGACCAAAACCTTCCTGGGTGGTGGGGATGCTGAAAAGCGGTAGGTATGCTGTTTGTGTGAGAAAGATGGGAAACGGTTGGATTCTAACAAGAATAGTTTCATAGGCCTTTCCAGTTTGCTCTAACGGTGAGAGACTGAAGCAGTGTAATACAGCTTGGTGTGAAAATGCAGGGGTGGATCTAGCACAGCCAGGATAGGATCTGGGATCTGGAATGAATGAAAACCATAACTGCACAGGGTCTTGCAGAATAATTCACCTTCACATCTTGAGACTTAAAATTTACACAGGAAGCAAAGTGATGTAATAGTCAATGAGCTCTGGAGTGGATATAGACTTATGACATACAGTGCATTTCACTTCATCTGTACTTCAAAAGACTTAGGCTGTGAGCAGACAACCTGCCATTCCCCTTGTCGGGTGCGTTGAAGACACAGATGTAGCTCCTTTTGAGCCTGAGCCAGCTGGTTCTGCAGAATTCTATGTTTCTTGCTTGTAAAGTGGCAAGGGCAAAGGACTGAATTATAGTTCTGGTGTGTGTTTCAGGCTAATTAAGATCTGGCTTCATCGTCAGGCCAGCAGGTAACATTTGATATTTCTTGCCAGCTATACTTGTTTGTCAGCAATCCTGAGTTCTATGCTGCTTGTCTGACTGCTTGTCTGAGAAGGAAACTCCCAGGCCATGAGGAGCATTCAACAATCCAGTTGAATTTCTGTCAACCATCCTGCCTGAGAGCTAGAGGAGAAGAGCTAAAATGAGGCTTGTGCTGTGGTTGTGTCACATGTAAGGCCAGAGTTCCTAGTGCAAAGTACTCTGAAGCCAGCAGAAAGATCCTAGTAGGCTCTTGGGTGAATGAGACTTAGGTGAAGCCTACGTCTTGTTCTGCCTGGGAGTGACTTTTGCCTGCAGCAAAGAGGCAAAATTTTGGTTTTCAAATTGTGCTCCAAGGGCGGTCTCATATGTAGTGCCTCTAAATCCTTCTGCGCTGTCTGAAATGGTTCTCTTTCCTTGGAGCTTTTTAAAGATGAGACAAAAATATAAAGTACAGTTAACATGCAGGGTAACATTTTTGGAGGTGCTCTGTGAGGTCTGATTCAGCTCATGCTGACACAAAAGCGATTTCTATTGCTGACAAAAATTAATCTGCTCCTTAATGAACTGAAAATCCTACCATTTATGTCCCTAAAACAGTAGAATAGCTGTAAGTTAATTGCAGTTAATGTTATGTGTATTTGTTTGACTTGATTAGAGAACAAACTGTCTTGCTTTTCAGAGAATACAGGCCAAGAGTGCATGTCCAGTTTTTGGACAATGGTACCAAAGTGTCTGCGCTGAATCCGAAAACATATGTATTTGACCCTGAGAAGTCCGTTGGAAACCCTGAAGTGGACCTGATTAGAACAGTTAATATTCCTGCAGTGGTAAGCTCTGTTCCATTTCTGCTCGGGAACCACACTGATATACTTTACAACTCACAGCTGGTTGCTTCAGACGGCTTGTGTGTCCCTTTGTGGTGGGTTAACATAAGTGAAGAACAAGAGAGACAGCTTATGTCCGGGGCAGATACTGCATTCAGTTCTGCTTTGGACTGTTGTGGGGTTTTTTATTATGTTCCTTGCCTCGCCAGACCAGTATTTTTGGTCTCATGCAGGGGTAGTGTGACAACAAGCAGTCCGAAAGCTGTCATATGTTCTGAAGAAATTAGACTGTACTAAAGTACTTGCTGATTGTGTAACTAAGCCTTTACTTCCACACCAGATTAATTACAGGGTATGTTCATTTCTACTTTTCCCTCAGCATTTCCAAAAACGTCTTGTCTGATTTCATGAATGAATACATAAATGCACTGGATAAAGTAGTAGATAGAACCCAGCTTACTAAAAGTGGCAAACAAAACAGTCACTGTATTCTTCCAAGGCGTTTGGGCTGTAGTGTTATCTTTGTTCAGATTTCTGACTGTGATGTACCGTAACAGGCAGCACCAGAAGAACTACAGGTTGGTTCACCCAAGGAATGTTCCTTTCATTTGTGTTTTCTTTTTTGAAGACTTGTTGTAGGATCACTTGTCAGCTGGAAAGGAAATGAATTTTGGTATTGTTGGCATTTTGGAGAAATCTTTTGAAAAATGACTTCTAGAAATGTAAACTGTAACTTCCTAAGGGTGAAACTCAAAGCATGTCTCCAGCTGTAATGTACTTGTGAAACTCATGCTATTTGGAAAGCAGTTTTGCACATTTCTCTTAAAATCCATTCCTAAGACTGTGACAGTGAGTGGCATGGAACTGAGCTGGTTGTGTGCCTGCACCAGGCTGAGTGGGAATCTGCAAGAGCACATCCCTGTGGGAGGAAAGCTGAAGAACCTGTTAGCCAGCATATTACTTGTCATGAGTGGAAATAAACTGAAAATGCAGTTGAGACATGTGCGGTGCTGAGGCGTGTCTGTGGGTCTGTGTTTGTATGCGGCTGTTACTATTGACTCTACAGTAAATCTGACCTCTGCTCCCTTTTCCCAATCCCCTGGAAGACTGCGATGGAGTGGACCAGGTCAACCCCTCTTCAGTTTGCCACAGAGGTGCTGCTGCTTCTGTACCAAGAATCCCTGTTCACAGTTCACACCGTTCACGAATTGCTGTGGGGCTACAAAGACAGGCTCCTGTCAGCCATACATCTGTTGCATCCCGAGATCGATCCAGTATTTGGTCTCTTTAATAAGGTAACTGGAAAGCAGGATTTTCTGATGCTTTAGATGTGCTTGGACTGAGGCAAGGAGATAGGCTGCAGGGACAGCAAAAAGGGGTTCCCTCCTCCGTTCAGCTGTACCTAGGCACTGGCTGGTAGCACAGCTGGGAGTGTTTTATCTGACTTCCCTTCATCTGGTTGGGGATAAGCTTTCCAAGGATGGATGTAAACTGCTCTGCTATTGCCTGTGCTCACCTAAATAACGTGGGCTTTGTGGGGCTGGTTGTGCAAACTACTAGATTTCGTTGGTAGTTGATTGAAATCTTGTAATTCCCGTGCTGGAGCCACTGCTGGCTTCCTTGAGGTCTCTGGTTGCACATCACTTTGGGCTGTGGGGAATCCTTGTTTCTTGGAGATCATGTGCAGTGCTCAGGTTACGCCTGTGCTGTTATTTTTTTTTTTTTGCTAAGTGCTCATTTTTTGGTAGCGAATTTCAAAGCAGAACAAAAGGCCAGTAAATGTTATAATTCCTTTAACTTGGGAGGTGCAAGAATCTTGTCCAGTTGCTTCCACTTCATATATATTCAAGATGGAGTTTAATGAACTGCACTTAGGCCAGGGGAGTCCCTCACTCCTAGGGTAAATGTGAAGTGGTGACAGTTTAAACTCTTGCCACCCTGTGGCATTACAGAATGAGTGGAGTTACTAACAATTCACATGTCTGTTTGCAGATGAATGGAACTGATGATGGAGAATATGTTTTCCTAAGTGGGGAAACGAGCTACCTTAACTTCTCCAGGATTGTGGAATGGAAAGGAAAAGAGTAAGTTTTTCAGTGTGGTGTGGCCTCTGTCAAAACTTTTTCGTATTTTGGATGAGCGTAAGCCTTGTTTACAAAAAGGGCTCCTTTTTTTGAGGATAGCAGTAGCTCTTAGCAGCAGTAGCTCCAGGCCAGCCCCCAGTATTCTGGTGTGTGTCACATAACTATGAGAGAAAGACAACCCTGGCCCTTGGAGAGCAGCCAGCTGTGAATGCTTCCCTCTGCATCCTTGACTGCCCCTATGCAGAGGTGACGCTCTCTCCACTCTCATCAGTCCTGCTCTAGGGCACCCCTCCCAGCCACCTGTGCAGGCAGTACGCCCATGTCTATATGGCCAGCTTCCCAGATGCCACCCTTCCTTGCTGCTCTCTATCAGGAGCTGAGGCTGGGACACCTTGTGCCTGGATATCTTAACACTTTTCCAGCGGGCAGCGCATGTTACAGAGGAGCTGAAGATGAACTACCTAAAGCATCCCTCTCCTGTGAAACACCTGCCAGCAATTACAGATACGGGAGGAACTCTTACAGTTGTAGTCTGGCTCACCTGGCACCAGTTTAGAGAGACTACAGATGCAATTTAAACCCATTGTAATCCTCTGTTTTGTTAGCGGAGCTGAGGCAAGAGGACTTGGCACTGTGCAGGTCTGATTTTTGCTTGCTTACACCATGAGCTGCCGTCGCCTGACCACCGCTCAAAGCTCCTTTAACCCTTACTCTTTGCTTTTTTTTTTTTTTTTTTTCCAGGTCATTGAGCTGGTGGACAACAGAGACCTGTAACATGATCAATGGAACAGATGGGACTTCCTTCCACCCGCTGATCAGCAAAGATGAGAACATTTATATCTTCTCATCTGATTTCTGCAGGTAATGAAAAGAAAATATCACTCAGACTTTAAAGCAGAACATTTGTGCTCATTCCTCTTGAGGTTTCATGTTAGGTTGGTGAGTTTCCTCCCATGATTTTATTTAACAGGATGAGTGTTGTGCTTTTATTCATGGTATGAAGGGTGAGATTAACATCAAAAAAAAAAACCCTATCTGCATCAAGTTAAGGGTGTGCTATTTCAACATAAAGTGAACATTTGGAAGATGAAGGGAAAGACAGACTGGACTGCCTTGCAAGGCTAGTAATGAGGGTAATGGTAGGATTTATATAACCTTGCTTGAAGCTTCTTTCCTCCAAAATCTTCCTCTGTGCCCTGCTTTTTGGAGGAACCCAAATTGCCACCCTCAGAGATTCAAGACTTGACTGTTTGATATGCAACAAGATGCAGAAAATCTTGGTGTTCTCTTCTTTATGTTCCGCCTTGTCACGTCCCTTGCCTTTTGGTCTGTAATGAACAAAACCGATCTGAAATTCTTTATTTAAATCAATATAGATGTGGTTACACTAAATTCAGGTCTTCCATGGCTGTGTCCTTTTTGTCATGCCTCTCAGTTGCATTTACCAGCACTGTCTCACACAACACGCAATAGCAGAGTGAGACCCTGAAGTGCTGAAGGCAGGCACCGCTGTCCCTGCAGCAGCACAGCTACTGTTCTGTGCAGTGGCAGAATTATGAGATGCGTATTTGCTGATAAAAGCCTATTATATTTAATACAGAAGATCCTTGGTTGTGGGCTTAAACCAAACCTCTAGCTTACTGTAAACTTAGGTTGACGCATCATCCCAGAGATCTGCAGCAGGTGCTAAAGACTCACAGATCTGGGTCTGGCGTTTCTGCCTTGCAGATCTCTCTACCTGGTGTACGACAGCTCAGGAACCGTTGCGGGTGTCCCAACCTACCGCTTTGTGCCCTCCACAATGGTATTTGCCAACACAACAGTCAACCCAGACAACGCTGGATTCTGCGTGCCGCCAGGAAACTGCCCTGGCACTGGTGTCCTCAACGTCAGCGTCTGCAAGCAAGGTATGTCACAACAGGCAACGGGAGCAGTCTGGAAGGACACCTGTGGGGGACACATTTCTTCTTTCCATCTGGAATACATGGGAGGCAGCTTAGTGAGGGTTAGGGCTGTGCTCAGTGAACTCGGGTATCAAGAAGTGATCGTTTGGCTGTAAAATGCAATAGTGATCTTCGGGGTTGTTCCTGTCTGCTCCAGCAGTTATTTAAATAAACAAATCGGAAGGAAGTACCAGGATTCATGCTGAACAGCTTGGGCACTTATTCTCTGCTCTTATCCAGCTGTCACATCTGAGTAGTTGAATGAAAACGGTGCAAAAGACCAGAATGCAAGCTTGAAACACGGAGCCATGCGATGCTGCACATGGGTAGATTTCGCATGTTCTGAAGACGAGGAGTCGGTGTTGCTTCTGTAGCTCCAGAACAGACTTCTCCATTTGCTGTAAATGGCACACTGTGAAGCACTGATGTCTTCAAAAATTTCCTCAGATCCTGCTCTGCCTTTTTCAGGTGGTGACTTTCTATGTTTTCACATTCCAGGTGCTCCAATATTTCTATCGGCTCCACATTTTTACCAAGCAGATCAGAAGTTTGTAAAAGACATAGAAGGCATGCATCCAAAAAAGGAATATCATGAGACATTTCTGGATATCAATCCTGTAAGTGCAGTCTTTTTAAAAGAGTTTTATAGATGAATCCAAGCACATGGATTTAGGTCACAATCTTGGATGGTGTGTATCCACACAGTCCCACTGACTGCAGGGAAACTGTACAGGTTTATCTGGAACGGATCTATTTGTATTTGCTCCTGCAGTGCAAATTGTGCGGGATAGCAAGAATTAAAATACTTTGTGCCTGTGCAATTAGAGCTGCCATCAGACTCGTAATGATGAGATGAAGGGGTTGCAGTATTTCTCGGGGTACTTCTCCTGTTCACCCTGGCATGCCAACCATTTGGGTATTATCTTGACTGTGTTTTCCCTAAGCTGAAAAAGGTGGGTGTGTGGGCCCAGAGAGCAAGTCGATAAAGATTCAGTGGATGTTGGACTCAGTATGGATAGCATGGAGCCATGAGAGGAGAGGTACAGAACTGTGGTGATTACGTTTTTCGTGGAAGTTTACAGACTTGTTGGTGTTCTCACCATGAAATGTCAGAAATAAAGGGAGCTTGCAGGTGATGGTCTGTGGTTCTGCACTTGTGGTTTAACCCCAGTAGGCAGCTAAGCACCACACAGCTGCTCGCTTAGTCCTCCCAAGCAGGACAGGGACGATAATCAGAAGGGAAGAGTGAGAAAACTCAGGCTGAGATAATGATGCTTTAATAAATTAAAAATAAACAGGTTTCATGCTCAGGGACATGATTTAGTGGAGAAAGAAACAAATTGAAACAAACCCAAGAAAAACAAGTGCAAAAAAAATCAGTTGGTCACCACCAGCCAGGCCTCAAGCAACAGCAGCCCTGGCAAACTTCCCCCCCTGCTTTTTATCACCAAGTGTGATGCCATAAGGTACAGGACATCCCAGCTGTCCGGGCTGGGTACTCTTTCAGCTTCCTGCTCATCCCCAGCCTGCTCATTGGAAGGGTGGTGTGAGAAACGGCCCTAAGGCTGTGTAAGCACTGCTCAGCAATAAAACAAAAAACTGAGATAAAATAAAACAGCAACAAAAACACAGCCATGTGTTACCAATGCTGTTTTCATCACAGTTCCAAAACAGAGCCCAATATCAGCTACTGTGAAGAAAATTAATTCTATCCCAGCTGAAACCAGCACAGTGCTGATCTCTGCATCCACACATACAAATGTAGATTGAGGGAAAGAGGGAAATCATGATCTGTCTAGTTTAGAGAAACTGAGCACTCTGGCTCATCAAGCTGTTCTGTGTGGCCAAAGCAGGGGGAAAGCACATAGTTCCTCTCTTAAGGTCTAATGCAGATGCTGTTCTGTATCTGGTTTGGTGCCAGGTTCTTCTGTTACCCTGCCTTTTCGTACTACTATAAAGCGACCTCTGTGCCACCCCTCTCTCACCCACTCTCCAGACTAAATTTTGCTGCTCAAATGAGGAGAATATTCCTGTACATCAAATTGGAACTCTTACTGTAGTGGTGGCGTTACTGGGAGAAGTGTTTCCCACTGGTAACCTCTGTGGCTGCAAACCCCCATGGACTGTGGTCTGCATCTGGTTTACGCCCTCTAGAAAGAAAGGTTTATCTTGTGGCTGAGACTGCAGAGTCTCTGCAACCAACAGCACTTGGAAAGCAGAACAGACGACTGCGGCTGGTGGCTGGTGGCCTTTTCCAAAACTCCAGCTGGATCTGGACAAAAGGGGATCCTCTGTAGCCCAGGTGTGAGTTTGCACAGCACAGCAGTGCCCTTATCTCTGTTGCAGCCCCGTCACATGTCTGTAATTAAGAGGCAGACTGGAATGTGGGTGTAAGAATTACAAGAGTATCTTGGTGAAGGAAAATAAATAATAACACTAAGTTGGTCTTCTCCTGCCTTGTCAAGCCCACACTGGTGTAAATATTAGGTTGTATTCTCCCAGTTTCTTTTATTTCATGTTTACTGGGGTTTTTTGACACTCTGATCTCTTTTATTCTGCAGCTGACAGGGCTTGTCCTGCAAGCAGCCAAGCGGATGCAAATCAATGTTCATGTCAGAAAACTACCTGAATTTTTGTAAGTATTCTCTGCTGCTGGGTGGGTGTCTCTGATCTGATTTGGTATTCACAATTAATTTGTCTGCAGCGTTTGGGTGGAATGTTGGTTGGAGAAAGCAAGTGAGAGGGAGAGAAATCCGGTGAAATCTCAGTTAGAAGTGGCAGTATCCTCTCTTCTCACAGGTCAAGTAGATTTTGCAGTTCCCTCTGCAAAGTAAAGACAGTATGGAAGGAAAGGAAGATGTTATGGACAGGCTTCATGTATTTGATGTGCCAGATCCTCTTGGCAGAGTCAGTGGTATTTCTTCAGAATAGCACTGCCTGGTTTTCTAGTGCCCAGGAGCTGTTAGAGTGACACAACCTAGGAGTAAGCTGTTGTTTCATGTGTGCAAAACGCTGAGGGGTAGGGGTGAGGACAATGGTTTCTGTGTTTTACAAATATGCATAACCTTCAACATCAGCTTAGCTTAGCATTCCTGCTCACTGGCACAAATCTGTCACTCAGTCAGGTATTAATGAGTCTCTTATGATCCTTTTCTTTCCCCACCAAGTTCCCAAATATGCTGATGCTCCCAAAACAGAATTTATTATTCATCTGAGACTGAGACTGTTCTATTCCAGCAGGGAGGTGCTAACTGACAATAAAAAGTAACAGCGCAGAGGATTTTCAGGAACAGTTTCCTCGTTCATTGTTCTGTTCTAATCTTCCTTAAAAACCTTCAAGCTGAAAATTGCAAATCCCTGATTTTTAATTGTTATTTTTGTACACAGTGAAACAGGCAACATCCGGACGCTGGTCTTCCCAGTGATGTATATAAACGAGGTAACTGGTTTTGTTGTTTCTGAGCGGCATCGTGGTGTGTTCATGCTTGCAAAATCCTGTCCTTAAGCTATCCTGAAAGTACAATACTTGTTGTTTGTTTTACACAGCAATAGGTAGGAAGCTGTCACTGTTTCTTAACTAACACCCTCCTGCTGCTTGTTGACCATAGCATAACGTTCAGCCCAGCAAAAGACTCTCAGCGAGACAGTTCTTTTTATTTCAAAGGTATTGGCCATGAGGAAAAGGGCTGCTCAGGTGAGGAGGCGAGAGTTTGCAAGATCACATCTGTTTTTTGAGGAGTCTTTTGTGAATCTTCCTGAATCACAGAATTTGCTGGATTCAGGGACTCTAGGGAACTTGATTTGATAAAGTACAGTATTATTCCAGGTCTATATTATTCCATTCCTAAACTGAGAGTTAAAGATCACTAGTTTCTTTTGCAATGTAGACCAGGTGATCCCTCTGACCGTGTGAGGAGAGCTGAGAGTTCTTAGAGGGAGAGTATATCAAGAAGCAATGGAGCAGAGGTGGAGAGTTGTGGGAGCGTTGTCTCCCTGCCTTTTGCAAAAGTAGTTCAGTCTGATATAAAGGAAGGACAGAAATTAATCTCTTTCCTCTCTGTTCCAGAGTGTTCTGATTGATGAAGGATCTGCCAACAAACTCAAGCACGTCCTGCTGGAAGCCAGTGTTGTAACTGGAATCCCCTTCGTAATCATGGCCCTAGGAATTGTTTTTGGGATTGTTTTTATTGTGCTGGTGTGCAGGTCCCGGGGAATCAGTGAAGAGGTCAGTAGCATTTGAATTTGACTTTGCTCACTGGACATCTGCCTGTATTTGATTTTCTTTTCATCGATTTTACCTGTTCTTGTCTTTCTGCACACAAACATTTTTTATATGTTCTTTTTGTTTAAAATGACCTTTTTAGGGAGGGGAAGTTTTAATAGACTCAGAATAAATGCACCAGAACAAAGGAATGGAGCTAATATAAGAAACACGGTAAGGCAGGTGCTGTCTCCTGTGCCAAATTCCCTTGCCAACAGTAGTAAAAAAAAAAAAAATCAGCCTGTCTAGAGCACCCTGAAGGGCAAGATGCAAAAATCTGTCCATTTAGCAAGCGACAATCTGACGGTGTTCTCACTAGAACCAGTTGTGCTGTGCCAGCTGATTATTTTTCAAAAGCATAATGCAAATTTATGACAAAAGAACAGATTAATTTTATGGACGATTGCACGCAGGAAGTTTTATCCTGCTAGACAGTACTAGTTTGTGAAAGCTTCTATCACAAAATGACACGCTGGCATAGAGGTTGCTGGTCACGTTAAAAGCTGATGCCAAAATCTCACCCTAATAGGCAAGGCAGTTGAGTTCAGACAAGACAAACTATGCATCCTTTGCATAGAAGAATGGATTGGGTACTCTAGTAGGCTATTTTCTCTTTGTAGTTGCTGTGGTCTTAGCATGGTCTTGCTTGTGTGGTGTTTCGTAGTTTCTAACGGTGTGAAAAATCGCCCTCGTGCCTACCTCCAGAGCACCCAGCCACACTGTGCGTATGACCAGTCTTAGTGGGACTTGTCTGGGTCAGGGGTGCCCCTACCACTACGTCTCCAGCGGGGCTGGAGGTGCAGTGGCACTGGTGGCACCTTGGCAGTGAGGTCTGCAGCCTCCTCTCCTCAGTCGGTGGCTTTGAGCCGTTGATCTTGGGCTCTGTTGGCTTCATTCTTTTTCTTTCTGGGTAGCCAGGAAGCATTTCATGAGCAGATACTCTCGGGCCTGTCCCTTACAAGAGAGAACTGGTACTTCTTCCTTTGAGCTTCTGAGCCTGCCAATAAACTCTCCCACTGCCTGAGGCCCCTACCCCAGGCATTCCTGCCCCCACCCCCTCCCCGGCACCTGTAGCTTCATACAAGCTCTCTTAGATGTTCTTGAACACAGAATCACAGAATGACCAGGTTGGAAGAGACCCACTGGATCGTCGAGTCCAACCATTCCCACCATTCCCTAAATCATGCTCCTAAGCACCTCATCTACCCTAACCTTAAACACCTCCAGGGACGGTGACTCAACCACCTCCCTTGGCAGACCGTTCCAATGCCTAACCACCCTCTCTGTGAAGAATTTCTTCCTAATCTCAAGCCTAAATCTCCCCTGGCGGAGCTTGAGGCCATTCCCTCTCGTCCTGTCCCCTGTCACTTGGGAGAAGAGCCCAGCTCCCTCCTCTCCACAACCTCCTTTCAGGTAGTTGTAGAGAGTAATAAGGTCTCCCCTCAGCCTCCTCTTCTCCAGGCTAAACACCCCCAGCTCTCTCAGCCGCTCCTCATAAGATTTGTTCTCCAGCCCCTTCACCAGCTTTGTTGCCCTTCTCTGGACTCGCTCCAGAGCCACAACATCCCTCTTGTGGTGAGGGGCCCAGAACTGAACACAGGACTCGAGGTGCGGTCTCACCAGTGCCGAGTACAGGGGGAGAATAACCTCCCTGGACCTGCTGGTCACGCCGTTCCTGATACAAGCCAGGATGCCATTGGCCTTTTTGGCCACCTGGGCACACTGCTGGCTCATGTTCAGTCGGTTGTCAACCAACACTCCCAGGTCCTTCTCCTCCTGGCAGCTTTCCAGCCAGGCTTCTCCTAGTCTGTACCTCTGCTTAGGGTTGTTGTGCCCCAAGTGCAGGACCCGGCATTTGGCCTTGTTAAACCTCATGCCGTTGGTCTCAGCCCAGCGGTCCAGCCTGTTCAGGTCCCTTTGGAGCCTCCCGACCCTCCAGCAGATCCACACTTCCACCCAGCTTGGTGTCATCTGCAAACTTGCTAAGGGAGCACTCGATGCCTTCATCCAGGTCGTTGATAAAGACATTGAACAGGACTGGACCCAGGACTGAGCCCTAGGGAACCCCACTTGTCACTGGCCTCCAGCTGGATTTAACTCCGTTTACCATCACCCTCTGGGCCCGGTCATTCAACCAGTTTTTCACCCAGGAGAGTGTGCGCCCGTCCAGGCCAGAGGCCGACAGTTTCCGAAGCAGAATGCTGTGAGAAACTGTATCAAAGGCTTTACTGAAGTCCAGGAAAACCACATCCACAGCCTTTCCCTCTTCCAAGAGTTTAGTCACTTGGTCATAGAAGGTGATCAGGTTAGTCTGGCAAGACCTGCCTTTCATGAACCCGTGTTGACTGGGCCTGATCACCCGGTTCTCTTGCAAGTGCTTCATGATCGCACTCAAGATCACCCACTCTATGACTTTCCCCGGTACCGAGGTCAGGCTGACAGGCCTGTAGTTCCCCGGATCCTCCCTGCACCCCTTCTTATAGATGGGCACGACATCAGCCTCCAGTCCAGCGGAACCTCCCCAGTCATCCAGGACTGCTGGAAGATGATGGAAAGGGGTTTGTCCAGCACATCCGCCAGTTCCCTCAAAACTCTTGGGTGGACTCCATCCGGCCCCATAGACTTGTGGGCGTCTAGCTGGGCAAGCAAGTCTCTAACCACCTCCTCTTGGACCTTGGGAATCTCATACTTCTCATCCAACCCTTGGGGTTGTGCACAGAGGGAACAATTTTCCTTACTGTTAAAGACTGAGGCAAAGTAGGCATTGAGCACTTCAGCCTTGTCTTCATCCCCTGTTACTGTTGTTCCCTCTGCATCTACTAGGGACTGGAGATTCTCCCTAGCCCTCCTTTTGCTGTTGAGGTATTTGTAGAAAGACTTTTTGTTGTCTTTCACAGACTTGGCCAATTGCATTTCTAGTTGGGCCTTAGCCCTCCTGACTTTTTCCCTGCACGTTCTCACTCCTCCCTATAGTCCTCCCAGGATGCCTGCCCCTTCCTCCAGAGGTCGTAGACCCTCCTCTTCCTATTGATGTCTCTTAGGACCTCCCTACTCAACCACGCTGGTTTCTTACCCCGCTGGCGACTTTTCCGGAACTTGGGGCCGGCTTTCTCCTGAGCTGCTAGGAGTTCCTTCTTGAAGAGAGCCCACCCCTCATGGACACCTTTGCCTTCAAGGAGCGCCTCCCACGGGACTTTTCCGACCAGCCTTCTGAACAGCCCAAAGTCTGCTCTCTGAAAGTTGAGGGCGACTGTTCTGCTAACCTCCTTCTTCATTTTACCCTGCACTGAGAACTCTATCATCTCATGGTCGCTTTGCCCCAAGCGTCCTCCAACCTTCACATCCCCCACCAGTCCTTCTCTGTTCACCAACAGCAGGTCCAGGAGGGCACTGTCCCTTGTCGGTTCGCTCACCAGCTGTGTGAGGAAATTGTCTTCCACACACTCCAGGAACCTCCGGGACTGCTTCCTTTCTGCTGTATTATACTCCCAGCCTATATCTGGGAAATTGAAGTCTCCCACAAGGACTAGAGGTAGCGATTTTGAGACTACACTCAGTTGTTTGTAGAAAAGCTCATCAGCTGCTTCTTCTTGGCTGGGTGGTCTATAGCAGACTCCCATCACAATCCCTTCCTGCCCGTAGGCTCCTCTGATTTTCACCCACAGGCACTCAGTCCCATCCTGATCGTAGTCCAGTTCGAGGGTATCAATGCCCTCTCTAACATAGAGGGCTACCCCGCCTCCTCTTCTGCCCTTCCTGTCCTTCCTAAAGAGTTTATACCCCACCATGGGTACGCTCCAGTCGTACGAGTCATCCCACCAAGTCTCCGCGATGGCAACAACATCGTAGTCTCCTTGCCCTACCACAGCTTCCAGCTCCTCCTTCTTATTTCCCATGCTGCGAGCATTGGTGTAAATGCACTTCAGCTGGGCAGGCGAAGCTTCAGCCTTCGCAATAGGGCTCCTCCACAACTGAGCGATCCTTGACTTAACTAAGGCCACAGTGCCAGTTTGCTGCCTACCATCCCCAGCTGCACTCACCCCCTCTTGCTTAGTGGTGAAATACCGGCAGGTGTTGCCAGCACACCACCCCTTTGCCACTGAAGTGTCACCTCCAGGCTCACTCCCATCCTGCCTGGCCTCCATCCCCAACACCACATCGGGACACCTAAATTCCATGTTTTCTCTACATTGCTTTTGTTGCTTTTCCTGCAAACAAAAGGCATTCAGGTAGCTCTAGCTCTCCACACGATGCCCCTCCCAGGGCAGTTATGGCCTCCCACCATCCATAAGGTGCCACAGTGAGCCGGAGGTCCCTGCCCAAGCTGCCATCCACCTTCCAGTGCTTTTTTAGTGCAGCGCTGGTTCTCTTAGAGGAAATCAGACTTAGAAGTAGGAGCCAAGAACTTTTTCCTTTCCTGTTTGGAGTCGGAAACCCAGCTTCCCTGCTGTGGAAGCTCTCCAGTATGCCACATTTAACTTTGCCATGTTGCGGTTGTTTTCTTTCAGAGCACTGAAGAGGAAAGGTCCCCACTCATCAGGACGTCATAGTAGATTTTCTTTAACCCATGAACTTGGAGAATAAACTGTTAGAGCTGACCTAATACCAACTACCACTACCCAGCGTTGTCCACCGTGAAGAGGTGATCATATCAAGTGTAACTGTTTGTGGTATAGAGATGGAAGAGAATCTGCACTGTTATCAAGGGAGGAGACTTTTCTTACCAGATAAGTTACAACTTCAAAACTGCATTTTGAAACTGCTTGAGATCCTGCTTTTTTCAACCCTGTACTCTTTGTACCTGCACTGACAGCCACAGACCGTCGTAATCACGCTATCAGCGGAAATGGAACAGCCGGAGTCGCTACAGGAACGACACAGGGAGAATTCGTGAATGGCCTTCAGAGTGTGGGTGGCAAAGTACCCTTCTAGACACTGAGCAGGCTCCTGTGCTGCCCAGGGACAATGGACAATTGTGCTGTAGGCCTAGTGTTGTCTTCTCTGTAAAGTGTTACGCACCACTACTTACCAGTATGCACTGACTGATTGTTATTAATGTCACTGGTCCTTTCACACAGCTGATTTGTACAACTAACCCAAAACACGGCGTGCTAAGCGTCTGTTGTTACCCGGTAAAAAGAAGCTGAGGATTTAAAATGCTTTTCTGTACAGAGCTGTTGACTGTTTTAACTCTGCGCAGGATCCCATTGCACGTCAGCAATGCATTTATCCATTGGGGTTTCCCTTCTGCTTAAAAAAACACAACACCGTGCAGCGTTGTTCTTGATGGTGGAGGGTACAAACCTAGTGTTCCCTTTTCTCTGGTGTTGCCGTTCTCAGATGTGTGGTTTAACATGTATGCAGGCCAGGCGGTTGCCTTTACTACTTAGGATAAAAGCACATCTCTGAATTAAGGAATATACAGGGTCTTTAAATGTCATAATGTGTTTTTTACTTGTCAAGTGGAAACTTGTTTTAAAAATCACAGAAGTATTTTTTTTCCCCAATTAAAAGAGTATTCTCATTGAGAAGTATTTCCATTGGGAATGTGTTATTGTCCCCTAAACGGAGGCATTGGGTTTGTATTGCTGTGGTTTGGGGCTTTTTGTCCCTTGCTGGTGATTTGTTCAACAGTTTTGTTCACCTGGAGCCAGTTCTATCAAGGAAGCTTCATGGTGACTGCAGTTATTTATTATCTGTGTGAGCGAAAAGAACCTGGCAGAGCCAACGCTCCTCACAGTGTTGCACTTCAGCTTGAACCAGCTTGGAAACCCCTTTTGCCTCCGCAGAAGGCCAGAGCTGGAATCCTGACCCCTGGCTGAGGAGCGGGACTCTGGCAGGACATACTCCTGCCTGTCGCCTTGGGAGCCGTCGGCCTAAGGATGGAGAAACTCATCACAGCTTCCTTCAGCCAAGGTATCCTGGAGTCCCTCTGCCACATGGCAGCGCAGGCTTCTCCGTGCACCCCAGGGTGTTGTTCTCTGGGCAGCCAGGCTGGAAGTAACGCTCTGGAAGAATGCTTTGGGAACTTTGCTGTCCTTGTAGCCAGACACCGCTCTTGTGGATGACAGAGATGGACTTGGAGCTACAGCTGCCTCAACGTTTTACTATTGCTCTGGCTGATGGCTGGGAAGAACCTGCCCCCTACGGAAAGGCCAGTGGATTCCCTTCCGCAGCTGCTGGCTGACAGCAGCAGCAGCCTGACCTGAATTAATGGTCTTGGGAAGGGGTGAAGGGAAAATGCTTCCACGGTGGGGCTTATCTTGGCTCAGCCAGGGGCTCTGCACGTGCGGCTGGGCCCTATCCAGTACAGCTGTATGGATCGCATCCTTGAGCTCTGGTAGAGCAAAAGCAGGACCTTTTCTTCTCTCAGTCCCATTAGAAAACCTGTGTGGGCATTGGAGTGATTCTCCCCCTCTGCACTGCTCTCATGAGAATCCATCTGGAGTGCTGTGCCAAGTTCTGGAATCCCCAGTGTGAGAAGGATATGGAACTGTTGGGAGCAAGTCCAGAGGAGACCACAGAGATGATACAAGGGCTGGAGCATCTCTGCTGTGAGGACTGGCTGGGAGAGTTGGGGTTCTTCAGCCTATAGAAGGCTCTGGGGAGATCTCAGAGCAGCTTCCAGGACTGAAAGGGGCTGCAGGAAAACTGGGAAGGGGCTTTAGATCAGGGAGGGCAGGGATGGTATGAGGGGGAATGAGTTTCATCTGGAAGAGGCGAGATTGAGATGTCAGGAAGAAATGTTTTGCTGTGAGGGTGGGGAGGCCCTGGCCCAGGTTGCCCAGAGCAGTAGTGGCTGCCCCATCCCTGGAGGGGTTCAAGGCCAGGCTGGATGGGGCTTGGGCTTTGAAGTCCCAACAAGTCCACGCTTCTATTTGCTACCCCCCGCAGTGGTACGGCCCGCGCCCGCCCCTGGAAGCTACTGGGCCGCTCTCTTTGCAGTGCTTCCCCCCCGCGGCTGCCCGCAGTGGTACGGCCCGCGTCCCCGGAAGCTCTTGGACGGCAGCGCCCGGAAGCGCCTGTTTTGTGTTTCCGGCCGGGGCGGCTCCTCCCGCCGGCCCCTTCCACGAGCAGCTCTATGGCCTTCAACTTCGGGGCGACGGCGGGCGCCGGTGCCGCCAACCCCACGGGTGAGCGGCGGAGAGGGGGTCCCGGCTAGGGGAGGGGTTGGGGGACGAGACAAGAGCAACTTCGGGGCGAGAGGCGCTCGGGCCTTGCCCTCAGGGCCCGGGGTGGGCGCGGGTCACGTGACCTCCTCTCAGGGGCGGCGGGAGGTGGTGGTGGGGGATGAGGAGCGCGTGCCCTCCTATCACATTGAGGATTGGGAGGGGAGGATGAGGGGCGCGCGTGCTTCCTTCGGGGGAGGCGGAGGGGGGTTAGGGGGCGCCGGTCACGTGTCCTCCCCTCAGGGGTCAGGGGAGGGCGGGAGGCGCGAGGCGAGGGTCGCGCGCGCCCTCCCCTCAGGGGCGGGAGGCGCGAGGCGAGGGTCGCGCGCGCCCTCCCCTCAGGGGCGGGAGGCGCGAGGCGAGGGTCGCGCGCGCCCTCCCCTCAGGGGCGGGAGGCGCGAGGCGAGGGTCGCGCGCGCCCTCCCCTCAGGGGCGGGAGGCGCGAGGCGAGGGTCGCGCGCGCCCTCCCCTCAGGGGCGGGAGGCGCGAGGCGAGGGTCGCGCGCCCTCCCCTCGCGCCCCGTCTCCCCCCCCCCCTCCCTCAGTGTTGGCGGGAAGCGCCATCCCTCCCCTGAGGCGAGGTGAGGGAAGAGTAGAGAAGGGTCCGGTGGTGCCTGGTTAGCGCTGCCCGGCAGGTCCGCCGCCCCTTGTGGCTGCAGGGGGGTTCCCCCCGTCGATGGGATGCTGCTCTTCTAAGTGAATTTCGAAGCGGCAAAAAAGGCAGCACTTCACCTGGAAAGGAAGGCGTTTTGCCTCTCGTTGCTTTGCTGCCACGTCCTGCGCTGCGTCCAAAGCGGTGGGGCCAGCGGGGCAGGAGGGGATTCTGCCCTTCTGCTGCGTTCTGGAGAGATCCCAGCTGGAGTCCTGTATCCAGCTCTGGACTACCCAGTATAAGAAGGATATGTAAGTGTTGCAGTGAGTCCAGAGGAGGGAATGGAGGTGTGAGGGCTGGCTGGGAGAGTTGGGGTTGTTCAGCCTGGACAAGGGGAGGCTCTGGGGAGATCTTGGAGCAGCTTCCAGTACTGAGAGGGGCTCTAGGAAAGCTGGGGAGGGGCTCTGGATAAGGGAGTGCAGGGAAGGGATGAGGGGGAATGAGTTTCATCTGAAAGAGGGGAGATTGGGATGTTAGGAAGAAATGTTTTGCTGCGAGGGTGGTGAGGTCCTGGCCCAGGTTGCCCAGGGAAGTTGTGGCTGCTCCGTCCCTGGAGATGTTCAAGACCAGGCTGGATGGGGCTTGGAGCCCCTGATCCAGTGGGAGGTGCCCCTACCCATGGCATGGAGTGGGCCTGGATGATCTTTGGGGTCCCAAACCATTCCATGATCTGTGACTCAGTCCTAGTGAAACATAAGCTAGCACCTTCCATAGTCTTAAAGTAAAATAATTGTGGGGTCTTCAATACTGAGTAAGTACCTTTGGACAAGGCTTCTTTCCACTGCAGTGAGCCTTGGCTGTGCCATGTGGTCAATTTTGAGATCGCATCCCAGGACTTCCCAATGTCCGTCTGTCTAGCACAAACCTATTCTATGCTCCTCCTGGGTAAGGAATCGGGGAGCCATTGTTTTATCCCATTCTCCTTAGCTCTGCAGAACCTGGATGTGTCAGGTAAGAGAGCAGCAAGCACCTGAGCAGGCAGATTTTGTGAATATAACTTGAACAAGCCTACATTGAAGCACACAAGGCATGTGTGGTGTGTCAGTGGCTGGAGCTGCATTTCGTGGTTATTCTGCTGTCCTTGCTCCTCTGTGGGCTCGGTGCTAACATGAAGATGGGGAATTTTGCCTTCCTGATAGCTTATGAAATAATGATGCTGTTGCTGGGTGCACTGGGACAGACACAGCTGTATTAATCAGTCATAGGTCATTAGAAATTACTGTTATTGGTAATGTTGAATCACATGGATGTTTTCATGCGTGGCTTTGAAATAGGATGGGGAAAATGTAAGCTATGTTATATGTAGTACAGTTGAAAAGTAAGACACTTATGGCAGCGATGTGGGCAGAGTGGGTTGAACAAAAAGCTTTTAACAGCCCTCCTTGTACTCAACAAATGTTTAATGCCAGTTAATGTCTTACTGTTGTTTTTAACTATGCCTGTCCTGTCCGTGGTGATGGAAAAATATTTTGGCTTTTCTTTTCTGTGCCTACCTTTTACTTAGAACTAATGTTACCTTGCTCTCTTTCTGCTTCCCGCTTGTCAGGATTTGGTGGGCTTGAAACTACAAACTCCACTGCCAGTGGGTTTAATTTTGGGGGTTTCGGATTAGCTGCTAATCCTGCAGTGAATTTTAATATTGGGAATTTCGGTGTTTCCACTACCTCAACTCCACCATTCAATTTTGGTAACACTCTGGCAAGTGCAGGTAGATAACACCTAAATGCTTCTTCTGTAATAAATGTCAATAGTAGGGGTCCAAGAATTGCATTTATAACTGAGAATCTCTGTTTAGTACTGATCTTCATATCCTGGGAAAACTGGAGGTGAAAGCTCTGGAAATGGAACAGCTTTGAGAGCCATAGGCTTGTATGAGGGTTGCCAATTCTGAAGAAACAGCCGTTGCAAAAAAATAACCACGAGCCAAATACTTAGTCCCTGAAATGGAAATGAATTGTGGTAACCCACCAGTATGACCCACTCTAAAATCGAGCCTCGATTATGTAACAAAAGAGCAACACCAATCCTCCATTCCAATCCAGCAATTGCAGAGCTCGTTCCTAACGCCACGTTTACCCGCATGAGATTCTTGGACTGCTGCTGTCATGTTTTTCATCTTCCTCTGTGTCTTCTCATTGGCCTTCTGTCGGCTGTCATAAATGCGCTACGCCTCCGTCGTTTCTGTGGAGAAACATATTGTATACGACCAGCACAAAATGCACAGTCCTGGCTGTGATCCCTATTTCCCAAACACTGCCCTGCACGCATGTGCTGGGCTCTTGCTAACAAAATCTCCGCCCTCCTGGGAGGCTCCGCTTCCCGAGGTGTGCGCTGGGTGCTCATTCAGAAAACCGTTCACAGCCCCGTGTAGATACATCAATTCTGACTCATCAGCTGATGTAATCGCAAGTTAAATCTCTGTCACTTCATGTAAAAGCAGTTAACAGAATGGATTTCTAATGCTTTTACTTGTTTAGAATTAGCCTGTGGGATCTTGTTACCGCTGCTCGTATAGGAATTCTGTTCATTCCAGTGTCGTTGCTCCGTATCTCAGCGTACTCGCCTGTTTTGTGCACTCGAGGGATCAGATTTTGATTTTGTTTGGTATGAATGCTATTGGGCTGGATTTCTCCAGCTGAACTTGAACTACTCCAGAAGACAACTTGGATGCTTAATTTTGTTTAGCAGTTTGCGCTCTTAGATCTCTTTCCATGAAAGGATGGCTAAATCGCTGTGGGTACAAAACTACCTAAAAACTGTTGTTTGCTGGTACTCCTGTCAGGGTTTCTCGCTCACAGGCAGAACTGAATTTCCAGTGTTACAGGGAACAGCTTCTCACAGGTTCTCAAATCCACTCACATTAAGGTATTTGCTGACTGGAAATGAACTGTGATTGCATGTGAACTTTTAATAAAGCTTTTGGTTTGTGTGTATGCTAGAGGACAGGAAGTGTAGCAGGTCTGCAGTGTCAGGGTGCCTTCTCTAAGGGAACCAGGAGAAAATGATTTTCTGGGGGCTTTCTCTTGTAAGGTGGAGCGCAGGCCCACACTCAGGTCACCACCTGCTGGCTGGTGACCTGTTTTCTTGAAAATCTGTGGAAGGCTGATTGCTTTTGCATGTGTGTTCCTCTGATAGTGGTTGAACCTCAAAACGAGGTTTATTGGGGAGGGTGGTAGGGAAATTAGGCTTGAAAAGCAATATTTTGTAGAATTTAACTGATGTAGGGAAAGAAATGGTTGCTGTGGCAGCATTCCTGCATAGGCACAGCAGTTGTGTGCACGCACCCTGATCTCAGGGTCTGCTTAGTTTGTTTGGTTTTGCTCTTAAAGGGTTAGGAGTATTGAAAAAGCTCACACAAAACCTCAGATTGTTTATTAAATGCTTAGCATGGACTTAGAGTGAATTGAAGAAACGGTGTTATTAGTTGTACCTGGCATAAGGAAAGCTTATCCTGCAGTTAAAAGAACAGGGTGTTAGATAACTGCTGCTTTTTAATTTGCTTTCTTGACACACCATAGGTGTATTGGCTTTCTGGTTCATGTTTTCTTCCCTGGTTCTTCAGACAATGAACTTGATACCCACGATGAATGTTCACTACATGCCTGTATCATAGTACATCCATCTGTCAGCATCTCATAACCCCCACTGGAGCGTGCAGTTTGTTGTGTTATGTACAGGTGCCACTCACAACGTGCCGTCTGCCTGACTTGTGGCCTTTGTTTGTTAGGTGCCTTTGGAGGGTTTGGGACAACTACCACCACTGCAGCACCAGCCTTTAGTTTTTCTGCTCCCACCAATGCAGGCACTGGCGGTAAGAGAACACAAGTCTGAAAGTACTTGCTTTAGAGTGAACAGTAGGGCCTCAGCCCCTCACAGTAATGTTTTGCATTTCGCAGGTATCATTCTCCTCTTTTTCTCAATAATTCTTTGCTTATTTCCCCAGGACTCTTCGGTACTACCCAGAATAAAGGCTTTGGATTTGGGACTAGTTTTGGCACAGGAACTGGAACTGGCTTGGGTAGTGGGTTGGGAACTGGGCTGGGCTTCGGAGGTTTCGGTACTCAGCAGCAACAGACCAGTAAGTACGGCCTTCTCTTGATCTGCCCCTCCCTTAGCAATGGAAGCATAAGGCTGCAACAGGTGCACAAGCAGTGGGACAGAAATGCGTTATAAAAGGAGGCTGTTATATTTAATCTCTTGGGTGATGGAGACTTATCAGGAATTTGACTCTTGAAGTGCCTGCATTTGCAGTCCTTACCTTTTTCTTATCAGGCAAGTTTGTGTTTTACACTTGAGTTTCCAACAATATTGACCCTCTGGTTTGGCAATGGTAGAAAGGAGAATTACAGTCTTGATATTGGTGGTCACAGCATTACTAGAAAGTGGGTGAAACAGTAATAAGTTTAGTTTCAGTGGGAGTTGGATGCTGACCAGCTGCAGGCTCCGAGTCTGCTGCAGTTAATAAATCTGCCCTTCAGATTCAGATATTCAAAAGTGCCAGGTGATATCATGGGTCAATATAGATGTCTCATTTAAAGGAAAAAGAAGAACTCTTTTCTTCTAACTCAGCATTCAGGATCTTCTGTTGCTGATGAAGACTGGATGTAGAAAAAAGTATTATCCAATTTTGATTTATTTATTCTGTGCATTTACTTTGTGAAACGGAACAATACCAGTGATACACAGATGCCACGTGTTGGCATGCGAGTCTGTCTTGGTTGGTAAAGGGAGTTCGTTTGTTTTCCTCCATCCAACACAGCCTTGGGAAGTGGCTTGTTCAGCCAGCCTGCTCAGACGCCTGCCCAGTCGAACCAGCTTATCAACACAGCCAGTGCCCTCTCGGCTCCAACACTCTTGGGAGATGAGAGAGATGCCATCTTGGCAAAATGGAACCAGCTTCAGGCCTTCTGGGGAACAGGCAAAGGGTACTTCAACAACAACATCGCTCCAGTGGAGTTCACACAGGAAAACCCCTTTTGTAGGTTTAAGGTATGGATTACTTAGCTGCCCACAGATAATTCTGAAGCAGTTACTCTGTGTGTCTCATAAGTGTTAAATCAGCTTTTGTTACTGTGCTAAGTAATCTGAAACTGTATTTGTCCAGATAATATGAGAATTTTGATGCATGCTAATTTAAAAGTTTGAAGACTGAGAGATGCTGGAAATGTGGATAATATTGAGGGCCTAGAGTACGTAAGTGGATAATGAAACTAACATTTTCTATGATAGCATTCAGGTTACTGCATGTGCATGGTTGGCGTGAATCTCCAGAAATTAATTTTAGTGTCTATTTCTTTAGGTTACAATATTAGAGAGACTATTGAAAATAACCTTTGCATCAGAAAGAAACTGTTAACATCTGGAATAAGAACTTCAGTGTCTGTGTTCATTGCTTTGCCTTCACTAGAAGGATCCTCTGTGAACCTGGCCTGTGCATATGACTGTTACATACACAGCCATTGGCTTTCTCTGTCTTTACCCTTGCCAGTGTTCAAGCTGACTCCTTGTCTTACATGGTATTGTCAGCCATTCCACATCTGGCTTCTCTTGTCAACAAAGGATAGGAAGCTCTTCATCCTCAGCAAATCTTGTACCTGCTGACTTCCCTGCTAGACTTGAAAGTGGATTTGTTGCAGGCATGGTGATACTTCTTTCCCAAGCTGATTCTTTCAAGTGCAAACTTTCCAACCTGAATGTAGGTTAATAAGACTAGTTTTGATTATGCATATCGTGACACTTCTATAAAATCTTTGCAGTGGCTGAGTACCTGCATAACAATTGTTTGGCTTCTGTTGCATTACGTTTTTAGGTGTTACCTTACATATTTTGTTGATAATGTGCCTGAAAGCTTACTGCAAGTTGTTGCCTGAAGCAGCTTTAGAGTTCTCGGGGCTTTGAAAAACTGCAAAACATAAGCGGTCTAATGCGAAATCGGTTATTTTAGAGTTTCATTTACCACAAGGAGGAGAAGTTTTCCTTTTTAAGTTAGACAGGGCCATGTACTAGATTTACTTTTGTCCCTATGACATGAGCATTACTAATGCCATGATGAATTCACATACCTGAAGTGAAACACTGATAAGTTCAATGTATACTAGCAATGGGGGATACTTGAGAAAGAGTAGAGAAGCTGATGGCACAGGTATAGAGCGAAGCATCGTCAACTGGTTTGCTTTATTGTCTGTGTAAGCATCAGACATCTGATAAGAATGAAGCCTTACTCAAAGGGCTTCACAGATGTTCAAGGAATCCACTTGTACACAATTCTAGCTCTACAACAAAGGAGAAGCATGCAGAACCAGGAAAGGTGTGCTTCCAGGAGATGTCAAGTAAAGAAAGTGGCGAGTCTTTTATAGCTTGCAAGTGCTTGATTTCATAAAGAAGGCATGAAAGATTTATCTATTTATATTTTTTTACACACAAATACCAGAGTTGTGCATGTCTGATATTAGTGCTACTTTGCACATAATAGGATTTACTTTTCCTTGTACTGGCAAGTCTTTCCCTATGGTGTGAGCCTCTCACAACTATGGAGGCAAAAGGTATACACTTGAAAAATAGTTGGTGCTGTTTAGGGGTTGGTTTGTTTCAGGGGGTTTTGGTGTGGGTTTTCAAAGTCTCAGAAGGAATAGAGAGCTGATATGAGGGGCGAGGGGAATACATGTAACTTGAAAGTCTCTTTCCTTAGGAAGATGAGGTTTCCCTCAGACTGTTACTTAGCGCAGATGACAAGTGTTCCTATATTAGATTATGAAGTTGAATTAAACATCTAACCTTATGACAGCTTTGTCACAGCGAGGGTGAAGATGACATTAAACTTTGTAAGCATTTGTACAAAGAAACCATGACACTTGCTAATACAAGGAAGATTGACTGTCCCAAGTTCTTCTGTAATAACCTTGCTTGATGCATGACGTAGCTAGTACAACTGTTCTGTGTCCAGGTTTTGACTTGTACTGCCAGGCATATTGTCCTGTAGTAGGAAAATGCTAAGAAATCCACAAAGATTTGCAGTTGGCTTAACTTTCGCTTAGATTATATCAGTACCTGTATTTCACTCAGACATCTGGAAATGTCATGTTGTAAAACTTGTGCAATTCTAGTAATTTTTATGCATTAAAGTCTGGTCCTCTCCTTCCTTTGGCAACTTAGAAGAAGTGTAAGATTGTAAAATGCTCCTGACTGATATCAGCTTTGAAATAGCCTAAACGCCCTGCTGAGGTGGTATTTCCCAATCCATAGCTTTTTGGGTTGGTTTTAAGATGGGGAATGAATACTCAGGAACTTCTTATAAAAATCTGAGTTGTTTCAAAAGCTACTCTGTGGGTGGCCCTGCCAGAGATCATTTTAAAGAGGGATTGTTTTCATGTTTCTACATCCCTGAATACATTGTAACTTAGATTTTGAAGCAGTTGCTCTAAAAACTGAGGGGTTTAGCCCCTTCATGCCACATAAATATGATTTGGCTGAGTGACACATCCCTGGTGTTTTTGTTGGTTTATTTGCAGGCTGTGGGTTACAGCTTAATGTCCAATAACAAAGATGAAGATGGCCTCGTGATCTTGGTCTTTAACAGAAAAGAAACAGATATTCGAAGCCAGCAGCAGCAGCTCGTGGAATCACTACACAAAATTCTGGGAGGAAACCAAACCCTCACTGTCAATGTAGAAGGTGTTAGAACAATGCCAGATGACCAGTACGTGAACTTTGTACTGTTTTGCCTTTTTTTCCAAAATGGCATGGTAAATGGGTTGGTGTTTAGTCTACTGTCTCCCTTTACTCTTTGCTTTAGATCTGTTCATCCCCACTTTGGTTTCATATGTCTCATTCCTTTGTGATGCTTTTTCTTAAGGTGCTAAGTCCAGTATCTTTCATGTGTATGTTACTTGCTTTTGCTGGAGCACACGGCTGACGACCTCAGCTCAGGTCAGGAAATAGGCTTCTCCATACCCTGCTCAGCAGCAGAAGTTGGAGATGAGGATGTTAAACTTGAGGGTGGGATAAATACTCAATAAAAAGGAGCTATGGGGTATTCTTCACTTGCTCGTGTGTATGGTCGAAGGACGTTAGGATATATAGCAACAGGGGCTTTGCAGTGTTTCATGTCGCAGATGTTTGTTTCTGTGGGAAAGCTTTTCCAAGGCCAGTTGACCTGGCTTGTTTGTGTTTTATGTCAGAGCGCTGTCTGCTTGGACTTGTCTTGGGGCCTCAGGCAAGTCTACCTGAAGTACCTCAGTACACTGACATTTCTGCTACTTACTCTCCCACTGCATGTTCATTCTGTTTTAAAGGCCAAAAGTTTTAGGTTATTCTTCATGAGGTAGCAGCATCACCATATAAAATGGTTGTTAAACCCTGGAGAGTGGGGAAGAGTGTAATTTTGTAGAGTATTTACAGCATTTCTCTTTCTACTTAAACCCCGCATTTCTTGATAACTTTATTTCTCCTAGCTGAAGGGAGTTAACAGCCAGCTGAGAGAAGTGGTAACTCTGATTTAGGGTTTTTCATTGTTGTGTTAATTTCCATATGGGCTGATGTTTTTCTGACATCACGCATCTTGTCTTGCTCAGGACAGAAGTGATTATTTATGTTGTGGAGCGCTCGCCCAATGGCACTTCAAGGAGAGTTCCTGCCACAACCCTCTACGCCCACTTTGAACAAGCCAACATAAAGTCCTCCCTGCAGCAGCTGGGGGTCAGTCTCGCCATGGCCAGAACAGAGCTCTCCCCTGCACAAGTCAAACAGCTCCTGCAGAACCCTCCTGCTGGTATGTGGCCTGGGGCTGCACAGGGGCACAGCTGGGCCTCTGCTGAGGCTTTTGGGGGTCCCTGGGAAAAATGTAGGTGTCAGCCCACTGACACCTTTTAAACTAGCAGAGTTTCCAAAGCGCTCTGACATAGTGGGTTTAATCACAGATAGTTTTCCTGTTTAAGTGCAGTCTAGTCCACAGAGACAGTTACAGCTTATCATTAATATGACAAACAATGCCATACCATGTAATATAGTAGTCATAAATGTCCTGAACTTGTCCTGTTGAAAGAAAAATAGTTAAATATCAGAATAATCATGTCCTATATAACATTCCCAGGCTTTCGGGGGGGAGGAAGGAGGAAGAGGGTGTCACTTAGCTTGTGTATATGGCCACAAACAGTATGTATACAGCTTTCTTTCAGATTAGCTAAGTGCTATTTGTGCTGTTTCATAGGACAGCTGTAGCTTGTTTTCTCTGTCTGTATAGTATTGCATGTAGTGCTTCCAGCAAACTCCCTGCAGTGTGTCAGGGAGAGCAGCCTGGATGGCCAGCAGACAATAGCATGTTCAGTAAGACCATAGTTTTTTAAAAGCACAGCAAAGATAATGATGACTGGGTTGCAAATTAACTAGGCCTGCTCTTGCAGAAAGATCTGAGACAAGTAGCATTGTGTTCTGGCTGCTGCAGCATGAGGGATATTTAGTTGCTCTGTGTAGAAGCAAGTTGGCTTTCTTTAATATTAAAGGTGTATCCTATGGGCTGTGTCACAGCAGTTGGGCTCAGGGGGTTAGTCCACAACTGAGAAGGAAGCGGAGTTGTAGACTTGCTAAGCAAGCAGTAAGATGTGCAAGGAGAGGTGTTCCAGGGATGCGATCACAACTTGTTTTGGCATAAAGATAATATGGTTTATGAGGAATGACGTGGAGTGTAGTGCACTGAAGAATGTTATTGTAGTTGACTGTTCCAGTCTCCTCTTTAAGCTGGCCTTAAATTGTTAAATTACCAGCACTTCTTTTTTTTCTTTGCATGTCTCTGATCAGAAAGTCATTTGCTTCCCTATCAGTTTTATCTTGTGGTTTTCCTCAGATACCTACGTTTGTGCATTCTGTACACAGATCTGATTTTTTCAGAGATGTCTGGAGAATGTAATAACTTGAATCATGATGTTGATGTGTACAATTAGGCTGCATTTGTTTTACGTCTTTACCCAATGAAGCCAGTTCATGGCAAAACAAACAACTGTTGTTAACTGATAGAACCCTTATAGAAATCCTGTTAGGAACCATGATAAATCCTACTGGGATTATTTTGCCAACTGGTTTGTTACTTTGATTGCTTAATTACTAGTTTTTTCATTATTTTTTTTTAATACAATGAGCGACTTGAAGAGGAAAGATGTCCCAAGTGTAGTATACAGTGGAAACAGGAGTTTTTCCTATTGAAATATGGATTGTCCAATTTGATCACTTCTAGGTTGTTCCTTTCCCATGTTTTCAAATGAGTTGAAGTGCTTGACAGCCTTTTGGCTTACTGCCACAGCCCAGGACTGAGGCTTTTGAAAACTGCCCATGTTTAATTAACCTTAATTTTTATAACAGTCATTCAGGTTAGCATAGTTCATAGGCTTTGTGAATTTGCTTGTGGTTTTCCTGCTTAACAGCTGAAAGATTTAGGTCTACCCATAGTAAAAAAAAACTTGTTTGTTTGTTTTTTAAGGTGTTGATCCTATTATATGGGAACAAGCCAAAGTTGATAATCCTGATCCTGACAAGTAAGTCTAATAGTTTGTACAACTATTATGAAAAGACTTGGAAAAGGGAGAAATATATAATGTTATGTAGAACCCTTCAGGAAACTTGAAAGAAACTTTTTTAGAGAGTAACTTTGAAGTGCTGATCTCATTTGAAGCAGTGAGGATTACTAGAAATGCCTGTTAATCCTGTTCCCTATTAGGTGCTTAAGGGTTGTCAGGATAAAGAACCTTACTGGCATTACTTTGAGTTGTGGTGTCCTCCGTTATAAGGAGCAGTTAATGTGACTTTTTTATTGTAACCATTATTTATTCTTTTATCTTTATTCCTGCAGCTGAAAGTGATGTACCCTTGTGCCTTCCAGTGGTTACAGATAACTTAGGCCCATTCCTTTGTGAAAAAAGAACAGGTTGTTAGGAATAGTGAGGACTGTAGAGCTTAGCAAAACAAGATACATTTATGTATTATCTTAATTTATAGTAGACCAAGATAATCTGTAACTTTAGGATTAGATTCATAATTAGTAACACATACAAATGTAAAAATGTGTTCTAAGAAATATTTGTATTCTTGTAGGCTTATTCCTGTGCCAATGGTAGGTTTTAAGGAGTTGTTGAGAAGATTGAAGGTCCAAGATCAGATGACCAAACAGCATCAAACTCGATTAGATGTAAGGTTTCTCATCTTTATCTTGACTGCTTGCTGTTGACAAATGTGCTATTAAATAAGACCCCTGCTGTGTGCTGAAAACTGAACCTGGAACTGTGCGCATGGGGCTGTGACCCTGAATTAAGGAATAGGTTAAGAAACGTATAAAGATTTTTGGCCAAAATATTAAGTAAAGTAGTGTGTTTTGTCTTTCATTCTTTTTCAGGTTCAAACCTACTCTGTTGTTACAGGCTAATTCAAACCAGCTGAATTAAGTTGCACAGGCACAGAGTGTAACTTGGGCACCCACTTTTCTGATGCCTTCTGAAAACCCCAGTTGGATATGAAAATAAAGAGAAACCAGAACAGTAGACGTCTAGCAAAAAGCTTTTTAAAAGCATCTTTCATAAGGATACTAATTTAGTGGACCGAGTGCTGTTTTAAAACTCTGGTTTCAAATCAGTACTAATATATTCTGTTACCAGAAACTCTTATGACTTCCCAGTGACTCCATCTTCTTTGCAGATAATATCAGAAGATATCAGTGAGCTGCAGAAAAACCAAACGACAACCATGGCAAAAATTGCACAGTACAAAAGGAAACTGATGGCACTTTCTCACAGAACATTACAGGTAACGTGGATAGTCTAAATAACTTGTTCTGTTATACAGTCCAACACCAGGAGGCAAACTACAAGGGAGCAGGATGATCTGTGTAATCTTGTGCACAGGCAATATTGAAAATTACATTCTGACTCCATCTGAGTAGCATTGTTTAAGTACCAGGCAGAACTGTCAGGGAAAGCTTCAGGTGCACAGCATGTCTAACTGGTTTGGGAACTTTCTCTCTCACTTAAGCTGAAAACTGTAGGATTGTCCTGAGGTCTCAGAGCAGCAGACTAAATGACAGCAAATCTGATGATGGACATTCTAGAGGAATGGCAGAAAGACACCTGGATGGGCTAATGGGGAAAGAGATGGGCAAAGTCTTCTCTAATGAACCTCAAAGGTTTCTTTTGTAGGTGTTAATACAGCAGGAAAGCCAAAGGAAAAGTGGTTATGCCATTCAAGCAGATGAAGAGCAGCTTCGTGTACAGTTGGATACAATTCAATGTGAACTTAACGCACCTACACAGTTCAAGGTGAGTAGTTAATAGAACTTGGCCAACAACTGTCTTTCAGAAGAGAAGTCTGGCACTATTACTAGGTTGCAGGATTGTGCTCTTTGCTGCATGACTGACAGGTACTTAAGTATTTTTGAGCTTTTAGAATTACTGGATTTGCTTGCCCTTTGAATATCTTCAGAAAACCCCAAAACTAAAAATTGAATGAATAGCAATGCTTCTTGCCCTGCTGACTCAAGGAGTGATATGTGGTAGAACTCTGATGTGAGTGAGTTGCAGTTCACTTAAGTCTGTTCCTCTTCTCAGGGCAGACTGAATGAGCTCATGTCCCAAATCAGGATGCAAAACCACTTTGGGGCAGTGCGAGCTGAGGAGCGATATTACATAGATGCAGACCTTCTAAGGGAAATCAAGCAGGTAAGTATGAGCGGGTGGAATCCTGGGATACTCTGAACTTCATCATTTAAGCCAGCTTTGCATTAACCTGGGAGATGCAGCTAGAATACCATGGGTTTGTGTGCTCTGGTATAGCGGAAGTGTCCCTGCCCATGGCAGGGGGGTTGGAACTACATGATCTTTAAGGTCCCTTCCAACCCAACCCATTCTGTGATTCTAAGTAAGTCCTTTATATTGTTCTTGGCAACAGTGCATCAGTATTGTACAAAGCTACTTTAGCAGTTTCTGCACTAACAGCCTAACTGCATAGTTTTCCTTCTTCCAAAGAGATTTTGCCAGGCTTTTGACTGTGCCAAGGCCAACAGGTGTAGCACCTTTGAGAAATATTACTTAAATGTGAAGCTGACCTATGCTCATACTGGTTTTTAACTGTCTGCAGCATCTAAAGCAGCAGCAAGAAGGCCTGAGTCATCTAATTAGCATTATAAAAGATGACTTGGAAGACATCAAACTTGTAGAACATGGGCTGAACGAGAGCATTCCCATCAGAGGAGTAGTCTTCAGCTGACGGAGTGGATTTTGCTGGGCTTACGCAGAACGTGTTACTCGAGTTCATGATTCACCTTCCAAGGCTAAAACTGTTGAGGTAAAATAAAACACTTATCTCCTAGGAACAAAGGTATTTTGGTTGTTATCTTTAGAAATTAGCAAAGCCTCTTCTAAGCTTTTGAACTTGACCTTTGGAAGGTTTATATTTTATAAAGCAGTATATGCTTTATTAAAAGAAGGAATACTGAATTTGTTCAGATACCGGTTTATTATGAAACTATATGTACTATTGTACATTTTTTTTTCTTTTTTTTTTTTTAACAACATCATTGTCCTAGAAATGCAGTGCCCAAAGAGTTGTTGCAGTTGTGACTTGGTTTGTGGAAAGCTTAGCCCGCTTCCATGTTTTTATCAGAACAACCAAGTACCATTGTGATGTGAACACCTAACATAAATCATTACAGATGTGTATGCTGCTAACTATGTTGGTCTCTGCAATACCAGTAGTTTATGGGGCAAGCTGCAGGATGTTTGTGTTTCCCGTTTCTCTCCTTCCTGGGGCCTGCAAGGAGCTGCAGGTTATGTTTTTGTCACTTTACATATATGAATTATACAAAGCTTTGCTGCCCCTCAAATAACAACAGAATGTCTAGGCATTGTCTTCTGCCTTTTTTTTAATTGCCGGGGAGTAATAAATTCAGTCTGACTTTGTAATTACGGTGTTGGGTCTTCTTCAGCTACATCAGCAAAGCAGCAACACGGCTAGCAACTCTAGGTTAACAGGCAGTTGCCCCCAATGCCGCTCAGCAGCCTCAGTCCCCACACTAAAATAAAAGGTTAGGTCCCTTAGGTCCTACCTCGTACCAAATACTGCAGAAATGGGGGAGACAGCCTAAGAGGAAAAGGATTAATTTGTTTTTGGAAGCATGGTTCCAATTCATAAAACATCCCAAATTTGCAATACAGGATCAAGCACGGGCTCTTCTAAGAAAGCAAATGAAGATAGAATTCTCTCTTTCAAGGGCCAGAGTTGCAATCCACATGAAGTCGTCTGCCACAGCGCCCCTGCTAGAGTGACTCCACTGTATGTTCAAGAGAAATAGGTGGGGGTTTTACTTGCAAACACTTTCTCATCCCTATCTTTTTAAGCTGCAATTGTACCATGCTTTGAAAATACCTTGAACATGCAGCACAGGCACCCCAGCCTTTAAAAAAGAACTGGCTTCAGCAGATTTCCTGAAAAAGCCTCCCTGCTAGAGACATAATTTTGCAGGTATGGGAGAGCTTTTCTTAAAGTGTTACTTCACTGCACATACTTAGTTATCTTTAAACCTGCAGCAAAGAAACAACTAGGGGGAGAAGTAAGTGTTAACAGTTGACAGACTAGAGAAAGCACAAACACCCCAGAAGCTGCAATCTTGAGAAAACTGTTTATTCAAAGGGAAGCTGTACTGTAGCAGTTGCAACCTGGTTACAATACAGCCTACAGAAAATACCTTTATACCTTTACTTCCGTTTTACTACACCTGAATAGACCTGTAACATTTCATCATGTGCACTGACAAGACAAACTAAGTTGTATCTTCCCTTTGAGCAGGAATTTCTACTGAAAACATACCCCTTTTTAAAAATGTTCAGAGCTGAAGTGCAGCTTTCCTATTTTACTGGTTGCCTTCCTGAATGGATCACAGCTGTTGCCTACAGCAGTCACTGTTTTCAACAATAACTGCTCCAGGTACCTGCCTTCGCTCTGCCTCTGCAGGCAAGCGCTGTGGTTCAGTATGAAGCATTCCCTCTGGCTTCACAGACAGTCAAGGCATCAGAAGCGGCAACGCTCTCCAGGTTCTCAATACTGTGACTGTTTGACAAGGCGGAAGGCTTCTAGGAACTCGTTGAAGTCAATGTTCCCATCCTTGTTGAAATCAATACTGCGAACTAAATCACTGATCCCATCATCTGTGAGTTCAATATTCATGTGGGAGCTGAACAACTTCCACGTTTGGTGGAATTCCTCAAATGAGATGAGACCTGTGGAAAAGGAAGGCACAGCCAACTCAGCGCAAGGTCACCACAGACACTGCTGCCAGCCCATCTCTGCTCAGGTTTGATCTCTCCTCCCACTCCTCCTGCCTGCATACCGAAAGGAAAGAAGTCACTCATCATCTTAATTTCACATGCTGCAACTCAATCTCCTAGTGTGCAGAACACTGACTAAAAACAAGTTAAAGCAGCAAAGAGACAATACATTTGGGAAAACAAAAGAAGGCAAAGACTGTTGTGTTTTCTCAAAGTAATTTGTTGGAGATGACTGCTTAAAAGCAGGTAATGCTCAAGATCCCAAGTACACCGCATTATTGTCATTGCTATGATCACAATTTTTGAAGTGCTGAAATCCTCCAGAACAAATAATTATTAATTCTCTGCCTGGACTGCACACAATAGAATGAGGAAAAAGACCCAAACAAGTAACTACATAAAAATGCCTTTGTACATCCTAAAGGGAGCCCAGAAGTAGAATAGATTATGATGCAGCGACTGTCACCTGCTGCATTCCTGGTTGCTTACCTGAATGATCTCTGTCTATGATCCTGAATATGGTCTCCAAGTTGGATCTGTTTCGATAAATGACTTCCAGCAAGCTTGACTGGATGTGCTGAAAGACAGCAAGGGACTACTCACAGCTCTCTGCTTTCTCTGAGTAGTTACTGCAGACTTCCCCATACATAAGTGTTTACTGCTCTCCAGGCTTACCAGCAATGCTGTCTGCATCATATATGACTTATGACACAGGTTTGTGATGACTGGACTCAGCAACCTATTGCTTCCAGACAGAACTTCTCCAAGCCAATAGAGGCGACAGTGGCTTGAGCTGTTTTTTAACCATGCACAGTTGGTTTTGCTGGATGTAATTAAGAAACTTCAACTCAGAGAACGGAACGTACTTTTCTTACTTAAAAGGCTATGCCCAAAACTACCATTAGGTTTTGACTGCACATGCATCATCTGTTTCCTACAGTGGACTGAACGCCTCTGCACTAATTAAATTCCTACAAGCTTTTCCATCAACATAAATGTGATTTTGGATTGTACAAGAACCAGAACAATCCATTCTCCTTTTGTACTATACCTGGTTCCACATGCTGGTGATCGGTGAGCTTTGCATCATGTTTTGATGGAAGGGGGTTGTCCTTACCTCTTGGCTCCGCTGCTCCATCGCCAAGTCATCGAGCCAGGACTTGTACTCCAGCATGCCATGAGCCGTGCTGCGCACCAGCTGTGGTCTCAGCATTCGCCAGGGCAGTCCCAGTTGCACAACTGACTCCACTGCCGTTGCCCAGTTGCTCAGTGCGATCTTTCCTGTAAGGAAAAGGGAGAGCCATGGAGACCTCTGAGAGAGAGACAACTGAAAGCACACAAAGGCAGTGGGCACGCTGCTTGTTTCAGTGCCACTACCTGCTCTGCCACCATGCCCTTCAAGGGCTGTAACAGGTCCAGGCCAGACATCATCTCCAGGATATCCTTTATACCAAGCTGCACACAGCTGCCCAGGAAATCCTCACCCTTCTGTGTGCCCTGCTTCTTCCTTAGGCAGGGAGGTGGTGGGACAGAAATACAGCAACCACTCTGGACATTCCTCTCCATCACTAAATGAAAAACCTAGACCTGTGCATATACCCAGCCTGCCGCACTGAGGACAGCAACTACGTCATTTTTCCATGGCACATGAGCACTTTGGTACAGGAAAAAATCCTTATGTAGCTGCACAGGCATGAGCCACTACAGGCAAAACACTCTCACTGTTTGCACCCCAGCTGCAGCAAACTTTTGGCCATGACTACAGATCAGGGCCATGGGTTGCAAACACCTGAACAACAGCAAGACACTAACTTTAGATGTTCCATTATAAATTTGGGGCCTACAGCCAGGGTCACCCTGCAGATGACAGCCTATGCAACTGCACCAGGACTCTCCTAGTGACCCAGGAACATGGAAAAGCCCCTGTAGCATCTGAACTGGACTTATATGAACAATTTTGTTGCCAGGGAGGAAAGCAAGAAAGCAGTTCTGCCAACCACTGTGTGCCTTCTCTCCTACAGCCTACAAAACAGACAGATCTCAGCAACACCTCTTGGTTGCTGCACCAACAGAGTACTCGGGGCAGCCAGAGAATTATGAACTCTTAGCTCCTTTATGGCTCTGACAGAAGCTGTTGCCACAGAGAACATCCCTTGCTTTTCTCTTCCCAGCAATTTCAGACTTCAGGAATGAAAGGGCTTTAGAGACCCCCCCAGCTGCAAGTGAGAGATGTGGTCCGGGTCATCTGTTTGAGTGCTTCATCAATACTCCTGCTCCAAAGGGTTGTAGTACCAAACCTGAATTGCTACACATCAGGCCAATCCCTTCTTGCCTCTCCGACACCCCCTCAGTATAAGGACATCTGAGGCATTAGCAGGTTCCAGCAGGCACACTGAACAACAGCTAATGGGACCAACACTCCAGCAAGGTTTGACACAGCCTCCCCTTGTGACAGTCACTGACAGCCATCAGCCAGGAGTCTCCCAACCAGCCACCCACTCGCATTAGCTGTTTCAACCCTGTTCTACAAGGAAATTAACCCAAGTGTCCCTCATCTTAGGTTTACCTGTATTGTCCTTATCATAGGCCTTGAACGCACTGATGAGGGCTGAGGTGTGAGCAAAGAGCTTTTCCCGCAAGGCTCGAAAGGCTGACTCCTCTACTCTGCTGATCCTGGAGGATGCAGAAAAGCACATTAAGAACTTGACACAAAGCACAAGAGAAGCTGCACACTCCCAGTTCTCTGGCCTGTCCATGCATTGCCCAGACCCTCACACAACTACTTTGCGCAGCCACAGCTGCACCACAGTGCCAGTGACAAGGCATTGCATGGCTGGAGCACAGTTCCCTGCATCAGTTCAGGAAGCAACAAAGCAGAAGGGAACCTCAGCAAGGGTCGGATGTTAAAACATTGAAAAGAGAAGCTGGAAAATGAGCAGCCAGTAAAAAAGTCCCCTTCTGATCTTGTAATGCTCCCTCCTCAAACCTCTCAGTAATTTCTGCACAAAGCTTGAATCCTCCTCTAGCACGATTATTTAGTAAATCAAGCCTTATAAGTTCAGCTCTATTTCTCCTTTTGGAATTCTGATTCGGTCAATACAGAGCAACTTGCCTTTGGGTCATAGTGAGAGTATGGGCGGCCTTGTTCGATTGGTACTGAACAATATGGGGGTCGAGGTCCGGTCCCAGCTTCACATAGGCTCCCCTGTTGCTGCCGATCTCATAGTAGTTGGAGGCTGAAAATATGGTCAGTACCTACCCCCGAAAAAGAGAGTCAGTATGTACATCCTTTATTCTACATACACATATTACTGGAAACAATGCAACCAAACCCATCTGGAGTCAACAGACTGTCACAGCAACAGGTTTTACATGGAAAAGTGAGGTGCCTGTTGGCCTGGACTCCTTCCAGGTACAAGTTCCTCTAGGGCAGCACTGGTCTCACATGGATCTGGCCACACACTAGGCTTCTGCAATTTCATTGTGCTCCCCCGACAAGCTTCCACTCTTCACTGCACAAGTGGAGTCAAAAGTGCCCCTGTTGAAGTCACTGAAGTTACCCTGAATCTTCTTGAGAGCAAAACTTTGCTGAGGGAGCAGTGGCACAAATGGGTTCAGGCCTTTTCTCAGCTCCCACACAAGGGCATACTAGGCCTGCACGACAGATGCCCCCCCAACAGAATCCGTGGTTCCAGATGGTCCTGAGCTAAGACCTCAGCTGGGAACACACTTCACTGACTCCATAGTGCTGTTCAAAGATGGCTTATGTACTTAGAGCCCCACTGAAAGAAATGCAGAGCTGAGACAAGGCACCACACCTGGCAGGATGGAACCTCAAGTATCCTTCGCACCATCCCCTTCACCAACCTTCCGGCTGTGACAGAACTCATAGCCCTCTTGCTTGCACTCGTGGGAGCGGATGAGGAACTGCAAGTTGTACTTCTCAAGGATCTTCTCTGTCACATCAGGCCCAAAGTAGCAGCCACCGCCTCGCACTGTATTTACTCTGCAGCCCTCCTGAGGCATGGGGTCACTCCAGAGAATATCTAAAATCTGGAATGATTGGAAAAGTTCACTGAGTAAAGCGTACCAAGAAGATATCACCCATCAAAGTTTAGCAAGCAAATAGAGCTGTCTCTGAATCCCTCACTGGACTGCTGCTATTTCTGTAGTACAGGGAAACAGAGATGTTTCCTGCATCCCAGTGAACCCCCATGCTGCTCTGCAGGACTGTCACAGAGGTGACATATATGTTGTTGGCCTGGGGAGCCTCAGGCACACCCATCTGCAAACTTGGGGAAAGAGGGTGTCCATAGATCAGGCCTGGTACAAACCTTCATTTTTCTGCGTCTAAGATTTCATAGAGCCTTGCCTGTCTTGCATCCCAAAACACAGGTCTCAGAGCAGAAACACCCAGCAGATCCTGAGGCCACGAGCAGGCTTAGTACTAAACTCCTTTGCTTTCTAGCCAGGATGTTCCAGCACCTCCAGAAATGTAAGTAAGTGCTGACTGAGTAATCATGATTTGGATCAAGCGTAATCCCTTTAACCCTGACCTCAATATATAGCTTTATGCTGATAAGTTGTGTAGTGTGGCGATGTCATGTGTAACATGAAGCAAGGAATGATGGTTTCAGAGCACACAGAAGGGGCTTGCAGACAGACTGGTCCAACATGAACAGGAAGACAAGTTCCTATGTTCTGACTAACAATCTGCATGCAGCACAGCTGAGCTAAAACTACAAATTCAGTCTGCACCTCTTGCACATCAGCAAGCAACATGCTTGTTCATTATGTGCAGAGCTGACTTCAGACACCTCGCATACACAGTAAGCAATATAACTGCTGGACGCTTCAGTCTGATTTGTTTCTCCCACACCAAGTCAGAAAAACCCACTGCCCCACTCAGTGAGTGAGCACAGTTTGCTTTATACTACAGATGTGTGTGCCGTGCTTGGTGCAAACACTGAGACAGAGCTTTGAGCACAGAAAGCTGAAAGCCTGGTGAAAAGGCTGACTCGAGCGGTAGGAGAAAGGTGCCAGCACAATGGCAGCCAACAGCAGTCTTGCACACAGCCTGTGTTCTCTTAGAAGAATCTCCTGCACAGCTTTTCAGTTGTGAGGGAACCGTGCCACAGGATGGGTTGAATGTAGTGTAGAACATCCTCAAGCAGCAGAGATCATGTGCTCACAGCACAGCCCTTCCTGACTACTTACTGCTGCATGACCAACACCAGGGTGGCTGAAGATACAGAATGGAAGGCGAAAATCCCACTAGCCTGCCTGCCGGCGCTTCAGCACCAAGTTGCTCCTTAACTCCACCATACAGAGCAGCAAAATCCTTTCTGCAGACAGATCTGTGTGCTGAATCACATAATTTTGTACTGAGATTCCTCAGCACAAACCTGCAGGAGGCACTCTTGTCCCATCAAGCTCAGGGCCCTGCTTGGACTACTCACCTGCTTCCATTCCTCCTGGCAAGTCCAGCACGGCCCATCCAGATCTGTCAAGGAGACCACACTAGAATAGGTGGGCTCCTCTTCCTCCGACTCGCTGATGTCCACTAGCCGGCGGCACCACTCAATTTGCTCCTGCACCGTCTGCCTTACCCACCTGGAGAACTCCAGCCTGTTGGCCATGCTGGGAGCCTCAGCTGTCTGGGGCTGCGGAGGTAAACTGGGGGCTGCCTCGTTCCTTGCTGGGTCAGCCACTGCTTTGTTCTCCCTACTTATTTCCTGTATTTCCACATTTCGATTTGATTCCTTTCTTTTCTTCCCTCTTAATACCGAAATAAACTGAAAGAGAGAAAAAAAAGGTGGTCACACCACTTGGAAATCTGCACCTCCAGCTCTGACATCTTCCATTGGCAGACTGATAAGTGACCCGCAACTCCGAGCCTCAATTCCCTTTGCTGCCATCAAACGCTGATTAACTGAGGGAGATTGGTTGTACCATCCTCTTGGATGTGCTATTCCTGATTTACAGCTGGGGCCCCACATCCAGCCTGACTAATGATCTCTATCATCTTTGGCTTTATGCTGCTCAGACATTTCACAGCACTAGAGTACATGGATTTAATCTGCAGTAGGAATAAGGCAGCAGAATGAGGGAAGGACTAATGTAAATGCTTGTCATTATATTTGGAGAAGGGCAGTAGTATTCCTCAACTAGAAAGTGAGGCAGAGACAAGTTAAATGACTTATCAAATCCTGGAAATCCAGGGGGAAAAACAGGCTAAGAAACTGGCGCCAAGTCTCATCATTGCTGCATTGTTACTTTCAGCACCAGCACACCTCTTTACTGATGCCACTACCCACCATTTCCCTCACTATGATCCTTATATCTCTAGAAGCCAAGAGTGCTTCTCTTCACACCTCTTGCACACACACTGTTAAACCAAAGCAATCCACTAAGCCTGTACCTAAGCACAGTTTGTCTTGGAAGACCATCCTTAAGATTTGCCTTGGTAACAGCCAAGTTGACATGTAGAAATAAACTCCTCACCACAAATCAGCAGTACTTGTCTCTTGTACTATCCGGGAAATAAAACCTACTTTGTTCCTTTGAATTTTCTCAAGCATGTCCAGGTCAGTGGTGTCAGAGATGCCCCCATGTATAATTAGAACTTTCTGATCAATCAGGGTGGCCAGAGGCAGCCAGCAGAAGACATTCTGAATCATCTTCAGGATTTTCTTCCCATGCACCTAGGAGGACAAGCAGAAAGGAAAAGATGAAGCATCAAGCCCCAAAGCCCATGTCTCCCAGGTAAAGGAGATACAACGGTAGCCTACCTTATATTTCTGCATTACTTCCTTGGCAAAACCATAGCTAACGGAAAAGGAGAGAGAAAGTTGAGTGGGATTTCACAGTGACACCCTTAATATTGCTATCGGCCTTACACAGAACCCTTACCGTAAGTTGACCATGTAGTCCTCATGGTTCCCACGGTTGAGGTGAACCTCCTTTGGATAGATTAGGAGGAAGGTAAAGAGGATGATGAGGATCTCAAGAGACTGTTTGCCTCTGTCTACGAAGTCCCCATTGAACACGTAAGACTTGGAAGGGGAAGGAAGGCCATTCTGGAAGAGCAAGTTAGTGTCAGGTGTTACAAGAGAGGCCTCTCCCAGTAACTGCATGTTCCCTCATTCCTGCCTCAGGTTACCTCATATAATAGATCCCAACTCTTATTTTTATCCTGTAGGTTCCCAGTAGCCAGTGCACTGAAAAAGTGAAAGCTGGTAGTCAGGAAGGGTTGCCATTGGTATCGGCAATTCCCAAACCTCCATGTGTATCAGATTTCAAAAGCAGCAAGGGAATAAGTTACTGTTTTGTGGAGCCATTTAAAACTGATCAAATTGACTCAGAGAATCGCATGTGAAAGGCCCAGTTTTGTACATGAAGGTCCTCAGCATGACCCATGCATTACCTCCCACAGTGCCTGGCCAGCCTCCCTCTCCAAATATGGTGCCTACCTTATAAAAGATGAAGAACAAGTCATCCAGCTGGCCATGCAAGTCTCCTAATGGGCACAAAAAGACAAGTCACAGTATGTTTACCCTTAACTTAAAAAGCCACCAATAAGTAACTTTCTAAATAAATAACCACTGAAATATTTTGTGAAGTTTGAGGTAGAAGTTCCCTTACAATAAGGCAATGTGCCCAAAGAAAAAGTATGTGATGTAAAGGCTTGAGCTGAAGCCTGAGGACAGGCAGAAAACCTACACCAGCTTCTGGAGATTCTGATTCAGAAGCTTTTTTCGTTTATCTTTTATAGTGACACAACATTGCCACAGGGAAACTAATCATTACACAGGAGTAAGCTTTGCATACAGAATCAAACTAAATTCTCATTTAATATGATACTGGGGAGCAAGGTTTGTTTTCCCAAAGCTGACTGCATATAAAAGTCTATGCTAAGTACGTATTTTTTTCAGAAATGCCTTAAATTTTAAACACGAGTCCTAGAGCAGGAAAATAATGGTGAAAGCTTTGTCTCTTTCACATTTCCTTGATAGGACACAAAGATATGTCAGTACTGTTGTCTGAATGCATGCACCACTGCTAATGAAGACTCAGCCAGAACAGCTCCAGGACTTTATTGCTGACACTATCCCAGGCCACAGGCCAGGACATACCTCCTCCTCTGCTTGCATTTTTGTAACAACTGTGACAGCACCACTGCTACTGTAGGCTACGCCAAGCTGATCTCTGCTGCCTGGGGCAGGGTTTATTAATGATGTACCCCAGCATCTCTCAGGGAAGCCAAACAGACTACAAACAGACAAACCACCCCCCCTCAACACCCCATCCCATTCCAGAACAAGAAGAAACAGGGCTGTGATGCAGACTTGCTCCCTCTGGCCTTACAGTAGCTCATATCTAGTCTCAGAGGGTATTTCAGACAGCCCCATCTGCCTCTCCGTGGAACACACATCTCGCTTGCAGACTGCATTAGTGTTCTACACTCGGTACAGAGGAGGGCATGTGCTCATGCTACCGTTTTTTGTCTTTTCCCTCCCGTTTCACATGACTGTTCTGCTGCAGAGACTGCACAATCGACCTTCCACCCAGACATACCACAGACAGTGACCTCCTCGCTGTAGCAGGTGGAGACATGGCTGATGTTTGGCAACTGCTTGAGGTGCTTCCTGGTCTCATGCAGGAGGTTTAAGACATAGCGAGGGTGGAGCTGCTACTAGGAGAAAGCGAAGGGTTTAAAGCAGGAAATCAGTGACATCCGAGCAGCAATGCAAACGCCCCAAGGACCCACCACGATAGCATGGATGGCAGAAGCTCACTGGGAGGACACTCAGTGCTGACCTGTGGGCTTACAAACAAGATGAGGCAAATACTGGGTAACAGCCAGATGGAAGTGTCCATTCCTCTGGACAGGGCTGCCAAGAGAACTCAAAAGCCCTAGCACCCTGTGGTCAAGGCTATATCCACAAGGCAACACCAGGTCCCTGGAGCAGCAGGAATTGAGCCCTGTATCACAGGTAAGAAGCTGCTCCTCTAAATATTTCTTAGCCTCTTCCACATTAAACCAGGCTGTGAGCTGCCATGTGTCCTGCAGAAATGTTTGCTCAAAGCCAGGGTGTAAGCATTTAACATCAGTCAAGACACTAGAGAGCTTTGGTTTAGAAGTCTTTTTGGATGAGGGATGTTGTGGCCTATTGTGCAGTTCAGCATCTTGACTGAGGGATGGCAGCACAACGCTGCAATTGTGCAAGGTCCTGTTTTGTTAGTGCTGCTGAATTGGTACTGGGCTTCCCTGTCAAAAACCTCACATTTTACATTTTAAATATGAGTCAAAGTTGCATGGCACCAAACATACTTCTAATGAGCTATTTCCATCTGGACCATCCTATACGTTTTTACAAATTGAGGAATTGCAAGAAAAAATGACAGAATATTTCAAAATGGACTGTTGTGAATTTTTTTTTACTTTTAATGAAATTCAGCTTAATATTGGTGCACAACTACAGAAAGTTTTCAGTTTTGTCCGACCTTTCAGAAAGAAAAGAAGTTCCTATGGCGGAGGGAAATACCATATCACTTCCATCCCCCTTTGCTTAACAGCCTGTCAGCTCATTATACTCCAACCAGCTTAGGTTGTTAGGAAGGCTAAAACCAAATTATCTATCCTACACCGCTGCACATAGAAGGGGAAAGAATGGTTCCTTTGGGATCCTTACTTGTTTCTGTTTGAAAGCTTCCAACAAGTCAGTTGCGTGGTCAGGAAGTAGTGGGAAAGAGAGTCGGGGTCCAGTGTAGGAGTCTGGCACCTCCATGGATTCGTAGTCACAGTATTTCTCCAGCTCTACCTCTTTGAAGCTTTCCCCACTTATGAACATGCGATTGATAAAATCCCCTGGATTGCAGAGGGGTCCGTTTGATTGGTATTTTAAGAAAGAGACAGGAAAAAGTTAAGTTGGCACAGTATGCCATTCTAGTCATTTGCTAAAGAAAAGCTGTTAGGTTAGGCTAGAGCTCACGAGAAGCAGTGGCAGTGGCTAGCTCCTAGTTTGACAGGACTGCAGAATTTGCTGTGGGAAAAAGGCTGCAAGGACAAGTTTCTGCGTGCTATGTCAAGCAGTGCTGGCAGCTACGCTACTTTCTGCAAAACCCCAGTAAAGCCAGATGGGCATTGGTTGCCATGGCCAACTGAAACCTTATTTCAGCAACATGTGAAAGCAAGCTGTGCAACAAGGAACCGTTGCCTACGTACCACTGTTTTTTCTGACTAGCCCCTACCTTCTCATTGCTGCACAAAATTTGTATAAATACACCTTGTTTATTTATTGTTGTAACATCTCAGACCCCAGCTCAAGGAACAGGATGTTACTGTCCTGGTTTATACAGACTCCAAAAAAAAAACTTCCTCAACAGCGCTTTGCTGTAAAATATGTGGGGTGGTTGTGTGAAAAAGGGTAGCAGCTTGAAAGGCAGGAGCAAGGGCTTCAGCAGGTCATGGTCAGCAAAGTCACTAGTTAATTTTGACTTTCTATTGTCAGATTTCAGAGCTAGGCTCACTTGCAAGTTCCCAGTGCTAAGAAATAACACAGAGTGCTCTGCACTGTACTGTTCACACACTTCAATTCTAAGTGAGAGACCAAGTATAATTAGACATCGTAGAGTACTGTTCCCTAAAGCTGGATTCTCTCACTTCAGAAATGGACTCTGCAAAGCCCTGGTTACAAGATATCTCTGAAAAAAGGCATGTTTCTACTACTGCTCTTAGAAAACATACTGAGCTTTTCTTCCCCCTTCAACGCCTAAGGAGCAGGAACTGCCACACAGCCCTCGCACAGTGCTGAGAGCTTCCAGAGAGAATTCACTCCCTGTTCAAATTTCTGATGCCATCGCTCCTTAGACTGTCTTAGTCCCTCTTGCCATACAGAAGGACCAGCACTGGGCAATGAAGCAGTACAGGGTGCAACCCTCTGAGTTGCTGGTGCCACGTCTCCAAACAGCACATAGAAACTTACTCTCTTTGCTGCTGCTTGGCGTGAAGTGGTCCATGAGGTAACTGAAGAAGTTGTGAAGCTACAAGAAGAGAGTAAGCCCATCATCGTTCACCTTAGAATGAAATTCTGCAGAGTGGCAACTTAACATGACCTTCTTTCTGCAAGTATCATCTATGCCCTTCCCATGTTGTCTGGTATGGGCAACAAATCACACTATACCAGTATATACCACCCTTCTATGTATTTCTCTGCATACTCTTCTCCTTGGCACCTTACCTTGATCTGATCCTGCTCGCAAGAGTACTCAATGGATTGAAAGATTCTCCAGGTACAACGTCGGCGCATTTCCAGCCGAGCAACATAACGCCGATACCACTGTTGGATCAAGACGGCTGCCTTGAAAGCTGGGGGACAAAAACAGAACCAAGTTGTTGTGCTGCAGCAGCAGCAGCTGACGACATACAAAATTAACATTCACAGTGAAAGGAGGGAGACAGATCCTTGGCCACTTAATGACATAGAAGGAAGGAAATGCCAGGAATTTCCAGGTGTTCAAACCCAGCACTGGCACCAGGCTCTTCCCTCCAAATGATGACTGCCTTGATCTTTAAAAGATAACTATTCTTCCTCTCTGTTTCCCCAGTTCCAGTATTTTTCATTAAAACATTGTTTCAGACAGGGCGTGTGCGTGTTTAAAGTGAATTACATGGCTGCAGTTTCCTATTTCCTTTTTTCAAGTATTGCCACAGAAGTTTTTGTACCTCTAGAAATTCTTCCATTCCCCTTAGCTGATCTTGACCACGTTTGGATCACTTGGTTACTTTACAGCACCTTGCCAATCAACTCAGCAACTTGGCATCTCTCCATGTCCCATCCTGGCCATTTCTGGAGCCCTGTCCTAGAGCCCTACCTTTAAACAATTTTCTAGCAATGCTTCTCTGTGTCATCTTAGCTGAGGGAGGGACGACTGCTCTATCTACAGGGCAGCCCCAAAACCAGATGGAGATGACAGAGTTATGGAGTTAGCCCTGCTGCAGAAGGTTGCACTCCTTTGGGCTCTGGTTTGTGAGAGAGCACTGCCATCTTTGCCAAAGCAGAGAGAGCAATGTGGGGTGTGAGATGGAAAAACTTCAATAAAAACAAGGAAATCCCACATCCCTACCCCAAAGGCTGCAAAGTGCTGGCAAGGGAGAAAGAGATCACGTTAATTCAATTAGCTTGCATTAATTATAGAACATAAACCACCATCCGTGTACTTCAGCAGGAAACATTGACCTTTACTTAAAGAAGATATGCTGATGGCTTACGCATTGAAAATAATAATCCTTCTAAATGATGTTCCTGTTACAGCACCAGGAGCTGCAGAGCACAAAAAGGAAGAGCTGTTGCCATCTTGCAGCTAGGGAACTGAGTAATGATGAAGGCATGGGCAGGAAGGTAAGACTTGGCTAGCCTTCATTCAAGAATAACTTACACGTTCTTTGCCTTGCTGAGAAAATGCTTACTGATCTACTGGGCTCTGAGAAAATAAAAAAGGCTGACTTCTTTCCTGCAGTTTGGTGCCCCTGATGCTGCTTTTCCAAGCCTCCTTTATAGCAGACCCAATGCCAGATGCCTGATTCCGGGTACAGAAATTTGGCTGGCACGTAACCAGAATCACAGTCACAGTCAGTCTCTAACATGATCAACTTCTGGGTACCTTGCTTGCATTCCCTTAACAGCGGGTAAATGCCCAATTACTGCAGTAGGAGTCAGAAATTCATAGTTATGACTCTACATATACCAATGAAAACTAGATCCTTTGAAACATTAAAAATGAAACCTATCAAAGCCTCATTATCACCATATATACCACTGTCCACAGCATTTTAAGCTCCAGATGGGCAAGGCATTGGTTTTTAACTCTACTTTTACAAAGACTGACTGCAACTGAAATAGACAGATACTCTAATTTACCAGCTTGCCTGGGTGTGTTTCATCTAGCAGTGTTTGTACTAGTTTAGATAAAAATAGTAAAAAAGGAAGAGAAACTGATTTATCCACTTTATGAGGATCCAAGCAGTAAACTGAATCATACCCCATTGTACCAGCTCCTGTAAGCATGCCAAAGTGGCAGCACTCAAACATGCCTGCTCCTGCTAGCAGTACAGTTCCCAGCTCAGCTTACAGGAGGGAGTCTGCAGCCTCTCTCACATTCCCAATCCCCTCCTTCACTCAAACACAGGGAAACTATTGATGAGATGTCAGATCTAACGCAGAGTTTAAAAGAAGTAACTAGGCTTATGTTACACTTTGTTATAAGCGAGCCATCGTAATAAACTTTGGGGGAAAATCCATTCTTCTCTGGTGCTATAGGCAATAGACAAGTCTCACTTCAAAAAAAAGTGGAGTTATTAAACAAAAAAATTACCAAAAAAAGGCTGAATCATAATAACATCCCTGCTTTCTTCATTTCTAAATGCAGTCACTATTTTTGCTTTCAATGTACTGCAGACAGTTTGCTCCATACCTGCTGCTGCTGCTGGTGACTGAAAGTTTCAAACAGCAAAGTAAGTAATCTTTACTTTTTTACACTTGCTTATTTGTAAAGTCTCACTCATCAATTCCCTTTGTTCCATAGCAGATCTAAGAATGCACCCACAAAATTGATACTATCATACAGAGGGTTTCATAAAGATAAATCATTACATTTTCAAGAGCCATAGAAAAGTCAAAAATTTTAGCAGAGATTAACAGCATTGTGCTGATGTCATGAGAAAAGAAACCACAATTTTTGCTTTTCAGCTTTTCTTAGGCACACGCTCTTAACCCTTTTTAGAACCAGATTTATTTTGGCTTTGCTTTTACTTCTGCTTTATGAGTCTCTAAACACAGTCTCTAAACACAGAGTCCACCAGAAACAGCAGGGTGATACCAGCTATCTCACTGTCAGCATATGACAATACATGCAAGGGCCAGCAACTGATTAATCCATCGGATGTCAGTTGTAACAGAACTGCTTTTTGCCGCTTCATTTCTGGTCAGGTTTTGGTTGATTTTAATCTAATCCTGATCTAAGTAACTACTATTTTCTCAAGGCTGTTGATCTGCCTGGCAGCTGGGACTTCTTGTCACAGGAAGAGAAACATCCACTGCAAGCTCCCAATGGCATGTGCAGGAGCAGACAGGAAAAAACGTGCTTTTCAAGGAATCACTCACCATTTTCAGACTTCTGCAGGGAGTACTTGTAGTTGGCATTTACAGAAGTAGCAGATCCCATGGTCTTTAACCTAGAACGTCGCAGTCTGGCCCAGGATCACCAAAACCACAAAAGACACGCAGGAAAGACCATTTGGTCAGAATCAAAACAGCTGCAACATGTCCCACAGTGCTGAGAATCTGTAATTAAGCATTGGAGCACTTAACATTAATGAGCAGGTGGCCTGTCATCTTCTCAAGTACATCTTCCACTACCAGATTTTTCCAGCTACTGTGTTGTCTTCTAGACAATCTGAGGATTTCTGTCTCGCTGTTGCCAATTTCAAGTCAGCTATATAAATAAGAATCATTTCAGCACCTTTCTCAATCATACAAGAATAGCAGAGATTGCATATCTAGATACTGCAATTGTACAGCAGAAGTTTAAATCAGGCATTCGTGTACAATGCTTCACATGCCTCATTTTAGGCTCCTATCTCTTCGCAATATGGCAGTCTTACCAAAACCTTCACTTTGGGTGCTACAATAAAATAATCTTGGTTGAGCTCTGAGAACAGACCACATCTCCGAATCCTCCTGCTACCTCCTCCCTTCCTCGCACACAGCTGAAGCACATGAATGAAGCTGCTAAAATACTACACATGACCACTCGTGGGAGTCAGTCCTACACTGTACAAGGGGAAAAAGCGTTTCAGTCCTGATCAGGGATTATAGAAGTCATTAAGTTAATCCATTAACAATCAGTCTGTGTGGACAAATATTCATGCATATAGCCATGTCTGAATGGTAATGCTTGTTAAGCAGGACGAACACACAGACAGTATTTAAATCTATTTGCAGTGCCACAGCTAGAGGGGCAATAAGTGTAAAATAAAAATTAGCTATCATAAGAAAATCAGCTTTGTAATCTCTGCTTTCCTTCACCTCATGGATCTGCTTGAGTGTGGGAGCATATGATACTGTCAATCGCTCAGATCCTGGCCAGTGTAAAAGGACAGGACAGCCAGACTTTTGTAACCTCACTGCTGTAGAAAGCTCTAGTCAGAGCAAACAGATCCTGTTTCAAGATCAGGTCAAATTCTGGAACTTTGAGGACAACCAGATCGTCATTCACAGTCAGACCTGTTTCCTCTGTTTATTCTAACCCACAGCTGGGGTAGGAGAAAGCTGAGAAAGGGAGGGAAGAAACACCTGTAAATATTAAGCTTGGTGCTGGCAGGAGACCACAGCTCAAAGGGTTTTGAAGGGTCAGGATGGTGTGACTACAGAGGCACTTCTCCCAAGCAGAGGAAAAATCCTTCTCCTTTTCTGACTTCCCTCAGTCCTTTGCCTCCTTCAGTCTCTTTCCACCTGATCCAAGTGTTCCCTCTCAAAATAGCTACGCCTCTGCACAAACGCTAATTGAAGGAACATGTCCAGTGTTGTATAAGGTGCATGTGCATGGTGTTTGCTCTGGAAGACAAGCCAAGCTACGCAGCACTTCAGCATGGGAAGTTTCTGAGGCAGATGAAATGCTGAAGTTCTCTGCCTTGCCCAGGACGCTGAATTGCACAATGGTGCCTTCGCAGTAACTGGGTGATGCCACAAGAGGACATGTAGCAATGCTCTCAATAAATACCAGTCGCTAGTTTTACTTTAATAACATTATTTCACATCAGTGACAAAAATGGTCTGTAATTACTACTGAATTATGCCTAGTTACATGTGGCACTTTATGGCCTTTGTGCTAAAATAATGTGGGTACTCTTGACAACTTTTCAGATTATTAGCTACTCAAATGCACAGTCACACACACAAATCAGAATCTCTAGCATTTAAGGCTCCTATTTGTAGCTCATGGAAAATCCCATTTCAGGGAAAACAGATTTTCAAGCTCAGAATTTCTCTGTGTAGACTTCTAACTCCCATCTGGATATCCAAACATAAACCTTCTATTCAAAGACGCATCTGAAAATTTCAGCAAGTGTTAGCTATCCAGAGAAGCAATGGTATGAACTATTAGCTCTGTATTGGGAGCTTGTGTTATAAAATCATTTCCAAGAACCTCCACTTACTGCAATTCTGGAATGATCTGTCAGAGCAGTCAGGAAGAGCACAGCACAGGTTCCTTTCAGATGAAACGACACTAGAAGATGACTGCAGCTGCTAACAGGAGTCCAGTCCACAGGGCCAGATTCAAGCCAGTCCCAAGAAAAAAAAAACTGAAACATGGTTAGTGTAGGCAACTGCCCTCCTCGCCAGAGGCCAACACAGCCTGCATGCCAACTGCATCTTCAATGTTGCTCAGGAACCTGACAGTTCCTGCTTCAAAGGAAGATAGATGCTTCAGCTTTTTGGAATAGGTGAGGTGCCTCTAATGATACCTTTGAATATGCAAACATGAGGAAAATAAATCTCTTTTCAGGAACTAAAATACTTCTAGATCAGTTCTAAAAAGAACAGAGTATGGAGTTAAGGTACTTTGCTCACTTAGGATGCATTCAAGGGTGCTGCCCATCTGTTTTGCTAGGATGTGACCTTGGATCTCAGAGCACCTTTGGAGACACAGACTAACACTTTTCCTTGTTCCCCTCCTTCCCTGCAAAGCAAACAAGCATTTGTTATTTAGACAGCCCTACTGTAAACATAAATTTTGGCCGTCCATACTGAGGGATGGTCTCATATTGGTGTGCCCTAGGAGCACCGGCAGAGCAAGCATAGGCAACGTCACCTCCCTGTATGTCCTATTGTGAACACTCTTATCGAATGTCTCTCACAAGCAATTCCTGGAGCTGTGAACTTTTTCACTTTGTTACCTTCAGATCCTTCAGAGGGCCACAGCCTGAGCAAAGGAGCACACAGCAGTAAACCAGGGGCTCCAATGGAATCAAACCTGTTTCTGGAGTAGAAGGAGGGAGGAAGAAATAGACACAGTCCAACCGCTCTGCACCTCTGATTCAGTACCTCATTCACCCAACAGTGACCTGCACCCCTCCTCTTCCTAAAAACCTTTACCCAAGAAAAAGAAGAGGACCAGCAGCCCACAAAGACACTGCCAGGAAGAGCTTATGGAGCTGAAGAGTGGCATCATCTCAGTGACTCTCCCCTGGTACACGCTGCTGCATGGAGCATCTGCTAGCAAATGTGTGCTAAGTAAAACAAGGGGGTAAACCCTGCTGTATGCACTTACACCAGGGCAGAACTACAGCACCAAAAAACCAGTGGCCTCAAGAGCCACACATGGACACAGACAACTAAGGAACAACCAAGTGCAGTGCCTCAGCAGAAGACCACAGACACACAGAAAAGATACACATTCCCTGTTCACCAGAATCAGCATCCTAAAGGCAGGAGAAACATGTCAGATTCCCCCTATTCCTCCCATGCGAATGAATACACTCAGTTTTGTAACTCTTGTAATGCAAGCTGCTGACTCGCTTAATACCACCATTAAAGGCAAAGTTGCACAGATCCATTTGTGTCAAACCACCGCAAAACAACAAAGCCAGGTAAATTGCCTCACTTTCCATAAACCTTATTTGAACTCCTTCAAAACCAAAGCAAGTGACAGCATTTTGAATCAAAACCTACCTATTCAGTAACATCACTCAGCTTGTCCACATTACAGGTCTGTCACTCCACCCACGTGAATCAAAGGCTTCCTGCCAGGAACACCGAAGGTCATGCAAAGCTAACTCCAAAACAACAGGGCTCCTAGGGAAGCTGACACACGTCAGGTATCACATGCACAACTGAATCCCCACTAACTTGGCAGTTTTATAGACATTTGGACAACTGAGGGAAGAGAGAAGCAGGCTCAGGGAGTCCATGGGAGGCTACAGCAGACTCACTGAAAATTTACTAGGAAAATACTGAAAACCAGGGCAACAGAAATGTTACGTTCTCCTAAAAGAGTAACAGTTGGTGTAAGAACTGCAGCTGAAATAAAATCAAATACTACTCTCAAGAGCAGAAGTGCTAGCTAGACTAGGGAAAGTGATGATCCTGTCTCACCCTCAGAAAGTAAATACTGGTGCACATCCCACGTGTATCTCAGACCCAGCACATCTCACAACCAGAATAGAGATGGAGAGTGTTTTATTTCAGACATGCACCAACCCTTCCACCTGCACAGCCACTGCAGTGCCAACAAGAATTGCCAAGAGAATATTCCCAACTCTAGTTTTATACAGCTCAACATATAAAAAGTGTTTTTCACTGCAAACTGCGGGTGCCCAGTAACTACTTCTGAACATAAAATAATGTTATAGAGAAATGAAAATAAAAATGGAACTTACCTTGCCACTGGTTTCTAACTTACGGATTTACTCAGGTAAACACAAGAGAAGCTCTCCGCTTTTTCTATTTTTATGTCTATTTACTTCCCCAAACGATCAATAATCTCTGAAGTGATTTGCTTGCTGACAGATTCAGACACTCCTCCTCAGAATCAAACTCGGGCACACTGCAAGAAATGCCGTATCTTCCCACACCTGCAGTACTGAATGCGTGTGCTCTTCTGCAACAGGCACAGACCCTGCAATTTATTTACTGCACAGTTGTTTTGCACAGCCTTAAGAATCCTCTCCCATGTGATGCTTAAGAAAGGCTACAGATCTGAAATGGATTAGGATTACTGGAGAGGATTATGAATGAGACATGCAGCATGTTGGCCTCAGCTCTTACACACCTTTGAGTGGCCTTTTGCTAAATGCAAACTTCTGGAGGAAAAAAGAATTAAAAGTTTCACCCATTCCCTGCGTTGGGGTGGAAAACCTTTTGGGCTAAGAAACTGACACTACAGAAAGGAAAGGGTGGAAGGAGCAGGGATAATGCACTTAACGTAGTTCTATTTAATTACTTAAAACAACTCTAAGTCCTGAATCTTACCCAGCTTGAGAAAGCAGGAAAGTGGATCCCCAGAAACAGACAAAATCTCAAACAGAAGTACATGCAGCAGGCAATTCAAACAACTACAAATGATCCTTTTTTAAAAAAGATCCCACAAAGCACCCAAATCCTCCAATCAGTGCTACATGTTAATGTTGCTGGCACTGTTAAGACAGTTTTATTTAAATTCACAACCCTGTCTGTATTTTTATCAAATTTCAATTGTTATGCAAACACCGTTCAACACAGTTCACAGGTTAAGTCATCATTTATAAGACATGTCATTTACCACTTTCTCAGTGTTCATATTTTTAGCACATCATTAAATGAAGAATCCTTCCAGTAAGCAGACAAAAAAAGTATTTAAGTAGCCACATAAGCTCTATATTGCTGGCAATCAGGATGTCTGAACATTCATAAACAAATGAAATGCAACGTTCTTCTAGAAAAATAATTTCAAAGAACAAAAGCCAAATTAAATAAAGCTAGACTTCTTCAAATCTAGCTTCTTATCTTGTTTAAAACACAAAAACTGCCCACATTTCAATAAGCTGTGCTGTGGCTGGGCCTGAGCAAGGAGACAAACAGGACAGGAGCAGATAATGGTTTCCTTAAGATTCCCAGGTACTAAATATTTATACTGCTTATACTCATAGAAACAAATACATTTGATGACATTCCTGCACAACTGAGAAGCTGGGCACACCACTTCTGGAGGATGATCTGCCCAATGCTGCTGAGGTCAAGAATATACAAAATTACATCTGAAAGTCTCCTTTCATCTTTATTTAGGAGTGGCTGTTAATTACAAAAAACCTGCTGGGACTGGGAGCCAGCACACCTGCTCTGTGATTTAAAGCAAGTCTGAACTCTCAGAGATATTGGGACTATACATCCATCTTACTCCAGGAACTCTCCCTTGCTGCTTTTTATCGGTTCTGGCATATGCCTGCCAACATCTTTGTACAAACTGGGTCAAGGCAAAGTGTGCAGTGCATTGAGAAGATGCAAGTAAGTAGGTTATGACAATCAGCCAGGCTCAGGGCAAGGAGATAAAGGGCCCATGGCTCCAGAAAGCTCTCTTGGGAACAGTTTGCATAACCAGTGCACAAGTACTGCAGGTGACACTCTAAGTACCTGGAAACCGTGCTCTGATCATACTGCTGTCTCCTATCTAAATCTCGTAGTGATTCCAGTGAACAAGACCTCTAAGCTTTACGTGAACGTAGCCCCTGGTCTTGACTCTTTACATGCATCTGTATTTGTGGGGCGCTCCCAGGAAGTACCTGAATTCAATATGCAACCCAACAGACAAACAAAAACACCCTTAGTTGTGAACTTCCTACCAAAGGCAACTTTTGAACACCTGAAGGGAAAGCCATCCCTCTTCTAACCTTGCTGCTATTCTGTCCTAAGCATCTCCGATCTAGTGGAGTGAAAATCCCGTGTTATCACACCTCCTAACACAGCTCTCGCTTTCTGCTGAATAAAGCACCATAGCCGACAGCTGTGTATGGAAGGCCAAGCACTGGGACCAGCTTCCAAGAGATGTCAGCATTTCAGAGGCATTTGGACAGTGCCCTTAACAGGCTGTAACTTCTGGTCAGCCCTGCAGTGGTGAGGCAGTTGGATGAGGTGATGGCTGCAGGTCCTTGCCAACAGAAGTAAGTCCATTCAGGAAGTCACCTTTCCTAAGCCTACTAAAACCAGCTGAAGAGCCTGTGCACCACAGAACCACAGCCGAAGGGAGAATGCCTGCCTACAGGGGAATTCCTGCTATGGAAAGGCACATTCCTTTGCACTGACACAATTATTTCTGTGTTGAGGGAGGACAGCACAGCCAAATGGATGCGGTTCAACAGGGCCTAAGCAGTACCAGGACCTCTTCTGCAATGACAACAGCATTCTGTAGAACTCTGCGCACTCTGCCTGCTGCTGGTAGGCTCACGAGCACAAGCACCTGGGGAAACCAGAAGGTCTTCATAAATCAAGTGAGCAGCTGCATATTTTTATTTAATTCTATTCAGACCTAAGGCCACACAAAATTTATGGGGTTTTTTTATTAGTCAGCACATAAGTACATTCAGGTTGTATAACTCTTTCCAAAACCAAGAAAAGCAACACCTGTGATCAACATCTGCTAGAAAATCAATGTAATTACAATAAAATCAATCAAACCTCTATTACAGTTAATTAACAGAATTATCTGCAGCACTTCAAAGAATTAGCAAGTCATTATTGCCTGAATGGTTCACATAATTAATAAGCCAAAACACCTGTACTGCTTGTGGCAGTGGTTGTAAATGTATATGCCATTCTTGGTAAGCTTCAGCTTCACTCATTTTTTTCTGTTGAAAGAAAAAGAAAAATAACAGAGCACAGGTTTGAATAGAGCTCAGAAACAAACTCTTCAGAATCTCTAAAAGAAAGGAACTATTCTTGCTGAAACCAAATGTCCAATATAACTGCTAAAAATATAATACCAATAAGAGCTTTAAAACCTATTCAAACTGGAATGCAGCTCCTGTACTCCTGGCAGAGGTTCCTGGAATACAAATAAACATAACTTAGGATCTTTCTCTGAACATGCCAAAGTCACCACATGAGGCACCTGGGGAGCTCAAGCACTTTGACTTTTTCTGCAAGTTCACAGGACAAAAACCCTCAAAGGATGCTAATGTTCAGTCACCTGTCACAAACGAAGCTTGATCTTTCCTGGTGCCACAGGCACCAGCCCCTCCTGCAGGAATGCAGCTTACTCTGGAGGGGCCACCTATCCCAGTGAACCACATGGAGTAGCAGGACTGGTGAGAAAAATCCCCGAAATCTCCACAGAGGCAACCTCTGCCTTGAGGTCTCAGCAACACACCTGCTCCCCTTCACTCTGATAAAGCACTTTGCCTAAGATAACCTCCAAAGGTTTTGCCAAGAAAGGCAATGTGTAACCCCGTCTCCAAAATCACAAGGGAAGGTGTTTACCCAAGGCCAATACGGAAACCAAGGGGAGAATGAGGGATTCAGACAAGGTCACTTGAGGGCTAGTGCAGAACTTTGTCCCTCAATGACTCTTCAGCTGGCTGTTCTGTTTACGTACAAGTAGCCAGGAGTATCAGCACGCTCCTTACACCTCTCATTTGACTGGTCGGATCCACGTCTGGTACTTCTCTGGCAGCGCAGCGCTCATTACTGTGGTATATATCGTGTTACTGAAAGAGGAAAAAAGTGAGCCACATTCCACAGGCAGGAAGGATCATTTACAGACCAGCAAAGCAGCAGGACAAATTTTAGTGGAAACAAACATTTCTCCAGAGAAAGCCATTTGCAGTGTTAATACAAATCCAAAGCTTCCAAAAGCCCAAGGCACAAATAATGCAGCAGAAAATCCACCTGCTCCTCTACACAGTCATTTGTTTCAGCACTACAAAGGAAATTCCCATTGCTGACTGAGCCTAACAAAGTGCAGATTCTTGGCCTGAGAGGCAGATGACAGAGGAAGAGCACTACAGAAGTGAAAACAAGGTGCCACGCGCACAAGCGGAAATCTAAGCCAGAGAACCACATGATACCCAAACAGACACATGGGAAAATCCTAAGGTAGTTTGTGATTGAGTTTGGAGTGGCCTGAGGCATGGCAAGAGGCACTGGTTAACATCTCTGGAAACAATACTTACTTGTTTAAGACTGGCTTCACTGACAACACCTGTACAGAAAGGTTGAAGAGGTGTCATTCTGGGAAATGAAGAGGGAGCTAAAAAGCTATTTAGAAACAGCAGTAGGATGTTATACAAAGGCATAACGCAAAGACAAGGATTTCTCCTGCTGACTATTTTAGAAAAGTATGGTTAATACGAAAACCAAGTCCTCAAAACAAGCTTTTGAATATCCCTTGTAACACTTTATCTGCTGCTGTAATATTGATAATAGTGCTTGAAAGAAGGAACTGCACAAAGATGATGGTGATGGATTCACCTCTTGCACTTCCCACTTGGACTGACAGACTATTAGGAAATGCCAATGACAAAAATGTTCACAAATGTTCTGGCAAAAAAACATAACCGTATCCAGCCCTCCCGTGGTGGCTATGCAGCACACCTTTTTCACTGTGCCTTCTTTGCACAGCTTTTAAATGCCTAACAAAAATGCAATTGCACTTATGCTTTGAAAAAGAATTTTAAGTTAAAGTCACAGTGCAGAATTTGAAAGAAATACCTTAAAGAGTGTGTCAAAATTGATGTTCTGCTGTCCAGTAGCATTCAGAGCTTTGATGGCTGCAGTTCTGCAGGAAAACAAGGCAGTGCCAATAAACACACTGCAGTGTGCCACAGGCTACAAAGCACCAAGATGAAAGCTTTCTCACTAAATGCATTTGTGGTGAAATGCTTGCTCTGGCCTCAACGCGCAGTGTGACTGCCTTACATTGTTGAAGCTACTCTATCACTACACGACTGCATACAGACCAACAGGGATGCCACCACAGCTTTTTCCGTATTGTACCGCCTAAAGACTATATCATGTCTGCAGGCGCCTTCCCAGTGCCATCAAATACGTTTTCCACTGTGAATCTAAATCCTTTACCTTTTACTATGCATTGCTTTGTAAAGAACTTTATGGTACATGCCTTATCCTTGTAATTCCTCATCATTTGTGCCATTCAGTGTCACAGACTTTCTCTGGCACATGTGAATATCATTCCTTACTGTACCTGTTCCCTTTTGAGTGGCATTATAGAAAAGGAAGAAGCTGCCAGCTGAACAAGCTGACACACATTCAAAGAAGGAAACACCCAAGTCTATGCTTTATCAAAATAAAAGTGTTGTATCACCACACTAAATTTACCTTCGATCATCAAAAGGAGGAGGGGTAGTCCAATGGTCATAGTTTGTCTCCACACGAAACCACCTATAACAGAAAAGCAATCAAAAGGCAAATCATCAGGTAATTCATAAAGGCCAAGAATCATTATCTCTGTATTGCCACAAGGAAAAAACACTCCCTCAAAAGTTTCTCTCCTGTGTCTCTTGTAAGCTGAGGGGATCCTGTGTTGATAGACGCAGCAGCCTTTACCATAAGCTACGGAACACAAGCGAAAATGGAGTGACCTCTGAACTCCTGTTCATATCAGTAACAAAGCTAACACTGACTACAATAAAGCAAGACCAGACCTTTAAGGAAATGATCAGGGAAAAGATACAACGCAGCCTGCAGCATTCAGCTTGGAGCCCATGGAGCCAACCAGCTGGTGCCAAACCAACACTTACTGGCTGATTGTAGTCATTAAGTGCCTTTTTTCACTGCAGGGCAGCTGTGTAGGATCTCCTTCATATATTAAGCTGCTGATTTCACAAAACTGATTTGAGCCTTCAACCTTTCTACCACATAGTGTCAAAACTAACTTGGAAATGCTGAAATGCAAATACTTGGCAGACAAACAGACAACACCCTCCAGTCATCTCCTTTGGTATCTGGCTACAAAATAAACATGTGCGGGTACTTCTTGCACACTCAACCCTCTGGACTGCCCCAACCCAACAAAGGCAGTGTGGTTCCTTGTCAAAGAGAAGGGATTGGGATTCCTTTCAGAGGCTTTCAAACTTTCCTGTCCAGCTGTAAAGCATTAGGAAGAGACGAGCCCAAGTCAAGAAAATTGTGTCACTAACCCTGCCTATCACTCAGGAGGGGATAGGCAAAAACAACAACCATTTTTTGATACTTACGCTCCACCTAAAGGATCGAGAGGCCAGAGATCTGCTGGCCCTCTTCTATTCCTGGTTATGACCATGCCTTCTTTTGGCGATACGCCTCCTACAATATAGTAAACTTCAGCAATGATGGGAATGCCCGATAGTCTGAGAACAGCTGACTGAAAGTCCTCTGCTCTGCTCAGGGTCTAATGCAAAAAGGAGATAACAGTGAAATATAGATCACCGAGCACTGTCTGTCAAGCACAAAAACGAGCACTGGGACATCTTAAAAAAACAGAAAAGGTCCAGCTTATTTTAAAATGGCAACTGATTGTTAAGTGCTACTTGAAAATACTTCTCGGAAAAAGCTTTCCAAATTGAACATGAATGTATGTGACTAGTAAGTGAACTCAGAAATTCCAGATTTGTGAATATTCAAAGAAAACACATATCTGTACACATATGTATACGGTGAAAATTGAAAAGAACTGGAAAATCTGCTACTCAGAAGAGAGGCACTTGCACACTCTGCAGATTCAATCCTCCAAGTTTTGATGTGAACAATGGGCATTGGTCAGAGACTGCTCCCTGAAGGACTGGAATTGCCTCTCATATACATTGCTGACAATTTGGGGACAATACTTATCTCTCCTGGTACGAAAAGCTTTTATTGATTCAGTGAGTTTCCTATGAAACTGTGAGTTGGAACATCAGATTTTCCAGGAGTTTTTAAGCCCAAACTATATCACTATGAAATCTGAGAATGTAACTCGGTGCACTTACATCTCGGACAAGCCAGCTGACAGGGTAATTCCGGTTCAGAAAAGCTGCTATTGCATTTTCCCACCATCTACCACCCGCTGGGGAAAAAAACCAAAAAAATTACTATATATGTGTGTTACATACAATCTGTGATACGCATCCTCCCGCCTTCCTTTCTTCTCCACGTCCTATCTCTGCAACCTTTCCTTCTACTACATCACAAAGGAAAGGTGCAACAAATCCTTTAATTCCCTAACTCTACTGCCATCATAAAAATATCACATTTAGGTAGCTTATACTGAGCTGACAAAGCCCACAGCACCTGAAAGTAGTTACAGCCTCTGTATCCTCGTGGGCTTATGAACACTGAAAACCAATAGTGCTCCTTTTCTTCTGTATTACTTCACTGGTATCTATATATAACTTGCAGGATGTGCTCAACTACCCTGGCAAGCCCTCATTTTACAAAGTTCCTCTTTTGAATGCTCCATTTTCTGTATCATTAGATTTGGATATTGAAGCACCACAGAAAGCTAAATCCTCATTGAAACATGGCAGCTTTATATCAGCATAAAACATCAACATTTCAGGAGAGGGCTAACAAAGAGCGTGACATCCAGGTGAAACTGCAGGTGAAATATAAATAGCCAACATAATCCCAACTGAAGCTCAGCCAGGGCAGCTGGATTAACACACATCCCTGCTTTACAGAAAGCATCTCAGACCTGCAATAACACGAGCAATCATTATCTTAGCTGTCGTCTTCTGAAAGGTACAGTATCGCTGTGGCCAGTGCCATAAGAGGGTGCCATAACGTGGTGCAGATTTCAATTAAAAACTCTTGTCATCCCTCAAAAACTCTCTCTTATCCCTCAATAACTTGTCAGCTACTCAGTTTTTATTTATAGCTGAAGGACAGCAATGAGAGTCAAAGGTGACTGTAACAGGGAGGAGCATTTCGCAACCCATATTTCCAAAAGGATTGTGGGTCTGTTCATATGATATAATCTGTACCTGCCAGCTCAAATATTAGCATTAATCAACTCATTATTCATCTTACTGAAATATTACAGCAACAAGATGAAATACAGAAATAATGAAATAGCTAAAAAAGAGGTAGCGATGGTGCTTCTGTGTGCCTGGACAAAATTAGGAGAACTAATTAAAACAGAAGGTCAAGTTTATACTATTCACATGCCAAAACTAGAAAAGTCAACAGAAGCAATCTGCTTGTCACTTGATAGACCTTCAGCCTAAATTCAAGTCATCCTCCTTTCCAACTACAGTTCACATGCTTGCTTCCTCAAATGTTTAGTTCTGTTGTACAGTGACAGATAAAGCAGCAATCACTCAGCAACAGCCGATTTCTAGGAGCACTATGTGAATGACTATCGTCTGTAGTTAAGGTGGGAGGGAGGTCAAGGCATGCAGGTGGATGGCACTTCAGCTCCTGATGGACAAGAGATGCCCATCACATTCAGAAGTTTGCAGTCTTCAATTCCTCTCTCAGAATCAGGACAGAATGGGTTTGTGGCCACCCTAACCCACCTCCCTGCTGTCTCTGATGATCTTTACACAGAGGGTCAGAGCACACAGACAAGAAACAGCAGCGAGAACAGGTTTTTTCCTCTAACTGCACCTGCTAACAGACACAGGCCTTTGGTCCACAAGATTTTCTATATCAAGCCTTTTACAGACTCAACTTAAGACTTCATTTCCAAGCTGATGTTGGTAAAAACTAGAAGCAGTTTGCATCTCTCAGTGTCAGCCCAGGACGCTCCAGTTTTGAAAGGATAAAATAACTACACTAGCACCATCAGCAGGCCCTTAACAAAAATAAACTATGGAAAGAATTTAGTGAAAGCAACAATGCAGTATTAACAATGGAAATGGAAACCAAAAGGTGCAGATGCTCCACTGCAGAACCCCTCAGATGAACGCAGCAAGGCATGTTTGCACAACATCTAAAAAGACATTTCAAAAATAAATATTGCTTAATGAAAAGATTAAAAAGAAAATAAACTGCTTACCACAATCACTAGTGAAAACCAAACATTTATTTTGGAAGTTGGTTCTAACTTGGACCACATTGTTTTCAGTTACAACCAACAGCTAAAAAAGAACAGCAAGAAGTGTCTGCCTCTCAAAAAGAAGAGAGAAAAAGAGGGGGGAAGGGATGGAAGAGGCAAACCCAGGCTCCAAGTTGGACATAACTGTCAGCATCTGTTCAACTGAAGCACTTATGGAAAAGGCAGTGACCCTTCCTCCAGTTTCCCGATTGTTACAAGCCCTTCTCTTATCAAGTGACACCTCTTAGTTTTCCTCTGCTACTGGATCTTTCTTCAGCTGCTTTTCCAGTACCTCCATGCATTCCCTCAAGCCCTGCTGCCTTTTCCCTAGGTCTCTCAGTCTTACACTTCTATTCTTGTCCTCTCTTTCAAGCTACCTTACAGGGACAGAGAAATATAAAATACAGAGGATGGGACACAGAACCAGGAAAGCAGCCATTTATTTGCCACACACGACTGCCTCTTTTTCCCCTCAACCCCTACTTTGCCATCTCCCAACCACATCCCTTGAACAGACCACACTGACTCATCTTTCAAGCTCAGATGACGCTGTGCTGACAGACACCTCTCTCCTGTGCAGCAGCCAAAAACTGGCAGCACGTGTGCTTTCAATCCCTGAGGGCAAGAGAAGTTTTACAATTCAGCTCCTTCCTAGTATCTTTAACCATATTACTCCATGCTAGGAGAATACCAGAAGGGCCAGAGCCGGCAATAAAGGCAGCATACATAACGTGTGTGGAAAACTGATTTATTTTACCTCGTTCGTCACCGGAGATTGTGAACTTGTGTGGACTTTGTCCAGTCCATAAGCCTACATAACCAAGAAACGTGGTGCCTTGATACGCAATCTGAAACCAGGAAATACAAAGGATTTTAGTATTCTGGAACACAGCATTTCTTAAAACATAGGCAACAGTGTGAAGCAGCATCCTGTACTTTTTCCTGTGACTTCTGTACATGAGTTGCTATAAAATACTTTGTCTTAAAGCACAGTAAAACTTGCAAAGTAAATTATAAAAAGACTTTGAGGACCAAAATTCAATGCATTTCATTTGTTAATGAACACTGTCTGCTGCAAAGGTTTTGCTCACGTTAGTGAGGCAAGTAGCCAAGCAAGAAGTAATAACAATACAAGAATAATAAGTTCTCCATTTGCAAAACCAGCTAACGAATATTAAGAAAACAACACCAGTGACTAGTTTCAGAATTTTTCATCTCAAACACACACATTAGTCACAAAAATTAACAGGGCCTTAGAAAAAAGCCTTACAATCGGTCCCTGCCAAAACTGATCTTTGTTTTCCAATATTCTCTAGCATTTCTTTTATTTCGTAATATCTCAACATTTCCTTCTTTCAACATCCCCTTCCAGTGATCCAAGATACTCAATTACTCTGTTCTCTTTGTTTCAGTTTATCACCACAAACAGGATGTCCAGAAAGCAAAGAAAACCAGCATTCATCCCACATGCCTAGAGGAAGTGACTGCGGTGCTCCAATAATCCAGCAAACCTGGGCTGGGAACCACATTCCTGCATTAAATCCCACTGCCCGGGCAGTGGTACGACCATACCCCGTTCCTTCACGGAACACCACCCTGCTGCGTCAACCACAGAGCGCACCTGCCTGCCTTTTATGAACTGCACATCAATTGTAATCTTGCTTAATATATCCACAAAGTCATAATCCAGGTTCCGACCATGGTAAATGTTTCCTTTGTCATCCTGAGCAACGATACTGGTACAGAACCTTCAAAAACAGGAGAGAACACAATTTAGGAAAAAGCTATGAGATGTTCAGTATTATAACTAGACTAGCTCAGCATTGCAGGAGGAGTATCTGAGTATATCTTCTGCAAAGTATCTTACTAACATGCGAACACAAACAGGAGTCTTCATTATCTCAACTAAGACTTATGCTTCACAACCCAAGAGAACAGTCTCATCCTATACTTTCTGATAAAACTTCTTAAAGTTTTATATTTCAAATTGAAAAAAAAGGGGACAGAATGGTTTTGCTAAAGCTCGGCATAACTCCATAACACCACATCCTATATGACTTATGTGCAATATCCCCTTCCTAGAGTCTAACGTATAAAACTGTACAATACTTAACTTACCAGGTCCCAACTGGCTCCAAGTACCAGTCTGAAACTTTCTGGATTTCCTACTTCTGGAGTTTTGAGTTTGTGATTCCAGTGATGCATAACACTGTCTTTCAAAATTGAAAAGGTAAAAAGACTTACAGGCAAGTAGTTCGCCCTGGCTAATGGAGGGTGGGTTTAGCATCATTAGAGCTGAGAAACTACCATTCTCAGCCACAGAAAGACCCATGAAATTTTAAGTGTCCTCTGTGCAGTAATAGGAAAGCTAGTGTTTAAATTACTTTTTTATCTGATATTAGTCCTTGTTTTTTAAAAATAATCACTTTAACCAAATAGCACATTAAGAAAAACCATCAAAATGCATACAATTGGCTGTACGCTCCAGCTTTTTATCAAAACCTATACAGAGAAATATTTTTAGGATTCTCACAGGGAACAGCAAATGTTTACTATTCTCCCACATGTGTTGCTAGGGCTAAAAAGACAAGGAAACCGAGTATTCTTTTGCTGTCAGAGATTCTACATCCATTTTCCATTAGGCAAATCAAAAAATTACATGACACAGTCCTGGTAACCACTCAGGCAGGACATGCTTGGGAAACAACTTCATCACAAATGAAAGGTTAAAATAACCAGATTGCACCTAATTCTCCTAGTTTCCCTTTTGGTGAAATACAACAACAGAGTACACTACACTATCTTTGAAGATGAATGAACACAAATACTTGGAAAGTATTAACTCCTTAAAACCAGGAGTTAATTTCTTTTATAGGATTATACCATCCCTGGAGATGTTCAAGGCCAGGTCGGATGGGCCTTAGGCAGCCTGATCCAGTGGGAGGTGTCCCTGCCCATGGTGGGGAGGTTGGAACTGTCTGATCGTTAAGGTCTCTTCCAACCCAAACTATTATATGATTCTACACAGCCATACATGTGCAAAAACATTACCTTTATTAACAGAAACACTGCTCTGTGTTTCTCCTTCAATTCAGGATACAAACTGCCTAACGCCAACAGAACCTGGCAGCTGCACGTGTGAAAGAGAATGAGGACGGTACAAACCACCTGCCACGCGTCTCTGCCCACCTTGGGGTGTGCTCTCTCACATCCAGCTAAATCCAATCTACATCCACTCCTACCACGTTCTGTAAGTACCAGGGACTTACGCAGTCGATTCGTAGGCAAAGTTGAGCAGGACTCCATCTCCCAGGCTTATTCCCAGTGCTTTGCACAGTCCCAGGATTTCCCCCGCAAAGGGTTGTGGCATAAAGAACTCCAGTTCTGCTGCTATTGGACGAATAACTTCGTGGACCCATTTTGGTACTCTTTCACTGCAAAACACACTCAAAACATCAGCCGAGAGACAGAAGGGTCTTTACCTTCCACCTGATTGCTGGATATTGGAGATGTCTGATCACCTGAAGCAGTGGATGATGACCACCCATCCACGCCTCCCCTGCCCTCTCAGACATCCTGCAGCCCATCCCTCACCTCATCTCACACTTCAGCACATCCCAGAGATGTACAAGCCTGCACAAAGTGTTCATATGATAGGACTAGAGGAAATGGCCTCAAGTTGTGCCAGGGGAGGGTTGGATTGGATAGCAAAGAAAACTGCTTTACAGAAAGAGTGGTGACGCATTGGCAGAGGCTGCCCAGGGCTGTGGCAGAGTCACCACCCTTGGAGGGGTTCAAAAACCATGCAGCTGTGGCACTTTGGGGAATGGTTTAGCAGACACGATGGAGTTGGACTGGGTGAGCTGAGAGCGCACTTTTCTAACCTCAACATTCTATGATTCATACAGGGGAGACTTAACTCCTGCCGGGATCTCCCCACTGCCAGATTCCAGGGCCACTTCAACGCTCAAGCACTCCTGATTTCTGAACCCAGAGCAGTTCAGCAGCCAGGCCTAATGGCACTAAGGGGAATCACGGAATGGTTTTATTAAGAAGGGAAAAGAGAAAGCCCAGTTCCACCCTACTGCCATGGCCAGGGCCACCTCCCACTGGGTCACAGGCTCCAAGCCCCATCCAACCTAGTCTTGAGCAACCTGTGCCAGGGCCTCCCCACCCTCACAGGAAAACATTTCTCTCCGAGTTCTACTCTAAATCTCCCCCTTTCAGCTGCTCTTACCTCTCCTCCTCCCCCCGATCCAGAGCCCCTCCCCAGCTTCCCTGCCGCCCCTTTCGGTAGCACTGGAGGCCGCTCTAAGGTCTCCCCGGCCCTCACTCACGCGATGACCCGGGCGACAGCGGCGCGCAGGAAGGCGGGATCGAAGCGGCTGAGCACCGGCAGCCAGCGCTGCTCGGCGGGGCTGTCCAGGCTGACATTGCACAGCGGCGGGGCCGCCGCCGCCGCCCCGCACAGCAGCAGCAGCAGCGACAGCCCCATGGCAGCCCGGCCGCAGCCTCCCCGGGGCGGGGCCGCCCCCCCGCGCCGCCCTCCGGCCGCACGGAGAAGGCTCTGCCCCGCTGGGGAAAGCGCAGCTCCCAGCGCTGGAAGGATCCCAGGGGTCCCGGCGCGGCTCTCCGAAAGGCTGTAAACACTGGGGAGGAGAGCAAGGAGGAGACCCCACCAGTCCTCAGCTCGGAGAGGACAGTAAAACGAGCTGCCCTTCCAGTCTCCGGAAGGACACAGACTCATAGAATGGTTTGGGTTGGAAGGGACCTTAGAGGTCATCCAGTTCCATCCCATAATGGGGAAAGAGGGAACGGTGGCAGAGGGCGTTACGTAAGCGTGTCCCACCTCCTCCCCTCGCTGCAGCCCCTGCACCACGTTCCATCCCCCACTGCTCTCCCATTACCCATTACCTCTCCAGCTCCCATCCCCACACAGCAGCGTCTGTTCTGCCCTCAGCAGGTGCACTGAATCCAGATCCAAGTTCAAAGCTGTAGGAAGTTACACTCTAAAGCCTCTATGAGCTTTTTTTGCTTTAGGAAGTAAGATGCAGCTACCAAGCCATGCCCCCTCTTCCCCCGCCCCCTCCCCCAATATTAATTTAAATGAGCACAATTGTGTATTCAACATAAACATACCTAAGACGAGTGAATTCCCATGTGGAATATAAACATTAACATGGTTTCCTAAGAAGAAAAGGGAAAACCACCCTAGCAAATGCTTTTGCGTTCTACTCTGCATATGGTGCCTGTTCCTCTGCACAAGGCAATATGCTCCTACCAGAATTTGGCAAAGGCTGGTACAAGTAACTTCCTCAAGTTTCCACTAAGACAGGCAGCTGGGTAAGGTGCAAAGAACACATTAATGATCCCAGCGCAAGGCCAGGCTGAAGCAAAAGTTCAATCTTTGACATAAAGAATCCACAGATGCATGTTATTCTTAATCTGTACTTCAAAACTCAGGCACCACAAGATGCATTTATAGCAAAATAAGATTCCTTAGTTCTGCACACGATGCTACCTTTCTATTTAAATGGCAACGTGAACTCTGTCTCCCATATGCTAACTTCATTCTGGTTTTCTTCATAAACCATAATGCAACTATTTTTCATCGTAACTGTTCAGTTGAACTCACCTGTATTATAAGACTTTAATAATAATTAAAGTGGTAAAAAACAGATGCTTAGAAAACAGCTTGCTCAGCCTGTAAAAGCACTTCCCTTGGACAGGCACAGACACAAGCACACCCTTTATACACTGAGCTGGGGTATTGGTTTTGCTTCCATTTACCTACTCAGGAATTGCTTCAGGGAAAATATTTTTACAATAAGATTGTATGTTTTAATACTTACACATACAAAATCAGCTGTAAGTAAATTATATTCAGTAAAAGACAACTGCCTTCTTCCCTAAAATGCTTTCAGAATAACCAATATCCCGCAAGGATTAAGGCCTCTTCCATCTGTCCTGTGGATGCAACATCCAACAGCTTGGAAGTGTTCAATTAATAATTCTGAACAGAACAGAGATAAATCCACGAGGCATTTCAGTCCTGTTTTTCCTCTGGTGTAGTGGTGCCTGGAAATTTCAAGGGCTATTTCTTGAAGGGTGAAGAAGTTCTCCTCTCCATCACCATTCTGTTATTTCAGCAGCCGTCTTCTCTTTTTCAGAAGTGCATCTCGAAGAGCCAGCTAAACATGGAACAAGAGTGGAATATTCAGGTAAGGAAAGTACTACGTACACAAACAGTAACACTATCACTTCAACAACCCACTTCAGCCTCAGAGAAACACAATAATAGCTTATCAGCTAAACTGGGAGCAGTAAGTGGCAAATGGTAATGACTTCGGGTGGCTGTGGTTATTTGACTAACCTCAATAGTATACTTAAAGAGCTGGGTTCTAAAACAACACATTTTGGTATATCGTTAGCAGATCCTATATAATAAAAAGATTATACTACCATAAACTGTTCTTCCACTGACCCATATTCAACTAGAAGAGATCAACAAAAAACTCCAGTCCAGCTGAGAGGTAAGCAGGATTAAATGGTGTTTTTTGAAAGAGTATTACAAAGCTGCTTTCCATGGGGAAAAGAGGGATGCTAGGATTTTTACAAGTGTGTTTCAGACATGTTTTAGCTGGTAAGTGGATTTAGCTGTGGACTACAGACAAAAGTCCACTGTGTTCTACCGAAGAGTGTAGCAGAACACAGTACCTTACACCTAAGGTACTTCAACCCACTTAACCAGGATTTCTAAATCATGGTCAACAGAACTCACACTACAGACCAACTTTAGTGAAAGTAGTATGAAAAATATATTCTTTCATTGTTTAGGCATTATATTTAATATCGAAACATTAACTGGGAGTAAGCACTGAAACCACTCAAGTTGGCTTTTTAGAGAAAGTGTGACAATTATGACAATCATTGTAAACAGTGGTTTCCTAAAAGGGCTGTATTGTTTGTTTGCGCTGGTTTCTGTGTATTTTAAGCGTTGTTTTAATGTGGTCAGCCTTATTTGGGGTGAGGCAGAGAGGCTGCCAGTCCAAGTCTTCCTGTTCAACATAAACACCGTTCTCTCCATTGAGTCTATAAATGATTCTAGTCTTGCTGCTCGTCAGGCAACAATCTTGGAAACGGGTCACAATGGAGAGTTTGTAAAAAGAGCATCTAAATGCACTGTAGCACAAGACTGAACATAGCAAGAAAGCACAAAAATCAACACCTCACAGAAATAAAAGTCCTGCATAACTAGAGCAGTGTAGAAGTTCTTCTTGGAACACATCCAAAGGAGTTCAATTTTATAACACCCTGTAAAACCCTAGACTGGCTACCTGCCAGATAAAAGGATTTTAAGGCAGATTTTCAGTGCTAGCAGACTTACCTTGCAAAGGTGAAACATAGCAGGGCAAGGCAAGATGCCCACAAAACCCTCTGGCACCACTATCACATGTGGTTCAGGCGTTATCCCCAGCTGAACTGCACCACAGGAGCAGTGAACATCCACACACCCTTCTACCAGCTCATCCAACCCCAGACAGCTGGGGGAGCAATGTGGGCTCCCTGCCCAGGGCCTTCAGGAGCAAAGACATCTCCCAAATTTCCAGTCTTGTCTTCTAGATGTCCCTTCAGCCACCCTTAATAGGAACACACAATAACTGCACTGCCAGATACGTTTGTGGCTCATATGCCCTTGCAGAAGTGCCAGGACCAAGCTCACAGCTGAGGAAGCAGCAGAGGGCAGAAGCTTCATCACAGAGCACAGCACATTGTGAAGCCACTGTGGCAGGTTCAACTTGAAGTGATTTGTTTTCTTCTAAACAGTTTCAAATGAGTAATAAATAGCATTTACATCTGTGCCTGGAGTACATTTATGACCAACTAATTAGATGACCTCAGAGGCAGGACAGACCAATCCATAATATAACAGTAACAGGAGAAAGGTGAAAGAAAGAATATGGAGAGCGAAGGAACACACTAAAAGCTTGTCACAAAAAACAACTCCTCCATAACAAGGAGTTACGATTTCTTCTGTCAAGGGATTACAGACAGCATTCCAATATGATCTGCTCAAATTTATATAAAGGAAAACAAACCACATTTTCACTGCTTTCCAAACCTGCACATGACTTCACAACAGCGCTTGGTCCTTGAGAGGAGACTGACAAAAGCTTTCCACCACTGCAATCTCTAACATACCTTCTCTGGGGTAGGATTCAAGCGATGCTACCTTCCCCGTAGTCCTTTCCAGTGATTAAACCAAAGCGAACAGCAACAACTGAGGCCACAGGATCAACAGCACTTCACGTGCATTATAAGGTTACTGCTCAGACTGACCCATTCATCACTAAATATTACCTGTTTTTCCCTGAAAGAACGCTTATTTTTCGTCCGGACGTTATGGCTGTATCTCATCATCATGAAGTTCTTGTGCTTTTGCTTTTCTTTGTTAGAAGAGCTGGCAAATGGGTTAATTCTTGTTTTCTTTTTCACAAATTCTTTTCTGTCCGTTTTTCCAGCCTAGAATAGAAAATACAACATAACAGCAAGAGGTCATTTTCCTTTCCCTACAGTTAGCATCAACTATTAAGGTGACAGGTTCTACGGCAGCAACAAATCCAAATTCAGCGTGACTTTCTGTGTATATTATATGCATTCTTCCATGCTGGCTCTATTAAGTCACAGTGAGAACAGGGTATGTCTGTATTTTCACTGTCACCTGCGATCAGAAAAAGGCTGTTTGTATGTTACAGCCCAGATGCAACAGGGAAAAAAAAATACAGAACATTTCTCAACACAGAGGGCAGCTGGACACTCATCTTAGAGATGCAACCCCACCTCCTCCTTCTGCAGGAGATAAAAACACAAATCCACATCTAGGAAGACAGAGGACATGAAACAGCCAAGTTCCTCACCATTGCAGTTGCCAGTCTGGTCTCCTTGTCTGATTTAGGCTTCTTATGGAGATGTTCAATATCTCTGAGTGAAAGCAGCTCTCCCCTACGCACAAAAATCCAAAAGGCCATCACACACAAAGTTTCATCTGGCATGAAAAAACAGATATCCTGCAGACCCTTTGCCTCACCAATTTCTTACACCAACTGTCTTCCTATAAACTTTCACAGAAACACTTCTTGTTCTCTGTTGTTAGGGACAACCCTTACTTAAGTCTCATTACTCTTTTTCAAGCCCTGCTTTAACCACAAATTTTAAGCAACTCTGTGGAGTTACAACCATGTAACTACTGCAACAAAAAACATGTATATTGGTCTGAAAAAGGAGAACAGTCCCATAGATCCCATCACCTCCAGTCTCTTCTCCCAGGCGTAAACAAATCCATGGGGCCAGGAGCCCTTCTCAACTGTGTGGCTGTTTGCCACCTAGCACCACGGGATACTGACCAACAGCAGAGCTCTGTGCCCTGCTGTGATTCAAAGCTACATCACCAAGTTGTAGGGAAAAATAAGCACTCATCCGTATTTCATATCCTACCTGCCCTCCTCCTCATCATCTATTTCAATCATTTTCCTCTTGGCAGCTTTACCAGGTGCAGCATTAAGTTCTTTAGAGAGCTGGGCAAGGCGTATTTTGTGGAAGTCTTCTTGGGTTAGCAGCCTGCTTGTACTGACTGCTGCAGCTTTAGCTTTTCGTTCCTCTATTGGCATGCTTTTCATCTTCTCTGCCTTTTGAAGAGAGTGCAAAAGAATCATCCAGAGCTCTGCAAACCATTTCTGTGCCATAATCCATGACCCTTGCCTCCCAGTGTAGGGCAACACTGTTGGGAAATGCTATAACCAGCTGTTAGCATTCTTCATTGTCTTATATCCAATGTGTATTATTAGAAGAACAATGGACTTGCTCTCCCTCATATTTCAAATGGAATAAAAGCACTCATGTAAGTATCATGGCTTTGAAGGAATATGGCACTGGTACAGAACTCTCCCCTCTGCCTCCCTCACCTGAAGAACATGCACACTCAGCAGAGGCACTAAACAGTACCTCAGCCTCCCTGAGTCTGGTCAGGTTACTCTGCAGCCCTGCAGAGTTAGTTATGAGCAGCCTTGTGAAGGTACAGAGCAAGAGGGTCTGGTCTCCTATTAACAAGGCTTATTTGCGTTTGGGATAGAAGACACTTGGAACTCACTACTGCTTGCTGCTCCTCATCTGAGGAATGATGGACGTCAATCCATTCTCCATCTTCATCATCTCCATCCTCACTCAGACTAGCGCTTTCCCAGCCATCTGCTCAGGGGAAGAAGTGCACAGCATCGTTAATGCAGACTCTCTTTAACTGCTTGAGTTTGAAATTATTTCAGATGGAGTAACAAGCTCTCACCACCTTTGATTATCTCTGTGCTTAACTGCATTTGTGCCCAGGAACACGTTTACCAAACAAGGAAGCTATAAGGGCTTCAGCATCCCAGCCTCAGAACCTCATAGATAAGACAAATACATCAGATACTTAACACATCTGACTGCTATTTGTTAATGATTCTTGGGAAACACCCACAGTTAAACAGGCAAGCAGCTCCCATGCTTTTCCACTGGGAAAATTCCACCCAACTTGCAGCTGGTTCAGAGCTGTGCAACCCCCCTCAGCTTTCATTCCTTTGCACACACACACACCACATGCACACTCAATTACATACACTAATCTTCATAGTGATAACTGGATGTAGCTGGGTGAGATCTTTGAAAACACACCCCCACACATGCACCAGGCTGCTTAAATCAGCTGGTGTGTTTGGTCATTGCTGTGAGCTACAGTTGCCTTCACACACTTATTTATTAGTAGCTTTCAGTGGAATAAGGGTGATGAGAGCCCTTACAGGTAATGCCAAGCCAGCCATAAAAAAAACCCAAAGCAGTTTGCAACCAGTTAACTTCACAGAAAGAAACTGTACCACGAGGCTATGCTTAGCAAAGCTTAACTCCCATCTAGAGTTAAAGATCCTCAAAACAAAGTGTGTTTGGGCCATTCTCTGAAGAAACACTGTAGCTTACAGATGCTAATCCTCATTCCACTGTTCAGTAATGGGTGTTCCTTGTTATCTAAACCAAGGACAGAAGCAACACTGGTTATAGCTAAGTTACTTCCTACAGTATATGTGCTGCTGCTCTTCACTGTTGCTCAAACTGACTGATGAGCTGGTTATCAGCTTCAGAAACCAAAGCAAAGATCGCGATTTCTCCACTGCCCTCAGGCTGGATTTGCCAAACTCTTGTGCCTTGATTTTTAAGTTCCTCCCCACCTTTTCCTGATTCAGACACAGGTTCCAGGTAATGTGGTGCATTTACACCCGCTGTGAATTAAAAAAACCAAATACTATTTTAAAGTACTACTTTTGTGGTTTTGAATAAGCAACAAAAAACTTTTAGTTAAAGCTGAACATATGGAAATTCATAGCTGTCCCTCTGCTTTTCCATCCCTTTGTCTATCAAAACACCACACAGTAACAGACTTAACTGGATAAATTGCACTTCCTCAGGGATACCAGCAGTGCTACCTAATGGCCAAATGCAGACACATGCAAGCCACGCAGCACATGACAACAGCAAACAAAATGCATAAACACCAAGTCTTATGTCCAAATATCTTAGTGATAATGATGCTTAAAATAGAAGCAATAAAAACAGAAAAAGAAAATGGCCAACCTTCATCTTGGTTTCCTCCCTTATCCTTTTGATTCTCAACATCCAGTACTTCTGCTCCTGGAATGTAATCTTTGGCATCCAGTTCTCCATATTCATGGATCCTGGCTTCCAATGAGGCCTCAGTAGGCTTACCCTGTCAATTAACAAAACGTGTGTTAAGCAGGCTGCTATTTTAATGCCCACAAATCCATGAAAAAATCTGGCGGAGAGGACAGTGCAGGTGGATAAAGATAGATTCTGCCTGATGAAATAAGAAAAGATCTTCAATTACTAAAAAGTTAATGAACTCTAAGGAGACAGTCACGCTTCTGTAGCACAACCCTTCTGTCAATGAATCTGATAACTGTGCACTACAGAAATCTTGAAGTAAGAGCATGCCATGTCAAAGGGCAGCAAGGGAGCAGGCAGAGGAAGAGCGCAGGGGTGACTGCACCTCCTTCTCAACATGCTGTGAGACCCGATACCATTTTTGGGTACATGAGCCTGTGTTCATGATGAATGCAAAGCACATAAAACAACACTTGCCCTGAATTTCTTCTGCAGCATCTCTGGATTCAGGGAACGGAAAAGGTGTATCAGAGTCCTTGCAGACATCATCACATCTGCCCAGAGAAAAAGCCAGACAGGAATAAGTAGAGAAAAGCAGAGTTCTGAGCAAACTGAAAGCCCACTCAGATCATCAGTATTTATAGCCTGCTGATGCCTTTTCTGAAGTTACAACTCCATCTGATTTCTCTCCATTAGAGCTAAATCTTTATTAGCAAGCAGTTTCTCTTCTTCAGTTCTGTCAGTTAGCTCCCGTGCCATAACTACCCTCAACTCTTTTATCTCCCACGTATATACACTCCAAACACAGAGAAATGCCACAGACATATTGAAAGTGATACCTCTCAGCCTCCACAAAAAACAATTAAGACATCACTGTAATGAAGGCTATAACAACTGAGTAATGAATGACGCATGTGAAAAGAATTAGGAGTCAGATCTATGTAATAAACTTACTTTTATTTTTATGAGTCTTGTACTGAACAAGGTCTTGGAGCAGATCTTCAGTCATGGCTAATGGACATCTCGCAGTGATTTCTTTTATTGCGTTGATTCTAACAAACGAGAAGTTAATTATTTTCTGAACACCGCAGTTGGGAGAGACTGGCCCAGTAATAGACTGAATTATCTGGAACCTGCTACAGCTTTTATACAACATTTAGTGTAGCAGAGGAGAACATCACAATGGGTTCTCCATGCCACGGTTCTCCAACCCACTCCAACTTTTGTCCATACCCTTCTCTGCAGCTATTCTTTAATCTGATCCTAGGCCTCAGGTTCTGCAACTGAAGTCTGTACCCAGGCAGACAGAAAAGGAGTCAAACAATCACCAGGCCACCAAAAGAAAATAAATATAAAATCAATAAACAGTTCTGGAGTCAACCACAAGCAGGCTAAGGCCAGTGCAACCAAGTCCATGGGCTCATGGAAGTTCCCTTTTAAATCATTGTCATGCACACACTTTGCACCCTAAATATGTCGCTTAAAACCACATGAATAGCTCAAAAAATACTCGCAATAGTTTGCCTCTGACAGTTTAACTCTTCTCCTGCATTTACCTTTCTCTACCCTACTTACACCCGAGCTTTCAAGAACACCTCTCCTGAGCAGTCGAAGAAAACATATTACAGTTCTGCTAACACTTACAGTTGTTTTCAGTTGCAAAATTTCATCCACAAAACATAAAAGTAAAGAGTCCTGAACTAAGATTCAGCCATTTACTAGGTATAAGCAATCTTGTTAATTCACAGACCAGAGGCCTACCCTCAAAGCAGAAATAATATCCAGGAAGGAAGAAAAACACAAGGCCAAATGACAAAGCAAAAAAACCCCACACCATCATGTAACCCAGAAAAGTCAAGTCACAGCACCAAGCTCAGAAACTCATAATTCTGGAGAAATTTAAAACACTGCCAACACAAACAAGGAAAGCTAATGGTAAGATACTATCCTAGGTGGTTTTCAGGCAGGCAACTTCTTGAGACTGCAGTATGAATGACAGGAATAAGTTGCAGGTGGTTTAAAAAAGAAACATTTTTCCACACTGAGAGCAAGTTTCACAGTTTTCATAAGATTCTGTACCCACCCTACAGTCATGACCTCTCCAGAATTCTTGTCAGTGACAAAGTTGTTGGCAATAGTCATTAACACTGACTGGATAATCTGATAATAAGAAAAGAGTTAAATAAACAATGGATATTTAATACAACAATGAAAATGATTACATATTCTTAACTAAGACAACAGAAGCCTTTTCACAAAAAAAAACCAGAGCTCAGGACTCATATCTAGAGAATATTTCCAGGCTATAGTGACAAGTTCTTTTGCAAAAATGAAGGTAGATGTGAATGAGGTTTTCTTCCTCTTTTATTTAAAACAATCCCTTGGAACTTGCAGAAGGAGCCAAAATTACCATAAGCTTTTCAAGACAAAGGCTCTGCTCAAATTCCTTTATCCTCCTCCCCTCCAATACACTCTGTATTTCCATGCGGACAACCTATTTTTAACATCACTAAAGACAGGTGAAGTACTGACCTCAGGTGGTACCAGCTGATGTGAAGCTTGTGCAGCAAACAGAAGAATCTTTGTCACTTCTGGAAGAAAAGAAACGTGGGAAGAATGCAAAATATATTGCTGCAGCTTAGCCTGGCCAATAAACATTTCCAGAAGAGCTAACTCAATGAGCTGCTCAGTCTAAGTCTCACAGCCATTTCAGTCTGAAATTATGTGAGACGACCATTCCTCCTCTCCCACCAAGCATCAGGAACTTACCTGGTCTCCACCCCAGCAGCGGTGCAGGCCTTTAGCAGCCAGCTAAGATGAAAAGGAATGCTCCAGAACTAGAGTGAACCACCAGTAAAGCAAAGCAGCAAAAGGCAGTCATGCTCAGCTCAACCAGCCAGGGTTAGCAAGCAACTAGGGAGTCAGTAGATGAATTTTATTCCATTGCTGGGTTTTCACAAATGCCCAGGGAAGAAGCGCTGAGTGCAAACAGCTTCCATAAGTCCTCAGTGCTTTGCAGTTCTGGCAGTCAAGGCCTTTTACATCCTTCACCCACACCCGCTGGATTGCTGCTTCTGCTTAGCTACTGCTACATGTTCATTTATAGCACCGCTTTCAAGAACTGACTGTACGCATGTCATTGACAGAACAGCAGCATTCTCTGTTAGCAGCCTCTTACCTCTCTGATGGGGCTGGAGGAATCTCTGAACGAAGGGGTAGAAATTAAAAAGAAAAAGCTGCAAAAAAGAAGCTGTCACAGGTTAGTTTCTTAACTAGAGGTCACCTTCATAAGCTAAGCTTTAGAACAACCAGTGATTCTACACATCTTGCTCTCCAAATGCCTTGGATTTTATGGCACGATGCATTCTCCTGTCCTGACTTTGACATATGTGGTGATGAGGAAATGACTGACAAAGGAAATATTTAGTCCCAAGCTCTGTGAAATTCAGAGTGGTTCTTGCTAGGCTGCACAGAAATCAAATTAGGGCACCCTGCTGCATGATCCTGTGGCTAATGCCACTTCCCTTCCCCTCAGGGATACAATCTCCTCTCCCAAAACAAAAAGAGACTCCAGTAAATTTGATCAAACTCTGGCTATATCTCAAAGTATTGTTCATAAGCAATTGCTGGACTCCTTTGGAAAGTCCTTCTCCTTTGGAAGAGCACAAAGGTCTTGAGTAAAAGATGTTCTCATCTGTTTCTTAGAGGCAGCTCAGCAGTCACAGACCCACAGCTTTCTCCAGAAAAGCTCACTTAGTACCACAGCGGTCTATACCACTGTGCCATTCCATGAGGAACAACCATATATCTGCACTTCTCTACACAGAGCAAAACGAAATCTCCTTTTCCAGAGGCACAAGGCCAGGGCATGCCACCAGCCAGGCCAGACTGGCTGCCATCAGACCACTAGAGAATTATCAGAGTATGTACCTCATGTATTCCAACTAGCCTAGATATTAGGTCCATCAGCATCATCTTCACTTCAAATCGTTCCTTACAGCTCTCCAGCTGCTTGAGCAGTTTCTCTGCAAAGTCTAGAGGAAGCAATAATAGATTTATGGTAACTTAAAGAACACAAAGCAGAACTCTACCACAATTAGGTTCGAAAAAGGCGGTCAGTTTCTTTGAGCCCCAGTGGCCTTGCACAGGAGAAATTAAAGGCAGTCAGAGCACTTCTCGCAGTGGGTTATTTTAGTTCTGCCACGCCTAGAAGGTCTAAGGCTACACACAGGTTCAGAGCAGAAGACCAGCAGGGGGGTTCCACACATAAACACAGGCTCAGTATTTAAAGCTAGATTTTTTTAGATACATTCCAAGTTCATCTGAAAACCAAAATCCCCAGAGGTTCATCAGAACAGACTACAACCAAGTCAAGTGATCTTAGACAAACACTGAACTGGTAACAGGAACACCCTTCTGAAGGGGGCTAAGCAGAATGAGCTGTAGTAGATCAAGTACTCCCCTTCTGCACAGATTATGGCCTTCACATATACAAGAAAGAGGTAGAGAGCCATGCCTCATCTGTAGCAACCTTGAGCGAGTGATACTGCTCCTTCCTTGTCTATCTACTAGCGTTCCACTACAACAAACCCAACAGGACTGATGTCAGCATTTCAAAGTGCTATGAAACCCTAGGATAAAGCACACTGCCAGTAACCCACTGCCACATTTTATCTACTTAGCCCTACCATTCTCCTGAGTTGTGTCTTAGCCTCTGTGTTAGGGACTAACACAACTAGAGAAAACACAATACAGTTCACACTCACCTTGGGGATCATGAATCAAGTGAATAGCAGAGAAGTTGAACACCTCTGGCTTGCTCTTCTTCTTCTGTTTCTACACGGCAAAAAGAGTAAGCGAGACATTTATTTCTTCCCATGAAAAAGTTGCAAGTGCTTCAGTTTTAGGCTGCTGCTAAAAGCTGCTCTTTGCCATTCTTCATTTCAAAAAGAGGCACTTTAACAAGCAAACTATCACTCAGCTGCATAGAGCTTCCTGCCACCTGACCTAAGAGGCAACAGGGGCTGCATTAAGGAGTTATTTATCAAGACACCACATACTTTATAGCAAAGGACCACCAAAAGAGTACCCAGAGCAGAACTAAACCTCCTCTTAGACCAAGTCTGTTTCAAAACAGCTCTCTTCCAGGCAAACATGACATATGCCTGGCCAATGGATGCAAGAACACTCGAGAACTTCCACCTCGAAAAGGTAGTAAAAAGTAACCAAGATGACAGTGGCAATAATAAGATTTCTGCATGCAAAGGATTAAGCTAAAACATTGGCAAGTCAGATGCCGCTCTCCTCACCTTGAGGACCTTCATCGCTTTTTCCAGTTTCTTCTTGCGCTTGGTGGTTTTCTTGTTAGTCGCATACCTTACCATCAGATCTCTGGCTGTGGGAGCATCGTCCTTGAGAGATAAGGCAAAGAAAACAAGATTTGGATAAAATCAGGCTTCAGATGGGAGTCAAAGAAACAAAAAGTATCAATATTTCTCAGCAGGTGAAAGCCTCTTCCCACAACTCTACACTGCACAGCTAGCAACTGATCTCTTCGCAATCCAGGCTGACCAGCTGTCAAAAACACTTGAGCTTTTTTTCGTGAAGCATAGAAATATCAGGAGAGGAAACAAGATGGAAAACTAAGTAACACTAAAGCAGACAGATCAATGGAGCCTGGGTCACTAGGATAACAGACCCACTAGATTCTGAAGAACAGAAGGGAGAAGATTTAACCACAACAACCACCTCAGATTCCGAGTCACTGTCTTGTTTCTCATCTTCGTCTCTCCCAAGGAAGAACTTCAAACTAGCAACCAAGACCTGAAAAGCAACGCAAACTCAAGTAGAACAGGAACATTTACAACAGGCCCACAATCACAGCTTAGGCAACATCTAGTTTCATCAGGAGATTTCTCACCTTTGTCACTTTAGAAAAGCAGGCAGTTGTGATGACATTTACTGTTTTGGCATCATTCCTGGCATAAAACAAAACATCGTTTTTTACTTCAAGTTTCACAATTTTGAGAAAATTCATTCCCATGAAACGTGACTCCTAACAAGCAGGAAGCTTCACAAAAATCAAGTCTTTTAGCACTCCAAGTATTTTGGCAAACAAAGTTAAGCTTCTGTCAGGTTTTTTTAGTAGTTCTAACACAGCAGTGGCTTCATCTAAAACATACACTTATGTTCACCTAGTTCGCACTGACTGAAGGGACAGGATCAATCATCTCCAGTTACAGAAATTAATGCAAGTAACCATTTCTTCCACAGATAAAGACAAAACAACTGACCTACCAGGTGCAAAAAAAAAAAAAAATCAGTGTAGAATTCTAACTTTTATTATAAAATCAACTAGATAGTTTTGAAATAAACTATGATTTAAAAATAAGGGTTTGTAAGAAATAAGGGTTTGTAAGAAATAAAGCTGCAGGAATAACTTGGATTTTATACCAAATCTCACATAATTAAAACCTACTTGCTAAAATCGCCAAAGTTCACCTTGCAGCAACACTGCTTTTCAGTTCCTGTTCTCTCTCCTTTGCAATAGTCCTCAACCCACTGCTATACAAAAATATCTTAATGAAGCTACCAAGATATTTTTATGTGTGCCATGGAGGCAATATTCGTGGAATGCACCACATCAAAGCTCCTCATGCCTAAATACACCCGTGCGCCACATCTGCCAGCTGCACTTCCTTGCCATTGATGCCATTCATACCCCAGCGTAGCTCATGTGGAAGCTGCTGTGAATTTCGCCTGGCTAACAAGTACGAGAATTACACTGTTAGCATCCTGCCGCAGACTCACTGCTGGCCAGTGGTATCACAGAGCGTGTTCCTAGCTCTCTACACAGTTCACTTCTGCGCAAGAACCAAAAGCGGCAAAGGAGTTATAAACTGAACTGCATCAGTCTTTGGTAGGTCTTGACAGTCAAGGCTGCAGCAGTGTGAGCAGCCCACCACCTTCTCATGTATTTACTGGGTAACATCCGCTCCGGCCTTTTGCAGCAGCAGAACTCAGCAACATCTTAGGTACGCCAAAGATTCAACCTCAGTAACCAAGACTTCATACAAGACAGTATTTCTTCCAACCCAAATTACATTCCACTGAATCAAAGGGAATAAACATATTTCAGTTGAGCTTCCTGGCAGTACATTTTTCTCTGCGTGCTATAAGTGATGTCAGGATGGCTACCCTACAAGAAATGGAGAATCAAAAGGAGCCTGCCAGTCCTACCAGATATTTCTTCTGTAAAGCTCAATCATCACGTCCAGAGAGATCTTGGCAGCAGTGGGATTGCTGTCTCTCAGCATCGTATACATGAAGTTCTGCAGGGACTGAGAATAGAGATTGGAAATGTTTACTATTTCAAGTCTTTCTTTCAGACTATCAGAAGGTTAAACAAAGCTGAAATACTTACTGTGTTTACTTTGTTGTTTTTGTGCTTAGCGTTGACATTCTTGATGTCCGACACAATGTGAGTGTACAAAGTCTGTGAACAGAGAGAAAACAGGGAGTGACCCACACAGGCCCCAAAGCAGGCACATTACTGTTCCCCCAGCGCCTCCGAGTGCTAAAACAAGAGCCCAGGTCGCCCTCCACTGACGATATCAGCTTTCCCCTTTAAGTTACAGTTGGAAAAACAAGAAGTTATTCTGAGAAGTCTCATCCGTGCTTCATTGTGATGTATCTGGAAAGCACGCTTAATTTACCAAACAAACAGCAATGCAGGAAAGCAAACAGCCTGAAACAGGGCTTAAAATCCCACCCTGTTTCACTCGGGCACATTCCAACAGCCAGTTCAGCAGTTCTGGTGGCAGAAAGCGAGTACGGCAGGAAACCTGAACTACGCCTTCAACGAGCAGCGGGTTTGGCCTTGGTTGTTTTACTTGGAGGCCCTCAGAAAGAATTCAGTAAGGGCAGCTCCAACAGGCATGGTTTTCACACACAAGCTCTCCCACTCTGGACACAGGACAGGCTGGCAACAACACAGTAAAGGTATTCACAGCATCATGCGTCACAGCAGATCCAACAGAGACCGAGGCTCTCCACCAGCAATTGTGGAAAAAACAGAGCTATTTTAACCTTTCCCTTTGCTAGCAAGGAAAGGAAGGCAGCTGCCAGCAGGCACTGCGCTACCTCTGGAGAGGTGGTCAGAACCCACTGGGAAATCAAACTTGGTTTTGCACAGACGGCTTACTTTTCGTAGCAGCTTATCGTGGCACCGCAGCAGCTGAAAGAAGAGCTCCAGCTCAGGGTGGATCAGATTCTTGTTTCTTAACAGGATCAAAGCCTTGCAGAACGTCTGGAAAGGAAGAACATGGAATTGGAATGAAAACCTCCTTGTACTCTCCAGTTTGCATCTTTCTTAAGAAACAGGGAAAGCAAACACAACGCCGCTCGGCACAGCCTCACCATGCGCAGGTCTGCGTCCAGGACTGTGTGATGCTGGGAGAGCAGCTCCTGCAGCTGCAGGGGAAAGCCGGCCATGTGCTCTGGGTAGCAGTGAGCAACCTGGGAGGGGAGAGAGACAGGAATGCACCGGGACCTGCGGAGAGGAAGGCAGCGAGAGGAAGGCAGCGAGAGGGTCTTACCTGCGCCAGGAACATGACCAGCTCCTCCAAGTCCTTGCTGGGCTTGTCCGGCTGGAAGGTGAAGATCTCCAGGTGGGACTGGTAGTGGTGGTACTGCTGGAGGAACTGAGCACGGGGCGCCCGTCAGCGCCGCCGGTCCCCGCGCCCCCGGCCTGCCCCCGCCCGGCGCCCCCCGTACCTCACCTCTTCCGTGTAGGAGGGCGCATCCCGCTTGATGAGGTTCTGCAGCTGCGGCAGGTTGCTGGGCAGCTTGTTCCCCTGCCGGCCCGACATGCTGCCGCCCGCAACGCGTGACACACGGAAGCCGCCGAGGGACACACCGGCCGCGCCACAGCGACCCCGCGCGGGCGGGAGGAGCCATCACAGCCTCCATCCACCCAGCAATGAAGCGCAGCCTACACCGATCAGCAGCAACCCCATCGAGCAATCAATCAATCACAGCCCCCATCAATTCAATCCATCACTAATCAAAGCCCCATCGATCGGTCTTTTCAGTGTCTGTTTTCAGCCCAGCGGCCACGCGTTTTCTCAAGGAGAAAACCTTGAGATTTCTACTTTTTAACTCTTTCTAGATATAAAAAAAAATTAAAATATTCATTGTAAAATCTTTTTCCATCATAACTTTTTCGATAATTTTCCTTATTCTGTGTAATCACTGTAGGGGTTAAGAATGCCCTGAAAACACAACCGTACTTCAAACAGCATTTTCTGTTCTTATGGGAAATCGGGTTCTTTTAGGAACTAAAGCCATGAAGGTGACGCGTTACCTAGGTCACTAGTGGAGCACAAGGATGTTTCTTCATAGATAACTAGCTAATAATTTTTTTTTTTCAATTAGACAGTATTTGGGGTTGTAGTGTTCATGGATGCAGTAACGTTTTATGTGAATATAGGCTGCGAGCATGGAGTTGATCAGCTGCTGGCTGTGGTCTGCCTAAAGCCGGGTTCCCCTCACTCTTCTGGGTCCCCGAGCTCGGTGGTTGCCTATAATGAATTCCCATTCTCGCCTGTAGATGGAGCCGAGAAAAGCGCTTCTGTACTGGACTGCAGCAACTAGAAAGGTATTAAAATGCGGTTTATCTTACTGTAGTCAGACCTTCTTTTTCTGTCCCATCAAGAGCTATGGAGTTTGAGTAGAGCTTCTGGAAAGTCTGGGAGCCTTTTTTACATTGAGAGTGTATTTGATGGGTAGCACCTTATTTATGTTCTATGTAAACTCCTGGCCTTCAGTTGTTGTAGGGAATTTGTCTTCCTGGACCTATTTCTTGCATTTTTGTAACCGAGAATTTCAGGACTCTCTTCCCTTAAGAAAAGAAGCAAGTCTCAATGCCCAATGCAGACATTTATTACTAGGCATAATGTTACTCAAATTATTTACAGACTGAGACACAGGATCTGTCTTCAACAAAGCAGCATGACGTTAGAGCAACAACACCTTGACAAATGCTTGGTGGTTTGCAGCTCTCACTGAAATGGAGCAGCCCTGACCGGTTCTGCTGATGGAAAGCAATCAAATGGCCCTAGAGGATTTGCAGTCTCTCCTTCATCTGGAGGGAGTAAGTTCATTGCAAATCAATAGTTAAAGTCAAACCCATTGTCTCCTGAATAACCAAATAGCAAAAACACTTGTTTGACACGACAAACTGCTTTTCTAAAGGGTGCTTAAATACCCCCAAAGTATTATTGTTGAATTAACACTTTTCAGTGTCTTATGAGAATTACAGAGTACAAGTGCAGAGAAACTAACTCTTCTACAGATTCTTCACTTTCTGGTGGTTTTCCCCATCTCTCAAGCCCTTGTTGTGTGGTGTAACTGACAGCTGTAAAGATATTAGACTCAGCAGTGCACCAGGGGTTGGAAAAGCTTGCCTCCTGAGTGCTGAGTCTGGCAATGCCCTAAGCAGTCTTGTTCAGTCTTGGATCCATGATGTTAATTTAAGTTCATTAATTCCTGAAAGAGGAAAATGGACAGCCTTGTAGGTTTGTGTTCCATTGTGGCCCCAGGGTATCTAAGATTGCCCGCAAATGAGAGAAAACGTTTTTCATGTGTGCTTTTTAGAGATAAGAAATGCTTGTCAGATATAAACTGTTTTACAGAGGATTAATGCCAACTATCAACCTTCTCTACAAGGCCCCTGAATATGGACCTGCTCTGTTACAAAGGCTGAGAATTCAGCTCAAGAACCATTCACAGAGTGGCGAAAGCGTAGCACACTTGTGTATGTGTCTCCCAGTGGAGCAGTAAAATAGTAGGATGATACTTAAGAGTATTATCGAGGGCTCAACCATACAGTCTTCCCACTGGTCAAAATGTAGTGCATTCTCAGCGGTTTTACTGACACCCAAAGCCACTGAAACAAACAGAAGAACAGGGTTGAATACTGTGTGAGCTTTGGAATTGGGGGAAGGCCATCATGTCCAACCCATCTCAAGATGTTGTTCGTTAGATGTTACAGTCGGAGCTTCATAAAATTCTCAGCCCCGAGTGTGCCCCTGGCATTGATGTAGGAGAGCAAGGGGATTGGTGAAGAAGCTGAAGCCTAAGGCAGTGACCTTCCAGTCCCTACCTTTCCCATTACTTCCTTTTCTTGCTGTGTATTCTTTTAATATTTGATATGTAATCAAAGGCTGTATATAGTTGAGGTCAAAACTGGAAGAGGGTTTTAGGTAGGAGGATGAAGTTGGGCCAGTTCTGGCTTAACTGAAAGCTTGCATTTCTCCAAGCCTGTAGCTAGGTATGCTTCCATGTTCAGAAAATCAAATTTGAGATAAAAAACATTTCTTCAAGCTCTGACTCCCAAAATATGGACTTCACAGACATCCTTCCCAGGTTCTGTAGAAATGAAACCAGTTTAAAACAAAAAACGTGGTCAGATGGGTTGAGGGTAGTGATTCCTGGAAGTAGATTTTAATACTGTTTCAGTCTGTGGAGAAAAGGGGGAAAAAAAGTTGCTAGTCAGACATTCTTATCAGCCATCACCTTTATATCGCATGGTTGTAGGGTGCAAGGCCATCCCTGGGCAACCCTTCAGAGGGGGTATTCAGATTCTGGTATGACACCTGTACTGCCTGTGGCATGAGGGACAAATAACAATGTGATTAAACTGCATTGCAACAGTGGGGTTTCTTGCAGGTCCCTTCCCAGATGAAAGAGGTTAAAATCAGATATGGAGAGTGGTATCTCGATCTGAAAACGTGGAGAAAACAGAAGGCAAACAAACCATTAAAAGCTCCAGAAGCAGCAATCAGTAGCTTTGGGAATGCACAGAACTGGTCTGAAAAGGTACTGTAAGATGAAGTGTGGATTCGTTCTTTTGTGACACAGCTGGAAGAAGAATGATGTTAGGATGAGAGTGTTTCTTGGTGCTGTAGCGTGCTGGACAGCCACACAGATGTGGGATAGACCATGTTGTCCAGCAGAGGTAAACGTGCTCAAAGAGGCCCATCCACTTGGATTACACTGTGTTGAGGGTACTGGTATGTGGACAACAGCTCTTAAAAGCAAATAAGCACAAATCGAGATTTGGTTGAAGTAATTTTTGTAAATCTCGTTCCTTGAATGCTCTTGGTATGGTATGTGGCCAAAAAGCGTTCTTACACTGACACCAAGTAAGGGGCATTTTGGAATGTTTGAGGGGCTTTTTCAGGAAGCAGCCTCCTTTCTTTGATAAGGTGTATTGGTTGATTAGTTCTCATGATCTGGATGGGTACTCACTGTGTGATTTCTTTAGGGATGTGTGGGACCTGAACATAAAAATGAAATCTGAATGTTTTGTTTTAATCTACTCTGGGAATTAATTCAGGAGATTAAAATTGCACAGCTCCACATCACACAGGCCTTTAAAGAATTCCTGGAAAGAAAGGGCTACAGAGATCCTCAGGTGAGTTGTGAGAACCTGCTGAAGGTGTTGTCTATGTCCTCATTTTGTTGAGCTTGCAGCTATTGCTGCATTATGCCAAGGTCCCAGCTGTAAAACCACCTAGATCAGGGACCTCAAGCTCTTCTCTGTATTGAAGCTTTTTGGAGGGGAGGAACTGGTTTAATTGCAAATAGGGCTCCAGGGGGGTGCTCCTAAAGGTGGTACTGGGCTCCCCCTGCTCACCAGAAGGATGGGTACAGAGTGCCATCCTGGGAGCAAGCCAACAGGTATTGGAAGGCATGCTTGGGAGTCTCCTAGCTTTGCAGCTTGTGCTGCAAAACAGCATTATATGCTAACTATGGGTGCCAAACAGACTTCATGGTCTGAATGCCCAAGAAGGGATTTGGTTGAGTTTGAACTCACTTCATAAGCAACGGCTGCAACTGAGCAACATGGGCACTGGATTCTTGCCCCTTGCTTTTGACATATTTTGGCCTTTTTCTTCAGTTGCTGTTAATCATGCTAACGTTTAATCTCTTGTTTCAGTTCCTTCTAAAAATGCCAGCTGAGGGAAGTGATTGCAGAGTTCCAAAGGAGGCACACAGAGCTTGCAAGAAAGCGTCTAAAGAAATAGGAAAAAATAAGAGAAGGTTCCTTCATGACCATGAATTAATATAGGTTTCTAAACTTTATTAAAACTAATGGAAACTTGTAGCTGAGCTGCTCATAAAAGAATATCCTTGGAGGTAGTTTTTAGTTGTGAAATGACTGTTTAGTTTGAAGATTGGATTTGGACTCTCACATTACAGGCACAAGCCACTTGGCTAGCTTAGCAGTGCTTGGCCTTGGCTAGAAGATTTCTCGTGCTGAAACATGCTGGCTTAGTCAAAGGTCCTGGTCCACAAGCAACTTGCTGCTTTTGAAGCATCCGTATCATGATTCCTGCTTTACAGAATAGAAATAAGTGATTCCTGAATTCTCTAAGGCATAACTGGTTGAAATCCATATACCTGCTGAAAAAAATGAAGCCTTCTACCTGAATGTACAATGCAGTACTCTCGTGCAGAAAGATCTCACCATGGACAAGCGCTGCCCTGACAAAAGCAGGCTTAATACAATGAGGCTGCTAACAATCACAGCCTGTTATCTATTACTACACCACAACCACCTAATAAAGACAACTGAAGCCTTTACTGTGCAGGAACAGGGCTGCCCTTTGGCCAGTTGCTGAGTTAAACTGCAGCTTTGTCTGGTTGGTTATGCTTTCTTGGCGAATTCCTTCCTGTAAAGCAATGGCTTTGAGTACAAGGATTTGTTTTGCTCACCTCAGTATACTTTTTACTGCTCGTTAGACTTTTTGGACAAAATAGAAATGGTATTATGAGAACAAATTTCTATGCTTTAATAGACTTCTATAACCTGGCAACAAGTTCCTCTAACTTGGTTTTGCATAACCAACAGAACAGTATTCAGACAAGGAGGACAGACCTGGGAAGAATTAAGTCTCGAAGTAGTCTGTGAGGAGATAAAATAGGAACATATTCCTACAAGCCTGGGACAAAATGAATTTAGCTTAAATGCATGGAGATAAACTCTTAAAGAAACATCAAATGCAGATAAAGAACTGGTCTGATCTGTGATGAAAAGATGGAGCTGGTGGGAAAGTGTTGCAAGCCCAAATGGGAAGCTTTGTCCCAGCGTGGTCACTTGGAGAAGGAAACAGTGGAGGCATCCTTACCCTCAACATCAGGATTTGCCTAAAGATCCTGCTTTGAAGCAGTGGCCACAGCATCTGAGAAACAGGATCTTTCAAAGCAGGGTATGGTTGTGTTGACACATCTGAGAGAACCCTCAGCAAGAGGATTTTCTCTCATCAGTCAGCACTTCTTCCCCTGGCTAGAAGGTCACAGATCCTCCCCACTATGTTCTCAGGGATAAGCAGACCTCCTATTTTACTATCCTGGTCTTTCAGGTAAGGATTCAGAGCTTGATTTAACTTTGTGTTGCTTTGAGTTGTCATTAAACCTGGCTAACAGTGGGTGAGGCAGGGCTGTCAGTGTAGGCTTCTGCTCAGAAAAGTGGGGTGGTTGTTCCAGGGAGGAAGGAATCTGGCTTTACTATGAAGCTGAATAGCATGCGGGGAGTTTTTCTGAACCCTAATTTTCTTATCTCAGTGGCTCTGTCCTTTCCCTGAGATCATCTAAGCAACAACTTGTTCACAGCTGCTTGGAAAACAGGCTGTGCTTTGACTCCCTTTCTTCTGGGAATGCCTCATGAGTAGTCTGATGTTGCTGGACTCCCAAGATGTGCTGCGGGGTGATCTCTAGTCCTGTTGTGAGTGTATGTGAATCTTGAGGGTTTTCTGCAGTAGGATATGTGAACAAATGTGGAAACTCCATGTTTAGGTACGTGGTTGGACTCGATGATCCAGTGGGTCTCTTCCAACCTGGTTATTCTATGGTTCCAGAACAGGATCAGAGCCCCAGGGACTGCAGTGTTCCCGTGGCTATATCCTGAAGGGCTGCATTTGGAGGTGAAATGAAGCCTCACTGTGACTGACTTCTGGCACCTCAGTGCTTCTTAGCTGGTGAATACCAGGACTTTGGAGGTGAAAATATCAGTGAGACAAATTTCAGTGAGCTTAGTGCCTTACCACGTGAAATACTTAAAGCTGTCAGTACATGGCAGGAATCTCTTTGCCTCCTTTTGCATTTTGCGTTTCTTTGATTTGGATGTCTTTTTGCATGGGGAGGAAATATATTTTTTAATTAATTTTCTATAGCTCTGGTGTAATGTTAGGATAATTCGTCTCAGTCCTCTTTACCCTTTTGCTTTTCAAAATTCAGCCCCCACAAGGCTGTTTTTCCCCTAGGAGAGTTACCATGCACAGAACTGATGAACCCTCTCACACACTGGTCTTCGAGTCACTTTCTTCAGTGGTGAGTTAAAATTCTGATCAGCGGACTGCAATTTCAAGAGTGATTTAGATGTTTGTATTTTTAAACTCCAATCATGCACTGACTCACAGGGCCTTGAAGCAGCTCAGTGATATGGAGCTGATCCTAAAACCATAAACCAGTTCAGCCTTAATCTGTCTTCTGCAAGTGCATCATAATATTTCTATCCTGGTATTCTGCGACACTTCACCTGTAAATATAAGCAGTTATTTAGGGAGAGTGAACTCATTGTGAAGGAGGAAAGAATATGATTATAGACTACGCTTTTTGTTATAATTTTTTACCAAATTAGAATATAGCAGAGACTGTTGCAGTAAAAGGTTTATTTAATGTTTCACTAACAGAGCTACAGTTATGGGAGCAAGATTTTTGATGTTTTATTTTTCCAGTTATGTGTGAAGCCAGATAAGGGTTTTTCAGAACACCTAAAGTTTTACAATCAGCTTGTGATAACAGTGAGAAAAATACCAGCCCCCCCAAATATAATGCCAGACACCTTATGCTACTCCCATCCATGGTGTTTCCATGGGCAATACTGAGTGTAATGTGTTTAACTGAAAGGTGCCTTTATTTGGTGAGGGTTTCCTGTATGATGAGAACCTACTGGGTCCTGCTCTTGCTGTTTTGTCAGCTTTGTAAAATTTCTTGCATCTCCAAATGCAAAATGAGGAGTGTGTAAAGAGATTAAAGCCCACCTGGGCTTTTTTTAATCAATTGAAGTTGAAGTAGAGTTGGAAGAAGGCATCAATGTCAGTAAATATGTGTGGAAAGGGAAATAGCTAACATGTCCTAGAAGAATTTACTATTCTTAGCACAGCTGCGGCCCTGGCAACTTCGCCTGGCACTACAGGGTAGCAGCATCCTTTGATCTCCTCTAAGTGGAGGAGAAAATGGGAAGCTTGCAATTGTAAGTGGTAGGATGGCCTAGAAGGTCCTGTCGCAAAATAACTTTGAAATCTGTATTCCCGGTTTCATCTCTCAGATGTGTCTTTTCTTTCAGGTCTGATTGTACAGCAAACTTCAAGCAATGGCATAAATTCTGCCAATATGATCAAAGGGGCTTGTAGAAAGGCTGTGCAAAGGCTTGCTTTAGATTGCTCAGTGAGGAAGTCCGTAGATGCTCCTGCTGACATCTGTGGCAGCCTCGCTCAGATCAAGACTGATGGAAGACTGTCAGAAAGTCAGGTTCCCCAGTCTCATAAGTCGGTGTAGTTCCTGTGATTTCAGAGGGAAATGTAAATCCACCCTCATGCAAATGCTGATTTACATCTGCTGAGGGTCGGGTCTCTATGGTGATAATGTCTGAGGTGCACAACTGTGGCACTGCAGGTGCATGCCAGGGGTACAAGAACAGAGTCTGACAACCACTCACTGCTCTTGGGAGATGACGCTCATTTGATGTTGCAAACAATATGGAGAGGCAAGCTGGCATTACACTGGGAGCTGGTATTTTGGACACTGTCGTGCAGGTACTCTAAGGTGCTATACATGTATGTTTGGTAGGAACGCTGAGCGCCAGAAGGCATTAGCACAGCAGTGGGTTGAGCTAATCGGTATAGCAGGATGCCGGTGTCAGAGCTGCCTTAACATTTTCCACCTTTCCATGGTAGAGGAACGGGATGGTTGTGGTGTAGCACTTATTCCTGTCGTAGGTATAGCAGGTTTCGGGTTCATTGCAGGAAGTGCTCTGCTGGGCCTGATATATCTCACCACCCAGCTCAATCTCTACAGGATTGCATTTTCTGCAGCTGGAAGAGATGGAGAATAGAACAAGTGTTAAGAGTGGTGATGAGGAGATGCCTCTGGAGAAACCCTACCCCTCCCTGCTTATAAGCAGATGTAGCTGGGCAGGTATCTTGCTCGGTGTCACACAGGAACTCCCAGCCAGGTGCTTTTAGTGTTGTCAGGTGGCTATTGGCAAGGCAAAGGTTAAACAGGCAGTGTGTAATTTGCCAATATTCAGAACAATTGATATGAACAGGGCTCAGAATGAAACAGTCCCTCTGAATGAGACCTCTTTACATTAATTGGTCATGGAGGTAACTTCTTGGCTTGCAACAGAAGATGATACTAGGCTCCACAGGGAAGACTTCTCTGTGGCTCTACCTCACCTTCTCTACCAGCCTTGAAGCACCTGCTGCAGGGGAGGTTAAGTGTTAGGAAATGAACCAAGTAAGTAAAAGTACTTACAGCTCAGTCATGCGGTAGACAAATTTGGTTCTGAGAGGAGACAGGGGGTCAGAGATGTTCTCCCGAGCCCTCAGAGGCACTCTGCAAAGTAGGGAAGAGAATCACTCTTATAAAACTGTTTATTAAAAAGGACACTGCTGTGAACAATTCTCATCTTGTTCTTCACATTATTTCCTTCCTGACCCTTTTCCACGGCAAAGCCCAGGAACAGTAGATCTTGGCTTTTCTGTGCCCTCAAAGGCACCAACCCTCACAAAAGACTGCAGTGGTTGCTGAAAATGATACTTCCAAGGTGACAGTGCTGAGAATTTTTTTTCAAATTCTAAGCTGGCAAGTGCCACAGACTTGCAAGACAGATGCTTAATGTTTTCTCCTGTTGTGAACTCCACCAGAACTCCTGCAGCTTTGAGCCTGCATTAGGCTCGTATTTACAAGAGACACAACACACTTCTGTAAGGTCTGTGTGAATGGAGAACAAAACCCTGCTCTTGACCTGAAGTCTGCCTCATGGGATTAAGCTTTTAGAATAGTTTTGGCATTCATTAATTGTCCTAGCCTGTAAAATAGCAAGCTTGCTAGCAGATCAGTAAGAGTCCAGTGTCATGGGCCAAATTTAGTTTCAGATTTGATCAACTGTAGAAATGTTACTCTACTTCCCCAGCCTGTTTTGAGGTTAATACTAGACCCCCTAAAACATGGAGGTACTTTTCGAATCTGAAGAGCCCAACACTACATAGGTTCATGTGAGTTAGAAAAACAAGAAGCAAAAAAATATTCCAGGACACCATAAAAGCAGCCCACAGGAGAAACAGTTCACATCAATGCCAGGACATGGGAAACAACACAAAAAGGGAAATGAGAACACTTCATCTGCTGTTTACCAACTCCATGTAATACTTGTCTTACAGGATGCGTATGTTTCTCTCCAGGATTTCTTCATTGGGATTTTCTTTGGAGGGGACGAACTTTGAGGTCACTGTTACACATTGACACTTGTTATTGACCAGCACATACTCCTTCTCGTCAAGGTCCTGTAAGTAACCTGTAAGCACAGGATATGGAGTTGCAGGGTCAAAAAAACCCTAAGCCTTGAAACCTGCCCTAGCAGAAAGCAAAGTGCTGAAAATGCCTTGGCCTTTCTTTTTTCCTGTAGGCAGTCTCTGGCTTGTCTTTCACACAGATCTTCCTCCGATATGTCACTGCATTCTGTGTAATGCAACGTGCAATTCTAAGCCCTTAATCCAAAGAGCCAAAGCCAATGTTCGAGTTGGATCCTGTTGGCTCTGGATGTTGTCCCAAAACCTTTGGGAGCAGGTTTTAATTAATCCTGTAAAATTATATTAATGTACTCTGCTATGAATATGCAGAGAGAAGTTGATTGTATTCTGAAAATATTGTCTTAATTTACTTCCTGGTGTAATGCTCTTGGCTGCAGTAACCACAGAACTTACATGTACTCCATGTCTTTGGGTTTTTTAAAATTAAATTTACAGAGATTACATAAAACGAGGCAGTTTTATTAGCAATACCACCCAGTGAAATCCCTTGGGAGAAAACACAGTAAATATAAAATTTCCTAATGCCATTCTGGTGTTAGGGCATTTTCTGATGCAAGATTGACTGCAATACAGTGTTGCCTCCTCACGAACACTGGTGTGGAGATTTTGACAAAACTGTGCATCCTGTAATACACTGTGAAGCCCAACAGAATCCAGCCGCAGCCCAGTGAAGAAGCAAATGCACTCTAAAATAGCTGTTCAAACTCTCCTGCAGGTGCAGGTGCAAGTGCTACTTCAGTAAAGCAGGAAGAGGCTCAATTAGCCCCAAAATACATTCATTTCAATAGAAGTAGTAAAACCAGCACTCTCGCAGGCATGTGCAACTCAAATTTTACTGTCTTGTGTGTTTCACGGGGAAAACCAGATTCGGTTCTGTGTTGAACGGACACAATCTCTCCATGTTTCCTGCCTTCACAGAAAGCAGCACTTGCCAAGGGCCTGTTTTGTTAGGCAACAAGATGCCCTTTCCCAAAAGCTGGAGCGAAATGCAGGATGTTGTTTGGCTGGTTATCCTTCAGCATGGATTTAATCCGGGGGACCACATCCACCACATGGATGAAATGTTTTTAGACTGGTATAAAGACCTGGCGTTAGGAAGGCCAATAGCTATTCCCTGTTCACAGCACCGAGGGGTGTGCTGGGAGGACAGGCTCATCTCTCTCTAAACCAAGAGTCTCCAAAAAATTCAGTGGAGTTGCAGGATAAACTACAGATTAATCAGAAATAAACTGGCTGTAACCACATGATGGGATTCCCAGGAAGATTTAAAAGCCTTTAAACCTAGCAGCCAAGAGTGTAGCAAGCTTCCTAGCACTGCAGAAACGCATGCATGCAAGTTTGTGGTTTGTTGGTTCAGAAACCCAATCAAAACTAGCTAATCGCAAAGTCTTAAATTTGCAGCTAGACATCACTTCGGTCTCAAGGCAGCAATTAAAAACATGCCTCTTTGGGGCAGAAAGACACCGAGGTGTCCAAGCACCACTGAAGCATAACTTCTTGAGCATCCTCTGAGGTTTGATATTTGCCTGTTAAAATTATTAATGGTTGATTACACAAACCTCATCACTGTTATCTTAAGCGCAGTTTTCCATGCTTATTTCTCACCTACCTGCCACAAGGACAAAGCCCGAGAAGATGGCCAAAGCCAGGCACAGCAATGAAGAGCTCGTCATCTTGCCTCCCCTCCTTTTGAAGAACACAAGTTGAGAGCCTGTGTCTGCCTATAAGGGCATGTGCAAATGATACAGCTTTTTGTTTCCTAAAATAAACAGCCCAGCCGGCTACCACTGACAGTGTGGAAAATGTGGCTGGGGACCGAAACCAGGCATGTTTAATGCACCAGGGCCTCTGGCTTTCAGAAGTGATGGGGGGCAAGGGTTTGCACTATTACTGTGCGGTTTTTTTATTCTACTCATCACCAACAAGCAAGGAAGCTGCTGAGTGTGAGGGAGTGCAAACCATCCTGGTCCTTAGGGCACATCTTACCAGTGGGGCCAGTGGCAGTGTCCCTGCAAAGAGTATAAGGTGAGAAAGTGTCCAGATAGCTGACGGATCATAGCTCTGGCTCCTGGTTTTGAGAAATTAGCCTTAAAGATCACTTTATTCGCATTATAAAAACACTTCAGGCTTCAGGATCAAAATCCTGTTTGCAACAGGTTCTCTATGAATATAACCTAAGAGCTCGTCCTGCCTCTGAAGAGTTTTCAGTCAAAGCACGTAAGATGAGAGGGGAGGAGTAGACAAGTGTAAAGCAAGTGTGGGGCTGTGGCAAAGCTGAATTGTTCCTCCAGCTCTGCACGCTGCAGGGTGTTTCTTTCCTAATGAATGAAGAAAGGACTCCATGGGATTTGTGATACATGAAAGGCTGGGAGTCAAGTCCCTGGCAAACTTTCTGAGGAAGGGGGCAAGCAGAATTTTCCTGATCGCAGAGAGTACTAGAGAGGCCTCAGGGATTTTGTCCCAGATTTGGGATCAGCTGTGTAACTTTGAAAAGCAAATGATGTAACCTGCAGTGGCCAGAACCGTCTCTGCAATGTGTGTGTGTGTCTTGCACTCCTGAAGGGAAGCTCAGTGCCAGCAAGAGCCTCCAAACACTGACAGCCAGGGCTAAAAGGGGAGTCAGAGTCCAATGCTGGCAGGCCAGTTCTTAGACAGGGTCAGTGCATCAGCATTACCTGAATCTCTGCTACTTGCAATGCATTCTTTTAGTTAACATCAGCAACACATGGTAACCACCCCCCCACCCCCGTGTTCTTCAGCTTTTCCTTGCTCAGCAGAGCAGCAGCTTGGTGAACTGCAGCTGAGGCTTTTGGCTCAACCCAAGTCACTCTTGGCTCCCCGGGGGCTGGTTGCTCTCACTGGGTTCTTCAGGGTCTAAAGCCATTAGGCAATGCTGCCAGGCATCCCAGTTCCTGGAAGGGCAGCCTGTCATCCTACACGTTGTCTTCTGTTTCTTCAGACCTTGCTGGCTGGGTCCCTAACTCTAGAGCTCTTCAAAGACCTTAGAATCTGTCTCCTGAGCTTTTTCTCCTAGTGCAAACATTTCATCCAGCAGTTGTATGATGCAATGAGCTTTTGAGTTGCATCAGCAGCACTCACGCACAAGGTCTTCCCCTGCGAGTTGACAGGGGACGATGGGTGTGAGCCCAGCTCCTAGCAGGGTGTCGGGTTATGCCATAATTCTGCCTTACAAACCCTGTTTTCTCACTAGGGCTCCATGTTTAGGAGGATAAAGATGGTTTTTCTCTCCTTCCTCCCCACCCTCAAAAATTGTTGCTAAGAGTTTTACATGGAGCTTTATGTTTGAACCTGGTTACGGATTATGCAGTTAGGAGTTTTATGTGGATCTCTTTTCTGAAGCAGCAGTGAGATGTTCCCTGTGCATATCGTCTGAAGAAGGTTAAAATAAACCTGGATCACCTTGGGGTGGTCAGGGTGTCTGTCTAATGCATTGCTTATTTCAGTCTCATTTTTTGTTTCAAAATAGGAGATTTTTAAAACATATACAGGAAGGAGGGGATGCAGGCAGCAGAATACAGCACACGTGAAAGAGCAAAGCTAAACGGCACCAATAAAAATGCAGCTCTGGAAAAAATCCAAGCAGAGGCATCCATGAGTGTTTTCAAACCTAGAGGGAGAGGCTGAGTAGAATGATATTCTGTGTGACTCTGGTGGTTTTCTCTGACTGCCGGTGCTCAACATATCTCAATTTCGATTGCTAAATCTATGTGTCTGCATACAGCCCCTTTGGTCTCTGTGGTGGCACAAGAGCTATATTAGTCCTTTTCAGCCACCTGTATGTCTCTGGGGATTCCTATCTAGATTGCAAGCTCCTTAGAGGAAGATTTGGCTTATGGAGTGTTGCTTTTATGGACTACCCACTTTTTACTGGGTGACATGTTGAGTTACTAGCAGATTATCCGGGGAAGCAGGCATTGAAGAACTGTGAGAGTCTGGTAAGGGGCATGCAAATCAGCACCCCAGGCTTAACTTCTGGGCCGACTCCCATCCGCACTGCAAGGCAGGGGCTAATGAAGGGTAACTGGGAATTGGAAAAGAAACTCTTGCTTGTGAGGTTGGGGAGGACCTGGCCCAGGTTGCCCAGAAAAGCCGTGGCTGTCACATCCCTGAAGGTGTTCAAGGCCAGGTTGGATGGGGCTCGGAGCCCCTGATCCAGTGGGAGGTGTCCCTGCAAGGGGTTGAAACTGGATGGGCTTTGAGGTCTTTTCCAACCCAAACCATTCTGTGACTCTGTGATTGTATGAAATGGGAACCAGCTTTGTAGCCTCAGTTTCCTTTCACTTGTCCTGTGCCTCCACTTGGCCCTGGACATGCTGATGCATGGTCTTACATGTAAGAAGCTGGGTAGGTGCCTGGATGAGATAAGGCAAAATAGTTGTGTCTATATAGAGACCTCATTGCTCTCTATAACTACTTGACAGGAGGTTGTAGAGAGGAGGGTGCTGGCCCCTTCTCCCAAGTGACAGGGGACAGGACGAGAGGGAATGGCCTCAAGCTCTGCCAGGGGAGGTTTAGGCTGGACATTAGGAAAATATTTTTCACAGAAAGAGTCACTGGGCACTGGAACAGGCTGCCCAGGGAGGTGATTGATTCACCTTCCCTGGAGGTGTTTAAGGCACAGGTGGACAAGATGCTAAGGGACATGGTTTAGTGTTTGATAGGAATGGTTGGACTCGATGATCTGGTGGGTCTCTTCCAACCTGGTTATTCTAAGATTCTATGATTTGTGCATCCTTGCCATGTTGAGTGAGGAGTAGGGAGGATGAAAGCTGTCCAGGGCAAGGGTATCTATGGATAACACACCATCCACTGGCAGTCTGGCCTAGAGCTTGCTTTGCTCCTTGCTTATCCCTCAGAAACAGAGAAAACAGTGGATGAAAACAGGCCTGCAGCCATTGCTGACTGTTGGATTGGTAGTGGTGTTTCCATTGATGATGTGGTTTGGCTTGAGCAGTTCCTGATAACCAGTTAAATCACTTCACAATTGAGGTCATCTCTGACTTCACTAGAAATGGATGACAGAAAGTCCTGAGGGAAGTTCAAGCGTCTGTAGATGCTATTTCTTTCCTGCTCTTAGGAACTAACTTTGGATTAAGAGACAACACATCAGTTCCATTTAAATACATGAGATTCCAAGTGGAAGCTGGTCTGTTACTAAGGCTCTGAACTCAGACAGGGCAGGTTTTAAAACAGGAGGGCACTACATCGCTGTTGGATGGAAGCCATCAGGGACACATTGGAGGCCTGGTTTTCTGTAAGTCATGCTAGCAAAAGTTCCCTGGAATTTTAACCACACAGAAATTGGCCTGGGCTTCACACAAAACCTGGTAGGATTAAGCAGCAAGATGACAGCACCTGATTGGCAGGGATGGCTCTGTTTTAGTGATTAACCAGTGTAAAGTGAAAATTTCCACAACGTGTGGTTAACAGATGAAAGGAATACTATCTCCCGTGTACCAAAACCAAGTTGGTAGGGAGGTTCAAGTGAGGCAGGAGCTGGTCTCTTCTCCCAAGAAACAAGTGACAGGAAATGGCGTCAAGTTGTGCCAGGGTAGGTTTAGATTGGATATTAGGAAACATTTCTTTACCCAAAGCGTGGGTAAGCCCTGGCAGAGGCTGCCCAGGGCAGCAGTGGAGTCATCATCCCTGGAGGGGTTCAAAAACCGCTCAGAGGCAACTGGGTTTAGCAGGCACGGTAGGGTTGGTCTGATGTTTGGACTGGATGTGCTTAGAGGTCTTTTCAAACTTTAATGATTTGATGGTTCTATGATTATATTATTAAGTTGTTGCTCTTTCTGATACAGGTCTGTAACCAGGGGAGGTGATAACTGAAAATTGGCACGGACAGATTTGGAAAAGGTGTCTTTGTCTGCAGCAAAACACATCGTTGGTGCAAGAGCAGATATGGAAAATTTTGACTCAGAGGTGACTACGTGGAGAAGCTGAGCATGTCCGAAGAAAGGCTCATAAGCAAGACCCATCTGCCATCAGATCTAGCAGGATCCAAATGAATCACCAAAAAGTGAGTAGAGTGGTGCAGCCCCTCTGTTTCAGTTAACTTTACTATTTGTTTGCCATGTCCTTTTCCCCAAGAAGGTGGACAGCATATTTTTAAATAAACTTGCACCTGCTCTGTGGTAAGAAAAAACACCTGCACTTGTTCTGCACAGAACTCCTCTGGCTGGGACATGTGGCTGCTTAATTTATCCGGCTCTGGGTTTCTGAGTGGGGACTAAACAAATTACTGTGCCTCCCTCTGCTCATGGCACAGCTGTCTGCCTTTCTTAAAAACAGGCTGCTTCCGTCAGCTCTGTATTAATCCAATTTCCCTTTGGAAAGGTGGGAGGCCAGGCTGAGTGCTCTGTGATGGATGATAAAGAAGCAAAAAACCAAGATGAGAATGGGAGCATGAACGAACAGAGATTGCCTTAAAACCCTGAGGAGGGGTCCCCAGATCCTGAAAATCAGAATTGCTCCTTCCCTCATGGCCTGGGCACATCTGTCTCTTGGTGGAAAAGGTCTGATCCAAGGAGCACAGGGGATGGTGAATCAGCAGCCACTCAGCTCCGCAGCCTGCCTTCACCTTGCAGCCTGAAGGCTGATCCACAGCTGCTTAGCACAGGCCTGGCTCCTGCCAGAAGATCCCTATATCCCTGTAAAGACAAAATTTGGCAAAGGGAAATAATCAAGACAGTCTATATGTACTCTAGATGTGCCCAGGGAGGTCTTCAAATACTTCTTTTTCTCTCTGAAACTTTGGTCTGGTTGTAGGGAACTGAGTAATGAGAAGATTTGGTTTCTGAGGGGACAGATGTCAGTTGCACTTTTTATCTTGCCTTTTTTATTCCTCTCGTTATAAGATTACTATATAGGTAGCAGTTGTATGTGTCTGTGCTTTTGGGTGAAGAAACTCTACTGAGGAGGAAAAAGGCACTCTTTTCTTACTAAGTGGCACTACCTTTGCTCGTACCTGCCACGACTGAGAAAATAAATCCTTGCCTAGTGGCTGCCCACATCCCGCAGCTCCTCACGGGTCTGTAGTGCTCTGTTAGAAACCAAATGGTAGAAGAAACTCAACCATACTTCAGACCTGGAGGGATTTCACCTATAAATCAGATGCTTAACTGGAAGGAATAAACTTTGAACTCGCAGCTACGTCCTGAAGGTATCTTTGTGGGGTATTTGCAAAGCACATAAACCTCAGCAGCTGTTAGGTAGGTGCAAAAATACTTGCTGGTTTTACCTATGAAATTTAAAGCAGTCTCTCTCAGCTCAGGATAAAATTCATTAATTGAAATAAGATCCATTACAATCTACACATTTTTGCCAACAAGAAACAGGTCTATTATTCCATTAAGCACAGAATCTTGGTGTCCTGGAATTGATGAATGCTTTGATGGTGTTTTGGTTGGTTGTGGCAAACCTCTTGCAGGCAGTTGTTGAGATGCTAGAAAATGTGGTAAGTGGTGGGAGAGGGCTCTGGGGAGTGAGATATGTTTTGGCGTCTTCTTCCAAGTAGCAAGCGATAAACCAAGAGGAAATGGCCTCTAGTTGTACCAGGGGAGGTTTAGATTGGACATTATGAAATATTCCTTCACAGAAGGGGTTCTCAAGCATTAGAAGAGGCTGCCCAGGGAAGCGGTGGAGCCTTTGTCCCTTGAAGGGTTTAAAAGGCGTGTGGATGTGGTGCTTAGGGATGTGGCTCAGTGGTGGGCTTGGCAGTGTTGGGTTTATTGCTGGACTTCTATCATCTTAAAGGTCTTTTCCAACCTAAACCACCCTGTGGAGCTACGATTCTGTGATTTCATGACCCTCCTTACGGATAAGTGCAGGCACTGCCAAGCAGTACGTGCACTGTCAGTCCCCTGGTCGATGCTTGCTTGATATTGCTGGCAGCGTCTGCCGATTCCCGTCCCTTACTGAACTCACACAACAGAATTGCTTGAATTTGCTTTCTCCCCATCTTTATGCTGGCGTTAATAATTAGTGAATTTCATGTTTTTTTAAATGAGTGAGAAGCCGTGGCTGCTCCATCCCTGGAGGGGTTCAAGGCCAAGTTGGATGGGGCTTGGAACCCCCGATCCAGTGGGAGGTGTCCCTGCCCGTGGCAGGGGTGGCACCGGATGGGCTTTGGGGTCCGTCCCAGCTCCAGCCGCTCCAGGATTCCACGCCCAGCGTGCAGAGCAGGCGGACGGTCGATGGCAGGTGCAGCGGTGGCAGGAGGCCGGTGCGGCGCGCCGGAGGCGGCAGTGACGGCAGCGGAAGCGGCGCGGGGCGGGAGCAGCGGCGCATCCGGAGCGCAGCCATGAGGACCCGGCGGGGCACGCTCCTGCGGCCGCCCCGCGCCCAGCATGCGCCCGACGAGGAGCCCGAGGACGACCTCGACCTGCAGCAGGTGCAGCGGCAGCAGCAGCAGGAGGAGGAGAAGGAGGAGGCGCAGTTCCGGGCGGTGATGGCGGCCCTGGAGAGCGGGGACGAGGCGGGGGACAGCGAGGACGAGGAGGAGGAGGTCCTGGGGCTGCAGCTGCCCGACGAGGACAGCGAGGAGGAGGAGGAGGATGGGGTCGGGGAGGAGGAAGAAAAAGAAGAGGAGGAGGAGGCACAGGGGTTGGTGGATCTTTTCCTGGACCACAGTGCAGAGGAGGTTGAAGAAGGCGAGGAGGAGGAGGATGGAGAAGATGAAGAAGAGGATGGAGATGAGATTGGAGATGAGGTGGAAGATGAAGATGGAGACTTGTCCATGGAAAGCGACTTGGAGGAGCGCCATGAGGACACCAAGCTCCCCCACGAGCTCTCCTGGGGCCAACGTAAGCAGCTCTACTACGACACAGACTACGGGAGCGATGCCCAGGCCAAGGGCAAGCGCAGCCAACAAGAAGTTGATGCTGAGGAGGAGGAAGAGGAGCAGGAGGCTCAGGTCATCCAGAGGCGGTTGGTGCAGGACTTAGGGGAAGATGATTACGGGCTGGATGTGATCCAGGACTACCTGGCTGAGCAGCAGAAAACCCATGATAGCAAGGGGCAGAAGATTGACAAGGATTTACAAGCCCTTTCCAAGAAGGAGCAGCTGAAGCTGCTGAAGCAGGAGTCCCCTGAGCTCCTGCAGCTGATTGAGGACTTTGAGGTCAAGTTAATGGAGCTCAAGGACGAACTGCATCCACTGCTGCAGATGGTAAAAAATGGCACGATCCCGCAGGGGAAAGGTAGCCGCTATCTGCAGACCAAGTATCATCTCTACTTGAATTACTGTGCCAATATCAGTTTCTATTTGGTGTTGAAGGCCAAGAGGGTGCCGGTTCATAGCCACCCTGTTATTGAACGGCTGGTTGCTTATAGGAATATAATCAATGACCTAGCTGTTATAGATCAAAGGTTATCCCCACATGTTCGTCTGCTTCTGAAAAATTACTATGATAAAAAGGAAAATAAATTACAGAAGGAGAAGAAGTTTGCAGTGTTTCTCCCACTGGATGTTAGGAAAACCAAACCAAAACACACTCCTGTGCTTGCTAATGGCCAGGCTGGCGCTGATGAACCATCAGAGGAGTCAGACCTGGACGAAGAGGCTGCTCTAAAATACTATAAGATGATGGAGGAGAAGCTGAAACTCAAGAGAAAGAGACCTGAAGACAAAGACACGCTTGAAGAAGGAGCCTTAGAAGAAGAAGATCCAAATAAAAAGAGGGGTGTGACCTATCAGATGATCAAGAACAAAGGCCTCACACCCAAAAGGAAGAAGATTGATCGCAACCCCAGGGTCAAGCATCGGGAGAAGTTTCGGCGTGCTAAGATTCGCCGCAAGGGTCAGGTCCGCGAGGTTCGGAGGGAATTGCAGAGATACGCCGGGGAGCTGTCTGGCATCCGTGCCGGAGTTAAGAAGAGCAGGAAGCTTCAGTAATGGTTATTTTTCTCTGCTTCTGAGAGCTGCCAGGATCACTACCAGATCCAATAAAAGTTTTATAAAAGATAGTGTCAATTTTATCCTTAAGAAAATGGGATTGGGGAAGAGGGTGGTGTTTGGTTTTGTTCAGAGGATGCTTTTCAGAAGGGGCCCCCTCTGAAAGCAGCACAGGGCCTTTTCCTTTCCCAGCCTGTGCATTAAAAGTGTTTTCCTCTTGTGTAATCCCATTGTCATTTTGTACTGTAAATAGCAGCTTTGGGAGACTGCAGGGGATGTGCCAAGCAAAGGGAATGCAATGGGCTGTGTGGGACCAATGGGGAGATAGTGGTGGGATGGAGGGACCTCCAAGCGCCAGCGAGGATGGGGCTTTGCAGCTGTCACTGCCTTTGCCTCCTTTTTACCCTCTTGTTCTAGTCTGTCCTTTTTCTGTGTGGGGTTGCAGGATGAAATGTGTGCTTATGGAATTTTCTCTAATTCTTGTTAAGAATAAACTCCTCTTAGTCTTACTTATATCTTTTTAAAGAAAGCCATTACTTAAATCCTGTGTGGCCTGAGGTACTGTTTCCTTTTCAGACTTTGGTTGGACTCGATGATCCAAGAGGTCTTTTCCAACCCAGTGATTCTATAGTTTCATGAACTCGGAAACAAAGCAAGGACTTTTCTGGATTTCATAATCATTTATATCTGGGATAAATACATCCACTTCATTTTTGGTAAATATGTTAACTGCTGTTGGAGTTCTAATGTAGAACTGATGCAGGACAAATGGGTAAGACCTAACATTGTCTTCAGTTTGAAAGTAAGCTTCAAAATGTTTTGATCACTTCCATGTTTTCTGGTGGTAAAGCACATTTAAACCCATACTGTAGTTCTTGCTGGGAGCTGCCTGAGCAGCCAGTTCCAGTTCAGGCTGTCAGGAAGGAGGGAATGATTCTGTTTTCATTCACAAATGCTGTCTCAGGGAAGAGCTGTATTTTTCTCTGGGGCAGGTTGCCCGGAACCCATGTCTCTATTTGTGTATTGGTAGCATCTGAGGGGCAATGTTGTCTGTTTTCTGTGCGAAATCACTTGAAGGGAATAATTATCTTGTCAATAAATGCTATTTCATGCTATGGAAGTACTAGTATCTATGGAGGTTGTTTGGGGATTTATTTTGTTTTGTTTTGTGTGATAGTCTTGGGGGAAGCCTAAAAAGGAGGATGTGTTTGGAGCCTGTGACAGGCTGGATGCTGTATCTCAAACATGCGGGCGTTCCATTCGGCTTCTGCCAGTGAAATGTGCTTCCATAGGTGTCGATGTGAACCGTTACTCTCCAGGCTTGTTACTGCCAGGAACATGCTGTTAATGCTGCCTGCAGAGTATTTTGTTAATTTTCAAAGCTGGTTGTCAAAGCAGAGAGTGGTAGAAAGCCAATAACCTTTAGCTGGACAGGTGGGAACAGAAGTAAGTAGACCTCCTATAGCCCTTATCTATCCCGGACCCATGGGATGGGGAGCTATGCACGGCAATTTTGCAGAGGATTCTGGCACAGTAGGCAGATGTATGGGACAAAACAGTGGAAGGACGGATTCTGCTGATATTAATGGCCCTGCATTTGTTTGCCCCCTGCTGCTCACAGTCTAAACAGCAGTTAAATGCTGTGTCTTTGTAATGAAAAAATTGCTACGCAGCACTGAGAGTTGATTCCCTACCTGAAACTGCCTGGGAAATCTTTGCGTGCAGAGCCATGGCATTTTCCATGGCAGGGGTGATGGAAAGTACTGCAAGGGCTGGCAGAGTTGATGGCAGCAGGGAAGGAAAACCTGGTGTTTCAGGTCAGTGCTGGGACTTCAGCCTGTGCCAGTAGCAGAGCTCTGTGTGGGAAGAGGAAAGGTCACAGGGAAGTGCAGCAGGAAGGATTAATTCCTCACCTCCTGAAGTGGCTGTGGCTGAGGCTGTCTATGCTTTTCATGTGGCAAAATTGCTGCCGAGGGGAAGAGAGGTGTTGAGATCAACAGAACCTCCTGGGGCAGAGCGATTAATGTAGCTTCTGTGTGTAGCAAAAGGGAGCCACCACTTTCATGTGAGGTCAAAAGCTGGAGTGCATTTGGAATAATGATGGTTTTAAAACAGAAATTGCAGTCTGGAGCCCCTCTTTTCCAGGGAAACTGAGGCCAGCTCAGATCCTTGGGCCAAGGAACGTGCCTAACTCCGGGCGTTATTCTTTGAGCAGGTCACAGAGGCAAAAGGGAGGCTTGCTTGAAAAAGCCACATCTCCTGGCCTCAGCCGGGATGTGTAATGTGGGGACAGAAGTGTCCTTCGCTTGTGCTTACTCATCCTCCCTCACTGTGTGCGTGGCCACTTGCTCATCCCAGTGAGAAGTGCTTTGGCTTTCCATGGGGTCCCAGCCTTACCAGGGAAGGAACTAGAGCTTTTCCCAAACCCATACCTGGGAACGTGATGGAGGAGCCACTGGTAATGCTAAGCTACGCTCCTGAAGCTTTGCAAAGAAGTTGGTAAAAGGCAACATGGTGGGACAAATAGCAGCTTAGATGCCTTTTTGGGGAGGAATAGTATTGTGTAACAATAGGCATCACACGGGATGCAGCAAATTTCCAGGAGAGGTGCTAACTGATCTTCTTGCTACAGCAGCTGCTCACGCGTATTTTGCACTGTGCAAAAACAGAGGACTGGCAGTCTTTGACAGATCTGCAAGAAAGCTGTGAGTATCCAAGGCGGCTCTGTGTTACCTTGAAAAGCTTTAGGCAGCCGGCAAGCAAATTTCTGGTAACTTCCATCTGGGTAATATATAAAGGAAATAATAAATTAGCGCTGTTAGAGACACGCTCCCTAGAAATGCTGGGCTGCAAGCAAGAGGGCCAGCAGTGTATCGGCAGGCCTGGGGCTGGCAGCAGGCACAACATGTCCTCCCAGACCACTGTGCCACTGCTTTCTAATGAAGGTTAAACACAGCATTATCTTCAGTTCGTTAGTTCGGAGATTGGACAAAATTATAAATAGTTCTTTCCTGCATGGCTTTATGTATGAGTGGCCACAGGATGGCTGGGATGATTAATGCCATGGGGGGGTGTTCCACGCTGTAGGGAAATCCCTGACAGTAAATAGGTTTTGAAGATCCCAGTGAAAATGGGCACATTGGAAACAGGGAAAGGACCACAGATGCTTGTCAGGAAAATAAGTGAGAATTGGAGCAAGGTCGCAATTAACATTTTTTTTTTTTCTTTTTCCAGTCATATTCCTGTAGGAGGTGCTGACACTGCCAAGCAAGATGCCTCAGCCATGGGATGCAGCTCATCCTCACTGGGCTCTTGCTTGGCATCTGCTGGCCACCCTGCTCAGAGAGGACTGGTGGTGGGATCTGCCCCAGCAGCACCTGACACGGCTACACCTCTCCTGAACCGCCCTGCTTAGCTGTGGAGATACCTGTCCTCCTGCATCCTTCCAGTTGCTTGGAGCATGGTAATACCAGGGATAGTCCTGTGCACACTTGACACGTAACTGGAAAGCTGGGAAGGGGCTCTGGATCAGGGAGGGTAGGGACAGGATGAGGGGGCATGGTTTGAAGCTGAAAGGGGAGTTAAAGATGAGAGTGAGAAATGTTTTGCTGTGAGGGTGGGGAGGCCCTGGCCCAGCTTGCCCAGAACAGCCGTGGCTGCCCCATCCCTGGAGGGGTTCAAGGCCAGGCTGGATGGGCTTGGAGCCCCTGATCCAGTAGGAGGTGTCCTTGCCCGTGGCAAGGGGTTGGAACTGGATCTTTGAGATCCCTTCCACCCCAACCTTTTCCATGATTCTGTCCCTGGCCTGGCTGGGCTTTGGGTGTCAGGGGCCCTGGCTGCTCCCTGGGCAGCGTATGGTGACACAGCCAGAGAAGGGCCAGCAAACACCGCTTGTGATGGAGACTTCTTTCCTTTTTGGGTCCTTTAATCTCCAGAGAGTTTGTGCTATCCTTTGAAGCCAGTCCTTGGCTTGGGATTAGGTTAGAGGTGGAAAGCACGTGTTTTGAGGAGGTGTCTCTGCCCAGGGCAGGGGGTGGCACTGATGGCCTTTGAGGCCCAAGCTGCTCTGTGATTCTATGGAGAAAGAAAATGGTAAGCGCAAGGAAAAAGGAGAAGTGTTAAGGTATAAAAAAAGAAAGTGTTAAAGGTATGAAAAAAGTGTTAAAGGCATGGAAAAAGGAAAAGGGTCCAGGGTATGAAAAATAAAGGGGTTTAAGGATATGTAAATATAAATGCCTTTAAGGGTATGGAAAAAGGGGTTTAAGGGTATGGAAAAAGAAAGGGGGTTCAAGACTGTGGAAAAAGGACTCAAGGGTAAGGAAGAAGAAAGGGTTAAGGGCACGAGGCTGGGAGAAACCCAGACCCTCTCGAATTGGGGTGGCAACAAGGTCCCCTCCACATCGCCCGGGGCGCGGGGACGGGGTTTTGCCTGGCTCGCTGTTCCAGCCCCGCAGGCCGCCCGGTAGCTTGCCCGGCGGGGCCGTGGGAGCTCCCTGCGTGGGAGGAGCGGGGTTCCGAGGGGAAGGAGGCCGGGGCGGAGGAAGGAAGGAGGCGGGGACGGCCGCTCCCTGCTTCCCGGGCGGCGATGGCGGAGGCGGAGCGGGCGCCGCTGCCCGAAAGTTCCCGGGACGGGGCCGGCATGGAGCAGCGGGACGAGGAGGAGGAGGAGGAGCAGCAGGAGCGCCCTGCCTCGCCGCCTTTCTTCCTGCTGTACCCCGGCCATGGAGCCGCCGCCCCGCCCGGCGCCTGGAGCCCCGCGTCGCCCGTGCTGGTGCTGAGCTGCCCGCGGCCACAGGGCATCGTTGGCCGTGAGTCACGGGGAGCGGGCCCGGGGCGGGCGGGGGAGACGGGGCTGTGCAGCCCCGAGAGGCTTCGAGCAGCCTCCAGTGCTGAAAGGGGCTGCAGGAGAGCTGGGGAGGGGCTCTGGGGTCTTAGGCAGAAATGTTTTCCTGTGAGGGTGGCCCTGGCCCAGCTTGCCCAGAGCAGCCGTGGCTGCCCCATCCCTGGAGGGGTTCAGGGCCAGGCTGGATGGGCTTGGAGCCCCTGATCCAGTAGGAGTTGTCCTTGCCCGTGGCAAGGGGTTGGAACTGGATCTTTGAGATCCCTTCCACCCCAACCTTTTCCATGATTCTGTCCCTGGCCTGGCTGGGCTTTGGGTGTCAGGGGCCCTGGCTGCTCCCTGGGCAGCGTATGGTGACACAGCCAGAGAAGGGCCAGCAAACACCGCTTGTGATGGAGACTTCTTTCCTTTTTGGGTCCTTTAATCTCCAGAGAGTTTGTGCTATCCTTTGAAGCCAGTCCTTGGCTTGGGATTAGGTTAGAGGTGGAAAGCACGTGTTTTGTCTTCCCTGAAGTGTTAGTGTTGAGGACAACCTTTGGGTGTTCCTTGGCAGGGCTGAAGCACGTTCCTGCATGGGTGCATGTATGGGGCGTGTTGGGTGGGAAATGTTTCTCTGCTCCGTAACGCCCTTTGTTATGTCCAGCTGGGGTACTGTGAAGGAGTTCCTGCCTATGATTTCCAAACAAAAACTACCTGTGTGGGTGCATGTGGACTAGATCTTCCCTTTTCCATTCATCCATCTTGAGATAGGCAGTAACCTTGGCTTCTGGCTTGGGCAGGGTGTGAGGGACAGAGCTTTTAGCCTTTGCTTTGTCTCCTCCCGCCTACATCCCAGGTGGGACTTCAGTTTGCTCATTATTGTAGGGTGAGTATCTTTCTTTTCTCCGTCCCTCTCTCCTTTCAAAGCAGGTGTACTTTATTAAGCTATTACTCAGCAGAGCTGCAAGCAATGAGGTAAGAAGCCAATTTCTGTAATGCCAAGAGCAGCTGAGAGGCCCTGACTTTGTTTTGAGCTATATAAAGTGCTCTCTCTGACTGCAAACTTCTGGACTACAGACAGAACTTCCTCTGCAATGAGCTGCTGTTTAAACCGAAATCTCACTGTTAAAACCTTTATTTTTACCTTGTTTTTTTTGCACATCAGGAAATCATTACTTGTAGTCCTGTGAGGTGTGTGCAAGGGACTGAGCCTTTTCTGATGGAAAAGAAGCCTTTAAGAAGGTTGTTTAACCTTGGCCATCATGCTTTTGCTGTTCCAGCTTTGTTGTAAGAAGCCTTGTGTGCAGATGTGCCCAGACAGAGGTGCTGAGATGGGTGTGTTTGTGCTTAAGGATTTAGTGTAGAATCTCTTTGGATGAGCAGTGCTTTACCCCACGGTTAGCCTCACTTTGCACTGGCTCTTCATGTCAACTTTGTGGAAAAGCCTTATGGAATGTGTATTACAGTTCCTTGCTCTTTTCAGTCTTGAAACCCATGCAGTATCATGTGTCAAAGCCTGCTCGGTAACTGCAGCCGTGATAGCAGTGTCTGAGGGAACAGCAATTGATTTGCTTGCACGGTGACTTGGACTCTTCCTCTTGGGGCAAACTCTGTCTGTAAATCAATTTATTCATCATCCCTGATTTATTTGGTTTTGAGGGGTTTTTTTTCTGATTCCCAGATCTGAAATAGCAGCTTTCATGTTTTCACCATGGAGCAGCGGGAGCAGTGGGTTCCACTGCGAAGTCTTGCTTGTAGTTAAAGCAGCAGGTAGAACTTTGTTCTGGCACAGAAAGTATGCTGTGCGTTTAACTGCTGAGCTCAGTCCTCCTACCTGTGGAGTAGGGAGCCTTGCAGGTGCTGTCGTGTTTGCATCTCCTCCAAGCAGTGTTTATCGTGTGCAGCACTCAGGCGTGGCGGTGTTAATTGTGAGGTGCGTTATAAAGATTGTCAGATCTGTGGTGGTGTTCCTGGGGAGACCCATCAGTGGCTGATGAGACCCTGTTTCACAGGCTTTTCTCAACTATCCTAAATTCATCTTGCCATAACATACAGCCACTCAGCATCGACTGTCCCTGCTCCGCAGTAGTACCCGAGGTAATAGTTTGTGCCTGCTTCCCTTCATTTTTTAGCTCATTTGGAGTTCAGATAAACTGAGAAGTGTGAAGGAAGCTATTTCTGTCTCGTGCGTGTATTGGAAACAGGCGATTATAGTCTATGGATACTAATACTCTGTGGTAGCTGTAAACCGAGAGCAGCAGTTTCAGTGACGGGTGTTCCCTGCTGGAGCAGGAGTTCCTCCCTGCAGTGCCCGAAGGTCCTTTCCACAAGTAGTCATCAAAATAAGCAGTGTGTATTGTCTTTACATGTTCTAGTGGACGTAGTGACCGTTACACTGAAAACCAATATTTCAGAGTATTTTGGAGTTTTCTTTGAAGTTGTTTTTTTTTGTTGTTTGGTTGTTTTTTCCCTGTTATGATGCAATATTAAACTGTTCTCTCTCAGTCTTGCCACAGGATTGTGAAGGTGCTATACAGCTATTTAATGTTATATATGAAAATCTAGAAAGTGCATTTGTTGCCTGTGTGCTGATTAGAGTTGTGGAAGTCAGCGCTGGGGTTCTTGATGCCCAGGGAAGGTCTGGTGCCTGTGTTACTGAGGCAGTTGGTGCCAGCCCTGCAGTGGGCAAACGACAGTAAAGAATATCTGACTGAAATTATAGGAAAGTGTCTCTGTTCCAACTTTATTTTCTCTCAAACATATTTTTTCCAGCTCCAACTGATCTTTCTCCATCTTACCCAAATTTTCTTATTGACAAGGTAGGGGAGATGAGATGGTTCCAGAAATGAGGTGATCTGGTTTTGATACAGGTGGTTCTGGACAGAAAGAAAGAGCAGGATGATTTACTTAAACATCCTGAGCTGCAGTAAAACCTTTAGAATACCTTCTAAATACAGTAAAAGCAGCTGGATTATGCTGTCTTTAAAAAAACCAACAACAACAACAAAACCCAAAACAAAAAAACCCCAAACCATTCCCTGCTCTCACTGAAACCCACAGATATCATGATACTATAGTAAGCTTTTCCTTCCCCCTTTTTAATTGTACCCTCAATTATGGGAGCTGCTTGGATCCTTACCCAAGATCTCTGTATTTTACAGTGGGTAGACAAAACCCAGTTTGTCGTTTATGCCAGGAATTAAGAATTTGTGTCACTGTTTTTCAGGTTGTTAAACTTTCTTTTGCCCACTCACGGTTTTAGCTTTCATGGTTCCAAGAGCCCCTGTTATTTAAGAATCCTCTGTTTCCTCAGGACGTGTATCCTATTTGCATGGTGTTCTCTCTGGCATTGTTGTCCTTCTCAGACGCTCGGAGCAGTTAGATGCACTGCTGCCACTGGACAGCTCCCTTTGGCAGCAGTTCCTGTTCCCTGTGTCAGTGGCTTTTTCATGGTTCTCTGGTCTCCTGGGATTTTAAATAACCAGAAGCAATGCAGCCAGCAGAAGCGATAACCTCGTCTGCCAGCGTTGCCATGTTGCTGCATGGCTGCTCCACAGTCTCTACACAGTGGTTGGGGAAAGTTTCCTCCTAATGATCGAACACTGGGAGTAGAACTTGTTGAGGTGTCCTCTGGAGCCCAAAAGATTGTTGAGGAATTTGTTTTATTGCTTAGATAATTACAATTTGTACAGCTTTTGAAGCCAAGAATACTTGCCAGCACAGTTGAGCTTTCAAATACTGGTGGCTGATGGAGCGCTTAATTCCGTCTTGAGTTTCCAGTGCAGTCAGTGTCTGATTCCTTCATCTTGAAACATATTTACAAAGCCATGCCTTGTTCTGTGGTGTAGCCAAAGCCTCACTCCACTTTTTCCATTGTGGTTAACACAGGATTTTGTTAGACCTGTTGAGGCTGCCTGACTCGTTTGAGATTGAGAAAGTGGTTCTTCTTTAACAGCCTCCTCTTCGTTTGTGCCTAGGCTTGGTTTTGTTTTGTCCTTTGACAACTCACTACATGCTCATGGGGCTTTATCCCTTGGCCTTGAGTTGTGTGGTAGGTTTGTCATCGGCTTTGTGAAAATACAAATGCTTGGTACCTTTCTTTTATTTCTTTATTAGATGCTGTGCTGCTTTATAGCTTTGAGGCACAGGATAGGGGTAGGGAAAAGTTTGTCCTGTGTCTCCAGGTGGTGATGAAAGGCTCTCAGGTCAGTAAGTCACAGGAAAGCTGCTTGGGGTGAGTTGGGGTGGGTTTGCCTTTTCCTTTTCTGAGTAGAGTTTTTATTTCCCATGGTACTGTAGCTGACTTACGGGCATTACTTGTATTTTTTATGGTTCTGCTGCTTGCCTTAGCTTACCCTGGATGCTGCGTTGGGAAGGGAAGCCCTCTGGTTTTATGCTGTAGGTGTGAATTCCACTGTGCACTGGAGCCTGGGGATTACAGCTGCCTCTGTGCTGCCAGAGAGTTCATAGGTGTGCAAATATGCATGTCAGAACTCTGCCAGAAAAAACCAAATCGGCTCAATGAACAAGTTCTGAACTTGTTTAAAAAAAAAAAAATCAAATAAAACTCATCAGAGTTTTAAGCATATAATTATCAAAAATACAGAAGTATCATCTGAATTGTATATTTTCTGTGTCTTGGAGTAAAGGTACTGTTGTACAGAGGTGAAGTAGCTCAGTTTCTTTTAAGGTGGCAATTGTTCAAAATCTGTGAGTGGTTTATTGGGTCTAAAGCTTTGTTTTTAAACATGCTGATAAACTGAAATGAATCACAGCTGGAAAATGTTTTTCGAGTACTTTAAATGTCCCTATGGAGTATTTGCAGTTGCAGCTGGAACAGGAGGCTGAGAATACAGCTGAGCTGAAAGGGGCAGCCTGGTTTCTCTTAGTTGTTCATGCGAAGAAGCAGTGCATGGCGTAAAAGAAAACCAGTTGAAGGGCTACACCTAATGCTGCTTGTGAAACAGCTCAGTTCCAAACCAAAAAATTAAACTGTCTGATTACTGGGTGTGTGGGATAATAGCTTGTGCAATAACTTATGGCACTTGATTGATTCCAAAGGGTTTATTGTGACTCTTGGCTGTTTGTTAGACCCTTTCAAAAGGCTGGCAAGGTTGATGTCATGGCTGTTCTCCCGCAGCTGGTTTGGAGTGGCACAATGGGAATGCTAAGCCTAGAGGCCGTCCTTGTGGGAAGGAGGGATGGATGAACATCGTGGGAGTGATGAGGCTGTCAGTGCAGTTTCTAAACCCCGTTCTTTCCTAGGGAGAAGGAACAACAGTAACTGCTGTCACTTGTGAAATCATTCTCCCTTGCATCTCTGTGATAACAGGCTGCCTGGCAGTTCGGTTGTATCTGATGGGGGAAAGAGGTGCTGAGTCAAAACATTGTGCACCAAGTAGGAAGTTCTTCCTGAAAGCAACTGCTTCCTCTGCTCTGTTGGAAATAGCGACTCCTAACCCCTTTTTTCCTCTATTTTTATGAGCTTTTTTTTCCACAATGGGGACATTTTTCACAGAGTTTTATGTGTTGGCACGCTGGATTCTGTATCAAGCAGTCAGTGTTTGTGTTTCACTAAGAAACAGACACAAGTTGGTTTGAGTATCTCTAGGAAAGAAAAAGCATGAAAAATAATTACAGTCTGATGCAGGATTCATTAATTTTTTCCTATCAATACACTTTTTGGCTTAACAGTCAGCCTTCTCTGAATCCATGTGTGGGGAGGGATTTTGGATAGACACTATCCATCTGCTTTCCACAAAGCTCCTGGAGCCACGCAGAATCAAATAAGACGAGCTTATTCATTGTTGCCTTGTGTAATTGAGGCAGTGGTGCCATCATGTCCCATGCCCTGGGGAAGCAGTGACCTCAGAAATAAGAAGGTTACCTCACCTGGAATCTCCTCTCCCTGGAGAGATTTGGGGATGTGGGAAGTGACAGGGCTGCACAGTGCTGTCACCTTGTTCTTGGGGCCTGAAAGCCTGTTTCTGTGCATACATAGAGGGAAATCCTGCTGCTTTGCCCTCGCCTGAGCAGGACCAACTTTCAGATGAGGTTTTTTGAAGTGTAAGATTCAGTCACATAGCTGCATGTGTTCGTAGTGGTGTGTCTCATTGTTCTTCCATGTGAAAAGAGCTTAATCCTCAATCACCAAAGAGCTTAGAGACAGGCTTTTCCCCCCTCACTGTTTCCCTGAGAGGATAAATCCATCCTAGCATTGTGTGGGGAAATCTTAGCTCAGAGGGACCCTTTGGGAAGGTTTCTCAGCGAATAAACTCAACTGTGACTTGCACCCCTGCAGTGAAAACAAAGGTTCTGATTTAATTCCTGCAGTGACACCCAGACATGTGAAAGGAATACAAATGTGCCTTTGTCTGCTCTGCGCGCCTTTGTAGTATGAGGTGGCGGGCGAGGAGCCTGCCTGGCGCCTTGTGCCTGCTCGTGGAGCCTGTGGAGAAGGTGCTGTGGATGACGAGAGCCTAATTGCCATCCGTGCATCAGCAGCATCTGGGCAGCATCCTGGGAATCGCCAGCCCTGCGCTCGGAGCGGCTGATCACATGAGCCTGGATGCTGGGTTCAGTTCATTAGTCAGCCATTTTGGTCACCACCCTGCCTACTGCGCACAGCCAATCCTGCCGGCACCCGGCACTCGCTGCCCTGCCTCGCCTGCCCAGAGAGGGACTGCCACTTGGATTCCAGCAAACCTGGATTGCCCTCTCTTCAGGCTTCCTTTGTTTTGCCTTGAGCGATCATCAGGGGAAGCCATTCTTCTCACTCCTTCTGCTTTTTTTTTTTCTTTTTATGTTCTTATTTTTACCTTTTGTTTCCCTCGCCACCTGTCTTTGATGCAGAAGCCAGGTTTTCTGTGGATTGGTAATCTCTGGCATAGCTGAAGACGCTGACAGTCGGTGGAACGGAGAGAGGAAGAGACGAGTGTGAAGGAGCAGCGTTTTTACCTTGCTTTATATATGAAAAGGCCAGAGCAGTCTGTGCGATCCTGAGCACGTCTGTCCTTTAATAGCAAGGTATTTCTTATTTTCTTCTTCAGAAAGCTTTTCTTTTCGGTTCTTATTTTTCTCCCCTCGTTGTTGTACCAGCTGAGTCATCATGTCTGCTCTGACGCCTCAAAGCGACATGCCAACCCCCACCACAGACAAGATCACTCAGGCTGCCATGGAGACCATCTATCTTTGCAAATTCCGAGTGTCGATGGATGGAGAATGGCTCTGCTTGCGCGAGCTGGATGACATCTCGCTGACACCCGACCCAGAGCCTACCCACGAAGGTACGGTCCGGTTCCCTGCCTCAGCATCCCCACGGCCATCGCATTGGTACGGTGCTGAGTTGGGAGGGGGTGTCTCTGGGACAAGAGGCTCTGGAGAACCTGGACACCATTTGAAATGGTAGAAAGCCTAACTGGTGCTTCAGATCACCCTTAGAATTTGCTGCGTCTTTTGTAACCCACCCTTTTAGGAGAGATGGATTTGTGCTCAATTATTAAGACGTAACTGGAAAGATCAGGTATGTGTGTCTTGGGAAGATAACCATGATATGTGCTCGGTGATAATATTTAATCGTGATTTTACTCTTAAAACAGAGCTCACAGCTCTGTTAGCTGTCAGCTGTTACAAATGGAGCATGCTGGCAAAAGGCAGACGTGTGTCAGCATGTGGTCAGCAGGTAGTTTTTGGAGAGCCCTACATTATGCCTATTGGAAGTGATTCCACCCTCACAAGTCTTCCAGCTTGTTTCTGTTGAGTGTGCTGTTGTTTATAATGGCTTGGGAAGCCCAAAAATCAGGGGTTTAACCCATCTTGCTTTCTTTTAAGAGAATTTGTGGTAGTGCTGAAAACAATTCCCTACCAGGTCACCTAATATGAGGATTGAAAGCATTGTGAATGCTAAAAACACAAAAGGATATCCACACACATTGCTCTGCCAAAATAAAGCAGGGAAGAAGGAGATAGGATGAATTTCTGCTGGAATTTTGGAGAGAAGCCAGCGCTCCTGTGGTCACCAACATGGCCGGGTTCCGAGTGCCCCTGGCTGGGTGCCAAACATCTTGGTTTTACAGCGAGGGGCTGCATCTATTCTCACTCGACCCTTTCCCAGTCACTACTGAAGTGTGGTTCCACCAAGGAGTCTTGCCTGACCCATTTGACATTGGCTTGTAATGTCTTACTGCATTGCTGTCTTATTGGGTGAGGCAGCCTAAACTGTGGCGAGGATTTGAGCTTTAAAATTAATCCCTGGGTGATAATTTCATTCCCATTGAGAGCTGCTTGCAGTGGTAGCAGCCCTTGGGTTTGGATTTGCTTTGCCAAATACCTCATCACACAGTGGGGTGCGGACAGAAGCCTCAAAAGCGGAGCCCAATGCTGCCTCTGGAGATGGCCTGGGGTTTTGGAGCTGCAGGCTTGGGAAGCAGAACCAGAGCAGCGAGTGCAGGGTGAGCAGGGTGCAGTCACTCATCCAGCTTCAAATTCCTGTGTTCTTTTGTGCAGCACAGGCTTATTTAAACCCTTCTCAGTCTTACTGGTGTGCTTTGGGACTTCAGGGGCAGTAAACTCCAATGTAGATGGACTGATTTTATATATATGATCTCTTTCTCTATGGTAGTAACTACTCTTGACTTGCCATCTTATTGTTAGTAACTGACCTTCTGAGCAATTCAGGGCTCTCCACAGTGTGGCCTTGAAAACCTCTCAGTCACACTGCCAGTCGGGTCTTTACGTCCTTGTTTTGGATGTATCTCTTTCCTCTCTGTTTGCCTTCTTGCTCCAAGCAAACTCACAGGGAAGGTGGGCTCTACAATAGAGCTTTTCTGGGTTGTCTTTCTCAGATAGGCCAAATATGTGTCCAGATTGCACTCTTGCATGCCTGTGTAAATAATTCAAACACTGATTATAGAGTAACCCTTCCCCAAAACCAAACAGCTGTTTTTAAAGCTGAAAGTACAATCACTCTCTTGCAGGGATCAGAAAGGGCTGGAAAATACTACTTGCTTTGTTGCATTGCCACATTATGTAATTTCTATGTCAACAATGAATTAAAAAAAGACAAAAGCGGTATTGTACAGGTTTTTATGGAGCCGTTTATCTGTTTGTAAATTAAGGTTGCTAGTTGGGAGGCAGAAGGACCATTTGTTTTGGGTGGAGGTTTTGGACCTGGGACCTATTTTTAGCAGAGACAGAAGGTCAGGAAGAAGCGTTGATAATGGAAAAGCTGACCCAGCTTTATCGCTGGCATTGGATCTGGTGCCACTGCATCAGCACTGCTGCGGTGCGCGCGGCTTGAGGGATGGGATGGTGAGGCTTGCAGGCCCCAAGTGCTTGTCCGAGGGGAGGAGCAGGGAACCTAGGAGGTGAGGCCAGGGTGTCCTGCAATTCCTCCATAAACCTGACACAGAACAGTGGGGAAGAAGAAGAAGGGAAGAAGAAAAGACTCTAGAGTTCTGTCAAAGGCAGTACAGAATGTTATGGGGTTTTTCCTTATACATCAAGACATCTATTGCGATAGCAAATCCCAAGAGCTTGCTGAAATAAGGATTTGGGGCCTCCATTTGCAGTCCCTCAACACTTGCTGTGATCGGAGAGTTTTATGCCACTGGCCCCTCTTCCCTCAGTGATCTGCTCTGCCCCAGAGGCAGCCATCCTGCCTCCTCCTCCTCCTCACTGTGCTGCCGTCATGCTGAGGAGGAACAGAAACTGTGCTCCTGGCCTTGCAGCGTCGATATCTGCACCTATCCTGGCATCCTAGAATTGGGAGGTCAGAAAAGAAGGTGAAGGATCAAGAACAGAGCAGCACATGGGATGGGAAAGGTTAAAATGTGGTGGGAAAATAAGATTTTAGGTGAAAAATTTTGACTACCACACTTGTGTCGAGTTGCTCTCATGGAATGCCCTGGGATGACTTGGGAGTGAAATGGCACAGGAGACCAGTGGTCCCAGCTTCTCCTCTTGCATTCCCAGCTTTTTCATCTGGCTTGTCGGACAGGCCTTGCACCTTCAGGCTTTGCTTGGTACGATCATCTATTGTATGGGTTTCCACCTTAATATTTTTAAAGGTGATTTTCTCTTGTAGCAATACCAAAGGTAGGGCAAATACAAGCAAATTATCTGAGAACTGAATTGTGCTGAACAAGAAGCTGCAGTACATTTTTTTTTCCTGATGAAATGAAATGGTTTGTTAATAGCGGGTACATTTTATTATTTCTCCTTTTTTTGTTGATTTTTCTTTTAAAGAAGGTTACTAGGAACGATGGTATAAAAGTACAGTAGGAGGCTGAAGTAAGTGATTCCTACCTGCTCTGGTTTCATATCCCTCACCAGAACTCAATTACAGTAGGAATCTTCTGCATCATCAGCAGAGTTTTGGTGGTGCCAAGTCTTGGAGCTGTGATGTGAAAGGAGCTTAAGGTAGGTTGCTGTGCTTTCCCGTTGTCCTCCAAGGGCTCCCAAAGCAGAGAGGCAGCAGCCGCAGGGCATGCTCCACGTTTCTGCTCTCAGCCCTTTCCTTGGGAGTCTGTTTGATGCAGCCTTCCCTGGAATAATCCCACTTGAGGCCAGTTTGGTGATAGGAGCTGGAGGATCAGGGAGGCAGCTCACTATGTGAGGGCATAGTGGGAATCACAGGCTCACGCACTGGTATTGAAAACAGTCAGCATCCTCCTGTGGAGGTGATGTTTTCTGGTAAAACCAAACCAGATTCTGCTTCTTCTGAAGCCAGAGGCAAACCACTTCGGGAAACAGGTCCCAATCTGAGATGAAAAGGTATAAAGTTGGAGTAGTCCCTTTCTTGCCACAGAATTGGAGTTTATAACTGAGCAAAACTTCAGTTCCGTGCTAGCAGAAGGATTGATGCGTGAGCATAGTTATTGAGTGCTCTTGTTACTGTTTCTATTCCATATAGCACCTAACATGGATGCTCGGTTTAACGATAAAAGCAAGTAGTTTTATTTTTCAGCTGGAACAAATCTGTCTGTATGCAAATAAGCAGATTTTGCAAATCTGCTTGGCTTAGAAAACGAGATTTATTAAAAAAAAAAAAATTCTTAATTAGGTAACCAGAGCTTCCCCTGTGCTGTGCGGGTGGCACAGAATGGAATGTGCTACTAAGCTCTGGTTTGTTTGCAGTCTAAATAGGGATCACTGAGGCATCTCAAGGGACCGAAGTGTGAAAAACATTGCAATTACATTTCTGTTGCATGTCCAAGAGTGTATGTGTGTATGTGGGACTGAACACAGATCTCAGCTTTTAGGAAAGGTGGTGGAGTGTAAAACAGCCCTGCAGGGTTTTACTGGATGTTAAATTTCTATGTGGAATAATCAGTCATCTTTGTAAGGAGCTTCACCTTAGACCAGTGGGAATTGTAATCCTCATAGGATCAACTTGTAATTGAGAACAGAAGGGATCTGCGTGATCTGGATGTACTTGCCAGTGTTAAGAATTACAGTGTCCCCGATTTTATTTTTAAATCCCGTCTGCACTGAAATGGGCAGTTAGTGCTGTGTGTATGATATGTTACTAAGAAATTATCTTTTTGGTAGTATCATTTTTGGTGACTAAGATCAGATTTTTTTTCCTCTTTTTTGACCTGTAATTCAGATGTTTTAGTTTCAGTCACATGCTTCCATAAAATGTCCTGAGTAGAACTGTTCCAGCTCTCCAGAAGAACCATATGGTCTTCTCAATGCTCAAATCCTTCTTGCCCATCAATCTTCATTCAGTCATCCCTTGGATTCCACTTTTTCTCTCAGTTTTCTGCTCAGGTATTTGCCCATGTTTTCTTGCATACTTCACAATGGTTTCAAGAAACAGTAGGACCCTATTAGTCATATTTTTATTTTGCAAATCGGGTGCCTTCTTGGCACCTCAGTTTGCCTGGAGGAGGCAAGAGTCTGTATTTTGGTGGAGGAGCTGCAGAGCCGTGCAGTTGTGAGGGACCGTGTGGCATGAGGGCTTATACACCCTGCTGGGCTCTGCTGCTGGTGCTGTGGTCCTGGTGAGCCTGCTGGGAACAAAGCACACCCAGGCAGCAACTCCAGACCTTTGGTTTAGGGCTTCTCTACAAATGTGGAATAGGAAAAGTAAACTGTGGGGAGAGGTGGGATGGCTCCATGGGTTGTGCCTTTCCCTTTCCAGGACAGATCTGCTGTGAAAGCAGTCCTGAGAGTAGCTGGGACCATTCACATGTGGACAGAACCTGCATGATGTTATTCTTTTGTTAGAAGCACACGTGGTGCAGAAACCCCTGAAGAGGAGAAATTTGAAGGAGCTGGAGACTAGATAAAATAGAAGAAAGGTGAAGTCAAAAGTCTGCAAATAATCATGTTAGTGGTCGTGAATATTTTGAAGAGCAGTTGGATCGTGGGATGCAGAGACTGTACCCTGCCCTCTGTGCTCACAGTGAATCCCATCACAAGCCAGGCAGAAAGGGAACTGACTGAGAAAACCAGAAGGGAGAGGAGGTGAAGATGTAAAGAGCTGCTGAGGACACCCAGTACCACGTGCCAGTCTGCCAGCTGGTTGGAAGCAATTTGGAGATGGTGACTGAGTGCCTTGTGAGGCAAAGGGAGACTAATATCAGGGCTGCTCTGATTCTGGTTTCTGTTTTAAATTTTTTTAAGTATTTTCAACACTATAATTAAGAAATTACAATGAAGAGTTATTTTCTTTGCTATCTCAAGCTTGTTCAATCTAAATGAAGTCAGATCTGGGCAATGTGAGGCAGATTTAAATTCAATAGGAGATAGGGAATCGAAAGTGTCACAATGTTGCCACAAAGATAGGGGGGAGAAGTAATTTTTTTGGTTTTTCTCTGGGTGTTTTTTGTGCAAGCTATCAGATGCTAAAGTAAAATGAGACATTTCTTATAGCAGTTACTCCCTCTGGAAGGAGGCTGGTGGTGAAGAAGCATTCCATGTAGCTCCGTGCAGCTGCAACATGTGGAAATGCCTGATGGTTGGAATTAATGATATTAGAGGTCTTTTCCAGCCTAAATGCTTCTACAATTCCATGGTCATCGTGTGGAGGCAGTGAGATCATACCATTAATGCCTGTGATTCTGTGATTCTTTACTTGTCCTGTTATCCCTCATGGATAGTGGGCTTGGAATTCCCCAGTATGTGTTTCTCCTTTATATCCCCTCCCAGTTTGCTGCAGATCTGTGACTGTTTCTGTTGGCGCAGTGCAAGCCTTAACTGTGTAAAAATGTCTGTGGCACAGGAAAACCGGTCATGTCCGTGACCCTGGTGCTGCCAAGTGAGGGGCAGCACGTGCTAAAACAAGAGTGGTGACAGTGGCCTTAAAAACAACATCCTATAACAGCTGTGACTTGTCATGGTTTGTAATGAAAGCACAAGGACTAGGTGCTGTAGAGCGGTTTGGGGCAGCTGGGTTGGGGGTGTGTGTGTAATGAAATTAACAGAGGTGTTTTTTCTTTATGTAAGGTGCTCTCTACGTATGTATTTAGAGACAGGATTTCTGTGTAGTCAGTTTCCAACAGTGTTTTTTCTTAAACTGCTTTAAGTTCAGAATAGATTGCTCCTGGCATTCGAGGGTGCAGCCTGTCTGGTTGCTTCCAGTCCAGTTTTTGGACTGCGAGGTATTTGAACATGATGGTGCAACTCTACTGGTCCCTTTTTTTTGTTGACTCCTCACAGTCCACCTGTTTTGCAAATATCAGGTGAAGAAATTCCTTACATACCTCCAATGAATCATATCATAGAATCATAGAATAACCAGGTTGGAAGAAACCCACAGGATCATCAAGTCCAACCATTCCAATCCATGAGATTAACAGCATCTGCTTGATCTTCTTTCTTATTAGTTATATTATTTATCATTCCTAAGGCAACAAATATGAGGTAATGCGATTTAAATAAATATAATAATGTGACTGTACATCTCCATTTCATGACAAAAGCAATATTTGACCAGGGAGTGAAGGAGAGTGTGCTAGCCTTAACGGAAAAAAGTGATGTGAATACAGGCCTGGAGTGCTTGGAATATTCGGGCTTGGATAACAGGACAGTGTTGAGTGAAAAAGAAGGATCAGGAGAAAACTGCCTTTGTTCCTTGGCATTTTTGCTGTGTTCAGTATTTACCTCCTGCTGTTGTAGGCAAACTCAAAATTAGCCCTTATTGCTTATAGAAGGCGAGAACCCTGATGTGTGTGTTGGTTTCTCCAGCAGAGTTAATGCTTTTTGGAAACATCTGCACAGCAAGTATCCAGTTTGTGCCAGCCTTTACGAGCAGTTGAAGCAGTTCAACAGACATTTGCTGAGTGCTTTATGTAGCTTGGTTTTCACTTCCCAAAATCGATGCTGGGGTTTTTTTGGGTTATTGTACTGATTTCTCAGCTTCTCCTTATGCCTTTGCTAAGAACTTTGCGTTTAAAAAAGAAACCAACCAAACCCAAATCCTGACCAATTTAGTCTTGGGAGGCACTGGATTCTCATGTGGTGCTTGGAAACTGTAAAAGTAATGTGCGAGTTCACTGCTTTGTTCCGAGTGTCTGTCTTCAGACATGAAAAAGTGCTGTATGAGTAGTTTGGAGCCTTCCATACTCCTGGTTACACTCACAAGGTATTTGCTAATGAAAGTAAGAAATATGTGGGTGGAAAAGTGATGGCTGAGGAAGCAGTTTGAGTCAGAACTTGGCGTTCTGCTGCAAACTGGGGGATTTACTGGTAAGCAGTACCAGGAGTGGGCCAAGATGCCGTGTTTGAGGCGATGGTGTTCATTGCACATCATACCTTGATGAATATATCCTGTGTCAGCAGCTTGACGGGAGTGAAGAGGGTTTGCACCACTCTGGTCTATGGGAACTTCCCAGCATTTATTGAAGAGCACATTCGGTGCTTGTTTGGTTTACATAGAATATCACAGGGACATTTGGGAACTTCCACTGGATTCTGCTTACAAGACCTGTTTCAAGCCCCGTGACAAGAATGGGACGCTGATTTATCCCTGTCCTGCCCACAGTATGAGGAGCCACAATCTTGACTTCCCCTTCACATACTCAGTTTCTGTTTATTTTCCCAGCATTGGGTACTGGTGTGACAGCTTGCCGCTTAGCCCTTGGACTTGAGCATTTTCCCAACTGTCTCTGAGGCTGCCGGGACGTGTGGGAGCGTTGTGTTGCAGTGCACAGTTGGTCTGGAATCCAGATGTACAGGGATAGCTTGAGATATTCGTTAAGATTTCTGTTCCCAGCCCTGTGTTAAGCTAATAACGTCAAAATAAAATATGAAGCACTCTCTGTTTAACAGCAGCATGAAATAATTTTTATGCTGCTATGTTCTCCCAGGGTTTATTTTTAAAAGCTTTTATTTGCATGGGAAAGCGTATCCCCTGGCAATATCCCTTATTCCTGCGCGAGTGGCTCCAGATTTTAGTGTAACTGTTAGGTATTTGCTACGTGTGTCAGAAATACTAACCCAAAACCAAAAATATGAACAAATTCAGGAAGATGAAGTTTGAAGGGAAAGTTTGTTAGTTCTCTCACTATAGGTAATCATTCACTCCCCATTAACCTTCACCTCTTTTGAAGCGTTCTTATTAGTCGAATGAAGTCATAGCATAGCAGGGCTGCTTCTTTGTGTACATTAGGATCCCTGCTCATTAAGGTGGTTTTGCATTTTAATTGATAGCAAAGGATTGAATGTAAACCTCATTTGCCATTTGATCTGGAAGGCTTTGTGGCTGGCAGTGAGAGCACTTGAACTCGTGCTGCTCCTGAGCAGCTGTGGTCCCTCTGCTGAGGCTCTCGGGGATTTCTTGCCCCAGTGCTGAACTGGGTAAATCGGCCTCAGCTGCATCCGAGTTCCTGGTGCTGGATGGCGGCTGGTGGTTAGAGCAGTGGAGAATGCAGCCCCCGTGTCAGCAAAGCAAAGAGAGCAACCTCGAAACTTCAGTGTTAAAATAACAGCTAGGGTTTTCATTATGAATATTCTAGTGATGAGTACTCCAGTTCTTTTGTCAAGAACTTGCTCGTGTATTTATTCCAGTGGGACACTCAATTCTGTAATATTCATCTTCCTGGGAATCTGGCTGCAGGAGGTGATTGTTTTTTGAAGACTGAAAAGTCTTTGTCATCCTGTTTTTTAAACTTGGTCCATACTAGTTGCAGGCTTCGGCATTTTTCCCTAATAGTCTGAAGTACTGAGTTTCTCTTAGTACCGTGGTAAGGAACAGGGAACCAAAACTGAGCTGTGGAGTTTTGTGATATTTACACACATGCCTGGTGTTTTTCAATGGAAATTCCAGAAATGAAATGTCTGCAAACCAGAGTTATACGCATGAAGAAATGAACAAAAACATGAAAGAAAGTGCAAATCAGTTATGTGCTTTCTGCCCCTGTATGTGTACAAATACCCTGGTGCCATTCTGCCAGCATAAATTGGCACATATCTCACTAGAAAGCAGGTAAGGTTGTTGCAGATAAGGATATAATGGACAACAACATTTGTGACCCCACTGGGCATTTGTCTGTCACCTTTGGGTGGATCACTTGTTAAGGGTTAAGGAAACCCAAGGTGCCTTAATCCTTTGCGGTGGAGCAGGTAGGGACTGTCTAATAGAGCCAGAGCAGCCCCGTGAGGTGTCTGGCACCCCTGTGCAAAAGGCAGCACGGGCACTCGGGCCTGTGTGGTCTGGGCTGCTTGGGCTGTGCCAAACTGATCCAGTTCTGTCATTTCCTACATCAGTTTGAAAAAGCAGAAATTGAAGTGGCAGGGAAGCAAACCCCATTGTCCCGTGTATAAACCCCACTGCCTGCTGGTAAGAGCTGTCATAGCAGGGTGGGGGCCTTGGGTGCGTTCTGGCTATGGAGCCAAGCAGAGAAAGGGGCTTGGAGAAGTGGAGGGATGGAATAGATGGAGGCTATGTGGCACGTGCAGGGAGGAGTTTGATGTGGAAAATCACATGAGAAGGGTCCCGGAAAAGATCAAGTGAAGGCTGGCAGTTTTCTCTATCCCCATTACCAAATTAACTGGCAATCTTTTTTTGTTACGAGATGTTCTGTTAACACTTGAGAGGAAGACACAAACGCTCACTGTTAGATAACAGACCCTTCAGTAAGGATGTCTGGCTTCAGCGTCAGTGTGCAGGTAGGGGTGGTCAGAATCTGGTTCTGATCTTGGCATGTAATGGAAACGACTGTTAATTAAAACATTGCACATGCAGCCATGCTCTCGTTGGATTTGTTTTCGGAAGTGCTAGAAATAAAGGTAGACAATGTTAACCACATTAGTGCAACCAAGAAATTCAGTATTTGTGGAACACGCTTTGCACAACAGCACTACACGAACTAGCACCTGTGTTTTAAGTCCTAATAAAAAGTGAAAGGGGTGGAAGTGTCCTATGAGTCCTGGCATCTGGTTTGTAGCACCGAAGATGAGGGTGCACTGGGATCCAGGAAGGCACGAGGGACGTGGCTGTTTACAAAACAGCTCCTGGGCCTACAGAAAGCTGCAACACTGGTAATAAAAGACCGAAATAAGCACAGCAGTGGGGAGGCTGGTGAGAGGGGAGCATCACCAGTGCTTTGTGCTTGCAATAGCAGGAAATTCCCCAAGAGAATCCCTCTGAGAGGTGAGTGATCCTGATTGTGTCCCTCTCCAGCCCTACGAGAAGGGGAGAAATCCCTGTGGAACTAACAGCAGTTGCTGGTTTAACCAGGGTACGCAGGCAGGACCTGGTGAATGAGGCATTTGGCTGTTCCAATCATTGTAGCAGTGCTCTGCCGTAGGGGAAAAGTGAGCAACTGATTTATGAAGGAAACTGATGCCAAAAAATCAGCTTTAGGAGTCGGGTGAATTATTGATTTCACTGGTATTTAGCCGTTGTTTATCCTTCTTTAAATGCAGTGCTGGTATCTGTGTGCTGTCCAGCCTGACTCTGGTGGCAGGGGCTGGTGATAGCTTTCCCATGGGAGGGCTGAGAACCTCGCGGGCGGTGTACTTTGCTCAGGACTTTGGCACTCTAGGGCTGTACGGGGAACAGAACCTTTCTCTGTCTTTGGACGCTCCACTGATTGCAAGGTAGCGCTGGGGAAAGCGGGCACATAATTAGGGAGCTGGAAATCTCGCAGGGTCCTGACCTCCAGAGCTCCGTCAGGCTCAGGTTCGGTTTGCAGGGTATGAAAGCTGGGAATTAGTGGTTGTGCTGCAATGAGTTTCCCTCGCTCTGCCTGCTCCTCTCCTGGGGTACCCACCTCCTTCTATGCCTGCCAGCCAGCCACGGGCTCCTGGCAAGGAACCGGAGGTGTGTGCTTCATCCAGGCTGTAGTGGATCATTGTCAACAACGCCATGAGACCTGTCATTGCACCCAGGCTCTGTTGGATCACCGCTGCGAGGCTTCTCGTTTGGAGGGACGGTCCTAATGGAGTTACTGCCCTGTGTAACCTTGTTTACAACATCCTCAGCGTGTCCTGCGCTCAGTGTGCTTCCTTTCCATGGGGGGCTGTGTTTCCCTCTTATCTGGGGGGCTGGGTACGAGGAAACAACCAGACGCTGACACTGCATACATGTAAGAAGTTTTTAGTGTTTGGATTTTGCAAACAAAATAATGCTTTTCTTGCTTTCCTTTTTAGGATGTGCTTTACAAAAACCTTGCTTGTGTTAATGCAGAAAGAAGCAAAGCTTCTAAAGCTTTCCGGGAGCCTGCCTTAATTTAACTCACAGAAAAACTGCTTTGCTGCCTTGCTTTCTGCAGACTAATAAACCCCTTTGACTTGCAAATCCCTTCCCCTGTGAATGGTCCTGTTTTATGCAGATCTCCCTTTCAGTTACCCTTTTCTTATATCTTGATTTTGAATCTTTCCTTTAGATCATTGCTTGCATGACCTTTTTCTTTCTTTTCCTTTCTTTTTTGCTGTTTGCAAAGACTCTTGGGAGGATTTGACAGATGTGGTGGAGCAATTGCGTGATGATACTGAAGGTGCGTGCCACACCAACATCTTTCAGCTATTATTTCTGCTAATGAATGGCTTTTGACTGGTTATTTTGAGCCTGAGTGCAAAATGATTTTCCTTTCCAGTGCCAGTAGCCAGGGCTTGTCTGGTTGAACCAGGCTGGCAGCAGAACCTGCTGTGCCAGTTACACTCTGTGGTGATGTTGGGTTCTGCTGTTGGCCGTGAACGAAATTGTCTTTGATCACTGTCTTCATATGTGTTGCTCTTGTAATTGTATTAATTGACATTTAAATGGGTATTGTGAAGGCTTTTCTGAATTTATCAGCCCCATCGTGGATTCCATGGGATCAGTTTTGGTTTCCAAGTTATTACTGCTCTTGTTTTTGAAAATATGTGCATACAATGGTGTTTAGAAAAAGGATTTTAAAATTTTGGGGTATTTTGACTTCAAGTGGATGTAGAAAAAGTGACTCAACAAAGGGCTTGTTAACTTATATTAAATAATCAAGGCTGTTATTTTCCTGAGCCTTGACACAGCTAAACAGTTGCAGCAATATATGGAAGCTAAAGTTTAAAAAGTATTTTGTCCCAGAACTTCAGATTTTCTGAATTATTTGTTTGTCAACTCGAGGCTGTGCCAATGTGACTCTAAAGGTTGTGTTGCAAATTTTGATTAGAACTTGTGAAGTACTAAATGAAATTCTTTTTTATAGTGCTTCCTACTTGCTTCTTAAAAATGATGCACTTAAATACCTGAATCAAATTCAGCATGCACTAAAGTACAGTTATAATTTGAAGACTAAACACAACTGTTGGTGTGGGGGGGTGACAGTGTATGCAGCATGGAGGGCTCGTGCCTCTTGGAGGGAAGGGAAGCAGGGGGAGTTGGTTTTTTGAGGCTGAGGAGTCCAAGTTACTCACCATTAGGAGGAACACAGGTTTCAAGGTAGAAGGATCGCTGGGAGGTTTATCTACGCAGGCCAAATTATTTTAAATTGCAATCTCAAATAAGAAGCTAAAGCTATAGTTCTCAATATCAGGAAGTTTTATGCGCTTAAGCCTCATTGTGCTAATGCTGAGGACCCCAAGGGAATGCAACGTGGTGAAGCAAAATGGTGAAATTCAGTGAGGTATGTTTATGTTACAGACGCAGGGGTATAAACAGTCATTTGGAAACTCAAGTGGTGTAAACCTTTTAAAAAGATGTGTTGTCCACCGAAATTAGTGTAGGTGCATGAATTGCACCTATACCTTGCTGGTTGTCTTCCATGGGTGGTGTCTGTCGGGAATGCCCGGCATGGGAGAGGGGCTCTGTGCCAGCACAGCAGCCAATTCTGCTTCCCCAGCAACTCCAGTCATGGGAAATCCAAAGTAGTCTTTAAGGAAGGGAAAAGAGTTGAGCCTTGATTTTCAGTTAAACCTACCAGTTTTTCACATTAATTTTGTTAAGATGGGATACATTTGAAACATGTGTCTGGTCTGTGTACACTTGGGTTGATCTTCCCCACCACCCTGTTTGGGTTGTTTGGAATTCTTGCATGCCCAGAGTGTGGGGACGCTGTTCTCGGCCGTCAGTCAGGGAATGTTGGAGGCCTGATGTGGAGTGTGCCTTCCCCCTCAAAAGCAAGCTGGACGTTGTAGCAAGAACAAATGAAGCAGCCTCTTAAAGTCAGGGAAGGTGTTTCCTCTGTTAAGAATTTGGATCTCATTTTTGTGAGATTGTGTTAGTTAGTACAGCCACTTTCCATTTTATCCAGAAGCAGCCAGGCTGAATTTTGGATACAGAAGCAAAAAAATTAGTAGAACAGAACCTCTTTCTACAGAAACAGAGCAGCCTCTGCTTTTTCTTTGTGAATAGTCACATCATTTTTATTTTCATCGCTGCACGGTACGCACTGTGCATCACCTCATCCTTGCCATGGTGGATCCTGTGTGTTGCTGGAAGGCAGGCGAGGTGTTTAAATGTAAGGGAATGTCATGAGTGCTTCAACGGAAATCCAAGAAGCTTAAATACGTAATGGTGTTAAACTTTTTGCAGCATTAAAATAGCCTTAGTTTGCTGCAGCTTATTTGTTCTTCAGGACCCGAGGCTGCCAGAGGAGAATGAAATGGATTATTCCAAGAAAAATAAGCATTGTGTTGCAGCTTTTTGATTCTGTCGATAATTTGTGGAGGGACAGCTTCAACTTGGAGGAATTCTCTCACCTTCTGCATGGTGTGGCAGAACAGCAGCGAAGGACAAGGCAGTTGAAATGATGGAAGCCCTTAATTTATCTGGGGATTTGCTTTCCACATTTATGGGGAATTATACGTGTGTTCATGACTTCATGGTCTGAGCAGCTGGAACTGATGTCCTCCCTAATGCAAACTGGCTTAACTGAACCTTAGTGCTGTCAGTGGATGTTTTGCTTTGAGAGCCCGTGTTTCACTACGACTGCATCTCAGTTATCCTGAATGCAGTACGAACTGTTTGCAAGATGCTGTTTCTTTTCCATGCACAGAAGCAGCCTGTCTAAATTTCAGATAGCTTTAAGTTTGGATTGTTGATTTTGGATGGGTTCAGGACACGGAGAACCTTGCTGAAATACAAAGTAATAGGCATTACTTTGAGCAGATTTCTTCATCTACAGCATTTCATGACTCCCTGATCCAAGTTCTAGGATTTTTAAATAGAAAAAGCATCAGGAGAATTTAGGACTTTTTTCAGTGGAAATGCAAAACACACTGAAAGGCAAAGCTTAGAGGCCAAGATTTTGTATTTTAAGGTTTATGACATGGCAGGTGTAGTAAAAAAACACAGAGGTTTTTGAGTTAGAGGAGAAAGAGAAAGCCGGAGAAGGTACTGAGTCGGAGAGTCTCAGTTGCACGTCAGGGTCAGACTGCCAAAGCAGAAACTGTTGAGGTGGACTTAAAGCCGGCCACGTAGTCTTGTCATATAAAAGCTTTTAGGCTGTTTTAGAGGTGTACCTGTTGCAGTGCATGTAACCATGGCATAAATTACTTGGGATTTAATTTCTGGACTGAACCTTTGGGATTTTGTCCAGTTTCATGCTCTAGAGCAGTTAATGGTTTTGCGAGGTGGGAGACCCAGATAAACTGCATATGCAGAGCACCAACATTCACAACAGATGAATGCAGCAGAAACCTGTAATTTGTGTGGTGAAAACTTTTTTCAGTTCTTTAGACTATGACTGCATGTTTTAGTCTTAAAATAAAACATAGTCCTACATGTTCTCTTTTACAAAGTGTTTTTATCAGCTCAGATGTTCATGAGCTCTTAAAAGCATTGAACGAATCTAGTTGGCTTGAACATGCTTCATACCGCCCCTCTATCAGTCTTGTTTGTTTGCATCTTTTTAATTATTTACTAAATCACAGCATTGTTAAGGTTGGGAAAGACATCTGCGATCATTGAGTCCAACTGTAAACCCAGCACTGCCAACTCCCCCACTAAACCGTGTCCCTTAGGACCACATCTACACGTCTTTTAAATACCGCTAGGGATGGAGACTCCATCACTGTGCTGGGCAGCCTCTTCCTGTGCTTGACAACCCTTTCTGTGAAGGAGTTTTTCCTCATATCCAATCTAAACCTCCCCCGGTACAACTTAAGGCCGTCTCCTCTTGTTCTATTGCCTTTTCTGTGGGAGAAGAGCCCAGCACCCACCTCACCACAGCCTCCTTTCTGGGAGCTGTAGAGAGCAATAAGGTCTTCATACAGACTCCTCCAGGCTAAAGTCAGGGTGCTATTGACCCCAGTGGACACGCCGCAGTCACAGACCTTTGAAACTCATGGAAAACCCTGTGCCTTGCATCAAAAAGCGTGTGGTACCCCTGATCTCAGCATAGGTCTGGGTTGAGGCAGCAGTTCTTGATACTCTTCAGAAACACGCATGGCGTTCTGGGAGGGGATAATGAAGTAGGACCCTAATTCTGGGCAGTGTCCTCGGGCACTGCTGTCATTCAACATAGCCAATAATCATAGCCAAAGTTGCAATTCCCATGTAGTTTTTTTTTAAGGTGTCTTTAATTTTGCTTTAGGAGTTTATTTGCCACATGAGCAGAGTTACTTGGGCTGCCTGCCTTGCTGCCACGGGGATCGCTGAGCCGCTCTGGCAGTGAGTACAGGACTGTTCTGTACTGCACCATACTGTGCAGGGCTTTGCGGCTTGGGGCATGCAGCCACGGGACTTGTATGGCTGTGGCACTTGGGGACGTGGTTTAGCAGGCATGAGGGGATTGGGCTGACGGTTGGACTGGGTGAGCTGAGAGGTCTTTTCCAACCTTAATGATTCTGTGACTTTCCTGTGTCTCACTGTTCCCCTCACAGGAAGAAGCTGTGCTTACTAACAGGTCTAAGTCAACTCTTAAAACTTTCAGATGCGCTCAGGAGGCAAAGACTCAGTTTTTCAAGAGACTGTGATCTCCCTGCTGAGATCAGATGGTGCATCATGAAACTGAAGCAAAGCACAGTTCTGTGACAGTTGTCATCTGCGGTGAAAGCAAGTGCTTTAGCAATGTGCATGTAGTCTTACAGGGTAACTGCAGCGGGTGCTGTTGGAGGTGGCGTTCATCAGTTGTACAGAGAAGAAAATAGACAGGAGTACTAAGAGTTTTTAATTGCATGTACAAAAGTGGGTTGTTGCGATCAATTGTGTAGAACGGTTTGGGTTGGAAGGGACCTTAAAGCCCATCCAGTTCCAAACCACCTCCTACCTGGATCAGGTTGCTCCAAGCCCCATCCAGCCTGGTCTTGAATATCAACAGGGATGGGGCAGCTACAACTTCGCTGGGCAACTGGGCCAGAGTCTTACAGTAAAACATTTCTTCCTAAGATCTTGTCTCAGTTGTTGTTGATATAATGGAGAGAGGGAGTTGGGAATTGGCTCCATGTACATCCGAGTTTAAAAATAAGAAGATTCAAGATAGAGAGGCACATGGATGTGTGGGAGAATTTGTGATTACCTTTAGACAGAAGAACAAGTCACAAGTGGAAGATTCTTGCTGGTTTGTAGTTGCTGGACATAGCTGAGGAATTGAGTTGGAGCAACTTATGGCCATAGCATTCAGTGTCAAGATGTAAAGCATAATGTTAACAGCTGTCCTTAAGCTTTTGTGGGTATTTGAAGTATTGAGGCACCTTTAATGTGACACGTCACCTCTTCCCACATCATTGTGGCTTTGGCCATAAAATACTAGGTAATTGTGATTGTTCTCAGTGTAAGGCCTGGAGAGTGCCTCACATGGAACTGCCCCTAAAAGTGCCTTCAGAGCCAAGAGACAAAGATGGAGAGATGGGGTATCTTATTGGATTAACAGTAGCTTTTTTTACTCAATGGTATTTTTCTTCCTTTCTTTATTAGATCCTAATTATCTCATGGCTAATGAACGCATGAACCTGATGAACATGGCGAAACTGAGTATCAAGGGGCTGATTGAATCGGCTCTGAATCTAGGCAGGACACTGGACTCTGACTATGCACCTCTTCAGCAGTTCTTCGTTGTGATGGAACACTGCCTTAAACACGGCTTGAAAGGTAACTTTGTGCAAGAGGAGTTGGTCTGGTCTGTTTGTCATCATCTAGGAGTGGAGAAAAGCACTCTTGTTTTAAAAGTCTGGTTTTGTAATTTGTAGTGGACTAAAGAGAGGCTGAGCAGGGTCACTGCTGGGATCAGCGTAGGCTTGACAGCCCACAGGAAAGGAAAAAGCTGCTGAAGGTTTAACACTGCAGGTGAAAAGTTCAGTTCTGCAGGTGCTTGCTGTTTTTAAAACAGCTTTTCAGGTGACTTAGATATAACTAAGAGGGCAGGAATAAAATTAACTCCTCACAAACTCATGACTTCCTTTGTTTCTGTACTTCCTTATGCTTTAGGAAGACAGTGGTCCTCTGGACAAGGAAGTACAACATGGAGGTCCTCTCTTAATCTGTTAAAACTGAGGGCTTTGGCTGTGTGCATGTCATGTCTGGTAAGATGCTCTCTAAAGTAGCAGGCAGAGCATACACTGAATACTGTAATAGAGGCACAACTGAATCTGCCTGGTACCAGAGCACTTCTTTGGTGTAATAGTAGATGAACTGAAGAGCAGAGGCTCTTGAGTGCCCTCTCAGCACCCATATGTACGTGCTGTGCTACTTCTTCCATAGTTATGTTCAGCATTGCGCATGGAAGGTGGGATTCATGTGCTAGTTATGGTCACATTGTGTGAGGGAGAAGGGATGATATTCCTCAGCTGCTTAGTCCACTTGCCAGTGTCTCTACTGCTGCTTTTAAGTTTGCCGTTAACAGAGTTCTTGGTCTGCTCAGTGCTGCTGGGAATTAGCAGTAAGAACTGTGGGACAGTGACAGCATCCCAGTAGGAATTTTAACCTCTGGTAGTGAAATAAAGTTGCTGTTGATCACCAAATGTCATTGGTTTGGCATATTTGGGATGCAGGGAGTATTTTCTGGCCTCCATCCTAAGCTTCTGTTACCTTATTTGAACGATACCAGTAATTGCCAGACTTGGGCACAAACTGTTGCCTTTTATCCTTGCCCCAGCAGCAGTCCCAGGAGAGTCTTTCTGAAAATTTCTGTCTTTTGTTCATTCACTTCTGACCAGAATTTATTTAGTCAGCACAGGTCTAGCAGGCTCATTTTATATCTTTTTCTTTTCTAGCCAAAAAGACTTTTCTTGGGCAAAATAAATCATTTTGGGGACCTCTTGAACTTGTAGAAAAACTTGTTCCTGAAGCTGCAGAAATTACAGCGAGCGTTAAGGATCTCCCAGGGCTGAAGTAAGTACAGTCTTCTACTGCACGAGTACATAGTATGTTTTTTATTTTAAGAACAATCCTGAAGAAGAGACAGAAGGGCAAACATAACCTTCAGGAGCACATCTGCCACCTTATGTGGATAAAAATGGATCATGACTCTCTTATCGTTAACCAAGGAACTGCAGCAGGAGAGGACAGGGTAAATTCTCTGTGTTAAGCACATGGGCTGTCACGATCGATACTGTGTTATTGCCAGCAGTTAGCAAGCAGTGCTGTATTTGGGAATGGGAACAGCCTGTGCTGACTGTTTCTAAGGTTGAAGAGGAGGGGAGCTGGGAGGAAGGTGGTTACAGGTTAAATGGGTTTGAGGCTGGTAGAGGTACTTTTTCTTTTAAATAAATTACAGTAAACTTGTAAAGTTAATGTAAAAGGAGGGCTCAGTCACAAGCATGGAGAAGATGCTGGCATGTGTTAAAGAAGGGAGAAAAAAGCACTTTAAGCATATATTGCTTTCAGAAATTTTGTAGTCTTTTCAGACATAATCCTTAGGTTTCCTAAAAAGAAATTGTCAGAGACTTTCAGCCTGGGGAAGAGAAAAAAGGCATAAGGAAGCTTTTGTATGAGTAGTGGGACTAAGGATTAAATCCTTTTTGCTGAAAGAGGAGGTGAATAGATTCAATAACAGTTTATTTTGGGTTAGTGTTCAGTGATGGACAAGTGCTTTCACTGGAGATCTCTGCAGTACTCCTCCTGGAACAGTGTGCAGGGCTGACATGGAGTGCCACAGTGGTGTGCCAGAGCTCCTATAACCTGAGAATATTGAAACATAAAATAAATCAAAATAAAGAACAGATTTAGAACAAGTTTCTAAACCTCAGTCTGGTGTCTGTACCAACCCTTGGGAAAGTACCATGTCATGCAGTGGTGAGGTGACGAATGGGGAGTGATGAAGATGTCTTTCATGAGTGGCTGCTGCTTAAACTAGTTCAGGTTAGACAATAAAGTGCCCCACGTGCTGTTTGCGGTAAAGCAGCTGGCTGGCTGCTGGAGGTGGAAAAGGAATTGTCTTCTAATCAGAACAGTGCTCAACACGGGGGATTTCTGCCTTCCTTTGGAGCATCTGGTACTGGCTCTTGGCCAGCGTGCTGGGGCAGGTAAGCAGAGCTGTGATGCAGAGTTATCAGTTATCTTTTTAAAGCTGTGTGCTTCAGCTTGCTGGGAAACAGAGGGGGAAGGACTGTGACTGTGACACATTACACCCTGCGAGTTTGCTGCTCATCAAAGTGAAAGAGCTAAATTTATGTTTTCAGCTGTCTTTGTGGATTCTCACTCAACTTAGCACCTACCTGAGGGAGTGGTGCTTGGGCATCTATGCTGGAGCACACATGTGTTCTTTACCTCACGCAAAACTGATCTCGAGTGAGAAGGTGATGTAGTGAAGCAGCCGTTCTCTGTGTATGTAGGAGCATCCAGCAGAGCTATGAAAAGAAGCAGTGATTGCTTAGATGAAGTTGTCTGTAACTATTTGCACTGAAATACCTTGTTTCCCCCTTCTCCTTAGTGCCAACTCTGAGATGCAGAAACTGTAGATAGGAAAGGGTTATTCGAGCTGGTTGTGCACTGCAGTGCGTCTGTGACTGTTCTGTTTTGGGCTGTTGTAGAACACCAGTGGGCAGAGGAAGAGCGTGGCTTCGCTTGGCTCTGATGCAGAAGAAACTTTCAGAGTACATGAAAGCCCTGATAAACAGAAAGGATCTTCTCAGGTGAGTGCTGAGCTTCCTCTTGCATTGGATTAGCTTCACTTCTGCCCTATTGTGAGATCTTTATAACCTTTTACAGCCAAATAGTAAAGAGAGTGTGTGTGTGTACTTTTTGATAAACATTCATATTTGTGAAATGCAGAGCTTCCTCTGAGGGATTAAAAATGTTTGCTATTCTTCTGTAATTTAGAAGCAGTTGTTGCTCCACTTTATTGCTTCAAGTATCCAAGTATTTGGGTGAAATGTTTGTAAGGGGGGTACGCAGCATTGTCTGTCTGCAAGGTCTTGGGCCTGGATGTGTTTATGACCTTGTCTGACCTTGACTTGGAACAACTCATTTTTCATTCCTCTTTCTCTCTGCTTCCCACTTATAAATGAGCACTAATTTTTTTATAGTTCAGTTTGAGTCCACAGATTCGAATTACTACATCTGTATGAAGCAGTAGAACTTAATAAATATGTTGGTATTTCTGCTTGGAGAATTAGGTGTTTGTTGGCTCTCCATGTAAATCCATAGCTGGCTTGGGATTAGAAGGGAGAACCTGGTATTATCCATGTTTCTGTGGGGACTATGTGCCCCTGTTAGGGTTTCTGTTAAGGCTGAGCTTGTGTTCTGTTGTCATATGAGATCCCACACTAGGTGACATCATTTTAGTTGGCTGTTAAAGAAGAACACTTGTCTTCTCTTGCCATGCATCCTGCAGTGAATTTTATGAGCCCAATGCACTGATGATGGAAGAAGAAGGTGCTATTATCGCTGGCCTCCTAGTAGGCTTGAATGTCATCGATGCAAACTTCTGCATGAAAGGAGAAGACCTGGACTCACAGGTACTAAACCCATAAATTGGAAGAATTTTCCATTGCAGAGAACTTTGATCGACTGAGATAGAAGACCAGTAAAGTGTCTTACTGTGAGTGTGGTCTTCAAATCAGAGACTCGGGCTTTGGGTTTGCTCTTTGCTATTAGGCTTTGCAGTGGTTTGCATGCAGGTCACTGTAGTAAATGTAAAAGGAGGTTAAACCAGGGAAGGATGACATCTTCAAAACAAGAGGAGAGGTGGACAGAACTATTAATTCACTCATGCTGTGCGATGAGATCATTGTAGCTGCTAAAGAGAAGAAAATGAACCTGTAGGCACTTACATTCCAGCTTGTATAAGCAGTGTATATATGGATATGGGGATAGTAATCACCTCTCCTTATGGCCTGAGACTTGTTTGCCAACTTGGTGTTTATCCTTGCATATTTTTGCTTGAAATATGCCATGTTTTCATTAATTGTGGTTAAATTACGGATATAATACATCCTTGTTATAAATACAGCATGTACTGATGTTTGAACTGAACAACTCTCAACTTTGATGGCTACAGACAGCGTTTAGTCTTAACGTGTTTAATGAAAAATGCAAATTTTTCTTTTCTAGGTTGGAGTTATTGATTTCTCAATGTATTTGAAAGATGGGAACAGCACAAAAGGCAGCGAAGGGTGGGTACACACACAACTGTCCTGCTTATTCAAGTGTCCTGAGTGGCCCTGCAAGCTGTTACAGTTTAAATTAAAAAGCTGCTGAATTGCTCTTCTATGATAAACGAGGCACTGGAAATGCTGGGAAAAGGAATATCTCCCAGAAATTTCACGTGCCCTTCCTTACCTGGTGGGGCGTAGATAAAAATGTTTCAGAAGTTCCCCTCTGGTCAGCTGGGTCTACCATTCTTCAAAGCCTTTTTGGGAAGCAGCTCAGTAGCCTTCACCAGTGTGGCTACCAGGATAGTGGTTGGGTTTTGACACTGTAGCATCCTTTGAAAGAAAACATTCTCCAGTTGGAAAAGACCGTAACTGTAATAACAGCCTGCTTGTGCCAGCACACCCCAATGGAGCAACGCAACACTTGGAGCCACAGGCTGAAAACCACAGTGTAGGGACACTGACGCGGATTGGGTGCTGTGGCATTCCAAGGTTCTTCAAGGGTACTTCTTTTTTCTGAGGAAGTCCCGCTAGTTGGAATTAGGTATATCTCTTCTCATTATCTCTCAGGATCAAGTGTTCTGATAGCAAGAAGTCATAGAATCCTAGAATAGTTTGGGTTGGAAGAGAACTTAAGATCACGCAGTTGCAACCCTCTGCCATGGGCAGGGACACCTCCCACTGGATCAGGCTGCCCAAGGCTCATCCAACCTGGCCCTGAACATCTCCAGGGACGAGGTAGCCACAGCTTCCCTGGGCAGGGGATGGTGACCGATTATAAACACATGTACTGCACCTTGATGTTGCTGTTGTGTGTGCATCGTGTAGACTAACTGAGCCCAGGGGTATTGGTGCGCTGGATCCATAGGCCATATTGCACGTTCCTTCTGAGACTATTAACGATGTCTCTTCCTTCTTTGAATCCAAATGGCTTAGCTGAGCAATATTTCCTTCTTTCAGAGATGGTCAGATAACTGCAATCTTGGACCAGAAGAACTATGTAGAAGAACTCAACAGACACTTGAGGTAAGACAGGATTGATTTATTCTGTATTACATAGTACAGCAACGTAGAAAAATGGCTTTTAAGAAAGAAGGAATTACTATAAGGTGTTCTCCTCTCCCAACAGTGCTACAGTAAACAACCTACAGGCCAAGGTGGATGCCTTGGAGAAATCCAACACCAAACTGACTGAGGAGGTAAGTGTGATAGAAAATAATCTGATGGTTTGGCCTTTTGGAAATGGGGTTTAAAGAGGGAAAGGAGGAGTTGTGTTCAGATTTCTGATGTTAGTGGTGATGAGTGTTTTAATGGCAGAACTGGAATAACTGATCTGAATCGCACCAGCTTTTGCTGCTAGCTAAGCACAAGATGGAAAAACAACCAGATGTTTATGTTGAAAATCAAAAGCTGCTGAATACGCCTTGTCCCATGAAGTCATTGAGTGTGTTCTGATGTTTGGCAGATGTCTTAGAATAAATTGTGAGGTGGGGGTGGGTTCAGATGCCACGTGGCTGATGTAGGTTATGAGATGTCCCAAGGTGATAAAGACATTTTTAAGTGTCTGTTTATTTTGACAGGTACAGACAGATGTTTGCTGCAGTGTAAAGACAGTAATTGAAATGTGTCAGTGAATTTTTCTCTAGCCTGTCACAACTGGCAAGAAATAAAGGGAAAACTATCATTATAGAGAAAATATCGTTCAAATTGAGCATGAAAAATGCTTGGTATGTGAGTTGTAAGTGTAACCTGGGTTTTAAGTTGGTCTTACAATTCATAATTGGTAGCTTACATGTAATACATCTTTTGGGGTCGATTCCCTGACAAATGGGTAATAGGAGGTCTCACCTGAAGGGTTTCACAGGATCTCTACCTGCATGTCACCTAGCTCAGAGAATGACTGTGGTTGGGATGTCTCGGTGCTCCTGCGGTGCAAATGTGAACGGGAAATTGTGTTTTGCTGTTCTTCCCCATTAGAAGAGGCCTGTGTGTCTGGTTATTGAATATTTACTGTAATGGACGTGTTCCAAATGGTGAGACACGTTAGCGATGGAAATGAGCTTCTCCACTCTTGGAGTTGAGGAGTAAGAAGTGCTTTTACAACTAAAATATTTAATATTAAAAGTGCTTTGCAGCAGAGCACTTTCTCAGTGCTACGGGAACGAGTGGCTTTGGATTAATTACCAGCACACTCTGAGCGCTGTGCCCATTAGGCCTGGTACCCATGAGATCAGTTGCAGTGTTGACTGAAGGGGTTTTTGTTTTTTTACTAATTTACTTGCTTGTGTCTTAGAGAAGTCTGCGTGCAGTTCAGAATAAGAATTTAAGTGATGCTGGAACACTGTGCCAGCCTGGGCTGTTAGCAGGGTGTAATTAATGCACTGCGCCCCTTGTCACCTCACTTTGTGCACTTGGCTCGTGCTGCACTGAAGTCTTGCACTTGTGTTGGGGTAATTTCTGCTTGAGCTTGTCAATAACATTGCAGATCTCTTGGAATGTCACTGAGCTTTTCTTGTGTGCATGGTGACTTCAGGTAGGATTTACAAAGCCAGAAGGAGTTTCTGAAGCCCTTTTGGCCTTTGACCACCTGCTCAAAGTTATCTGGGTAGCCTGTGGTGATACTGTCGCTGGGAATTCCTGTGAGGCAGACCCCTTGTCTCATGACGGTGGTGTGTGCTCCTCATCCTCCATTTCCAGCCACATCCTCCTCTCCGAGGTTCTCGTCACGTTTCTCTTGCCCAAATGCTTGGATGTCTAGGATCTCAGCTGCTCTACTGAGCACTGTACTCAATCCACGGAAGCTTTAGTGAACCCTTGCAAACATTCCTTCTCCAGTAGTAGATTTCCATTGCCAGGTATCAACAAGAATTAACTGCCTTCTGCTCTCATCTTCCCTTTTTTTTCATCTTTGACAAGGAAGGGGAATGGAGTTAGGGTTTCTGGTGAGCTGTGCTAAAGACATGTTATGCAGAGCCTAACAGGCAGAGACCTGAAGACATTAATGACTTTACTGAAAGACAGGAACTAAAATAGGTTGGGAAGTCTCTGTTTCAGCTGATATTGGACAATCCATCACTCTGGTACTAATTAGTGATTTTTCAGACAGTCCTCCATGACAGAGGCCAAGTTGGTTTTTGCCACTCAAATAGGTTGTAAAAACATGTACAGAAAATGTCAGAGAGGGAAAACAAACGGTCAGGTACGATTTTGATTTGTTACTGTCATTCTGTTTTCTTCACAGCTCGCAGTTGCAAACAACAGGATTATTACGCTGCAAGAAGAGATGGAACGGGTTAAAGAAGAAAGCTCCTACATCCTAGAGTCCAACCGTAAGGTCAGTGGGTGTGAACGATCAGTGAAGCTTTGGGCAGTCGCAGCCCAGACTCAACCGAGAAGTACATGTTTGGAAGGGATTTCCATGTTTGGATGAGATTTCCTTGTGTATCTCGCACAGAAGCTGGGATAGAGCAGGGGGACTCCTGGTGGTCCTTTTGCAGAGGGCAACAGATGGACCCCATCCGCAGGGAATCCTGCCTGGCTGTAGCTGATCAGGCTGTGAGCGTCCACAGAGCCGTGGGCTCATGCTGCAGCATGGTCCTGGCTCGATGAGCAGAGGTGTCGGAATGGACAGGAGGAGGCAGCATTTACTGAGAGGGTGACTGGAAAATGTGGAAGCAGGAGTTGTGCTTTTTTGGCCTGGAATTCTCCCCTCTTGGGGAATCAAGAGGCAGATTCTACAATCTTCTTTTGTTGATTTGTTGAAACTGTCAAAAACTACAGCAGAATCTGCATTAGTTTTAAACATCATAAGGTCATGTTCTGAGGATTTGTAATTGTGCTCACAATGAAGGCTCTGGGAAAGGTCACTCTGTGTTTAATGCATATCCAAGTGCACTGAGCACCTTTGGGAATGGGGGAAGAGTTGTTTCACAGGGCAGCAGCATTTTGGTAGCTGTGGAATTTGTTTTCAGAGTAGTGGGAAAAGCGAATAATTGGCAAATGTGAGAGTTAGCAGTACAAAATGACAAGCTAATTGGGTGTCTTCATTAATTTAGGTCGCTAAAGACAGAAGTGCTGATGGACAGGCACTTACTGAGGCACGGAAACAGTTAAAGGAGGAGACTCAGCTGCGGCTGGTGAGGATTGCACGAGCCTGGTGCTCCCTACAAATGGCTTTTTCATGTAATAACTCAATCACTTTCTAATATGCTTGACCAGCAGATTTTTTTCACTCTTGCTTGTCTGCTTCGACCTGATCCAAGCTGGTCTTGTCAGAAGCACTGTTAATTTTGTGGTCTTTGATGGGTCAGATCTGTAACCGTGACGCTGTGGCAGTGCAGCACGCTTCCGGGGAGCAACTGTGTTGGCAGGAGCTCCAGTTAACTTGGGTTGTCTAACAGAGGGAGGGGAAAGCTGACCGATCCATATGTTCCAGGATGTGGAGAAAGAGCTGGAGGTGCAGATCGGGATGCGGCAGGAGATGGAGCTAGCTATGAAGATGCTGGAGAAAGATGTTTGTGAGAAGCAAGATGCGCTGGTGGCACTCAGACAGCAGCTGGATGATCTCAGGGCCCTAAAGCACGAACTCTCTTTCAAGCTGCAGGTAGGGCACTCATTAAATCAAATGCAATGAATTCCAGATAGAAGCGATAGCTCTTCCTCTTTTTCTTCCCCTGCTACGGTCTGATTTTTTGCAGGGTCCGACTGTGCCCTGCTGTATGGCAAGATGCTTGTCCTTGCAATATTGACCTGACATTTGCTTTCTGAGCACCTTCTCCTGCCCCTTTGGCTTCTAATGCTGAGTTTCACGTGTCGCATGATTTACCATGGCTTATTTTGGTTTTACTGCTACTTTTTTCAAGAGTTCAGACATGGGAGTGAAACAGAAGAGCGAATTAAACAGCCGTTTGGAAGAGAAAACAAATCAGATGGCTGCCACCATTAAACAGCTTGAACAAAGGTAAGACGTGGAACTTTTACAACTATGCAATCATGTGTATATTCCAGCGGTAGTGTCCCACTGACCGTGCATGGAGCAGGCGAGAGCCCAAGGAGACCAGAATCTGGTTCTCCAGATCCCTCATTTTGAATTAAATACCCCAAACTGAACCATTTTCATGATGAACAACTTTGTTCTGAGTGAGATGAGCTTGAAAACTCCTCGCAACAGTGACAAGAGGGAGATGAGAGGGCAGCCTGACTGTCACTCAAGTTGATGAAGGGAGCCCCTAAGTATAATATCCATCTAGACTGGGTTCCATCCATGGTTCCATCCTAATGACTGTGTGGCTCTCATGCTGCCATCCCTCCTGAAATCAGGAGGGCCTGGGCATCCCACTCAGATGGATTTGAGGAGGAGCAGTGCTCTTTTTTTCCCTTTGTCATGTTCTCAAAGCCAGGCTTTGCCATGGCTTGGCCAAGGTTCAGAACTCTAGTGTCTCTGAATTGCCTTGACTGTCACAGGACCTTTGAGAAAATCTGTGAAAGAGCAGCTCTCAGCAGCGCGTCTGGGCCTTAGTAAGGAGCCAGTGCACTAGATCTCATTTTAGGGTTTATAGTCTGATTTTTTTTTTTATAAAAAAGGTCATTTTATGTGTAGGAAATGTGTATTTTGAAATGTTTTATCATGTCGCTCAGCTAATTGATCTGCTCTTGTTCTCTTGCTGTTCTTATTTTTCCATTTTCTCATCATCCCCTTTCTGCCTTACTTGTACAGTGAAAAGGATTTGGTGAAACAGGCAAAAACCTTAAATAGTGCAGCAAACAAACTGATCCAGAAGCATCATTAGACATTTTTCTGTCTGGTCGCCTCACAACTCTGACATCGGAACTCATTTATGAGGGGAGAACTTGAAAATTGCTAAAAGCAACTGTTAAAACGTTAATTGTCACCTAAAATTGATTTGGCATTTGCTGAATTTTTAAAATCAGTGAATTTTTCTCCAGAGATTTAGAGTCGGGTATAAAAATCTCTACATTTGTCATTTAAACCATGTTGAAGTACCAATGAGCTGGCCAAGAAACACACCAGAAGAGCCTAAGGAATAGGAGAGGTGTGGCTCTGTACACCCCGGTGATGCTTACTGTATACAGCCGCACGAGTCTTTCACATTTCTGGATCCTAGGTGTGTTGGTCAAGCCAACATCAGACTGGCCAGCTCTGGAAAGTCGACTAGTTTTCTGTGTTACCCTTTTTGTGAAGTAGATGACAAAATGCATCCCTGGAAGTTGTTGAAAGTAGTTGTGTGCGTCCCCCAAGCTGTTACCTGTTCACTTCTGTTCTGTGGGTTCAGCCCCAAGTCTGAGACAGATGGGCACGAGTCAGTAGCTCGTTGCCGCTCAGACCCAGCCCTCTTGTAACCAAGACTGCTCCTAACGATTTGGCCTTAGTGACTTGGCAGGAGGGTGGAGACTTAGGACTTATCCCTATTCCTTTAAGCTCCATGTGTCTGGAATTAGTAGCTAGGTGTCTTAGAGTAAAACAATAGAGTGGTGAGTCCAGTGGAAACCTCCTTATCTTTGCATTGCCTTCTACCTCTGCCGTGAGTCCCTCTAGATATATGTTCTGGTTCTTCTCAACCTGAGGAAGCTGGGGAGAGGTGTTTTAGTGGGCCTCTCCTCTTCCCAGAAAGGCAAAGTACACGTTTTACAAAAAATAATCTGATCTTTAGTGTTTAGAAGAAACAAAACCAAGCAAAACCCAAGAAGGGAACAAAACATGCAGTGGTGGAGAGTGGAAATGGTTGTTTGGTCTGTGACCATTCCTCGTCCAAGTAGTTAGTAGTCAAAACGGAAGAGTTGCCTTTTACTATTACATTTCTTTCTTTTGCTTCTGAGTTCCTGTTGCTCAATACAAATGGAATTTGCTAATCAAAGAACAGCTAAAGCCTGGAAACACCTCCAAATAGAAGTAATGGCAAATTTAATACCCCAGTGCTACCAGCTGTAGCTTGGACTATTAGAAACTAATATGCCCTTCGCTGTGGCCACCTGATCTCACTGTGCTGGCCTGTCACAAGCTTTAGGCTGTAAGTGCTCCTAGAGATTCTTTTTTTCTTTCCAGAAGATCACCCGGGGGGTTTCTGTGTTGAATAAGGGGTTTCTGCTCTGGCGAGATGCCTGTAGAAGTGCCCGTTCTCCCTTTGCTCTGCGTGGCAGAGCATTTGGGCAGCGGGTGGCAAATGAGACTGAGAGGTGGCTGAGGAGAGAACAGCTCTGGATTCTCACTAGGTGCCCTTCAAAACCTGTGAGGCTTGGCATCGTCCTCCAGGACACAAGTGTCCACCACCTCTTAGCTTGTTGGAGGGACTCCTGCACACAGGCAGGCTGGGAGACCCGTTTCAAACCTCTACGCAATGCCCGAGTCTCATGCTTGAAAGTATAAACTTAACCTGCAGTAACCTATAACTAGAATCGCGTTTTAACTGCCTGGAGAAAAAAAATCGGTAAATAAAAAGGTGGATGCTTCCCTCAAGGCATCCAAAGAGCAAGTCAGAGCAGTGACGCACACACCCTGCCCTCTCCAGCAGGGCTTGGGCTGGCTTTGTTTGCTGTCACAGCAGCACTAAAACAAAACAAAATTAAGGGTCTGGCCACTTCTGATGTCAGGCTCGAAGTAGAAATACTTTGGTGTCTGGACACCTGGGCGCTTAAGCCTGAGGGTCAGTGCATGGGAGAGACCAGGAAAATGCACTAATTCCCAATACAGTAACTAACCTATGTTGCAAGTTCCAGTTACATGTGTAAAGCTGAAATGTAACGTACATTAAAATCAAATTGGACTTAAAATTCTGTGTACTTGAGGTTTGCTTTGAATCTGGATAACAGTGATGTTTTATGTTTTCCATTTATTGGCTGTAAACTGTAGTGATAGAATAAAAAGATTGAAAATCAGAGCTTCTGCCTGGTTCACCTACATTTTGCTTTGTTTTCAAGTATTTTCCTCGTTTCCATTGTTTTTACCATTCCTTTATTTTTTGGCTTTACCTTTTCACTGGGTTTTTAATTTGTTGGTTAAACTCGGTCTTCCTCCCCACCATGGCTTTTGTTTTTTATCACAAGTTCATGTGGCTCAAATCCAGATTGCGACAGGCAGAGAAGGAGCGGCAGTTGGCCCAGCAGGACAACCGGCTCTTCAAGCAGGAGTTTGGGGACAAAATCAACAGCCTCCAGCTGGAAGTGGAAGAGCTCTCCCGGCAGCGGTGAAGAAACCCTTTTCTAATCTATTTTCTGCCCTTACTCTGTCTGGTAGAAGGCAGGCAGGGTGATCACAAGCGGAAAGAGGGATTGGAGGCAGAGAGTGAAACAGGAGGCATTTCAGATGCCAGGCAGGCGTTGACTCTGGGGAGGGGAAATGCTTTGTGAGGTGACACAGCGTTTAACATTCGTGTCTTTAAAATTGCAACTTGAAAAATGTGATTGGAAGAAAATGCACAAGCACTGTGTGATCAGCAGGAAGCACCAGCAAAAGTGCAGATCCTGTGCGGTAGTGGAATATCAGACACAGGTGGCAGAGCATCTCTTGAATGGAAAACAGATGTCAGGACATTTCTCTGAGCAGGGAAATATCCATGGGGCTTTCTGTAGTGCAGTTAGATTTGTTGGGATCAGCCCATAACCAGCTTTTGTGGAAACCTGCGGGGCAGGCAGAGCTCACAAGCGTGAGATGCTTGGTAGGTCCTCAGCCTGTGCTGAGATTGTGTTATGGGCTGGCATTGGCTGGATGTGTGCTTCAGAGCGCCGGCAGGTCTCTGCTGGCAGCACAGACCTTTCTGATGTCTAGCATTGCACCAGCCCTTCTGCTGCCCCATAACTTGGGATCTAAAACTATGGTTTTGCCGCTTGTTGTTAGCTAAGTCCTAGCCTGGAGCTAGCCCCAAGGGGTGCGGAGCGAGGGCTGTCTGTCCTGGCTGCCAGTCTGGCAAACAGTGCTGTGATTTCATTTCTTTCAGCTGAAACTGGTCTTGATTTTGGGTTTGCTGGGAGGCAACCAAAAAATCAAAGCTGGATGTAAAGACCTTAGCGAGAACTGTCGTGTTTTCCTGTGTGTCGTCAGTTTGCTGATATCGGGAATACAGAGAAATCCTCTTATGTTAAAACAGAAGAGCATCTCTGCTCCTGCAGCCAGGATGCAGCTCGGTTTGCTGTAAGGTCCCCGTAATGAATTCTGTGGAAGCATTGCTGGATGCGGGGTATTTTTTTTTGTCCCTTCCTAGCACAGCTTTTTGTTTCCTGTTTCAGAAAGATAGAGGGTACCCACCAAGGCAGCAAATGGCTGCTCCCTGAGATTCCTACGAGGCCTGGGTGCATGTGGGTGAGCTGAGCAGTGCTCCTGGCTGTAAATGCATCTTCTCTGCGTAAGCACCTTACACCGAGCTCCCTGGGGAGGACATTTGCAAGTTGGTTTGGTTTTGCATCAGTCTGACTATTTTTGGTTCTTTCCTCACACCAGCTAAACCGAGGTGGCAGTATGGAAACGATGGAGCCTCCTCCACTTCTGTACTGAGCTGGGTTTCTAAAGCAACAAGTTGTTGGAGAGTGCTGTGGCAGCTGGCAAGGAGCCTGATGTGATTTGTATTCCTCTAAGAGGCAGTGGGGCGTTTTGTGTTTGTGGTGGTGTTTTTAAATGTAAGTTTTAAACAGGAATTCCCTTGGCTGGTTTGGTTTTAAACATCAGCATGGATGAGGACTCATTTGGGACTAAGTCTCCATCACCTTTACTCATGTCAGTTAGGCTTTGCAGTTAATGAGGCTGGAGTCATAACAAGACTGTTGGAGCAGCGTGGAGGCTAACGAGGCTGATGATGGATAATGTTGGGTTTAACAGCAGTGAGGATTCTGAATGTTTTCCGATGCCATTTTGCCACTACTGTCCCCAGCAGATCCTCGGTTTCCAGGCTTTGATGTTGGAGCAGGGGTGATTCCCTATGGCAGCTCCTGCATTTTACATGTAAGAGTTTTAGTTCCTGGTGTTTCGGTCCCTGATGGTCTGTGTGCTCCAAGAGCTTTGTGGCTGCTGGGTGCTGGCAAGCTGCAGTCGTGGAGGTTTAGATTTCAAGTTATGCTTTTCTTCAGCCTGATTCTGTCTGTTGGGGACCTCGGCTGTGCCTGTTCAGCCACATCTTTGGGCTTGCTGTGTCGCAGCACACGCCGCATGGGACTGGCACAAACGCTTCAGCTGCAGGACCAATGCTGAGCAGCAGCCTGACTTTTTTAGCAGCCGCAGAGGAACATGGATCATCCCTTTGTTACCAGTTAGGCTACACGGCGAGTTGATTGCGACCCTCAGCCTTGGTTGCTCCATGAGGACCAAGCCCCACTTTCAGGTGAGGTGTCAGAGTTGCCACCACTCTCAGGGAGGAGCAGTCCCTCTGTCCTGCATGCCTGGTGTTGAAAAGTGCTTAAGGATGCTGCCTTTGGTTTCGGAGCCTGTCCTGAGCAGGTGGCGTGCTGAAGGATGGCTTTTCGAATAGGGCTCTGTATTTAATAGGTGAATAATGGAAGTGGGTTTTAAGGACTTGCTGACATACCTGACAGATATATTTTCCACAGAGTTGTGCTGGAATTGTAATAGGTGAAGAACTTTTAGGTGTTCCATCCTGACATATTCTGGCTTAACACACTGCGAGACAAATTTTATTCAAAGAGGTGGTTTCAGCTCTTGAGTTGGGGTTCATTTGCTTTAGTGTAGAGCGAGGGTTGTTAGCTTTCCATGTCAAGTGTTACAAAACCACAGCCTTTACTCACAATTCCACCTCCGTATCCTAGGAGCCACCTGGAACTGGAACTGAAGCGGGAAAGGGACAGATGGTCACACAGCCACCACCCCGGCCAGGAGAACAGAAAGGGTGCAAAGACTTGTCTGAAACAGGTAATGCGGCACTATTCTGCTTAGATTGTATTTGGAGTACAGTTTCATTTTGCTCGTTTGCTTTTCCTGAGCTTTATTGGGCGATAAATACATTTTGCTAATGTGCTACAAGAAAATGAGCTTTGGAACCATTTTTACATGCACTAAGCAGGCTGTTTATTGAGTTGAGCTGCACAAAAGTACCACAAGCATCACGTTTCGCTGCAGAGCACTGGTTCCCCTTCCAGGCAGGATCCATGACAAAAGCTCGACAGTGATGGTGATTTTCCTTACTGGTTTAACCAAACCCCATGTAATATGACAGGAGAGACGCTGTGCCTCTTACAGGGTATGAAAGCAAACTCGCTTGGGTTTATTTTTCCTATTGTAATACAGGAAAATCCTCCCAAAAGAGGTAAATAGTGAAACTCGGGAGATAAAATTCTCTCGAGGGCATCACAAATCATGTTCAGAGTTGTTTTAGCACTGCACATTTAGAGAATTCAGTGTCCTTTAAAACAAAGCACAAGGCTCATCTCAAGCGAAGAACTCAGTCCCCTAGTGAAACCCCCTTTTTAGTGGGGAGTTTGCCTTGGAAGTGGAAATCTGCCCTGCAGCTTTTTCTGTAAGAGGAAGCAGGCTCTCTTGCTGGGAATGGGCAGGAAGAGAGTACTTTGGGGGAACAGAACTTGTAGTTATGAGAACTCTGAGGCAGTAGAGATTGTTTCCACAATTCTCATGTGTGCTGTGTGTTGCCTTCACTGGGCTCCCCTGGGCTGCTCGAACTATTCTGGTTTTCCTTTTATTAACTGTTATTACACATAATTTCAGTCAAGTTACCTATGCATTGTGATTCACTTCTCACTAAGTCGCATTTGCTGTTGCAGAACAGCTATGATCCACTAGAAGGAATTGGGAATAAAGTGTGGTGCAGTTGGCCAGTAAAAATTAAATGGAGAAGCTCCAAAAACTGGACAGTTTGAAGCAAAAGCCATTTAGGTGTCTGGGAGGCAGAGCAGCTGCTCATCTTGGCTGCCTGGCTAGCAGGCTGTTCCCTGGGTTTGAGACCAGGGTACTTGGTAGGCAAGCACTGCAGCACAAGCAGGGCATCCCTGCTAGGAGCGAATGTTCCACCGTGCACCAGAGTGGTTTCAGAGAAGACTTCTCTTCTGCCACACATCTTGTACCTGGTGCTCGAGCCAGTGGCAAAACTTCCATTTTAGAAGTGGGAGAGCTTCACAGAGGCTGTAGGCACAGCACGTGTGCGGGATGCACCAGCACTTCCCACGCAGGTGGACAGTGGGGCTTTGACAGCCACGTTCCCCTGTGGTGTGTGTGGATCTGTGGCTCGGGCTGTGGCCCAGGGCTCAGCTGGGCAGGATTTGTTTCCTTTCCTGGCTGAGAGGATTTGTCTCGCTGATCGGTCTTTAAAAAGCCTCTTCGGCCCATCTGCCTTTTCAGTCTCTGCTGTTAAAACCAAAGATGAGTGCAAAGTTCCCTGCAGGAGGCCATTGGGCATGTTTGAGAGTCTGTCCCTCAAATGTGAAGTCAGCGTTTTGCCCACAGCAAAAGGAAGGCAGTTGGAGCCACTCTTGGGATTGCTCGGTGTTTGTGTGCTTTCATGTGTCCAAACGCAGCTCTGTGCCACCGAGGGGCGGATCAGCATTCCCAAAATACTGTGGAAGTGGGAATGCAGAGTTTGTATGGTTTAGCTGATGGGTAAATGTCTCCTTTTGGCAGGATGGGAAGCTCAAAGTACAGGAGGAAAACACCAAAAGGAAGCAGTCACTGAGAGAGGAGAACAGCGTCCTGCCATACGAGTACGGAAGGAAAGAAATCTCATTTTTGCCTTCTCCTTTTCTGAGTCCTGCTTCCCCTTCTCTAATTTCTTTGCTGATGGGAAGTTTGGAATAGTGCAACTTCCCTTTTTCAACCTTTTGCCCTTTGTTGAGGTCTCTCTGCTGCATTTTCATAGCTCTCGAAGGGAAGGAGGAGGTTCTGCCACTTGCCATCAGCAGTTCTGGGTCTGAAAAGCTCTGTGTCTCTCCCACTGACCTTTGGATTTGTTTCTGTATAAATTTGCTGTGTACTGCCTTTTTTTACTTAACAAACCTTCATAGGCAAGCGCTTCAGTGACCTGGACCTTTGGTCCTCAAGTGCAAACACCTTGGGTGAGGGAAAGGAGAAGGGTTGGGGGTTTGATGACATTTAGAACAAGTAGCCAGTGGCTTCTGGACAAGAACAGAAGCTTCTGAAGAGTGAGAAGGTGAAACGCTATTTCAGAGAGGTGGTTGTACACAAAGGTGCTCAGGTAGCACTTTAGGAAACTCGGCATTACAGAGAGCTGTTGTTGTAGGGTTTGTGTAGCGTTTGAAAGCTGAGTTTCACATTTGGTTTTAAATGTTAAAAAATGTTTTTAAAGTTCCAGCTAAACAGCTCCGCGATGAGGGCTTTGCTGGGAGGTGGTAATGGCCTTTGTGAAGCACCCTGAAGCCAGTGAAAAACACAGTGCTCTGACGCAGTGTGCTGAACGACAGCATAGAGTTAATCACAAAACTGGTGTCTTAAACATAGCAGAAGCCCAATTCCCACCTGCTTTACCAGCTGTTAAAAACCTCTAAGCCCCAAGATGTTTTCTATCTCCATTTCACTGTGAGTGTTTGAGCTTCAGGCTGCCGATTTGTCCAGAAAGCCTCAAAACACAGGATCGCTGCCTGTTCCCAGATGCTGGAGGGGATCAGACATTTTGCAGTAATGTGTTTAAAGCTGGTTTTAACCCATTTGTACCATCTAAACAGGCCTTTCTGTGTTCATACTTCCTTTCCCGTGCTCTTCTGCAGGTGTTTTGCAAGTTTTTCTCCTGCTTTTCCCGCTGAGCCAGGCATGCTGCATGCCCAAACAGCCCTGCTCACGTCCTGCCTAAAACAAAGCTCATTCACACAAGGTGTCTGTGTAAGCAGGCTTGGGTTTTGAGGAGACAAACCCAAAAACCTGTATGGGTAGGGTTCTAAAAACAGGAATTCCCTGATAGTCCAGATTTTTTTCTGAAATGCAGCAGTTCTGAGGTGCTGGCTCCCAGTGACGATTTGCTTCTCTTGTAGGTTACCAAGCGGCATGCAAGAAGAGCAGGTTGGTGATACTTTTTCTTGCCTTGAATGACTGAAAGAGCGAGTCTTCCCTGCCTCGAGTTTGTCCTTGAGGCTTGGCCTTGGTGGGGATCTGGCTATAGAGCCCGGAGCAGGAGTCATTCCCTAGTGGAAAAGTGGTGTTTATCTCACTAGAAAGGCTGCAGCACTGCACCTACGCAAGTTCCTTCTGTCTCGTCAGCACAACCATGCTGGGTTTTGAATTAATATTAAATCCATTTTGTTATTTCTTTGCCTTGTGCCTTTCCCAAGTTGGTGTGTCTGAAAAGAACAAGGAAAGCGTTACATAATTTAGTGTTTATGAAAATGGTGGTGTTTAATGCCTTGGTCTGGGCCAGGGTTTGGCTCTGCTGGCTAAAGAGAAGGGATGTTTTAGCAGCTGGTTTGTTTTTCCCATGTATGTTGGATAGGCCAGAATCCATTCTTTCTCCCCTGGGTGCCTGGCAAAGCACAGCCTTTGGCTGTCAGTGGGACGCTGTGCGACACTCACTGCAAATTTCTGCATCCATCAGCTCTTTAGCACAGTGAAAATGTTCTTTAGTTCCCACCTCGCTGCTGGACCAGAAGCTTTGGTCTCAGCTGAAAATGATGCTGCCAAGCTGCGCTTCCCCGTGCAGCGTAGCCAGTGCGGCCACACATCATCCACAGATGCGCAGAGGGCTGGGGGCAAGGAGGGGTTAAAAACACGTCATGCATCTTCCTCCCAGGTGTAGGATGGGGTCAGCTCTGATACAGGTGCCCTGTGAAGAACTGTGTAAAGCAGAACGTCTTGGTTTTCACTTGGGGTTTAGGAGCAGCTGTTGGGACCTGGAAACGCTGAGATCTGCCAGCTCTGTCAGGAAGAAAGCAGCCGGAGCAAAAAAAAGGTAACTCTGGGGGCCCTTATTGTTATCTCTGTCAGCTGGTGGATGTGCACTGCCTGTGATTTCCCTTTCCAAATAGCACTGTGTTCCTACTGGTGACAGGCATGCCAGTATATATCAGTGTACATACACATGTATGGGACAAAGCAGTGCGCCCTTCTCTGAAGTCTCCGCTGTGTTCAGTGCTTCGCTTTTCCTTCCTTTCAGCAGCGTCTTGCCGTTTCAGCCAAATTTTTTTTCCTGGGGTCGATCAGCAGTAAGAACAGGAGGTGTTAACTCTTGTTTGATGTTTATCCACTCATGCCACCTTGTCTTTCGTCTCTTGTTTTCACTCTTTTTCATGCCTCGTAACCTCTTGCTTCATGGTTTAGTATTTGATAGGAATGGTTGGACTCTATAATCTGATGGGTCTTGTCTAACCTGGTGCTTCTATGATTCTAGGTGGGATCCAGAGGACTAAGAGGAGTTGGGGAAATGGGTGTTGAGGGGGAGGCTGTCTTCATCCCGGTGCTTTCTTCCTCAGGTGCATCAAGCGGGCACCGAGGGGGCCCAATTGCCCCCCGTCACTGCATGAACCCCTCCTGTTGTGAATTCAGTGGATTTATATGGCTATAAAATACACAAGGGCTGCTCTTGTGACAAACAATATCAAACCATATCAGTTCCAGCAAACCATATCAGTTAAACCTTGAGTGGTTTGTTACCATGGGTAACTCCTCCCTGCTTTGCCACGAGCCTTGCCCTCCTCTCACTTGACCCCAGGAGCTTTGCTCTGACCAGGTCCTGAGCACAGGGCCTTGCTCCCACCCAGCAGAGGATTTGTGTTGATGAATGATAGAAACCATAAGGTGATTTGTGTTTCTTGTGCCTTGACCATCTCCTGAATTTCTCCATCCTGTCCCTGCATTCCAGACCATCTGCAAGAACTGCGGCGGCACCTTCTGCGAGGCCTGCTCGGCGAATGAGCTGCCCCTCCCGTCCAGCATCAACCCCGAGCGCGTCTGCAACCCGTGCCACCGGCAGCTGCTCCAGCAGTATTCCAGCAGCCCCTTGTAGGGTTCGGGCTGCAGAGGTGACCGAGCCTCGGCTGCAGCTGGTGGTGGTTTCTGGAGTTGTTCAGGGGAGTGGGAAGAGAAGACTCTTGCCTGTGTTCTTAAGTCAGAGGGGAAGCGGCTTTGTGGTGGTTACGGTCTCCTGTGATGCCACGATGGTCTGAGCCCTCCTCGTACAGGAATCTGCCTGCGTTCGACCTGAGCTTGTGCTGCTTGGGAATGCCACGTGGAGCGACCTCGAGGCATGTCCGAGCAGCCACAGGGCACAGTGCGAGCAGAGCCCCCACCCAGAGGAGCTCAGTGTGTGTGAGCGTGTCTGTGTGTGCGAGATGGGAATGTTCTTGTCCTCTGGCACGTGGCCTGGAAGCGTCCTGCTGCTGCTCGGCAAAGGCTCACGGAAAGCAGGATGGGAGCATTTGTAATGCTTGTGTCTGGCTGCACTTGAACTCCCCTTTCCCCCTTGCCACTGACAGTCGGGTTTGGATGTGCGGCATCGGTGCCGGGGTAAGGCCGGGTGAGATGCCACCCAGCCCTTCCTGGCTTTGCTTCCTCGGCCCTGCCTGTGGCCTCAGGTTCACCCTGCAAACCAGTATCAGACAAACAAAGCTGTGAAACTTCTGTCTGTACTTTAGGGGCTGGGGGTTGCGGTGTGGGAACTGAGTTACGGCCGCACCAATCTGGCCTGGGAGCACCTCGGGACGCCTCCGAGCTCCCTCCCGGAGCTCCACACGGTGACTGCGGAACTGGGAGCAAAGCCAGGGCTCTAACTGTGCTCCCAGCTCGGCCCGGTGACTGGAGGAGCTGGATTCCCCAGCATTTCCATACCACGTCCTCTCCCTAACGTGGGCTTCGGGACATTTGGGTCCCCCTTCTCCCTTGTGCATGTGAGGAATCCTTGTAATAAACCTGGCACTTCTGGTTTTGTTAGATCCCAATGAAGGAGAGATGAAACAGGAATGAGTCACTGTCACCTAGGAGGAGTTCTAATTATTGGAAACATGGTTAGGGGTTGCTGAGTTTGTGCTTCACGCGTCTTTGTTGCTATTACCTCATGGAGTTGTGTGTTGCTCCACAAGGCTTCCTCCTGGAGCTGCCAGTGTCTTTGGTCTGGATTAACGGGACGCCCGCTAAGACCACGGAATGTTTTGCAGTCCCTAGGGAACGTGTGTGACTGATGTGTCTGGGTTTGTACAGACTTTATTAGGGGTCAGTTTAATTCCGCAGAGGGTGTTCTCCATTCACCGGACCCGCTGGGAGCGCATGAGGCCAGTGCTGAGGTGAGTGAGGGGGCTGGTTCCCTCGGCTCCTCTCCCTGCCCTCCAGAGCCAGAGGGGCACGATTCGAGACGGTTCTTCGTGGCTGCTCTTTTTTCCACCCTCCCGGGAAATAAAAAACCATGACTGGGCACGGCTCCTCGCTGCTGCCTCTTAATTGTTGTGACGCGTGTTGAAATGAGGAGCCTGGAACCCGAGCTCCGGCTCGTGGCTCTGCAGGGCTGGGGAGGTGCCGAGTTTGGTGTCGAGTGCTTTGTGTACACGAGCCTTCCCATCCCCGTGCCCGGTCCCAGCGGGATTTGTCCCCAAGGAGAAACGGACACCCAGGCCCTTTGCACGTCTGAGGATTAAACTGCTCCCACGTGGCTGGCGGAGCAGCTCTGCTTGCTCGGAGCGGAGGCCGCAACTGGCGGGACAACTCCAGCAGCCCCCCCCTTGGCGCACGGGGGGCACAGTGGGGTGAGCTGCGGCACCTCCCTCTCGCCTCGTGCCCGGCTCTTGTGCCACCGCGCGCGGTGCGCTGGGGGCTGGCGCCCGGCCGGCTGTGGCGGTTTGTGACGTTTGTTTTGTCACACAGCAAAATAAAAACGTGATGGTCTCTGTTCCACCTCCTGGGTCTGTCCATGGGGAAGGGTTTGGGCCCCGGTACCGGCCAGCGGATGCGGCTGGAGGAGAAGGTGGCTCTGGCGCTGGAAAGGGTGAGTGCGGGTGTTTGATCGGAGCTGCCCCATCGACCCCACACAGACGCGGCCCCCAGGCATCAGCAACGCCCTTTATTGATGGTTCATACGCTGCGTCCTGGCAGCTGCTGCGCCCGGTCACCCGCAGGGAGGGGGCCTGGAAACGAGAGGAACAAGGCGGGGTCACCGGCACCAGCGGGGGGCACGGACAGACAGACACAGGCATGGACACCTGGACACACAGACCGATATGCATGGGCAGACGGACACGGACAGACAGACACATGGACGGACAGACACAGGGATGGACGGACGGACGGACACGTGGACGGACAGACGGACACGTGGACAGACAGACACAGGGATGGACAGACGGACACGTGGACGGACAGACAGACACAGGGACAGACAGATGGACACGTGGACAGACAGACACAGGGATAGACAAACGGACCCAGGGACGGACAGACACAGACAGACATATGGACGGACAGACGGACACGTGGACAGACACATGGACAGAAAGACACACGGATGGACAGACAGAGGGACGGACACAGGGACGGACACACTGACACAGGGATGGACGGACACAGGGACAGACAGACACAGGGACGGACAGACGGACACAGGGATGGAGAGATGGACACAGGGATGGACAGAGGGACACGTGGACGGACAGAAGGACACAGGGACGGACAGACACAGGGACGGACAGATGGACATACGGATGGACAGACAGACACAGGGACGGACGGACACAGGGATGGACAGAAGGACATATGGATGGACTGACGGACACAGGGACGGACTGACGGACATATGGACGGACAGACGGACACGTGGACAGACACATGGACAAAAAGACACAGGGATGGACAGATGGACACAGGGACAGACACATGGACGGACAGACGGACATATGGACACAGGGACAGACAGACACAGGGATGGACAGACGGACACCGGGACGGACACATGGACGGACATATGGACGGACAGACGGACACAGGGATGGACAGACACAGGGACGGACAGGCGGACACAGGGATGGATAGACAGACACAGGGATGGACAGGCGGACATATGGACGGACACAGGAATGGGCAGACGGACACAGGGACGGACAGACGGACACAGGGATGGACACATGGACGGACAGACGGACACATGGACGGACAGACAGACACAGGGATGGGCAGACGGACACAGGGACGGACAGACGGACACAGGGATGGACACATGGACGGACAGACGGACACATGGACGGACAGATGGACACAGGGACAGACGGACACAGGGACGGACAGACGGACACAGGGATGGACACAGGGATGGATAAATGGACACAGGGATGGACAGGACATATGGATGGACAGACGGACACATGGACAGACAGACACAGGGATGGACAGACGGACACAGGGACAGACAGATGGACATAGGGACGGACAGACGGACACAGGGACGGAGAGACGGACACAGGGATGGACAGACGGAGATATGGACGGACAGACGGACACATGGACAGACAGATGGACACGTGGACAGACACATGGACGGACAGACACAGGGATGGACAGTCGGACACAGGGACGGACGGACACAGGGACAGACAGACGGAAACATGGACGGCCAGATGGACATATGGACGGACAGATAGACACAGGGACGGACAGACGGACATATGGACAGACAGACACAGGGACGGACAGACGGACACAGGGACAGACAAATGGACATGGACAGATTGACACATAGACAGATGGACACAGGGACAGACACACGTTCACATGGACAGACAGACTGACACACAGACACAGGGATGGACATGTGGACATACAGACTGATATGGATAGACAGACGGACACGTGGACAGAGACATGGAAAGACACGTGGACAGACAGATGTGGACAGAAAGACATGGACAGACGGACACATGGACAGACTGACGGACATGGACAGATGGACACATAGACAGACAGGGACAGACACAGGGATGGACAGATGGACACATGCATAGACGGACACGTGGACGGGCAGACGGACATGGACAGACAGGTGGACATGTGGACGGACAGATAGATATGGACGGACAGACACGTGGACAGACGGACATGTGGACAGACGGATACGTGGACAGACAGATGGACACAGGGATTATGGACGGACAGACACATGGACAGACAGACTTGTGGACGGACAGACGGACATATGGATGGACGGACACGTGGATGGACAGACGGACACAGGGACAGACACAAGGACAGACAGACATGTGGACAGACACGTGGACAGATGGACACAGGGATGGACAGACAGACACAAGGACAGACAGACACAAGGACAGACAGACACAGGGACAGACAGACACAGGGAGGGACAGACGGACTCGTGGAGGGACAGACACACACAAGGACAGATGGACACAAGGACAGACACAGGGACGGACAGACACAGGGACATGCAGATGGACACACAAACACTGACGGACAGAGGGAGACACAGACATACAGACACACAGGTGGAAAGACACATGGATAGACAGAGACATGGACTTACAAACAGACACACAGACAGAAGTCTGGACACAGCTGGACAGACAGATGGACGCACACAGATGTCGCGGTCGGGGCAATCCACAACACGTAGAAGTTGTGGGCAAAAGGACCCTCTTTATTGATTTTACAAGAGTTTTTATTCCCCTTCTGGAGCTGCGCGTCCATGCACCATGGCTTTAGCTAAAGACCAACAGTTCATAATTGGACGACTCCTCAGCTGAAACTTCATCACTGGGTGGTTCCACCTGCAGCCTGGCAGCTTCCTAAGCTTGTTTACTCGGCTCTTCGTGGCGCCTTCCAGCTTCTCCAAGGAGACACCGGCATCTATTCAAGGCCAATATGTAAGTTCACACACTCTGACTCCCCAGACCAGCTGGGTCACTCGGACAGACAGATGGACAGACCCACACGGACAGAAGGATGAACACAAATGGATGGACGGATACATACATAGATGGTCACTCAGATGAACAGATGGATGGACACAGGGATATACAGACGGACAGACCCACGGACACAGTGACACACGGATGGACACACAGACATACACACACGAGCAGACAGATGGTCACAGGGATGGACAGACAGACAAACTGCCAAGCAGCCACCTCTCCTCCCCGCAGGGCCCGCGGCCCCTCCCGCACCGTTCCTGGGTCCCTGGCCCAGAGAGAGGCGGAACCCGGGAAGGCCCAGCCCCACCCAGGCTGGAACCGCAGGGAGCGGCCGCTGCCCCTTCCCCGTGGGGCCCCTGGACTGTGGGGCAGGGCCCAGGCTGCTGCTCGACCTCATCCCCACTCCCTGCCGCAAACCCAAAGGCTCAGCAATGGTGAAGACACACATTGCTAAAAATAGAAGAGCATCAGCAGAGGACACACTTACCAAAGCCGGGGCTGTGTCCCTGTCCCTAGCAGTCGTCTTTCGCCTTTGGATGCTCATTCAGGAAGAGCTCAACAGGACTGCGCTCTGGGGACAACAAGGGAGAGGCGGGCTGGGGCCTGCGTCACGCTGCCTTTTTTCCCTTTCTGTGTAAGGCCCACAGCTCGTTATGGGGTGATTAACAAAGCAACATCTAGGCTGACCCTTTCACACAAGGCGCTACCAGTCATGTGTCCGGTTGTGTCCAACCTCCCGAGGAGCCGAGTCCACGGCTGTAAGAGACCCTTCTCGCTTACCCAGCGGTGTCCCCTCCTTGGCCATGGCAGCCACCGCGTCCTCACGGCTCGCAAAATGCACGTCTGCTGCTCCTGTGGCATCTCCATGGGAGTCGTATTCCACCATGATCCTCGTGGGCTTCAGCGGAGCAAAGAACTGAAAACAAGGGAAACAAAAGAGTCTGGTGAGGAAGAAACAGCAGAACGACACAGGCTGCTACCAAGAAACTTCATGGTTTCACTCATACAGCCTGTCTGGTGCTGGGGAAGTTGGAGCTCCTGGGTAGCAACAGGGTCCCCTTCTCCACATGGGTGAAGCCGAGAGAGATGGAGCCGCCTGGCCCACAGAGCACAGGCTCCCACCCTCTCAGCTCCTGGCAGGAACACACCCGCTCCATGCACACCAACACCATTAAGCACAGACACAGCTCGGTGGCACTGCATGAGATTAAAATAAAGTGAAATTCATATTAAAAAGGTTCTGAGATTCGTTGCTATACAATCCATGAGTTACTCTGGAATGTAGCTCCAATTCTCAACAGCTCCTCAAGTCAAAGTGATGGGCTTTGCCAGGCCAGTAAGCTTTTGTGGAGGCGAGCACATCCCTGTTGTGCCCATGAGGCTACAGCTGCTGCGGGGAGCCTGGAACCCTCAGGAAGCTCATGCTTCCAAAGATATCCAGCCTGCAGCAGCAAGTGTTAACAGGAACACAAACTAAAAACATGAATACACTTTGGCTGTAACAATTAATGAGGAGTTTGTGCTAGGAATAACCACTGCATTTCATTCCTAGTTTTGCTCTTACTCACATCTATGATGTCTTGGGCGCTTGCTTGGGTAGGAAAACCTCTCACATGGACGAAGTGCAGTGGTGATGGGATATTCCCAGATTCTGAACTGTGCTTGGAGCTTTCCATTTGTTCCCTGCACAATTCTGAGTAACAAAGGACAAAAACATTATCGGTGCTTGCCTCCATCACATCCCTCATGTGAAAGCTGTAGGCACACAGGGTCAGGCTCACAAGCAGGGTAAAAAGAAGGGGCCTCAAGGAACATGTGCCACAGGCAGGGACTCACTGCTCTCTCTTTCAGTGTCGGAGTCTTCCGTGCTGCTCGATCTCCAGCCTTCCAAAAGGGCTTCCTGTTCTTGTCTCACTCTGGGATAAGGCACCATCGGCCTGTCGTAGGGCACGTGCCTTTCCATGTGTCGCTTCCTACTTACGTACACTTCGATGTACCTGGAATTCAAAGGCAAAGATCCCCTGGCACCTCCACAGAGAACTCGAGGTTTTGAGGAAGCCCCTTCAGGATGTTCTCTTGCCTCGGCTCTGCTCACGTGCTGGGTGTGAGAGCCACAGCGTGGCAAGTGATGGTGCTGAAGGATTAATTTAGCTAAAATGCACAGTTATAGTTAGGAAAGCAGTGACAGATACTGTACTGTGTACACCCACACACAGCGAGACAATTCCCAGGCTGCTCTGGACAGATGCTCAGTTTACAGCCTTGTACACAGGCCCTGCCACAGCAATACCAGTCGCTTACAAGCCAAAATCCTGTCCCATCACAGAAATAAAGGTTTACTTCACTTAATGAAGTGTGTTATCTGTTTCTTTTTGAGCACCTTGTATGTGTGGCTGTTTCCTCCTCACTGCGCCCCTGAAAGCGGCACTTTCCTATTTATACAGACCCTAAATTAAAAAAAGAACCAGCCAACCTCAGAGCAAGTTACTGACACAGGCAGACACGGAGGATGGCCAGGGCTCTCTTACCACAGCAGGGCCGTAAGTTTCACTTCTGGCTAGGAAATCAATGGGATAAAACCTAATGGGGGAGTGGGTGTGAAAGCCATGGGTGTAACTCACCAATATGGAATGCAAACTTAAGGGAATGGAGGAAGATCCCACCTGCACTGCAGAAAGGAAAACAAACCAACCCTTATTAGCCAGTTTAGCCTAAGTATAAAATGAATCTGCCTGATGTTTCCAGTTCCCCACCCTAGAACCCCTTCACTCAGTGCTGCCTCTGCTCATCCTTCAGGCGGCTGGCAGCAGTACCAGCCGAGCGTCACACAGATTTAGCTACCAGGCCATTTCCACAACCTAGGAAGGAATAAGGTAGTGTAGAACACAGGCATCCAAGTGAGGAGGCTTCCAGAAGGGAGCGGCCAGAGTAGGAGAAGCAGGAACCCCCACACAGTGGCTGGCAGAGGTTACAGCTCAGCCCCGGTGAGCCTGGGCTTAGGATTAGGCACAGGCGAAGGCCATTCCTGGATAAGGCTGGCAGCCCAGGAAGAACCAACCAGAGCAAACTGACAGCAGGTTTGGATACCATTCCATTTCCTGCCTACCACTCCAAAACAGAGGTGCATGAGCTGGGGCAGGGGAGTCAGATTAGCTCCTTGACAAAAAAAAAGACAAGGACTATCGAATAATCCTCACTCAAAATGCTGTTGCTCCTTGCTGTGAGGATGAGCCTGCCCTCAGGAATACGTAAACAGAACCGAGCTTTTCTCTGAGAGGCCCCAAATTCCCCCTAGGTAAGAGTGCTGGGGGTGCCTCTGCAAAGGGGTTCACCTTGAGAACTTCAATACAACTGGAGAAAACCTCACTGGACAGGTAAAACTTGAGTTATATGGAATATTTCAAAGGGCATTACTGAAAAACAAATGCTTTGAGCCAAAAAGTAAAAGCCTGACTGCACTATGAGAAAGATTCAGCTATGGTTTCCACTGAAATTTGAATCAAAAGTCTGAGTTCTAGGTTTTAAATGTAATAAAGGCAGAAGCTTCCTTAATATCAATGTGAGTAGAGGGTAGCCTGAGACAAGCTGTTTCACCTGGTGAGAAGCAAGCCGCAAGTCACACAGGGCTTCTTAGCAAGCCTTGTGGCCTGATGAGACCCCGTGAAGGACCTACCTACTGCCTATGTATTCCTTGTGCCGTGACAGAGCTTTAGCTGCCATCTCAGGAGCCGCAAACTGCACGAAAGCTTCTCCTGTTCTTCTTTCTCCCCGGTAAACAAAAACTATGTTGGTTATTTTCAAACCTATAGGAAAGTGGGGAGAAAAAGGCATTTACATTGTGAGGAGCTTGTGCCATAGCTCAGAGATGTTTTGTTCCTTATTCTCCTGGGTTTTGACAAGCTAATCAGGCAGTTAAGTAGCTTCGAAACAGCTGCTTGTGCTGGCCTACGTACCTTCTTTAAGCACTTTTCAACTGCAATTTATTTGCTTTGTTTAAGTCGGTTTTTAAGGAAGGGTCAGTTGCCAAAAATGAATCGACTTGAGGCTTTAACTAACTACAAAAACAAATGAAACCAAGTCCTACATAACAAGGAGGTCAGGAGCACAAATGTTCTTGACATTTTCTTTTATTATTATGTAGGGTAATTTTTTCCCATCTCTTTAAAACCCAGGTCAAATTCACTGAACTCGATTTCTTGTGCTGCTTAGTATCACCTCAGGGAGAGTGTAATCCAGTAAACAGCAGTATCTGACACACTAGCGAGCGTGCACCAGACTGAGCTCTTAGACTGATTTTTCAGGAATAACTTCTTGCGCACCTCTGTGCCACATTCCTTTGTCAAGGGGTCTCCCAAGCTCCTACCGGGAAATACTTGCTCTTAAATGCTGCCCTACTCATCCCACTGTGGTGACTCTGCTACTGAACACTTTCAAGCATATTTAACTATTTATCAGCTGAAGACTTTACTATCAGTAGCATGGTGGTGGTTGTTACGAGCCTTAGCGCTACAGGACTCTGCATGCCTATTTGGAGGGGAATAAGTTGTGGGAGGAGAACTGGTTCTGGCTTATTCGACCACTTAATCCTTACGTAAAGACAAGTCAACAACAGGGAACGGCCTCAAGCTCCACCAGGGGAGGTTCAGGCTGGACATCAGGAAAAATTTTTTCACAGAAAGAGTCACTGGGCACTGGCAGAGGCTGCCCAGGGAGGGGGTTGAGTCACCTTCCCTGGAGGGGTTTAAGGGACGGGTGGACGAGGTGCTGAGGGACATGGTTTAGTGACTGACAGGAATGGCTGGACTTGACGATCCCATGGGTCTCTTCCAACCTGGTGATTCTATGATTCAATTTAGTTTTCAAAACCTCAAAAGGCTTCTTTGCTGATGGGCGCAGGCAGCAGCTGCCTGGATTGTTCCGGCAACAAGTGGGGGGACATGAGAGTGCACACACTCACCGTGCAATACCTTCCCAGCTGAGAACTGGAGGAGTTTGCTTCCATAACGAGTAATGAGCCAGTAATGACAAACTGTTAACGACAGTTTGTACATGATCCCCCTGTCATGATTACAGATCTGTCAACTCCCATGCTGCGTTCACCTGTACCTGAAGTATCACACAGGCAAATGCCTCCCTCTCTTAACCTCACCAAATCATGCGCTGGCAGTGCTCCAGTTGTACATAGCAGTAGCTAGATTCACCCTCTCTCTCCTTCCTCCACCCACTGTGCTGACCCCAGGTTAGAACTGCAGAAAGCCAAAGGAGCAGGAAGGTCTTGCCACAAGAACCTCCTTCAGAAATCTTGGAGTATGTCTAGCTCCAGAGGAAGAGCAGCTTCTTGTACTGATTAAGGTGTTCAAAGCTGCAAGTGTGGTTGCTTTTTTTCATGCAGAGGAACACCAGCCTAGCTAAGCATCATCTTGGAGAAGTAAACATCGGGTAACAGAAGAGCCCAGACCAGGCTGAGTTACCTGCAAAGAAGTCTGTGATATCCTCCTTGGTGGAGCTGAATGGAAGGCCCCGGAGCAGTACAACTCCATCGTTTATGGCATGTGACTCATCCCGCAGGTTTTGTAGTAAGCCCTCTACATCGCTGTCGTGTACTTCAAAAACTGCAAGGAACACAGGCACAAAACAGGTTTTCCCTTGAGGTACTCATGTGTCACTCTGCAGGTGTTGAAAGCAGCAAGCGGCATTTTTATCCCCTACCCCATATTCCACAGTCCCATGATGGTGTCCCTTACTATGCGACCCACTTTGCTTTTCCTGTCCGGCCTAGGAACCCTGGGCTCAACGGTGCTGACGCACCTGCTGGCCTGTTCTTCATCTCACACCTCTCTACACCAACCCACTTCATTATCCAATCAGTTCTCATTCCCTTGATCCCAACTTCTGTCATCCCAAACCCACCTTTCACGTAGCGTGCGCCCATGTACCGCAGGTTCTTCTCCAAGGCTCTCTGGACGTCCTCTTTCGACTCCAGCTCAATCAAGGCATCCCCCCTGCGCCTCCCATCCCTGTTCAAGAGGAAGTGTATGCCGTTCTCACCGTTTCGAATTCTACAGCCTAGAAATCAAGGAACACACAATACAGGAACATATGCAACTGCATCAAAAAGGGAGGCCTTCGATCGCGGATGAAAACTGAGTGTTCTGCATAGAGTTACCCCCCTCAGCAGCGCAAAACACTGGCTTGAAACAAAGGGGAGAGAACACTTATTTCTAAACTTAGCTCTTTAACAAAATGCTTATGTAAGAAACTGATTTGGCATCCAACAGCTTCCACAGCTGTGTAACTGGATGATATAGAGTAATAGATATTTTCGTATCATAGGTAAATTTAATTTTTTCCGAGTTACTGGAAATCAAGAACAAATGCTATAGACTTTGAGTCTCAATGGGTGTACTCTGAATGCTCTACGTTCCTTTCCCCTAGGACTTCAAACTGACGTAATTTAGTTTGGCAGGTTATTAAACCATACTTAAAAACTGGGATCTGATAGCCTGGGAAGGAGGCACTGTAAGACTACACCATGGAGGGTCAGCCCTGCAGAGGAACACACGAGCCTCTGAAGTGGCATCACAAAGCAACACTGAAGTTTGAACCGGGTAAGTGAAAACCATTCCATTCCTTTTAGAAGAGGGCTGCTGGGGGAAAAATCCTAACAGTCTCTAAGGAAACCACTTTTAATGGGATTGCCTTTACCATGGAGTCAGCGATTAATCACAGAATCGCAGAATCATTAAGGCTGGAAGAGCCCTCTCAGCAAAACCAGTCCAACTGTCAGCCCAGCCCCACTGTGTCTGCTAAACCATTCCCCAAAGTGCCACACCTATGTGGGTTTTGAAACCCTCCAGGGGTGGGGACTCCACCACTGCCCTGGGCAGCCTCTGCCAGGGCTTCTCCACTCCTTCAGTAAAGAAAGTTTCCCAATATCCAATCTAACGTGCCCTGGCAAAACCTGAGGCAAGTTCCTCTTGTCCTATCAATTCTTACTTGTGAGACCAGTACCCACCTTCCTACTATCTCCTTTCCAAGAGATTCAGAGAGTGATGAAGTCTCCTCTCACCCTCCTACTGTCCAGACTAAACAGCTCTGAGTAGTTCAGCCAATCTCATAACCCCTGTTCTCCAGCCCCTTCCCTGGCTCCATTCCCCTCCCTGGACACACTCCAGCCTCTCAATGTTTTTCTTGTAGTGAGGAGGCCGAGACTGAGCCCAGGATTTGAGGTCAGTCTTCACCAGTGTCGAGCCCAGGGTGATGATCCCTTCCCTACTCCTGCTGGCCACACCACGGCTGATCCAAACCAGGATGCTGTTGGCCTCCTTGCCCAAACTAAGGAGGGAAAGACCTGCTTGATTAAATAGAAAATGCCATAAGAATGAATTTCTGCTAATTGTCCAGCAGTTTGGACGTTGATTATTTGCTTTAGATGTGTAAATCACAAATAATTTTGCAGCAATATTAAAAGCTCTATTTTCTCTGGCTAACAATCTTTAAATTCCCTTTCTTTAACCAGTCATCAACTACAGCGTTCAAATGCAGGTTTGTGGAATGGTTTGTGTCAGAAGGGACCTCAAAGCCCATCCAGCCCCACCCCCTGCCTTGGGCGGGGACACCTCCCACTGGATCAGGGGCTCCCAGCCCCATCCAACCTGGCCTTGAACCCCTCCAGGGATGGGGCAGGCACGGCTTCTCTGGGAAACCTGGGCCAGGGCCTCACAGTAAAAAATTCTTCCTAATATCTAATCCAATTCTCCCCTCTTTCAGCTTAAGACCATTCTCTGTCACTCTCTCCCTGAACTCCCTGATCCTTCAGTACTGGAAGCAGCTCTAAGGTCTCCCTAGACCCTTCTCTTCTCACAGGATCACAGAATGGTTTTGGTTGGAAAAAGACCTTTAAGACCATTGAGTCCAGCCATCAATCCAGCCCTGCTAAGGCCACCACTAGACCATGCCCTGAGTACAGCATCTAGGAAAAGTTGAATTGCTTACTATCAAAGAAGGTGAGCACATCCTCCTCAGTGCAGGAGAAGGGGAATCCCTGTGCTCTGATGAGGAAGACATTGTCGTTCTGTGCCTTGGTGGCCTCGGGCTCCTGCTCGGAAAGGTGACCTTCCTGGGATGGCACATCTGTCACCTGCCAGGGAACAGAAATGGTGACAATCACAGAATAGTTTGCATTAGACTAGACAAAACGAGGAATTTCTTCACAATGAGGCTGGGGAGGCCCTAGCCCAGGTTGCCCAGAGAAGCCATGGCTGCCCCATCCCTGGAAGGGTTCAAGGACAGGGTGGAACTGGATGGGCTTTGTGGTCCCTTCCAAACCAAACCATTCTATGATTCTACATTTCCCGCCTTCCAATTTAAAGCCATTCCCCTTCCTCCTATCACTCCATGCTCTTGGAAAAAAACCTCCCCAGCTTTCCTGCAGCCCCTTCAGTACTGGAAGCTACTCTAAGGTCAACATGTGCCAGTGCCTCTCCGCAGTCCTAGTGAAGAATTTCTTCATAATGTCTACTCTAAAGTATTCTACAATTCTAAGATACTAAATCTCCCACCTCCCAGTTTAACGCCCTTCTCCTTTATGATTTATGGAATCGTGCGAGTGCGAAGGCACCTTAAAGGTCATCTCATTCCACCCCTGCCATGGGCAGGGCCACCTCCCACTGGATCAGGGGCTCCAAGCCCCATCCAGCCTGGCCTTGAACCCCTCCAGGGATGGAGCAGGTCCTCCCCACCATGAGGGTGAAGGATTTCTTCCCGGTATCCATCCTAAATCTTTAGATACCTGACGCAAACCTCCCCTGTTCCCGCCTAAAGCCTTTCCCCCTTCTAATTTACGGCCACTTTCCCTCACGCTGTGCCTCAAAACTCCCATTTCGGGGCGCCCCCCCCCCCCCGTTTTTCCCTCAGGCAGCGGCAGCAGCGCGCGCTTCCCGCCCCCCCCCGCCGCCATGTCGGGCCGTACCCGGCTGTAGGCGCGCGGCGGCGCGAGGCGCGCGGGCGGGCAGGCGGCGCGAGGGGCAGCGCGTGGCAGCGGCGCGAGGGGCAGCGCGTGGCGGCGCCGCAGCAGCTGCAGCGCGCGGCGCGCGGCGATGGCGGCGGCGGCGGCCATGGGCGCGCGGGGGCGGGGGGAGGCTGCGCGAGGGGCGTCGCGCGGGGCACGACGGGAACGCGAGGCCGCCCGGCGGGGGGGGGGGCTCTTCTCCTGCTCCTCTTTTTTTTTTTTTTTTGATACAAGAAGCGTTGACTAGTATAAAAAGTACAATATTTTTTATTTAAAACGAAAGCTTTTATCCAAAATCAACTATATTTTTAAGGTTTTTATCGCAGTATCCCCCTCATAGCGTCAATAATATGATTCTCCGGGTTTTTTTGTGATACCAGAAGTGGATTTTATTGACAAAAGTGGATTTTTTTTTTAATTTAAAACAAAAGTTTTTATCCAAAATTAACTATTTTTAAGGCTTTTATCACAATATCCTTCTCATGGTGTTAATAACATGATTCTTTGCTTGTTTGCGTTTTTTTTGTGATATAAGACTTGGATTTTATTACAAAAAGTGGAATACTTTTTAGATAAATAAAATTTTCACTCAAAATCCGCTCCTTTTTTGAGATTTTATCACAATGTTCCTGTGATAACATGCTGCTCCACTTTTTTGGTAGTTCAATGAATGGTTTCTTGTGCAAAACATGGAACGTTTCTTTTTTAAAACTAAAGTTTCCATCCAAAATCCATTGCAGTCTTCAAGTTTTAGACACTATGTCCCACTGATAGCATCGATAACACACTTTTCAACCTTTTTTTTGTGGTACAAGAGATGGTTACTAGTACAAAGAGTACTATATATTTTATTTAAGCAGAATTTTTCATCCAAAACCTACTGTGTTTTTGAGATATTTAGACAGAACGTTCCTCCGATAACATTAATAACGCAATTATCCGCATTTTGCGATACAAGAAGTGGTTTTCATTTCAAAAAGTGAAATATTTTTTATTTAAGCAAAAGTTTTCATCCAAAATTCACTGCATTTCTGAGATTTTAGACAGAATGTCCCTCCGATAGCATTAATAACATGCTTTTCTACATTTTTTGTGAATGTTTATTTAAACTAAAGCTTTTATACTAGTAACCACTGTTTGTATCATTAACAAAGCAGAGAATAAACACACTTTTACTTTTTTTGTGACACAGGCAGTGGTTACCAATACAAAAGATATAGTTTAAATAAAAAAGATTCCACTTTTAGTAACAGTAACCACTTCTTGTATCAAAAAATAAAAGGTGGGAAATTGTGTAATCAATGCTATCAGTGGGACATTGTGCCAAAAATATACTCAATTTTGGATGAAAACTTTTGCTTAAACAAAAAGTATTCCACTTTCCATCCAAAATCCAGTGCATTTTTGAGATTTCAGGCAGAATGTCTTTCTGATACCATTAACAACACGCTTCTCCACTTCTGTTTTGGTGGTTACTACTTTAAATAAAAAAAGTTCCACTTACTACAATAAAGTTTCATCCAAAATCCACTGTATTTTCCAGATTTCAGAAAGAATGTTCCCTGATAGCATTAATGACATGCTTTTCTACATTTTTTTCTAATTGAAGAAGTGGTTGCTATTACAAAAAGTGGAGTATTTTTTCTTTAAACAAAAGCTTTGTACTAGCAACCACTTCTTGTATCACAAGAAAAGGAGAGAACCACACTCTTAGCGCTATCAGTGGGGAGTTCTCTCTTAAATCTCAAAAAGACACTGGATTTTGGGTGAAAACTTTAGATTAAATAAAAAATATTCCACTTTTCATACTAGTAACCACTTCTTGTGTCTCAAAAAAGTGGAGAATCAAGCTTTCCTGTAACCGATGATTACCTTGACACGGCACTCTCAATCTTTTTTGAATTTTCAGGGTATTTGAAGTCCCATATTCCACACATCTCAAAAGGAGTGTTGACCTTAGTACTCAAGTGGTTCACATTCCAGGTGTTCATACTCTACATGTCAGGTTTCTCTTCAAACTGTTCTTTAAATAAGCAAGCAGGTTTCATAGAAGCAAAGAATTAAGATAACTACAGGAATTCCTCTTGAACCCTTATCTTTATTGAGACTGGCTTTTATGGTTTAATTGCACAAGCAGATCCCTGAATCTTACGGACCAAGGGAATGTAATACGCATTCCACTCTCGTGAACCAAGGAGAGTGCAGGGAAGAGTCATTTTAAGAGATGCACATCTTCCACCCATTTTTCCTTTTATATGCTTGTGCAGTAAAAAAATATCTTATTGCCATTTACCTGGTAGCTTGCTGGTGTGTAGGAATTACTTTTAGGGGGCACTGTCTTCTAGGGTGTCTTGGCACTGAAGTTTTCCAGGCGTTTCGGAGGTTCCTTAGCCAAGGGGAGGGATCAGAGCCTCTGGTCTATAATCAGAAGGGGGCTTGGAGCTGGATGATTTTTAAGGTCCCTTCCAAACTATTCTGATTCCATGATTCTATGCCGTTGCAGCAGGAATGTCAGGGATCTGAACATCATAACAGCCCTGCAGGCAATTGCCAAATGTATTATTCTCTTTACAATCCAGCAGTAACAAGGCTGCTGAGTTGTCCTATCCCTGTTCCAGAGGTACAGCGACTCTTGGGACCGCTGGATAATAATCTCAGGGTTCCTGTAATTTCATCATATATTGCATTTTTTGTAGAGCATGGTTACCAGTACATACCAGAGGGTCAATCTGATATTTATGCTTAAATGCTTCGGTACATTCATATCATTAGTCATCCAGGTATTGCTTGTTTACAAATGAAATCCCTTAATGCACAAGCAAGAATCCAGTTAAAAAACTGATGGATGCTATCGGTTTAATCTGGAATGCAGGAAGACTGTTTACAGAGCTCAGTACTTATATACTGTCTTATTTACATTGCAAAGCAAAATTTTGTTTCCTTTTACTTCTCTTTCCAATAGTTTTGTGATCTTAATTTTTGGACCTTTTTTTATTAGCAGGAATGTTCTGTGTTTACCGAGCTGCTCTACAAAAGCTGGAAAGTTCGTCTCAGGACCGAAGCACTTTCTCAGCTGGAGGGCCCTTTCAGAGTGATTCGTTAAGCTCCACGGCATAATGGATAAACCGAAATGACAGACGTGAGGCCACGGCTGCGTTCTCTGTGCCTTTCCTGGAGCAACGGAACGGTTCGGCTCTTACGTAAGACTGCGGCGTGCTGCCAATCCCTTAAATCGGCAGCCTCTGAAGCAAGACCTCCGTGTCACCCTCAGCCATCCCAAAGAGACCAGTATTAATGAGAGACATCAAACGCACACATTACATAAGCATCGCTTGATTGGCTGCCCCGGCCGAGCGTTTCCTACTGTAGGAACAAGACGCGTAATTTTAACTTGCCGCTAAAATAAAACACCAGTGGGTAGGAGGAAGCGTATGGGTGGGAATAGAGAGCGGAGGCTATTCGTGTCCCAACATGAATGTGCCAGAAAGATCAGCAATATTTTGAGTTTGATTTATGGGGCCAACTCAGCTTGACAGCGTCTGCTATAAAATGCCCTGAGACCTATTTCATGCCTGCTTTTCCTCATACAGCCAAAAGGAAAAATGCATCGTTAAGTGCTTTTTAATTATGCCTCCGCTGCCCAGTAAAACACTGACTTTAAAAGTGTCCTAAAAACAGCCGTGTAATTTTAATTTACTCCAAAATAAAGAGGAATTTCTTCACAATGAGGGTGTTGAGGCCCTGGCCTAGGTTGTCCAGAGAAGCCGTGGTTCCCCCATCCCTGGAGGGGGTCAAGGCCAGGCTGGATGGGGCTTGGAGCCCCTGATCCAGTGGGAGGTGTCCCTGCCCAAGGCAGGGGGTGGCACTGATGGCTTTTGTGGTCCCTTCCAACCCAAACTATTCTATGATTCTGAATGTACTGGCAGTCTGACTTGCTCTGGAGGGTGCAGAATGTGCACTTTCAGCTTTTAAAAGCATGGCAGAAGCAGGAGGCTGTTGATGTTGTCACATAAGGTGTCATAGCCCAAACCCCTTGTGTCGCACAGGAACTCGCTGCTGTGTGGGATGGTAGAACATTTTGATGTACTGAGTTTTCCCAATAACAAATCTGAAAGTCGTTGTTTTTTTCCTCTGGCCTTCCTGCAGCAGTGTGGGCTTTGTGGGGCAGCCAGGGCTCCCCAAATCCCCTTGGGCAAGAGGGAATGGGTCCCTGTAGGTCATGCTGTTTGTCCTGTCCCCTCTCCAAAATCCAGCTGCCTCCTTAGTGACCTAAACGGGGAAGATTTTCCCATTAAATTACACCCCAGGATCATAATTCTGCCATAAAGAGATGGCACTTGGCTAAATCCACAGGGGTTCTTGTTAGACAGGAGTACCGTGTTTGATTTTGAAGCATTCTGGATGTTGCTGGCTGTCTTAGTTTCCCTGGAAAATATAATCAGATTGAGACAAACCCCTAGATTCGGAGCATTGTTCCTGGTTTGGGAGCAGAAGATAGGGATTCCCAGACCTGAAACCATAGCCAGCTGATGCGATGGTGCTTCTTTTAAAGGCTTAAGCTGATATGACACTCTGACACTGCTGTTCTTAAAATTTCCACCAAATGGAAGACGTGCAGTTTTTAACCACCCTCACACAGGGTGAGGCAGTTCAGGGCAGAGGTCAAGGGTTTGTTTCTGATGGATCAGGGGTGCGGAAGGGACACATGAGTGCCTGGAGGGGACACAGCAGGGTCTGAAGGAGGGGGAGCTGTTTCTGATGGATCAGGGGGGTCTGGAGAGGACACAAGGGGATTTGGAGAAGATTCTGTTTCTGATGGATGAGGGTGCTGAAGGGGACACACGGGGGTCTGAAGGGGATACAGGGGGGTACTGGATGCAGGGTTGATGTTTCTGATGGCTTGGGGGTACTTAAAGGGACACAGGGGGGTCTGAAGGAGACACAAGGGTGATCTGATGAGGACACACAGGGGTCTGAAGGGGGCACAGTGGAGTCTGATGGGGACATGGGGGTCTGGAGGAGAACACAGAGTTTCTTATAGATTGGGGGGGTCTGAAGGGGACCCAGGGGCATCTGATGGGGGCACAGGGGTTTCTGAAGGGGAGCGAGGGGGGTCTGTTGGGGGCACAGGGAGGGTCTGATGGGGACAGAGGAGGGTCTTAAGGGGAACCAAGAGGGTCTGATGGGGGCACAGGGGGGTTTGAAGGGGACAGAGGGGGGTCTGAAGGGTAGCTAGAGGGGTTTGGTGGAGGCATAGGGGGGTCTGAAGGGGACAGAGGGGTCTGAGAAGGCCACAGGAGGGTTTGAAGGGGACGGAGGGGATCTGAAGGGGGCACAGGAGACGCTGAAGGGGAGCCAGAGGGGTCTGGAGGGAACACAGGGGCGTCTGAAGGGGGTATAAGGGGGTCTGGGGGGCAGCCAGGGGGGTCTGAGGGGGCACAGGGGTGTGTGAGGGGGGCACAGGGAGGCCTGGAGGGGGCACAGTAGGCGTGGCGGCCCCGGGGGCGGGCCGGAGGGCGGGCCGGCTGCGCTGGGCCCCGCTGGGCCGGGCCGCCCCCGCGTCCCCGCCCCGCGGCTCTGGGAGCCTCGCCGCGCCCAGGCAGCCGGTCCCGCTCCAGCGCCGCCGTCGCCATGAGCTTCTTGTTGTGAGTGAGCTCCTCCTGCGCTCCTCGGGGCCCTTTGTGCGCCGGCCTCGGGGGCAGCGCTGATAACGGGGTCCCGGGGGGGGTGCAGCTCTGTTTCTGCCATCCCAAATGGCCGAGGAGGGGGCAGCTCTGTTAACTGGGTCCCTAATGGCCTGGCGGGGGGGGGCAGCTCCGTTATCGGGCTCCTGAATGGCTTTGGAGGGGGTTAGCTTTGTTAAGGGGGTTCCGAACGGCTGGCCCGGGAATTCCGCAAACAGCCAGGGCTTTAATTGGAGTCGGGGTGGGGGGAGCTGCCTGGAAGGTGCTGCGAACCCCAAAGAAAAGACGCTTTTGCGAGAAATACGCCCCTCTGCTGCAGTCTCCCTTTTCATGGTGTGGTTTTGACTTGTAGCAAGGACGGCACAGGCAGAAGTTACTGCCCAGAGCGTTGTCCGCAGAGGATAAGTTAAAACTGGGGGGCACTGAGGCAGGTTTGGGGAGCAGTGGTGTCTCCAAGTTAATTCCAGATTTGAGGAATGGCTGTGCCAAGGGGTGAGGGTGATCTGGTGCAGGCAGAGCCAGCGAGGGTGATTGGAGGTGATGTGGTACCAATGGAACCAGTCGGGTGTGAGCTGGGGTGATGTGGCACTGACAGAGCGAGTCATGGATGAGTGAGGGTGTCCTGGTACCAGCAGAGCCAGCGAGGGGCGAGTGAGGGTGTCCTGGTACCAGCAGAGCCAGCGAGGGGCGACTGAGGGTGTCCTGGTACCAGCAGAGCCAGCGAGGGGCGACTGAGGGTGTCCTGGTACCAGCAGAGCCAGCGAGGGGCGACTGAGGGTGTCCTGGTACCAGCAGAGCCAGCGAGGGGCGACTGAGGGTGTCCTGGTACCAGCAGAGCCAGCGAGGGGCGAGTGAGGGTGTCCTGGTACCAGCAGATCCAGCGAGGGGCGACTGAGGGTGTCCTGGTACCAGCAGAGCCAGCGAGGGGCGACTGAGGGTGTCCTGGTACCAGCAGAGCCAGCGAGGGGCGAGTGAGGGTGTCCTGCTACCAGCAGAGCCAGCGAGGGGTGAGTGAGAGTGTCCTGGTACCAGCAGAGCCAGCGAGGGGTGAGTGAGGGTGTCCTGCTACCAGCAGAGCCAGCGAGGGGTGAGTGAGAGTGTCCTGGTACCAGCAGAGCCAGCGAGGGGCGAGTGAGAGTGTCCTGGTACCAGCAGAGCCAGCGAGGGGTGAGTGAGAGTGTCCTGGTACCAGCAGAGCCAGCGAGGGGTGAGTGAGAGTGTCCTGGTACCAGCAGAGCCAGCGAGGGGTGAGTGAGAGTGTCCTGGTACCAGCAGAGCCAGCGATGGGCGAGTGAGAGTGTCCTGGTACCAGCAGAGCCAGCGAGGGGCGACTGAGGGTGTCCTGGTACCAGCAGAGCCAGCGAGGGGCGAGTGAGAGTGTCCTGGTACCAGCAGAGCCAGCGAGGGGTGAGTGAGAGTGTCCTGGTACCAGCAGAGCCAGCGAGGGGCGAGTGAGAGTGTCCTGGTACCAGCAGAGCCAGCGAGATGCGAGTGAGGGTGTCCTGGTACCAGCAGAGCCAGCGAGGGGCGAGTGAGAGTGTCCTGGTACCAGCAGAGCCAGTGAGGGGTGAGTGAGAGTGTCCTGGTACCAGCAGAGCCAGCGAGATGCGAGTGAGGGTGTCCTGGTACCAGCAGAGCCAGCGAGATGCGAGTGAGGGTGTCCTGGTACCAGCAGATCCAGCGAGGGGCGAGTGAGAGTGTCCTGGTACCAGCAGAGCCGATGAAGCTCACTGGCAGCGTGTGCCTCACTTAGGAGAGGCAATTGTTTACTGCGGCATAAAAAAGCTCCCATAGGAATTGCCGGCAATCTCGGTGCACGGAAAACCTAACATTTTGCAATTTTGCTTTGTAGACAACAACTTATTTGAACTTTGGTCCCTCCCCTTGGGAACAAAGCCGAGGTGCTTCTGACAATTAACGAAAACCGGTTCAGTGGCCTATTAATTAAGATGGAGATGCACTCTAGGGGCAGAAGGGAAATCCAGGCAGCTGAAAAAAGTGCCTGGGCAAGGCTGAGCCCCACTGAGGCCTTTGCCTTGCTGAGTGCTCTTGCACGTTCAGATTTCCGTGAGAATGGTGCGCGAGACCATTGCTGCACTATCTGGCAGCTGTTAAAGGCTCATACTGATAACCAACAGATGCGTGTGGGCTGCTTTTAGGGGAGATCCTTTATCTTGGGAACGGGAGTGTGCTGGTAAGTTGTGTTCTCATGGAGACGACAGTGACGCTGGCTTGCTTCTCCATCTCTCCTCTGCGTTTCTTTCTTATCTCCGCTGTTCCAGAGCCACTGTGCTCGGGCTGCCTTGTGTCAGCAGAGGTTGCGGACGGTCCCGATCCGCTGCGGGGCAGGAGGAGCTGCAGATGGGCGGTGGGCACAGCTGACCATCCGTGGATTCAGGCATGGGGATCCTAATGAGAAGCCCAGCTGTTCTCTCCTTTGTAATTCTCAGCTGCTGCGGTGGAGAAGGGGGACAGGATTGCGCAGGCGGTGGTGTCCCGGGAGGCTCCTTTGCAAACCGCAGACCCTCCCTCTCTGTGGCATTTGGCAAACTGGTAATGGAAAAGCGTGAAACCCTCCGCTTTCTGTCACAGGCAGTAATGAGATGCTGGGTTCTTTCCCCAGGCCCTTCAGAAACCTAGGAAAGCTAGCCTTTCCCCATTGTTTGTCGAGGTCCTGCTGCATGAAATATGGATGTGGAAACTGAAGTTCCTGCGTGGCAAAGCCAGAATGTTGGCCAGGCTGTTGTAGATGGCACCTAACTTCCTCATCTGCAGTCTAGAAGTAATTGAAAATGAATCATTTTAAAACAAGCCCAGTAGGCCTCGGGGAGAGAGCAGGGAAGCTTTCTGTGTTACTGACGAGGAGTTATGGTTTGGGAAAAATTATCCAGACAGTTATCACATTTTGTCAGACTTGAATTTCATGTGAACTCAATGGAATTATATCCAAGTTAGGATTGGATATCTTCACGCTTGTACAGCTTTACTAGTGCAAACTTTTATTTTGAGCTGCAAATCCCCCTTATTTTCACTGCATGTTTTATATAGTTCTGTACTTTTTCACCCCCTTTTTCACTGAGTGTTGATTGTTCATCCGTGCTGTTTGCTCCATGTCAGTGCTGCTGTTGTCTGTGTGACCTGGCTCATAGGTTTGGACTCATGGCAGGTGAAAATTCTCCGTGTACACTTAGACATTAACACTTTCTGGGCTGCCCTGCGCCTGTCCGGCAGGTTGATCACTGGTAACTGGGCTGCAGTGTGTCAGCTGGACACTCGTGCGGTGCCCAAAGCCGCAGACGTGCTCGCTGTCAGATAAGGGGGTGATTGTGCATGGGTAACGCAGGGTGCTTGGGGCCCCCCTCACCGACCCGTGTCTGCTGATAAATCCGTTGCCATTCTTTGTCGTTGCCAGGGCCAGGGCCGTGGAAAGCTACGTGGGGGGAATCAAGGGAAAGCATTGTCTTCTCGCGTTATGGGTAACTTTATAGAAAGACAGTCTTGTGAGGCGAGCACTGAATTAATACAACGTGGTTTTGACAGCAATTGTTTTCAGTGCTGCTGTTTTTCTGATCTGTTTTTTCCTTTCTGAAAATACTTTCTAAACCTCTTCAGTGTTGAATAGGTTTTCCTGAATCCTAAAAAGTAAAAAATGGGAATTGGACTAGAAAACATCTTCCATTCCGGAAAAAAAAAAACCCAGCCTAGTTAAGTTCTTTCTCCCAGGAAATTACAGCCTGGTTGCAGGTACTTGAGCTTACATCTCCAAGGAAAAAAAATTAAAGATAGTTCTGGTAGGCGTGCCATATGGTAAGATCCCTGTGTTATCCTACACTGCTAAAACTTACGTAAAAGAGGAGCTGGTTGAAAACCATTTTATGTTTAAAAGGAAAAGATTCAGTTTCATTACTGAAGTTGTGAAAAATTGATGAATTAGTGAATCCCTCTCAGAATTCCCAGCCTATGTTTCTTTTAAAATAAGATCCACATTAACAGTCACAGGTGATGAGAATTTGAAGACCAGGAGCTGGTGGAGGCAGCACGTCAGGGTGCTGTTGTTTGGGGCGCACGTGTTTATCAAACTCAGCAAAGCTAACTTGTAAACTAGACTGGAGGAAAGATGTGCTCTCCCTTCTCTGCCTCTCTCCTTCCCTTCCTTTCCTTCTCTGGAGTGCTGCAGCGTCTGCTGATGGTGCACCTGGGTTAATTCCTTTCTGTTAATTTAATTACAATTATCATTTGTGCGTGTCTGTGCAGAAGGTGCAGTGGGACATGACTCCTTCCCCTTACATCTCTTGCAGCGTAATACAAAATCAGAGCTGGTGTGTTTGTTTCCAGACTGACAAGTGTTGTGGCCTTCCCGATTTACCAGTCCGCTCCCGCTCTTGGAGAACATCATGGCTGTTTGTTTTCCTTCCCTCAGCTCTGAGCTGCTGCCGAGTACCAAATGAAAGCCCTTTCTCAAGTGGGCTGTGTTTTCCAGCTCACTCCAGCGCTGCCGAGTGCTCCTTCTGTAGTTGAAAGTTGGAGGTGTGGTGTTTATCTCCCTGTTATCAAGGGCTCCCACAGAAGGCTGGTAGGCCCTTCAAACTGGAATTTCGATCACTGAAAATCAATGTGGAAGCATTTATGAACTGCTAGAAAAGGGAAACAGGTGACTGTCAAACATTCAGGTGTGTTTCTCCCTGTATTTTAGTGTACTGTTTTTTTTCTGTTTCAGCCTGATGAGTGTAACGCTGCTGTACGGGCTGTTTTCCTAGAGGAGACACCAGGGTGGAGGCAAAAGGATTCCTTAGAGGTAGCGTTTGTATGGAATCAGCTTTGACAAAGAACTTAGCAGGAAGTAAAATGAGTTTTTTTTTCTCTCTTTTTTGTTTGTTTTTGGCTGCCTGTAGCTTTGGCTGGCAGTGTTGGGTTAATGGTTGGACTTGGTGATCTTAAGGGTCTTTTCCAACCTAAGTGATTTTATGATTCATCAAACTATTGGCTGCAGAAACATATACATTACCTGAAATTTATGCCTAATGTTGTTGAAGTGCTTCACTTCACTTCCAGTGTTCGCTCTGCATTTAATTCCTGTTTTGAAATGCCTGCTGTCCAAAGATTTGCTGGCAGCTGATCTGACTTTCAAGGAATGAAGCACTCAGGTATGGAAAGCTTCCAGAAACCTCAGCAGTGGGAGACTCACACAGAGGCGTCCTTGGTGCCCCTTGTGCTCCCTGTCATACAATTCATTGCACAATTCTCAAGCTCTCTTGGAAAAAAAGCCTTTTAAAATGCTTGCCATGCTGCTTCCACCCTCATTTATCACCCCCGAAGACCCCAGACAGTTAGGTGGAGTGCAGTTTGCTGTAGGATTAAACTCATGGAGGCACTTGTCGTGCTTCTAATGAAAAGGTAAACCAGCAGAAAACTATCAATTCCTTTTTCGTGGGAAAAGGTTTTGCTAATTTACTTACTTGGTGTCATAGTGTAGTGATGTGAGGGATGGTGTTGGAATAATGGAAGCAGCAGGAGTGTCTGGACATGGCAAAAGACAAGGAGGAGACTTCTTTTCTGTGCAAGCTGGCAATGCTGTGTCGGCAGCCAGGTCCTTCCCATTGCATTTGCCAACCAGTTCAGGCTGTGAGATGTCTGGGCTTTGAATTGTGCTTGAGAAAAACCTTTCAGCGTTAATATTGTGTTTCGGGGAACGTGGAATTGATGAAGTGAGCGGTGGAGGCTTTTAAATGTTCTTAGCTGCATGCTTCTCAGTAGAGAAACATTACTTTGGGGTAAAAAAAAAATAGAAGAAAGCTATTGTTCAGTGTGAAAGTTGTGTTTACTCCATCTCAGTGATGTCCAGTCTTAATAGCTTCCTAATTGTTGGCTTTTATGCCACAGTTGTTTTCCTTTGTTTGTCCTTCTCTCTGTGTTTGCAGTGGAAGGGAAGGGAACCTATGCAGTGAACTGTTTACATTTGTCAGAGAGCAGCCGTGGGACTGGGGTCATATAGGACAGGGACTGTGTCTGGGGAGGACTTGGGGGGGCAGAGATCACGTCCAGGGGGAGAGTTTTGGGACAGATTTCCTGTTGAGTCCTTGGGGTTAGGACCTCTCATGGTGACAGCCCTGGTAGGGACAGCCCGGGAACTGCGATGCTGCCCCGCGCTGTACGTATCCTCAGAGGTACGGAGCCTTTTTTGTCTCGTTTGAAAGAGCATATTGGAAGCCTTCCTCCCCTGACGGGTGGCTGAAGAGTTGCAGAGCGGTAACGCATCCTCGTGCCCGGGGCTGGCAGAATGAAGCTGCTTGGTTTTCTTACAGACATTAATAGCTGCATTTAATTACGTCCCTTAAAGTCTTCCATTGCAAGCAATAAGGAAGATGCTGCTGCCAGAGCTATCAATAAGCTTTTGACCCACAAATCAACCAAAACCGCAGAGGATGATTTGTGATGCTTTTAGCATTTGTAAACTAAGCCACTTCCCTTTTGAACTGAGTTACAATGAACTTGCTGTTTGGTCTTTGTCTTTTTTTTTTTTTTTGAAGTGCACAGAGAAGGACATTGTGAGTTATATATTCGATGATTCCATTTTCAGCTATAACTGAATGCAACTCCATTGCTTTTCACAAGCGTTAAATGATTTCTAGCCTGTAGATTTCATGAGGTGGGCTGACCAGGATCCAGAGCTTTGCTTTGTCACCTCTGCGTGTGTCGCTTTTTAAGCGTGGCATTTCCTTCCCGTTCCCCTTCCTGGCACTTCTGTGCACCCTTGGCTGTCAGTACTGTCCCCTCGCCTCCTGCGTGCTGCGTGGATGTCACTGAGGAGGGACTGGGATGTTTGTACTGGTGTGAGGGACCGTACTGAGCTGTGGGAAGGTCAACACAGGGGAAAAGCTGGAAAAGTCCTTTTTGGAGTCTCTACAGGACAACTAAGTTTGAAATGACTTCTTATTCCTCATCTAGCTTGGTAGGTGTTTGCCCTCCAGGAGCTGGGTTTGTGCAGTAGCGAGCGTGTTGTGCATCTCCAATGTGCTCTGTTTCATTTCAGTCTCAGCTTCCCATCTCAAATAGAGAGCCTGAGTCAGCAAACAGAAAATTCACGCTTATGAGATGGTAATTTTGTGTTAATAAAGACAGCCTCCCCCCCACTGTGAATTCAGGAAGGTAACAGGAGCTTTTTTACTTGCAAATATGTTTTGGGACTTTTGCAAGCAGCACTTGGAAGCCAGTTCATTCACTGTTCTGTTTTTTCTGGCTTTCTTGAGGAGAAAGCGAAGGGTAAGGTGCAGCTTTTTGATACGTTCAGGTCTTGCTCTTCCAAACGTTGGTTTCGGTCACTCCAATCTTGGAAATACAAATGGTCCCTCTTCCTTTGTTCTGTCTTTCCCCATTCATCTTGAAATCCAGCTGAGACAGCTCCTCGTCCTAGCCTTCCTTCTGCTTTTTTGTGAAGACACTTCTGCCTTGTTCACCCTCTCCTCCTCCAGCTCACAGCTGTTGCTTGGCAGGAATCCACTCCTTTTGTTATTCTTCCATACCTCCTGTGATCCTACCCATATTTCAGCTGGGGTCTAGTTGAAGCTTGCTTCTTTTCCACGTACTTGGGGTTTTTTTGTTTGTCTGTCGTTGGACTTTGTCTTTAAAATTGGTAGCCTCACCTTCAGCGTTAATTGCTTGTGTCCTGGAGACAGGAGCACGCCTGACGTACAAAATCTTAATCTCTTCCTTGGTCAAGGGGATCGTCCCGCAGATCAGGACTCAGAATGCCTGGATTTGTCATCTTTATCACAAGTCTAATTCCTTTCTTTACGAGAAAGAGAATAAACGAGCTTAAGTAAGCTTTCATAAATTCCTTTTTTTTGCTAAAAATCAAGACATCTGATTTTTGATACAGAAGTAATTTCAGCCCAGATAATGATTGTGTGGGTTTGGCGTGTTGACTTTAGTGAAATAACTCAGATTTTGTTTTGGTAGCTGGTATTAAAATTATATTTTAACAACTTCAGTAGCAGAGTCCTGGTTTTCCTTGAATAGAGCGATTGTTTTAGGGACTTGCTGAGTGTTATAGGTCCAGGAATCAAAATGGCATTACTGTGTCTTTAGTTGTCATACTTTGGGCAATAAAATACTGTTTTTTCTAATGCTGAAGTGTGACTTCTACAAAACACCGTGTGTCTCTAATGCCCTATTATTAACTTCTGTGGCTGACAGCTCTTTGTAAAATTCCTTGCTGCAGTGTGAGTGGAAAAGAGGGAAAACCTGTGTATTTTAATTCACCATCGAGCAGTTAAACTGTCTGTGGACTCAACTGGCCAGTAATTCCAAAAGGAGAGTTCTCCTGTGTATGCAGGAGCTGTGGTTCCCCCTCAGGTGCTTCGGACTGGTGGGTTTTCCTGGTAGGATAAGCAAGACAAGCAAGTTCTACTGACGATAGCTACCCGCAGCACATAAAGATTGGATTAAGTATGGGGGATGTGTAAGAAACACTTGGTGATGAGATAATGCTGTGTATTTCTGGAAAGCCGCTAGATTATTCATTACTGCCTCCTGTCCATTCCTTCCTGTTATTCTCCGCGTTATTTCTTGCCTCTAATGATTGTTGTGTTACTTCCTGAAGGCAGGGCCTGCTCTGCCTGTTAAATCAAAGCGTAAGTGTGATTTTTACATGCACGTCTTGAGGCTTTAGGTTGGGAAGCTGCTGCGTATTTGTCATTTGCCACATTCATACCACCAGCCTGCTCTGTGTGGGGGTTGCTGTAAGCAACAGCCTTTCGTAAAGGCCAAGGGGACTCCCCCGATTAAAACCGAGTTAAGTTCCTCCTTTTTAGACTTCGCCCCTAAACGCATAACAGATTGTTCTTTTTATTGTGTTTTAAAGGGACTGAAGAGCGTCTTAAACTGTTCAGTTGTTTTGTTTGTTGAACTGCCCTGCTGTGATTCCTTAGTCTGTGTGGCTGGATTTGCTTTAGTCATTCCTAGAGCACTGGTTTTCAAAAGCTCTCATCAGTGTTTTGGGAAACCATCCATGTTCTGAGGCATGTTCTCCCAGCACTATATTTGGCGTATAAGTAAGGATCTAATTTGGTGCCGGAGCCAAGCTTTTATTGCTGCAATTTATCATCCTCAGCAGCTTGTAGATCGCTTTCTAAAAAGCTCTGCTTCCTACCTTTGTACAGGCATTTAGAGGGTGTGACTGTTAGCAGCAGACACGGTTGGGGATGCAGAGGGTGTTGGTAATGTGAAAATTTAACTAAATATAAGGAAATCTCCGCAGCAGGAGGAACAGGTTGCTATGGAAAGGGGCATATCCCTTTTGTATGGGACACTTGTTTTGTCAAACCAAAAAAGTAAAGAAATTGCAGTCAGCTGACGCTGTTCATTGCCCGCTGTGTTTATTTGATACTCTGCCTCCCTCCTGCCCCACAAGCTGGGCGATGCTTTCTGGCACTGGCGGTGTGTGAGGCTGCCCGAGGTGTGCAGGAGCTCCCCAAGGCCACTTCAGCGTGTTTTCATTTACTCCTTGGAAGACCTTGAAGTCCTTTGTGCCTCCTTAAGCAGTTCAGTAATCCTTCTCTCTTCATTAACCTCTCCGGTATCTTTCTTTTAAATGCCATCAGATGCATTAATGAAAGAAATAATCCAGGCTTGGAGCTGTATATATTTCCTTATATTGCTTTTGCTTAGTTGCATCTATAACGGTACTTTCTGGTTTTGATGTCTGGACCTTCTGTGGCTGCTCCCACTCTGTGGCTGATTTGTTTCCCACTCTTGTTGGTATTCGCTTTGCCTGCCAGGCCAGGACTTGAGTGTTATCTTTTCCATCTTAAAAAGAGAAAATATTGCTTGTTCCCTAACGTTTTGTGTGATGTTTGAGTTGTCTAATGCTGCTTTTCATGTTGTTGTGCATCTGTGTAACATGTGCTGTGTCATCCTCCCTCCCACGCTGTTACCAAGAGTTTTCCCTCTGTCAGTGTTTTCCTTCAGAACGCGGCATTTTCTTTAAACTGTGCCTGAGTGACAGGCTTTAAGGATTTCTCAAAAATCACAGAATGAAGAATCATGGAATGATTTGGGCTGGAACCTCAAAGATCATCCAGTCCCGCCCCCTGCCATGGGTAGGGACAGCTCCTACTGGATCCAGTTGCTCCAGGCCCCATCCAACCTGGCCTTGAACACCTAAAGGGATGGGGCAGCCACCACTGCTCGGGGAAGCCTGGGCCAGGGCCTCCCCACCATCACAGTGAAGAATTTTCTCCTAATGTCCAATCTAAATCTTCTCTCTTCCAATTTAGAGCCGTTCCCCTCATCTTATCACTCCATGGCCTTGTAAGAAGTCCCTCCCCATCTTTCCTGCAGCCCCTTTCAGCACTGGAAGGTGCTCTAAGGTCTGCCTGGAGCCTTCTCTTCTCCAGGCTGAACATCCCCAGCTCTCTCAGCCTGGCCTCAGCAGAGATGCTTCAGCCCTCGCATCATCTCCGTGGCCTCCTTTGGACCCATTCCAACAGTTCCATATCCGTCTTATATTGAGGATTCCAGAATATGTGAATGTTCTTCTTGCATTTGCTGTTGGGTCTGTGTCTGGTTGAACTTTATGCTCTTAAGGGTCTTTTCCAACCTAAACAGTTCTTTGAATCCACCATTAACAAGTTAGAGGAAAGCTGCCCGAGATGGTTTGGACTGCAGGCTTCACAGGGCAGGTTTCAAAGGGCATGGAGCGCTCAGGTCTTCTTTTGTTAACAAAGGTTTCATCGTCTTCTCTTACAGGCATTTGACTTTGTTGTTTCTGAATTTGCTTGCCACGGGGCAGCGCTGCGTGCTCTGTAGTGCGAGTCCTGTGGCATCCTTGCCGTAGGGCATGTAGAGCATCCTTTGGGGCAGCCCCTCGGCGTCCTTTTGGGCAACCCGTCATCTCCTTTCAGTAGCCGCCTACTTAGAGCGTGATTGAGTCCCCTTTCTTCAAAGGAAAATGTGCCACACACTCATGTAAAGCAGAAGTAAGTGTTCCAATTGCTTTTTAGTGCCAAGTTTTATGTACGGGAAAGGGTAGGTTTCACAAAGGAAGCGTAGTTGTGTCTCCTGAATGATTTATTAGGTACATTCATGCCATAAACTGAGGTTTGAACTTTTGTGGAAGCTGAACATTGAAGCATAACTGGGTGAAATTGTAACTTATGTTTGAATTCAGGCTGTGCCCTCCCTTTTAAACGAGCTAATGCTAATTGACAGGAATAAGGGTTTCCTGAGAAAAGAGGGGAGCATTAGTGAGAAAACAGTGCTATTTGGTTTGCAGAGAGCTTAATTGGTGACCGAAATGGTAAAGATGCTGAGCTCCAGCTCAGTGGCCCGTAGGAATAAAAGAAGCAGTTGGAGCGGAAGGAAAACGTTGTGTTTCCCGTCTTCAAAACCGCTCTTTTAATGAAGTAGTACATGAATATTAGGCTACTTGAATCTGTGGAAATGGATCTGGTTCAGATTATGCCCTACGGTTCTGTGGGGTGTGTGTACACAGGAAATGTTGGCAGCAGCAGAGTCGAGGAACCTGGATCCGATTGAAAGAGTCCAACCAAGCAGCCAAGACCAGTCCTCGGCAAATCTAACCTCCGTCTGTGATAAGATGGAAGTTTTGTTAGTGCAGACAGCATTGCATTTGCCTTGAGGAAGTCCGTGGATACCTGGGAGCGTGCTGCAAAGCATCCTGGATAATCCCAGTTCCTCTCCTGTATCAAGATTTTAGAGGGGAACATGCAGAGGTACTTGAGTCCCTGCTAAAAGCCTCTTTCTTTTGCATTGGAGCAAAAACTTGTTTGAAGTGATGTTCGGTGGTCTTCAAGCCCTTGAAAAAGACTGTGGAGAAACCTGGGAGCAGCAACACAGTGATATTCACCAAACACGCTGGGTGAGCCTGTTGAGAGGCTGTGGAGTTCATACCACAGGTGTGTTCCGGTTCCTTTGCTGCCTGCATGGCTCCCGGCTTGTCTCTGCGAGTCAACGGGGCATGCTTGGCTGCGTGTGTGCCTCCTGTTTCCATCCGCGTGTTGCTCCGAAGGATTCTCTTCTGTACTTCTTTGTGTGTGCCTGGCCCACCCTTCTCCTTGCATCACCCGGCACTGCTGGTTATCCTACAGAGGACAAGGCTCAAGAAGTTGAGTCACTTCCGCGACCGGCTGCTCTGGGAGTTAGTTCAATTGTGTTTTGGAGTGCATGGGCAGAGCTCTGGAAGAATCCAGCGAGGATTTGTTTGTTTTGAGGGTTTTCGAGGAGATGAAAGTGTTTTGAATGGACATGTTGTAAATGGAACAAGGAGATTGGTTTTATGTGCAAGCATAGCGAAGTGATGATGATTTCCCAGTTACGGGATGGTGTTCTGGATGGTTGCTTGTTCCTTGCATTAGGAATTGTGATGGCATCCAACTGGGTAAACCTACCTGGCTGGGGTTGTCCTAGATGTGTGGGCTGTAGTAGGCGTGAGTGCTGCAGGGTAACACCTCCCCCTTGTTTACCGGCACATTCTGAGCGGAAAAATGGAGGCAGAAAAGCGTAGGTGCCTGGCTTGCCTAGAAAACGTTCTGTGTCCACCTAACATCTCTGTGGATTTGGCACCAAGCGTGTCGCCGCCGGACAAGCATGGGTGTGTGTCGGAGGGACAGGGAAACTTCCAGTTCTCAAGAGCTGTCCCCTTGTCATGGCTCGGCCATCTTCAGCTGCTTTTGGTGCACGTAATAGCATCTGGCCACATCCCACACGTCCTTGGTTTCGCTGACTCTCAAATGTGTGTGGATGGAAGCAAAACCATGTATTTTAAGAATGTGGATGTGTACGTGTTGTGACAGCTTTCGACACCACTCGGTGATGGTTGGGACAAGCAAAAGCAAAACTGTTCCTTAAGGCTACTTTAAATAATTTTCTCCTTACTGGATGTGAGTCATCTGATAAATTTCTGCTCTTTTGACATGCAGAGGCTTGTGTATGATGGTGCCTGTATTTTTTTAAGAGCTATTGATGACTTCTTCATCCGCCTCCTCTCATACCATCCAAGTGTAGAACTTCCTTCAATGAAGACAGCTGTTTTTCCAAGAAGGGGAAGCCAGATTTTAGTCCCTGTCTTGGTGTGCAGAGGATTAAAAAGCTTATAAAAATACCTATTTTGCTGTCAATACTATTTCAGATTGGTTCTGATGGTCATGGTGACCCCTGAGAAACACGGTCAGGTTGAGGAGCCTACAGAAAAATGGATTTACCCCCTGGTGTCGCAAAGGAGAAGAGTGGATGGAGAAGTGTGTTTCGTTGAAAAGAAAAAAGATGATTTGGGGTTTGGTCTGGATTTGTATTTATTCCATTTCCAGACATGTGAAGGAGCTCTACTTTTAGGAATACCCTGTGTTGTATTGCCATCGCTACCCATGCCGTGTGCTGAAGGATAAGGAAGTTGTTTTAAATTCCCCCAGTCTGTGGCACTTTTTGTTAGACGAAGAAACTTGGATTCATGTTTGCTGGTGTTTTTTGTTTGAAGTGTGCTGTTCAATACTTAAGAAAATGGTATTTGAAATGAAGCTTTTCCCTTCCTGTCTCTTCTGAAAGGACCTCCTGCCTTTTCTGGAAAGCTGTCTTTTGTATCTGCTCCCTCGGGAATGATTTATTTGTTTTTAAATCTGAATTTCTTATCAGGCTTCTCAGCTCAAGGACTGGGGCTTTTGGGGGAAAAAGGCTGCAGGATCTGTGGGGAAGCGGCTGCCATGGGCATCTCGGTTGTGCTGGGCAGAAGGGGAGCTGAGAGGAGCTGTGCCAGTTGCCACCCAGAGAGGCTTCAGGTCTGAACAGGAGTGGGATGCAACAGCTCGGCGCAGGAAGCAGTCCTGGTCCGGAGCTCTGCCACGCTGCTACGCGACTGTGACAGTGCTGGGGCCACACAGAAATGTCTGGAGGCCTCGGAGTTGCTGTGGGAGGATGGAGTACTCATGCCTGAGGGTGCTCCGTGCGGCTTTCCCAGTGACGGTGCTGCAGCAGGAGCGTGCTGAAATCTGGGAAGGGGTGCCATGGCTCTGGCTCCTGGGGTTATGGAGCGTGGTGCTGCTGCTGCGCTGGGCAGGCTGGAGAGGAGCTGATGGCACGGAGCTGAGCCTCCCTCACCCAGCGCTGCGTTGGCTTTGGGAGGAGGCCTTTCACCGTGTCTAACTTGGGTATTTCTAATTGCAGTGAGTTACTCCAGCTGTAGCAGACAATTCAGGTTGTCCTGGTGTCTGGTACCAGCTGTGCTGGGCAGCTTCAGCTGTGTGCCAGCAATCTGAGTATTTCCAGTTGCTCTTTACTGCAGGAGAGAGTTTAAGCAACAAACAACATATATTCCCTTCTTACAGGAGTGACAATGGAAATTTTTCAAGTCAGTGCCTTAAAAAAACAAATGAAAGAAGCAAGCGGACCACACCCCCTGAGCCCAGAATAGCTTTCTAACCCCTGCCTCACCTTCTGGGCCAGCAGCGACGTTGTGTAAGGAGCTGGCAGCTCCCAACTCTTTCCCACACAGGCTGCTTGGATTTGCTTAGTGATCTTGGCCGAGTCTGCGTTTCCCTCCAAGTGGAGAGAGTTCTACTTCTTGCAGCGTAGTGTTTGTGGAAGTTATTTTTGTTCGATGGGAGAGTTCTTTAGAAGTGTGTTGCTTTTGCTGGTGTTCAGAGTCACTCTGTGACTGCATCTAAGGAATTCACACAGAGGGACGCTCTTCAGGGTGTGAGCTATCAGCTTGTGCGCTCAGTCTTTGCTTAACTCGTGTGTCTGCTGGCTCCAGCTGTGATGAGCAGCTTTCCAATACCTCTGACTATTGAGTTGTGCCCCACGATTGTACAGCCCCGGAAAACTTCAGTCTTCTGCATCCGAGGTGGCTGGACCACGAGCACCACATCTCTTTTCACATTGTTGGCCCGCTCTGTTTAAGGCCTCTCACTGTCATCTTCATGAGAAGTTCATGGAATCATGGAATAGTTCAGGTTGGAAGGGTCCTCAAAGCCCATCCAGTCCCACCCTTGCCATGGGCAGGGACACCTCCCGCTGGATCAGGGGCTCCAAGCCCCATCCAACCTGGCCTTGAACCCCTCCAGGAATGGGGCAGCCACAGCTTCTCTGGGCAACCTGGGCCAGGGCCTCCCCACCCTCACTGGAGAACATTTCTGCCCAAGATCTCATCTGACTCTCCCCACTTGCAGCTTAAAAGCTGTTCCCCCTTGTCCTTACCACTGCACTCCTTGATCAAGAGCTTCCAAATTCAAGTGAACCAACTCAGACAGGCTTATTTTAACGGGTAGGAATTTGACTGGAGAATAATTGACTTATAGGTATTGTAAGAGCTGAAGAAAGTAATACCTGGCTCGCACACCGTCTCTTCAGAACAGAAATGTTGTAACTGCTCGGTTTTATAAATAGAAATTCTCAATTTAAACTTTTCCAGTGCAAATTTTGGATGTGTAGCACTTCATTTTACCTGCTGTCCTTCTGATGCTGCAGCTGTCACGGGGAAAAAGCATTTAAATGGTGCAACTATTGATGTGATTTCCAAAAGGCAACTTGAGCTTACATTTTAATGTCTACGTTGAGGTGTTGGCTGTTAGAAACTAGCATGCTCTGTGCTGCGGTGTCTGTTCTTAGCAGGATGTTATCATCTGAAGCCCCACATTATTGTTTGAAGGCTTGAAATGTTTGCTTTTTTGGAATTTGGTTCTCCCTTTGTGCTGTCCATGTGTATCAGGGTTTAAAAGTGGTGCAGCAGGAGGAAGGAGATGAGGAGAGACAGACCTAGAACTTGGGGGCTTCTCTGATGGATTGATTCATTGGCCTTTGGTGGTGAGTCGCTGCCTCAGTTTCTCTGTGTCCAACAAGATGCTAATGGTGCCGACTTCAAAGCTGCTTGTGTGGATTAATGAATGCATGCGAAGGCCTTTGAAGATGAAAAAGCAAGAGGTGAAAAATGAAAATTTTCCATGGCCCAGGTCAATCTCTGTGTACTGTCGTGAGTTCATTTTTCGGAATCTCTTGAGCGTTTCCCGATGTTTCGAAGGGCTTCTTTCAGTGGGACCACAGCAGCGAACACTTTTGGGAGAGATGGAGCGATGCAGCTGTACTTGCAGAAGTAATTTGCATATTCCACAGGGAAAGAAAGATGATATCCCATGACCTTGGCATTAGGAAGAACATGGATGGCAGTTCGATCCTGAATATGGTGCCATTGCAGCATTTGCTGTTAATTCTTCCCCAGGGCAAGTTTCTATCCTTCCCAGCATTGGATAAAACAGCTGCTGGGGAAGCCCTGTGCAAAATGATTTAGGGAATTGCAGCGCTGTGTTCATGAGCCACAGTGAGCCTGAGAAGGATCAGAGAAGCAGTCCTCTCTGTGCTCTCCATGGAAGTTGGATGCTTGCGATATTTTAAAAGCAGATCTTAATTTCTTGTGAAACATGTCGGTTTGGTGTGCAGTGTGCAATAAGTGTGCAGGAAGAAAATGGTTTTCAGGTTCTCAGGTCTTCTTTGGGGGAGGCATCTCCTCTTCTTCATCCATTTCACCAATGGCAAAGTAATCGCAGGCTTTGTACGTGCTACATTGGTTTAAAATGCCGTAAGGAGCTGTTAGTGAGTTATTGGATAACTTGGTCTGGTTTTGCTCACTCAAGAGGAATCTGAAGAAGACTTTGGAGCACTGTCAGTATTTTAGTGGTTTAGGTTGTGGTGCTGCTGCAAAATGGATGGCTTGGCAGGCTGGGTAGATGCTGGAGGCTTTGATCCACATCCAGAAGTTTGGTTGTGAAGCACGCTAGATTCCTGGGAGTGCAGCGATAGAACGAGGGGGTGCAGTTCTAAGCTGAAAGGGGAGAAATGTTTTGCTGTGAGGGGCAGGGAGGCCCAGGTTGCCCAGAGCAGTGGTGGCTGCCCCATCCCTGGAGGTGTTCAAGGCCAGGTTGGATGGGGCTTGGAGCCCCTGATCCCATGGGAGATGTCCCTGCCTGTGGCAGGGGGTGGCACTGGGTAGGCTTTGAGGTCCCCTCCAACCCAAACCCATTCCGTGATTCTGTAATTCCAGGCACAGTTTTTGCTTGTCATTTTGAGGCGTGTTAGTCACAACAGTAGGGTAGACCTCGAGGTTGGTTCTATAAAATGGTCAGATCGAGCTGTGAAGCCTTATGTGTTATGCATAAGGAGCCTAAACTTTTCTGTTTTCATCCAAGTTTCTGTGGATGTGCAGCCGACTTCATAGAAATCGATGAAAAGCTCTGCTGAAAGACTCCAGCGCGCAGGAGCTAGGTGTGAGGAGGGCTGAGCCAGGCCAGCCAAAGTGCTTCCCTTACAACTGTGAAGTTCTGAGTGTCTCCTTTCCCCATTTAAGTGCATCAAGAGCTTAGGCTGGGTATTTAGCACACAGCCTGCTGCTGCTGCCTCTGAAGCTGAGGTGGGCTGTCGAGGCAGCTTAGGTGTAAGCAGGATGCCTGAAAAGTTTCTGTTCTTCTGGAAACGTCATCTCTCCAACCTGCGGCAGAATCTGCATCATTAAACCCCCTCCCTGTCAGATAAAATTACAGCTTGGGAGGTAATTTTGTGTTCTTGCTTACCAGCAAGTTGTGCCATCTGTGAGGCTCAGCGATGCGTGGGCTCCTGGCATGGGGAAGCGGTGCTGGCGGCTCGGAGGAGTGGCTGCCTCGCCAGGCTTCCATCCGCATCCCGGCTCCGGAGTCAACTGCTCTGAACACGCTGCCTGATTTAGCGCAAGGCCGGACTGCTTCTGGCACTGCTAAATAAAAATAGAAGGGCATAATTTGCTAAAAAGGTTTAATGTGGGAGTGCAGGGAGCAAAATGTCCTTGGAATTGCGAGAATTTTTGGACAAGTCAGTTCCTTTTGGAAGGGGAGAAATGGGTTGTTAACGATACTGGGGATGATGCGACGTGTTCCCTGTTTTAGGCCCATTTTATGTCCAAGGAAAATAGGATGTTCAGTGCAGCATTTCTGAGGGTTTCTCTGTCTGCTTTTGCTTCTGCATTCATGTGGTGTTTTGAGGCTGAAGGAGAGGTCAGGGACACTTAACAGAGGCAGGCGCTGCTGCTACCTCGGAGCATTCTGAAATCCCAGGATAAATGGCCCAGCGATACAGCTAATTCTGCTGCGGAACATAGGTGAAAATGAAGTGTCAGCCTTCATCAAGACAGCTGTTACTGTGTTATCTATAATTCAGGCTTTCTGAACCCATAACAGAGAACAGATTGACATATCAGGAAAAAAGAATATTGTTGATTTGGTTTTTTTGTTTGTTTTTTTTTTTTTTAAGATGCCTTCTACTCAGTGTTTGGAGCCATAATGTGAGACAACAGGAATAAACTGCTGCAGTCGGGGTTCAGGGAGGCAGCAGGATTGTTGAGTATGGTGACCATCTGAAGGGGTAGTTAACTGTTGGAGCTGAGGCAAAAATATGTGAGGCTGGTTTTGATTAAATAACGGGAGAGCTTCTGTGCTAGTGTTTGTAGCAACATTTCCCGCTGGAGTTCCCGGGGCAGCTTGGATCAGCCATGGTGTGGCCTGCAGGAGCAGGGAAGGGACTGTCCCCCTGGACTCAGCGCTGGTGAGGCTGCGCCTTGAATCCTGGGTTCAGTTTTGGGCCCCTCACTACAAGAAAAACACTGAGGGGCTGGAGTGTGTCCAGGGAAGGGAACGGAGCTGGTGAAGGGGCTGGAGAACAAGGGCTGTGGGGAGCAGCAGAGAGACCCAGGGCTGTTTAGATTGGAGAAGAGCAGGCTGAGGGGAGACCTCATCGCGCTCTGCAGCTCCCGGAAAGGAGGTTGTGGAGAGGTGGGTGCTGGTCTTTTCTCCCCTGTAACAAGTGGTGGGATGGGAGGAAATGGCCTCAAGTTGCACCAGGGAGGCTTAGATTGGATATTGGTGAAAATTTCTTGACTGACAGAGTGGTGAAGCTCTGGCAGAGGCTGCCCAGGGCAGTGGTGGAGTCTCCATCCCTGGAGGGGTTCAGAACACGTGAGGCTGTGGCACTTCAGGACATGGTTTAGCAGGCACGGTGATTTATCCTGATTACTTTTCCTTCTGGATGCCTGCCTGCCTTTCGTGTGAGACCATTTCCTGCTGTCTTAGGGTGGCTGGGCTCAATGTGAGCAGTAGCGGTCGGAAAGGTAGCAGGGGCGAATATGGAATTGCTTATTTAGAATGGTCAGTGAGACCAAATCAGTGTGTGTTCTGATGTTATAGCTTTTGCCCACTTCTGAGAAGACACCCTCTGGGTCTGGGAAGGGGACAGCTGGGCCAAATCACAATATACTTAAAAATCATTCTCTGCTTCCCTGACCCTGGAAGATCTGCTGTGACTTGTCAAGCTCACCGTCTGGGTCAGATTGGCTGTTGTGAATTCCTGCTTGGAGTTCTGTCAGCCTAGGCTGTTTTATTTAGCTCCTTCATCCTGCTCCCCTGTCCCTTGTTCTCGAACCCTCATCCCTTCTGCTGCTTTTCCATTTGTGCTAAAATGCGAACAATTTCTTGGTTTATTTATTCCACACCCTTTTTCCAGTTACTGCTTCCCATTTTTCTATACTGCCGCCTCCTCCCAAACAAAGATTCGCTGCAGAAGCTGCTAGCGAGGTGCTGCCCTTGGTGATGGGAATCTTCCTGGTACGTGCTCCCTCTCTGGATAGAGCCTTCCTTGCCACGCTCCAGGATCTCCGTGAACCTGGGAGTAGTCTCGATAATGAGCCTTTGGGTCTTGTGTGGCAGTGGTGGTTGCAAAAGAGAGGCTGATGTGCATGGTGACAGGAGGATGGAGGCTTTAAGAATTGGGGATTCTGTGTCAGCAGGGTGGGAAGGAATCTCTCCTTTTCCTTTCTCACTTATGGCATCTGAATGGCCAGAGCTTTGAAGTCTGTGGAAACCTTTGGTTTGCTTTTCATGGAAGTATTAGGAGCTGGGTTTCCCTGTCGTATAGTTGTGATGGAGCAAGAGCAAAACCTCATGTGGGCAAATTAGGAAGCGCTGTGCTTGTGTTTAGCGTGTGCTATTTCTCTTTGGCTTCCACACGTGGGAAGATAGTGATACCGGTCTCTCTTGCTCTTCTGCTGTTGTTACCCTGCGTCAGTGCTGTCGCTGCAGCCGTGCCCCAACGCAATGCTCAGGTGGCTTAAGCTGTATTTTTCCCTGCTGCGTTTGCCTAGTGGTTATGAGGATATATTCCTGCAGAGAAAATCTGGGCTCTTTGAGTAGTCAGTTAAAACACGTGGGTTTTTTTTTTTTGTTTTGGGGTGGGTGTTTTTTTGGCTTCTGTTTCTTCAGAGCTGGTTTGACCTTGGCCTGGCACCAAGCGGAGGTGGCTGGAGGGTTGGGTGGTGAAGGGAACTCCCTGAGCCGCACAAGCCTCTTGCTCCCACTGGCAGGTGATTATTTTACTGAAGATTTGAATCTGGTATCCTTGCTTAGGGGGAAATATAAAAAAGGCTGGAAGAAGCGTCGCGTAGCAGAAAATACATGAGCCAAACGTTTGCTGTGTCTGGCTCGTGATTGCATTTAGTACCTGCCTGCAGTAGTGTTGTGCTGGTGTCTGCGTGGATGCATGTGGCCTGGTCAGCTGGGTCTTCCCATGGTCCCTGTTAGTCCAGGCAGGTGCTTCTTTCCATGGATCAGCACACGGAATTACTGTGGGGACTGACGGCAGAGGATGCTGCTCCTTTGTAGCTGGGGAGGCTCAAAGTTGGATTTGGATTGTGTAAACCTCTAAGCAGCCAGGCTTTTGGAATGTGCTCCATACCCACAGATGCACTTGCAAAGATGATGTTACCTGCCCAAAAGCATTCACAGAACTCATTATTTATCTCCAGTTTTCTCCTTCCATCGTTCCTTTTCAGGTCTAAGCTGAGACTTACGGAACGGTTAGGCACTTTGGCAAACAACGTGGTTCTTCCCAATGGAAACAACAATCGTTGTGTTCTTCAGAGTACATTGTGTTTCTGCAGAGCTGTTGGCATTTAGGGGTGTAGAAGTGAGTGCTGAACTCGTGTTAACTTTCTGTTGACGGCTGCAGTGCGGCGTGGTGTGGAAATGGGATGCAGAATCCAGGTTCTTAGAGTGCTTCTGTGACAGCGTAGCTGTGCTGGCATCGTCCCAAGGATGAGCTACCACCCTTCCGTGTCCAAACATGCAGGTTAAATATTTAGTGAGCTGGGAGAGCCCTTATTCCTCACTAACAAAAAATCTGGTCCTTTAGAGAGATGGTGAAAAATAAGCCAAGTCGTGCATGTGATGAAATGAGAACTGGTTAATATTTCTAGAGAAAATTCTGCTGTCTGAGTTTCACGTCTTTCTGCTCCCTTTCATTGGAATTCAGAGCTAAGTATTACCATTCTGACAGAAATCTTTTCTCGGCTCACACACTCAGACATGCACAAATATTGGCTGATTTGACACTTCTGCAAATATGTGCTTTTGCACGTCACGTTTCTGACATGGTAGGGGTTCATGTGCTGCCCAGGCTCCCTGACATCCTTTAAAATTAAGATGTCTGATCTTCTTCCTATGTCAGTCCATGTTTTTTAAAAAAATAATGGTTCAGAAAGTGATTTATATTAAAGTAGTAATCCCTTATTTCTTTCCTAATGGGTGAACTGAAAGGTTTTTGTGCTGTGAAACCAGGAGAAAACAACTAGGGAGTTTGTGGAAAGTGTGGAATCATATCAGTCTTCAGCTGAAGTGTTTGTGTATTTTAAAAACTGAGTTCCTAAACAAACCCAGATACTGGAAAAGTTGTTTTATGTTGGTAGGTAGGACAACATTTCTAATCTGCCAGGCCTGCAGGAAGTACGCTTTCCTAAACACCAGCAGCTTGGTGCTGAGGAATTCACAGTAACTCCTCAACATGCCAAACCAGATGGGAGAAGACAGGGCTCTGTCTCTACCTCTTTGCTGCCTTTGGGGGGGTTGTGGGAGGACATTTTGTGTCTCGTGAAGGTGGATGCTAGGAAAAGAATATAAGTTTTCCTGGTAAATAAAGGGTATCTGTAATTACTGTGAGAATTTCATGGCTGGTCAGAGTAAAGGAGGTTTCTGTTTGGCTGGGCTGCTCTCCTTGATATGTGGCTGTCCAGATTCTGTGGGAGAAAATGTGATAGGGAAGGGATTCTGAGCATTCCCAGTCGGTCTGGCTTAACAGAAAGGTGGGTAGGCAGCGTGGTGGAGAACCATTTAACTGTATAGAACAAGTAGTCAAAAACCTGTTGCTTTTGCATCCCAGTTTTTTCTCTGCCTGGAGAAGAGAGGGCTCCATGGAGACCTCAGAGCAGCTTCCAGTACTGAAAGGGGCTCCAGGAAAGCTGGGGAGCGACTTTTTACAAGGATATGGAGTGACAGGACAAGGAGGAGTGGCTGTAGATTGGAAGGGGGAAGATTTAGATGGGACGTCAGGAAGAAATGTTTTCCTGTGATGGTGGGGAGGCCCTGGCCCAGGTTGCCCAGAGCAGTGGTGGCTGCCCCATCCCTGGAGGGGTTCAAGGCTGGATCAGATGGGGCTTGGAGCCCCTGATCCAGTGGGAGGTGTCCCTGCCCATGGCAGGGGGTGGAAATGGATGATCTTTGAGGTCCCTTCCAACCCACACTGCTCCATGAGTCTATAAATACCCTTTTTCAATGTGAAAATGTGGGAGTAGGGGGAGTATTTAATGTTAGTCCCGTGCTTATGCATGACTTGCCCGGTCCTTTCTTTTTCCCTTCTCTTTCTACATGTTCTTAAGGAAATAATTAATTCCATTTCCTTTTGCAGTGGCAGTCGCTCTTCCAAAACCTTCAAACCAAAGAAGAATATTCCAGAGGGGTCTCACCAGTACCAGCTGCTGAAACATGCTGAAGCCACGCTTGGAAGCGGTAATCTCCGGATGGCCGTGATGCTTCCAGAGGGCGAAGACTTAAATGAATGGGTTGCAGTTAACAGTATGTAAAACTAACCTTTTCTTTTCATCAAATGGTGCTGAATGTGGGCAGATATTTGTTGGGGGCTGGCTGTGCGCCCTTTTTCCATGGGGCAGGCTCCTCCACACCGCTCTGTGTAGGTGGAAAAGGGGAATGTCCTGTCACTTGGAGGTGATGGATGCAGATCGTCTCACTGAGACAAAACCACCTTGGTCTCTTCATTCCTGTTAACAAAATAATTCTTATTCAGAGCGGTTGAAGTCTGAGCCCTCTGTCACAAACAAGTGCTGAAGTGGAAAAGTCGCTGCTGTTTTTAGAAAGACGCCTGTCCGTGCCACCTTAATATATATATACATCAAGCTGTTTTTCAGCCGGGGTTGTTACTCTGCGGTATTAACAGGCCTCTGCATGCTAAGCATAAACCTCAATGTAGTTAAATATGAGGGCCAGCTCTAAAAGATGATAAAAACTACAGTCACTCATATGGCCTGGCCTTACTTCTGCCTGCAGCAAAGCCAGAGATCGATCTTTGCAATTCCTCTATAGTTAGTTCCTTCCTTTTGTTCCTTCCGAGTGGTGAGCCTTACTCTGCAAAGACTGATGTCATTATTTTAACTTCCTCTAACACCACTTGTCCTTTCGTGCTAGGTCAGGCCAAACAATGATGCCCAAATCAGTGTTTTCTGATTGCTTCACCATGTTTCCTCCTCCTCCCTCTCCCTGCTGCTTGAATTTGCTGCCTGCCTTCTGCTCCTAAAGAATGGATTGACCCAGGTGCTGTCATGCTCTGTAGCCCGTGCAGGGCTTTGGCTGCCACAGGTTCTGTGCCCATTCTGGGTATTTCCTCATCCTTTGTTTCCTTTCCTTGGTGTGTGTCTGTGATTGAACGGGGCTGATTGTGCGCTGCAGTGCAGTATAAGTTACGCTCCAGTTAAATCTTTTCTAATTTTGTATGTGATTCTCCCTGGTTCTTTGCTTTTGGGAAGCGAAACTATCCTACTGACTTCAACCTTCCAATTCTTCCTTGGCCAAACAGCTATCTGGTGTTTGACTTCCCAGCGCGTCCGGGGAATGTTGAAAACGCTGACACCGTTCTTTATGAAAGTTTGTTCATGCTGTATTACAAAACCATCTAGAGAAAGAGCCAGCCCATTTTTATGAGTAAGCGTTACTAAAGAGGCTTCATCTGTTGCTGGCATCCTTCCCTTTTGGGCTTCCTCCACTCCACGTCTCTCCTGCATGACTGTGTTGTTTTTCTGCTTCCAAATGACTGAGCTGCTAAATTAGCTGGGTGGCAAAAGGCAGCGAAGCACACTCTTGCCACAGCAGCGCTCTGTGATGACGTGATCCTCTCCCACGCCTCCTGCAGCAAAGTGGGGCTTCAATATTTGAATTTTATTTTAGTCCAGAAGCATTTAACTGCTTCGGTGCTCCTTTCATTTGCAGCATCTCTGCCACACCTTGTACCAGTTACAGTAGCCTCTTCATTTGATTGAGGTATCCAATAAGGAAATAAAATCTATGACTTCATGTCATTAGGTTTGCCCTCAACTTTAGTGAGAGCACAGGAATAAATTGCTCTCTCTTCCCTTGCTCAGTTCTCGGACTTCCTGATGATGTGGAATCATGGGATGGTTTGGGTCAGTTTGGGTGGGCTTTGAGTCCCCCGCTCCAGTGGGAGGTGTCCCTGCCCGTGGCAGCGGGGAGGGACTGGATGGGCTTTGAGGTCCCTTCCAACCCAAACCGTTCTGTGGTTCAATTAAAAGTTCTTTGAAAAGGTCAACTTTTGGAACGTGAGGCCTGGGGGAGTCACCGTCACCTCATGAGTCGCAGCATTCTCCACTTGGAAAGTTTGCACTGAAAATCTTTGGTTTATTCCAGACTGGCCAGTAAAATCTGGGACTCTAAGAAAATGCACCGAACTGGGAAAAAGAAATAACTCGGCTTTCTCGTTCCCTTTTCCTCCTTTAAGTGAAGATTTTGCTGCAGTGAACGATTAAATAGTTATTGCCAGAGGTGGTTCTGGGCAGTTGGTTGGTTGAATTCTGCATCTCCTTTATAAAAAGCCCCAAAACCCAATAACAATGTAGTCATTTCACAAAAAGATATTGCAGGGCCCTCGTCAGCAGCACGTGCTTTGCAGCCAAGGCCGTAGGACGCTTTCGTCACTGTTGCACTGCAGAGTGTTTATCGGTGGTTTCAATGCTTTACAGCCGTCGACTTCTTCAACCAGATCAATATGCTGTACGGAACCATCACGGACTTCTGCACGGAGGAGAGCTGCCCCGTGATGTCTGCGGGCCCCAAGTAAGAGCACTTTTACACATTGCTGAGAACGGGCAGGTTTTTGCATTTGAAAACTTGAGAGAAGCTCAGTTGAGTGCCCAGGACAAGGTAACTGCTGTGGGTGAAGGGATGTCTTCTGTTTCCTAGGAAGAGGAAAAGAATTGAACCTTTATTAAGGGAGCAGGGCACAGAAAGATGGGTTTGGGTTTTTTTTTGGAGGGGATGTGGATTTTTTCTTAAGCTTGGGAAGTAAACTGATGATCAAAACTAATTTTTCCTTTCTTTTCTGAAATGTTAATGAGGGTTTGTTCTGCTTTCAGCTGAAGTAGAATCGGTTCTCTAACTTTTCAGCTAAGCGTTGTCTAAGTAACTTTATTTCCTGAGAGTTAACTGCATGTTTTTCAAACTCTCTAGAAGTGATAACTTCAATCTTACATTAAGATTTGAGTTTTTAATATGCAAGGATTCACTTAGGGCTTAGTAGAACCTTTCTTTTAGGACTTCGAGTAGATGTTGTAGCAGTAAACTTGGCTGCAGTTTGAGTAGTCTGGGTAGGGATCCCTTACCCTCTCCCTCAGTTAAGTTTCACTTCTTTGATTCTCAGTTATCCCTTTGTGCAGACATCCATCCAGCGTTTGTCATATTTCTTGCTCTCCAGCTGCTTAGTGTCTTCCAGACAGGAAAATACCTGTGTTTCAACCCAAGGAGGGAGGGAGGGCACCGATTCCTTTCCAATTACTGTAAAATCTTACATAAGCAACAAACAATCCTCTCCTCTGCTTCCTTCTCCTCTGTAACCACTTTGTGTGAAGGCAGCGGTTGCCAGCCTGCGTGGCCAGGAGCTGAGGCCACGCGGAGCGGTGCTGCTGGCAGGGTGAGAGCTCAGCAAGGCAGAAGCAGCCAGGCGGACCAAGAAAAGCTTTGACTCCCCATTCTTCAGCTAAAAATGGACACTGCTGAATGCCCAAACCCGTGTGGGCAGGCAGACCCTCAGGGGTGAAAATACAAAAGGAATGGAAGTTTGCCACGGTGAGGAAGGACTTGAGGATAAGCTTGTGCAATCACATCTCCCATTGTCTGCTTTGTGCCTTGGCAGGCAGAACAGGCTCTTATTTGTTAAATAAGAGCATGAAAATATTTCTTTGCATTATTGTTTGTCTGCCGAGAAGCACTTATTTGGGGGTGGAGGTTAATTATTAAAGACTTAGCTGTCTGGTTGCCAGATTAAACAGTTTATTTCTCTCCAAAGAGACTGATAACCATTGACAGAAATATGTATTGTGCTCAAATAGTTATGAAGCAGGGTAGAAGGAAGATGCCGGAGGCTACAGGACACATTCTGCTGAGGTTTTAGTTAGGCAATGGCTGCCTCATCCCTGTAAATGTTCAAGGCCAGGTTGGATGGGGCTTGGAGCCCCTGATCCAGTGGGAGGTATCCCTGCCTATGGCAGGGGGTGGGAATGGATAGGCTTTGGGGTCCCTTTCAGCCCACACTGCTTCAAGATTCTGTGATTTTGTCCCTAGATTTGTAGAGCATTCCAAAAGGCATTGCTGAGCCCCTGTCTTTTATTACTGTTGGACAAGGTTGCAGTGTTAGTTTGAGCCAAGCTGAGTATTTTCTAGTGTGAGCAGCACAACTGGGATTCCTGTTTATGGATAGCAAATCCCTCGGGCATGTTGGTGTGAGAGAATTCCGCTGGAGCTGGTAGGGACTCTCAGCTTGCCCCTGCATTTTCCAAAATGGCTGGTGTGTTTCTGCTCCATCCTTCACCCATTGCTCTGCCCTTAAAAACCTCCTCTAAATGATAGAGGTTTCTAAAAAACACATTTTCACTACAGAAGCTGCCTGTCACAGTTGGGGCGATTTGTTTCTGCCCAGAGATGCTGATATTTGCTCACAAGCTGCACCAGGAATGTGGGTTCCCCCTTTGTTTCCCACGGCAGTGCGAATCCTTCCAATATCTGGGAATTTAATGTGTGTTTGGTTTTCTTTTTTTCTTCAAGAAGTTGGGCTAGGATTCTAGATTTGTTGTCAGGAATGTGTTTAATTGTGTAGGAAGAGTTCATTTTTCCCCTCCCCAGGCCTGCAAGCCCCAGGCCTTTTGACAGCCTAGGAACAACTATGAACGTTATTCCCACAGTGTGGAGCACGGGGTTTGCTGGAATACTTTCACATTCTCTATATGGCTTTATTTTTGTTGGGATACATCTGCTGTTTCTGAAGAGCTTCCATTCTGTGGCATTCCTTCTTCTAAAGAAGATACAATTAACCTGAAGTGTTGGAGGCTGGGGAGGGCGAGGAGTTTCTTGTGCAGCTGCAGAAAACTCAGGAACGTTCAGACCTTAGTTTGAAGGAAGGGCTGTGGGTGGGTGTGGGATCGCAGAGAGCAGAGCAGGAGGAGCAGCCAGCCAGGCCTTGATGTGAATGATTTGCTTGTGTTAAGAACTGTCATCTTGTCCCAACGCAGATACGAGTACCACTGGGCAGACGGGACAAACATCAAGAAACCCATTAAGTGCTCGGCACCAAAGTATATCGATTACCTGATGACTTGGGTCCAGGATCAGCTGGATGACGAAACGCTATTTCCTTCTAAAATAGGTAAAGAAATAAAATTGAACACTGGGTTACAGTTGTGCAGGAATATTCAAGTCTTGCAGCATTAAAAGGTCTCTTATATGATTGACGAGCAGGGCAGTTTTAACATTTTAAATTATTCATATATAATAGAAAGACATTTTATCTCTTAAGATAAAATTGATGTGGTAGTACATGAACTAGGAAAACTGTCACACGATGAGGATCTGAATAGGTTTAGTCTTTTTAGATGGTTGATACCTATTTTTTCATAGCCTGCGGATATAGCAGCTGAAGAGATTATTGCTCCCAGTAGCCAGGTGCTGTTTGCTAACCAATTTAATAAAACCTGTGGAAAAGAGCCTGTTTCTGACTTTACTTTAGCCAAGGAAAGTGTAAAGCTCTATGGTCGCTCCCAAGGGTGGTTTCTGTTACCTGCACAGGGTACCTTGTCCCTCAGAGCACCCTTTGCTGTCACCCAGAGCCACTGGTGGAAGTCGGAGCCTGCAGGAGACATCCCCGTTCCTGCACTGGCAGCCAGAGGCCGGGCAGGTACCACGTGGGCACCTGTAAGCGCGTTAGACACTTTCTGCTTGAGCATCTGAATCCTGCCAAATGGGAAGAAGATCTTTGCTCTGAGAAGGCTCTTCAGGCCTGTGCTGAGGGACAACAAGCTGTAGTAGCTGGAAGCTAGGAGGGTTCAGAATAGAAATGTAGACAGGTTTGTCATGAAAAAGGTCATGAGGCAGTGGAATATTCAAGGGGGTGAACCTGCCTCTCTGGTCTTTCAATGAGCTGGTGGTTATCCTTCAGCTGAGGTGCACGGTGCAGTTTACAGAGTGACAGTGTAGAATCGTTTGATTGGAAAAGACCTTTGAGATTGAGTTCAACCATCCCTGTCCACTACTAAACCAGATCCCCGAGCATTTTGTCTACCTGTCTCTTAAACCCCTCCAGGGATGGGGACTCACCACCTCCCTGGGCAGCCTCTGCCAGTGCCTGAGAACCCCATCACTGATATCCTCCCCTGGTACAACTTCAGGTGTTTCCTCTCATCCTATCGCTTGGGAGAATGAAGAGAGAGAAGGGGGAAAACGGAGAGATGGCAAAAAATGGGGACGGGGGGAGGAGAAAGCCCTTCTTCTGCAAGAGCTGGGGCTGGGTAATAAGAGCTTTTAAAATGCATCAACATGGCATGTGCATTTGAAAATAGCCTGTCTGCTTTCTTATTCCTAGGTGTACCATTCCCAAAGAATTTCATGTCAGTGGCAAAGACGATTCTAAAGCGTCTCTTCCGAGTTTATGCCCACATTTATCACCAGCACTTTGACCCCGTGATCCAGCTCCAGGAGGAGGCGCACCTTAACACTTCTTTCAAGCACTTTATATTCTTTGTTCAGGTAAGAGCGGCAGGAGCATTATGGTTACGGTATATTCCAGAAAAAGTAACGGATCAAAGTAATGTCTCTGCAGATTCTTAGCAGCTGGTATGTTTGTAGGAGAGCCTACACCTCCAGGCCCCTAGCGGAGTGTTATGCTCCACTTGGATTTGCAGTTACTGCTGGGAACATGCAACGGATGGAAAGGGTTTTGGCAGAAGTATATCTTTGCTACAAAATTGAATCCCGAAAAGTGTTCCCTACAGAACGATTCATTAGAACCGCAATTCCTAACAAAAGGAGGAAGGAGGGTGGCATCCGAAGCCGGATTGAAGAGTGTGTTTCTTCAGAGCTACATTCCCTCCCCTTGTAAAATACAGCATCTTACGTTCTCTTCCTATAAGTGGGGGAAGAAGCTTTAGGCAGTTGAATGCTGCTTTTCAGTGAACCGCATGTGGGCAGAGACACTGAAGTTGCTCAGCCTGAGCTCTGAGATCCTGCTGCCCATAACTTCTCTCTGAATAAGGTTTCTCCTTTGAGCTGCGTGTATAAAACTCCATGTCTGTCTCTCTCCACATCCTTGTTACAGGAATTCAACCTTATTGATAGAAGAGAACTCGCACCACTTCAAGAACTGATTGAAAAACTCACCTCGAAGGACAGATAAAAGGAAGAGGATTTCTCCAAGTCACTTGTTTCCTTAAGCGAGCGTGTGGTATTTGTTTTTTGTTCATTTGTTTTTTTAAAAAACAAAACAACCCCCTGTGCTGTTGCTTAATGACAGCAAAGATGACTTTCTGTGCTTTCATTAGGGGAAATCTTTTATCTGTTAGTGACACGTGGTAAATAGCTCTTTTTTTTTTTTTTTCTCCTAATTGTTGTTACTCATTGTGGAATTCTAGGAGGTGCTGAGTGTTCTTAAAGGAACCGTGCTCGGATAGGGGATTGCCTCTGCTGGTGGATGGGTTCTTGTGCTGTGTCAGTGGTTGCCCATTCTCACAAAGTCCCTAGAAGACTTGCGTACGTTCTCTAAGTGCCTTGGCAGACACACTTCTGCAAAGCACGTGCGATACTGAACATTGCTGGAAACAGAGAATACCAACTAACACCCAGGACACTTACTGATACTTGCTTTAGAGAAATATATATATATATATGCTTACACTAAAAACAAAGCCATAACTTACTGAAATCAATGATCTCCAGCTTTTAATACAAATATTTGTCTTATTTTTTTAGAGGTTAATATAGAATTTTTCAAAACTAGATATTATTACAGAGAAGAGCGCAGGTGAAGTCCTGGTGGCTAAATGGAAACAGTGAAGGTGGTGTCGATGCCAAGAACCTGTGCTCAGCGAGTACTTCCATGTCTGCTGCAGTTGGTGTTGGCTTTTCGTAGTTGCTTTTATGTTTTCAACAGGGAAGCATCCACCTGGGCCAGCTGCTTTTCCTGAGTTTCCTAGCGTTTGCCAAATGAATGGTTCATTTGCACAAATACGGTTAGGGAAAAGACTCAGTTGCAAAAATGCTCTGGAACAGTACTAAGGAGAATCTGGTGAACTGGTGTTTGTAGGTAATGAATGAAAAGCCGGCTCTGTGGAGGAGCTCTGGTGGCCAGTGTTTGCCGTAGTAGGAAACGTTGCCTTGGAGGGAATATAATTCCATGGATTGCTTTGGATTTATGTTGGCATGATGGCGTTTTTCTCCCCCATTTCCAGTTGCAGCCTGTCCCCAAGGAGCCACAACTGCTGCCTTGTGTTTTAGGTTCCGAGGAATCCGCGCTAGGTTCCACAGCATGCTATCCCATGATATGCCTACATGAATACAGCGTGCCCGGTCGTTAATGCTGGGCTTTGCTAGATTGTGACTCCCAAAAAAACCCCCACTGTTTTTAAACCTGAATGAGATGAAGGCCGTAACTGACTGCTGTGCGCTGAACTGACTCCTCAGCTCTGGGATTTAGGGCGAGGCCAAGATTAGCACGCGACAGAATAGTTGAGCTTACGCATTATGTGCCTCGGCTTGACTGAAAATGCTGAGTAGAGTGGAAAATGCTCTGCAGCAGCGTGGGAAATCTGTGAGCGGCCAGTGTTGTAGGCAGCTGATCCGTGTCTGAGCGCAGTAACAAACATACCCTCGTCTGGGAGGTGAGAATCACTGCTGCTGCATTAAAACGCTGTGTTTCAGAGCACCTGAAGGCTATTTTGAGAACTGTGTTATTTTCAATGGAGTTAAATTTATGTACTTTTTTCACTGCTGCTTATTTAGAAACAGAAGTGTGGCATGTTGTGTAGTGAAGAGCAGTCACACGGGGGTGTTGGTGCTGAATTCAGGTCTGGCTGTGCAAGTATTGGACAGAAGCTGGTGCACAACACCTGCGGTTTGGCATTTGGAATTAAGACGGGCCTTGGTTTCACTCAAAGCTTCAGTGCAGCTCAAGAAAACAGAACGTGTTTGGCTCTGTTGCAGATCAGTGCCATTGCCCACTGTAATCTGCTCGAGGGACAAGTGGAATTTTCAATTATTCTTCTGTTTTGGCTTCTTTTTGTCAGAATTACCAAATTTACTTCATGTGTGAGTGCCAATGGAAAGGACCTTTTGATTGTGTTTTTCTTACCATCAAGTGTTGGGACGGGGTTATGGTTCCTACAGTCCACATGGAGCTAAGCTGATGATGCAGAGAGCTTGCCCTCAGATGTTTTAACAAACTCCTTGTTTAAAAAAAATCAGAGTAAGGCCTTATCCCTCCTCAGCCAGTAAAGATCTGGACTGTGCTATATACATACAGGAATGAGAGAGGAAAATAGGAGAGATGCTTCGTGCTCTCTCAGTTTGGGATGGAGTAACGTAGGAAACTGTTGCCTTTTCTGAGTCATGGAAGCAACCAGCATCTACCTGACTGCACAAAAGTAGCTGGACTCCCAGGTATGAACTGCACAATTTTAAACAGACTCTGCAGGAAGCTGAATTTAAGTGTGATCCTGCAAACATAGATTTTTACATGTGCCTCTATCTGAGCAGTGGTTAATGACTGACAGTTTCCAGCTCCAGAGGCGTGTGGAGCGCTGCAGGTGCAGTTTCTTGTTCAGAATCTTGTAATCTTTCCAGTGAAAAGCACTGTGCTGAGTTGAGTCGGCGCTGCTTAGGAGGCTACGTGTGCATGTTCGCTGTGCTGGTAACGCTGACCAGGGAGGAGCCTTCAGCCGGTGCTGGAGCTGGGTTATCCCACAGCAGTGAGAGAAGAGAGGGGGAATGGCAGAGCCTGGGAGATCTCCTCCATTCGATGGAAAGCTGTCGCGGTGGTTTGGTGTCAGGTGCCAGCAAGAAAGTCAAAAAAGGTAAATATCTAGAAGCGAGGGTTTGCTTGGATTGATACCGGTTCTCCTTGTTGGCAGAGTTCTGCTCTGGAAGGGTTTTTTCATTTGTTGTTTTTTCTTTAAATAGGCAATTCTAGTAATTCAGAGGCCTCTGCTGCAGTTAAGCCCATCAGAACAGAATGTATCACGTACAGAATCAGTCTTATCTGGATAGTGTATTTTTGTATGTAGTATCTGGCATCAGAAAACACTTGACAGAGGAGTTTCTAGGCCTGTAATAAAAGCTTGGAGATCATGATTTGCCTGACAGCTGTAAGAACACATTGTTTAATTATACAACACTTGAAAACAACAGTAGTAAAGATCTGTATACAGTGTTTGGGATTCAGTTATCCCATTGCCATTTGTATTTGCAGCTTTGAATTGTTTTCGCTTCAAAATGAAGTGGGACCAGAAGCTGGCGTGTGTTTACACTCTGGAAGTAAGGGCACATGGAAATGCTAAACAGCAGTTGCCTGGATGACCTGAATGTGTTTATAAACCAGTGCATTTGTGGAGGGGGAGAAGGGGGGCACCCTCTCACCTCAAATCGAACCCAGAGAAACAAGCCCTGTGCTGCGCTAGGCCCACGCGCTTGGGTGCTGTTAATTGCCGTGAGTGCTTGAAGACAAAACCTTCCAGCTCTGTTGTCGCTGGGAGTGAACGGTGCTGGCAGCGTTAAACCGGCACGAGGTCATAGGTCCCTAAATCCTGTAGTTTGAGGTGGGTTTCTGCATGTAATACCAGTGATCTGGGTGGTAACTTCAGGAGGTCATCTACCTCGAGACAGGATGGGGCGAACACTACAGAGTTCAGCCACCACGGCCAAGGCAGACGCCAGGTACAGAATGTTCGCAGAAATCCCCTTTCCAGTCTTTCAAATTCAAGTCAGGGATACAGGTTTAGCAGGCAAAGAGAAAATAAACCTGCCATGTTCTGCTGTCGCCGGTAGCTGAATGGTAGACGAAGGGAGAAAAAGGTCTGAAGGGGCAGGTGGCCCCTCTGCAAGGATCCAGTTTCTTTTCCTGCTTACTATGCAATGTAGAGCTTTGAGGTTTCGCTTTTCCTTTATGATGTGGAGGAGCACTTTTCTTACTCAGTGTTTAGGAACTGACTGCTCTCCCAGTCCCCCCGACACTCCTTAACAAGTAAGGATACCTTCTTGCTGCTATGACTTAACAGACCTTTCCAATGGTTCCTCTCTATTTTGTTCCCCCTCAGCCCCCTTTTCCCTTAACTCACAAGGCACAATTTTACTAGAAACACCCCCTTTTTGGGTGGTTGCTCTTTTTCTCGCTGCCCTCTCCCCCTTCGTGCCCGCCGCGGGGCTGCAGCTCTGTACATAAACCACCCTCTTTTTGCTGGACTATGAAAAAAGCTGCAGCACGAACCCAGACTCTATGCTTTTCTTTCACTAATGGATTCCCCGTTCCGTGGAATCCCGTTTCCTTCCCTGCTGGTATCAGTTGTCCCAGACTGCACTACTCAAGCCACTAGCAGTTTTATGGCTGCCTGCCGTCTTTTCCTGGACACCTACACTCCTGAGATGAGACAACATTGGTTATTTGAAGTGTTAAACCTTATTTTCCTGCTTTTCTAACCCTTTCCTTCTGCCAGGTGAAGACTGCAGTCTCGGTAACGATCAAATGACGTTTTTCTCTGAAGAACCAATTCCCTCAACTGTTCACAGAGTATTGTATTTTTAGGGGAGATTAATTTTTATAGCCACTAAACGATGCTCATTATTTTTGTACGTTTGCAACTTCTGACATTTTTCAGAGCCGTGTCGCGGCGGGAGCGCTTATTTTCATGGCCGTTTTGCTACGTGGGTTTGCTGTGTGGTTGTGTCGCTCAGTACCTAGGAGCACATGCCTCGATGTGCGATGGGAAAGAGAGGAGAATGCAATAAAAGCGATTGAGGTTTCAATAAAAGGCTGGTTTTGAAGAAAAACAAAAAAAAGGAGATATTACGAAAGCAACACGAACCTTTCCTGCTCCTTTAGAATCCTGAAGTAGGTGGGAGAAATGCGGTGTAAAACGTAAAATGCAAGATGAGAACCCTTGCTGTGATTTAAGTGTGCCAATATCGCTTCAGTTTATAGCCACCCATCGATATTTGAGTTTCAAATGAGAACAGCTTTTGATTAAAAAAACAAACAAAAAAAGGCTTGAATGTCTGAAAACCTGCACCATGTTTATTTGAGAGTTGTAAATAATGTATACAGGTTGTTGTATGTGACGGGACAGAATATTTAAATCCTAGGGTTTTTCAATAAGAAAATGAAGGCTGTTTATAAGAGAAAATAAATAGCTATGTTTGACCACGATTGTCTTCATTTCCTTCTTCAAGTCGTTTCTGAGATATCTTCTACTCGTAGATAGATTTTTTTTTTTTTTTATCCCTGTGTGTTGTTCACATCCACTGATTACACAAACAAATTAGACGTTTGTAATTGCCGTGAGTGTTGTACTTTTGTGGCCGCAGGGAGACACAGCAGCAGCAAACCAACCCCCTGCCCTTGTCCTTTGCTTATTCACAGCCAGAATTCACTCGGGAGGGAGGGGGCGCCGAGGGAGGTTTTCTATAAGCAGATCAGCATCGCAGTAAGTGCCTCCCGGCACCCATTCCGAGTGGCTGGACTCAGTGCTCCAAGCGGCCTTTTCCACCCTGCTCATTCGGGGAAAGCTCTGCTGGGGGACGGGGGATGGTTGGACGCCATGAGCCGGCGGGTCGCTTCCACCCCGGTGCTTCTGTGAGTGTGTCCCGTGGCAGCCACGGGGCTGGGGTTTGGTGCCCATTTAGGGGCTGCAGCAGCGAAGGCGACCCGGGCTGCTCGTGCGGGGCTTTAACTCCACCAGGGGCATTTCTGACGGAAAGGGCCGAATTCGAGACGCTTTCCCCTCGTCCGCAGGGCGCTCGTCCCACCGCGCTGTGCGGGGAAAGAGCACGAAGCAAGGGGGGCGTGGCTTCGCGGGGGGCGTGGCGCCAGGCTCGACTTTATAGGTAAGTGACGTCAACGGGGCGTGGCTTTTAGTAGGGGCGTGGCCTATCTGACCATTCTTTCCTGGGGGCGTGCTTGGCGATCATGTGCCATAACGAAAGGGGGCGTGGCTTATCCGGAGGGCGGGGCTTTTAGGCGAAGGGCGTGGTTTGATTGCGCAGCACTCTTTGGGTGGGCGTGGCTTGTGTAGAGGGGCTGGGCTTGGAAAGAGAGACCCTACTTAGGGCGTGGTTTGAGTGGGGGCGTGGCTTATTGGGAGCGTGACCCGACGCTGGCGTCACGTCAGATGGGCGTGGCTTCACGGCACAGCGCTTTGAGGTAGAGGGGCGTGGTGTAATGGGGCGTGGCTTAATCGAGGGGCGTGGCCTGTGCGAGGGCGCCATTTAAGCAGAGAGAGGGGGCGTGTCCTCGTGACAGGCGCAGCTCCGTAGAGGGGGCTCGGCGCCGCGCCGCGGGCGTGGTTTGGCGATGGCGGGGGGGCGCGGGGGCGTGTTGGGGTACGGGGGCTGGTGATTGGCAGCCCCTTCTCCCGCCCTCGCGGCCCGCGCTTTTGCCCCGGGACCGCCCTTCCCGCGCGCCAAATTCGAAGGCGGGAGCGCGGGGTGGGGGGAGCAGCGCGCGCCGCTTTCGCTGCGGCCGTTGGGGCTCGCGCGCGCCGCCGCCTCCTCCTCGCCCCCCGCCTCAGCTCGCGAGGCGCCGCCGCTCCCCCCTCCCCTCCCCTTCCCTCCCCTCGCCGCGCGCCGCTGCGCACGCGCCCCCTCGCGCCGCCGCCTCGCGCCCCCTCGCGCCCCCGCCTCACGCCCTCGCCTCGCTCCCCCTCGCGCCCCCGCCTCACGCCCTCGCCTCGCGCCCCCTCGCTCCCCCTCGCGCCCCCTCACGCCCCCCCTTCGCCATGGCGACCCCGCCGAAGCGCGGTCGGTGCGAGGGGCGCATCAAGAAGGTCGCCGTGGAGGGAAACATCGGTGAGTGTGTGCGTGGGGGGGGGACGCGGCAACCCCCGTACCCCTCCATCCGCCTCATCTCTTCCCTTGGTCAGCCCCTGTTCCCTTCCATCCCCACTTTTCCCCTTCTCTCCATCTCCACCCCCTTCCTCCCCCCCATTAACTCTGTTCCCCTCCCTGTCTTCTCCATCCCTCACTTCTGTTTTTCTTCTATACCTTCTCCATTTCCCTTTTCTCTCCCATTTTTCTTTATCCCCGTCCCCCATTTTCTTTATCCTTCCTGGTGCCTGGGCGCTCCCACAAGGTTTTCACCGCATTTTCCCTGTGAAAAAGGCTTTTCATCCTGTCAAGAGACGTGAGGTTGCTGGACAGGCTGTGTTGTGCCAGCAAAGCCACTTAATAACTCCAGAAATTGCACTGATACCATAGGGATTAATGCTGGAGAAATGATGAGATTTGGGAGGGCAACCCCCTCCCCAATTTTCTGCTACAGTTTTTAGTCAATTCGCCATTTCAGGATGCTGTGAAGCCCTACATGCTCCCCTAAGTGAACAGAAGGAGCCTGGTCAGCGGCTGTAACCAGCAGGAAGACTTACCGGCTGTTAACCAGATGCTCCTGGGGTGTTCAGAGTGATTTTGGCAAGAGGCTGGTGCTTAAAATTGAGGACAGGAGCTGCCAGGGGGTCAGTTTGCTTAGTGGTGGATATGTGAGGGTTGACAGCCAACTGGTAGGCTTCTCTCAGGTGTAAGCATCTCTCTTTGAAATTTTCCAAGTTTTTTATTCTGTTAGTAGCAGATTAATGACTTCTCTGCTTTGGGAATTAACCAGCTCTATTTATGTTTAAGAAGCCATCGCTTCTGCTTTATGATTCTGTTGTTATTGCTTGGTTCTTCCTACCTAAAATAACCAAGGAAGGCTGAAATACCACTCCTGAAACTGGACCACTGAGTAGTAATATTTAAGTTAAAAAAATCTAATAGTTAGTGTTTTAATTACAAATATAACTCTAGAGTTTAGATAATTGCTCTGGGCTGAGGCTTGTTATCACTTTTCTGGTTGAAGTTGGTTGTTGTAGGTACAAAATTAAAAATCCTGTTGGCCACTTGAAAGCACCTGAGTATTGGACATCCACTTATGGGGCATGGAACTGGAATGGTATATTAGTGAAATAATGTCGCTGTTGGTGTGTTTTGACTGTTGTTCTTCCTGAATGCTTTTTCTCCAGCTGCAGGGAAGTCGACGTTTGTGAATATTCTCAAACAAGCTGATGAGGAATGGGAAGTTGTTCCTGAGCCTGTAGCTAGATGGTGCAACGTGCAGCAGAGCGCAGAGGATTACGAGGTACGGGTGGTGAAATGGAGGGGAAACTTTCTAAAATAAATAACCCCCAACCAGTCTTTAACTTTCAGCAGATCAGTCTGTCTGGTATAGTAGAGGAGGTATTTTTTCTGAAGTATATGTGACAGCAATACTTTTGCTGATTCTTATCATATCATTCTGGAATCCTCAACATGAGAAGGATGTGGAGCTATTGGAAGGGGTCCGGAGAAGGACTACAAAGATGATCCGAAGGCTGGAGCACCTTCCCTATGAGGACAGGCTGAGAGAGTTGGGGTTGTTTGGCCTGGAGAAGAGAAGGCTCTGAGGAGACCTTATAGCAACCTTCCAGTACCTGAAAGGGGCTACAAGAAAGCTGGGGAGAGATTGTTTTACAAAGGCTTGTGGTGACAGGACGAGGGGTGATGGCTTTAAACTGGAGAGGAGCAGATTTAGACTAGACATGAGGAGGAATTTCTTAACTATGAGAGTGGTGAGGCACTGTAACAGGTTGCCCAGAGCAGTGGTGGCTGCCCCATCCCTGGAGGGGTTCAAGGCCAGGCTGGATGGGGCTTGGAGCCCCTGATCCAGTGGGAGGTGTCCCTGCCCATCACAGGGTGGTTGGAACTGGATGGGCTTTAAGGTCCCTTCCAACCCAAACTATTCTATGATTCTGTAATGTTTGAGTTACTGTTTTCTCGTCTGCACAGTGTTTTATAGAATCAGTGGTATTCAGCACCGGAATGCGAATGATAATAGCAGTAAAAGCTTGTTCTATTCCTTGTATAAAAGCAAGGGATGGAAGAAAGTTAGGCAGAAGTTGCTTGTAGCAACTGAGAACTGACCAGGTGAGGGCAGAGGGGTTTTCTGGAGTTAGACTGCTTTTGTTTTCTTTTTTCTTTCTTTCTGATACTGAAATAAATCCAAACACAAGGCTCAAATCCTTTCAAGAACTAAGCTGACAAACCAGTTTAATAGACTTGAACTTCTAGTTTCACAGTTTTTTGAATTTACCATGGTGGTTTGGCCCCAGCCGGCAGCTGAGGCCCCATGTGATTGCCAGCTCACGTCCAGCAGGGTGGAGAATAGAATGAGAAGAAGGCAGGGCAGCTCATGGGTTGATATCAAGACAGTTCAATAAGCCCAGGGAGGAGAAGAAAGGAGCAATGCAAAGATGCTTGCCTACCTCCTGGAAGCATAGCAATGCCCAGCCAGTCTCTGAGCAGCCTTGGAAGATGACCTCTCCCCTCCTCCTCTTTCCAGTATCTGGTCTGAGTGTGGCATTCCACATTGTGAGATAACCATTTGGGTGGTGGAGTCAGTTGTCCCTGCTCTGTCCCTCTCAGCCCACTTCCTGGGGGCAGAGTCAGAAAGAAAGACTTGGTGTTGTGCAAGAGCTGTTCAGCTAAATATTGGTAGGTTATTAACCCTGTTCTACCCACAAACACAGACCGTGTCACTGTGTGGGCACTTGGGAAGGAAGTTAACTCCATCTCAGCCAGTCCTGTAAGCTAAATTTCCAAACCGTCATAATCATCTTTGGAGCTGGACTTAGTAATTCCCTCTTTCGTCCTTTGGGGTTGGCTCTGTTTCTTGTAAGGGTATTGTACAGCCTCAGCTGTGGGGCCTTTGCCTGGCTTTGCCTTCTATTTTCCGAGAAAGTTATTGGCATTCAGGATTGGTCATAGTTTTTTTTTTTAACTAGCTTAAATAGACTTCCACTTTTCCCTCTTTAATAAAGCTGGTACTTTCATTGCCCCATGTTACCAGGAAAGCAAGAACGATAAAAGATTTGGGAAGTTCATTTTTACATGTGCCTTTGTTTGTAGAAAGAGGTGTCTTGCTACTCTTGTTAGGAAAGCTGAGCCTCAGATATTTCAGATGGCTTCCTGCTGTGCTTCTTAATGGAGTGGTTTTCAAGTATCTTTTCCAGGGGATGCTTTTGTATCTTTTATTTCTTACTGTTGAGACTGATAAATAAGGATCCTCTGACTTGTGAAATGTCAGTGCAGCTGCATCTTCTCTACTTGGTTACAGAGTGTTACATGTCCTGGATAGTGGAATTGCTCTTGGGTGCTGCTTAGCCAGTGCCAGAGTGTGGTGCCAGGCATGTATGATTTACTGTTATGGGGAACTAGAGACGAGGATGAAACTTGGAATTCCAGGCTCTTAATTGCCATTACCCAGGCATTGACCTCTATCTAAATAAGTTGCTATTTGGATTTGGTCTAAACGTAGCAGAAAGGCTCTGACAGAAGCAGGCACTCTTGTTAGCCCGTGTTTCCAGTATGCAGCTTTCTGTTCTCATCTGCTTTAGTGGCTATCTCCAGGTGTTGGGTCTCCTTTGCAGACTGTGGGAGACCTTTGTCCTGGACTCTGTTCCAAGTTGCCCAGGTAAGATGGGAGCGTAATCATATCTTGACGTGCTGTGTCAGCAGCTGCTATGGTAAGAGCTGTAATTAATAGATGGCAAAACAAAACAAGCCCAGCTTTACACGTTAAACTCCCACTTATCTGAGTGAAAGGGGTACGGATTTTTCTACAAGGTTGTTGACTTTTTGCATTTATACCTTTTATTACAAAAAGGATTAAGAGGTAAATGGTGCAATTGTAAACCTGAACAGCTTTAATGTAGTAGAGCAGTTGTTTCACCTTAATCATCCACCTTTTCAACTTAAAGGGTTGCTGTATTTGTTTAATATCAGGAGCTGACTACATCCCAGAAGAGTGGTGGAAATGTGCTTCGGATGATGTATGAGAAGCCAGAGAGGTGGTCGTTCACTTTCCAGACATATGCCTGTCTCAGCAGGATCCGGGCTCAGCTCAAATCCCTGGATGGCAAACTTAAAGAGGCAGAGAACCCTGTGGTATTTTTTGAGCGGTCTGTCTACAGCGACAGGTAAGCAGGGCTGAAGTCCTTGAAGTGAATGTCAACATTCTCTGACGTAAAATACATAAATAAATAAAACACAGGGCGTGACTGAGTTTTGTGCTTCCTTTCTTGGTAATTTTGATGCTGGTGTATCACAATAACCCCAATAAGGGGTTTGTTATCTTTCTCTTGCTGGTGTTAACAGTGAAGTACAATTCCTGGCTGAGGGTTTATAGTGTTGTTGTGTAACTGGGGGGTTTTTCATTCTTTATAGGTAGGATTTTCATGATTTGTGCATGCACGTTTCCTTTCAAAGAAAAGAGAGGAGAAGCATCAAGAAGCGTCAAGAACAATTACTGTTGTTGTCACTTAGTCTTTCTTTTCTTTTACACGTCTTGAAACAGGTCTAGGTGTTTCATATTGCTTTACCCAGCATTTCTAGGTTCAGAAGGTTAGATTTGTAAATGAAATCCCATCACACAATCCTTAGGTGTTGACCATGTTCTAATATATTTTAAATAAATGACTGCAGTAGACAGAGCCATGGTGGTTTGTGGATTGTTCCTGAACACAGGTACCTGAGCTGCAAAAGTTACTGCTTTCCACAGGCACTGCTCTGGGCAACTGCAGCAGACGTAGTTACTGGCTGCTCATTTCCAGTCCGAACAGGCCTTGAAGAAGTTATTGAGTTACTGTGCTCAGCTTCTGTTCTGGTTACTGTGCAGCACTTTAGGCAAACTAAGTGATGACTGTGTTCAAGCTCAGTTTTGTTGATCCAGCTGTTTTGTATGCACAGGTATATCTTTGCAGCTAATTTATATGAGTCTGATTGCATGAATGAAACGGAATGGACTATCTACCAAGACTGGCATGACTGGATGAATAAGCAGTTTGGGCAAAGCCTAGCACTGGATGGGATCATTTATCTCAGAGCCACTCCTGAGGTGAGCAATACAAGTTTGTGACCCTCACAGAGAATGAAAGTATATGTTCTGTGCCTTGCCTGTAAAATCTGATATTTGTCTATGCTTCCGTAGTATTCTTTTTTTCTAAAAAAATGTAGGGTTTAACTCTGGTTCTAGACATTCTCAGTGCTGAATCCAGCCGTGTTCAATGTCTTTATCAATGACCTGGATGAAGGCATCGAGTGCTCCCTTAGCAAGTTTGCGGATGACACTAAGCTGGGTGGAAGTGTGGATCTGCTGGAGGGCAGGGAGGCTCCAGAGGGATCTGAACAGGCTGGACTGCTGGGCAGAGTCCAGTGGCATGAGGTGTAACACGGCCAAATGCCGAGTCCTGTACTTGGGGCACAACAACCCTGTGCAGCTTCAGACTGGGAGAAGCCTGGCTGGAAAGCTGCCTGGAGGAGAAGGACCTGGGGGTGCTGGTTGACAGTGACTGAACATGAGCCAGCAGTGTGCCCAGGTGGCCAAAAAGGCCAGCGGCATCCTGGCTTGGATCAGAAACATCGTGACCAGCAGGACCACAGAGGTTCTTCTCCCTCTGTACTCGGCACTGGTGAGACCGCACCTCGAGTCCTGTGTTCAGTTCTGGGCCCCTCACCACAAGAAGGATGTTGAGGCTCTGGAGCGAGTCCAGAGAAGAGCAAAGAAGCTGGTGAAGGGGCTGGAGAACAGGCCTTATGAGAAGTGGCTGAGAGAGCTGGGGTTGTTTAGCCTGGAGAAGAGGAGGCTGAGGAGAGACCTCATTGCTCTCTACAACTACCTGAAAGGAGGTTGTAGAGAGGAGGGTGCTGGCCTCTTCTCCCAAGTGACAGGGGACAGGACGAGAGGGAATGGCCTCAAGCTCCACCAGGGGAGGTTTAGGCAGGTCATTAGGAAAAAAATTTTCACAGAAAGGGTCATTGGGCACTGGCAGAGGCTGCCCAGGGAGAGGGTTTATTCACCTTCCCTGGAGGTGTTTAAGGTTAGGGTGGACAAGGTGCTAAGTGGCATGTTTTAGTGTTTGATAGGAATGGCTGGACTCAATGATCCGGTGGGTCTCTTCAGTTGGCTTGTTATTGAGACTTTGGGTGTGTTCAGAGCAGGAACAAGCGATTTACTATCAGAAATCTGTAACAAGCTGTTCTAATGACTGTCCAGAATGTCCAGCTTACTGGGGACTCTTCCTTATATTTGAGAAATACTGTGATGTACTTCCTCAAGTCTTTCATTGTTTCCCTGTGTAGCCTGTGGGCTCTGCCAGTAGAACATGGCACAATGTTTCTGTGCTCATAAGACAGTTTGCAAGTTGAATGTGAATCTTTGGCAGAGAGTGGCATGTTGAGCGCAGGAATGGTTAGCAAAAAACACTTGAGCAATTTCACTTCCTCTGAGTCTTCAAAAGCAACCAATTTATATTTTGATATCTTTTGATCTTAGAAATGCTTAAATAGGATTTACTTGCGTGGAAGAGATGAAGAGCAAGAGATTCCCATTGAATATCTGGAGAAGCTTCACTACAAACATGAAAGCTGGCTTCAGCATAGGACTCTGCGGTATGGCTTGTTTCATGGCTACTTATTTATGGGTAAATCTCTGTAAGGATGTTCCCTAATGCTTTTTCCACCAGTGAAACGGCAGCTTCTTCTGTGATTTGTCAAGTTAAACCCCAGGAATATTTCTCTGTCTCCTTCCTTAGTAGTATTGGCTTTTCAGCATGTTAGTTTGTGCTAGGACATCCAGTGTGCCTTGAGCTCCTTCACGTAGAGCTCTGAATAGTAGAGAATTCAGACGAACTCTGTATTAGAATGAGTTGAACTGAACTTCAGGTGCTGTGGAACAAAATGCTCAAGAATCAGTACTATATTCTAGGAGCCACATTGTCAGTTCCAATTGCTGCATGTTCAGAGTTCGTGGCTGTAATTCATATATGCAGTTCTCCTTGTGAGATTCTTAACAATCAAAATGCTGACAGAGACTTGAATGTTGTATCCTTTTTTTTGCAGCTAATAATGTTTACTCCATTCCTCTCCCACTACAGAATGGATTTTGAGTATCTACAGGAAATACCTATCTTAACTCTAGATGTTAACGAAGACTTCAAGGGCAAAAAGGACAGATATGATCACATGACTGAAAAGGTAAAGTTTCACAAGCAGAACAAACTCATGTTTTGGGTTTGTTGCCAGCATGTCACAATGAATTCGGGATACCTCTCACATCTCACAGTGCAGCATTCAATGAAGTCAGACTAGACATGGAACCTGTGATTCTTTGTGGCATGTCCTACACAGATTTTCCATTAAAAAAAGGGGAGGGGAGGAAAGGAAATATTCCAGGCTTATACGAAAAGACTTTCACTACTAACTTTGTTGGCAAATATAATTTCTGATTTAAGTAACCGTCAAATTCTTGAAAGAACTATTATTTGCTATGTCCTGCTTTTGCCATTTTGCAGGTGCCATAAGAAATGTTGGGGGGGGTGTGGGTGAGGGTGAGGGTGGCTGTTGAGAGAGAAGGAAGGCTACAAAGTCTGAGTTGGATGTTTGAGGAAAAGTCTTCCTTGCGTTAAGAGTGAAAGCGTCTCACCTACAGTGCTGGTAAATAAAAGAACTTTGGTGCCAGGTACTGTGAAAATGTGGTACGAAACTGTCACAATGGCAAATTGGAAGGTGAGTTAGCTGAATGTACAGCCAAATTTGAATCCAAGCAGTGACCTGATGGTATCTGGTTGGGGGTTTTGCTGATGTTTCTAGCTAAACGAGAGAGAATGGGCCCTTCTCCCTTCTGCTTAGCGTGTCACTGCGAAGGGCTGTGCTGCTAATGCAAGTAGGGATCCTTGGCTCTAAAAATATACTTTGCTGCTTAGTTATTCTTCAGTGTTTAATCATCCTTAAATCATATTTAAGTAAGGGAATTACTTCCAGATAATCAACAGTCTAATAGTCTGCTGCAATCCTGCTCGTTTTTAGTTTTGTTTATTAAATTAGCACTATTATTGAAGCTTTTCCTTTCAGCTGTGTTTGTTAAAGTGTTATTCAAAATCCTTCTCAAAAGCAAGGGTCTGAAGCTTCAGGGAGTACTCTTCAAATGTAGCTTTCTGCTTTCTTTGGAAGGTAATGCAGAACAGAAGTCAGAAGTACTTTTTAGTTTTATTTGAACGTATGGAAAAAATAATGTTTATTTGATACAAAAAGAATTTAAGTTGAGATTTCTTTTTGCATTAAGAAGATACAAAAAGGTGCAATATATAATTTAAAGCAAGGCCAGACCATCAGCCTTTTAACTGCTGAGGTGTTTGTTGTTTGAATCCTGATGAGATTTGGCTGAGGACAGAGTGACTTTCCTTTGAGCAGTTGCCATGAGTCGCAGACCTTAGCAATGGTATGCGTACTTTTTTCCACTCTTTGGAAAGGAATTGTTTACCTCACGCGCAAAGCAGCTTTGTCCTTTCATCTGTTTATGCACTGAGAAGGAGAACTGTTCACCTGATTAAACCCAGCTTTCATGGAATTTGTTCTTTTAAAGCTTGTAAATTGATGCACTGGCAGCTGTGGAGTGAAAACGCTTCCCATCTGCGCCATGAGATAAGGTCAAGCTTGGGCACCTAAACAAGGATCCTGGATGAGTTTACTCCTAAGTAGTTGTCTGGGAAGAGCCTTGACCCTCTATTAGTCTTAATTTTTGGCATTTCTGAAGTGTAGTCATAGAATGGCTGGTCTCGTTATGAGACTGGATACTTTAGCTGTTAGTGTAGGCTCATGTCTAGTGGGGACTCAACTCCTGTGTGCTTCCTTCTGTCACCACACTCTAGACTCGCCCTGAAACGATTCCTAGTGCCTAAGCAGTGATGAGGCTCATCATGCAATGTGAAGTGAAAGGTGGCATTCTTGTGATACCTTTCAGGTCAGAGTACTGGCACAGCTGTATGTTCCCTTCTCTGTGTGAAGGGATTTGACCTCTCTTTTCCCCACCTTGATGAGTCCTGAACTAGGAGGGGAAGGGTCACAGCTGGAGAATGTGATCCAAGATCTGTTTCCATTTCACATCAATAATTTGGACAAAGCAGTTGCAGATGTGCTCTGTGTGTGAGAGCCTCTGCCAGGAGAACAAAACCATGTTCTGTAGTGAGCTGTCAATTCTATTCTGTGCAGCTGTGTACCGTGAGTGGGCAGAGGAGAAAATGCTCCCAGTTCAGGCACTATCACAGCCTTGAAACCGAGAGATGGGAGTTGTTCACTTGGGTCCTGTATTTTTTGGGTCTTGTATCTGCTGGGATGTTGCATTGGGAAAAAAGATGGTCTGCCACTTCTTTCTACTCCGGTGCTTTAAAGGGAGGGAGCAATTACTGTTCCTTCTCTGGAGGGGCCACAACAAAAAGGCATGTATACCTGGCCCAAGAAGTGCCTTCTCAGCATGTTGTCTTCCTGCAGCCCCTACCATTCACCTGAATTTAGGCTGATGTCTTAAGTGACCACCACCCCTGTAGGTGCCATGCCAGCCTGCTGCATGGCTGGCTGCCTAGTCTGGATTCAGCTCTCCTCAGCTGCATGAATTATTTGAGGTGCACCCGGACCAGTGCTCTGGGGTAGGATCATGGATTTCCATCTCTGAGTTCCAGATAACATTCTATGGGCTGGAGCCATTTGAGCTACTCTTTGGATACTGGAAATGGAGTCCAAGGGTAGCTGAACTCTCATAGCATTGTTGTACAGTATTGGATTGTTTTCAAGTACTATAGTTTTGCTAGGTATTGTTTTTTTATTTGCCAGCCTCAAATTCCAAGAAATGTATTAATGAGATGCATTGACATTAAATATGAACAGATTTCTGGTAGTCGGGGCGTGACACGGTGCTTTCCAAATGATGAATCTTTTGAGGGGGTCATCGTCATCCTTATGGTTAGGTTATACCTGCTTTCAAGAGAATTTGAGGTGGTTTAGGATTACAGGAGTGATGAGCATCATTATGATGCGTCTCTCTCTGCACCTGCTAAATTCCAGGTTTTTGGCTGAAAAAGTTCTCAGTGGACAAGAAATAGTATAGCTGAGCCTAAGATTGTTTTTCCCAGTTTCAGTTTGTGTTTCTTCAAGTAGGAGTGAGGCAGTGGAGAAGTCAATGTTGTTGCTGACTATTTGTGTTGATAAATACTGAGATTGACAATATTTGTTTCTTTTTGCAGGTGAAAGAATTTTTGAGCACCTTATAATCCTCTTTGAAGCACAGACAGAGTCAAACTGTTCCAAACATCTGTGCGATCAAAGTCTGAAGTACAGCTTCTGCTTTTATAGGAAGCCTCTGGAGAGGCAGGACTCGATCCCGTTAATTGTGAGGAACAAACAAACCTTGTGCATAGGGAAGCTATTAAATAAATCCATAGGTCTGTTCAGTAGTATGTTAAGTAACACAAGCAAATTCTGAAGATACTAGAACTCTTGAGAGCTGTCAAATGTTGCGCCTGTTTCTAATCAGACCAGTAAGTTCTTCTGGAGTATTTTTTTTTTTTTTGTAATTTATTTTGTGTCCAGTAGCTATTTAATTTTCAAGAGGTAGTGTATTTTTTGATCTCAAGTGTTTTTCTCAGTGGCATTGATTTGTAATGGATGTTTCATTGTTCTGAGGAAGAAAACAGTGATAACTGTTTTTGCTGGTGAATTATTTTTAATATAACCTGGAATTTTATATTGTAAGGTATAAAAAAAAAAAAAGTCGCCTGACAATTTTGATAGGTTAAGTTCTTCACAGAATACACTGAATTCAATCAAAAAATATGGCTGAAATGCTCTAGATGGCAAATGAATTGTTATATCTGTCTTGATTGTGCACTGCAAAGTAGGATATTGAGAGGCTTTCCATTCTCTGGCATGTTTGAGTGTTATTTTCCCAATTGTTTTGAAGCTGTTAATGAAGCAAAGCTGGTTTTGTTGTTGGTGAGCCTTCCTTTCCTGTAGAGGAGTGTGTTTGCTGGAAGGACACCGTAAAAGGAAGAAGATGATTTTTGCGAATGGCCTCCATCTGTAAATGACGTGTGTCTAAACCTTTCCTTAATCACATTTTGGATGTCAGAGGTGCTTCCTGCTTTTGTTCCAGCTTCTTTTCTTAACTGGCCCTTCTGGGCGCTTGTATGAGATGCTGCGGTATTGGAAGTAGACTGTCCATTCTCTTCTTGTGGTGAGACGAGGAGAGCTCTGCTCCAGTGCATCTCATTTTATTGACTGAGCTCTTTGTGTTTCAGGTACGATAAAAGGAAACGATGCAGGGTACATGCCTTGAGTCCTGGGTTTTATAAACTGCTTTATTCTGCTTTTTTAAACATACCTGAATGACTGCACAGTTGGCTTTTGAATGCAACATTTTATTGTAAAGCATTTTGTTCTCTACTGTGTGGTGCCTGTTTCACCTGCTAATTTCAGATGAACTTTCTTGCTTTGTGGTTGGAATTGCGCTGGCACTCACTAACTGTTGGCTGAAGAATAAAAGTGGTTGGAAAGACTTTCATTGCTTAATAGTGTTGGCTCCCTTGTCTCATAAAAGAAGTAATGTTGTGAATTGGTGGTATGTAATATCAGGATGAATTTGAAGTTGTGTATTCTTGTATATTCTACAAGTTCTCCGAGGTTTCTGAAACACTGTGTTTGGCTTCTGATGCTTTCTGTGGATGGGAAATGAGCTTGTGTGATAGAGACTGGATTACATAAAATGTCTCATATGTAACTTACTGATCAGTAGAAGTGGTTCGTATAATGTTTATGTTACAGTGGAATATCCCAGTAGTTTGGTAGTAAATCTTATTTTTGACTCCCAGATTCCCTAGTAAAAGGAAAGGTTTTAAGATCTTTGCTCCAGAAATGAAGTGAGGTGGAATGGATCATGATTCAATTCAGGTTTACTTGAAACACATGGTAGAAGCTTTTTAAAACATTCTTGGCAATGGTCTGAATAGTAACAACTTATTTGACTAATAGTGCAATTATTCGTACAGTTTCAGCTGTCAAACTTGTGAATTTAATTACAGGAATCGGAATGACAGTGCTCACTGCAAGGAGTAAACAAGCCTGGAGTTCTAATAAAGCCTCCTTTTCAAACCCATCACCGAGCACACAGGAATTCTGTGGCAGGCTATCTGCGTCCCGCTCCAGAAAGCTTTACAGAATCTCTGACTGCCAAGTTTGGGTTTGAAGGAGCGAAGTCCTGACCAATTATGAGAACGTTTTTAATTGCTGTGGAGAAAAAAAACCCAGAACACCCACCCGCCCCAGGTTTCGCAGGGCTCAGGCAGTAGTGGGGCTGAGGCACGTGAAGTTGCAGTTACTGTATGTAGGACAAGTAGGACAAGGCGCAGCACAGAGGACTGGAGATGTCCTTAGACAGTTCTGCCCGTGCACCAGCTCAGACCTCACAGCTCTGACAGTACCTCAGCCTTTGGAATTTGTCAGTATTTTTTTTTTTTTCTTAAATCTGTTCCCAGGCTACCACACACCTGGATTGTTGTGTTAGTTTCTTGCCCATTAAAGATAAAGATACGGAAGATTTCTGAACTGGTACCTGCTGTTTGGTGATGATGTATTTTCAGTCTTTGAGTGCTGTGTCCCTTTCTTCCCTGGGGTAAGAGATTCTTGGATGGAACTGGTTAGAAATCCTTGATTGTTTTTATCAAGTGTCATTGTGATCAGAAGTGTTGGTGTGCAGGGTTTATGACATCTTTTCTGGTTAGGATAGAGATGAAAATACTTACCAGTAGCGTTTAATTGCCGTGCGGGTACATGTGAGATATGGACACAAAATTGCCTCATTTTCAGTCATTGTAGTTGGTTTCTGTATAGTGTATTTTAAAATCTCATAAGTGCTTCTTAGAACAGCAACCAATTTTGTGGGTAGAACTTAATTTACTGTGTTTTTGTGCTAGTAACTTATTTCTACTGTTTTCTGTTTACTTAAGCAGATTTATAATAATGGAGTGGTATATAAAATGTGATTAGTATTGAGATTATTCTGTTCTTTTTCAAATAATTAAAGACTCTGGGAGTGTGATGGGAGAAATTGACCACTAATTGTTATGCAAAGACCAGGCATATATGTACGTAGTAATAACTTACTTGTATCTTAGGGGAAAGTGATGTAACTGCTGTTGCCAAGAGGTTTCAGGATGGATAGGTGTAGGTTGTTTCCCCAGCTCCTATTTAGACTCACTGTGTGGCCCTGAGTAAATCACTCTTTACCTCAGTCTTTTTGTCTTTGAAATACTGATACCTCCTATACCTGTCTTCAGGGGGCTGAGGGATTGAGAGTTCACAGAATCACAGAATAACCAGGTTGGAAGAGAACCACTGGATTGTTGAGTCCAACCATTCCCACCAATCCCTAAATCATGCTCCTAAGTACCTCATCCACCCTCACCTTAAACACCTCCAGGGACGGTGACTCAACCACCTCCCTTGGCAGACCGTTCCAATGCCTAACCACCCTCTCCGTGAAGAATTTCTTCCTAATCTCAAGCCTAAATCTCCCCTGGTGGAGCTTGAGGCCATTCCCTCTCGTCCTGTCCCCTGTCACTTGGGAGAAGAGCCCAGCACCCTCCTCTCCACAACCTCCCTTCAGGTAGTTGTAGAGAGTAATAAGGTCTCCCCTCAGCCTCCTCTTCTCCAGGCTGAACAACCCCAGCTCTCCCAGTTGCTCCTCATAAGATTTGTTCTCCAGCCCCTTCACCAGCTTCGTTGCTCTTCTCTGGACTCGCTATGTCCATGTGCTGTCCTGTAGGTCTGAAGAGCTCTTAAATAATTGAGAATGAAGGCAGCCCTGGCTTTAGATGTTTCACTGGGGTGTTTCGATGCCCTTAGGAAAGGCGTCACAGATTCATGGCCAACTGAATTAATTTATTTGTTTTAAAAGATGTTAAGAGGCATTAGGTGCATCAGTTGTGTTGAAGTTAGTTCCCTGGAAAACACAGCCACTGAAAACTTGTCATCGTTTGTGGGAAAAAGGAACATTTTACAAATGTGATCTTGAACTAGAATTGGTGGCCAGACCTGCGCTGCAGTCCCTGTGGTGGCAGAGCTGTGTGCGGGCTCTGCCACATGAGGTCATGGTGTCCTCAGTGCCCGCTTGCTCAGCTCTGGCGAGGAGAGTGTCTGTATGTTAACAGCAAAGAGCTTGGAAATGTTACAGAAGGAAGAGGTCACTTCCTTGCTTTGCCACCAGTAAACCATTAAACTGACAAATAAATACTTGACTGAATGTGATGGATCTTCATCTCCAGATGGAGGGTGTAATGTGAGCCCCTGTGGGGTTAAATGAAAGACTAGAAAAGGCTGAGCTAATGGGAGGGCTTTGACACCAGATATTCTGTGCGGCCACCAGCTGTTTCTGTTCTGAGAGTGAGTATTAGCACATGGATAACTAATCCAGGGGTGTCTGAGCAATAACAGTCTTATAATGTTGAGCTATCAGGCCCGAATGCAAGCAGTGAGTAGTGCTGATGCTGGGAAAATGAAGCCCTTATGAACTCTTGCTGAAGTCACACAAGCACTTTTTGCTGAATATTATCCTGAACTGGGTATGGCTTCTTTGAAACTCAGATTGGCATCCAGTAGTGACAACGAGTATGGAATCCATGCCAGGAGTGCTTTATTTTACCTAGTGTTCAGCATGGGTATAAAATCAATATAATGCATAGAGCCTGGGAGTTTTCTGTTGTTCATTGGTCTAGGTTTCAATCTGTGGTTATTGATAATGTGACAGCAGCATAAATAAGACTGTAGTGGCTGGTGCTGTAGAATGTGAGCTGTTGCCCTTTCGTTGGATCCCTGCTGGCTGCCTTCCCCATGTCCTGGCAGGGTACACGTTACATGTCTTTATCTTCAGAACATCGAGGTGATCCAGCTGGCACCAGGGATGTTTGCTGGCCAATAGCACTGACCAACTCAGGAAAAGGCAGTTGGTTCCTGAGACACTTACAAAGAAGTTCTCGTTGCGCTTCATCCAGAGTATGCTCCATGCTTTTTCCAGGCTTTTCTCTCCAACTTCCTTCTAAGCTGTTGTGACTTGTCATTTAATAACTACTAAAAGCATTGTCTGGTACAAGTTGTAACAGACTTGTTAAAGCCAAAATGTCACTGGTGTGCAGTCTATTGGGGATGCGACTTCTGCCTCTGTTCCAGTTCAGTATCTTAGATTTTCAGTCCGCTTCTGCGAGTGGTTCTGTGTTAGCCCACCTAGTTGCTGGGGCTCTTACTGACTACTGACTTCAGTGCTGCCTATGTATGTGTGCTGATAGCGTGCTCTTTTCTTGGTAATTATGTCCAGATTTGCTTCCACTGGTGTCTTAAAATGATTGCTGTTGCTCTCAAGTTTCTGCTGCACCTTTGGCTTGGTCCTCCCTTGGGGCTGGCTCCTGGCCTTTACCCTGACCTGCTCGTCTGGGGACAGTGGCCGCGGGTCATCGCCTGGCTTGTTGCAGCAGACTGCTGGTCCGTGTCAGCTGCCTGTGTCCTCTCCGTGCCACGCCTCTGGAGGAGACTCACTGCTGCAGAAAACAGGATTGGCTTTTAGGTGTCCATTCCTAGTCTGCTCTGCTGCATGTTTCATGAGGATTCATAGCAATGGTCTCCTTTAGCTGGGTAGGTGTTTTATGTGTGCTTGTCAGCTGTTTGCTTGCTGCCTCTGCTTCATTGTGTAGGGGATGGGTTCATGTCACGTGACTAAAATCTTGTTTCCAGCGGGGATTCTGTTGCAGTGCACTTTGTCGACAGTCTGCCGATAGCTTGTTCAGATGCCATAGTTCTTCCAGCCTGCTTTAACTACAGTGCTTGCTGGAGTGTGTCCACTTACCATCAGGTTTTGTACTTCATGAGCAGTCCTACTGTTCTTAAACATTCAACCGTGAACTGTATTGGTCTCATGGCTTTGGCTCCTCCCTGCTGAGGTTTACTCTGTCCCCTCTCAATGTAATTGCAGCTTATGCACAAGATGAGCCTTTTCCTCAGAGGACTGTGGTCTTCTGGATGATTCTCCTGTTGCTTTTGGCTTCCCATCCTTTTCAGTGTGGTAGTACAGGCAGGATTGATCTTTGTGGATGCTGAGATGCTGTGACGTGGTGCGCTCCAGAGACGATTTCTAATTGTATCTGCCAAGTCTTACGGCCGTATCACACATGTGAACTTGAGTGGTACAATTATAACCTGGATCAGGATTATAGTTATTTAGTTTATGCAAGTTAATTGGTTTTCATGAAGGGGCTCCAGGAAAGCTAAGGATGGGCTCTTGATCAGGGAGTGCAGGGGTAGGACGAGGGGAATGGTTTGAAGTTCAGAGAGAGGAGATGGTGATGAGATCTTAGGAAGAAATGTCTCCCTGTGGGAGGGGGTGGGATACCTGTTAATGACTTAGTCTAGGCATCAGCAGGGCTGATAGCGTTTGTCTGTGCCAGAGATGAGTCACTAACTCGGCCTGAAAATTTCCTTTTCTTTCAAGGTTGTTCACCCATGATACACTCAAAGTGATAATGCATCTTAGCTTTATGTTTGCACTTGCCTATTGCTCTCAGGTGAAGGCAACGCCAGCATCTGCTTGCACTTTTGACTTTAAATACTGCTGTTAGCTTTGCTTCTGGGGTTGCTTTCACAATCTAGCTGGAATCATATTGGCAGTAGGTCAGAAAGCCTTGCAGAGAATGTAGTGATGCTCTACTTGCTGTGGAGCATGGATCGAAGGTCTCTGGATGGTAGTGTCCCTCTGCAGAACCCTCCTTTTAGTCAAGATCTAAATTTGCACTTTTTGTCTGGAATCTTCTCTGGCTGCCTGTTTGTTGTGCTGTCTCTGAGGGGGGTTTTGTTAGCCTGATCTTCCACTTTGCTTGTCTCTAGCAGTGGAATATAACTTGATTCTCCTGCCTCTGTCCGTGCTGCTGCCCATCGACTGAACCCTTTATGCTTCGTTTCCGTACAGCATCGTGTACATTGGATGGCATTACCTGCACTGCTCTGTCCTTTTCCCTCCTGCGCTCACACCCTCTGAGTCTGTGTATTTAGGCTGAAGCACTGGCCATCAGCGTACTGAGCTTTGTCTTGGGTAGCTCTGGTTGCTTTAGATCTTGGAAGGCAGTTATGTAGGGGATTAGACCTGTCCTACAAAGTTTCCTACTGGTTGGAATGGTATGTCCTTTGAATGAGCTTGTCTTTCCCTAGGAAATACATAACGTCTTGAAGTTAGAGAAATACTACAATTCTTCGCCTCTTAATGTAAGTACCAATTTCCACTTCTGCTTCTTGTTTTCAGGGCTTTTTTTGTTTGTTGATATGTTTTACTAATTTAGACTCTGTTTAAGGGAGCACTATGTTCACTGAACAAGGCAAGAAACTTGATTTATTTCAACCATTGCTTCATGCAACCTCCTGAAGGGAGGTTGTGGAGAGGAGGGAGCTGGACTCTTCTGCCAAGTGACAGGGGACAGGACGAGAGAGGGAATGGCCTCAAGCTCCGCCAGGGGAGATTCAGGCTGGAGATAAGGAAAAAATTCTTCACCGAAAGGGTCATTAGGCATTGGAACAGTCTGCCCAGGGAGGTGGTTGACTCGCCTTTCCTGGAGGTGTTTAAGGTGAGGGTGGATGAGGTGCTTAGGGGCATTGATTTAGAGATTGGTGGGAATGGTTGGACTCGACGATCCGGTGAGTCTCTTCCAACCTAATGATTCTATGATTCTATGCAAAGTGTGTCCTTTCCCCCCTCCCGTTATTGGAGATAGCAGAAGACTTTATTGCTTCCATTTTCATCTCCTGTGGGCAGGTTGGTGTGTGGATTTCTAGACAAGGAAGCCTAGCAGCTGATGTGACTAGTGAGGTTTCTCCTAACACCCTGTCTTTCTGCCCTATTTCTCAGTCAGTTGTTGAGTCTTGTTAACTTGCTGAGCTGCCAGTGTAATTTGTGTGTCATATACCGAATAATGCATTAGGGCTCCGTGTAGGTGCAGTTGACTTTCTGTATTTACCAGAAGACCTCGGCTGCAGTGAAGCTTCCCAGGTACGTGCACACAAGTGAAAATACTCCGTGCTTTAGATACTGTGCATCTGCCCTGCAGGCTCCTTCAGGGACATCACTGATTTGGTTTAGATACTGTGCATCTATTAGTTGAAGAGTTTTGGTGCAGCAGAAGCAGAGTGGGTTATGCAAAGGCTGGTAACCATTTGATAAGAAGAATGGAGCACAAGAAAGCTGAGCTCAAGGGAGAGGCAAATAAAGCTTTTAGTCTGTGGTACCGGCTATCACTAAAGATAAACCAGACTAGCTCAGGCTGAGGTTCAGTAAGCTAACATGAGAAACTTGCTAGGTTTAGGATATTTTGCCATTAGTCTGATTTTGTCCTGGCACATTGTAGATCTGGACTCTCTTCATGGTATTCAGCAAATCCCACATACTCTCTAAGCTACAGCCTTAATTGTGCAAGGCCAGGTATTTCATGTATTGATTTATAGTCACAAATCTGTATGCCTAGAGAGACAAGCAATTTACTGATATTGTAGAGACTGACAAGTGGTCCGGAGACAGTCCCGCTAGCAGTGCTCCTGTTGGATTCCACAAGCTGGAGAGGCCAGGCAGATGTTGGAAAGGGAAGTACTTACATGGTAGAGCCAATTCTCTTCTTGCTGATATGACTTTTACCGATGTCCTCATCATACATTGTGTTGTGAGGGAGCATGAGATGCCCTGGACTGAATCTTTAACTGGTGTTGATTATTGAAGCAAAGAAGTTGCACAGAAATCAGAACAAGAACCAGAGATTTTGAACAGAGATAGAGAGGCTTTCTGTCCTGACAGGACATAGCTCTGCTGTCATCCAAGTGAGACAAAGGTTCAGGCAGGATGGCTTTGAAGTAGGCTGTGGCCAAATGGAATTCTTTAAGGTCTCTGTAGCGTGCAGAATCCACCAATAGTCTTGGGAAGTAAGATTGAAGTGACTGGCAGGCACTGGCTGGGGCTAGCAGGGCTTTGCTGTCAGCTGTGAAACAAACACTGGCTATGTTTCAGCAGCAGTGCCCAGTGTGGACATGGATTTTTCTGAACAGCAACATTAAATCAACTTGCCTCTGCTTTGCACAGGGATAAGATGGGAGAACTGTATATGCAGGATGGCATTTTTTTGTCCTTCAGTGGCCAAAGTGAAGATTCTTAGCTTTTTTGAGGGACCTATCATGGCTGGCAGGTTTGGAACTTTTGGACTAGCGGTTCTTAGTGCTGGTCCAAACCACTCTTACAGGTGTGATGTGCTTGTATGGAAGCAATGTAAGCTTCTGGAGAGAAGGCTTGCTTTCTGTTACCATTTGAAATCCTTTGGCCCTTGGCCTCCGGAGCCTGCAGCTTGGAGGTAGTGTTGCAGACAATTGAGAGGCAGTGAGGAGTGGATTGTCCATTTCCTGCATGACCTTGGACATCACAGATGGGAACAAAATCTATTCTGGACTTGAACTATAGCTTTGGACTGCGTTCCTTATTGAAACGCTTGAGCGAGGGGTGAGAATGAGCAGTGACCTGAATAGAACAGAAGGTCACCTCACATGGAGTGAATGAGTTGAACAGAGACCAGGCCAAGTAGGTTTAGAGATGTTAGAAAGAAATTGATTTATGGAATTTTACTTCCAGGGTTGGAAGTACAATGCTGAAAGGTCTACTCAGCAGTGAGGGGTTTTGTTCTTGCTAAAGAAGAGAAGGGCAAAAATTGACCTGCTTTTCTATAGAAGAGAACTGTAAAGTACCACTTGAAAACAAGCTTGAAGAGCTATTACAGCAGATTTACAACCTATACCTCATGGATGAAAATGGGGACAGAGGGCACTTTAAGGTAATCCTGGTACTGCTACAGCTGGAATGGTCTATGCTGCTACCCTCTGTTACTTTCAGCAACTGCCAAAGCCTCAGTGCTCAGAGGGCAGGTGGGTGCCGAGTTCTTGCCTTGCCAGTGACACAGCAAAACCTCTGTTCTGTCACCAGGAAAGGCTATACTCACCCCACAAGCCCTTTGCTGGCACAAAACATGATATAGCTGCATTGCCAGGTAGCTCTCAGCCCAGGCCTGGTCTTGGTGTAAAGGTCTGAGCAAGGCTATTGATCTAAACTAGGTTTCAGTTAAGCACGTGTTGTGAGGTAATGAGAGTCTGGGGTTTTGCCTGGCATGCAGTGCATTATCTGAGAGGAACCTGGCATCTTAAGGTATGGGTTCATTGTTTTCTTTTAACGGCATCTCCCGTTTAGGAGAACGTGCTGAGAATCGACTTGAGTCAGTTTTGGTCCCAAACTTGACAGTGTTTTTGAGCCCTTTATCTCTGTTTCATGCCATGTTGGGGTGAGAGGGAAGATGATGGTTAATCCAGCGAAACACAGTTGATGCCAAACCTCACTTTTGAGCTTTGAAACTTGAGATATGCAGATGGTCTCTGTAAATGGTTAAAATGAAAGGAGCTGGAGCAGTGGTGTGCTCTGACACTCATCTGATGTGAAGTACTTGTACTGTGCTTTGGGTAGGAGCTGTGTGGTATTTCACTATCTTTCCTTGGGATTTTAATTCTGCTGTGTTTGAGAATAGGTGCATTCTGTTTTTACAAGTCACTGGTGGGAGGTGGAGAGATGAGATACTTCACATATAGCATGATTTCTTGCTGAGAGCACGTGTCTAAACTGTCTTTAGTTGGAAAGTTGATTCCCTGACCCAAGCGGCATCTGCTCCAGCAGGAGTGACATCCTGAGGGGCAGAGTTGGGCTGTCTCTTCCTGCTATTGAAAAAACCATTACTTTAGGAATGTAAAAACAGTCTTGTTGAGATGCTAATCTGAAAAATATAGTGCAAACAAATAATCTGGAGCCAGATGTCCTTTGTTTCTGAAATACGCATCGCTATAGTATAGGGAGATCCATTTCACCTCAGAGGTCTCTGCTTGTCTTCTGCTGACAGATAACCAAGTGGGGGTAGATGTTATTGAGAAAAGGGGAAGGGCCTTATGCTTTCCTTTGTAATTAATGCATTTGATTGCAATTCATGTGGAGTGGGGAGTCTTTTGGAAGGCCAGTGAATATCTCCGTCCCAGCCCCACTTCTGATGCCTTCTCCTGTCCTATCTGCTGTTACAAATTGCTGACCACAGCAGTGCGTTTGTTGCCGCTGGCATTTGTTGCACAACCCCCGTCTCCAGTGATCTGCAGCAGTGTTCTAATTAAATTGTTTATCAATGTTCATCTGTTTGTTTGCGTAAAGCTGCATGCTGTGTGGGTTAGCTAAAAGTCTTCAGAGTGCTTGAAAAAACAAGTTTGAAGGCAGCAGAGAGTCATCAAAAGGTTATTTAAGAACTTAAAAGTAGCTTTGCTGAACAGTGGATTTCTTTTGATAGAACAGGCTCCATCCATTGCAGTATTTCATCCTTATCATGGATGTGCTTGAGTGAACTGGTTTCTCTCATCCTTGTGGCACAGAATTTACCATTTGCACAGAATCTCTATCTGTTAAGCAGTTCAAATTGTCCTTGTCCTCTTCGTTACAAAGGCAGCCTGCAAACTTGGTAATCGTTTTCTCTGTCCTCCTGAATCCTTCTGCATTTTCTTAGTTTTACACGACTACTTGGCTTGCTGGACTTCTTCATGGAATTTGGCCTTCTGGGATTGAAGGCGTATCTCAATATTTGATGGTCTCATATGGAGACTCTGCTAAGAGTCTTACTGAGCCCTTCCTTACAAAAGATGTGTAATCAGGACTTGGGTACCTCCCCATTAGCTCCCCCAGATGTTTGGGTACCAGCTGGAAAGGAACAAAAAGGGCTTCCTCCTTCCACCAGAGTCTCCTCAAGCTCTCAGAGTAATTTGAGGTTTGTTGGGCAGCTCATAATTTTATATAGCTTATTGTCAGGTTTATTTTCCATAATGATTTGAGACAGCTGATAATTTTTTCCTTCCTGTCCAGGAACCATTGCTCATCCTTTCCCATCACTGAGGCAGCTGGTTAGAAATGGGCATAGATTTCACAACTTTTCAAATTCAGCTGTTTTCTTTCCCTGACTAGAGCCCTCCAGAGCTCTCTTTATTTTCATATGAGGAAAATGCAGCTAATATTAACATGTTTCATTTAATTTCTGTCTTGACTCCACCTAACTTCGTATAGTCTAGGATCATCTTTTACCTTTACTCGAGGATTGTGTGTGATTGGGATTAATCCCGTGCCCCTTTTCCATCGGGAGGGTGTCACCTAACTCACTTAACGCCTCTCTGTGCAAACTCTTTTGCCGCATTCTGCATGGGCTTTAGAAGGTACTGGAGTGTTTACGGAAAATGTGCCTGCAGCATCTGGCCAGAGTTTGTATCCAGTCAGCAGTTCCAAACATGGGTTATTGCTCTGTAACCACACACAACAATGTTACTACTTGGCAATTGTAACAGCTAATTATGGTTTGGGTTTGCTGCCTCATGGTTGTCTTTCCTGTAATCTCTTGGCATGTGGGCTCTGGGTTTTGCTTCTCCTATGCAGAAAGGGTCTCTGAACGTTTTCTCTATAGAAGTCTGTCCACCCTGTGTCCATCTCAGACGAGTGAGAGCCAGCTAGTCTCATTGTAGGTGTTTGCTCTCTGTGCTACCCCTCTCTAGCCAAGTCAGCCACCTGCCCTGACTTCTCTACTGCACCATCAACACGTGTAGTTACCCTGAGAGGCACTGCTCTGCTGAGAAAGAAGCTCTTACAGAGACAGTTTGGAATAAAGGTCATCAGCACAGCCAGCATTGTGGCAAAGCACAGCTGTGTACGCAGGCCGTTGCAACTGGACAGAAATGAAGGAAAGTGTCATCCGGGGCTGTTTACAGCTTTGGGGTTTACCAAACTGAGTTTGAGGTATCCTGAGGTGAAAAGGAAAAATGGAAAGCAAGCTCAGGTGTTTACCCCAAGCCACCTGAGGTTTGGAAACCTCAAAAGAGCCCAGCTTATTGCATGAACAGTAACTGTACCAGCTGTGGAGGATGTCAGTTGTGCCCTGGGCTCTTTCCAACCTACCTGCGCTCCCTTTTGGGCCATGCATGTCTTCCTTCACTCGCTATGTGCATAGATTATCAAGCTCTGGAGCTGCGTTGCTCCAAGCTAAGGAGGCTGGATCTGCATGTTCCTGTTTGGTCAGTCCTAACCCAAGATATAAATCATGCAAGTTTTTGAATGCTAGGCTGTTTGCTGCTCGTTTCTGTGGTAGTACTGCCGTATGCTTGCCATGCTTGTTCTCTGTCAGTAGCTGTGGTATGCACTGTCTTTGGCACAAAGAGGGCACTCTGCAGTAATGGTTAAATTCTTGCATCCCTGGTTTTGTCCTGCTCTGTATGCTGCGAGGCTCCATGCACAGAACAGCCTGTCCTGGGCACTGTGCGTAGCAGGCAGGAGTAGGGAAGCTCAGCTTTAGAGGGGGGAGCATAAGTAAGGCACTGAGATTGGGAAGCCCGGCAGTAACTCCTAAGGCAGAAGATTGCTTTTGGGTTTGGTTGGTGGCCCCTCTTTAAGCAAGCACTTGAGAGACTTGGCAGTGCAGGCCTCACAGCCAGATCTTGTATGGTGGGAGTGCTAGAGATGGGTAACAGGTTGTTCTCATTCTCTGTAGCCTTGGAGCTGGGTGATGCAGGGAATGGCTATCAGAGTGCTCTGGGTGGAAGGAGACTCACTCCTGAAAATAATTCCCATACTGATGTACCGATCCTTCTGAGGATTTTCCTTGGCTCTTAGATTCTTAATTTCCCAAATCTGGCCACAGGTTGAACAGTTTTGGGGTGTGGGTGTGTGTTGTGGTGGGTTTTTGTTCCTTGGGGCTACTGTAACATCAGGCGTTTTCTCTTGCTTTTACAGCCTCCTTTCTTCAGTGAGTGGTTTAGGAATAGATCGGCTGATCTGATGCTTTAATGATGGCTAAGATAGCCTTGGTCTCCCTGGCCACTCTTGAAGTCATAGCAGCACAAACCACCTGATTTCCTTATCTCATTGGGAGTCATTTATCCCTTTCCTACTTGCTAAGAAAGTGATGTTTGTGTGGTGTTTGCTGCATAAGCTAGGATAGGTAGGAGCAGAAGCCCAGTGTTTATGGTACAGTAGTGGTCAAACTGCCTTCATCAAGCCCCATCATCTCTGCTCTTGACCACAGAGGGAAAACCCTCCTTTGTTCTCTCTGAAGCTGGTCTGGTGTCCTGATGCAAATCTACCTTCAGCAGAGTCCCAGGGCCTGCACAGCTCACTGAGATGATTTTAAAGCTGCTGCTGACTGTTTCACCTGGCAACTAACAGTCCTTCCTTTGCTGCAGTTTGGCCTTGGGCCTTTCAGAGGCCTCTGGGCATGAGATAAATGATCTCTTTTATTTGCCTTGGGCACCTGTACAACTACTGGCATGGCTAGCAGTATCTGAGCCTCTTGTAGCTGTTGGTATGTGCTGCTGGAAAGCTGAAAGGTGACTTCTTCCAGAACTACAGAGAATGCATCATAGAATCACCAGGTTGGAAGAGACCCACCGGATCATCAAATCCAACCATTCCTATCAAACACTAAACCATGCCGCTCAGCACCTCGTCCACCCGTGCCTTAAACACCTCCAGGGAAGGTGAATCAACCACCTCCCTGGGCAGCCTGTTCCATTGCCCAATGACCCTTTCTGTGAAAAATGTTTTCCTAATGTCCAGCCTAAATCTCCCCTGGCGGAGCTTGTGGCCATTCTGTCTTGTCCTGTCCCCTGTCACTGGGGAGAAGAGCCCAGCTCCCTCCTCTCCACAACCTCCCCTCGGGTAGTTATAGAGAGCAATGAGGTCTCCTCTCAGCCTCCTCTTCTCCAGGCTAAACACCCCCAGCTCTCTCAGCCGCTCCTCATAAGATTTGTTCTCCTGCCCCTCAGCTTTGTTGCTCTTCTCTGGACTCGCTCCAGAGCCACAACATCCCTCTTGTGGTGAGGGGCCCAGAACTGAACACAGGACTCGAGGTGCGGTCTCACCACTGCCGAGTACAGGGGGAGAATAACCTCCCTGGACCTGCTGGTCACACCATTTCTGATCCAAGCCAAGATGCCATTGGCCTTCTTGGCCACCTGGGCCACTGCTGGCTCATGTTCAGTTGCTGTCAACCAACACCCCCAGATCGTTCTCCTCCAGGCAGCTTTCCAGCCAGGCTTCTCCCAGTCTGTAGCTGCACAGGGTTGTTGTGCCCCAAGTGCAGGACCCAGAATTTGGCCTTGTTTAAACCTCCTGCCACTGGACTCTGCACAGCAGTCCAGCCTGTTCAGGTCCCTTTGCAGAGCCTCCCTACCCTCCAGCAGATTGACACTTCCACCCAGCTTAGTGTCATCCACAAACTTGCTAAGGGAGCACTCGATGCCTTCATCCAGGTCATCAATAATGACATTGAACATGGCTGGACCCAGGACTGAGCCCTGGGGAACCCCACTTGTCACTGGCCTCCAGCTGGATTTAACACCATTTACCACCACTGTCTGGGCCTGGCCAGCCAACCAGTTTTCCACCCAGGAGAGTGCATCAAAGGTAATGGAGGGAGTCCACATTGACGGCTGTGGTCATTTCTTTCTGGATGCTTCAGCTGCACACGTGGTTTGATATGCTGCTTGGGCACTTCCAGCTTGTGGTTATAATGACGGGAAGAGAGGAAAAACAGAAACCGAGTCTTTTAGTCTAGGTAAACGGATCCTGCACTGCCTTTGGGATTTGGCTGTGGACTAAGCAAGTGTGCCCTGGCTTGTATGCTGGTGGTAAAATGTCTTGTGGGAAGAGCTTCTGTGGTCCTGTGAACCTACAGGAAAGGGATTAGACTCTGTGGTTGTTCCATGCCTGGGTAATGCCACAGAAGAAAAGGAAAAGTGGTCCCTGCTGAGTGTAAAGTGTAGAATTAACAATGGACACTGTGTCTGTGCTACTGTTGCAAAAGATTTTAGCTTGGAGACCTGTCATTATTTAATTACAGTTGACTTTAAAACACTCTTTCTGGTAGGTAAAAGAAGATTTTATTAAATCCTGTGCTTACCTTCACAGACTCAGGAATTTTGAGGGTTTGAATTGGTTGCAGAGGCAATTAAGCACCTAAATCCCTTCTGAGATTAAATTGTGCCAGTTCTTTCTGTAACAAGGGTGCACAGTGTTTATTCCTGCTTTTTATACAACTGGTTTTTTTCCTTTTTTTTTTTTTTTTATATATATATACTAAATCATCTTTTGGCTCCACTACCTCAAACTCACTTCTAATTAGAAGGCACCTGGGAGGAATCTAGTCTAATGGTGATCTTCCTTCAGCATGCTGTTACATCACCCACAAAGATGGGAGAGATAACCCTTTGTCCTAGGTCAGTTACGGAGTGTAGAGCAGCATGAGCAAGCAGGAATGATCTTCACACAAACAATGTCTCGGCTCACTAGGGAGAGGGCTGGATGACCTCAAAGGAAGTTTCCTGCTCGGAGAAAGCAGATGTCCAACTGATGGAGTCCAAGCTTTGGAACAAAAAAGTCCCAGAAACAGACTGCTTTGGCTTAAGTGCAGGTGGTCTCCTGAGGGTGTTTAGTGAGGTAGAAACAGTGATGGCTCCACAAGTTATGCTGCTATTCAAAATTCCCCTTCCTGCTGTGGCTTCAGGTAACAGCTATGATGTGCTGTAATGCTAGGTGTGATCCAAACAGCCGATGAGTCACCAGAGCTTGGATAGAGACCCCTTAAAGTTTTGTTCCCAGCTGCCAAGCAGCTGAATGGATGCCTAAACAGGACTGATCTCGAAGGGTAGTGCTGCCCAACACTAAAAAAAGGAGCAGATTCTTCCACAGACAGCAGCAGTGTCATCTGAAAATTAGGATGTTCCTCTCTGACTGTCTTGAAATAAGGGTGGTTGAGATTTTCTGTGGTCTGAAGCACTCTGGAACCACCAGATTGGGAACTGTATATCTGAGGTGCCTATTAGCTCTTAACCCATGTGGCAGCTCCTTTGGTCACTAACAGGTTTCAGACCGTGGTCTTCAGTGATGAAGGGAGCAGCTGACACCTCAGAAATGTTAGGAGTGGTCTGGTTTACTATTTTCCTCACTCAGTTTCTAGTTGTTTTCAACATATGTTTTAACACAGGCTCAGGTTCTTTATCAGTCTGTGCTGGGATTCTACAAAGCTTGCAGCTGTGGAATCACATGATATGAAGAGATGCTTGATAGTGCATGATTTGGGGTTTTTTTATGTAAAAAACCTATTAATGCATATCTTCACTTAATTATAGTCTTTTTCTGCCAGCTGTTTTGTTTACATGCTATTTAATAACCACTCATCTTGATGTGCAGCCCCACTGCCAGCTGCAGGTGGCTTGCAAGCATTTGATTACATTGCCTGATTATTCCTGGTATTGTTCTTGAAGAACATGGAACACGACTGTCACAGACCCGTGTGTCACAGACCTCACTTCACCATGGCAGAGGGGTTGGAACTGAATGATCTTTAGGTCCCTTCCAACCCAAACCATTCCATGATTCTACGACTCCTAACATTTTAGAAATGACCATCATGTGTGGTTTTCAGTGTTGTTGGGGTTTCTCTCCTTGGGAAACTAACTCCCACTTTCTTGGCAAAAATAGCCTGCACAATTGAAGCTGATAGAGTTGAAGTACCTTGGGATTTCTGAGAAAGGCGCCCAAGGTGCGTTCCTTTTGGAGAGACGCTAGGGATTAATTCAGAGCTCTCCCAAGTGTCGGCTGAAGGAGGGGCCACTGGATGGTGCTGTTGTCTTGTGGCTGGCCACCGTAAAACCTGGTTACTTCGGCGGCCCGTTACCGAATTCTACTAGAAATCCAGTCTTTTTACAAGGGAAGGGTCTGAGAGTCCAGACTAACAAGCAAGGTGGTGATGTATAATAATGTTATATCATTTTACGAGAGCTTTAAGCCTCCAGCTCAGGAAGGGAAAGTTAAAGTAGCACAGTGAATTGTGAGCATTTGATAGTCAGCGTTCATAAAGGCTATAGAGTCAGGAGCAACCGAGTAAACACCACCACCAGTCAGAATAAAAAACCCAAGTCTGGAAAGTACTGGAGAAGGATTTGGTCTAAACAGATGTCTCTGAGGTTTCACCAAGCTTTAAATTTTTATTTCCATTAAGTTGCTGACCTGAAAATGCAAAGAGCGCTGAAGAGTTAAAAAGGAAGGAGAAGTCAGAAGTTTTTTTAGGAAGAGACTTTATCCCAGAGAGCAGTGTGTCAATGTGCCATAGGAGGGAGTCTGCACACAGGCTTTTCCAGAGGTAAGGAATAACAAGTCCTTATAGTAATAAGAGAAGGAAAGCTATGCGAGTGTCCAGTTTGTGTTGTTACTGAGGTCAAACAGCAGCCATTCAGAGAACTGTGGTGCTGAGCTCTGTGTAGACTTGCAGTCTGACTTCATTCCCACTGCCAGCCTGGCCATGTCATTTGATCTGCCTTTTACTGTGCATTTCAAACAGGGCCAATGCTAGCTGCCCGCTGGCTTAGGAGTTAAAAGGTTTATGACATACCATGTATGATTAAGGCGTGGAGTTCTTTCAGAGGAAGACGTTAGGATTGGACTGCTTCCAAAATGCAATTTTAATCAACTGCGTGTGACTTCAGAAAGGAACGATTTCTTCCTGTGTTTTGTCTTTGTTCTCATAAAAACACTGTGTATCTGTGTGTGTATCTACGTACATGGCATGTGTGTGTTTCATCACTGCTTTGTGCAGTGTCAGGACACTGACTGTGGTGACCTCCGATTGTAAAATCAAGTTGCAGAATCATTGGTTTAAGGACTGACTTGCCTCCTCTCTCTGTTTCTCTGTTTGTCCACCAGTCTGAGCTAACTGTTTGCAAATTCCTTGAACCCAAAAGTGTTTGTGAAAGGTGAGAAGAGAGAGTTAAGCGTTTGCTGTAGGAACTTGGGGCTAACCGGCTGTTTGAGATGGAGTGCTTCAGATGCAGTTAGGCTTCCAGAGCAAGAGCTGTGAGGATGTTTCTGTGCTGTTTTGCCCCTGGCATTCAGGGAAGAGCTAGCTCCGCCTTTTCAGCTCACACTCTTGGCATTCTTTGCAAATTCCTGTCTGAATATTTGTAGCTTTCCCCATTGAGGTCTGTGCAAAGTTGTAGGGAAGTTATTAAGAGCTAGTGATAGCCAGAGGCTGATGATATAGCTGAAAGCGAACACTGAGATGGTGCAAGGCATCACTCTGTTCTTGCCTTTTAGTGTGCTGTCGGCTACTTTCACTGCTTGATGATGTTTGGAAAAAACACAGCTTATTCCTTTACTGGAGAGCAATGCTGAGTGATGCAAGCAGTGTTGTTTCATCAACTAGTTTTGATTTTTCTTGGTGAGGAACTTTGGGATGTGTTCTTGTCACTGTGCTTTCTGTCACCTTGTGAATAAAGCTGGTGTGCCTAATAGCAAAAGAGAGCACTTCAAAGTTACTGCGGGAAGCAGCTTAGAATATGGCATGTTCAGAGCAGCAGCGGGATAATAAAGATTGCGTTCAACCAAGCAGAAATGCAGATTTCACTGTAAGGCAGGATCAACTCTACAGCAATGAGCTCACTGTAGCTTCCAGTGATGGAATTTCAAGTTGTCTCATGTTCAGTGCATGAAAGATAACACTGAGAAAGTAAATCTGCTTTCCTTGCCCCGCTTCTTTCCTTTCTCAGCCAGAGTGCGGTATAAAAGTCACCATGGTCATGGCCCGTGCATTTCTATCTCCCTGGTCTGGCAGGGAGAGCATTTGTGATGTACAACACGGCCTCCCAAAGCCGGTTGGGCTGCTGGTTAGAGGGAGCTGTGTGGGTAACGAGGTGCTGCTGGTAGAGGGGGAAGGAATTGGAAGAGGATGTGGGTCACATATTTTTCAAATTCTTGGTCGCATGTGGGTTAGGGCACGATGCCACTGGAAAAGGAGACAGCTCTTCAGGTTTAGTCATGCCCTCTGCTTATTATAGTTGTGTTGTGGGATTCCAACAGCTTGCCAACTGTGAGTGCCTGTCATTAGATGGTCATGCCAGCAGCAGAGCCATCTGCCACGTGGGTGGGAAGAGCCACTGACCGCTGCCCAGAGGCTCCTGGTGGGAAGAACCGATGCACAGGCGAGCGACACGCTAATCCTGAGTAGGGAGAGGGGAGTGATGCAGCCATGCAGGATGGGGCAGGTGTCAGCAGACCTGAGGGCTCCCCAGAACAGGATTCCTCTACTTCTGCTGGTGCTGGCCCTGCTCTCCCACATCACTAAATGCTTGGACGGAGTGTGAATAGGAATAACACAGCTGAGAATCTAACTCTGCTCTGCCTAGATGTGTATGAGGGTCACTGGGAAGGTTAATGTGCGTGTTTCTGCAGTGTAAGTGTTTACCTTTGCATTCTGTTTTTAACTGGGCCTAGAGCTGACTTTGGATTTTCTCAGATGATGAGGACATCACAACTACCTGGTTCTAAGGATCAGACTGGCATTTGAATACAAGCTCCAGCCTTCTTCTGTAAGCAAGATGCAGAGTATTCTTACCAAGCTGTGAGAAATTCCTACTAACTGTGGTGTTTAATTTATGGCCAGCTATACTGAAGGATGACCTCTTTCTGGTGTGCTATTTAGTGACTGTTCTAGTAGATAAACTCCCCAACTTAGCAACATGAACTGTCTTTCTGGCATAATATTCTAAACCCCCATTAAAACAGAAAGAAATGTATCACTTAATGTGATCATTTTGATTTATTAACTTGAGGTAGGTGCAAACTCTTCCTGCTGAAAGCTGATGATGTTTATCATTAAATGGAGATGTTGGCACATGCATTTAGGAGGTTTGGGATCTACAATAAATACAAAACCCATAAATATTTACGGCCTGTTGCATTCTGTTCAAGCTCTAGCACATCCTTTAGCCTTGTTAAGTTGAAAATAACTTAAAGCTTTTCTAGGAAAACAGCTTAAAACAAATCTGGGAAATTCACCACTTGGGGAAAATAAGAATACGATTCGAAGTCGAAGCAAACCATCCAGAGAGTAACTGTCCCTCTGTCTCTATGGTGACATTTATTATGTCTCAGAATCATGTTGGGAGTACCTTTTCCCACTTCCTGAGGCGACTTTGCCAAGCAGATGGTAGATCCTTGAACAGAGGTTTCAAGTGGAGCATGGTTTATCAGGGAGTGATGCATTCCTGGAGAGTCTCTTTTAAATGTGCTGAAGGTTTGGAATGTACTTGGTGTTTGTTCTCACAGCATAGAAAAATGAATATCTAAAAGAATTTTTGAGCAGATGTGCAATCGCTTGCTGCCTTGGAAAATGTCTCTTAGGAGTTGCTTTGCAAGTTGAGAGTGATGTTTTTTAATGGGAGGGACAATGCAGCCAACATATCCTTCGCACTGGCAGTGCATGTCTGTCCTTGAGGTTTTGTAGTGGAGAAGAAAATACCTTTGGTTTCTGTATATTTATTGGTTTGAAGAGCAGAATGTGTTTGGGGTGACTGTTGAGGAGTGGGAAGCGAGGGGCTTCTAACGTATTAAGCCCAAGTATTTCCAGGGCTTAGGATTCCCCATCCGTAGATCATGGCAGTGCAGGTTTAGCTCGTAGTACCAATGATGGTATTTTTGGATTCCTCATCTTTTGCCTCCTTCCAGAGAGTTGGCATCTATTTCTTTGTAAGAAATCATAACATGAAACACCTTAAGAGGCCTGATCCCTACAACAATAAAACAACAAAAAGGAAAAACCGAGTTCTTGCTCCAGCAGAAAATCAAAGCTAAGCTGAGCTTCCAAGGAATACCATTTTGCGATGTCCTTGATAACAGGAATAACAATAGAGGTCACGAGAGCTTTGTCACCCTGAAACGTGATGTTGCTTGCTTAGCAAAGTAGAGCCTGCTGAGACTCAGATCAGGTATGTCTGATAACAAAGATAGAACAGTTATGTTTATTTCTGGGATTTGTCAGAGAACCTGTTTCTGTCCTCTCTCTTCTGTAACAGTCAGGCCTTTGTTTACATGGCCTGGAACTCCATGGCTTCTCCTGTAAAATGGAGCTGCTGTATCTGAACACTTAGTACCTTTTCTTCCCCTTTCCCCTGCCGATGGTGTAAGGCCGTAGTAAGAAAGGTGGAAGGGGAATGGAATATTCCTGATCTAAGATGATACTGTTGCCCAAAGAGGCAGTTTCACCCTGATCCTACTGGCACATTCCTGCCCTTTCCCTACCATGCTGCTGTAGCAGGGGAAGTTGAGACTAAGCCGCAGAGTCCTTGTTACTTCCCTTCCTGCCTGCAGTATGGTTTAGAGAGGTAATTTTTTTTTTGGTAGGTGACCAAATCTGAGGTCTGGTACAGCTTTGGATGAATTGCTTTTGAGGGTGTTTTGTTACCTTGCAATGAATTAAATCGTAAATATTGGTGTTGTAAGATATAATTTGGGGAGGATGTTGCATGTTATGGAGTATCACAGTGATGCAGAGGATGTGGAAATGTATCAAGCTATTCATAAAAAGATCAGTAGTGTGGGGTCTGCTTTGCATGCTAATGCATACTGAAAGAAACCAAAAGAAATCAAGAATCTCATTGATACCTTACACTGTGAATAAAGCGTTCGCTGAAAAAACTAAGCGGATAAGTGTGTGTCCATGCCTGTTTTTTATTTTTTAAGTTTGGGCCCTTCTGTTATAAAGTATTAGCAGCTAATTTGAAAATGAATTGAGAGCGGCATGATTTGATTTGAAGTGCAGACAAAAGATATAGAAGTCAGTGACCTATTTGAGTAAGTAAAATGACGAAGCAGCAGGCAGTCTGACTAGACCAGCACAACCCCTTACTGCAAACCTTCACTCCCCCTGTTGGACATTACAGAATTGCAAATGATGTGTAAATTGGAAAAGGTCTTCATTTTAGAAATCTGACTGCAGATAATTTGGGTTGTTTGTGTTTTGCATTTTTTGATTTTTGACTCATCTGTCTGTGCAGCCAAAAATCTATAGCAGAGATGGCTTTGTTACGTCTGTCTTTGGGGACTCGGACAAAGTGGGACAGAAGGTCTGAGGGCAACAAAGCTCCTTTCTGTATTGTTCTTTTTAATCTCCTGTGCTGCAGGTATATCTTCACCATTGATTCATTAATTGGGAAAGGAATGAAGCAAGGAGGGATTTGGTGCTCACTGTCAGGAGGCTGCATCAGATGCTGTCCATCACTTCTTGTTCATTGTTAAATTGCCTTTTTTTGGTGCTGCATGTGTGACGACTGGTCCGGTGTGATGAGTGGTTAGATAGGAACAACCCGCAACAGAAGCGATGGGTTGTGTATCCTTAGGGAGGAGCTTAAGCTCAGGAGAGCAGACCAGGCCAGCAGAATGGAATACCACAAGATAAAAGCAAGCTGGGGAGGGACGGCTCTGTAAAGCTGCAGTGCGGTCCTCTGACTCCAGTTATGCCATTGTACATGGGAAAAGACATAGGTAATAACTTTCCTTAAGGCCACGGGAGCAGTGCTCCACGCTATGTCCTGCCACGGCACCTTCAGTGGCAATAAAAGACACTTTTATTGGTGATCAGATCTGCCTTTGGAGAAATTTAGCTGCTGCTTGAGGGATAGACTGGCTCATGGTTTATGATGTTGGCTAATGATGGGAAATGTGCTCAGAGTGATTCAAAGGGAAACTGGGCTGCCACATTGTAAATCCTGCTTCTTGGTCTTTATTGATGTTTTGAGGGAAATCCTTCCTCAGCCTTAACTAAAACTGCCTCTTGTCAGCTGGCTGATAGCACAGGTGGGAAATGGATCTGCAGAAGGATGAAGGAGGAGAAAGAGGACCCTTGGAAAGAGCTATCTAGTTAGGTTCAGGTGAATGTATAGAATATGCAAGAAGATATCTGTAGTTCTGGAGCTTGCAGGACTATTGACCTATGTAAGGGTTTGCTGTTGGGGACTCACAGGACATCACCATCCTCCTGTTGTAGAACACTGCAGTATGATCAAATGATTTAGTTCGATTTCCTCAAAAAGCAGAAATTGGCCTCCCTTGCCTAAGTTCCTTAGCAACTTGTAATTTATGACTCAGAGAAGCTCTTATGAGTCCCAATCGAAAGGTTTTGGGTGTCCCTTTTATATGTATATTTAGACAAAGGAATGTGGTGAGCACATTTAGATTTTGCTTTATGCAGTTGCCATGTAGTGTTTTCTGTTCCAACTGCTTAGACTTGCAAACAGTATTGCATGAATGTCACAGATGAAATTCTGTGGGTTGCCATGCTTGTGACACGTTCACGCTGCTTCCTGGTATTCAGTGAAACCAGTGGACTCGAAATAAATAATGTTCAACTGCTCTAATTTTAGCATAAAATTAAGATAACTCGACTAGCGTTATTGTTCCAAAGAGCGTAAGATTGCCCAGGGAACCAGCAGGACTCCTAGATGTGTTCTGTTGGAGAATGTTCACGCAGTGTCCTTCGTAAACTGTTGTCTGTTGCTACGATACAATCGGAGAAGATCAAATGGTGGATAAACATTGCACAACTCATCAAAGAGATCGGGTAACGCATATAGGTAAGGGGTGGAAGTAATTGTGGCGTTGGTAGAGACTTGGGGAGGGGTAGAGATGTGAGGCTGGAGAACAGTGCTAGGGAGCAAAGTGGAGGCAGAGGAAGAACCTTGTCAGTGCAGGGAAGGAGAGGATGACACAGCATTAAAGCTACATATGCAAGAAGGAGTGGACATCCTAGTTAAAATAATGGGAAAAGTTGTAGGGATCTCCACACATGGTACTTGTTTTGCTTATAAGGATTTCTTCCTCTTCCCACACAAAGGAGCCTGGAGAGCTTCCTTGGGAAAAACTCCTAAAAATTGTCTCTATAAAATATTCTCTCTATGGGGGATTTTTTTTAACAACTGAGAATACTTTTTTGTACTACATCCCTTCTTGTTGTTTAGTGAGATCCTTCATGATTTTAAGGTGTCCACTCTTGGCAATGGCTGCTCTCAACAATGTGCATTTTTCACTGTGTTGGAGCAGCCAGGTAACAACAGAGTTGTTGTCATTTCCCAAATCACCCCAGACTCCTGACAATTGTTTGTTTCTTTCATGTATTTATGCAGATTTATTGTGTCCATTCTTGTCTTCCCTAAGAAGAAGAGATCAAACAGAAGATAAACCACTCACACCTGCAGCAGCGCTCCCTCGTTGCCTAACTGCCTGTTTTTCTTCCAGACGCACCTTACTCTGTCCCACACAGGGGAAAGTGCTTTGGTAAATAAATGAGCTTTGTGCTGCCTTCTCAGGGTCAACAGAGCCTGGCAGGTTGATAGAAGGGAGGGATATCCAGAAAGCTGCTAAATCGCCACTGAAAACATCTTGCCACTCAAACTGAAGTGAGAGGGAGTAATCTGAACTCTTTGGTGAGTAAGAAAATACTTTGGCAGGTTTGTCAGCCTGGGGCGTGTCTGAGTCAGTGAAGAATTTCAAGGGATTTTGGGAGAAGTGAACCCCCCCTCCTTATTTTACTGGGTGCTGACTCAGAGATAATGCTCACCAAGTTGACTTAAAGTGCACTGCTTTTCAGTAGAAGGAGGAGAAAGCAAGCTTCTGTTAAAAAGAACTGCAGAGAACGTTTTGGAGCTCTTGTTTTTTGTGACCTTTTAATAATGCGCAGCAGAACTGCAGGTAGTAGTGGCTGAGTTCCTGGGCTTCAGAAAAAATTAAACCTATTTTCTGAAGCTGGGCTGCTTCAACTGGTGATACTTGTGGCATGTAACATCTACTGTGTTCTGGTGACAGTTCTACCAGTGTGACAACTGGATGTCAGCTCAGCAAGGAAGCAGCCTGCTTATGTCTTTGCATCACAGTAAATCCCCTTCTGATTTGAGTTCTGGTGCTTTTAGTCGATTACTCATGCTCAAGTGTGAGAAGAAATACTAATTATAATCTCTTTTAATGAGGTCCTGCAGCAGCCTCTGCAATGAATTTAAAGGATATGAAAAGCTACAATACGAGCAAGGATAGAGTAAAATCTTGTATGTGCATCTGGAAGGGGAAGGGAAACAAAGGTGGAGAAAAAAGTAGTACTTGGGTGTAGAGCACCCCAGGACTTTAATATGGATGGGATACAGGGAAGGCAGTCCCAGAGGTACCACTTCTGTTCAGCTCTTTCTGCGTGATCACATACCTGCTGTGCTTAATAAAGGAGAGAATATCAATGCAAGAGATCTCTGTGCTCTGACCAGCTTGAATATTTCTATTCAAGGAAGACTGAATGTGCAAAATTGCTGACATGGGAGCCCTGCAGCTTTGGTGATGCGTTGTTTTGCATTGACTTGAAAAGGGAAGTCATCCCTTGCAGATGACTTTCATGGCTGCATTCTCCTCCCCGCCGCCTATCCATTTCCAATGCTCAGGCTCCCTTAACAAATGCTTTGTACCAGGTCCCCAGTAGGATCTGGGCTTCCTTTTTATCCCACTTGAGTGCCAGCAGCTGAGAGAAGACAACAAAGCCCAGTTCAAGCAGTAATCAGGTGATTTGTCAGTGGAGGGAAGGTAGAAGAGAATGTATGATGTTGATGGGGAGGGGATATTGATTGACAGGCATTTAAATAGGGCTTGAGTGTGCTGTAATTGTTTAGCCGGGATGTAGATGGTTTCTCTGTTTCAAGTGGGTGATGCACACGCTCTGTGAATTTGGTGCTGCTTACAACTGAATTGCAAAATGGGAATACATTGCACATCCTTTCTGTTTCAGACAAGAGCCCTGGGCACAAGGTGCCTCTGCCGTCCTCTGGCACGCAGCACTGGGGTGAGCGGCTTGTCAGTGCTAGGCAGGGCTTGGGAGGACTTGATGGCTCTGCTGGTGGTGTGCTGGCTGGGCTAAGTGTTGTTTTCCCCCGTGCCTCACATTGCGCTGCCTGCATGTCATCCGAGATGATGGGAGCAGAGGGAAGCAATGCGTGCAATATAATACAAGAGCGTGCGTGGTGAGGACAACGCATTTCTATAAATATAAGCTGTGGGTGCCTGACCCTGATGGGAACCAGAGCGATTCCTATAGCCCATAGGGGATTCTGATGTTTCTGGAGGGCTGAGACAAGCATCCTCTTCTGGCAAGCAGAAGCTGTGATTTACAGTGTAGATGTTCTCTCCGTTTTCTTGAGTACCGTTTTCCCCTCTGTTCTCCTCCAGTATTAATTCTGGGGCTTTCTATCCCTGCTTTCTCTCCTCCCAATTGCTTCCTTCACATCACTGCTGTGGCGGGACTCCATGGGGCCTCCTGGCCATCTCTTAATAGCCTAACTCTGCATCCTTCGAAGTCATTTTACATTACCTGCCTCTGATGCAGCAGGAATGGTGACAGCCCCTCTTTAGAGTGCTTGAGAAGCCTTCCCTGAATACAGACCAAAATCACACAAATAAAATATGTTTAGCAAGGACCTGGTGCGAGTCCTCAGCCCCGGAGACAGGGTGTACATAAACCAGCAGTTTTTTAACTTATGGATATAATAGTGCGTCTTAAAGAGATTCTCAGTGCTGCCTCAGCAGTTACAAGAAATGGAATAAGTTTTTTTTTCATGTATCTGGAACTGAACTGGACCTTTTCCAAGAGAACATTCTACTTCCTCATGTTTTGGGTATAGATTTAGAGGGTGATATGGACACATGGTTGGGATGTAGTTGGCCAGAGCGCTGATCCGATTCCAGCCTCTCATCACTGTGAGAGGTCCAAAGCCCTCTGGGAGGGTGCAAACTCAAGGTGGTGCAAACAGCTTCCTTGTGTCTAGCCAAAGAGGGCCTTGGGGAAAGAAGCAGAGAGCTGGGCACAGAGCGTGGACTGGAGGCTGGTATTGCTTGGTCTTAGGGACTGGGAATGACCCGCTCCCATCTGTAGTTTACCGTATCTCTGCAGGATGGGAGGGCTGGACTGCTGATGTTGAAAGGAGCAGAAAGAGGCGATTCTCAAAGAGAGTAACCAAAAGAGGGGCTGAGGGCTACTTTTCCTGGCATCTGCCGCTCCTAAGCACCATGGCTGAGCAGGGGGAGCCTCCTTCTGTGTCTTGCAGGAGTGTCTGATACCGCTCCCCTCTCCCTGCTGGTAGGTAAGGAGGAAAAGCTGGCAGCCGTATCTAAGGCAGAGCTGGTGAACTACTATGGCAGCAGTTCTGCCTTGGCTCTCACATATATCTTCCTGTGATCAATTACCTCCTCTGCATCGTGTTCCTGCGCAGTTTTACTCCAGTTTCCCAGCCCTTGGTGTGTCCCTGCCTCAGCAGGGACCCATTTGGTACGTGCTGCGCTGTGAAGCGGACTCTCAAGAGGAGGAGTTGGCTTTCACTTAACCTTTGCATCTCCTTCTGCTATTTATCTTTAAAGGCTCATCTCAAGTGTTCGATGTGCCCCGTTTCTTGTCTGATAACTGTGCTAGCTGTAGAAGCCAGAAAGATCCACTTCAAATGCAGTTAAAACCAGCTTTGTTTGTTTTAAACCAACCCCCCCCCCGGTATTAATTTCCATGGAGTTGAAGGATTTAAAATTCACTTGATTTCTGTAATGGCTGCATGCTGAATTTGGAAAATTCCCCCTTCCAAATGCAGTTTTAATACACCAACAGTAAGTTCTTTCCAGTGGATTGAAATCCTTATAAACTGTTATGTCTCAAAGGAGAGAGAACTGCTGAGTACTCTGCTCTGTTCTTCTATGCTTTTTCATACCTTGTCTGTTTTCTTCTACATTTGAGTGGAACACAATTCAGTTCTTGATTAGGTGTTCTTGCACTGGCAGCAGCATCGCTTTGGCTCTGTTCCTAAGTACAAGTTAATATAAGGGTGCCCCTCCAGCTTTCCAAAGGGAAAAAAAAATGGATTAACCTGACAGACTGGTTATCAGGCTGTGGTTACATCTGCAGGTGCATCGGACTTGGATGCTATCAGATAACTTGGCAGTATTGACTTCACTGGGGCTGGGTATGAAAACACAGCCGTGTTTCTGTTTCGTAAGGCAGAGTGCATTAGAGCTCATGGTACCTGAGCTGTGGCAGGAGGGATGGCATCTAGGCAGACATAAACTCCATCAAAGGTGAATGTCCTGCGTCTGCAGGGCAAGCTGGTGCTTTGTACTGTGTGGCTGTGGAGTTGTTCTGTGGTAACACCTCCCTGAACCAAGCCTGGTCAGTTTTGGCATTGCAATTTCTGTTCCTCGTTTATTCCCATGTTGGTAAGCTTGGCAGTTTACTTGGAGAGCTTCAGGTGGGAAGATGTGGCAGTGGGGTTGGGAGAAACCTTCCTGGGGGGAGGGAACGCATGGCAACAGCTGCATTAGGGATATGGTGCTCAGGGATCTAGTTTAGTGTAGTGGACAGGTACAGTTGGACTTGATGATCTCAAAGGTCTTTTCCAACCAAGCAATTCTACAACTAGACCTGAGATGCCTGTAAGGACTCTGCTAAACTTTATGTCCATAGGCTGTGGAAGACAAAAAATACTGCTGGGAAGGCACAGCTGTGCATCCATGCTTGCAGGGAACTAGAACAGCTTGGAGATCACATGGCACTGCAGAAATGAGGCAATGGAAGGACTGGGGCTGTCTGCAAACAAAAGAACCAGCCAATGTGCCAGCATAACACAGAGAGAAAATGACTGGAACATGATAGGCTTGGAAGCAGACAGGGTCACCCTGTGAGGCTGGGAAGGAAGGTTGTCTGTGTCAGGTACTGTGCAAAGGACACTCAAAGCTGCAGGTATAAAAGCTGCCTCGTTGTTTGGTTTTGCCGTTGCTTAGGAGGGCTACATGTTAGGTAGCTGTGTTAAGTAAGAGGTCTTGTATCACAGCATGCAGACTGAATTTTCTCTTCCTCTAGCAACTATCCATCAATTAACTTCTGGGGGCAAGGTTTTCTGCACCGCACGGAGTGAGGTTTCTCTTGCTTATTACCATTTTTTAAATAAAAAACACTTAAAAGTTTTAAAACTTGTTTCTCTGGTTTCCCAAAAGCACTAGAAAAAGGCAGCAAGAAACAGTGCTTGTTGTGAAGAGTTAATTATGGAAGGAAAATCTCTTCTGAGGCTTAGCTGAAGGCTAATTATAAGTTTCCGTTGCCTGGAGGTACATTGGGATGAGAGGAAAATGGCTAGGGGACTGGAGCATGGCTAATGCTGGTTTTGTCCCCACTGTGCTGCAGATGACTAAGTCCATTCCTCTTCTTCTATAAGTTCCAGAGTGCAGCACCTCCTTTGTGTGCCTGGTTCACTTGGATGCTGAACACTTGGGAGCAGAGGCTGTCCCCAACTTTTTGTGCAGCTCAGCAGGGTCATGGCCAAAGCAGGGTGCTGGCAAGTCCTGTGCGGTAATATCCAAATACTGGAGTCAAAGCTGTTGTTGCCACAGCTACACTCGCTCCAATGGCTTGGGGACGAACAAAACAGAACTAAAAAAAGATCACAAGCGTACTTCAGCTATAGATGATTTGAGCTGATTCAAGCTGGAAAGAAAACGCTTTCCAGAAGACTTGTAATGTCCCAGATTGGAGGGGAGAAGGGATTTCCTTGGGAACATCTTGCAAGTTTTGTTTTTTGTCCTGTACGCTTACCTTGAAAAGGTGCTCTGTGTTCTCGTCTGCTAGAAGTACCTGCTGAGTAGGGATGTGATGGGTTTCTGTGGAAGTGGCAGTAAGGTGCAGTCTGTGCTCTGAGAGTGCTTGCTGCAGGCAGGCAATATAGAGAAAACCTTACCCATCGTAGTGTCTGTAGTGCAGGTTTGTGGAGGCTCATCTCATGTTTTGAGCAAGTGGTCACCTCCTTGCTTTCAAGTACAGGAGCAGGATGAAGGCAAGTAGAGATGCCATGGAAACTGAGCAAAGTGGTATAAGGGAGGTGCACTGAGGAGTCTGTTGCTGAACCCAGAGGTTGCTGATGCACCTTCAGTGCTGACGTGCATTGAGAAACTAAGGAGCCTCTCTTCTCTTGCTTGGCCCTGGCTGCAGAGATTCTCACACACAGAATCACAGAATCACAGAATGACCAGGTTGGAAGAGACCCACTGGATCGTCGAGTCCAACCATTCCCACCAATCCCTAAATCATGCTCCTAAGCACCTCGTCTACCCTAACCTTAAACACCTCCAGGGACGGTGACTCAACCACCTCCCTTGGCAGACCGTTCCAATGCCTAACCACCCTCTCTGTGAAGAACTTTTTCCTAATCTCAAGCCTGAATCTCCCCTAGCGGAGCTTGAGGCCATTCCCTCTCGTCCTGTCCCCTGTCACTTGGGAGAAGAGGCCAGCTCCCTCCTCTCCACAACCTCCCTTCAGGTAGTTGTAGAGAGTAATAAGGTCTCCCCTCAGCCTCCTCTTCTCCAGGCTAAACACCCCCAGCTCTCTCAGCCGCTCCTCATAAGATTTGTTCTCCAGCCCCTTCACCAGCTTTGTTGCCCTTCTCTGGACTCGCTCCAGAGCCACAACATCCTTCTTGAATTTCTTCCTGCTTTTCTCCTCACGTGGAAACGCGCATGCCCTGATTCTGGACAGATAGGTGTGGGTGGCAAATGTAGCATGGCCCTGCCTTCAGCGTGTGTGCCCATACTCCTAGGAGGCACCCTGCCACAGAGGGACGGGCCAGGAGTGGGGTGGCCGTGATGGACCTCCAAGGCACTTCTTCCTCCTTCAGCAAGGGGACCAACAACTTGGGATTGAAAGCCAGGAGAGCCACCTTGGCTTCATTCCCTTCCTTCTTTTGTGGTGGCAGGTGTGATCTGGTCTTAATCTAGAGCTGAGCGCAGCTCTTCCTTCTCAGCACAGCAGAATTGCTTCTGTTCCTCGGCAGCCTGAAGCCAACTAGGATTGTGTTCCATGTCCTCATACACACGTGTGCTTGCTGCTGTAAGGTGGTGGGCAGGAGCACAGGCAAGGGCCTGGAGAGAAGTGTTGTTGGCTTGTTGAGGGCCTGTGTCTCCGGGGAAAATAGCTGAGGTGAGTGGGGTTGAAGAGTCAGGTGCTTGGAGAAAGCCTCCCAGAGGCTGCTCCCAGAGCAGTCCAGGTCAGCTCTGCTCAACCCCAAGATGGGCAGGCTGGACCACGGACAGATAGCTGACATGTATTAGTTACAGCCTCACTAGGTGAAGGGCTCAGCTTACACCCAAGGCATATGCAAAGCAAATTGTAGTAGTGGGATATTCCGATTTGCTCCGGACCCCATGCCCTTGCTGCCAGCAGCAGAAAGGTTAGGTTTGTATGGTGATGCCCTTACTTTTGTTCTCACCCTGACAGTGCCTGGCGTTGCTGCTCTTGCTTGGCTTTCAGAGGCTTTAACAGAGACGCTCCCAGAGTCTGTTGGTCAACTGAAGCAAAATGTCATAGGGGGGAACTATTTTGATCCCTTTCACTGAGGGGGGGTGGAGGGGAGGGAAGAAGGGGGCCATAGTAAATGTCATAACAGACTGAAGTTAAAAAGTGCTTCTCCAAGCTTGAACAATGTTTACTGGGTTCTGCCTCTCTCTCTGAGCTGGAACGAATGTGGAAGGTGAGCTGCTGCAAACCAAGGTTTCTCCTCCTGTTGAAGGAACCCAATGGAGCAGCTGGATCTGTGGACAGACTGGAGGTAGGTGTGGGCAGCCTTGTTTGGGGCTGGACACTGAGAGGCAGAATCATCCAGGAGCGATGCAGTGACCTCCAGTCTGAAATCCTAACGCTTCCTTTTCCCTCTGTGGCAGACTTGTTTTTCAGAGTTTTTCCTGTTGATACAGGACATGACCGGAATAAAACTCTCTCAGATGCAAGGCTTCTTGCACCAGGTTCTTAGTGTAATGCAGGGAAGCTTTCCAGACAGTCTTAGGAGCTGGAGAGTCCTCTCAGAGCAAGCTCTGGGGTTTTCTCAAGTGAGTGGGAAATCCTGTGCCTCACAACGTGTTTAAAAGAATCTAAAATATCCAGTGGAAACCTGTATTGTGTTACTAATGCTGTGTGGATGATTGCAGAGCGATCTCATGAAAATTCATCTCTTTTTATCCTGTGTATGATCTGTCTCACCTGTGCTAGAACATAACAGTTACTTCTCGGATAACATCAGGCTTGCGGTTTGTTGTCAGTGGCAAGTGCTCTTGTGGAGCCAACTTTTTGATCTCTTTAAATCATTAAGATAAGTGGCATAACATCTCCTTGGAACATTGTGATGGCAAGATAAACTGTGTTTGGTGGTAGGAAAAGAATGGTTGTATATCTGTCTGTGCCTCTTGGAAACTGTTGAATGTTTCTAGGCCTTAAACTGCAGCCATAACTACCCAGCTCCAACCTGCAATTAGGAATTGGGAGCAGAGCCAGCCAGTGCTGTAGAGTTGGAACTGATATTCTGACCATGGTGCAAAACAAAGCCAGGGAGCAGAGCAACAAAGGGATTTGGTTTGTGATAACTGCTTGGACAAGAAACAATAAGAGACAGAGAAAGACAGGGGGCATGTATAATGGGCTCTGTGTTTCTCAGAGAAAACCTAGTTAGGAAGATGTGGAATAAGTAAGTCTTTGAGTCATTCCCTTTTCCATAATTGAAAGCCTCCTAAACATGTTGTCACAAAGAATCAGCGTGCTGAAGATGTGCAATTCGATAAGGTGTGATAGATTGGGTTATAAGGATGACAATAGTAAGGGCATGTCTAAACACCCAGCAGAGATTTTCCTTCTCTGGTGGAAATGTTTACACGTGAAAACCGAGTTTAGGTTGTGTCAGCCGAAGCAGTAGGTGATGACACCAAAAGCAGATGCCTCTTGTAAGGTGAACGACTTTGCAAATGGGAGTCAGTGGAGAGCAAGGTCATGTAGGAGCCAGGTAATGTTTGGCTCTGGATTCCAGAAGGCCTGCTAGCCGTTTGGGACCAGCAAACGCCTCCCATGGGAGTGGGGGAATGAAGGTACTGGGATCTTTTAAGCTGACGGGGTGGAGATTGAGATGAGATCTTAAGGAGAAATATTTTCCTGTGAGGGTGGGGAGGCCCTGGCCCAGGTTGCCCAGAGCAGAGTTGGCTGCCCCATCCCTGGAGGTGTTCAAGGCCAGGTTGGATGGGGCTTGGAGCCCCTGATCCAGTGGGAGGTGTCCCTGCCCACGGGTGGGCTATGAGGTTCCTTCCAGCCCAAACCATTCCATGATTCTGTGATTCCATATAGGGCTTGTGCCACAGGATGCCCCCAAAGATGGGGTAGTCAAGCTTGGGGAGAGCTCTGGAGAACTTATCTGGCTGCAACAGCATCTGCTGTGAGACCAAGAGTCTCAGGGCAGCACCTGCCAGTTGCTGGGAAACCTTACCCACTCTCGGGGTCTTTCCTCTGCCAGCAGCTGCGTGCCGTGCCTGCTCCCATTCTCCAGCAAGGATGCAGGGCAGGGTGGACTGGTGACTGGCTGGGAGGCCCTGGTTAGGACAAAGCCTGCTCTTCCCTGCCGCCCTTGCTGTGAGACAGCAACTTGTTCTGGGCTGCAGTATAAGTGAGAGTGCAAGAAGCATAGCGCTGGCTCACAGCCAATGGTATTTCTTCTTACCGTTCTTCCTCCATTTACTTTCCTTCCCCACCTCAAAGCCTGGGAAAGAAGGAATTGCATTTTAACCTAATTTCCAAAATCACTGTAGCATAGACCTGAGAGGAGGAGGGGAACCACTTAAGACCAAAACCCAGCCATTAGCTCATACCAGTGGGGCAAGAACACCGGCCGACTGTGTAGAATTATGCACTAACAGGCTTGTTGAACAACTGTTTTTCTGCATGTTTTTTTTTTGAAAAAGAGTAATTGCAGCTAGCTTTTTTGATATTTGATCCGTGATACACAAACCTTATGACAGAGTTCAGGTAGACTTCAGATGAAGTGCTCTAAGCATAGATGCTTGTTTAAAGTGCCTCACTTTTCAAAACTTGTCTGGGGATTTCATGGCAGCCTTTTTTGTGGTTATTTCTGGCACCTCTGGCTGCCAATTGGAACGCAGGGCTAAAGATACGCATAGAAGTGGAAAGGACTGGATGGGAGCGCTTGTGTGGAGTAGGAGCCTTTTAATAGAAACAGGCTTGGTTTGAGATGGGGCTTTGAAATGCATGAAGACTTGGGGAGCAGATGTATGTATGAAATCCAAACCCATTTCCTCATTCCGGCTATTAATACTAGAGGGGGAAAAAGGTCCTTTGAAGTGATTTCAAACAGCAATTCATGTCCCTTGGAATCTCCCCATCAACTCAATCAGAAGTCCCGGTGAGAGAAGGAAGTTGGAATTTAACCTCGCAAAATAAGACGGGCAGCAAAATGGAAAGGAAAGAGCAGAGACATTGTCCTGAGTGAGGGGAATACAGTTTCTCCAGATTTCTGCTCCATCAGTGTCCTCATTGCCTTTGATGACATCCTGACTTTCCCTTGCCTTCCTGGTGAACCCAGTGATTGGCTCACGCCCTGCTGCTGTCTAAGCTCTTGTTTCTGTGTGTGTTCCCCTGGCTTTGGCTGCCACCAGGCTGTCTGCGAGCTGCTTTGTCCATTCAGTTGTGTCAGGGAGGGCTTCCCAGAAGCAGACGCTCCATGTGGAGGGTTTGGTTTTGCTTTCATACCCTTGAAACCACACTGGGACCCTTGTCCTTCTGGGATCTCACCATAATATAAGTTAATTGTTAATGCATTTCAGGAGGGAGAAGAGTTGAGCAAATGCTTCTTTTAGGGCATAGGTGGCACCTGGAATAGTTTGCAGACAGACCTAGGAATACCACTGGTGCTCGATGTGTCTTATGATGTCTGCTGCACTAGAGAGACAAAGGATGTTGGTGGCCTGCGCTGCATTTTCCCACAAAAAGCAAGGCCGAAAATGAAAATCGTGCCCTGGAAGGCACCTCTTTGCTGCCCTGCTGCAGATAACAGCTTTATAATAAAATGCTCTGTTCTCGGGGGAAGGTCTGGTCAGTGCCTTGAGGATGGGATGTTCTCTCCTTTAGTGGGGCAGGATGCGGGCCTTGAGGTGGGACTGCTGGGAGTGCAGGGGAAACACAGGCAAAAAGGTCAGAGCTCTGAGAGATGGAGATATTCCTTGTATGTTTGTATTAATAAAACGATACATGAGATTCTCCAAAGGCAATATTTTATTCTGGTGTTGTAAGCGTAAAATGAAAGCTTGCCCTTTGTCAGCATCACTGTTTTCTTAAAACGCTCCACCAGAACAAGCTGTCCCTTTGTATCCATCAATGCTGTCGTGTCCAGAGCCCCACACAGCACATGAACAGAATGTTGTCTCAAGACGATCGTCTCCTGTTGCTACACAAATGTTGAGGTGAAGCCTGAGCTTATTAGCTTTTAAGGCAGAAGATATTGTTCCTGCACTTTTTCACTTCATACAGAGCCTTAATTTCTGTTAGTCTTAAGCTTGAATTTATTTGGCTTACTTGGAAGCCTGCAGAAGCTGAGGCCAACCACACACTTCATCTATCACTTCTATGTGGCACCTTGGTGTCCTCAACCATTCTTGCAGATCAGCACTTCACACCAAATCTCTGCTGCCTGCCAGGCAGTCTTTGCCCTTGAACTTCTCCTCAACAAATTGCCTGCTTCCCATGGAGACGAGATAGGGGTTTGCTCTGATGTGGGCAGCTCGTGCAGCCTCCCTTCAGGGCTGCTGCTGGAGGTAACCGCGGAACGTATTTAAATAGGTGGTTTCAGCAGCAGGTCTTGTGGGGAGGGTTCTCCTTGGCGCAGTTCCTCTGAGCTCGCTGGTGTTGCCTTATGCAGAGCGCACAGCTCAGCTGCTGCTGAACATGGGCAACCACAGTCAGACTCTCAGGCAGGGTTGGCCAGGGAAGATTCTCATACCTAAAGGTCTTCAGAGGGAGTGCATTGCCTTTGGCTGATTTCAGCTCAGGTTTCTTCTCCCTGCCTTTGTGGTGAGTCCTTAAGTTCTGGAACGACACGCTGGGGTTAGTCCTCATCTGCCTGAGCTTGTAGGAGCTGCTGTAGCAGGGTGCTGGGCTGAGAAGAGTGTTGGAAGAGCAGCCACCTCCGGTAATGCTTTTTCCCTTCTAGCCTCATGGTTCCTGAGCAGCCGTCTCCCAGGCAGCATTGTATTCTGCTTCTCCTTTCCTTGATCTTGTGTTTCTTGAAACTGCATCGTGATGGGACAAGGGCTCCCACAGCAGTGGTGCTCCCTCAGGACATGCTGTGATGAGAGAGGGCAGCTGGCGGTAGAGGGTTTTGTCAGGATCTTCCCAATGCAGCAGTAGTTCCCTAGCACCTGAGACCACTTGTAGGAATGTGGAGTCCTGCACCTTGGGAGGAACAACCCCCTGCAGCAGTGCAGGTGAGAGGTTAACTGGTTGGAAAGCACCTCTGTGGAGTAAGACCTGGGAGTCCTGCTGGACAACAAGCCAACCATGAGCCAGCAAGGTGCCCTTACGGCCAGGAAGAGCAACGATGTCCTGGGGTGCATGGAGAGGAATGTGGCCAGCAGGGCAAGAGAAGGTTCTCCTCCCTCTCTGCTCTGCCCTAGGGAGGCCCCATCTGGAGTCTTGTGTCCAGATCTCGGCTCCTCAGCTCCAGAAAGACAAGAAATGACTGGAGAGACCGTGGAGATGCTTCGGGGACTGGGGCATGTCTTGTATGAGGAGAGGCTGGGAGCCTTGGGTTTGTTCTGCGTGGAGAAGAGAAGATTGAGACAGGGACCCATCAATGCTAATCAGTGTCTAAGGGGTGGGTGTCAGGAGGATGAGGCCAGACTCTGGCAGTGGTGCCCAGTGACAGGACAAGGGGCACCAGGCACTAACTGCTACCTGGGAATTTCCACCTGAACATGAGGAGAAACTTTCCTGAGTGGGTGCGGGAGCACTGGAACCGGCTGCCCAGGGAAAGTGTAGTGTGGAATGATCCAAACCCACCTGGATGTGCTTTAGTGCAGCTGCTGGAGGTACCCCTGCCTTAGCAGCCTGAGGGTGTCGGGGCTGCTGGGTGCAGCCTTTGTGTGCCCAAGAGGGACAGGGCAAAGCACTTGCTTCTGACAGTGACTGTCCTGTCTTGGCTGTGATCTCACTGACAGAGAGGAAAGGGGTTTATATGAGGTTGGGTTATTTAGGTTTGCGCTAGGACAACACATTTATCCCCTTTCACTGCTTTCTTTTTCCCTAGGACACTTTGCTCTTCAGCCTGTCCCAAAAGTAGCACGGGCCTTTTGGAGCTATGTGTGTGTCTAAGGAATTGTGGTTGGCTATAAAATAGCCTGTTTTTGTTGGAATTACCAACCAAAGAACTTAAAAATCATTAGGTCTCAAAGCTTTATTTATAGAGCACAAATTTCTGGACAAGTATGACCTGGTTCTAAATGTTTAACTTGATTGTAAGACTCAGTTGCTCTACCGTAACCTTTTTCTCCGTATTAAAAGAGCGCCCCCCCGGGGGAACACCAGGCAATGTTTTAAAAGCTGATCAATGGGAACGCTGCTGCTTGTTGGGAATAGAGAGTCTGGTTTATTACTGTAGGAAAATAGTTAAAGCAAAGAGCTGAGATGAACTGAAAAGATGAAGAAGAAATGCTTAGATGAAAATCTGTTGCTTAAATTGGCTAAGTAAGGGGGGAACAATATTCCAAGAACAATAACCCCCAAAGTCCTGGAAATCAATTAACGATTAATTACTGAGGCCAAGCAATAGGGATGCCTACAGGAAAGCTAGGGAGAGGCTCTTGATCACAGGCAGTGCAGGAACAGGACGAGGGGGAACGGTTTGAAGCTGAACGAAGGGAAACTGAGATGAGATATCAGGAAGAAATATTTTCCTGCGAGGGTGGGGAGGTCCTGACCCAGGTTGCCCAGAGAAGCCATGGCTGCTCCATCCCTGGAGGTGTCCAAGGCCAGGCTGGATGGGGTTTGGAGCCCCTGATCCAGTGGGAGGTGTCCCTGCCCAAGGCAGGGGTGGGACCGAATGGGGTTTGAGATCCCTTCCAGCCCAAACCATTCCATGATCTCCAGAGACTTCACAATGTAGTTTCCTGTTGTGGTAGTTCCATAGCTTTTTCTTAAATCTCTGTCACAAGACATCACCTGAGAAGGACGCTAAGTGGTAGAAACAGTTGAATTAGGCAGAGAAGGTGGTTGTTTATCAGTACAGCACTTGTGTTACTGATGCAGCTTTCAGAATAAGACTTAATGGTTAATTTTGACTTAATGGTTGTTGAGGTGACAAATGTATTTATCAAAGCAATTTCCTGTGGATATTCAGTTTGTTGCTTATTCCATCACAGAAGTTTTGGTTTGTTTTAGCCGATTCATCCATAAGCAAAGCCTTTCCAATCCTGTGGCACAGTTGTGGATGCATTTGCCTTGTGAAGAGAGCACTCCCCAGCAGGAGGTGCTTAACAGAGAAGCTGCTTTTCACTGTGCCGTGCTGTGTGTTGGATTTCCTGCTGCTGCCATTTGGCATTTCCAAACTCCTGGGAAGCGTCTACAACATTTCATCATGATGGAGGCTGTCAGATCCAGGCCAGCTTTCAAGGCGACTGTAATATCTGATCTTCAATTTTACCAGCCAGAACACTTAGATATTAATCCCTTTGCTAAGTCTCAAGCTATCCTCTCTCTCTTGAGAACAACTGCATTGGGAGGGAAGTTCTGTTTCGGAATCGTCTCCCTGTGCTCCACCATCCAGGGTCTTCATGCGGTTATGTATCCAGCTGGGATTATTTTGCATCAGAAGATGTAGTCCTGAATCAGGAGTGTGCCAGTCATCTGCCACTGAGACTGCTCTTAGCTGCAGGGTATTGGGTGCCTGAGGCCAGGTGTTGTCAGTGTCAGAGAGGCAAGGAGTCAGTTTTAGAACAGCAGAGATTGTTTTCCTGATGTCCATGACCTCCTAACCCTAATGCTGTTCTCCATCTCCTTGTTGGAAGGTGTTTTCAGCCAGAGAGTGAGGAGGCTCGTGGAGGGCCTTCTAGTTTTTGACAGTCAGTACAAGTTTTGTCTGTGCTAGTCATGGTGGTGAACTTGAGAGTGGGTGAGAGCTCTCCATGTTCTTCCCATCAGTGATAAAATCCTAGGAGCTTTCCTAAGCTGGTGTGCGGTAAGGATTTTGATAAAGTTGATGGTTAATACTTTGTAAGGATTTGGTGCTCAGATCATCCAGTCTGGACACAGTATAGGTGATGTAAGGACTAGAGGGCACGTTGGCCCACACCTCTGGGCTTTCATTTCTTTGTCACGGGATGCTAGTAGCTGAGGAATGAGGAAGAGAAAGTCATCTAAATGAATGCTGAAGGAGGAACTGGGAAAAGAATAAATCCTGCTGACACAATTGCAGCTCCTCTACTTAGCAGCCCAGCCATACATCACAAGGCAGAGAAGGGCTTCCAGTTCTGTTCCCTATTTTCACGTAGATACAGACAGCCTCACGCTACAGGGGGCTGACTTTGGCCCTGTGAGTTCTCTTCTGTCCCGAGAGGTGCAAAACCCATGTCCCTTCTAGGGTGCTTTCTGCAGGAACTCTGAAACAGAGAAGGAGCAATGTGTGTGAATGTACAGAAGTGCTTCAGCTAGCTGGGCTGCTCTTTTTTTCTAGCCCTGTCCTCCTTTACTCATCCTAGAGGGAGTGTGTATTTGTTGTTCCAGCACCCCAGCAGTTGGAGGTAGCGGAAGTGTATTTGGGCATCCTATGCTCTGGTGGTTTTTGTGAGTGTATAAACAAACACAGTGTCTTTATTTTAACAAAGCCCTGTGTTTTTGGCTTTCTGACCGAGGACTGGTTTGGCTTCATGCCCTCTAACACAGTGCAGGGGACAGCCTCAGGCATATGAAACACGTTCCCTTCCCTCGCTGCTCCCGAGGGCAGGGACTCGAGCTGGCCTGCAGAGAGCCCACCTTGCTGGCTACCAAGGGGCCACCACTGCTTGCTCTCTCAGGGGTGGCAGCTGGGGATGCTCTAGGGGGGAGAAGCTGGGTTGCTGAGCTGATCCGGGGGTGCCTGTGGCTGGAGAAAGGGGGGCGGGTCCAGCAGAGGGCCCCCAAGCAGCACCACAGCTTCAGGCTGGGTGCCACTGCCCTCCTGGCTTTTGGTGGGCTCTGGTCAGAGTGTACCTGATGTTCTGGTTCTGGGCAGCTCAGGGGCTCCTGGCAGCCCTGTTGTTACAGTGTATGATAAGCGTGAATGAGTTGCTCTTGCTGGAAAGGTAAATTTTGTAAGGAAATGTGTTTTAGGAAGCACAGCCCTGGAGGGCAGTCAGGGAGAGATTGTTGGGGCTTACCTATAGGTCTGTGTAAAGCATGAACTTGGGGTGCTTCCCAGACAGGTGCAACCCAATATTTGCTTTCATATACTCTGATCTCCAAGTGTTTGCCTTCCAACCTTAACTAGATATCTATTAGAAAGGCTTTTGAGGCGAAGAGGCTGTGCTATAGGAGTGATCATGAGGTACCAGCAGGACGTGACCCAGACTTTGAACCCCCCATAGCTCTCTTCTCCTTTCAACGTGAACAGAGAGCCTGCTGTGGCCTGTGTGGCTCTCAAAGAGAGCCACGACTGCTCGCTGCTCTCAAGCAGATGTATAATTAATCATAAGCACATCAGGCACACATCGCAAAAAAAGACAGCAACAGCATTAGGCCTCCAGCGTTCAATTCCGCCTTGCCTCAGCTGAATGTTTTTCAGCACCTCCTGTTTCTGCCTCCTTTGAAAGATGAAAGTGTGAGCCATGGCAGGGGAAGTCAGCTGGAATTTGGCAATTTGGGCCCTGCATGCGGTTCCACAGTGTGTGGGCAGGCACTCAGGGGGCTGAATGAGGGCTCTGAACGAGTTGGAAAAGGCAGCTCCCTGGTGAATGTGGGTTTTGCAGTGAACTGAGGCAGGACTGGGGAAAAAAACCCAGAACCTGCTCATCAAGTTTCACAAGGCAATAGGTTTTCTGACACTTTAATAACCAGCTATCAGGTAATGCTTGCTGAGACGTCAAGGTCTGTCTGGATTTCTGCGAAAGTGGATGGAAAGGAAGGACAAGTCCTGATTCTTGGTGAGTTGAACACAAGTAAGGAATACAAATACAGGAGTTACAGAGTCGTATTTCATGGTTGCCATTGGAAATTGGTGCTGTTGGACTCATTCAGCTGTAACACCAAGGAATGTAATGCAGGAATTGGTTCCAGTGAGTCCAGCAGCCAGAATAAGCTGCGAGCCATTACCTTAGAACAAAACAAAATGCCTCAAGGTCCTTAAGAGTAGCCATGATCAAGGGCTGAGTCCTGAAAGTATGGGCAACTGGTTTTGTTGATGCAGAGGGGATTACTGGCATGCACAAGTGTGCGCAGGGCTGAGCCTGCTTTTGTAAATGAGGACTTGGCACTGGCCATTTGTAAACAAAGAAAAAGACACACAAAGCCTCTTGGACGAGCACAACTGTGGTCCCTCTGCCCCTAGTTCTCAGTATTGAAATAGTTTTATCCTTGGTGACTTCCTGACTTAGGCTTATTTACTCCAGCCTGAATCCAGTGCAAATATTTTATCGCTGGGTACCCTGCACAAAACCCGGGAAAGGCAGGAGCTGCCAGGTTCCATCTAGTTCAGCATCATCCCTGACTGACAATGCTGTGGTCAGCATGAGCAGCTCTGAGCAGAACCAGAACGACTGTGAGATATATTTATGGAATAACCTGCCCACAGGGAAAGTTTTACCCTCCCAGTTCCCCTGAGCATGTGCGTTTGTGTTCTCTGATCTTCACCATCGTAACTTCGGCTGTTCCTCTAATCCATGTGCACGCAAACACTGTCATTGACAGCGGTACCTTGTGCGACCTCACAGGAAAATTGTGTGCTGGATGAGAAGGCAGAACAAGAATTTCTGTGTACGAGTGGACATTTGATTGATGGTAGCATTGTGTCCCCTGCCACGATTGGGGCAGCCTTGCCTTGCCTTGGTGGTGAGGGGGGCTGGCTTTAGCGAAGGTCCTGGGCATACCTTTCCATCACAAAGTCTTCCTGCACAGGGTTGAAGCCAACTGACTTAAAGACAGGTTTAAATAGCCAGGCAAAGGCTTCCCAAACAAACCATTACCTTCAGAGAATTGCCTGGATTCTGGACTTAAGGATTCCTGGAAATGGTTTTGGTAGGGTTTTAGATCAGTGAATGTAGTGGTGGTATATTTGAAGATGATTTAAAATCAGGCATCCTAAAGCCAAAATATTTTTCAGCCAGGGTATTAAATACTTAGGTTTAAGGTGGCATTGTTTGAGGTGACAGTGAATTGTTAGGAAGTGGAATCAGTACAAGAGTTATTTAGATTTGTCACTAAAATAGAGAGGGAAGAGCCAGCTGCTGAGGACTACCCAAGAGGGGCTTTCACTGAGGGAGCTGAACACAGGGGGATCCTAAAATCCATCTTCTGAAGTAGCTAGTGCGTCTTTTCTTCAGGAGCTTCCCTGTCCGTTTGTAGAGAGAAGTGAAGCTGAAGGTACCAGCTGACTGGAATGTAGTTAGGGAGTTAAAGCATGAAGAGAATAGTTCTTCCAAGCCGCTGCCTGCACCTTTACAAGGGGGGAAGATGTGTAGCTATCTCCTGGGTGGAAAACTGGTTGGCTGGCCAGGCCCAGACAGTAAATGATGTTAAATCCAGCTGGAGGCCAGTGACAAGTGGGGTTCCCCAGGGCTCAGTCCTGGGTCCAGTCCTGTTCAATGTCTTTATCAATGACCTGGATGAAGTCATCGAGTGCTCCCTTAGCAAGTCTGCAGATGACACCAAGCTGGGTGGAAGTGTCGATCTGCTGGAGGGTCGGGAGGCTCTGCAAAGGGACCTGAACAGGCTGGACCGCTGGGCAGAGTCCAGTGGCAGGAGGTTTAATGAGGCCAAGTACCAGGTCCTGCACTTGGGGCACAACAACCCTAAGCAGAGGTACAGACTAGGAGAAGCCTGGCTGGAAAGCTGCCAGGAGGAGAAGGACCTGGGGGTGCTGGTTGACAACCGACTGAACATGAGCCAGCAGTGGCCCAGGTGGCCAAAAAGGCCAATGGCATCTTGGCTTGTATCAGGAACGGCGTGACCAGCAGGTCCAGGGAGGTTATTCTCCCCCTGTACTCGGCACTGGTGAGACCGCACCTCGAGTCCTGTGTTCAGTTCTGGGCCCCTCACCACAAGAGGGATGTTGAGGCTCTGGAGCGAGTCCAGAGAAGAGCAACAAAGCTGGTGAAGGGGCTGGAGAACAAATCTTATGAGGAGCGGCTGAGAGAGCTGGGGGTGTTTAGCCTGGAGAAGAGGAGGCTGAGAGGAGACCTCATTGCTCTCTATAACTACCCGAGGGGAGGTTGTGGAGAGGAGGGAGCTGGGCTCTTCTCCCAAGTGACAGGGGACAGGACAAGACAGAATGGCCTCAAGATCCGCCAGGGGAGGTTTAGGCTGGACATTAGGAAAACATTTTTCACAGAAAGGGTCATTGGGCACTGGCAGAGGCTGCCCAGGGAGAGGGTTGATTCACCTTCCCTGGAGGTGTTTAAGGCACGGGTGGACGAGGTGCTGAGGGACATGGTTTAGTGTTTGATAGGAATGGCTGGACTCGATGATCTGGTGGGTCTCTTCCAGCCTGCCGATTCTGTGATTATTTGAGTGTGGGCTTGAGTATACAAAGATGCTCAAGTCAGTGCTTTACTTTTGTGTGAATACAGGGTCTGTCAGAGTCCAAATGAAATGTAGCTCCAAGTGATGGAGGTCATTGCTGTGCCATCGGGGACCCACTGGGGAACTCCTTGGTTGTTTCACAAGAGGTACTTAGGGAATTTGATTTATTAAAGGGAGCAGAGGAGCACTAGTCCTGACCAAGTCTTGTACAAACCATAGGCCTGAGATCTTTAGGAAGGGGGCTAAAGGACAGGGGCTTAAAGATGATTCCCTGTTATTGGGGACTGGGGAAAGCATGGGAACAGCAGGAAGAGGGCAAGGAATTAATCAAGGAGATCCCTCCTGCAGTGTGCTCACTCTAGTCTGCAAGTGCTGTGGTTTCTGTTGCTGCTGCTTTTTGCCTGTCCAACAGATTGCATGTTATTCCCTAATACAGAATTTGGAAGGGTGACAGCAGCGGAGCTTGCCTGGTCGCTGAGGACAAGCTGAAGAGACCGTTGCTGTGTGGTAATCCTAAACCTTGCAGAAATGGAGGTTTTCCTATGCAGAGAACATGTTCCCCTGAGCATCCGTATCCTTTCCCACTGATGGATTCCTGTTCTGCCACACTTGTCAGCTGTTTGCAGAACCCTGATGCTTAAAACTAGTGTATGGATCTTGTACCTTGGGTACAAGATGGTCATCCTAAGGCTCAAGAGCTGCAGCTCACTCAACAAGAGTTGGGATCCTTGAATGGTGTGGGTCAGAAGGGACCTCAAAAGTTATATAGAATAATGGAATTATTTGTGTTGGAAGGGACCTCAAGAAGGTTATATAGAATAATGGGATGGTTTGGGCTAGAAGGGACATCAAAGCCCATCCAGTTCCACCCCCTGCTATGGGCAGGGAGACCTCCCACTGGATCAGGGGCTCCAAGCCCCATCCAGAGCATCCCAGAACAGTTTGGGTTGGAAGGGACCTCAAAGATTATGCAATCATGGAGTGGTTTGAGTTGGAAGGGACCTCAAAGCCCACTCAGTGCCACCCCCTGCCATGGGCAGGGACACTTCCCACTGGATCAGGGGCTCCAAGTCCCATCCAGCCTGGCCTTGAACCCCTCCAGGGACGAGGAATTGGTATCCTGACACCTGTGCGTTACCAGCACTGATGCTCTCTTCCAACAGAGCTGAGGCAAGAAGCTTTTGAAGGGCAATCGGCGGGAGGTAGAGGGGTATCGAGCCCACCCCTCTGTCGGTGCTGGAAGCGAAGGAGGAGCACCGCCTCGGCCGGGATTTCCCTCTGAAACGGATGAAGGCTGATTCCTGTCCGTTTTCCCCGAGGTTCCCAGGCTCGGGCAGCCCCGCCGCCTCCTCCCGCTGCCGTCTCCCCGCCCCGGCGGCCGAGGAGGGGAGGCTGGGCCGGGCTGCGATGGGAGCGGGCGAGAGGGGACGGCCGAGCCTGCGGGCGGCTTTAAATGCGGCTCGGGGAGGGCGCGGGCAGCAGAGCCGCTCCGCTCCGCCTCGCCTCGCCGCTCGCCCCGCTCCCACCGCCGAGCTGGAGGAACGCCGCAGGTCCCAGCCCCAGCCCCGCAGGTGAGCACCGACCCCTGCCCGCAAACTTGGGGCTTTCACTTTATCTCCGCTCCCGTAAGCTGTCCGCAGCGCCCGGGACGGGGAAATCCCAGCTCTTCCCGAGTATCCGAGCCTTCCCCCTTCCACGAGGGGCTTCGTGGCTGCGCCGGGGTGTTTTCTTAGCTCCTTGCTCCTCGTTTTCCCTTCTGCGAGCTTCCCGCTCCAGCCTGCAGCCCGGCGCGAACATGGAAATGAGAATTTAATCATCCTTTTGTCCGCATACCTTTGGGTTCGGTGGTTTGTTTTATGAGGGCGTTAATTATGAATGGCTTTCCCCCTCGTTAGGAGCCCATCCTTTTAGCGCTTGTGTTCAGGAGGAGCCGGCGCGCTTGGATGTGCCGAGAGGCTGTTGCGCGGTGCGGGAAGGGTGCTGGGCTTGCATCGTCTCTGGAAGCACAGGTAGGTGTTTGGGGAGCAGCGAGGTTGGACCTCAGGGCACCCCTTGACGGTTCCAGCTCCCTCTGAGAGTGGCTTCACGCACGCTGGATACTTGCTCCTTGTTGAGTTGGCTCCACACGCTTCACTTTGCATCTGAACGTGACTTTTGCGTAGGCTGCTCGCTGCTGGGTGGCTTTAACATACATATTTTCTGTTCAGAAAAAAAGGAAGGAACTTGGCTGGATTTAGCAAAATGTGCAGAGTTGCATAGCGTGAGTGGGAATAGAATTTGCTGCTTGGTGATTGCGGGTGTGATGGTCTGCAGGGATGTACTGGGTTCTTGTTGCGGTGGATAATGGGAAGGGAATCATTCGTGCGTTAAGGGTGAACTCTGGAGGCACCCCCCACCCACCCCTCATCCCCAACCCCAGAAACTACTGAGTGAGAGACTTGGTTGTGTCCTGACAGTGTCCAGTCACCTGCAGAGTGATCGAATGGGATTGCTTGCATCTGTGTGTCTGCAAACGGATCTGTACCAGTGTGTCCTCCCTTCTGCTGCCGGTCAGTGCTGGAGTGAGTGCTGAAGGACTTTCCTAGGGAATGCTGTCACATCAGAAGATGGTAGAGTCTGGGTTTGCAAGGTTTTTCTTTCAGATTGTGACTTTAGTGCTCAGTAGCTCCACTGCCTGTGGGTGTCAGCGGGATCTGAAGGGCTGATGCTGGCACTGCCTGCTGCGGGGCTCTCCCTCTATCAGATGCAGATGTGGTGTAAGCCCCAATTTCCAATTTTCCTAAAAAATATCTTGCAACTTATCCTTCACTTCTGCAGAGTAGGAATGTCATGTTTGGAAAAGCAGTGCCTAGACTTGCAGGAAGAGGCTCTTCTAAGCTGTGTTTCCCAGACTGCAAGGGGCTGGCAACTGTGGAGGGATGACCGGTAGCCAAAGAGGAGCTAGCAGCATGGGGTGTTGCTGCTGCTGGGGTTAAAAGTGGAGTCAGAAGGAATTATGGATTGGCTTTTGTCTGACTTTCAGTGGAGGGCAGGAGGAATGAAGTTCTCATTTATGTGCACTTCTGGCAGCTTCCCACCTCATGCACATCCATTCAGCTCCCAGCACGGTCCAGCAGGTTGTTCTGTGGCTCAGAACTGTGCAGGTTTTTCCTTTAAACTTGCATGTTATGATTTTAAATCCTGAAACTCCTCGAGAGTCAAGCTCTGAAACCCTCATATGCTGGCGTTCTGTTGTGGTATTCCTCACAGTGGGTCTTCAGCTCTCTAGAGGAGCTTTCAGAATGCGCTTTCCCAGCCCTGCTGTGGGTGCAGGGCAAACACTTCGGTTACAGATGTCTTGCAGTGATAGGGAAAGGTTGAATTTCTGCACAAAGTGCAGCTCAAAGACAAACATCTCTGTGAGAAGGGAAAAGCTGCAACTCCTTTTGTTTCCTGATCTCACGACTTAGTGGAGAGGGTGCCTTGCTCACATACTGGTGTTTGAGGCAGTTGTTTCTGGCTACTGGATGCGTAACTGCTCTGCCACCTTGAAGGCCCATAATAAATACCAAGTTGAGAGGTGCTCGGGACAAAGCTGTGAATGAAAAGTGTTGTGAGAGGGAGGAAAGAGAACCTGTGTTTTTCTTCTGATATCTCTGCAAGCAGCTCTTTCCTTAGCAGTTATGAGGCAGAGTTGGAGGTGCTGGCCTGCCAGAGGGAAGCGGTTGTGAAGGCAAGTGTTGCCTTGGTTGAGCCAAGACGGAATAGCTGCTTCAGGAAGGTGGATATTCCTGTGGGTATGGAAAGTGATGCTTTTGCTCCTGGTGTGGATTTGCTAGTCTTCTGATCTTTATGTGTCTAATTTATTAAATTTTACATTCTTGCGTTGTTCATGTCCCCATCAAACACAGCATAGCACAGTGTGTGCGCTGGAATCGCTTCTTGGGGGCTGGGAGCACTGGGGAGTTAAGGCTGGCTTTGAAGATGTCTTGTTGAAGTGGCACTGACAGCGTTCTAACTCTGGTGCTGTGGCATCAGGTTGTGGCACTGGTAGAAAATTACTTCATTGCCTTAGAAAGGTAGCATCCTCATCACGCTCCAGCGCCCTGCCTTTCACATGTTTTCTTTGCGCATTAGGTTCAGAATTTGAACTCTTGCTTTGAGCGTATTAAAAGGGTTCTGATAACTATTATCAGGTTCTCCCGGCCAAAGTCAATTAGCTGCTTCCGGCTCCAAACCCATTTAGAAGGCTCAAAAGGGAGTGCTCTCTGAAAATCCAGTAATAGCAGTTACAGTTGATATTGATAAAGGAGTGTGGCTCTGGCATTGTGCTGCTTCTGGTGGAAGGAAAGCTTCTCTTTTGTGCTCCTTCTAAATAGCAGAATGGGGAGGCAGAGCTCTCTCTCTTTCATTTTTTCTGTGGCTTGAAATGAAAATAAAATTACCAAGATTGTGGTGAAGTCCTAGAGCCATTCAAAGCGAAGCTTCTGCCCCCTCTCCCTTGAACTTTGAGTTGCCGTAGCATCTCATTTCTACTGAGTTTGCTCAGGGTTGTGTGCTGTCAGTGGCAGGAATACTTTTATTGCTCTTGGACAGTGTCAGAGACAATTATGGCACCTGTAATTGGGTGATAAACCAATATGTGGTGTAAGTGAAAAGTTATGGAATTTGAAGAAGAAGTGGTTGAAACTGTACTGGAGCCTGGTGGATGCTTGTCCTGTCCTGGGGTCCAGGAGGGTGCACGCTGTCTGTCACATCAGGTGTTTCTGAACCAAGCAGCCACGCGGTGACATGCTGAGCCAGGAAGCCCTGTGGTGTCATTTCTCCTCTTGTTTTCAGTTGCCCCAGTACATCGCTGGAGAGAGGGAAATGCCTTTGAGTTACTCTCCCGCGATTACTACTTTTTCCCAAAAGGCAACTCTTAGGGTTGCCAGAGGACTCTTGGAGGGGAGAGTTTGTGTGAGATTTATGGGAGAAATAGCAGAAAATCAAGGAAGCCAACATCTCAGTTCTCGGCTCTTGGTTGCATTTGGTTTGGAACTGGGGGTTCCTGATCAAATTTCGGGCCATGTAAGTAACGGAAGAGCAGAACTCGGGGCGTACAGTGGTCATCTGTGAGCTGTGCTGTTTGAGTGTGGCTGACCGCAGAGAAAGTGGGAAGTAGCCCTATTTCTAACCTTTTCTCACCAGGAAAGTAAAGAAAGATTATTTGACATCACCAAAATTGGAATCTTTTTAATCTGTTGCTCAAATGAACTTTCAGCCCTTGAATTCCCAACGTGTGTGCTGCTAGCAGAACTAATTCTGCTGCAGAAGTAGAAGACAGACTGAAGGGTAGGGTTTTTTTAATGTGTGTCTATTATTACATATATAAATATGTAAAAGAGAGGGAGACTGTGGCTAAGCCATGTGCTCACTACTCCTAAGGAAGTTCCTTAGAGGGGAATCTTCCAACTTACAGCATTTAAAATCCTAGCTTTATTATAGAGCTATGTTTGTAGGGGACCGGGACATACTTCTGCTTTGCTGCTGTATAATATAGATTCTCTGTATTAAACCTGACTTGAAATAAGCTTTACTTTTCTTTCTGTAAGTACAGATCCATACAGTTTGCATCACTAGGGAGTCTTGAAAAACTGAACTTGGTGGGGATGGGAATTGTTTACATGCCTTCTTCTGACACTGAGGATTGCTCCAATCGCTTTATTCTCTTATTAATGATAATTGTAGAAATGGCTTCATTCAATTCTAATGTTAACATAACAAATGAAAAGGTTATGAATTACTCTGAAACGTAAAATGTTGGCTGGATGAATTACAGAGTTTTCCTTGCCTTGTAGATGAATTCTTCTTGCAAGGTACTGTCCTAGTGAATGTTTTCTCTGGCTTTCAGGGGAGCAAACTTGAATCCAGCCAGAGACTGTGAAACAAAGTGCATTGTTTTGTAACTTGGAGCAGGTTTGTCTTTGCTCCTTTGTAGACATATTTTGAAGACTGCTTTTCCAGCATACTCGGTTATTATTTTCCCTTCTATGAACTATGGATTTCTTTGCTACACATTTTTTTGAGCACGGTTTTGAATTGTTGGGGCTTTTTTGATCTGTTTGAACATTCCTACTGCTAAATCTGCAACTTGGCTATTTCCAGCATTGGCCTGGCTATGGACACAAATAATTGTGGGTGGAAAAGCATGCTCTGGGAACCATGGTGGGAATGGTCCCTCTCAGTTTAGACTGTGGAAGGGGACTGTTCTCATCTGTGGAATTAAAGAAACGGGCTGACATTTTATTGTTCCCCGGCGGAGATTGTGACAGCTTGTAAAACAAAATTCAATAAGCTGGGGTTATGCCAGAAAAGTGGAGGGGTTTGCAGGTGCGACAGGTTTTGGCTTTTCTCCCTTAAAATTGACTCCTGTGGCACAGTCTATCTTTTTTTTTACTACCGTTTTCTGAGCAAAACAGGCAAACGTATTGATTGCGATGACTGTGCGGGTGTGTAACCTCAGGTCAGAGGTGGTGGCTGGAGTCTTGCGGGTCAAGTAATCATCTGGATTAAAATGTTCATGTTATGTCTGGTTTGTAGTAGATGCAGGAACAGAGTTTGCCAGTGTTTTTCAGTGCAACTCAGAGATGAGAGGATTTTCACCTTCAGTTTTCACTTAATTTTTATCACCTCTTTACTGATCTGAGTCTCTAATTTCAACTTGTAACCTTGAACAGAAGGTTGCAAAATTAACTGCTTTTATTGTCCCTGTGACTATATAACCCTTCAGACATTGCCAGCCCCGATCCATAAGCGTAAAGATCTTTCATCAAGGTTGCTCAATATGAGAAGACTCTGCGTTGGCAAATAGCTGCTTGTAGCTCAAGGAAAAGCAGCATTTGAAGATCTCAAACCTGCTTTGTTTGCACGGGAATGGGATGAAAACGTACTTCTCAGACAGGAACTGTACATGCAAATTTTACTTAGGTCACATAGTTGGCAAATTTGGTGATGGTGAAGTGGATTTTGCTCAAATTGTTGCTAAATTTGAACAGCCTGATATCACTTCCAGGTCTGACAGTCGCTGCATTCAGCACAGCTGACTAACAGTAGCGCTCTTCAGCAGCTCAGCCGGTGTCTTTCTAGGCAGAAACAATAACGACAATGAAAAAATAGATGCGTACTTTGTTCTCCTCTGTCCCCACTGAAGCTTCGTTCCAAAGCCTTAATGGCACAACAATACAGCCTGTAGTGCCCTGGGAGTAGTTCCACATCAATTGTTTAACATCTCATGATCTGTTAGGCTGGGGTTTGTGAGCAGTAAACAAATTTGAGGAGCATTGTCTCTGGCAAAGCTTGAATGTAGTGCCCAACAGAAGCGGTGCCAGATGCCTTGCTGATAGGTGAGCTGAAAAAAGACAGCGGTGTGGATGGAGCTTCAGTGCAGTGTGTGTGTACCCGTGCCTAGAGAAAACTGGGAAATCTGGACTGTGCCATTGGGGTGCGACAGTGTGGTTTTTATCGTTGGTGATGGTGTGGTAGGCCCCGATTCTGATACCAGTTCATGAGATCTTAATTTCTGTAGGGCTGTGGCCTTAATTCCATCAAGCACTTGAGGCTTCTGGCCTTGAGGCAATCCATCTGATTGACCTTTAAGGCCAGGCTGAAGTGCTGGGCTGGACCGAGTCCTGCGTGAGTAACTGCAGTGGTATCAACAGGAGAAAAGCACGCTGAGATAGCACTGTGAGTGGAAAGAACCGATCGAATGGGGCCAGAATGGGGTAGGAACAAAGTCTAGGTTGCAGCCCTGAGCTGCTTGTGGGGTGGGGTTGGAAATAAATGGAAGACCAGTGCAAAGTCTTGAGCGTGGCTTTGATAGGGACTTGAAGAGTGCAGTCAGAGAGAGGTGGTAGAATAGAACAGTTAGTTCTAACTAACTAGTGTTCTAACAGTAGAATATTTCAGTTAGAAGGAACGTCTATCAGTTGTCCAACTGTCTGGATTGTGTTCTGTCCCGGTTCACCTATAGCCCACTCAGATGGTGTCATTGATTTTGTTGAGAAAACATCTTGAACAGACAGATGTTGTTTGCGGGGTGTCGACTTTAAATGCTTTCTGTTTCAGAGTGAGTCTAGCTGCAGTGTGTTACTGACACGTACATCGCAGAATGTGCTTGGAAAGAGAAGATTCTTCTTGCTTAAGAGCTAGAAGAATTTCTGCAGGAGTGTGATAGGGGCAGAGATTCCTCTAATTGTGTAAAAGCTTCTCACTCAGGACAAAATAGCACTTTGATGTTTTCTACCTCTTCATGAACTGTAAGTGATCAGTTTATTCATTGGATAGCTGTGGGTGAGTTTTCTGAAGGAAAGGCAGTCTGCCTTCCGCGGTGTGTCTTCTGTGTCGTACAAAAAGAGGTCCATTGGAAGAAGAGAGGGCACTCTTTTAAATGGCGTGGTACGTGAGGGAAAACAGAAGAAATACGTCTGAATAAAATTGAGCTGAGCTTTGGGTGCTGAGCAAAGGCTGAGGACACAGTGAAGCTCAGAAGGTGGCTTGTGTCACTCAAACGTGTGACTGAGCACACATGGAAGTAACAGTCCAAGTGGGCTTTAGGGGAAAGGAGGGATCAGTACTGCACCAAGCTCACTTTGTCCTAAGCAATGTTGCAGTTGCGCTTGAAGCATGGGTCTGTGTGTAGGTTTTGGTGCATAAAGCCTGACAGCTTGGAGCTTCCCTAGCTCAAAGCCTCGTGCTTTGTGCCGGGAGCATCCATGCACTGTACCTGTGAGACTGGCTTGAGGTTCCTGCAGAGCACTAGCTTGTGTGTGGGACCTTGCGGGTGTCCAGTGGCAAGAGGGAAAAGTTAGGTCTGCTGGGCTTGAATTTTTCACCTTAGCAGCGCTCTGAAGCTCAGCCCGCGAGCCTCCTAGCACGGAAAGAATGTGAGCAAGTCTGGGCTTGAGCATAGGCTCGTGCTCCGCTGACAGCGTAGGCGAGCCCAGGCACCCTTCCTTGGCTGCTGCGGGCTCCGAACTGCAACTGTGATGCTCCGACTACTCACCTGCACAGCTTATTCTGATTTGCAGTGTAAGCTAAAGGAGTGGGTGCCTAACTAGGATCATCCTGGGCTGGACTCTCCAAGCCTGTGAATAAAGCAGTGAAACAGCAGGAATTGCTGCAAAGAAAAACTTCCTGGTTTCGTAAGTTTTGTTTGGATCGCCCTTCTCTTCCCTTTGCCAAAAATGCAATGTATAATTTTTGTTGAAAGGCAATACAGTGCAAAACAGCTCTGCGGAAACCCCAGCTGTATCTTAGTGTCAGAGTCTTCTCCAGACACCGAACAAAGGGAGATCGTGTCTCCAGCTTTTAAAATTATTACTCGAATTAAAGATCAAGCTGGAAGAGCCTGAAGCCAATGCAGTTCACTGAACATTAGATATACAACTTAATTTATTAAAAAGCATTGCAAAACCAACTTAAGCTCATCGTGCTCAAAATATATCTCCCAGCAAGTAACCTGAATGTCCTCTGAGCTCTCAGCTCAAGAGGAGTGTGGGAGGGTGTGGAGGCCTCTGTGAACTCTCTAAGTTCTGTAATTGCTTTCTTACAAATGAAGCTGTCTTTCTTGAATCTGTTTCTGCCTTTTGAATTCTAAATGATTACTAAGACAGCATTGCATTAAGCATTGCTGGTACAATAATGCCTAGGGTTACAGACAGCTTTGTGTGTTCCTGTGGAAGCTCGGCTCAGAGCTCGGTGTAGGTACCAGGTGTTTTTCACAGAGAGGTCAGCACGCTTCTAGATGTGACCCTTAATTTGAAATTCTCAGTAACGTCTGTGAAGTCCTGAACTGTGGCATCAGCCCAGCTTTTCTGGCTTTGTTCCGGGATCAGTTGTTCCACTTAGCAATAAAACAAAGCAAGATAATGGGTGCAGATAGCCGGGATTGAAAATTACTGTACACTATTTTCCATTTACCTTTAAACAGCCATGTTGCAATTAGGTGTCAGGCATAAAGCCTCTCTTTGTTAACAGATATCTCCAAGAAAGTTGTGATTGCAAGGTTTACAAGCTGGGTTCAGTGCTAGGTGGTTGTATCCAGTATTTGAGAAAGTGCCGGCAGCTGATGGTTCAGCCAGAGGGATCCTGGTTATCTCGTGCTTTCTGACACCCTTATCGCCAAAGGGACAAAAGGCACCTTCGTATCCAAACCCTGTTGAAAATTAGCTGGAGTTGGCTACCGTCATACCCTCTTCTGGAATGGAGATGTCTAGTTAGAGGCGATGGGTGAAATTTGCTGGCATCACCTTGTGTGAGTACAGCACCTGGGAATCCCGATGGGAAGGATTCCTGTTGAGTTGGGCATGAATCGGAACAGCTCTGAAGAGGCCAGGAGGTGGGCAGGTTGCCATGTGTTGCCTGCTCCATTCCTAGATGTTTCATGGCCACACCTGATACACCCAACTGCATCATCTTTTCATTTAATCTTTTAGGTATCGTTATTGTTTTTTAAAAGCAGTAGGTCAGTAAAATGCTTCCTTGGCCCTGCCAGCCTAAAAAGCAGTCTAAGAAGAGCTTTTGTGAGCCTGTTATAGAAGGATGGTTTTCTGCGGTTTCGTCCAAAGAACTGCATCAGTTTTTTTTAAGCAGATTCCTGTGAAAAAGAGGATGGAAGCAGGCAGTGGGCAATTGGCGTGAACAAATAAGCCTGGTCCAATACACTTGTGTATCGGTTCTTAGCATGCAGCTCCTGGCCCATTACCATCGTAACTTGGTTCTCGCGGGCACTAATTCTCATGCTCTACTTAATCACCCTGCGTGCTGTTTTGTTGTGGGCTGTACATAACGCAGAGCATATTCATGTTAATTGTGGCTCTTGAAAACACGTTTGAGTTTATCGTTCGTGAAGCAAGAGGGGTTACTCTTAACTTTACAGAGTGGAGGAAGAAGAGGAAGGAGAACCAGGGAGCCCTGAAATGCTTTTTATAAATCTTGGGTGTGTTTAAGTGTTGTGACTGGAAACCTTCATTGATAAAGGTCTGAGCTGCGCAGGAACCTCTGAAGTCTCCTTTGTGATGGGAATTTTTTAGGGCAAACTGGGAAGATCATGTTTCTAGACTAGTGCTCTTGTGTTACTGGAGTTGGGAGGAGCCAGCTGGTGATACAGGGAGAGGAAAGTGCTACAGGAGTCTGCGTAACACGTGGAGCCTTCCTTTGGTAAGGGAGATGCAGTGGTCTGCATTTCCTAGGCAATCTCTATCCAGAAGAATGATTGCTTTCAAGGTCCATTCCTGGAGTGGATGAGGTTTTTCAGGTGTTGTCTGTAAGCAATACCTATGCTTAAAGCACCATTTTCTCTTCCAGAAATCTGCTTGGTGTTCTGGATAAGCTCATTCGTCATTACACTGGTTTTTGGGTTTCCTTGGAGCACCCTGGGCTTCCTGCAGCAGGGCTGCTCAGCAGCACCACTGGGCTCCTACCAGTTTCCCCCCCACAAATTGCTCTTCCATTGCAATGGGTCACTAGAATGGAGTTCAGCAGAAGGTGGCTATGATTTTTTTTCTGGCAAGAAACTCCTTTTCAGCTCTAGGGTGATTGTTTTGCTCTTAGGCTTGGTTTAGGCTGATACGAGTAAATCTGTCTTAGGCCGCCCATAAGTGGATGTTATCTAGAGGACAGTCTTGTTAAAAGTTGGGAGTTGCCTGCTCGGCGGTTCAGTTATGCTCCCTTGCTGCGGCTGGAGGATGCACTAAATCCAGCTTCAGGGCACTCAGAACCAAGTGAAGAACGTGACTCTCCTGTGAAGCAAAATGCCAGTCCAGGAGCACACTCATTCTGCTGGTAAAGCCAGTTTAACATTTCTAAATGGATTGGCTTTATGCAGGATCATGCGTTGTCTGCCTGTACCACTCTGCTTTTATGCTGTGTCATGTTCCTGTGGTTTAAGTCAGGTCTGGGTGGTGAGAAGCCCGTATCGCTTTGTTCGCTGAGTAATGCAGCAAAACCACAGTCATGTGCCCCTGCCTGGTCTGGGCCAGGCTCTCATTAATGGCTGATTGATAGTCTGCAGGTCCCAGTTTAAAGGTCATGGGCTTGGTCTACTCTCCACTGGCACTGCATTTCCAAGTCAAAGTGGGACATAGGTGTTACTTTCGTCACTCGATCACTGGAGCACGTGGAAGGGCAAGGAGTGCCCAAAGGTGATGCTTTGCTCTATGCACTGATGACCTGCTCACTCTTGCCCACCACAGGGAATTTTATCAGGAAGATTACACATTTGTTTTTTTATCAGGAAAATTACACATTTGTTTTCTGTGCATGTGCTTTCGGGGAGTGAACTTGTGGATGAGCTCTTCTGTAAGGGTAGTGGACATGGCAGGGAGTTCCCCAGCTTGTCATGTGCTTCTTGACAGCTATTTTTTTTGATAACGTAGGTAAAACCACGTACAGACCTGCTCCTCTCATATCACGATGTGAAATCTTTAATGGTAGAAAAGTTTTCCTGCATGCGGATGTAGGCCTGGTTAGGGATAGCCAGGGATTGGACACACATGGCTCTGTCCCAACAGCCTGCTAGAGTAGGATAGAACAGACTGAACTACTTCAGTTGCAAGGGATGTATGGCGATCACCTTGTCCAGCTGCCTGGCGATCACTAAGACTGGAAAAGGCTCTCAGCAAATCCAGTCCAACTGTCAGCCCAACCCCACTGTGCCTGCTAAACCCTGTCCCCAAGTGCCACGGCTACGTGCTGTTTGAACCCCTCCACAGGGGAGACTCCACCACTGCCCTGCTCAGCCTCTGCCAGGGCTTCACCGCTCTTTTAGTAGAGAAATCTTTCCTAATATCCAGTCTAACCCTCTGCTGGCACAGCTTGAGGCCGTCTCCTCTCATGTTATTACTTGTTACTTGGGAGAAGAGCCCAGCACCCACCTCACCACAGCCTCCTTTCCAGGAGCTGCAGAGAGCGATGAGGCCTCCCCTCAGCCTCCTCTTCTCCAGACCAAACAGCCACAGTCTGAAGTTCCCCTCGTGCAGCTTTGAGCTGGTGTCATCTGATCCCCATTCCCAGAAGCCCAAGAGACTGCTCTCCATGAACAGAGTCCCGAGTGTGCCATGGCTTTGCAGAGAGAAGTTGTCACTTGCAATCACATTTTGTAAGGGTTCTGGGTCCTTTGGGCTCTGGAGCTCGTGCTGGCGCAAGCAGTGTTTCACTGAGCGCGTGGTGCTCTGCAGAAGCAAGACAGCTCCCTGGTCTCACGGTGCTCTGTGCTGGGACTGATTTGCTGTCGTTGCGACTGAGACTTAAGTTGGTGGAAGTGCTGAAATTCTTTATTTGAGTTTATTCTCAGATGACTTTAAACTAATTTGGTTTTGCATTTCTCTCCTCTTCTGTCCGGAAATGTTGGTTCAGCTTCACTAAAGTTGTGCCTGTTTGTGGGTTTGTGTTTTGGGTTTTTTAGTTGTTGAGTGGTTGGTTTGTTTTGTTCCTCCCTCCGCCCCCCAGTGCAGCTGGTGGAGGCCAAAAGGGCGTTTAGTTAGGAAATCGGCTGTTTGCATTTCTAGCTGTAGGGTCTGCCTTAGTTTGGATTGACTGTTATTAAATTAGCACTTTATGCCTGCACGGGCCTGATGCCAGTGACCTCCTTCAGAGGAGATTTATCTCGTTTCCCCCAGGAAACAATCACCGTGAAGCCTTCCGGACAAGCAGTTGTCACTTGATTGAGTATGAGGCTAGGTTGGAGCACTTGAGTGTCTGAGAGCCCACTGGTTCTTTCTTGTCTGACACTGCTGGAGAAGTTTTCTTCCCTCAGTCTGGATTATATGCATATGCAGAGGTCTGGGTTGGGTGCCTTTGCCTTTTCTGCCTTTGTTTCACAGCTGTGTGTTCTGATCACACACACCCCCCCCCAACACACACTTTGATGTGCTCTCACATCCCTTCTTACTTTTGAGGAGCGTCTCACTGGGAGGAATTCTGTCATCTTACAGGGACTCTTGGCTGGTAAATTTGCAGAGACTGATTTTGTCTTTTTTCCCTTCCCTTCGAGGCCTCTACTGTTTAGAGATGAAATAACCCCCTTGATGTACTCACAGTTCGAGGTCCTGTGCTTTCTCCAGATCTCACTGTGTGGCTGGGCAGCCCGCTGTGTAGCCGCATGAGGATTTGGGCGATAAGCACGCTTCCAGAAACTCCCACTCGTGTAACGCCCTTCTCTGCTGCTCCCTTGTGCCACATGGACAGTGTCTAAGGTTGGGTATTGAAGCAGATTACTGAAATCATCCATGTTAAAAATATCCTTTATGCTGGATTAGAGTTTTGAAACTAGTGTGTCGTGAAACCGCTTATCACTTCAGAATGCGAAGAACTGGATCAGAAGTGCTGTGACTGTACTCCGTGAAGTGCTGAAAGGGCATTAGCTCCTTTGGCTGCTTCAGGTGCACCCAAACCATTTTATATAGCTGGGCTTTTTTTCTTGGGCCCTTCCTCTTCCAGCTGGGTTTTGTGCTGGATCAGGCATTCCCTGTCCCTCTCTCAGAAAGAAGCATCAGGGCAGCATACGTTCCATACTACATGCTCAGGCGGGTGGTCCAGGGTGTTGTGATGCTTTAGAATGACTGCAGCATCTCCAAGATGCTTAGGAAGGCAATGAGGAGGAAAATGTGCAGCTCTAGGAGTTGTGTTGGAAAGCGTGAAGCCTGGAGGAGGGGCAGGGTTCCAAACTGTAATTGCAGCAGTAAAATTCAGCCGTGAGCTGGTCTCACATGCTTTATGTTAGTGAGGGTATTTTATGTGCTGGGGGTTATTGCTATGGAGAAGAGACTCTCCCCCAGAGCAGTCCCGTGGGAGGATGCGTGCGGGAGCAGCTTGCTGGGGTTGAGGGCGCTGGATTGTTTCCTTGGAGCAAACCAGGTCCGGGTGAGTGTGCCGCTGGGCACTGCCCCGCCTCGCACTGTACACACTGCCTGCTTCACTGCCAAGCGGGAAACGGAGTCCAGCCGAGGTACTCGCACTTCAGAGAACCTTTTTCCCTGAAAGGCAGTCTGGTGAGACTGAGAGGCTGCTTTCACACCTGTGTCTGTAGTTAGGAAGAGCTGTGTCAGGGCTCAGCTACCCACAGCTGGCTCCTGGAGGCTCCGTGTGGGCAATGTTCTTGAGCCTCTGTTAAAGTTGTGTGCTGAACTGGTGTAAAAAGCTTGTGACATTGCAGGCAGCTCTTAGCCCGTGGTCTTGTGACACAGCACCGGTTTCTTGGGAAGAGCTCTTACACAAGGCTCAAAGAGCAGCTACTTTATAAAACAAGGTTGTTTTTAGATTGGCACGTGAAAATGCTCTCATCAATCAGCCTTCTGGAGCAGTTTCATTGCAGGTTTATTGAGTGCTAAATGATCAATCTGCCATACGCTGCCTGATTAAGTGAGGCCAACACATACTGTTGTCTTTTCATCTTAGCCCGCTCCTGAACCGCACTCTCCTCCTGCCGCTTCCCCAGCTTCAAACCACTCCTAAGAGACTGCCAGCCCCTTTTTCTCCCAAGAAAAATGTTTTGAAGCAGTCAGGAGATTTTAGGAACTTTTTCCTGCCAAAATTGAACTCCCTTCTTTTTTCCATTAACACACAAAACAAAAAAAATGTAGGGACAGGCAACTGGATGTGTAACCACGGTCAAGGAGGAGATTGTCCATAAGGCATAAAACTGTAACAAAATTACTGCAGGACATGACATTGTCATGATAATAAATGGTAAAAAAAATATATCAGATCCTGCAAGCTGTTCTGAAATAATAGTTTTTAGGAAAACTCCACTCCTGCTTGTGGTTTTAAAACCTGACACTGTTTTCAGAGAAAACCTTTGTGTATGATTTGTATTTCATGCTTTGCAGAAAAGCTACAAAACTGCCTTGCTTATGTTAGCCCCAAACAGTGATATTCATAATATTTGCAGTCTGAAATAACTTCTCCCCATGGATTGGCTCCTCTTGCAGAGCTCCTGCGTAAGTGTGATCTGGAATTCCTTTTTCAGTGTCTCTGTACCCTGTGCTGGCTCTGGCTATGTTAAATACCGCGGATGTGTGGAAGGATGCGGCTGGGCAGGTTTGCTGGTCCTGCTGGAGAGGGGCTTTGACCAAGATGCTGCAAGTTGCAAATTCCAACTGAGCGAGATGGAGTGTTCTTTACTGGTGTTTCCAGTTCCACTGTTTCCTTTAAGAGAAGAGGAGAAAAACAGAGAGGCAGCTGACTTAATCAGTTTTTATAGAGTTGTGTCACTTTATGGTAAGCAATCTAAACATCATAAAACAATGGCTTCAACTGCTACAACTGCCCTAGGTCCAGTGCCAGCATCCTCCCTGGTAGTTCCCCTGTTTCGGTCATGTTCCTTTCTTGCTTATGCAGAAGGAAGCTTGACTTCATTCAGTCGCAATTATTTTGCCCAGTAGTTCTTTCATGGTTGGAATGTATCCAAGTTGAAGAGTTCTCCTGAAGTTGTCATGGATATAAGCTAAAATCCAAATTATATAATGTCTCATTAGTACTAAACTCACCTTTTGCAATCCGAGTAGCATGGCACAGTGTTACTGATCAAATGGGCTACATTTCTGGAGTGAAATTCATGTAACTGAGGCATTTCAAGCCAATGAAAGACTTAAGTTGAGGTTTGTGTTCTCCTTGGTGTTGCCTGATGGGTCAGAGGCGCCCAGCAGCCTGAGTTTGTGGTGTCCTTCAGCTCTTTGTAACCGGCTGCCAAGAGCACTAGTTCAGCTGGGAGAGGAACTGGAACCTCGTTGACTCATGTTGAGGAGTGGACTTGTCCTTTCTCCTTCATCCCTTCGTCCTTTGTCCCCAGCTCCTCTCACAAGTGTGCTTCAGTGTCAGGTAACAAAAGGCTTGTGTCACTGTCAGCTTGAGACAGATGAGCAAGCAACAATGAACCTTTGCATTTTCACATGCCCTTTGAAAAGGTGTGTGATCCAGAATGTGCGGTTGTTATGAGGAACCTGCAAAGCTTGCTTTCTTTTTTGCTTCCCCCTCGTTTCACTGCAGCGTACATGCAGTTCGTCAGCAGCTGTGCTGCATGCATCGTGGTCCAACCTGTGCTGGCAGTTCAGTGGAACTGAGAAATAGGAGTTGGTACTGTGAAAGGCACGGCCCAAGAGAGATGAGAAGTCAAGGCTCCTTTGAGGTTGTGTGTGATGCAGCCTTTCCATATGCACCCTGCATTGTCAGAAGAAAGGGGGCTTTAGCACGGTGCGTGCACTTACATCTCTTAGTCTTGTAGTGTTTCTAGTTGTCTCAGGGTTCTCGATTTAAAAATATCCTTGTGCAAGTTCTTTCTGCAGAAAGCAGAGGCTTCTGTCCTCCTCTGTCTCTGGTGAGTACAACCTTTTGCTGAGAAAGCATGTAAATAAAGGCTGTTTCAGAGCTGACAGGGGAAAATGCATCCAAGATAAATTTGGCAATGTGTTCTAAAAGTGCATCAACCAGAGTGTGCTGAGTAGAGCCAGAAGCTCATTTTTCTGTGTGATAGAGCCCATATGCAAGTATGTGAGAAAACCAAAACACATCAAACCCCTAAATAGGAATTGGTCGTCTTAGGGCTGTTTATTCAAGCGTTTGTGCCTGGGCTGTGAGAGCATCATCTGGGACCAAGTCTCCTTCCTGGTTTCCTGTTTATTTGGCTGCTGTCATCACAGTATCTGAACGCTGTACAGGTTGCAGAGAAGAGAAGCAATATTATCTCTGTCTCTCTGCAGCTGGTTGACAGCAGCAGTGCGATTAGCATATTGACTCATTCATTATCTTTGGGATAGATATGCAGACAGATGCGTGCTTGGCATCGGACATGGGTGGCTTGGTGAAGGCACCAGTTCTCCACTACATAAACTGGCTGATGGTTGCCTTCTTCTACCTCTGGGCAGCTGGATGGTGTTGCTTGTCACAAAGTAGTTTTGGTGGTGGAGAATATGTCTTGGAGAGACCAAGGACTTGAGTAGCTTGTAGTTTCTCACTTGAATGTTTCCTGTCCTGATTTGCTCAGGACCCTGAAAATAGAAAACCGCTGTTTTTTAATTCATTCTTTTTTAGGTTTGTTTCCAAAGTCCTGCAGCAGGAGTAAAGAGGATGTGGGTCTGGATAAAAGCTATCTGAACATCCAGTGCTTTTTACATTCCTACAAGGTAAACCAGGCTTAAACCACAGCTCATTTCCGTCAGAGGCCCTACAAAATTTCCACCCTTTCTTATTTCTATCCCGTGTCATAGAATCACTTGATTGGAATAGACTTTGCGATCATTGAGTCCAGCCATACCTGTCCACTGCTAGACCAGATCCTTGTGTGTTTGTCTCCTCCCTGAGACAGTGAAAATACCTCTGCTTGCTGCAGTGCTTCATAGATAGGACTCCACCAGTTTTCCAAGTGAAGATATTACTATTGTTTCATGTGAGATATATATGTATATATATTTAATTTCTGCATGACCCATTTCACATTTTTTGAAAACTTCCAGGGGTCTGAATTATTTCCCTTGTGCAAATTCATAAAGGATGTTTTCTTGCCAGGTTTTGGTTTGAAGAAAGCTGGCAGTAATCTGAGAAGGGCAGAAAAGACCAAGTCGAGAGAGGTGGCTCTCGGGAGTCTAATCGCTGGACTCCTGCGGATTAGAGCCAGGGCGCTGTGCCAAGGCGACCCGAGCTCTATTCCTGGCCCTTTAAACCCCCCAGCTCCTTCAGATCCACTCTGCGTGCAGTTCGGGGAAAGCATCAGACTTGCGATGTATCGTAAGCAGTTTGCCAACCCTCTGCAGCCAGCGAGTGTGGCTGCTAAATGGGATAAAGAGATCCACGGGAGGAGAAGGGCCTGATGGCTCCTGGACTGATGCTGCTGTGCTGAGGGGCCAGAATGTGTTGGTGCGTGGGGAACGGAGACAGATGTCGAGGCACGTGGTGTGTGAAACTGTAAGAACAGACTTTACTGAGTAATAAAGCGTGTGCGGTCTGTGTTTGGTCTGGAAATCCAGTCCCATCTGTTCCAGATGTTTTCAGCTGTGTTTATAGCAAGGAGCTACTGTACTGGTTGCTGGGGGTGGGGGTAGAGGTGGTGAAATTAAGAAGAAACCAACGTGGAGTGTGCCTTCACAAACAGGCAAGAGCATCCATGAAAAATGTTCCCTCTTGTTGCCTCAGAAAAGGTGCATAAATAGTCTTGAATAATTTAATAAAGAGCTGGAGCTGTCAGAGAAGGCTCCTGTGCGTGTGCCTGAGTGCTGGCTTTATTGGCAAGAAGCACATCCGAGCCCTTGGCGCAGGGCAACTGCTGTGGAACAGAACCTTTCCTGAGCCAGAGCAGCTTGGTCCTCAAATCTGCTGGTGTCGGGGCCCCCCCTCTCTGTCAGGCAGCAAGGGCGAAAGGAACCAAGCCTTGGGAGCTAGTGCTCATGGTTGTTGCTGAGCACGGAGCTGTATTATTTACCACCACCTATAATCCATATGAAAAAATGCATATTTCCATATGCCTAGGCTTTGAATTTGGCTGGTTTTGTGGTGGTCTTTTTTATCTGTGACATTTGAGAGTCGTTTACGGGAGCTGAGCTGCAGACAAAGAGCCAAGGATGAGGCCAAGGGCATTACCAAAGGTGCTTGAGGTGAAGAAAAATGGGAAAGAGGAGTGTGGGTTTTGGGCTGCTGCTATCAGAAAATGAGGGCTCTGATACTTCCTCCTGTGGCTCGTGGTTTGGTTTGGTTCAGGTAGGCACTGACATGCAGGGTAGGTATCCTAAGACATTTGGATTTGTTGGCATTCATCTGTTCTGATGTTATCCTTCTGAATTGGAATGTGTCCTTAAAAAACTCTATCACACTCCCTGCACGTGGAGGATCCTGCGGGTTTGCACATGGAAGCAGGATGGGTATGGGGAAGTTTTCACAGCTCTGTCTTTCTGTCCCTATTCCATCTCAGGAACGTAAGAAAAAGGTGCTGCTTTTTGATCGTTGCCCACATATGCCCATTTCTTGCAAACCAGGTAGTCAACTTAGTCTCCGGTTGTATTAAGGCAGAAAGCTTCCCCAGTGACTGCCAGCAGTGAGCAGTGAGTGTCTGCTTAGCCTCTAAGCACTAGGAAAGGAGATTATTTAATACAGCAAGCTTTTTTCTTTGTAATTTAGCATTTTTGTCTTTGTTTGTCAAAAGTGGAACCCCTGGGAAGCACACAGGTTCTCAACTTGCGGGTGAAAAGCAGCAGCATGAGTTCTGTGTAGCGCCACGGCAGGGCTTGTATGGCAGAGCCCTGGAATTGGGGATAAGAGGAGGGAGAGAAAAGGGGAGGGGAGAGAAGGCAACTCCTACCCCCCATCCCCAAAGGAATGAATGAATGGGTGACACACATAATGACTGCTGCAATGGGCTGACTCGCTGTAGCTGGGTCTGTGGCTAATCCTCAGATGGCAGGTTTCTGTCAGGCCAACATGTGACACAAAGCTGGCCTCTCGGAGACACGCGTGCTTTGCTGGTATTAAGCGGCTGGCGGAAGGCTGCGCTCCCACTGGGCATTCGGCCGCGTGCCTGTCTGTGTCCAGTGTGCGTGCTTGTGTGTCTACCTGGCTCCGCTGCCCACGGCTTCTAGGAGCACTTTAAAACTGGAATTCTGCAAATTCCTGGCTGTTGCATAGACAGTCCCAAACTTGCCTTCTTTTTAGAGAAAAGGAGAAGAGAAAAAAAAGGCACAAGAAACAGGAATAGCTGTCAGCTGGCTGGCCAGGATTACCTTTCCCACACCTGCCACCACTGATGTCCTCTCAAGGTCAGGACTCTGCCAGGCCAGCTTAACCCAAACGCCGCTCGCAAGGAGCTCTATGAAGGAGCAGCAGGCGCCGGACGGAGACCAGGAGTGCCCGCAGGAACATGACCAACAGCTTGCAAGTTAACCTGCCCAGGACCTGGGCCGGTTCCAACACCTCGCTCCAGGAGAAGTCTGAGCATTCCTTTTTTCTTTTCTATTACTATAGGATGGAGGACGAGGCGGTACTGGATAGAGGGGCTTCCTTCCTTAAACATGTGTGTGACGAAGAAGAAGTGGAAGGTAAGAGACCGGGCACCACTGGGGAGGAAGGGTGTGTTTGTGCATGAGATCGGCACAGTTGGATAGCGGGGAAAAAGGGCACCTTTGTTTGGCCGAGTAATTGATCCCAGAATTGACTGAAACACTGGTAATCTTGATTTGGGGTGAAACTAACTTTTTAAAGAAATCCACTTTTCCAGTTGAGGAGGGAACATGGGTTTGTGCTGCTGGCACACATCATCCCTTCCCACAACATCAGGTCTGCCTGTGAAATATCAGGGCTCTTTGTTTTTCTTCCACCTGTGGATACAGTCTGGGCAGCACTCGAGTATCACCACTGCACCTGGAAGCACTGGGATACGGAGCAAGAACTGGAAAATCCGGCAGGATTTGGGCTAGCTGTCAGGGCTGGACGTAAGGCAGCAAGGGGATGTTTGCCTGGGTTATTCTCTGAGCTTAGGAGAGGGTTTTTCCTTTGCAGAGGCACTTCTTAACAGAGCAAACAGTTTCTTCACTTTTTCTAGGAAAAGAGTAAAGTCCTTTGGAAGTGTTTTTATTCTCTCTCTGACTAAAAATGTTGCTAAATCCCAAAAGTAAAAGGAATTTAAAGCAGTTCAGTATCAGGTTGTTTGTGGAAAATTATGAAGCTGATAGGAATGAATTCTTTGCAGCAGGTTCTCATTTTCCTGTGTTATGAGGATTGGCTGACAGTGTGCTTGATAAATGAGCGGGGGAGAGGGAGGTGAGGCCGACAGGGTATGTATACTGCTTGGAAGGGAAAGCAGGACAGCGTTTCACCTCCCATTGCTGTCCCTCCCCTCTTGGCTTAGGTATCTAATGTTATTCTGATTTCCAGTTCTAATTACTGCAAGCAGATGCTGATGGCTTTTGGGTTTAAAATGTTTTGAAAGGAGTAGGTTACGGCCATGTCATTGTCATTGGGGATGGGTGGGAGAGGATCGAGCATCTGAGAGAAAACAATCTCCAGAAAGATGGATTAGAACCCTTCCACCAAAGCAAGCCAGCCCTTTCCATGAAAAAGCTGTGTTTTCTTCTTCCCGTGTGTAGTAATCTCTGCTCAGTAGCTGTAAATCATTGTGTGGGGTGTAACGAGGCTGTTTGCTGTCTGCAGGGTCGGGATGGCGGGGGATTGTATTAGCCTGGTGTTTGTGGAATGATTGAGACTTTGGCACAGCAGAAACATTTGAGAGGAGAGAGAGGGAGAACATTTCTTACTGTCTGAAGCACTGCCCCTCTGTTATCATGGTGCCTGTTGCCCACATGCGACGCACCAGGAACCTAACATAGTAGAGATTGTTGTACAGTGGCTGGGGAGGCTGGGGTTTGTGCCGTAAGGAATATCTATAGAGGTGGTGGCTTTATCACCATGTTTTGATGGAGACAGCCCTATTGCATTTAGTTGGCCTAACGGACCAGTTGCGGTTCATCTCACTGGGGGAAGAGAAGGAGGTGAAGCAAGTATTTCTAATTGCACACGACAGGCCTTGAAGAGCTGTAGCTGCTTGTCTGAGCCTCCGGAGAGACCTGGAGCTGTGTAGCCGGCTAATTCCCTTCTGCGTGCGAAAGGCAGTGCCCTGCTTCTCATCAGGCTTCTGCAGCTGACCCTGCTAAATCACCAGCGGTGCTGCTGTCTGTGGCAGGGCTGCTGTCACGGCTGCAGCGGCTGTCAGGGTCACCACGCCTGTGTGTGGTGGGGGTGGTGTTTGGCTGCTCAGACACTTCGCTCTCCTGGAGTGGGACAGCCTTGAATTTGTAGCGTATCTGCTGAATCTGGGGCATTGTCACAGGGCAAGTAATTGTTAAAGGCCTTGACATTTTGGAATGTGTCTTAGAGGGGCAGATGGGTGTCCTCAGCTCGTGCTAAGTCTGCACAGATGTGTCCTCTGTGTATATACATGTAATGTGCGTGTGTATCTAATGTGCGTGCACCCTGTAGTAATTGTCTGCATGCATGGAATGACCTTAAAGTCCACCCAGTTCCACCCCTTGCCACAGGCAGGGACACCTCCCACTGGATCAGGGGCTCCAAGCCCCATCCAACCTGGCCTTGAACCCCTCCAGGGATGAGGCAGCCACAGCTTCCCTGGCAACCTGGGCCAGGGCCTCCCCACCCTCAGGTTAAAGAATTTCTTCTTTCTATCCAATCTAAATCTCCATGTTCTCATTTTAATATCCAGTGAAAGGGCTAAAAATCAGCTTGAAGACCCTTGGCTGACACTTGGTGCAGATGCTTTCAAGTCTCTGCTGGATCTCTGCCCTGCAGGTGGGATGGTTTCAAGGAAGAGAGCATTTGTCCAGAGAGCTGCAGATGTCACCTCTGAAGGGCTCGCCATTCCTCCAGTCACTTTCATGGTAGAATTTTAACATGTTTCTCTAAAAGGCTTGGAATAGCTGCATCCTTGGTAGGAGAAGGCAACAGCAAGGGGACTTGTTACCTCCAGATGTGATTTATTGTTCTGGTAGTTGGTATTTTTAGCCCACTTTCATGAGGAAATGACACACACATAAAATTGTTTGCCTCTCTTGCCACTTCTCTCTGTTCCTCTCCCAATAATTTTTTTCATCTGTCAATTTCAATCATGTTTCTCAGGAAGGCTCCTTAAAGCTCCTCTGAATTTCACCACATTTGAAATGCCACAAAGCCAACTGAGCAGAGAGGGGAGACTGTGTGCTTTTCCCTCTTTTAGGGAAAGAGAGATTGTAACCTCTATGAGAAGAGAGCCGACAGTGCAGTGCTAGGGCGTCAGGACCTGGGGATTCCCTGGCTGAAGGGATTTGCAGGAGTGAATGGGAAAGCCCTCCTGTGGAGCATCATAACCTGCTTGGAAAGCAGGCCGCTTTGCTTGCGTGTGAATCACTTTGGCTTCAAACAGGTGAAGACAATTTCGAAGTTGTCACTTTGAACATCCCTCTGGCTTGTTCTTTGCAAGAAGAGAACAACAGCGTGGTGTCATTTATTCATTGCTGATGGCCTGGCGCTGTGTCTGTGAGGTGGAGAGAGCAACCCTGAATCACCATGGCACTAGAGGGAAGGGAGGAGAGGGCGGAAAACGAGTGTTTTTGGTCAGTGGGATATTGGGACATTCTCAGCTTGGGGCAGTTGTCGGTTGTGCCCTTGCTGAGTGAATGTCATTTTAATAGAAACCCTGCGTACCTGACAAAAGAATGTCCCTCTGGCTGCTTCCAGAGGTAGTTAGTGCTTATCTGAGATGATCCTGGGCTGGAATGGGCTGCTGGTTTATCTGCGATATCAGCCCTTGGCATTCGATAGTGATGCTTTTGAATGATTCCAAGAATGATTTCTCTGTCTGTGTGTGTTGGTGAGGGGGCTTTGTGGACTTGGTCCGTGTGGATTCATTCTGGAGAGCTGCTTTCCTGGACAGCCCTGATCGTGCACATCAGTGCCCAGCAATGTGGCTTGGCGAGACGAGGGATCCTGGGTCCGGTTCAGAGCGGGTAAGGAAAGCCAGTGTGAAAAAGCAGCTTTGCTTGGGGGAAATCAGGAAGAGGCACTGCCCTAAGCCGGACCTCCTGTGTGGGAAGGCCGTTCCCTTAGAGCACTGCACGTTCCTTTCCTTGAAGGTAATGACAAGTTGCAGCGGTGCCACTGTTGGAGGGCTGGGGTGTGTGACATAAACAGATTACTTCATAACCACTTTGGCAAGAGGGGAAAAGCAAAGCTCCACCTTATCCTTTGAGATAAGGGATTCTTGGCTCCTTAAGTGTGACTTCCCCGAGGCTTGCTGCCGCCCAGACTTTACGGTGGGGAGGAGGATGCGTGGATTCCAGTCTGACAGCCTGACTGCTGGGAATTCTGGCCATGTGTCCAGGGAGAAGGGACCAGCTCTGGTTTCTCAAAGCATCTGCAAAGTAAAGGTTTCGAGAGTCTCTCGAATCCCACTGCTGTAAGAGTGAATTCAGGGAAAAATGTTCTTACAGTGGAACCTTTTCCGTGGATCCTGTTATCATTATGGGATTTAGTAAACCAAGGATTTTGTAATGGCTCCCTAATGGCTGCAGTGTCCCCACACTTTGCTCCTCCTGGCTTTCCGCTCTCAATACTGTTGTGTCACTGCACTTTCGTGATCGAAAGCTGTGTGAGGCTGTAAGCTTGAGATGATTACCTTATGGCTGGATCAATAAGGAGAGAGGCTGAAGGGGTCAAGATAACTGTGAAAATCTTTATCTCTATTAACAGCAGGCAGAAGGTAGCAGAAATGAGCTATTTTTGCCCATTTACTTTGTCTTCTTTTCCCTCTCTCATCCTCACCCTCAGTTTTTGATCATGGACTGCGGGCAGACCTTCTCTGTTTTCAGAAATAACCAGACTTGTGTCATATCGGATAGTATTTAATTGCTTCTGAAATAAATATGATTAAAAATTAATCAGACACAATCTCAGCACAGACTGTACTTCATTAATATTCTTTGGCCCCTTTAATTTGTGTGCATAAATAGTGGGCTGTATTTTGCTTTGGTACAACTGAGTCAGTCTTTGCTCGTGTGAAGGCAAAGCGATGAGAACTCAGGCACTGCCCTTTTTGCTCTCTTTCTGTGCAGCAGCTGGCACAGCTTGGGGATGGCAGACATGGATTGGGACACAAACGCTGACCCACACAGCTAGTGAAACAATTGAGTGGTTTGGATCTTCTCAGCTTTGAGGCATCGGGACAAAAGATTTCAGATGAGCTTTTATTCTCTGTGACGCCTTGCAGGGTACTGAAATGTTCTGTTTGCTACTTAGCCACGAGCAACAAGGTTCAGTGCTTTGGCTTCACTGCACTTTGATAACATGGCAAATCCCTATGGAAAAGTTGGCAGTGGTTTGTGTGTGTACGCTAATTAAGTAAAAAGTACAAATGATGTGAGGTCTGAAATCTGAGTTGCTCATGAAGGGGTTTGTTCAGGAGTTTTTGTCATAAAGATAGTGCCACTTCCAGTCATTTGATTGCTTGGTGTGAGTAAAGCTGTGATTGTGCTTCCTGTTGGATTTTCCCAGCAGGTCTCTGTGTTCCCCATTGCTGCAGGACTATTGCTCTGGTCATTGCAGATGTCTCATTTGCTGTAAGGAGTCAGCGTTAGCTTTCAAGTTGCTAGAGTTATGTGAGAAGCATAGAATCATGGAATCACTGAGGTTGGAAAAGCTCTCTCAGCTCATCCAGTCCAACCATCAGCCCAAACCCACCGTGCGTGCTAAACCATGTCACAAAGTGCCACCTCTACATGTGTTTTGAACCTCTCCAGGGATGGAGACTCCACCACTGCCCCAGGCAGCGTGTCAGGGCTTCACCACTCTCTCAGTAGAGAAATTTTCCCTAATATTCAATCTAACCCTGCCCTGGAGCAACTTGAGGCTATTTGAGAAGGTGTTAATGCCTGCCTACGCTGAGCTCTGTGAGAAAAACTGCAGTCCAAGTTCAGATGATGATAAACCGACTTTACACAAGGTAGTGATAAGTTGGCTGTGCAAGCAGGAGAAATGGAGAAACGTAACAGCAGCTGAGTCAATAGATGGTGTGGTTTGCCAGTTGTGAAGAAATGGTGTTGTTTTCTTCCAAGCGATGATAAGTTTTGCACTGACACATGCTGTGAGCGTAAGGTACATGGTGGTGGAGGAAGGTGTTTCCATACCATTCTGACAGGGACTGGCTTTTCTCCATCCCTGATGGGTTTGGAAACAATCGTCAGCTCACAGAACTGGCAGTGAAACTTATTTACTGAGGCTGTGCTAATTGGAAAGATGGCCCTCACATGGGCTCTTTGATGGGAACAGCTTCTCCAAGTGGGTGTTTTCAGTTACTGGGCCCATCCTGAACCTGCTGGTCCCTATTGAGAGAGAGCAGGAGCTGGGACAGGATGTGGTTGTCCAGTCTAGGGGCACAGGCCTCCCGTGTCTCTGTAACGACTCCTCAAGGGTCGCTTTTTAAGCCCTCTCTTCTTTTGTGCTTTGGTTTCTGTAGGTGCTGCCTGCATTGCTGCCCATGCAGGCTGGTGGTGGTGTTGTGCACCTGCTGGTTACCTGCGAGTCTGGTCATCTCCTGGGTCATTTCAGTTAGAGTTCAAATCTGGGCTTGTCTGACTGATGGCCCTTCCCAAGCTTTCCTGGGACAAGGATAACACAAAATGTATTGGGGAGGCTCTGTCGCAGTTGTGTGATGCCAGGGTTTGCTCTCTTGGGCTGTATTTAGCAAACTCTGTCTTGTTTTTCGCCTCTTCACTGAACTGATGGATTTTTAAGAGACATCCTCTGTGCCATAAATCCAGGCATAGGGAAGCAGCGAAGGCAAATGACAGAACCCACTTGGCAAGCAGGGAAAGATATTGAGGCAGAAAGTTAAGGATAGCTGACTGTGTATTGGGGTTGGGTTCCTTTGAGCTTGGCTGTGTCAAACATGCAGTCTTTGTGCAGCTATGGATCTGTTTGCTTTTTGCTCTTCAGGCTTTGGACCACATGCTGCTGCAGGCAGCCGTTGTCAGCAGTGAGGAATTCAGGCTCTAAAAGGATCACGGTGTTTGCTGTAGGTGGCATTCCTGTTGCTTGTGCACAAGCAGCCAACCTCTGGCACCTAGAAAGCAGTGAGAGGTTCTCTTAAATAGAGGCACCACTTGGATGCCTTGGTCGTTGCACCAAAGCTCATATATTGGAGAGTGATCCGAAACCTACCTGTGTCTATGAACTTGTGCAGAGTGTACCTTGTGATTCAATTAGTCAGCCTTGCTAAGTAATGAGATAGAAACACGGAAAATGAGGCCAAGATTTTCAGCCAAGATGAGCCACTTTGAGTGGTCATAGGGGCCTTTCAGAAAGGGATATAATTTTAAAAGAACTGCAGTCAGTGCTTGAGATAGATGGTAGAAAATCCAAAGGTACCCTGCTTCCAAACAGCTTGGCTTGAAGCTTAAACAGTCCAGCACATTTTCCCTTCTCTGCCCTGTACCCCAGAGCTGTGTGTTTTTCAGGTCTTCGTTTTCTTACATGGAATCCCAGCAGTGCTGGCCAGATTAGATCAGATCACAGTGGGGCAGGTTGGGTGGCTTCTGTAACCTCTCACGGCTCTAAAGAAGAGAGAAAAGCAGCTTACGGGGTTGTGGGTAAGAGTCTCACAATGGCTTATATAAAGCTCAGTGAGAATACCCCAAACACATTTATTGTTTTGTCTAAACAGTGCCCACCCCTTAAATCATTGACAGCTTCCTTATATTTTTCTGTCACAGAGCAGTGCTTTATAGCTGTCATCAGCGTATCTCTTCTGGGCTTCATATTCAGATCCTTGCCTAGCAGCTCCTACCGTAGATTTGGTGACTGGGTTTGTAGGATGTCCAAGAAGTCAAATGAAGACCTCGCTTCATTTTTTCACTTTCTTTTCCTGTTTTGGTGTTCTTGCCTTCCATTTGTGCAAGCTCTATCTTTCAGAGCCGTCCCGTTCTTGGGGCCACAGTGCTACCTCACCTTTTAAACATGCTCTGTTGGAGCGGCCTCTGAATCTGGTTAGGAATCCAGCAGTTCAGGGCTGGGTCATCAGTGAGGAGTGAGTGAGTGTATGTTGGAAGTTGAGAAGTGCAGACTTTAGGCAGACGAGTAGGAAGACTTTCCTCCTGGCTAACTGGTGTTGTTACATGGGAGCCTTGTAAAAACACAGAGGTAACTTTGCCTAAAGATTAAACTGGCCTTTGGAAGGTAGTGAAGTTGTAGAAGCCTGGTGTTACAGAAGAAAACATTTCTGATTCACGTGCTGTCTTCCCCTGCACAGCTCAGTTCCCCACCCCTTGCGGTGATTTGGGTGAAGGACTGCATACCAAGATGTGAAATGCAATGATAGAGATGCTTAAGGATCTGTGAATGAGTTCTCTGCTCAATGAAGTAACTGCATTTTCATTGCTGGTGCTGGGTCCTCTCTTGAATGCTTTCATCTTAGCCGTGGAGTTGGGATTCTTGCGTCAGAGCTGGCAGAACTGAAGGGAGCCCCGGCTGTTTCTAATCTTGTCCCTTCCTAGTTCATCTGTCAGATGCAGAATAGCTTGGATTGTGTCTCTCTTGGAGCTTCTGTTGCTTTACTCTCGTCTTTCTCCTGGCAGGGGATTGCATCTCTCTCGTGGCAGCCATTCTCCCGATGGCATTTATTAAGTTGTGAACGCCCTACGCAGCCCTGTGGTTGTCCTCTTACAAGTGTATGGCCCCATCACCTGATGGATACCCATTCACCCTTCTCTCTGGCTAGCTGCCGCATACCAGGAAAGAGGTAGTTTATTGCTTATTAGTGTTGTTTTCAAGGCCCTTACACCTGAAGACGTTATAGGATCATGGGATCATTAAGGTTGGAAAAGCCCTCTCAGCTTATCTAGTACAAACATCAGCCCAGCCCCACTGTGCCCACTAAAGCATGTCCCCAAGTGCCACCTCTGTGTTGTTTTTGAACCCCTCCAGAGGTGGAGATTCCACCACTGCCCTGGGCAGCCTCTGCCAGGGCTTCATCACTCCTTCAGTAAAGGAATTTTCCCTAATATCCAATCTAGCCCTCCCCTGGTGCAACCTGAGGCCATTTCCTTTCATCTTGTTCCTTGGGAGAAGAGACCAACGCCCACCTCACTACAACCTTCTTTCTAAGAACTGTGGAGAGCGATGAGGTCTCCCGTCAACCTCCTCTTCACCAGACATTCTCAATCTGTTTTTTTCAGCTCCCTGGCTAGAAATGTGTGGTACTTTATTCCAGTCTTTTCCATACAGACATGATTTCTTCTTTTTCTCCCAGACACTCGCTGGTCCAGCGTCCTTTGCCCAGCTACAGTCACCCACACGCTATTGCTGGTCCTTCGGCTGTCTGTGCTCGGTCCCTCTAAAGACCTTGGGCTCCCTTCATGGAACCTCTTGCAAAGAGGGGATTTCATGCCCAGGAGTCACCACTTCTGCACTAATGAAATCATAACTGTGGCACAAAGAACCTCGTCCATTTGTGTGGACTGCTGGTTCCTTGAAGGGAAACACATTGTTTCTCTGGTTCTGCTGCTTGTTGGGGCTGTGGGGAACAGGAAGGGTTTTGATCCGATTTATCTCCAGCTTCTATGTTGGCTTTTTTAAATTTCACCCTGCTTTCAACAAGTGCTCAGCGAATCCTTCCAGTGTTTACCTGAGCAATAAGTTTTTGCTCTCCTGGAAAATAAGTCATCTGAATATCAGGATGTTCTGAAGACTCTGTGGGACAGAGAGGGAGTCTTGCCTGGTCAGCCTGTCCTGGAGGACTGGTCAAGGGTTGGTTTGTTTGGTTTTCTTTCGACTTTTGTTAGCTGTTTTCATTTGCCTTAATAGGAATAGAACAGAGCTGTGATGCGGTGCCAAGGAATCATCACATTCCTTGTTGCTGCTGCATGTGCTGGCCGCATTCAGTGATGGGTCCTGCAAATATCCAGATGGGAAAAGGGCTGGAGAGAGCCATTTCAGTTCCACTGTTGCCAATAGTTCCCTGATGTGGGGTGTCTCGCGGGCTGGGCATCCCATCCCACGTGCGCCTGGGTGTGTGGAGCCGTAGGTGTGTCTGGGGCAGTGGAGTTGGTTGGGATGCAGAGCCAGCGCAGCTCCTCTGCTGCCACCTGGAACCCCTTGGAAATCAGGTAGAGCTAAGGGCACTCGGCACGTGATGCTGTGGCCTTTTGTTCTTATTTCTTGAGCTGATTTGAAACTAAGCAGGGCTTACTTTGGGACTTGCTTAGTGCTACTTTTAGTAGCTCCACCTTAAAATGGATCATCCCTGTGATTTATTTGTCCTTCGGGGCCATCAGCTTTCTATGTCATTTATTTTCATGGATTCCCAGAAGCCCAGAAGGATCGCTCTGCCCTGGGTTTGAAGAGCAGCTGCTGAAAGCCTTGCTGTAATCCCAGTGGCGCGTTGGCTGTTGCCACGTCTCTGTGCTTAGCAGTACGCCGACACCTTCCTCTTGGCTGCAAAGGTGCCTTGCTGTCTTCTGCTCACAAAGCTCCTGGTGGGCTGCAGTTTGTGTGACTTGGGAGCTGCAGTAGGCACAGATTCTTAATTGTTAGGCATCAATATGGAGGAAGTTTTCATAAAGGCAGCAGGTTGTTAGTGGTAGGAGTGAAAGCCATGCGCTTCTGGGACGTGTGCGAAGCCACATCAAGCGGTGAAGCTTCACAGCCTTGGGTATGCTCCGCTTCAGATCCATTCAGGCATGAGGCTGATGGCTGGGCTATAGAAAAGAGCAGAGAGGGGCACACCTTTACCTGCCTGTGTCTCACTGGAGATCAGCCATGCCCCAAAGTTATAAATGGCTGGGGCCAAGCCCTTCGTTTGGGCAGTCTGAAATCATAGAATCACTGAGGTTGGAAAAGCTCTCTCAGCTCATCCAGTCCAACTGTTGGCTCAACCCCCCCGTGCCAGCACCCATCTCACCACAACTCCTTTCTGGGAACTGTGGAGAGCGATGAGGTCTCCCCTCAGCCTCCTCTTCTCCAGGCTAAACAGTATCTGTCCTGGTCCTGGTCCCAGGACAAGAGGTGCAAGCGGCCAGAGCTTGTGGAGAAGAGGTTGGCTCTGGAGATGTAAGTGTAACCACATGAGCTTGTCTGAGCCTGATTGGGTTTAATGTAACTCTCCCAGTTCTGAAAATAAAAACAAGGACCAGGTGAAAACTGCTGATACTTGGCTCATTTTCATTGCTTTATTAATTTTTAATGTTAGGTTTGGGTCTTGTTTCTTTTTAAGGTGCCAGTCTGAGATTCCTTATGGGCTGGTCTCACCATGCTCTAAGTCTCAGCAACCCCGGTCATGTGGGAAGGATTCTTCCTTGGATATTATGCACCGGGCAGCTTTATCCTTTGATCCTGTAACTTCCAGCTCCTTTCTCCAATTGACCAAGTTTTGGTTTCACCGAGCACAAGCACTGTCACCATTTTCTTCAAAGAGTTAGTGCTTAGCAGTGGAGAGGCTCACAAATAAAGGAATCTTGCTCTGCTTGGGCATTTGGCTGTAGATAGCAGGGATGAAAAAGGGTTTTGGTCTCACACAGTGTCAGACTTGAAGTTTACATCTGATCATGTGCTGACGTTGTGGAAAGCTGCAGACTCAGCTCGGTGTCCAGCAGAGGCCCGAGGCACAAAAGGTATCTCTGCACTTGGATAACCAAATCACACCTCCTGATTTACCTTTTTTCCTTCCTGCTAGACTGTGATCTCAGTTTGCATTTCCTGTAACACAGGTTTTCAGGTCATAACCTACATTTGCGTTGCTATTGTGGCCACTGGTAATGCATTACATGTAAGTGTTGAAATACACAGTGCAGAAGGCTTTCTGGAAGGACTTGTTGCAGGATAAAGCTCCCCAGAACCACCTAAATTCAGCTTTCTTGAGACACCTGAGCTGTATAGGTCTCCACTGATGTGTCACACATCAGGCCTATTCTGTGTCATCCTTCTGGGAGGAGCTGGTTTCCTCCCAAAGATGCAATAGGAAGTGATAAAGGTCTTTAAGGCAGATGTGGTTCTAGAACTAGTTTGGGAAACGATGCCTGAACTATGGATTTCTCTCTAGATAGATGTTTTTGTTCTTTGACATCTACATTAAAGCATGAATAGATCCTCATGTTTCAAACAGCATAGGTGTCTTGTGCTCCACAGGCCTGGGGCTGGCAGAATTGCGTAGAGCGGGACTCATTCCCCTGTTCCCAGCATGCTTCTCCTGCAGGTAGCTCCCAAGGTCTCCTCACCATATACGTTTAACTATAAGCTCAGCTGATGATACCAGGCTCGTCCTGGGTCTGTCACATGGACAGGGCACCACTCAATGCCTGCATTGCCTGGGCACGCTGCCTCTTGGTCTCCAAACAACTCCCATCCTTTCTTCCTCGGGCTGGGCAGCAAGCTATTCTCATGGACAGAAAGGTCAGGTTTGATTCCAGCCTTGTGTCACGGTGACTGCACAAACACTGAGACAGAATTGTGGGTGTATGGAGGCGTAGGAACATGGGGTGTTCGATGCAGGTCCTGGTTTTCCTGCTGAGAAACCCTTGTGAAGCTTTCTGCAAACCTCAGCAGGTGAGGGGGAGCAGAGGATGAAAGGAGACCAGGATTGCGGAGGCAGTAAGTGGTCAGGCTGTGCTAACACGGATTTGCCTACATAAACGCACACAAGGAACTAATGGGCAGCTGGAACTTTACCAGCTCAGGGAGTTCAAGCCTGAAGGTTTCTTACTCACTGGGGCAGGATGCCTGGCACTGCTGGGGTCAGCGATGAGCCTGTGGCGATGCATCGCTGACCAGCCAGCGTTTCATTCCCAGGACATCAACAGGACCATGCCGAGCTGGGATGGAGGCCAGAGGTGATCAGATATTGCAGGCAGGGAGGGAGCGCTGCATTTTAGAGAACTGCAGTAATCCAGGAGTGGTTTTGCCCAGTAGAACTGACTCAAGGAGTCTCCTCTGCCCAAACTCTAAATCTGGATTCTGAATCATGAGCTGCTGTTCCTTAATAGTCCTTAATAAAGCAAAAGATGTGGTTTCAACCGAATCTTTTTCTGGGGGAGAAATACCTCTCTGATGATGACTACTTCTAGCTTTGTTAATAATCAGATGAAATGGTTTCGCGCTGGATTTGGTGCACAGTAAGGTTCCTCCTCAGGCAGAAGAAGCCGACTTAGAAAGCCTTGGCTGCAGCAGGTGTTGGCTCAAGGAAGCCCTGACCCACTGCTGGCCTTGCCAGCGGGCAAGGTGCTGCAGGTCTTGCTGTGCATCTCACCCATGACATCTCAGTGTTGTGAAACACACATCTCTGGTCAACCCAAACAGCTCTAAAACTTAATGAGGTGCACCCAGAGGCCGGTTGTTTCCTGGAGGGGAGCGAGGAGGATGATGGGAGCAGCCCCCAGAAAAGAGGCAAGGTGCAGCCGAGCACGACCTGGAGTGCCAGGAGGAGTTCCATGCTCAGCTCAATGCTTCCCAGCCTCCCCTGAGCTGTGGGGTAACGGCACAGTGCTTCTGTCACGTTAAATTGGATCAGCATTGCTGTTTGTAGTCAATGGTTCTCATGGGAAAGGCTCTGTGACCCCGGTGAGGAGGAAACAGCTCAGAGACCCAGGGCATTGAGAGGACGTGTCAATTGTTTCCTTCCAGGCGCTTTGGGAAGGGAGCCTAGAAGTTTATCTCAGCATTAGTAACAATATAAACAGATGCCAAGCACTTCAAGTACGCAGTGAAGGAAAATGTCTCGCTTGGCCTCCCTGAACAGCTGGGAGGGGACAAGAAGTGCCATTAAGTAAGTTTCTCCCTTACAAACCAGGGGAAAGCAGCTAAGTCATGTAGATGTTTGCCTGCATGTATATAATCATAGACTAGTTTGGGTTGGAAGGGACCTTAAAGATCATCTAGTTCCAACCCCCTGCCATGGGCAGGGACATCCCTCTAGATCAGGCTGCCTAACTTGGCTTCATGTTACCAAAATCTGTGCTGTGCACACATGGCCGATAGATTAAAGAGATTGTCCTGTTCTGTTGACTGCATAGTAAAGTATTAAGATCTAGGCTTGCTAAGATTTGTCTCTATTATAAGCTGACCACAGAATTAAAGTGGTTCAAAGGAGGATGCTGTTAAATACAGATACCGGCATTGCCCCATGCTTTGGCACCTGCCTTTTGGATGTGATCTTGCCTGTAACAATCCCTCGGGAACAGCTGCCGTTGTGCTGTCTGTCCCAGACACCTCCAGTCATGCTCAGGTAAGATTTCCTCTTCTCTGTCCCTTTGCAATGTTTATGCCATATGCTTTCTTAAAGCTGATGTTTCCAGTTGCTGGAGTAGCTTTCCTTTGGCATGCTAGAGCTAAATTGGATCTCCTGGGCTTGATCTGGAAGGTCTCACTGCAGCTGTCTCCAGCGTTGGCATCGTGGCTCTGCCCATCCTCTCTGTGGCACCAGCCCCTTTGCTCACGGGGTCTAGTGTGGGCACTTGGGGCTAGAGACAGCAGGCATGGTCCTGTCTTTTATTATAGAATCTTGGAATGGTTTGGGTTGGAAGGGATCTCAAAGCCCATCCAGTTCCACCCCTGCCATGGGCAGGGACACCTCCCACTGGATCAGGGGCTCCAAGCCCCATCTAACCTGGCCTTGAACCCCTCCAGGGATGGGGCAGCCACAGCTGCTCTGGGCAATCGGAGCCAGGGCCTCAGAGTAAAAATTTTCTTCCTAATAGCTAATTCAAATCTCCTCTCTTTTACCCTCAAACCATTCCCCTTATCCACTTCTGATCAAGAGCCTCTCTCTAGCTTTTTTAGGCTCTTCTGTCCCTGCAGTGCTTCCTCAGTCTGGATCTTGCTCAACTCCAGATTTTTATTTCTTCTTCTCTTCTGCTTCCTGAGATGCCAAGTATAATGTATTATGTAATATAATTATAATAGAAAATACTGGTGTCTTCTACTGTACCGGACAGTGCCTGGTGCCTGCCAGCACCGAGACGTGCGTGCAGTGTTGGGCTTGTAACATCTCAGCCTCAATAGCACTCACTAAAAAGTCACCATGACTTCACTCGGAGAGATTTTCCCTAACCCTTTGTATCTGTTAGTTTATATCTTGCTCTCACTAACGCTGTATATCTTTATATCTCTTGTATTTATTCAGTATATCCTTCTGCATGGTTCCCGCTAGTACATGAGCTTGAGTGGCCCTTGTGCCAGCAGAACGATGCTGTGACCCATTTTGGGGCTGTCCCAGGCGCCGTCGCACCCTTGCGGCTGTGAGTGAGGCAGGAGTGTCTTTATAAGCCTCCACTTCCCATTCCCTTTTCCACATAACAAATGAGTTTGGAGCCAAATTGTATTGTGCTTAGCCCCAGATTTTTTTAAGTGATTATTTTGGAAAACAATCATTTCATTTTTCATTTTATTTGACTTAGAGAATTAAGAAGCTTTTTTTTCCGCATGTTTTGTTTTGGTTTTCACTGGGAAGTCAGTTTGTTACAAAAATTGGATATTTTGTGCCTAAATTTTTAGTTATTCAATCTCAAAGACTGGATTTGTCATCACAAGGAATTAGAGACGTGTGTGTAGCGATGAAGTGAGCTGGTGGCTGCAAGCTCCAGTTTTACTGTTGTGCTGGCATTTCCAAAGCAGCTTTCCATGTCTTGCAAATAGGAGCTTTACCTGGCACCTGGAATTCTTACTCCTGAGCAAAAGGGAGCAGGGCTGCTGCAGAAGGGAGGTGGGTGCAGCTTGGAGCGAGGAGACGTTACCCATTCCTGGCTTCAGATGCGGTCGCCATTGCCTCGTTGGGTGCCCACCTGCTTGCCAGGAGTTCCCGTGGGTTCAGAAGCAGCGTGATTCCATGTTGTGGAGTGTGTTTCGATGTCTTGTGAGGCAGCAGCCTGTGAGTGCTGAGCCAGGGCAGAGGTGAATCTGGTCTGTGGTCCTGCAGCAGTCATGGAGGCTGGGATGGGAATGCTGCCGTTCGGGGGCTCTTCCATCTCACTCAGCGACAGAATGCAGCGGCTCTCTGAAAGCTGTGCCCCTTGCCTTCTCTTGACTATGTGATTGGGTATCCTCACAGGGTTTTTAATAGCTATGTGTGGGGCACAACAACCCTAAGCAGAGCTACAGACTAGGAGAAACCTGGCTGGAAAGCTGCCTGGAGGAGAAGGACCTGGGGGTGCTGGTTGACAGCGACTGAACAGGAGCCAGCAGTGTGCCCAGGTGGCCAAAAAGGCCAATGGCATCCTGGCTCGTATCAGGAACAGCGTGACCAGCAGGTCCAGGGAGATTCTTCTCCCTCTGTACTCGGCACTGGTGAGACCGCACCTCGAGTCCTGTGTTCAGTTCTGGGCCCCTCACCACAAGAAGGATGTTGTGGCTCTGGAGCGAGTCCAGAGAAGGGCAACAAAGCTGGTGAAGGGGCTGGAGAACAAATCTTATGAGGAGCGGCTGAGAGAGCTGGGGTTGTTCAGCCTGGAGAAGAGGAGGCTGAGGGGAGACCTCATTACTCTCTACAACTACCAGAAGGGAGGTTGTGGAGAGGAGGGAGCTGGGCTCTTCTCCCAAGTGACAGGGGACAGGACGAGAGGGAATGGCCTCAAGCTCCGCCAGGGGAGATTTAGGCTTGAGATTAGGAAGAAATTCTTCGCGGAGAGGGTGGTTAGGCATTGGAACAGTCTGCCCAGGGAGGTGGTTGAGTCACCGTCCCTGGAGGTGTTTAAGGTTAGGGTAGACGAGGTGCTTAGGAGCATGATTTAGGGATTGGTGGGAATGGTTGGACTCAACGATCCAGTGGGTCTCTTCCAACCTGGTCATTCTGTGATTCTGTGATTCTGTGTGTTCATGCAAGGTGTAAGTATGGGCTAAGAATAGGCGGCTGGGAAGTGACGGCAAGGGTCAGCTCTGCAGAAGCACTCTGCTGGGAGCAAGGGCAGAGGACAGTGCCTCTGGATAATAACCTGTGTTCTCAGGGGTGTTAGTGTCTCATTCATTCAGATAAATGCGCTGCACTCAGTAACAGGATGTGTGTGTTCGTCTGGAGCTCTGCTTGGCTGAGCTGAGACGTGAGAGACGAGCCCACTTTAGTCAGAAGGATAGAATACAGCTGCTTTTAAAGCTTAGAGTAAGCAGTCTGGATTATCTGGGTGGAAAAAAAGACCTATAAATGCTTTCTATGAGCACAAGGAATATTTATCCCAACCTGGTAGAAGTTCAGAAAGCCCTGAAAAGAAAACTTTTTTTATCAAACTCATCAAACAGCTGTAACAATGGCAACTCTGCTTAAGTGCTTCAGTTTGGAATGAAAACCTGTATGAAAGGGAAAAGGTATACTCTGTGTTTACAGTCAGCACATGAAACTTGGCACTTACTCTTTTATTACTTTATGGGGGAAAGCGTCAAGCACTGCAGTTCACAGTAACTCCTGCTGGCCCTGACTCGTCCTCTGCTTTATGGTAATGTCCAAACGGTACTTTGACACTTGTTATGCGGTGGCTTGCGTAGTCAAGCGATGTAAACCTGCTTGCTCTGAGCTGTTCAGCTGGTCACTTCGTGCTCAGTCCAGCCAGTGGGGTTGGTAAAACACGTGGAAAAATCAATGTAGAGTGGTTTTGAAGAGCGCTGTATTCCATATTGCAAAGTGGGTATGATGACCTTCTGCGGGTTTTAATTTATCTTTGAACGAGTCACAAGGACAGAATGATTAGCGGAGAATCTCTGAAATGATTGTACCAAAGCCGCTTTTCCAAATGGTGGCTGAAGAGCTCCCAGCTCACGTCTGGAGGTGAGAAACATAGTGCTAAGTAATGTTCAGCCAGCAAAGAAAGGTCCTTCCCTTGCCTGTTCAGATGAAAGGCAGCGTGAACCAGTGATGCGCAAACTATCCACAGCCAAAGTTAACGTTGCCGTGCTTGTGTTCCCCAGGTCATCACACGATCTACATCGGGGTCCACGTGCCGAAAAGCTACAGGAGGAGGAGGCGTCACAGAAGAAGACCTGGGCACAAAGAAAAGAGAGAGAAGGAGAAAATCTCTGAGAACTACTCGGACAAATCAGATGTAGAAAATGCTGATGAGACAAGTGGCAGCATCCTTAAACCGCTCAGTAAGTACTGGTTTCAAATGTCACTTGCTACAATGGTCTGTTGTCTAGTGATCTGCTCCTGATCTGATCACGGAGGAGGAAACTGGATCCACGAAAATCATCTCGTGTTGCAGGGTCAGAGTGCTTTTAGTTGGCTGGAAAAGGCAGAAGCTGGAGCAGACATTTCATCCCTTCATATCACATGGGTTTGCTCCTGCGCTAATGCCAGCCAGGAACAGGCCGAATCCTAAAAAGCAGTTTGGCACTGTGTGGAGAGAGATAACAAGGAAACACAAAGGCTGGGTAGATGCCTAGACAGTTGTGTTGCAGCTTCTGCCCTGGTTCTTAGGATGTGCACTCTCTCTAGAACCCAAGTGCCCGTGGTTTCAGCCAGAAACAGCCGCAAAGGAGCAGGTGGGTGAGAAGCACAAAGACCTCTGCTATAGCCTGTGAGAAGCATACCCACTTGGGATTTGCCTTGGTTAAATCAGTAACTTGTGGTGCTAATAAGTCTTTTCCTTTCAGTAATTCATCAGTTGTAAATTCTGCAAACAAAAAGAAGAATAAAATGTAGCATTACTGTATGTTTGAGTATCTGCAGGGGCTGACAATCTCCAGCTTGCTAAGTAGATGAGGTCTGATTTGGGTGGCCTGTGCTGGAATTGTTAACCAGAGGAGAGAAGTCTTTATCTGGTGTCATCCCTGTGCAGTACTTTGCTAACAGAGCTCATCTTGCTGTCTTCTCTGTTGGCTGCAAGCTTATACTGCAGTTTGGGCGCTGACTGCTTAAATAGAAGAGGGAGAGAGATGGCTCCTTGCTACGTGGGAATATGCTACAAGGTTTGAGTGCGAGAGAAGAGCTCAGGATCTAATAGAGCTCTGATTATGCAGTCTAATACCAAGTGGCTGGAGTTTCTATAGTGAGCTTGTTTGTAAGGGGGAAAATGCTTGCTGTGCAAGACAGAGAAGCAAACAGGGGTTGTACAGCCTGGTCTTTGAAGAAATATGTGAAGTTTTCATTTTGCAGTGATGTTGCTGGATCATTGCTGTGTATCAAGACATTAATGTGGGATCAGGTCAGTTAGTTATGTCTTCAGCCCAGGGAGTGTTACCTTTGCTGGTACAGACACTTTGGAGGGCAGCAGCTGGAAAGCAAGGCAAGTCTCAGAGTCTGGTTGGTCTTCATAGCTGTAGCTCGCTAGTTGTCCCAAGGAGTTTGTTGTCAATGCCCAGAAACCAGGAGTAGGCTTTACACCAAAACACTTCGTTTCCTGTTGTCAAGATCTCCAGCTATTTAATTTTTACAGCTTGGGTTTTGTGCATCATTGTGTCTGGTTTGTGTGATTTGAGAAAGGGCTAACAGCATTTTTCCCTCTCTTGTCTCTGCATGTGAGTGTGTTCTTGTCTGCTCTTTGCCTGTGTGTAAAAATGTGCAGACTTTTCCTCTCTTGGAGAGTTCTCCTATATACTTTTCCACCCTGACCTCCTTGCAGTACATGTTTTTGTACTGGAGTCCCTTAAATTCTGTACAGTACTCCAGGTGCCCCATGCAGTCGCACTAACACTGCATTGTCTGTCGCTTTTCCTGCATTGTTCCCTGTCTCACGTATCCAGATACCTTACTGGGGTCCTGCAGGGACTTGCTCTTTGCTGCTGGTGGCCAGATCCTTTTACAAGCTGATGAAGTTAATTTCGAGCACTGTAAAGGATAGCAGGAGGTCAGGTTGCCACCTTGAATTTCCAGACATTGAATTACATCTTGCCTCATCTCCCATTTTTTTTTTTCCCTTCTGAAACTCTTGTTTTCATAGGTGACCTGAATTGTTTGTGTCCTGCACTTCTTTTGCTTGCTGACAACCCTTTCTTCTCTGGTTCTGTGTATATAGGCTTCCTGCAGAGATTTCTGCTGTCCTGCTTTTGGCATCCTCCTTCATTTATAAATTTCCATTTTGGTTTCTGTCTCTTAGGTGGCTGCCGGTCTAAGGCAGTTGTTGGGTGTGCTAGCTGTGGGTGGCTGTCACTGGAGCTTTGATGGAGGCTTTGTGAGGGCCTGGGTGGGTGATGTGCACCACATGCCCAGCTGCTGTGTTCGCTCTCAGTTTTGACAAGTGATTCTGAGGAGACCAGTTCTCTTGCAAGCAAAGTGTGCTTCACCAGCTTAGTCCAATCATCGTTACTGACAGTCACAGCAAGAAATCTCAGTTACAGCCTTGGGTTTTAAGCTTTATCTGTTAATTGTAAATGAGTTATGGGTGCACAGCTCAGATTCTGTTTCTAAAGAGCACTGAGAATATTGGAAACAAAGCACTGGGGAATTCTGAGCAGCAATTTTAGTGGAGCTGGGATAAAGCTGAAATGAAATACCTTGCATATATGCATAAGAAGCTGAAGTATCCATTAGGACTGATCCCTGTGGTTCAGGGGAGTGGGACAGAGTGAGGGCATTTGTTATGGAGCAAGGGCATCAGGCAGCCAGCGAAGAAGTGGCTGCATTGTAGCAGGAAGGAGGGAGGCTTGAATTTTGCTTTTCTTCTTTGAAGGAGGGAAAAATAACAGAAACTAGGCAAGAAGTGAAATGCAGAGCATGGGGACAGGCAGAGTTGGGCATTAGTCAGATATGGTCGTTTCCAGGGATGGCTGGATGTAGAGAAACTGCATCTGTCAGAGCGGGGCCAGCTCTACAGGGGCTTTGCGGGGACTACATGTGGGCACACAGCGTTCCCGTGCCGTCAGAGGAGGAGAAAGGAAAAAGAAGAGCTGGACACACAAGAAGGAGGGGATCCTGAGCCTGCTGTGCCCTCTTACGTAGCTCAGTGCTTTTCTTGTGCGGAGACCCGAGAATAGAAGAGCGCGGGTGTTGCAGTTCCCAGGATTAAGGGCTATGGTAATGACCTTTGCATAACAGCGCTTTGCCGGTGGCTGGCGTAAGCGAGGACTGTGCTCACCGCTAAAAAAGGATGGGATTCACACCTGCTCCAGGGACCCGCCAAGAGTAACGTGTCTGCAAGGTTAGTGAGATCCTAAAGAGAAAGTGCTGTTTATGTCATTAATGAGGAGTGAAGGGACAGAACTGAATGACATCAGTCTTTTCCTTAGAACTTGGAAGATTTTTGATTTCTAGATTCTGGTTTGTCAACCATGCTTGAAAACAAGCAAACTCCAATTTTATATGGAGAAAACCCAAACACCTTGAAGAAGTGCACTTCATTCTGTGAGACTGAGAGTTTACACAGCTCCTTCTCCTTGTTAGTTTTCACTAGTTATTAACTTGGCGAACTGCAGACACTGGCAGTTCAGCTTGTATGGAATATGTAGTTCGTTTCATCTTCAAGTATATGGACAAGCTTATAAAATTTGATTTGCAAAATCTTTCATAACATAGTTCATAGATTCATGGAATCCTGGAATGGTTTGGGTTGAAGGGACCTCAAAGCCCATCCAGTTCCAACCCTCCTGCCATGGGCAGGGACACCTCTCTCTGGATGAGGAGCTCCGAGCCCCATCCAGCCTGGCCTTGAACACCTCCAGGGATGGGAACTTGTTAAAATAGTTCTTAGGTGTTCAAGAAATGACTCAATTGTGTCTTTCATACCGAGATCTTTGTTTTTATTGAGTAGCAAGCTTAAGCTTTGATTTTATTCATGGTTTCTATGTCTTGATCCGTCCCTGAGGACGGTGAAGCCTAAACCCAGATACCTCATCTGGAAGTTATTCCTCAGCTTCTTTAGTGAAAACTGCACTGTCAGATTTTGACCAGATCTGGATTTGACTCACTGGGTCCAGTTTCTCTTCCCACAACAAAAGAACCTGATGGGACATGTCTGTGGATACAGGTCCAGAAGAGCAAAACTCCCCTAGAAACAGTTTGTTCCAGTAGGAAGCCGGTCTAGCGGCACTTCTGTGCTTGGGAATTGGTGCTGTTAGGGAACGTCAGTTCTTTTTTTTAATCTGCATCCAGTTCAGTCAAAGAAGCCAAATTCTGTTAGTTTATGACCAGCCGCCAGCTCTCCCATCTGAAGAGAGTCAGGGAAGCCGAACATGTACAGATATGTTTTATCCGTGGTAAATGAGTGCTTGGGAAAGATGCCTTCTTCAGAAATCCAGACAGGGACATTCCCTGATACGCTGAGGAGGAGACTGGCAGTCGACGTTCCCTCTGCAGAGCCCTTTCAGAGTATTCCAGGCCTGCAGGGCTGTCTCTGCGCTCCGAGGGAAACCTGGAGTTCCCAGCTGTGTTCCCAGACAGGACTGCTGACACTGCTGTGAGCTGGAACGCTGCTTCCTTCCACTGCAGGCTGTTACCGCTCCATGTTCCAGACGAGGGCTACCAGCAGCTTGTTGCTGAAAGGACCTCCTTTAGCCAGGCTAAACCCCCCCTATATATATATATATATATATATATATATATGTATTTGCATTACTATTAAGTAGGCTCTAAATACTCCCTTCTTTGCTGCCTAAAACACAAGTTGGAAAATAGATGAGGGTTTGTGCTGTCAGAACACTGCAGGAGGGGAAGGGGAGCAGACTGGGAGATGATGACTCAAGCGGGCTCTCAGAGGGAAGGTTTCAGGATTTGTTAAGTGCTGATGGCTGGAGTATTAACAAGTTGGTCTGTGATTAGCTCTGGTTAGTGCACATGGTGAGGTGAAGGAAAGACCCAGCTGGCCAGACAGAAGGGTCAGTGGTGGAGAGGCCCAGGAGGTGGGGAGAGGTGGCAAGCCTGGTTCCCCTTCTCAGCATGGCTGGTTGCTTATCGCAGCGTGGAGTGGATGGGATGGTTCACTGTTCCTTACAAGGGAAGAACAAGGAAGGCAGACACAAATTTCTTCTTCAGGACAGGCTGCGGTCTGAATCCATTTCTCTCTTCCTCATTCCCGCTCTCTAAAGGAACTTCTGTCATCCAGGGCTGACTGGAGCTTTGGGGAATCCTGCTTGCTGTGAATTTTGGACATGTGTGCTAAGACTTTGCTGCTCAATACCTGCATGTAAGTAGTGCTCAGGAGGATGTTTGATATGAATAGAGAGCTGGAATTATCTCTAAGAGATTATCTGAATGTGATAGATCCTACAGCACTTGTTGGCACTGTTTCCTTTTTTTTGCAAACCGGTCAAACAATGCTTGGTTTATCGAGAAGCCCGGCGACAGAGAAGATGTTGTGGTGAGCAGTCTTGTGACATGAATTCACCACACTGATTTGTTGAAGTGGAGGCTTTTCCATGTGTCATCCAAGTACAACAATTTGTGTTGCTTCTGAGTGCTGCTTCACGTTTTTTGAGAGTCATCCTGTTTTGATGTGTGTCTGCCCCTTTGCCCAATACCAGTGCTTGTGTCCATCTGTGGCTCTGCCTCCCAGACAGAGACAAGACTCCATTTGAAACCACAGGAAGAGCAATTTGAGCCCACTTGTAGGGAAACCATCTCTTTCTGGTTTTAAATGCAACCCGCGATACGTTATGACAGGACGCTTCCCGACTTTCCGTGGCAGGACTCTCCTTGCAAAGAGCGAGCTTTGCTGTTCTCTAGCCCAAAATTGCCTGTTCTCAGGACCTTGTCTACACAAAACTGGAAGCAAGTTGTGTGCAGGGTTATGGAAGCAGAAAGGGTCACTTGAGGAGAACACGACGTGCCAGATGTATCAGAATACCTGCCTGCTTGTTGAAATGCTTGTGCCTGGGACACCTACAGAATTACTTCTGTTTGCCTTCAAGTTGGGTGTGCAGTGGCTGTTTAATTGTATGACTCTTAAAAAATGTGTGTGCCATCTCTTTGGCTGTTCTCAAATAGTCGTCCTGCCTCTTGATGTGCAGTCTGGTTTACTGGGGAGGAAACTTCTGGTCTTGCTTCCCAACTTGGAGTGCTCTCCTTGCCGGAAAAGATCCCATAGTATGGGAGACGCCCCGTTGATTTCCAGTGCGGAATGGAAGCTGCCAATCCCACTGTGGAACCGGCCCATCCATAATGAGATTGAATTAATTCAACAAGGATATTTAAACATCAATTTAGGGAGGCTCAGGCTTGGTGTCTACCCTGAAAGTTCATTAAGCCAGCAGCTATAAATAGCAAGAGACAGCTCTGGATTGAAATAAACGTCCCTACTTAGCAGAGCTGATGCAGCGCAGTGTGCCAAGAGTCCTCTTTTGATTAGTGGTGCTGGATATTGCAGCAATCCAATTTCTTTACTGGCTCTTCAAGACACAGGGTGGGATTTTCCAAAGGCTTTTAGCTTCAGCTCACCCCAGTAAGAGCAGAGGCCGCCCAGTGTCGAAAGCCTTTGAAAAACACCATGATGGCCAAATAGCTTTGCTTTGAATATAGATATTAATATTTCCCGTAGGGAAGATGGTTAGGGAGACTTTCCCATAAATGCAAGGGGATCTTTGGTACCTTGGTCTTCAAGACGTGCGCAGTGGGCAGGTGGAGCGGTGCAGGGCGATGGAGTCAGCCGAAGCATGCGTTTTTCTGCCCCTCCGACCTGGGCTGCGGCGAGGAGCGTGGTTAGGGCACAGGCAGCACAACCGCAGGCGTAAGCAGAGGAATAATTACTGCTTCGACTGCAAACATGCCCTCTCCATAGCTGGGGCCTGTTGGAGAGGCTGAGCACATGGGAAAGGGCCTGGGAAGGAACTGGGGGGCAGGCAAGCTGTGGGAAGGGAGCCGGGAGGAGGTCAGCTGTGCTGGCCAAGTCTGAGCCAGCTGCTGACACAGCCCTTGCATCTGCTCTCACCCTGCAAAAGAGAGACCGCTAATTACCTGGGCTGGACATCTGGTTCCCTAGGGTCAAGCTGACCGTGTCCTGGCCCTTGGTATTTGGTTAGGGACTGTCTTCACCTGGGCCAAGCTCCTGGAAGGCAGGGCCCCTCTCACCCCTGGCAGCTCGCCTGGTTTTGTGGTCAGAGTTCGCTCTCTTGCCTTTCACCTTAGGGGACATAAACCTGGAGCTGCATTAGGTTTCCAGATAGATATTTTAGTGTTTATGGATGGGTGCAGAGAAGAGGCTGTGACCTCAAAAAATGCAGAGGAGAGGTTTCTTGAAGTCCTAGTCGACTGGCAGTTAGGAGAACTTCTTCTAGGTGTGGGAGTGATGGAGAAGAGATTTCACTGGGACACAGTCTGGGTGGCACTTCCCTTCTAATTCAATTCTACCTGCAAAGCCGCACAGCTCCCATGGAAGCACTGGGATAAGGTCAAGGCCCAGGGTGATAGGAGATTGTGTCTGGATGTGAGCTGTCACCCTAGGCAAAGGCTTTCTTGTTCGTCTTGGCAAGAGCACAGGGTTTTCTCAGACAGCTAATTAAAAAAATTGCTGTCTTTGCAACACCTCATGAGTGAAGTGTTGGGGTTTTGTTTTTTCTTATTTGACTTGTGCCTATGCGGATTGTGTAAGGGTTTCTTCGGAACACTCAGGTTTGTTTAAAGCTCTTTGCCCTTCCCTTGTGAAGGGAAACACTTCAAAACACTTTGCCCTTCCCTTACATCCACCTCGTTTAGGTAAATGCATGGCTGCAGTGGGGCTTACGCTGCCCTGCCTGCTGCTCTTGGTTTGCCTTTGCTGGGCCTCGGGGGGTGGGCCAGCGTGTGCCCAGCGGCAGGCGAGTTGTTCTTGAGGCCTAAAAGGAGCAGGCAGCTCCTTTTTTGTTCCCTGTTTCCAGGTAAGCAAGTGGAGCAGCTTCTTATTGCTGCCCTGCTCTTGCCTGCACCCCGTTACACATGGCCCCTTTCCACTCTTTGTATGCTTTCTAAGGTAATTATTGATGGGTTTTTAATACAAGAGCAAAACACTTGTATCTTTGCCAAGCTTTTATTCCCTGCTTGTGATAGCTGGGAAAGGAGCTAAGCTGGGTTTTTATTCCTTTTCAAAGGCCAGATTTGGAGTGGGTGGGATAAAAGGTAGGGCCAAGCTGTTGCTGCCTTGGTAGGAGCTTGCTGAGCTTCCATGAGGGATCTGTGCTGGTGGTGCTGGCAGTTACGGCAAACCAAGGGCCTCTGGGACAGAGGATTCTTGCTTTTCCTGCCCAGAAAGCTGTGGTAGCAGCTCAGATGCTGTGTGTCCCCTCCAAACAGGGACACACGCATCCTTCCTATGGGTGCTCAACCGATGCCCAAGTTACAGCTACCACAGCTTTCTGGGACTTCTCATAGTCAAGCTTTCCTTATTTTGTGCTTGTGTTGTGTTTTGGATGGAGTTTAGGAAAGTCAGTGCTGTAATGTGCCCCTGTAAAGCCATCACAGTCGCCTGGGCCCGTGGTAAGGTGAAAATAGAAGAGAAAATTCTCCATCCATGCAGGGGCCAGGATAAAATTGTTCGGATCAGGACTCTGCTTTCAGGGATGTTGGGATGTGACTGGAAGAAGCAGGGAATGAATAGGATCCTTTTCGTCTCCAGAGAATAGATAATGGGCTTTTGCTGGGGGATTATTTCTCGGGGTGGCACATTTAAAGGCGCAGAGTCTTCTCTCCAGGTACACTGTGAAACCTGTTTCCACCGCTTTCATTGTTAAACAAATGAGCCACACCAACTGTTAATAACACTGACAGAGGTGGTAGAGAAGCTCCTTTTATGGTATTATTGACTCAAAGTGGTCAAAATCTATGACTAAATCAATTTAAATGTGAAGTACAAATACAGCAGTGGTGGGATGTCAGACACCTGCTTTTAACGACCTGGCACTGTTGTTCTGCTGCCACATGTCTATGTTTTTTCTTCAAAAAGAACTGATGCGTATTTTTTGGTTAAGTGACAGTTAAGGTTCCTCTGTAGCTTTATCTTCCCCTTGTAAGGGGACTGAAAAGGGTAAACCCCATCTGGTTAGAACTGAATTAATAGTTGTGAAGTTTGAGATGGGATCAGAACTGGCTGTTGTGCATTTGGTCGGTGTGGTCTGGACAGAACAGAGAGCAGGACCTGCAAAGTGAAGTCATGGTTCAGTCTCAGCCCCACTGTTTTGGGGTACGACTGAAGGATTCAAAGCACTTTTGTTTGCTGGTCCTTCCTGTCTGCTTGCTTGCAGCTTCACAATTAAGCCATTCCTGATTCAGAACCATCTTTGCTGTGCCAGGGGACTTTTAGTAGAGATCTCCCTTGGCCAAAGGTGACACAGTTAATTGTGCTGGGTGTAGAGGGAAGTAATTTGGTATAAACGCTACCTTGAGGGAACAGCTGTCTGCTTTTGGAATTTAACACTGTTCCTCAGCTTCATCTTGAAACTCCTTCAGTTGTATCAGACAAAGCACCTCTGGGAAGTTTTTATGGGATATATTTTGCCACTGTAATGTGAACACAATTCCTGGCTCAGACAGACAAAGGGAAAATAGGGCAGTTCCTTTCCCAGCACAGGGGAAGAGCTCCTTTACCTGGAAGCTCCTGGGCTAATCCTCTGCCTTGGACTGATAGCATGTGCCGCTCTAATTACCTAAGCCACCTTAAGTCTTCGCCTAATTCTGTTCTCTGCATTCACGTGAAACTGCTAAGGGACAGAAAAGTCTCAGGAATTTATCATGTGGGGGGTGGGAGGGGAGGAAAAGTCTCATTTAGAAGCAGTTTGAGTTTAAGCCAAAGATATTTGCATAGCTGAGAAGGGCTGAACTGAATAGGTGATGGGTGGTACTGTAAAGCTGCCCTTCTGGGATTAAACTCTGGGCAAATCTGCTGGACAGTGTGGGAACAAGCCATCCTAGAGCTCCAGCTTTCCCTCTCTGGGTGTGTAAACCAGAGTTTGAAGTGCTTCTGAGCACATCTGGACCTGCCACTGAGCCTGGCAGCTATACCAACCTTCCCCTTGGGTTCCATACGCAATGGCTTATACAGTGGGAGGCAAGGGTTCTGCCTCATATCTTAGCAGAAAGCGTGGCTTTGCTCAGACGAGGCTGAGCCTTATGGTTTACGGGCAAACTGGGCATCAGTGGGGCTGCATCATTGCTGTGTGTTCATTTTGTAGGGTAGGCAGTGTGAATGCTGCTTGAGCTGAATGCTTTTTGGGTAACAAATACTGCACTAGCAAAGAGAGGGAAGCATTGTCGCCGAGGTCCTTCCTGATGCAGTGGACGCGTATATGAGATGTTGTTTGCTCTCACTGCATGGTCAGTATTGCCCTGGGCAGAAGATGAGGCTGTCAGGCAGGTTACAAGCTCTCCCCTTCCCTCGGTTTCCAGAGACACTTAGGAAGGAAGAGGACTCCGATGAGCATGGAGACTGAAGGTGGAGTGGAGGACGTGTGAGACAGGCTGGGGTCTGCCACTATGGGGAGTGTCGGAAACAGAGCTGTGAGCTGGAAAGGTCTTGTTCCCTCTGACACCTGAAAATCGTTGCTTCATCCTTAGGAAGTCTCAATGTAGGCTCCGCAAAATCCTTTAATATAAATGTAACCAGTGTCTGGATTTTCTTCTCTAAGCTCTGCTTGATGTTATCTGTTGGCTCTTTTGAATCTTACTGAACCATTCCTATTGGTTGGGACAACTTAAATTGTTGATCCTTAACCTCGTTACTCTCAAAGCTAGGATCTTTTTATTTAATTTTTCTCTCCACGCTCTGAAATCTGCCTGTTCCTCAGCAGAGCTGCTGTGGGTTGGCTTGTCCCTTCTTGCCCCTGCAGGAGGAAGAAGGCAAGTCAGCCCCCGTCAGAGGGACTCAGCTGGCAGGGGCAGCGTTAGAGGGTAAGGATAGATAAAAGAGGGGCTCTCCGAGTGCTTCTCATGGTGTGGAGCTGAGTCTTCTCTCACCCCAGGAGGTGCAGAGCATTATATTCATGACCTACTAACCTCCTCCAGTTGGGATTGTGGGTTTGGGCACTGAGTGCACAGATGGCTGCTCTCCGCATGGCAGCAGATGCTGCTGGTCTCCTGAGTGGGATCAGTAGGCATTTAGCAAAACTGTGTAGAGATGCCTGCAGAACCACAGTGCTGCTCCCTTCTCCCTCACACCAGTGACTGCTGGGCCCTTTCCCTTCTCCTCTTGGCACCCCCCCCCATGCATTTCCTCCTCCAGATTGGGCTGGCACACAGATAATGCAGCTAATTTTGATTGCACAAGGAAGCTGTTAGGGAATTAGATGATTAAGAAATGTGCAGAGGGTGAAGTAGAAAGCTCGAAGCCAAAAACTTGTTTTACTCGGGTGCTGGTAGGTTGGTATGACAGAATGTGAGCGATAATAAAAAGAAAAAGCAAATTAATTGCATACAAAACGCCCTGCTGATAGCATAGCTCTTTCTGCCTCCCTGCAGAACAGAACATCACTCCGGTGTGGGCCTTGCCAGACCTCCAGCTTGCCTCAGCGTGAACACCAAAGTAAATCTATATAAATATAAAGCATCGTCATCGACTCATAAATGCTTTTGAGGGAAGACTTTTGTTCAGGCTGACTCTTCTGCAGCTGCGGGTCTGGTCCAAAGCCCTGCTCCTGGGTTTCTCTCTCTGCCAGGGCTATTTTTGGGATGGTGAACTTGCTTTGGAGTCTGTTGTGTTGGAGCAAATGCTGTGCTGTGTGTATGTTCATGCCTTGAAGGAACAACAACTTACCGAGGGGCGAGAACTGTCTTTTATCTCTTCTGACTACTCCATCTCTCTGAGAAGCCAAAAGGGGCTATTTCACCTGAGCTGAAGGATTGGATGCCAAAGAACCATCACCAAAGGAGATGGAAATGGAATGATACTGAGATTTCAATGTCACAAAACTGAAGAACAAACAAGACAGGGTGGAAAAAGCCTCAGCCCTGGTGCATTCATCGTTGCAAATGATTTCCTTTCTTCTTGGTTAGTGTCAGCTTTCCCAGAAATATGGCATATTCATAAAAATCAATCTGTGACATACCTGAAACGAGAGCATTGAGAGCTGTGGGCTGTGCTGCTTGGCTTCGAATCTTGGTCCAACATCTGCTCAAGCAGGGAGGCCTCTTTGTCTGGATTTATGTACTGATTTCTTACCCACTGAGTGAACTGTGAAATACTGATATTAAGTATATCAAAATGATGGGTAGGGGAGAGCTTGGTCATCTGAAAGCTGAAGAGGAAAGCAGATGTGAACTCAAATCTAAATATGCTCTTTATAGAATCGCCAGATTTATGTCTTGAAAGGGCAGATCCGTTTCGGTGCATCTTGCCTTGTGGTTTGTGTACTTGCCTGAAGAGCAGTGCAGAGCTCAGCAGTTAAGTGGAAATAAAGGTATGCATAAATCAGCAGAGCCTTTCCTTCTGCTTGTAAAGAACCAGATGAATGGGCTAGTCTTAACCTGAATGTGGTGTTGGGCTGGTGTTCAAGTCTTGTTTCCAACTGGAGACCTTGATATTTAAATATAGCAATGGGAACTGAGTTCATCCCGCTGAGGAGGGGTGTTTGATTTATCTCGGGGCTTATGGGTATGTAATACCCTGGGAATTGCATGGCTGTGCATGAAAAAGGAGAGGTATTTTGAGCGTCCTGAGCTGTGGAGACCTCCAGCAGTTAATCTGTTGTGTTCGTCTTCCAAGAGCAGTCTCATAATGCTGTGACTTACTCGGCTTAGGTTTCAGGCTCTGATTAATAACTTGGCTCCTCTGTGCTGAAGCTACGTGGGAGCTTTTTTTTGGTAGGTAAAATGTCTGTCCTTATTCCTTACTTGCACTTCAGTGAGGGGAGCCTGGGACCAGCAGCAGGGCTGTTAAATCCACACTTTCCCTTCCTTGGGAAAGCTTTCCTAATGTAAAAGCAGTGGTGAGTGGAAGGATGCTGGAAGATCAAAACGAAGCAGAAGGCGTTAGGTGTCCAAACCTGTTTGCACCCCAAAGGGAAGAGCTGGGCTCTGCCTTGATTCAGCGGTAGGTTTGGCCTTGGAGAGCCAGGCATCACGATGGGAGTGTGGCTCGGAGTGCCTGGCCCTGTGGTAGCCGGGCAAATGTGGTCTGAGAGATGATGCAGATCACAGATCAACCTCACATACACAATATGGGGAGTCATTAGCAAAGCTGACAGTGCTACGGTGACAGTTTGGTCCCTGGCTGTAGAGCACTGACAGCATTGTGCGTTTGGGGGATGTTTTTAGTGTTGTTTTCAGATGGATAAGCAGCTCTTACAGTGTGAATCATCAGTCAGGAAGGAAGAAGGATACACGCTAAGTAACACTGCTTACAGGAAAGAGCAATTGGGAAGAGAAACTTTGTGCTTGGGTTTTTGTGCAGAGAGGTCAGAGAAGCGATGTTGAAAACAAGATTTAGGTATTGGGACGCTTCCCAAGTGTCATGCACCAAATCTGGGCAGGGAGAGGTGTCACACCGTCTGGGAGAAGCTAAATTAAGGTTTTGCTGTGGCCTGCAGTCCGGCTGAGTGAATCTCTCTGTGACCTGTATGGGAGCAGAGGATGATGAGCCTCTGTGAATCCCCTGTCAGAAACAGAGATGGAGTCAAAGATCTCCAGACGGGTGGCACCACAACCCGTGTCCTTGCAGTGACTTTGCTCCTTAATTCACAGCAAAGGGGCTGAACCGGGTGTACAAGGTGGCTGGAAGTACTTAGGAAGAGGGTGGTGACCATGTTCAGGGGAAGCCACTCTATTTTGGCATCAAACGCTTCATGATCCCTGTGGTGATGGTGAGACTAGCTCATCATCGGTACGTGGAAAGGATAAACTTGGGAGATGGCAAATAGTAGATCCAGAAAGCTTTGGGAGGCATTCATGGGCAGTTAGGTGGAAGGGGTGGATCTGCTCCCAGTGAGGAGATGTGTAGTCACACAAAACTGCGTGGTTTCAAGTCCACAAAGGCAACAGAGACGTTGAGGCTAGGAAGGAGCTTCATGGATGTGGGAAGATCTCAATGTGTGACTTGGGCCGTTTGGTCCTTGGTCTTCCGAAAGCTCTCTGGGCCATGTCACAAATTTCTTGGCTCCAGGCACTGCAGAGAATTGGAAATCAGCTTCCTGCTCCTTGCTCGCAGGCTGCGTGCTGACTGGAATGTTCTGCTGAGCGCTGACTCTTTCTTGCACTTTGGATATTCCTAGAGAACATGTTTGACCCCGTTCTGTTGGACATGCTCTTATTTGGGTTTCCCTTTATCTGTCTGAGACTCGTTCTGCCTACTTTGTATATCACGGTGTGCTTGTTCCTGCCTGTTTCTATGTAAATCGCCTGGGATGGGAAAGGATGAGTCCATAGGAAAAAAAGAAATGTTGTCAAGTGACTTCATTCCGGCATGCATTTCATCGTGGGAATGAGAGCTCGCTCTGCAGAAGAAACATGCTCACCACTAACCAGTGTAAACGTATTTAATGGCAACAATTGTTCCTTTGGCAAAGTCAGGCTAAAGCTCTCGTGGGGGATTAGCTGAGGCTTTGCATTAAAGTTGGGCTGAAACATACTCGGCATTCCTCATGGCGGAAAAGCGGTGCCATCCAGAACAGTTGTTTCATGTCTGCTGCAAGGAATGGGGATTATTTGGGGATGGCCAGTGTCAGAGAAATGACTGTTACGACTTGGAGAATCGCATTTGCTCAAGGGAGGCCAAAGGAGTGACGATGTAACCACAGAACAGGCAGATTTCAACTATTCCTGTCTTGGTTTAGAGATGAATTTTCTCAGCTGCATGGTTCAGAGACCAAGCTCACGCTCTGATCTCCTCATTTTGATTGATCACTGCCCTGACTCATTTCAGTGGGGCATTTTGATGCTTTCCCTTTGACCTGGCCACAAGGGCTTTGCAGCTTCTTGCAGCTTCTACACGTGATGTGTGGGTAACTCCTGAAGAGCTTGGGGTGAACAGCATCCCATGAGATCTGTACAAGGAAATGGTGCTGTAGGCCTTCTGCTAATATGAATCTGGTTTCCATTCCAGCTGTGTCAATGTGACTTGGTGGTGAAAAGGGAAGATTTCCAGTTTTTTTACCAGGTCTGCTTAAAATACTCACACCTGGGTATGTAAAAGGGTCAGGGTTTATTAATTAATTGCTTGCCTTCACCTTGAGATTGCTCTCTCTCTTGTGGGTTCCTTTCATGCCTCGACAATACAGAAGAAGCTTCCAACTGCAGGCGAAGCCACGATTGGGGTTAGATGGGAGCAGTTCTTGATTGTCGGCTCTTTTGTTGTGGAAATAGGGCTGACATCCCAGTATCCTCTTTTCCTAAAGTTTGCTCTTTGCCATAAGGATTGGAGGGACTTGAGCGGTGCAGAGAGAGGCTGCCAGAACCCTTTTTGTCAGCACCTATGGGACAGCACAGAGAGCGAGCTGTGATTCCAGATGGCACCGAGGAACAAGTTTAACCTACAGTGTATATTTAGTCTGGCTGCTTTGAAGCAGTTTTACATCCAACTGAAGTGCTGTGCTGACTGCTGATATAAATAGTTTGCCCAGCTGGAGCTGCTCTGTCTACGTGGGGAATCCTAGAAGCAGACTAGATTTCAGGGAGCGCTTGTGGCTGCCCTGCTGCACTGGGATGATCCAAGCAGCACGGCTTCACCAGATGACTACTTCTGGGACCAAGTTAGGGCTATGAGCAGCTCCAAGTTGCCCTTGGAAGCAGTGATGCAGTTGCTGACCTTCTCCCTGAGTCACAAGTGAACCAGCCTTCTTCCTACCAGCAGCTGAGAGAGCGTGCACTGACTCTCTTCTACATGGACAATGTCCAGCAAGAGCCTGGTGGTAGTCAAGCCACCCTGCCAACACTTTGTGGTGGCACTGCCACCCTGCCGACCCTTCTGGCCAGAGCTGCCTCAATGTGGCGTTCTTGCTTACGAACAAGCCAGGTGCTGCAGACTTGAATGTTGCTAAAGCTTGTAGCTGGTGCCATCCATGGGAAGTGTTGTCTTTGAGGACATCCCATATTTCACAACTGGAGCTGTAGGCTCATACCTGAAGCTTGGCAGTGGTTGGGAAGCTGTGGATGTGTTGTCTTGCCTTTCGATGTAGTGGATGCCTGTTAGCAATCTTGAGGGGCTTTTCTTGACACTTCAGGAGAACAGGATATAGTGTTTGCAGTAAAATATAGTCTGATGGATCCAGATCTTCCAAAACTGCCATTCTGCACCAGAAGGCAGCCTTCCTTTAGGAGACTTTGTTCTCTCTGTGTGTGCTCTGGGAGATTGTAGGTACCTCTTGAGTGCAATTATATGTTGTTTTAGGATTGAGGGAATAATTAATTTGATTTCTTTACCTCTGCAGATGATCCAAGGTTTGTGCTTTGACTCTTTCAGTAGTCCTGTGACTGATGCCATCCGTTCATTGACATAATTGTGTGCTTTTTTAAAGCTGGAAAAACACTGGGGTATTTGCTTCATCATTCCGCAGCGTTTCTAATGGGTAAGGACCTATTGATCCAAGGTCCTGTGTTTATAGCTGTGTCTGCCAAGGGGGTTGGCACAGGGTGAGCAGGGCAGGGGAATGGAAGATGTAGCGCTTTGGAGAGGACCTGTTCATTCCTGTCGTCAGAGGGGAATGCGGCTGCTTTAATCAAATGGAAGGGCTTTGAAGATAGAGAGAGCTATCAAAATATAAAGCAGTGTTATTGTGCCTGTGTAAGGAGTTACAGACGAGGTTTCTTTCTGAGAGAGAAGAAGGGTTGTGTGTTTATAGATGGCAGGAATGCTGCTAATTTCAGCTGACACCTGGTAAAACGCTCTGTCGATACATGTCTGTATCAGCTCTTCAGTTTTGAAGGGTTCACGATCATAATGGTAATGGTTATTTTACCACAGCTTTGGGATTGTGAGGCTGAGATGGACCAGAAAAGGCGTTTGTATTTCTTTTCACCCATCCTCTTTACCTGGAGAAATACAGGATTTACTCTTGGGTTGCATTGAAATTTGGAGGCTTGAGAAGCCGATCTCCTTGCTGGCTGGTCTTTGGCACAGTTTGGAAATAAGTGTTATGCTTTGCCCTGAGGTTTCATCGGGAAACGAGGACTCAAGGGAGAGGTTTGGAACTCTGAGTGCTGGAGTTGATTCTGTTCTCAGTGAAGTCATGGTGAGGGTCTGAGTGGCTGCAGAAGTTGAGTCAAATACTCAGTGGTTCCACTCCAGGTTTATTGTCATCACTTTCTCTTTTGGTTGAACTGCTGGTACAAAAATCAGTACGGTTTTGCTCTTCACTAGCATTAACAGATGTTGCCATTTAATGACCTCAGTGTTCCTACTTGTGAAATATTTATTACCAAATGTGGCTTTTTAGAAGCGTTTAAAGCTCCTACTGTTTTTTGAGCAAGTCTGTTTTGCTGAGAATAACATTTATGAACCATTTTGTGCATTTAAAAACAGTGACTGCAGAAGCCTGAGAGCACAGCATGGGCAGCCACAGGCCTCGCCTCTGACTCTCTTCTGTAATTTTGCCTCTTTTCTGAGTGTGGGTCAGGTTTATGGTGTTTATTGCAAGTGGTCTCTTGCTGCCTGGACTCGTCTGAAGTGGTGGTGGTGCTGTGCTGTTTTGCAAGCAATTCAACTCGGAGCTTGTAGGCAAGGGGAAGACAGAAGGTTTTTGCCTGATCAGCTTCCAAAACATAAGGTCAGTGCTTTACTTGTTGTGAAAACATCCTCCTCTGATTAAACGTGGTGTGACGTTTTTTCAAGTAGTGTGGGTTTGGTGTCCTTCATTTTGGAAGAGCAGATAGATTTTCCATAGCAAGGGGAAGAGAAATATTTTGCAAGAAATACTTCACTTCCTATCAAGGTCGTGTATTTTCTTTGAGTTATATAGAGCATGTGCCTAAAATTGGAATCTCCAGTTGAGGACAGCTTCCAAACACAGTAAGCTTAGAAGAGAAATCCTTGAGGTTTATTGCTCAAAATTTCCTGTCTGTTTAGAGATAACGCATAAATGTCTTTTGAGGAAACATGGTTTTTATCTAGACCAGGTCTTTCTCTGCATATGAACCTGCAGGGAATAAAGCCAGTCCCATCTTTGATGTGATGGTGTTGGCAGGCACTTGACTTCATCTCAAAATCAAGCAGAAGAACGTGGGTTGTGGTTGAGGAAACAGGGATCTGAGAGAGCGTCGTGGCTTCTTGGCTGCCACAAAGTTGAGAAACATCTGGAAAGCACCTTCTGACTTATTTTTTCCCTACATATTCTTTGCTTTAATGCATTTAATCGATATGCGTAGCAAACAGTCCCTGCCTGTCTCTACTGAAGTTCCTTTGCCATGTGATGGAGTTGTCCTTTGGGTGTTTGCTGGAGTTGGGATGTGAGGAAGCACCCAACGTTCATATGGCAGCTGGAGGGTGGAGGAGATGCTGCTGAGGTCGGAGCCCAGCCGTTCACCACAGCAGATTGCTGGCAGATTCGTTTCATTATCCTTTTCTTCGTGTTTCCGAGTTTGGTGCTGCCTGCAGTCCATTTCCTGAGAACTCAGGGGAAGAGCACAGATGGATGCTGATCTGTGGGCGCATGTGCTGTCCTCGGTTTGAGGGCACATGTGCTACTGCAGCAGGCAACGCTTCACAACTCTTTGAACTGTTCTGTTAAAACCAGAAGGCAACAAAGACTTGGGAAGGTTCCCCCCTGCACAGCTGAGCACAGCCCTTCTAGGAGATGGTTTTCAAATTAATATTATAAAATCATAGAATAATTTGAGTTGGAAGGGGCCTTAAAGCTCATCCAGTTCCAACCCCTCTGCCGTGGGCAAAAGATGACCAGTCCCAATACTGAACACTGCTCAACACTACTCGTCACTGATCTCCGCTTGGATGGTGAGCTGTTACCCACAACTCTTTGAGTGTAACCACCCAGCCAATTCCTTTCCCACCAAGTGCTCCATCTGTGAAATCCATCTCTCTCCGACTTAGAGACCAGAATGTGGCGCAAGACAGTGTCAGACGCTTTGCACAAGTCCAGGTAGATGGTATCAGTTACTGTTCCCTCATCTCCCAGTGCTGTAGCCCTGGTGTAGCTACCCGAGCTTCTCTTCAGAAACTGCTGTGGCAAACGTCTGGATGTGTGTGTGTGGCACCAAAGAGCTGCTCTTCTGCTTACAGCCTTCGATGATCTTTGCGGTCTTCTCCAACCTTAATAGTTCTTTGATCCTAAATGGAGCTTCCAAAGCATTTCATATTGCTTCTTCCAAACTCCTTCAGTGTAGGCAACAGAGTGAGGTGTGGTGACTCCTGAAAAGGGGATTTCAGGGACATGGGTTGATGTCACTTGTAGCTGGACCCCTGGCAAGGTCTGCCTAGCAATTTTCTGGTGAGGACTGGGAAATGAGGAGATTCCTGTGCCTTTAAGCAAATATTTTGAACTGTGGAGCAGGAGGAGGAGAATTTTATTTCTTTGAAAAGCATCTACATAATCACTTAACATATTTTTTCTGTCTCTTTTTAAGAGAAAATAAATAAAACTGTTAAAATCCTGCAGTCTAACATGGCTGTGATGGATCTGTGGATGTCTTGGCAGGTGCATTATGTCATTACATTGTGTATTATAGATATTGCATTGTAAATCCATTACGTAAAGACATCTTACACTATATTGCATTCTTCTCAGTGAACTCCTCTCCCCTCCACAGCTTCGCTGCTGCCTCTCACTTGCAGGCTGACTCGTACAACTGGAGCGTACCCATGGTGGGGTATAAGCTCTTCAGGAAGGGCAGAAGAGGAGGTGGGGTAGCCCTCTATGTTAGAGAGGGCATTGATACCCTCGAGCTGGACTACGGTCAGGATGGGACTGAGTGCCTGTGGGTGAAAATCAGAGGAGCCCACAGGCAGGAAGGAATTGTGATGGGAGTCTGCTATAGACCACCCAGCCCAGAAGAAGCAGCTGATGAGCTTTTCTACAAACAACTGAGTGTAGTCTCAAAATCGCTACCTCTAGGCCTTGTGGGAGACTTCAGTTTCCCAGATATAGGCTGGGAGTATAATACAGCAGAAAGGAAGCAGTCCCGGAGGTTCCTGGAGTGTGTGGAAGACAATTTCCTCACACAGCTGGTGAGCGAACCGACAAGGGACGGTGCCCTCCTGGACCTGCTGTTGGTGAACAGAGAAGGACTGTTGGGGGATGTGAAGGTTGGAGGACGCTTGGGGCAAAGCGACCATGAGATGATAGAGTTCTCGGTGCAGGGTAAGATGAAGAAGGAGGTTAGCAGAACAGTTGCCCTCAACTTTCAGAGAGCAGACTTTGGGCTGTTCAGAAGGCTGGTTGGAAAAGTCCCGTGGGAGGCGCTCCTTGAAGGCAAAGGTGTCCATGAGGGCTGGGCTCTCTTCAAGAAGGAACTCCTAGCAGCTCAGGAGAAAGCCGGCCCCAAGTTCCGGAAAAGTAGCCGGAGGGGTAAGAAACCAGCGTGGTTGAGTAGGGAGGCCCTAAGAGACATCAATGGGAAGAGGAGGGTCTACGACCTCTGGAGGAAGGGGCAGGCATCCTGGGTGGACTATAGGGAGGAGTGAGAACGTGCAGGGAAAAAATCAGGAGGGCTAAGGCCCAACTAGAAATGCGATTGGCCAAGACTGTGAAAGAGAACAAAAAGTCTTTCTACAAATACCTCAACAGCAAAAGGAGGGCTAGGGAGAATCTCCAGTCCCTAGTAGATGCAGAGGGAACAAGAGTAACAGGGGATGAAGACAAGGCTGAAGTGCTCAATGCCTACTTTGCCTCAGTCTTTAACAGCAAGGAAAATTGTTCCCTCTGTGCACAACCCCAAGGGTTGGATGAGAAGTATGAGATTCCCAAGGTCCAAGAGGAGGTGGTTAGAGACTTGCTTGCCCAGCTAGACGCCCACAAGTATATGGGGCCGGATGGAGTCCACCCAAGAGTTTTGAGGGAACTGGCGGATGTGCTGGCCAAACCCCTTTCCATCATCTTCCAACAGTCCTGGATGACTGGGGAGGTTCCGCTGGACTGGAGGCTGATGTCGTGCCCATCTATAAGAAGGGGCGCAGGGAGGATCCGGGGAACTACAGGCCTGTCAGCCTGACCTCGGTACCGGGGAAAGTCATGGAGCGGGTGATCTTGAGTGCGATCATGAAGCACTTGCAAGAGAACCGGGTGATCAGGCCCAGTCAACACGGGTTCATGAAAGGCAGGTCTTGCCAGAGTAATCTGATCACCTTCTATGACCAAGTGACTAAACTCTTGGACGAGGGAAAGGCTGTGGATGTGGTTTTCCTGGACTTCAGTAAAGCCTTTGATACAGTTTCTCACAGCATTCTGCTTCGGAAACTGTCGGCCTCTGGCCTGGACGGGCGCACACTCTCCTGGGTGGAAAACTGGTTGAATGACCGGGCCCAGAGGGTGGTGGTAAACGGAGTTAAATCCAGCTGGAGGCCAGTGACAAGTGGGGTTCCCCAGGGCTCAGTCCTGGGTCCAGTCCTGTTTAATGTCTTTATCAACGACCTGGATGAAGGCATCGAGTGCTCCCTTAGCAAGTTTGCAGATGACACCAAGCTGGGAGGAAGTGTGGATCTGCTGGAGGGTCGGGAGGCTCCAAAGGGACCTGAACAGGCTGGACTGCTGGGCTGAGACCAACGGCATGAGGTTTAACAAGGCCAAATGCCGGGTCCTGCACTTGGGGCACAACAACCCTAAGCAGAGGTACAGGCTAGGAGAAGCCTGGCTGGAAAGCTGCCTGGAGGAGAAGGATCTGGGGGTGCTGGTTGACAGCGACTGAACGTGAGCCAGCAGTGTGCCCAGGTGGCCAAGAAGGCCAGTGGCATCTTGGCTTGGATCAGGAACAGCGTGACCAGCAGGTCCAGGGAGGTTATTCTCCCCCTGTACTCGGCACTGGTGAGACCGCACCTCGAGTCCTGTGTTCAGTTCTGGGCCCCTCACCACAAGAGGGATGTTGAGGCTCTGGAGCGAGTCCAGAGAAGGGCAACAAAGCTGGTGAAGGGGCTGGAGAACAAATCTTATGAGGAGCGGCTGAGAGAGCTGGGGGTGTTCAGCCTGGAGAAGAGGAGGCTGAGGGGAGACCTTATTACTCTCTACAACTACCAGAAGGGAGGTTGTGGAGAGGAGGGTGCTGGGCTCTTCTCCCAAGTGACAGGATGAGAGGGAATGGCCTCAAGCTCCGCCAGGGGAGATTTAGGCTTGAGATAAGGAAAAAATTCTTCACGGAAAGGGTGGTTAGGCATTGGAACGGTCTGCCAAGGGAGGTGGTTGAGTCACCGTCCCTGGAGGTGTTTAAGGTTAGGGTAGATGAGGTACTTAGGAGCATGATTTAGGGATTGGTGGGAATGGTTGGACTCGACGATCCAGTGGGTCTCTTCCAACCTGGTTATTCTGTGATTCTGTGATTCCCTTGGTGGTTGGTTGGGGTAATGCTTCTTTTTTCCTGGAGCTGTGAAAATGTGTGGCTCGCTCTGGAGAATTCAAGTCAGCAGCCCAAGTAAAGAGTGAGCCAGTTCACTAGGGAGTTTGGTTTGCCTTAAAAAACTGGTGGCATCAGTGATTTGAGTCAGCGAGGAGGAAACTTCAATTTCAGTAATGGATTTTAGTCTGGCTATGTGATTTCCTAAGGGAAGTTGGTGCTTAGTTATTGATTAGATGTGTGTTTCCTTCATGCTGGATCTATCAGTCCACTTTGGCAGCCAAGTCATGCTTGGAAATACATGTCTGAGTTTCGTAATGCAACCTGTAGTTATTCATCATATTAATCAGTGTGCGTTAGCAAGTAGTAACTAAGGCATTTCAATTTAGTAGAGGCAGAACATACGCACCTAAATTTAGGCAGTGTGGCAGTCAGCACAGGTGTTTCTAAATTGCCATTGCAGTCACTGGAGATGTAGAATCATGGAATCAGGAGGTTTGGTGTTTGGGTTTTTTCCCCGTTGGAATCCCATTAGAAATTAAGGGAAGCACCATCAGAGCTAATGACCTGGTGGACTTCCCCATTCTCCTTGAATCTCATCTTCCTCCTCCTGCTTTTGAACCCAGAATTTGGAAGAAAGAAACAACCTCTCCTGTTTTGTCACCTCCCATTTTATTTCTTTAAGGAGCTGAATTTTTTAATTAAGTGAACTGACTGTAATAGTCTCTCTGTGCTACCAAAGACACTGCTGGCAGAAACGAGTTTAGCACCTTTGCATAGTCTCTTCTGAGAGGATTAGTTGGATAAAACAACTTGACTTGCCCCAGTCTTTGGAATCAAAGGGATGCAGACTCTACCAGTGCCCTGGGCAGCCTCTACCAGGGCTTCTCCACAATTTGGGGAAAGAAATTTTCCCTAATACCCAATCTAAACCTCCCCTGGTGCAACTTGAGACCATTCCCTCTTGTCTTATCACTTGTTTGTTGCGAAAAGAGCACCTCACTACAGATTCCTTTCAGGGAGCTGCAGAGAGCGATGAGGTCTACTATGCTGAAGTATTGGATGAATTGATAAGATTTAGATCATTCAAAGCTTTAAAATTAGTCTGCATGCTAATTAGATGCATTTTAAATGCAGGACTTGTTTAAGCAAGTTAAAATGAATGTGTTGAGTTGTCACCTGTACAAACCAGCACTGCGATGCCGCTGTGACTGAGGTTTGAAGGAGCTGACAGCTCAGCACATATCCACTTCTTTGGTGTTGTAGGGTACTTTGCTACTGATGGGGAGAATCCCTTCTTGACTAGCCCACAACCTGAGGGATTTATCTGAAATTCAGCCTTCTGGAGGACACCCCAGAGGTGCTCTCCAGCAGTACTTGCCAGACTGACCTTCCTGAGCTGTGTGGGAAGCGGCAGCAGCAGTGTTTGTCCGTTCACATCTTTTGTGCTCATAGGTATTACCTGTCTGAAGAAAGTAGTGTTATCATCATTTTAGCACCTTCAGCCTTTCCCTCTGCTACCATCTGGTTTTGAATACAAAGCGTCTCCATCTGCTGTTCCTGCAGGTTCCCGTTGGAAAGGCTGGTGTAGCTTATTATGCCAGTTCCAATTATTTTCATGCCACGTTTCACTGGGAATAACTTGGCAAGCCCAGCTTTGACTCCTCGTATTGTCATCTAGCTGAAATACTTGTTCAATGCTTCAGCTTCTCTTCCAGCAGCCTTGGGCTTGGTTTGGCCCTGGTGGGAGGCAGCGTATGGGGAGCTTGTGGGTCTGGACACTCACGTAGCTCAGCGTGTCTTTGCCGTTAGTGTTGTTTTCTGCGCTGTCATCGCAGATCTAATCGGTTGTTAATCCCCAAGTTTGAACCTGTGACTCCCCAGAAGACCTGAAGCCTTTGGTTGGTTTCAATTTGCAGCCTTATTACAGACAAATTAACGGACATGAGTGACAGCGCAGCAATGAGAGACGAGAAGAAAATGAGTAATTAACATATATTGGGTATTACTGATTGCTTTTATGATTATCTGGATTTTAAGGTATTAGCTGGAAAAATAGCTCCTAATCCCTTATTAAAGATAAAAGGCAAGTCATTAAAAGTAGAAGGTTGTGTTCAGCCCTAAGAAGCACTGCAAAGAGGTCTTGGCTCCAGCAGCCAGGCAGCCTGGAAAGCCTGTAATTCTGAGCTGCTCAGCTGAGCTGTTCTCCTCGACCAGGGAGTTTCTGCAGTTTCCCATGTGTTGGGAGGTGGAGGGGGATGCGAGACAAAGCGACCCTTGTCACACGGGCTGTGTGCTTGGCAGCGGGACAGGGCCCTTTGAGTGTTGCTGTGAACCCAGCTGCAGGGCTGTGAACTTTTGACAACGCAGTCCAAGGTCGCTTAACTGCACAGCACGCTTCTGCTGGGTGGTTTGGAACTTAAGCTTTCCATTTAGGCTAGGGGCATGTCTCCTCTACAGGCTCCCATCGCACCTAGACTCCTACCTTCCAGTGCCTGCCTTGCCATTATGGTTATCTAACTGGGATCGTGGCCATCATCTGCGTGGTGTCATTCAGCCATTGTCTAACTAGTGTTGTGAAGCCATCATGTAACTGGTGTTGAGTGGCCATTGTCCAACTGGTTTCATGGCCATTGTCTAACTGGTGTTGCGAGGCCATCATCTAACTGGTGTTGTGGCCATCGTCTAACTGGTTTCATGGCCATCTTCTAACTGGTTTTGCAGCCATTGTCTATCTAGTTTCACGGCTGTGCGCTAAGCTGACTCTGCACATTGGGCTGGTCCCAGGACAAACTACTGATCCCAGCCGGATGGCGAACGAGTGGCCGAAGTGCTGGGAGTAAAAAGTGTTCAAGCTCAGGAAGGGAGACATTTCCATCTTGTCTTCAACCCACCTGGAGTGCGTTGGTGTTGCTGTGCTCTGAAGGAAAGCAGCAGCACCCCTCGCTGAGTTATAATCATTAATGATTTGCAGAAACTCGCCCCATGCTCAGACTGTCTTAATAATCAGTTATTTCTGTGTAAACAAAGTACTTCCCTTATTTCTCGATAATGAACAGTAAAACCACAGAGTTCTTAAGTTTAATTCCTGTGTTTTAACCATTCCATGTCGCAATGCATCTTGTTTATGTACTTTCTAATGTACTTTCCAAAAGCAGTTTAAAATGCGGTGGGACCAATTAAAAAGCAATAAAGATAGCAATTAACAACTCTGAGGAGATCAGAGCTTGTAATGCATTTACATTGGAGGAAGTATTGTTTCAATGGAATATGGTTTGGAGAACACTGCTCATTTCTGGTTGCCCTTTCCTTCCCAAGTTAGTTAAAAGGTTATTGGTGATACCTGGCTGATGGGTTTTCTCCCCCTCGTCCCTCTTAGGTTTTGTTCTCGAAGTCCTTAAGAGAATGTCCGTGCAAGGAGCATACGGGATTTCTTTAAAGCCTTTTGAACCCAAGCCTCCAATCGTAGAAGCATAGAATCATTAAGGTTGGGAAAGACCTCTGAGATCACCAAGCCAATTTTAGTTTAGCTAGTTTGGTTTAACAGCTCCTGGTGTCTCTGTTAGCCTACTTGGGTTATGTCTATGCAGCATCCAGAGTGGTTGGGATGTGGACTCCTGAACAAAACATTTTAAGATGCCACAGGACATCTGGTTAATAATAGCTCCCTCTTATTAAATGCTAAAGAAGTTGGAGTTGGACTGCTAATGAGATGAAGCCGTGGGAACACTTTGCATGGAAAGGACAGCACATAAATTTTTCAAGTTGGATGAGGCTTTTTTTTCAGATGCTTCTAATCTACAGAGTTGGTTTTTTGTTACTTGAGTTTTTAATCTCTTCCAGATCATGATGCCAAGCAGATCATTAAAACCAGCATGTGGTTCCAGTCTCTCTTCATTGCTGCAGGTTGTTCTCAAGACCTGGCAGAGAGCTGCCATTTGGGCAACAGATGTAATAGCTGAGGTAGAGATCAGCTATGTGGGGAATTCACTAATGGAAGAGGATAAATTGGGTTGGAAGGCTGCTATGGAGGTCATCGGATTCAAACCGCTGCTCAAGGCACGGCCAAGTTAGTAATTAAGTTATTAATGTTGGTTTCTTGTTATGGTGCCATCTCCAAAGCACTCTTCTGTTACATGGAAGTGCGGGTGGAACAGAACCTCAAGGAGGCACACTGATTTGCTTTTCCTCTTGGATGATTCTAGTCTGTTTGGAGACATCTAGAGTGACAGTGCTCGAAGCAGAGACTGCCTTGATGTCCTGGGGCTCCCTTTTAGTATGTCTGGTACAAGCTTATTTGTACCACAATATGGGATTGAGATGTGGCCTGGGTGCGCCTTAACCGAGAAACTGGAAATGTGGGTGCTTGATTTTGGTCATCTAGGGATGGCCCAGAGAAACTTCCCTCTGGATCCTCCCATTTAGAATCATACAATTGTTTGTTTGGAAAAAACATTTGAAATCATTAAGTCCAACTGAACTAAACCGTATCCTTGAGTGCCTCGTCTGCCTTTTTTGAATCGTAGAGTATCTCAAGTTAGAGGGACTCATAAGGATCATCGAGGCCAGCTCCCTGCTTCTTACAGGAGCTGTACATAACTTTATGTAACTGTAAAAGATTTCAGTTTGCTGGTGGCGACCAGCAGGGGTGGTGACTCAACCACTTGTCTGAAGTGTGTTTGAAAATTACAGTTTGCCCTCTTACATTCTTCATGCCAAGCACAAGAATTGCATCTGCTTGCTCCTTTCTCCTGTGGTTTTGTCTTCACTTCCCATACTGTGAGCAGCAAAGCCGGTCAATGAGTCCTGTTGTATCCTCCTTCCTGTAGGTAAAGCACAGGAGATGGCATGATCCTCTGAAACACCCCAGTCGCTCATGGCTGAGCGGCGTTGGGGGTAGCATGGGATTGACCATTAGGAAGGTCAGTGCTTGGGCATTTTGCTAATTACAGCAATACTGTCCAGCCCAAGCCATCCTCGAACTGACCTTCTACTTGTTTTTCCCTCCCCACTGTCTAATAATTAACAAGCTGCTTAATGCACGACAAAAGACCAATTAACCCTAAAGCATTTAGTGATCTCCATGTAAATGAGTTGTAAAATGTTGCTGTAAACATTAAATGTCAAGCAATTACATAAACCAATAATTGCTAAAGTTGCATGTAGGTGCTTAAAAGAAAGAGGAAAAATTCTGCTTAAGCAGGACTTTGGTTGGAGAATGCTGCTAATGGCTTTGGTTTTAACTACCGAAATCCCAGTCTGTGTAAGTCTAAACAGGCTGCGGCAGCTCAGGTTTGCCGGGCTTTTAGCAGTACAGAAAAATAAAGGCACACTAACCTTGTGTTTCTGAAATCGTGGGGTGGTTGAGCAGCTCTAGCAAACCTCCAAACGGCAGCACCCGCAGTTCGGGAAGAGGTGGAAATCAGATAAAGTAGAAAATAATGGTGTTCTTTCTGCTGTGGTAGGTGCTGTCCTGTGGTAAAGGTGTTAAATTAGCAGGGCACCAGTTCCTGGTGATCTCAAAAATGGATTATTTTGAGTTGCAGGCTCAAGATGTTCCAAATCACACTAAGATCTCAAGGTCTTGTGAGCACAAGGGGCTGCGTTCACCCCTCTCTCTGCAGCCACCCTCCCGACTCAGCCTTTGAGGAAGACTGGGTGTCTTCCCACCCACTTGCATAGGGAAGTTTCACATGGAACAGCTGGTCTGCTTTGCTGCAGGATCTTTAATCCTCTTAATTGGCTGTCGTGCTCCGAGGTGGTCCAGCTCACCCACCGGTTGGCAAGCTCCTGTGCTAATGGGCTTAAATAATGCATTCTCCTTGTGTGCCTTTTGTGTTCATTCGCCCGTTTTTGGTTGGATCTTCCTTATGTTTCATGTTTGCTGGGTTTGCTCTGACCTAGGCTTAGAATCATGGAATTGTTAAGGTTGGAAAAGGCCTCTTCGATCATCCAGTCCAACCGTCAGCCCAACCTCATCGTGACTGCTAAACCATGTCCCCAAGTACCACATCTACATGTGTTTTGAACTTCTCCAGGGATGGGGACTCCACCACTGCCACGGGCAGCTTGTGTCATGGCTTCACCACTCTTTGGCTAAAGAAATTTTCCCTAATATCCAGTCTGGTGCAACTTGAGGCCATTTCCTCTCGTGCTATCCTTTGCCCCTTGGGAGAAGACACCAGCACCCACCACACTAGAACCTCCTTTTAGGTAGTTGTATGTAAGATGTTCCTAAGTGGTCCAGTGAAGTGGGGCTTTGCCTCCTTATTCTGAGTATTTGTGCTTCTTTCTTGCCTCTGACCCTCTGTGTATTCACTACAGGCCGATGTCTGTGTGGCTCAGTCTGCATTCCGTATGCAGCCTCCAAATGCATCTCTAGATACAGAATTTCTCAATTTTCTGTAAAAAAAACAGTTAGGTTTGTTTGAAAGGGCTTTCCTCCTTCCTCAGTTTTGGCAGTATCCTTTTCCCAAGTGCATTGATCTGAATTACAGTGACTATACTGGCCTACACATGGTTTCACTGCATAAATTCATTGGATAATGGTCTTACTTTTCTTGCACACAATTTTACTGGTATAGACCCTGGTTGTGTTCCTTTCCCAAAAGTGGAAATATTTTATCCTTCTGTTTGGTTGATTGAATTACAGAAATGTGCTTAAAGCAGTCAAACTGCCTTCTGATGCAGGGGCGTCCTTAGCAAATCCACCAGCGCTGTTGCCCTGCTGGAGTCCAGTTTCCTCCTTGTGCTTCAGATTCTGATGAGAAAAGCTCGTTCCTCTTCAGCATGTTGGATGCCAGGGTCAACCACAAAATTAAGCTGAAAGAGAAGAGATTGAGATGAGATCTCAGGCAGAAATGTTTTGCTGTGAGGGTGGGGAGGCCCTGGCCCAGGTTGCCCAGAGCAGCCGTGGCTGCCCCATCCCTGGAGGGGTTCCAGGCCAGGTTGGATGGGGCTTGGAGCCCCTGATCCAGTGGGAGGTGTCCCTGCCCGTGGCAGGAGTGGGGACTGGATGGGCTTTGAGGTTCCTTCCAGCCCAAACCATTCTATCATTCTTTGAAAATGTGGCCAGTTGACAGGGCACACATTGCTAGTCTGACCCCACTTTTCATGAGCTTTCATTGGCTTTCTCATGGGTTTTTTTGTTAGGTTTGCTTGGTTGGGTTTGGTTTTTTTTCAAACTTATTTTATCTCAATTTTTTTTCCTTTGTCCAGCATTCCATTGGCAGAAGCTGCCCAGGGCAGTGATGGAGTCTCCATCCCTGGAGGGGTTCAAAATGTGTGTGGCCATGGCACTTTGGGACATGGCTTAACAGGCACGGTGGGATTGGGCTGACAGTTGGACTGGATGAGCTGAGGGGGCTTTTCCAGCCTCAGTAGTTCTGTGATTTGGTTTTGCTGTTGACATTTGCTGAAGTCCCTGCTGGGTGACACCCTGCCGGTTTGCCTCCCTTCTCCCCAGTAATGAAAGGTCACTTGCCATTTTGGAGCTGATATAAAACAACTCCATCTACAGTCCTTGTCAGCAGTTGAGATAGTTATGAGACCTTCAAGCTCTCTATGGGAGGGATACAGAGCAACTGAATTTTTCTTATATGAAGGATGCGTTTGCAGGTCCCAGGCTGTCTGAGTTCTGCTTCAGAACAGTGGGGCACATCTGAAGGCACCAGCCTTGGTGCAGACCTTGTCCAGGAACCAATGAACCTGGTTTATTCCAACACCGTCTTGTTTTGTGGAGGTTCAGTACTCATGTGGGAGGTGGAGGGGAGTCTATGAAGCCAAGAGGACAAAAGAGGCAGAAGCTTGAACTCTACTTGCCGTTGCAAGGGGAAACCGGTAAAGAGCAGGAGCAACAGAAATGTCACCAGGCTTTTGAGAATGAGTTGAATCAGGCGTTTCTTTCTGGGAAGGCAGTTGGAAGGGGTGTGCTGCTGGCAGCCAGAGCCACTCTGAGTCTGCAGTTAATGGTGGTTAATTTTTAAAGGCAGGAACGAAAGTGGTTATTGTGTCTGTGCCTCAATAGGGTCTTTCTGCTACTGAAACACCATTGCAACAGTCCTTTTCTGAATTGTTTGACTCAGAGGGAAAAGAAAATGCCCACAGAGAAGTGATTTAGCCACCAAAAGCTTTGCTTTGCCACTCTGCTAACAGACAGGGTCAGCGTCATCAGGGTGATCGTAAGATGTGCAGGGTGCCCAGCGAGACAAGTGCCGAGGACGGGCTTTTGTCAGGATTTGAAATGTGGAATAAATGAAAGATCTGAGGAGATGGATTGGCTTGATCGAAGTTGCTTTGCTGCAGCCGAGAACTGCTAGAAAAACCTCATCCATACATGCAAATGGTCTTGTGACGGCTCTCTCAGGCTGAATCCTGCCGCTCTCCCTGCCAGCAAATGCTGTCTGAACCTCACACTTGGTCACTAAGAGGCTGCTACCCTTTGCAAGGCACAAGGGCATTTATCGCTGAATGGAGCTTTTCAGAAGGTGATGGATAAAAAAGAAAGCTCAGCATTTTCAAAGCATCCCAAAGGAGGCTGGCGCCTTACTTGGGCTGACACTGAGGATGAGGTGGCCTCCAAAGCTCCCAAAGGGTTTTGGCTACTGAATTCACACATTAGTGCTTATAGTGTGAAGATGTGCATTTGTCACAACAGTCAACATCTATCCCTTGCCTCTGTCACACAGAGAAAGGGAGAGGCTTCTACATCCACCTCCAGCTCTGGTGGAGCCTGGTTCTAGTTGTGTCGGTAATGGCACGCCTACAGGTTTATTTGTTCATTTCCCCTCTGCTGACTGCTGCCGTGCCCCTTTATACTTCATTCAACGCGAGCAGGAGAGCTGTGCACACTGCTGTTCAGAACAGTGCCTAGGAATGAACGTGGCCTTGGATAGTTTCACTCTCAGCAATGAAATCAGGGTCACATTACGGATGCTGGCGGAGTTAGGATGGGTCCAGACAGGCCATGAAGATGAACCCAGTGCTGGAGCACCTCTGCTATGAGACCAGGCTGAGAGAGTTGGGGTTGTTCAGCCTGGAGAAGAGAAGGCTTTGAGGAGACCTTAGAGCAGCTTCCAGTACTGAAAGGGGCTCCAGGAAAGCTGGGGAGGGGCTCTGGATCAGGGAGGGCAGGGATGGGATGAAGGGGAATGGTTTGAGATGAAAGAGGGGAGATTGAGATGAGATCTCAGGCAGAAATGTTTTGCTGTGAGGGTGGGGAGGCCCTGGCCCAGGTTGCCCAGGGAAGCTGTGGCTGCTCCATCCCTGGAGGGGTTCAAGGCCAGGTTGGTTGGGGCTTGGAGCCCCTGATCCAGCGGGAGGTGTCCCTGCCCGTGGCAGGGGGTGGAACTGGATGGGCTTTGAGGTTCCTTCCAACCCAAACCATTCAGTGATTCTATGATTTGTCAGCCTTGAAAATGAGATTCACCTTGTTAGGGCTTTGTGTTGGTTGCTCTGTCAGGTTTGCAGTTCCCAGCTTCGGTCCCTGAGCCCCGGCACTCCTGTGCCAGGTGAAACCACTCAGGTGGGACCCAGCCATTGATACTTAGTTTCCAAAGAATGGTGCTGTGTACAGGCAATGGCAAAATCAAACCTGATTTACTCAGTTCTCCCCCAGTGATAACCGGTGCTTTCTAGCCTCGTGGCTGCCGGGAGCCTGTGGCATCTCTCTGCTCTGTGGTGTTTGAAGCGGGGAGGTGCCCATGATGAAACACCAGCCTGCAGAATGCTTGCAGTGCATGTATGCGGTTCGTACATCCGTTGGTCTCCTGCAATGGTTGTAAGGAATAATAATGTGCTTTTTCTCTGCATGCCTGAAGTGGATGAGGTGTTTGGCAACATTTAAAATGGTAAGGGGGTTAGAATGAGAAGAGTTGAAAGCAAATAGTGTTGGATGCCAGAGACACTCAGTGTTCCTGGAAATCCTGCCTGGCAGCCGAATGGGTGCGACGTCAGCCATGGACACTGAGAAACACGGGATGAACGGCTCAGCACACACTGGAGCTGCAGGAATGAAAGACTAAAATTCCTGCGCGCTTGGCCTCGGCTTTCTTCCTCCATGGGCCGGGCTTTTGTGTCAAGCGGTTGCTGAAAAAGACTTCTAGAAGTGCTGAAATGTTCAGGGCTGATGTGGAGATTGATTGAACGGGACAAATAGACAACGATGAATCCCTGCTTGGTAGAAGAGCTTAATAGGCATAAAATGGTCTGCTCCAGCCGGAGGGCTGGTTCTGCAGTGCACAGAGGGAAGGGAACTTTCTTCTTGTCACTGTGTGGAAGCTTAAGTTCAGAAGGAGAGCCCAGAGTTGCTATAGCTGTGTCCTTAAAATTGTCCCTGTTCTCCCATCATTCCCTTATAAAGGGAGCATAGGTGATTCGTCGGTGGTAACTGAATGAATGGTTTGACAGGAAAGCTTGAGCTGGTGTAAGGGAATGACAGGGTTAATGGATGGACTGTATCTCATCAGAACAGCTTTGAAATGGTCTTTGAGGGGTCCATGTTATGGTGTTCCAAAAGAAAATGTGGTGAGGCCCTGGCCCAGGTTACTCAGAGCGGTGGTGGCTGCCCCATCCCTGGAGGTGTTCAAGGCCAGGTTGGATGGGGCTTGGAGCCCCTGATCCAGTGGGAGGTGTCCCTGCCCATGGCAGGAGGTGGCACTGGATGGGCTTTGAGGTTCCTTCCAACCCAAACCATTCCTAGATTCTATGACTCTATGAAAATTGTACCTTTTTGCTCATCAGAGGAGTAGGAACTTTCTCTTGGCCGGCTTCAGTTGAGCAGTTGTGTTGTGCCCACGTAGTGGAAGCGCGGGAGGAGACATGCATGGTCACTACTGTAATAAAAATGTTTAAGCTGCTTGAATAGGCCCCCAGCAGCATTCCAAAGAGGTAAGGAGCACATGGCACTGCAGGAGACTGGGAAAGCCCTTCTGCTTCAGAAAACGCAAATGGCAAAAAGCCGAAGAAAACTGCTGAAAACTAGGGAACAGGTTCTGAAGTCTGTTATATACGGCAGCCACTGTGCTGCTAAATGGTTTAACTGGAGCCTCAACTGTTCCTCGGGTCCAAGGGAGGTGTGATGATGCCAGATCACATCCCTTATCCGTGTGACAGCAATGGTACAGAGCTCAGGACAGAGCCAGTTTTTTTCTAGATGCTGCTTCTTCTTTATTAAAACCTTCTTGGCAACTGCTCAGTAATAGCTCCTTAAAAATGTGCTGCTGTAGCAGTTCCACACAACTTGAAGAATGGTGACTGACCTCCAGGGCTCATCCAAAAATACTATTGTTATCCCTGGTTTGTGATGCATTGCTTCTTATGTAGTTGCTACCATGGTGTGGCTTCTAAACCACGCGGTTCGTTACAGGGTGCAGGCTGCACCACAGAAGCACCAGCTGCTTGTGGTGTAACACTGAGTGTTGGATGTAATTAAGAGAAGGCAGAGAAGGACCTGGGGATGTTGGTTGACAGCGGCTGAACATGAGCCAGCAGTGGCCCAGGGACATCTTGGCTTATACCAGAAATGTGGTGGCCAGCAGGAGCAGGGAAGGGATTGTGCCCCTGTGCTCAGCACTGGTGAGGCCACATCTGGAATCCTCAGTTCATTTTTGGGTCCCTCGCTATGAGAAAGGCATTGAGGGGCTGGAGCGTGTTCAGAGAGGGGAACGGAGCTGGGGAAGGGGCTGGAGAACAAGGGTTATGGGGGGCAGCTGAGGGACATATGATTGTTTAGCCTTGAGAAGAGGAGGCTGAGGGGAGACCTCATTGCTCTCTACAACCACCTAAAAGGAGGTTGTGGAGAGGAGGGTGCTGGCCTCTTCTCTCAAGTGACAGGGGACAGGACGAGAGGGAATGGCCTCAAGCTCCACCAGGGGAGGTTCAGGCTGGACATCAGAAAAAAATTTTTCACAGAAAGGGTCACTGGGCACTGGCAGAGGCTGCCCAGGGAGGGGGTTGAGTCACCTTCCCTGGAGATGTTTAAGGGACGGGTGGATGAGGTGCTCAGGGGCATGGTTTAGTATTTGACTCGATGATCCTATGGGTCTTTTCCAACCTGATGATTCTATGATTCTATGATTTGAGCAGGCAAAGATTCATGTTGTTAATAAATGAAATATTCAACCGGGCTCAACTCGCTAATCACATATCTGTAGGAGGTCATCAATAATGCATCACATCTGGGATATGCTGCTGCCTCTGCTCCTGAAGTGTACGCAGATATTATTGCCTTCGGCTGGAGAACCAGACCGCTCGTGAAGACAATTCGTGGCAGTGTCTCTCAAGTGGAACAATGTTGGGAAAAGTTCATGAGGAGCGGCTGAGGGCCCTGGGGTTGTTCAGTCTGGAGAAGAGCAGGCTGAGGGGAAAACTCATTGCTCTGTACAGCTCCCAGAAAGCGGGTTGTGGTGAGGTGGATGCTGAGCTCTCCTCCCAAGTAACAAGTGATGGGATGAGAGAAAACGACCTCAATTTGCGCCAGGGGAGGTTCAGATTGGATTTTAGGGCAAATTTCTTTACAGAAAGATTGGTGAAGCCCTGGCAGAGGCTGCCCAGGGCAGTGGTGGAGTCTCCAACCCTGGAGAGGTTCAAACACATGTAGCTGTGGCACTTTCTGACATGGTTTAGGAGGCACAGTGAGGTTGGGCTGATGGTTGGACTGGATGAGCTGAGAGAGCTTTTCCAACCTCAGTGGTTCTATGATTCTAGACTTGAGGTCTCTGCAGCCGTCTCTCTGTCATAACTGTGTGGCTGGAAGTAACAATCTTTATTCTTTTTTAGGCAGCACCTTTTAAGACTGGTCACCTCTTTCATTAGATGATGCTGTTTAAAGGTTCCTGGGCCAGTTGCCCACATCTCACACCCCGTCCACATATACTGTCTGATACAGATGAGTCGATTTGAGACATTTTGGAGAGAAGGGTTTGTTTTCTGTCCCTTTATCTCCAAGGAATGTTTCAATAAGATATCTGTAGATGCTTTTGTACATGATCTCAACAGTGGTGAACCTCTTCTGTAATGGCAATAACAGCTCTTACGCATCGAGGTGCAAGAATAGCACAGAGGGTCCATGCACCAGGCTCTAAAGGGAACAGTTCTCCAGGAAAGCTGAACAGTATTGCTGGTGGGCTGGGAGAGAAGCCTTAGCCTTACCCTGTGGCTCGGCTCATGTGTCAGATGCCGTACACAAACCCTTGAAGATGTCCAAGATGATGATGTTTAATGACTTCTGGTTTTAGGTATGACTCCATTTCAGTTAGACTTTGAAGGAAGTTGGTGAACCGTGAACCATGAAAGCCTCCCCTGCTTGCTTTTAGCTGGTGCTCTTCAATCTCATCTCTCATTCTTCCTGTTCACTGTCACCCTGGTCTTCATTCTGAAGCTTTCCTTCCACAAGTTTTGCCCAGCTGAGTAACTGAACAAGCTCTTGCCTGTATTAATCAAGCAAAGACCTCACTGCAAATCAAGATAGTGTGAATTCTGGGCTTATCTGCAATGTATAATCAGCACTGGGCCAGGTTACTGCTGCTTCTGATGACATCCCTGCTGTGAAAGGGATTGGGGGGAGATAGGAGGTGCCCTGCAGCTGGGAATTGTACGTGGGAGAATCAAAACTCAGGTGAGTTGCACTTTTTCCCTAGTTTCCCATCCTCAGGAGCAGTTTGGCACTGTCTGTAGTCTGCAGAGCTCCCTGCTTGGGTTTCACTGCTTATGATCTGCCAGGCATGAAGCCTAGAGAGAGGAGGGGCTGGTGTTCTCAGGAGGGTTAGAACCGTAAAGCTGCCTGCTTTGCTGCTCTTACTGGTCCTGCTGGCTGGAGCATGAGATTGTGGCATCAGGTACCCTCAGCAGAACCTCACCCCAGATCACGCCTGGAATTGCATCTAAAGACCCTCCAACTCCAGGGCTTGTCTGCGCAAGAAGGGTCAGGAAAGTGAGTGGCAGGTAGAAATCGTTAGGGAAATGATTAAACTGCATAAGGTTTTGTATAATTGGGCTAAGACCTTACTTTTGGAAGTAAAATCAGCTAAACTAGAAAGAAAACTACTTCAAATCAGACAGACAAGGCTGTGCAGGTGTTTCACTTCACTAAAGCTCACTCTGCTTCAGATGGGTTGGAGCTGAGCTTTGGTGCAACTCTAGAAATAATTGGAAGTCGAACCAGGTCCTGATTTAAGAGGCAGATTTGGAAAGCCCGGGTGACAGATAGCCCGGCTTGATAGCATCACTGCAGGCTTTGGCCGGGGGGGTGGGTGGGTTTGCACTAGGTCTCCTGGGGATGCTGGTAGCTGCTGCTGTGCTTCGGAGGACGGAGAACTTCGTGTTAGATGGTCTCTTGAGTGGAGGAAGCAGTTGGCTGAGCTGATTTGAGGTTGTTATGCTAGAACGTGTCGCTCTCTATTTCTGAGCTCCCTGAGATTTCTCTCTGTTGATGGAGATTGATTTTGCCTTTGGGAACCTGAGGGTATAAATTGTGCTCGTAATTGTCCTGAACTGAACCGGGAGAAACTGCTGATGTGTTCATTCTCTCCTGCAAGTGACGCTTTTTATAAGTTGCTTCTTGGACTGCTTGTGGCTGAATGCAAGAACAGGGAAGGGGAAAGGGAGAAGTATCACTTAGGGATGGCAACTCCTCTGCCTAAGTGCTGCATTGGAGCATTGTACCTCCTGCACTTAACACTCGAATTCCTCTCCCGTTCAAGGGAAAAATATAGTCCCAGCCATCACCTGCAGCCCTATGTTCAGTTCTGGAGTCCTCAGCGCATGACAAGGAGCTGTTGGAGCAGGTCCAAAGGATGCAACAAAGATGATCTGAGGGCTAGAGCACCTCTGCTATAAGGTCAGGCTGAGAGAGTTGGGGTTGTTCAGCCTGGAGAAGAGAAGGCTGCAGGGAGACCTTAGAGCAGCTTCCAGTGCTGAAAGGGGCTGCAGGGAAGCTGGGGAGGGGCTCTGGATCAGGGAAGGCAGGGATGGGATGAGGAGGAATGATTTGAAGCTGGAAGAGGGGAGATTGAGATGAGATCTCAGGCAGAAATGTTTTGCTGTGAGGGTGGGGAGGCCCTGGCCCAGGTTGCCCAGAGCAGCCGTGGCTGCCCCATCCCTGGAGGGGTTCAAGGCCAGGCTGGATGGGGCTTGGAGCCCCTGATCCAGTGGGAGGTGTCCCTGCCCATGGCAGGGGTGGAACTGGATGGGCTTTGAGGTTCCTTCCAACGCAAACCATTCCAGGATTCTATTAAATCTGTGGATTAGCATTTTCTTTCCTGTGTGTCTGTCACTCATCAGATTGTTTCTTGCATGAGACAACAAAGAAACTAATACTAAAAAGACCCAGAAGTAGCGGCAGCTGATCCCATTGTTAATGGTGCTGGTTCCAGCAGCTCCTGAACTGGATGGATTAGGTAGAAGCGAAGGTGATGGTCAAGGCTGGGGTGGGCTGGCGGGGCTGGTGCTCAAAGGTCGGCCGGAGGGGCCTGCAAAGTTCAACCTCTGGGTTATTTGCTCTCCATTCCTCAAGCCTGACGTTCAGCCGTCCGCCTCACACTGAGCACACAGTGTTCACTCCAGGGATTAGGGTGAAAATATGTTCTCCTTGCTAAAGAGAGCACATAAACAACCCATAAACAGCCCATTAACCTACAAAATCGCAATAAAGAACATGTGGCAAAGCCAGGGGCTGGAGATCTGTGACCCAGCAAATTCCCTAATTGGATTTTGAACCTTATCATCTGTGCTAAATGCAGCTAATAGGAAATTAGGAATAACAAAAGCAAGCAGAACAGAACAAAGGGGCGACATGCTAGGCTTGGCCAGGGCTAGTGGGAGCGTTTCAGTAATTCCCTTTACCGTGCAGTTATGTTACGGGTGGTCGGGTGGTTGGGGAGTTATGTCATGGGGTCGAGCATCAGGGTAACACCTCCTTGTCATAAACCCACTTCAAAATGACTGAAAAGAGAGAATTTCCCCATTGACTGTGACTGATGCCTTCAGGAGCTCCAGAAGCTCTGCAGACACTTCTGTAACTGGCTCTTCCATGCATCAACCACTTGCTGTGCACGCAGTAGGACGGACATTTCTTTTATGGCTAAAGGATGGTCAGGGCTTTTGGAGACTTCCTTCCTGGGATCATGTCTTTGCTGAGTAATTGAGCAAGAAAGCTTTGAAAGTTTTTTTAAAACCAAAAAAAAAAAGAAGGAGAGGGCATGTTTCTTACGAGTTCCTTTCTTCCCATTATAAATGGAGACTTTATTTACTCTGGAGAAATCAGTGGTGATTGGACACCTACCATAATTAATTATTTTGCAACAGCCAGCTGATCTGTTGAAAAGGAAGGAATTTTTAGCCATTCACAATTCACAATGTGTTGTTTAATGCTAATAAACATTCAGCAGAAGGGATGTCTGTTTAAAATTATACCTTCATTTTAAGGTGATATGATCAGAGAAGTCCATAGTCCCCAGGAAGTCTTCCTGCAAGGAGCCTCTTGAGATGAGGTCCAGTTGCCTTTGGGTGATGCTCTTGACTCTGGGATGTGGATGGTCTTGGTTTGTAATGCTGAATCAGGCATTTCTGAACCAGGAAGAGGTTTCTGCTGGTTTTAATTGAGCTAATAACGCAAATGAGCTTCGCTTGTGCTATCAGAAGAGCCTGTGTTGGATGCAGTTGTTTTCACCTACATGAGCAGGCTTCTCCCAATGGGAACGGTTGTTTTTTCTTAGTGCACTGATGCCTGACTAAGTGCGTTGAGTTGCATTCTTCATGTATGGATCAAATGAGCTTTCTGTTAAATATTCCTGTATTTTCCAGCAGCGGGTTCCAGCCGGCCCTGGAGGCCAATGGGAGCCCGAACCTCGCTGGTGGGGAGGGGAAAGCCAGCTGTGGGATGCTGCCACTGCAAACCCCAAAAGAGTTCGGCTGCAACTGGTTTGACGTCATATAAAAAAGGGGTGAGGGATCTCAGCTGATCAGAGTACGAAAAGTCCTTGGGCACACAGCATAGAGCGTATTGGGTTTGAGCTTGATAGCACCTCTTTTACAAGGGCTGCAAATTGCTGTAAGAGTTAAGGGCTGTAGGAAGAGGCAAGGTTTCCTGAACTTTACTCCCAGCTTGAACTTTTAAGAAGTTAAGTGAGAGGCAAAGAAGGGGAGAGAGGGAGATAAACATACCCTCGCTCACGCCCCTCCGCCCGCAGCAACTAGGATGTCAAATGGAACAGACAGCCTGGAGAAGCAGCTGAATGGCTTTGGGGAGAAGGGGAAGGAGAGGAGCCGCACGTCCCTTGTCATCTCTCAGGCCCTTAACCGCAGTATTTTCACCTCTGCAGTCTCCCCTGCTGCCGAACGCATCCGCTTCATCCTCGGAGAGGAAGATGACAGCCCGGCACCCCCACAGCTCTTCACCGAGCTGGATGAACTTCTGGCCATCGACGGACAAGAGATGGAGTGGAAGGAGACTGCAAGGTGGGTTGGGTTTACTTTACTCTAAAATGGAAAGGCAGCTGCACAGGACCCCCGTGGGAAATGCCTTTTAAACATTCAGTTGGATAATATCTGTACTACTGAATCACCACTGAAAGGAGCCTCTGTAAGTCAGATTGCCTTTCACTGATAAATAAGAGAATTGAAGGAGTTGTTTAAATACTCTTTTGAAACAAACACTAGAAAAAAATAGAGTGCTGGATCATAGAATCCTGGAATGGTTTGAGTCAGAAGGGACCTCAAAGCTTATTCAGTTCCACTCCCTGCCATGGGCAGGGACACCTCCCACTGAATCAGGGGCTCCAAGCCCCATCCAGCGTGGCCTTGAACACCTCCAGGGATTTATTTGACCAGTTTGCCTCTGGAGAACCAGCAGACACATGGGCTTGTTAGTGCCTTGATGAAAAGAATGATGGTGTCTTGGCCAGAGCAGTCACAAACCGGTGCCTGAGTGACACTTCGGCAGGTGTGTCAGCGCGACCTCCATTCTGTTGCCCAGGAGCAGACTGGAGCCTGACCCCTCTGTGCACCACAAGCTGGGCAGTCCTGACTGTGTCCCTCCCCTTGCCAGTTACATCATTTTACTGATGAAATTCATTTAAAATCAGTAAAAAAACCTAAAAGGTTTTTTCTTTGGAGGATATTATTCAAGATGCGTTAAATGCTGGATTAGGATACCTGTTTTCAGTTTCTTACTGCCTGTTTCTTCAGTGCTGCTGCTGGTTCAGTCAAAAAAAACATGCTAAAACCATGTTTTTGTCTATCTGGTTGACACAAGTTACATACAGTTTAGTTCTGAACACGACCAAGAGAGCTGTTGGGTTGGATTGGATTGGATGGATTGAGGCTCTGAATGCTGCTCTTTTGCCTCTGGCCTTATAAAGTTTTGATTTATTTGTACAGTTACAACATTTGTCTTGGGTTTGCCTTTCCAGGTAAACCCCTAATTGCCCTCTAGTTGCTCTGAGGACCTGAAACATCCCGCTAGAAAGAGGTGCTCCCCCAGCCAGAGAGCAGAGCAGCTCTGCTTTCCCTATCCCCAGCCCCGCTTGCTTCACCTGGGGCTTTCCGTTTCCCTTTGTTGTGGCTGAGCTGAGCTCTTTCTCCACTCCCAAACCAAAGGGTGCCTGCCTTGTTCCTCCTTAGCCCATGTCTGGTTACCTTACACTGCTTTACCTGCACTCTACTGGCTCCATCTCCTACCCCTTTATCTTTCTCTGGTTTACTCGCTTGGAGGACGTGTTTAAAGACTTTCGATCTTTCACTCTTTAACTTCTTATTTGTTGGCCATCCTTTTGTCCCTTTATTGCTCTTCTTCCCTCTTATCATTAGGTCACTGCTTGCATTTTGTCACCTGCGCTGCCCACCTCTGCTTTTGACAGCAGATTACGCTTTCCTCTCTCCACGCTTAGGTCTTTGGGAAGGGGTTTCATGCAGTTTGGTAAAGCTTTTTCACAAATCAGACCTTAGCATGGCATTTCTGACCAAGCAGGCTCTTCGGTCTCCCCTTTATGGTATGAATATTTGGAAGCTCTCTTTCCCTTCAGTCCACAAATCCAGCTATCAAAAGGAAGGTGCCTGCTGTCCTGCAGGTGGGTCAGAAAGTACTTTGTTGCGAGCCTTCTGCTTTTATGTTCCAAGGAGTTTACAGTGGATTATCGTAGAACGGAATCATAGAATGCTTTGGGTTGGAAGGGACCTTTACAGATCGTCCAGTCCAACTCCTTCCCACCCTGTGGCTTGCACTCTTCATGCTGCCTGGTGGCTGTAGAGAAGAAGAGAGGTTTTCTTCTTTTCTAACAACTGATTTCTGATTTTATGTGTTTTCATACATCTTTGCATGCTAGATGCAGCTGTATATATGATTCTCCCTCTTTAGAGATACATATATATGTTAAATGCTTTATGCACGCGTCTGAGGCAGTCTCATTGCTAAACTTGGCCCAACGCCATGGGATTTTGTTGACAGTGGTCTTGCACAGTCTAGGATTGCTCAGGAGTTTTCACTGTCTTCCTGAAATGACCTAGTGCTGCACACCAAACCCTGCTGGAGGCTACACAGCGGCTCCTGCTGCAGGACATACTGGCCAGCGCTGGTGAGCTCTGTGCTTCAGCAGGCAGAGGAGCTGCCAGCTACACAGCTACAGCACCAGTTTGGCCTGGGACTTTAAAGGAAGTGTGTATTAAAAGGGTTTAGCAAAGGATACCGTCCCTTCCAGAGCTGTCCTGGTCAGCAGAAACATAACTGGGACACAGCATGGGATATCTTTTAACAAGAACCTTAAAGCTACTGATCGAAAGATGTTTCCAGCAGGGAACCTTAAGTTGCCCCTCCTGGTTCTTGATTCACATCAGTTTGACTATGTTGCAACCACACTATGAGCAGGCTCTCATTGTCCCCCTCCATGTGGTTATGTTTATGAGCCTGGGTAAGATCAGCCCATGGCCAGGGCTTGAAGATGTCTCATTCCTCTGCGTGGTCCTCTTGCCTCGTGGTGTGGGACCATGGTCACAACAGAGGGCCACTTTGGGAAGGCGTCCTTAGTGTACGCAGGGATTCCCCACAAAGCCTATTAAAAACAGAGCAGGGAAAGGGAAGGTTTATTGCTGTTAAAAGCTAACCTGAAGATTTGGGTCACTGGGTGCTCCTTGTTCATTTTGTTGGCGCTCGTAATCGATCTACCTGATGCAGACAGGCAGGTTCTTACATTAAGATGTGAGCGTTTGCATTTTAGCCATAGTTACAGGATAAAGAGCAAGGTAAGAAAAGGAGCAGCTGGAGGCCACCAGTTTATTTTGAGACTCATTAAGAAGCACAAGGTGTTACTCTGGAGGCAAACAAGTGTGCCGTTGGCAGATTTTTCTTGTACGTCTCAGCCGTTTGGAGCCAACGATGCTGGGAGGTTCCTGAATTCAGAAGTTCCTGCTGTCAGGACACCCTTCAGCGTAATTTCCAGGGTGGAAGTGATATAACAGAATGTGGATAGTTTACGTTCTCTGACACGATCACGGGAGTGTTGAGTAACTCTTGCACATGGAGTACAGCTGGCAGGCAGCAGGAATGTGTAGATGTCAAGAGCAGAGTGAGAGAGGAGGAAGGTAATTTGGTTGTTTGCTTTCTCGCATAACAGTGGAGATAATTCTTTGCCCTGGAACACTGCAGTGCTGCTAGGCTGCAGGTAGCGCTGCTTTCAGCGCTTGGGAAGCTCTGTTGGGAGCTCTGTGAGTCTATACATGATGGGAAGCAGATATTGGTTAAACTTATGGAAGTATGAACATATGGAAAGCCACGTGGAAAGCTTTGCTTAACCAAGCACTCACGTTGGTTTGCCTAGGGGACGGTGTTGGTTTGCAAAGGGAGTGGTGTTGGTTTGTCTAGGGGTTGGTGTGCACCAGGGCTTCAGAGGGGACTTGAGAACTGAGTGCCTAAAGCTGCTTCAGGGCATTGAGAAGGCACTGAATTCCCACTGGAATGAATGGCCATGGAGGCTCCCTGGGAAAAGAGATATTCCAGGGGCTGCGTCCATAGAGCAGGGGATCGTTCCAACTGGTTTGGAGTTAAAATTTGCTTTATTGTATTTGTATTGTGGGTTGAGGGAGAAAAGTAAACAGAAAGCAAATATCAGTAGTTGTGAATAATAGGCTTTCACTGAAGGGACAAACGCTTTGGAATTTGTGGCCTCCATGGGGACAAACTGCATCTCAGTCACCCATGTGGGAGAGTCTCTGGGATGACAGGCTGAGAGAGTTGGGCTTATTCAGCCTGAAGAAGAGAAGGCTCCGAGGAGACCTTATAGTGACCTTCCAGTACCTGAAGAGGCTACAGGAAAGCTGGGGAGGGACTGTTCACAAAGGCTTGTGGTGACAGGAGAAGGGCAAATGGGTATAAACTGGAGAGGGACAGATTTAGATTAGACATTAGGTAGAAATTCTTCACGATGAGGGTGGGGAGGTGCTGGCCCAGGTTACCCAGATCAGTGGTGGCTGCCCCATCCCTGGAGGGGTTCAAGGCCAGGCTGGATGGGGCTTGGAGCCCCTGATCCAGCAGGAGGTGTCCCTGCCCATGGCTGGGGGTGGAACTGGATGGGCTTTGAGGTCCCTTCCAACCCAAATCGTTCTATGATTCAAGGTTTGCAGTGGCCACGTCCCACGGCTGTCCTAGGCAACACTTAACTTTTTGTGAGCCTAAGTAATTCAAAACCAAATCCAGTCTTAAGCTTGAGTTAAAAAGCAGCTTTAAAAAAAGTGATCAAAAAGTGTCACTAATTCATCCTCACATCATTCGTTATCAAGATTAAATACAACTTCACCTGGTGTTGATAATAGTCTGTGGAACCGCTTTCTGAGGCTCCTTTACCTTTACAGGTGGGGTTTTTGTCTTAATAATCCCCTGGAATTTACATTTTCCACATACATTTAAAATGCTATGGACTCGTGGAAGAGTTTGGGCTGGAAGGATCCGTGAAGCCTGTCTTGTTCCAAGCCCTACCCTGGTTTTTCTCCGGACAGGAAGAAAAAGCATGTCTGCTTTGTAGTTGGATATTAAAAAGTGCCCTCGTTTTCCCACATTTGGAGCTTATGCCAAGGCCACAGCTGGGTGCGGCCCTAAAGGAAGGCGATTCCCCCCTTTTCCCAGCACAGTGAAGGTCGGAGCCAGGGAAAAGCTGCTCCTCAAGCTCTACCAAAGGAGCTGTTTGCTCCCTCCTGGGCTGGGGGCAGCAGAGCCAAGGGCAGGGTCAAGCCTGGAGGTGGGGAGAAGCCTTCTGCTCGCCTGCTCTTAGGACAGGGTTTTAGGGATGTAAAGAGTATTTTACACAGACCAGGATTTAACCTTTGCTCTAATCTTCAGCTAGAGATGAGGTTTCTGTTTTTTCCAGGCCTGCTTTGTTAAATCATTAAACAACATCTGGAGAGCAGAGGGAAAGAATGAGCCCCTTAAATTCAGTCTTTTCCTTTCATGGCTCACTTGTTCTGCTGGGAACATCTTCGGCTTTGGTTGGGACCTGCTCCTCTTCTCCACCCTCTGGCCCATGCCAGCCTGTAGTGTTTAGTCCTGCTGAGTTTTGGCAGTTTTCACAATTTGTATTTAACTATAAGTCACCTTATTTCCAGAAATGCTGATTCGCTCTTCTTCCACATCCTTTTTATGGAGCCGTAGTGCTCACTCTTCTCACTTGAGCTTATCTGAGCATGCAGGTGGTGACCTGCCCTTCTCTCTGCTGGGTCTGATGAACCAGTGGTTGAGTTGTGGTGGTGGTTTTGATGTAGGGCCTGGGATTACAGACCAGGGGGGGAATGTCTGGAGTCGATGAAGCTTCCCGTGTACTCTTGGCCTGGAGAAACATCAGCCAATGCATGCTAGTTTAAGTCTTGGTGAAAGCTATTAAGATAACATGTTTCACCTCACATTTGCGGTGGTTGAGCAGCAGGCAGAGCATTATTGCCACCCAGCTGACACATACCGATTCATTAAGCCTCTGCAATTTGATCGTGGATTTGCAGCCTCGGAGCCGTGTGGGAAAATACATGTGCTTGAACTTGTTGGTATGCGGTGGTGGCTCAGCTTGTCACCAAGATCTGTGCCTGCAAGGAGCCAGCAACTAACACAGTCGCATTGCTCTGCCCTCTCATAGGTGGATCAAGTTTGAGGAGAAGGTCGAACAAGGTGGGGAGCGATGGAGCAAACCGCACGTGGCCACCTTGTCCCTGCACAGCCTGTTTGAGTTGAGGACGTGTATAGAGAAAGGCTCAATCATGCTGGATATGGAAGCTTCTTCTCTTCCACAGGTGGTGGGTGAGTAAAGCTGCCTCGATTCTTGCCCTCAGCTCTTCTTGACAAATTTGTGTTAACCTTGATGACGGTTTCACTGATGGTTTTATGAAAAAGATAAAAGAGAATCACAGAATCCTAGAGTTGTTAAGGTTGGAAAAGCTCTCTCAGCTTATCCAATCCAACCATAAGCCCAACCCCACAGTGCTTGCTAAACCATGTCCCAAAGTGGCACGTCTGCATGCTTTTTGAACCCCTGTAGGGATGGGGACTCCACCACTGCCCTGGGCAGGAAAATAACGAAATAATCCTCCAAGGAATGACAGGAGAAACTAGAAAGTACATGGAGAAGGATAATAGGTAAATTAAAGAGTTGTTCTCAATTCAGGAAGAAGAATAAAAGAATTGATGATAATTAATGCTTCCCTTGAACTGCTTTTTGGGGATGATGTAGCTTCATTCGGATCCTGAAGCAGAATCCTAAGTTATATCCTAAGATACCACCAGGTGTGTGTGAAAGGGATAGCATACACTGACTTGATTTATGTTGCTCATCAGTAATGGGACATGTCAAAAGCCACCTCTCTCTTCTGGCCCAAGAGGTCGGACTGTGCTCTTGGGTGAGGCCCCAGGGACACTGGAGGCAGGTGAAGCTCTGGGCTGGGGTGCTCCCCTCCACCAAGGGAGAGTGAAGAGCATCTGCAGGACCAGCTGATGCTTCGCTGCCAAATGGGGCAGCAGGATTTTTGCAATCAAAATAGTCGCGGCCTGGGATGACACTTAGTGACATTGCTGAGGGCTTTACCACATTCCCAATTGCGTGTGAGGATATGTACAAAAGTAAATGTAGAAGCGAGCAGTCCAGTGGAGGTACGTTCAATCACAATGCTGAGGGCAGAGGTGTGGGAGAGCAAAATGAAATAACCCTCCCCAAAACTCAGTCCTTTGAATCACAGTCTCAGGAACCAGGCTCCAAATTGGCGTGGAATTACTGGGTGTTGCACTAGTTTGTTAGGCTTGGAATTACAAAAGCTGCCTCTGATGTTACCTACAGAGTTTTGAGCTTGGCTTTGTAGGTGCTTATGGTGACATTTGTTTTCCTTTATTTTCGTACCTGTGTATCCAAATACACAGCTTAAAAAAATCAGCCCCAAAGCCTCTGAAGTTTTATGCTGCAACTGAACATGCTCCAGAAGATAGCGGCTGATGTCAGTGGTCCAAACATGAGCCCTCAAACATTAAATATCTTTTTGAAGTCACTTGGAGGTGTCCCCTCCAATATCCTTCTTCAACACCCAAATTAAATCTAATTCCTGGGAGATTAAATTATGAATTGGTGGCTGCTGTTGCTGTAGCACCATCACAAGTGGGGAAGTTTTGTTGGTCTAGACCCTTAATCCAATAGATTGGGATGTCCAGGAAGCCCGCAGATTTGGTCTCCAGAATGATTTAATCACTATCACTTGGTTGGGGTCTGGTAGGGAGGTGCAGGAAAGAAAAACACAGGGCGCTCTTGGCTGATTTGTGTTATATTGGGAACATGGAAGGAAGAAGGTGGAGAAGGATAAACTTGATGAGGACAGACATGTTGTTCTGAAGGAAGTATCCCAAACATCACTAACAAAAAATAGGAACAACAAAAGCTTCCAAGAAAGTGTAACTTTACAGAAAGAAACCTTTTTACCCTAAGATGTGTATACCCCTACCAACACTCACAGCATCGTCCTTCCCAGGTGGGGTGGAGGAGCTGGGCTTTTGTCCCTGGTGATCTGAAGAGGCTTCGATTCTTGTGTGGCTAGAGAGAACGACTTTCTGACTCACTGGGTTAGCAAATGTGATGCATGTTCTGCCTCCTCATTCCCATAACTTTTATTATTAGCACAAATAAAAGTTACTGGTAGACAAATCAGAGCTGCCACTTCCCCTGGGGGACAGCGTGTTAAAACTGAAGTCATCAAGGGAACAACTTAATGTGAGACTTAATGCACAGTAGAGTCTTAATAAATCTGGCTGCTTTTTTCTTTTCTCTCTCCTCTTGGATGGGGGAGCAGAGAGGAGAGAATTGATGGGAAGTGAGCAGTCCTTGCAGTGGGCTGGGAGCCTTTTATCCTGGTGATTCAGTTAAAGGCAAAGCCACATGAAATGTCGTGTGACAGTTGGAGCAAGTTCTGCCTTTTGTAGTCACCGTTACTTCAGCTCAAAGAGTGAGCGATTTAATTAGTTCCTTGTCCCCAGGATTCCTTCCTGTCATTACATTAGATTTTACTGGTGGCCTGCGAGGTGAACTCAGGTCTTGTTGAGTCCAAGGGAAGTTTTTCCTTGTTTTTTTGGGGAGCACACTAGAACTTGCAACATAGTTGTGGCTTCTTCACAAAACTCAGGGTCAGAGCAGACTCCCTCTCTGAACTAAGAACCATCCTACCCTGGGTACAGTGGAACTGAGATGGACTTGGTCGTTTTTATGGAAATAACAGCAGGCAGTCTCGGTAAAATAGGTACATGCTGATGAGGTTTGCTGGGTGGAAATGCTTGCATTCTGTTTGCAAAGAAAGGTCAAAAAGAGATTCCCAACAAAAATAAAAGAGCGAAACCTGGAGGTGGTTTTGAGATGGGGAGGAAAGCCTCCGCTGGGTGGGGTATGAATGATCCGTGTCTCTCCCTCTGCTCTCTTAATGTGGCCGGGGTGTGTGTTTTGTGATTAACCATCCTTTCCTCTCCTTCACCCCTTTCTCTGCCTGCGACAGAAATGATCGTGGACAATCAGATCGAGACAGGGCTCTTGAAACCGGAACTGAAGGACAAGGTCACCTACACGCTGCTCAGGAAGCACCGGCACCAGACCAAGAAGTCCAACCTGCGCTCCCTGGCTGACATCGGAAAGACCGTCTCCAGTGCAAGTAGGATGTTTTCCAACCCCGATAATGGTAATGCAGAGGCTAACTGGCTATAGCCTTCCCTTGTAAAGCAACCCACCAAACTTGCCCGCCAACAACTAACTGCGTGGCCCTGACAATGCTTTTCTAACCCATGATTAGCGTAGCGAGACCCGTACTGATGACCCATCAGTGGTGGGCTCTGCAGGCTGCTTTGGCCGTGGCACATCGCTCTAATCATATCTTCACTGGACTGAGGGGGAGAGGAGAGGGAAGGTGACAGGCAGGAGGCACCGGGGAAGCAGAGAGGTGCTCTCGAAGCTGGTGGATAGGAGATGAGGTAGGAGTGACAATAGGAAAGAGATTTACAAAAAAACTCCAACCATGCCTTAAACTAAAAGGCCGATCATCTGAAATGAAATGTTTGGGCAGACACAAAGCTTCTGTGCGTGTTTGATGACACACCTATTCAAAAATTATTTGAACAGTAACTTCTAGCTTGCATTTTATTGCCAAGCATTCTTTGTCCAGTGTGGGTAAAGCTGATGTCCATCTTGCTTTGTTCATCCTAAAATGTGTGTTTCATGGTGTATGTTGTGACTACGTCTCTGTTTCTGTCTAAAAATGGCGTCGTAGATAGCATGGAGTTTATGGCGGTGCCTGTAACGTTTGCATGTGTGGATGCAGACAGTGAGAGAGGCCTTGGCACCCACTCTGCACTCCCCCATTCAGTGAGATTTGCGATCTCTTACAAGTGGGAATCACAGAGAGGAGCTTTAAACCTCTTCTTCTGTCTTGGAGTTCTGTAACTGCCTCCTGGTGCAGTCTAGGAATCTGGCTAGAAGTTGGCATTTTAAAATACAGAGCAAGTGAAGAAATTATTTTTCCTTACTCCATTTAAGGCCTCATAGCTTTCTGCATGCTGCTTCTAAAACTCAGCCTAACACTTTTCCCTAACCTCTTATCGTACTTTATCAATACTTCCTGCTTTTTATCATCTTCTCCTTTTGCAGCTGGCATGTATGTATGTGCATGTGAAAAGTAATTATTGCTCTTGATGGTGCCTCTTGTCATCTACGACTGCCTTGAAAATGTGGTGGTTAAGTGAATAACACCAAGGCCAATACTGTGAAAGAAGGGAATGTCCTGCATGTGCAGCTTTGTGTGGAGTATCCCTGTGGGAGTCCAGCGGAGCAGAGAGGGGCTGTGCCTTGCAGACCCCTTTAAAGCTCTGGGGAAGAAGCTCAGCAGGGCCAGACAAGGCGGTTGGTGTGTGCTAGAGAGAGGGGAGCCTCCTGCAGAGCACAATGCAGTGAGGGGAAATGTTCTGGACATCACCAGGCTTTGCTTTTGGCCTGCGTGTTCCTCAAGCCTTGAGCCAGCCAGCTTGCTAACAGGGTGATGTGCCCAGACTGGAGCGCCTGGGGAGAGCCAGAGGCTGGAGGAGTGGCGGGCAGGAGCTAAATTGTGGCTCCTCAAGCTCCCCTGCCCGTTTGCCAGGTGTAACATTTGTAGGTGCCTCCATGTTTTGCCCTTAACGCAGCCAGGCCCTTCAGATCTCTGGAGGAAGCCTCAGTCATGTCAAGACAGGGTGCCCAGCAAGTAACTCCTGTTTGTCTGCAGTTGGGACTAAGAAACAATGTTCTTTCCAGCACATGCTCACGGGCCTCCCGTTGTGTCCTGCCCACTGTTTGTATGGAGGCCTCTGCTTTCGGTTAAAAGAAGGAAACGGCCGTGGCAGGTAAAACGCAGAAGGACTATTGGCGGTGCTCTTTGTAGGTGTCAGTTACCACCTCTGTGACTCTTTCGGGACCTTTGAAAAGATGGACAGGTTTGCTTTGAGGAGAAGAATCTTTAACTCTGACCGCACTGAATAGGAGGCAAAACAAAAGAGGGACGTGTGTTTAGCACACATCACTCAAGTGCTCAGTTGCCTTGTGTGTGGTGTAGGGGTTTCTCAGCTCCAGCCCCGTTCCTCCAGGTAGGCACTGCGACACTGAGGGTTATGGGATCAGAGAGAGCTGTTTCCCAGCTGGCCCGTGGTGTGCCTGTGATTCCACAGTCTGGCCTAACCTCGCAGGCGAGCTGGTAGCTCCCGGCTGTTGGCGGTGCCGATGGGTTTGGGCAGCGATGGGTTTTGTCGTGTCTTCTGGTTAAGCAAGTAATCAAGCTTAGTGCTCCATTCTGAGTACCTGTCTCAGGGAGTTCCTAAGGCCTGGAGATGTAAAGAATCCTTTAAGATTGCCTTGTATGGTGTTTTTAATGAGTAGCACCTCCCTGGGACAAGACAGGAATCTAGCTGAAGAGATTAAAATGGTCTCTGTTTACAGCAGACATCCACCTTCCTCCTCTGGTTTGCACCTGGTTTGACTGCACCACGTGCTTGCAACAGCCTCCTCCTTTTTCAGCAGCTGGTGGATGTGGAGTTCTTCCTTTTGGCACTTCAAGTCATTCCTTGAGGGGCCTTCAAGGGTCTTACAGACCAATTAGCACTTACTTGGGTTGGAAGGTAAATGATGCAGAGTGCACTGTGTAACTGTGCCTTGACCAGCAGCCGTGTCTCTGCGCTGCACAGAGCTGGACATCCCGGGCTGGTGAAAAAGAAAATAACGTGCTTATCCTGGGAGGAGAATGCGGATGAAGGTCACTCATCTGTGTCCTCACTCCAGCTTATTTCTCATGGCCAAGGACATCCTTTATTTGGACCCTGAGTGACTTCATTTCTCATTCCTTGCTGTTTCTTGTTTGAAGAGGCTGTGCGGACCTCTGTCTCAGTTGGGCTTATTCCTTCCTGGCTCTTCCTAGCCCGCTGGCTGACCTTCAGCCGCTCCTTTGGTGTTGTTTCACCTCTACATCCCCACCTGGGCCGCTGCTCTGTTGTGCGAATGTATAATTCATTATGTTCCATGACAGCTCAAGTGCTTTGAGACTTGAGGAGGCAGGGACTGCCACACAAAGGGAGATACTTGATGAAAAGCCGTTACTGTTATTTATTATTTACACTTTAATAAAAAAGTAACTCCAGGATGGGCTTGATGGAGTTCTACCACGCTCCCTGGAACTCAATGAGTGCTTCAGAAGGCAGGAGTTGCCCTTTAGATAGATACAAATTTAATGAGACTGACAGGAGCACAGCTGTCTCTCAGCACGGCAAATCAGAATAACGAAAGCACCGGGCCCTCACAAACCTCCTTGGGGTTTCCTTCCAGGTAGGTGTTTCCTTTCAGAGCCCACCTTTCGCTGCAGCACCGGTGAAGCTCTCATCCAATATTAATGGTGCTGCCAGGTCCATGGGAACGGCAGCTCCGCTATGCAGCATTCCTCGTCTCCGCACAGGCAGCTGACGGAGCAGGGTCTGTGGGGGGCGGCCTGGCTCTCTGCTCAGCCGACATTCACTGCCACCACTGAACAGGGAACTTAGCGTCTCTAGGTCACCCATAACACGCTGAGATGGGAGTTAACAGAGCACCCTGCTCTCGTAATGCACACAGTTATTCTGTGTTCGTTAGGGCTGTTGAGGAAACAATCTCTGCTGAAGGGGAACCAGACCAAAGCTATGGATTATGTGTAAAAATATAACGCTTCTTACAGGTTCTTACTGGGCAATTACAAGTGATTTGGAACCTGTGATTTTGGCAGGTACGTAATTGTATGAAATTACTTTCAGAAACATCTCTTTAGGAAACAATTCAGCTTAATGCCATTAGCATGGATTATGCCTTCTTGTTTTTTTCAGAGCAGTTAGGCTTAAAACCCAAGTTAAGCAATGAGCAATTTCACGTTTTTTTTGTTAGATCTGAAATCTGGAAATAACCACCTGGGCGATGATTTTTGAAGATATTGAGGTGCCTGTGCCTCACTTATTTCAGAGCACTTAAATAACTAAGTTCTTAGGCGTCTAAAGTTTTCTGTGCCTTTCTTAGCCTCATAAGAAGTTCAAGTAAACTCCTGTTCTGACGGTTTATTTGATCATAAATGCAACTTCTGAAAGTGTCTGAAGGTATTCTTTATGGATAAAGCAGGAGAAAAGGTGAATGAGCAGAAGCTGCTGGGACATGAGCTGTGAAAAGGAGTGTAGTTTCACTCTGTTGTATATTAGGAATCTCTGTATAAAACACCCCCATCCATGGCCAACACAAACCTCACCAGGGATGCCCTGGTGGCTCTGTGGTCCCTCTTAGCAGAGGCATCCACCACCTGCTTCTTGTATTTCACCGCTTTTTCTGAAGAGCAGACTCAGTAGACATCAGACTGGCCGAAACACAGTGCCGCTGGGGGCAAAGGTGTGTGCTGCGTGCCTGTTGCTCATCACCACGTCACAGGGATCGATGTGGGGATTGTGCTTGTTGGAGGATGTTTTTGCAGAAGCCCTTGTTCTCTTGGGAAAGAAGCTGCAAAAGATGGTGACTTCTTGTGTGCCGGCGATGGCAGAGGATAAATCAAAGCACCCCTTTGCCATCCATCCAGCAGGAAAAAGATGGTTATCAAAAAGCTGAGCTGACTGAGCTGTACCAAGCCATTACTCACAGTTACCTTACAAAGACACCATCCTTCTCCTTCCTTTTGTTGGTAGAGGGCTGAGCTGTATGAAGTGTCCAACAAGGACATTTGAATTTTACATTTTGACTGAGCTACTGCCAGGGGGTTTTGTGCATCTTGTTTTGTTGACTGGCTTTCTAAGAGTTTTTTGTGCCCTTCCCTGGCCCAGGGTGCAGCATTTGCCATGAAGCCCTGCACTAAATTCCATGTCTGCTTGCCTGGGTGGCACACCTTGAGGCTGTACTGCTGTTTAAAATGAGAGTGGTGCTCACTGTTCCTCTTGCAGCTGCCTGTGGACTCTAATCCCTGTTTACCAGGGCTTCAGTGCTGGCATTCACTGCCTGGTTTTGACACAAAAAGCTCCCTGCCTGCATTTTGTGTCACTTCACACCTGTGAGAGCCTTTGGTTGAAGAAAAGTGGTTGCAGCTGACTCAAACCAAGCTGGCAGAGGCAGCAGAAAGCTGCGATGTGTCTAAGTGTGTTTAACCACCGTAAATAGTGGCACGCTACCCATGGCCACGCCGATGGCATCTGGGCTGCCCAGACACCTCAGGAGCTGGGTTTATTTACGCTGTGCTGACAGCGTGGTTTGGAAAGAGTGCAGCTGAAACAGCCCTTAGGCTGTCTGCACGGCAGTGGCTGATGTGGAGGAAGGGTGGCGAGCTACAGCTGGAAACTTTTCCCTCTGAAATGTTTATTTATTTTATTTATGAATTTTTAATATATTTCTTATTCTCTCAAGTGTTTTTTGTACAAATTGCAGCCTCAGTCCCTTTAAAGCACTGTATGGTGGTGCCAGCTGAAAAACAATGATGCAGGAGGAGAAAAGAGTCAGTCAGAAAAGACTTGTTTTCGAGGGACGCTTGAAAAACCCCGCCGGTGTTCTTAGTTGTTCCCATGATTTGAAGCACTGCAGGATAAGGTACACATTCCCAAACGGGAAGTGGTGCAGGCCTGTGGTCAGGGTGCTCAAAGTTGGCTCCTGCAGGGACGTGACCTGATCTGTGTGCCTGCCACTACCGCACCATAGCTTGGGACTGCTCAGCCGTGCGCAGTTGCTTGAAACCTGCTTCTGAGACGCCTGAATTTTAGACACTGGGGCTGGAAAGCTGACTCCAGACACTGAGAGGTGGAGCTACGGAGGAGGGGATGTGCTCCAAATGAGTGGGCTTTGGTCACCCAGCTATGCTGAAAGGTGCCCTTGCGTGTTACCGCAGATGCTCCAACGCTCTCTCTCCCCCCACCTTGCTTGTGCCTTTTCTTTCTTGCATTTTTTATTTCTTTGACTTTTCAACTTTGCTCTCTTCCTCCTCTTTGCTGCTGCCGCTGTCTCCTGCTTGCACCGCACAAGCACGCAGCCCGCTCGAGAGCTCCGTGCCCTGCCTCGCCACCCGCACGTTGGATGATGAAATCCAGGTGCAGCGCAGCCCCAGCATGGGATGGCTCAGTAAGTCCGGGCAGGGGGGCCGATGGGTGGGTGGGATCGGGGAGAGGAGAGGAAGAAGAAGGGGTGATGCGTCCCAGACGCTCTCCTAACGCTTACTGCTGCATTAACAGTGGGAAGGGTGGGTTCTCTGTGGAGTGGCTGCTGCTCTGTCTGCCCGTGGTACCCTCAGCTATCCTCACTGTTCCCACTTGCTGCTCTATTTCACTCTGGTTTGCTCTTTCCTTCATCTTGGATGGAACAGGTATGTTCTCCCCCTGAAATCCCATTTCCTTCATCTGTTGAAGTATCCTTTGGGTGTTAAAAGGGCTTCATGAATTTTGCCACTAGTGTAAGATTAAAAATGAAATGAGTTTAAGTCTTAATTTCCAGAGAAAGCCCATCCAGTTCCAACTCTGCCATGGGCAGGGACACCTCCCACTGGATCAGGGGCTCCAAGCCCCATCCAGCCTGGCCTTGAACACCCCCAGGGCTGGCCAGCCATGCCTTCTCTGGGCAACCTGGGCCAGAGCCTCACCAGAGGATGTTTCTTCCTAAAATCTCCTCTCAGTCTCCCTTCTTTCAGCTTAAGATGCTGGGCTTCTTCCAGAAATTGAGATTTCCTCCTGTCACTGCAATCCCCTAATGGTTGAGTCTTCTGCAGGCAGTCACTCTTAGGGTCAGGCTTGTCATATGTACGTTAAAAACTAAGTGTAGGACATGTCTTCTCCTGGCTTTGGGCCTTCAAAGGTGCACAACCATGGGGAACCTGACTCTAAAGGGCTTTAGGCTGTACAGATTTGGACCACAGCATCCACAGTGCTAAATGGCTTTTGAGCTAATGTTGTTCATGTTGCATCTCGCATTTCTAGCAGCGTTTTTCTGTTAGTGACTATGCTTGGCAGTCAAGATAAATTCAGGGATTTGGAGAAAACTTGTGCATGCAGGCTGGGATACTGTCAAGTTCCTTAGGTCAGCAGTAGAAGTTGGTGCTTGTGGTTTCCAGTCTGTGTTCTGAAGGTCGTCAGAGTCAGTACTGAGTGGGACTAGTCTGAACTTGAGCACCTTGTAAGGCATCTTCAAAGGATGATGCACACAGACACCAAACTTGAGGGGAGAACAGTCATCTTGCGTGCTCAAGAGGATTTTGGCTGTCAGCAGTAAGTGGAACGTTTCCTGCAGGGAGATGGAGATAGAAATCACCTTGCCCTGAGAGCTCAGTGTAAGCTGGGGTTGCGAGACGCTTTCTAGCTCTGAAGAACAAAGAGTACCTTGTAAAGTTTTGGTGCTCAGATCTCTTAAGGCTGGTCCACGACAGCAAAAGGGGGTGAATCAGGTCTGTGTGTTGTGCCAAGAAGTTGGAGCTGTGGCTCACGTGCTCACAGCTCTTTGTGAGGAGAGCTCTCAGAAACGAGTGCAGGCTGGCTTTCCTCTCGGGTGTAGGTCCTCCCTCTCTGTAAGAGCTCTGCCACTCATGGAAGCAAGAGTGCTGTCACACAAAGGGTTTCTTTAAAGAAAATACCAGAGCAGAGCCAGTAGTGAGGGATTTATGAGCAAGAGAGGGATGTTCCTCAGCCAAACTACTCTGATTACGACCAAAGGATGTTCCTGAGAGCCCTCTGCTCAGAGGTTCATGCTGCTTCTTGCCCAGGGTTTGTCCTGATGTCCCTCACTTCTAGGGTCCATGCATTCATGCAGCCTTGTCATATTCTGCTGTAGCTGTGATGGCAAGGCTTGAGGAACCCAAACTTACGCAATGCCACCCAGAGGAGCCATCCCAAACCTGTGCCCTGGCCACTTGGGGGGCTCTGAGAGCAGCCCAGTGGCATTCCCACCTCTGCAGGGCTCCAGGTAGTTTAATTCCTCTCGCTTGGTAGCACAGGTGGTAGGAACCGATATGAGCTTTGCTTTGACTCACTGAGCTGCATGACACCAGCTATTGATGGGTGCAAGCTGCCCAGTTTAAAGAAAGGAAATCTCTGGTTCTCAATTTTATATCCTTTGCTCGGGTTTGCAGAGCAGCTTCAGTCAAGCATCTTCCACGTTAATTAATGAGTGCATTATGTACTCATTGAAGAGTTCCCAGAGTTGGCAGTGTCTGAGCAACCTTTAAAAGGTAATTAATCGCACAAGGAAAAGGAACCCTGGGTCTCAATAATGGGCTTCAGGTTTACAAGAACTTGAGCTTATTTTGGGTTTTTTTGCCCAGCCTTGCTTTTTACCAAACAGAAATATTTATTAAATATTCATGTATTCCTTTATTTATTCTTTATTATTTATTATATTATTTATTTATTCATATATAACAAGGTGTTATGAGCAAAGCACCATCTATGCTGTGCAGCAGACACATCACACCTAGGCGAGTCCCATCGCTTGTCTACTGCTTTGTGTCTGTGTTTATCTCCTTCCTCTAGATCTATATCAACACTTCGAACAAAATTGATAGGAGTTGCTAAGTCTGCCTTGTTAATTAATTAAGAGATGGGTTACTAACACACGTAGCTCAAACCAGCCTTCCAAGTGGCATTTGTCGCTCTGTGTGTAAATATAGTGGTGAAAACTTTGTAGAGGTAGGTGTGGTTGTGAATCTGGCTTGCAGTGAGAGCAGGAAGAGGAGAAGCTGGGGGTCCTGCTGTTATGATCTCTAGTTTATCTGCTGGTTCTTGGCCTTCGCTGCGTTGGCGTTGCTGGCTGTGGGAACAGCACACAGCAGGGGCATTGTGATTCCAAGTGGCTCCTAGGGAGGAACACAAGATCCGTGCTGAAGGTGTTGAAAAGTAAACCCAGTCTCGAACTTCTCCTCCCTCTTTTTTCCCCCATTTTGCCTGTTACACTGATTTGTTATAGAGTTTGTTTGCTCTGGGAGCTGATGAACACTGAACAACTTGGACTTCCAGTTTGGTGTGGAGATCAAAGCACGATATTGCCTCAAAACATAGCCCAAGCTGGGAAATGCCTCAGTGCCATTTCTTTTTGGGTAGCTTCTGCCTTTCCAGTTCTGTTCAGGGTCAGAAACTGTGATAATAGCTCGTGTTGCTACGCTTCTGGTTCCTGCAAGCGTGGCTGAGAAGGGATGGAAAAATCCAGAATAATTAAATGAATGTGTACTGACTGCTATGCTTTGTGATGCTGCATCCATCCCAGCAGTCTTTTTATGTATAAATGCGTATATATATAATTAAATTCTTTTACTTCTTTGACCATTATGGCTATTTTTGGGTTCCTTCAGTTTTAATACAGCTGCTTTCAGTGGAGTTGTAGAAACGAATTCTGAAATCACAGAGCTTTTATCTCTTTGGAACCATTTCCATGTGCCCTGCTGGTCTCTGAGAACACAAGAACAACTAGGCTGAGCAGCCCACAAGGCTGGCCCGCCACTAGCCATTTCACAGCGCTTGAATGCCAGCGGGTTGGGCTTACAGTGAACAGTCAGTTTTTGAGAAAGAAGTGGAGGTGACTTGCTTCAGCTCTTTGTTTCTGGGAGTTTCCCTTACCTTTCTGGGTTTCTGGTGCTAGGAATTGGTAACTTTTGGTCTGTTGAAGTGGTGCGTACGTTGTTTTAATCAGTAGAACACTTAAAGTTTGTGAGCTTAGTTCATGAGCTTATTGAAAAGAGGTAGATTTTTATTCTCGAGTGTTTTGAAGGACTAACCTCCCTGACGGCATGAGCTGTGTACCCAAGTCTGAGATGCTGAGGAGCACAGGGCAAGTGCCATCTACTTTGGAGAGGGATCTGCAGGTGGGATGACAATGAGGGTCCCAGCCCTGTGGAGGGATGGGCTTGTGGCTGGGTCCTGGCTGACCCAGCAGCATCCGTGTCAGCAGCCTGGGGCTGCTTCACCTGTTCTCCCACAGGCAGGAATTAGGGCAAGTCCTTACACTCTTCTGCTGTTTTGCAAATGCTTTGGGTCAGAGATGACAAATTCATAGCATCTTAATATCCCATGTGCCACATAAAGTCACAGAAAGCAGCCTGGCAGGATCTTAAATTCTCCCCATCAATGCCCGCTCTGCAAGGAAGGGCGTTGCTGTAGCCTGAGCCTCTGTGTTCTCCAGCCCGCATGGAAACGGGGGGTGCTTTAATTGGTGTTGACATTATTCTTGCAGGCAGCCCAGCCATGGCCCACAGAAACCTGACCTCCACCAGTCTGAACGACATCTCTGACAAGCCTGAGAAAGACCAGGTAAGCTCCAGATTCAGACCTCGTGTGGGGCTGTGTGTGGTTAGGAGCTGGATCACGGGGAACGAGGCTCTACTGTAAAACAAACAAAAGAAGAGGTTCAACAAGGTGAGTAGAGTATTTCCAAATCCTGTGACTGGATCCTCTGCTTTTTAAATACCAACCTTTGAAAACAGCAGGTTAAACTCTTGCAAGGCCTGAGTCAGGTGACATGTCATCTTGTTGATACCCATGAGAAAGGAGGGAGAATACTCCGATATTGATGCCTTTGGGACCCTCCTGCTGCTGAAAAGGGGAGACAGCAAGGATCTGCACAGGAGCCGAGTCCTCAGGGCTCCAGGGTATGTGCTTACGCATCGGGAGCTGTCAGGGGGCTGTGTCCCTGCTACAGCTGCTGGAACAGAAGATGCTGTGCGTTGCTTCCGAAAGGCAGGTGTGCCGACAGGCAGCCGTGGAAGAGTGGTTCCAAAGTGGAGATGAGGTTAAAATTGGCCAATTCTCCATTAACTGGACCACTTTCTTAGATGAGAGTAAATGCTTGTGGTGTATCCCATGGGCTGTCTCTGTGTGTGTTCTTCTCCTTCCCGAGAGCAGAAGAGTCAGAGGGGTATGAGTGAGCTTGTTTCAACTCTGAGAAAACCGGTGTCTGAATGAAGGCTCTGTGCAGATTTCAAACCACCTTTGTCTTGGTTTGGAAAGTGGGTTATCCTCAAAGCACCACTGGTTCTTTCGGAGAACCTGTTTTTTTCTGCCTTTCAGCGTTTTCTGGTGCCATTGTTATTAAGAATGCAAATGAGAGTCACTTTGGACAGTGATTTGGGTAACACAGTAGTGCTGGCCAGCTGAGAATGACCCCTGTCCTTCAAATGAGGGCTGGCTGCAGTCTGCAAGGGGAGCAGCAATGTCAGCAGTGTAGAAAAGCGACTCTGGAGCAATGAACTACGTAATTAATATATATATTTATATAAATAAATAGACTTTCATGGAAAGAGAAGAGGCCAATGTGTTTTGCCTTGACCTCAGCATCATTCAGGCAGTTGCTTTTGCAAAAAATCTGTTTTTGTTGACATATGCAGCCACACCTGGGATTGTAAAATACCTTTTCCTTGCATTGGAAAGACTGCTTGGTTTATATTTTTAATCACATTCTAATTGCACTCTTCCAGCTGGACTAGCAGAACGCTAGGTATGAGTGTGGCAGCAGGCTTTGCATATCTCAGCAGTGCAAAGTCTGTTGCCCTTCCTGATGAAATGTCTCTGGACACACAGATAATGGACTTTTTGTGTCAAATTGGGGATAAAAATAGATATTTTCATAGTGCCATTAATGAAATTTGTTAATAAATCCTGTTTGGAAGTGCACTCTAAGGTTTTTGAGTTTGTAGATAATGCCGAACTGTTTGAAGTGAAAACCATTACTTGAAAACTAACCAATTCCAAAAAGCTGCTTAGTTAATTAGCTCGTGTCCTGCTGATGAACTTTGCACAATGGAACCCTTGTACTGTGCACCCTTTGCCTCTGGCCTGAGAAATTACCTTAGATCTCAGTTTTCATTATTGATTGACTGAATCTCCTGCCTTGATAAAGTTTGTGGCATTGTGGTGATGCCTGGCAACTTCCTTGAGCAGAACTGCAGCCTATACTACTAATTGGAATGGCGTGATTACAGCACAGTGATATTATAGCCAGAATGGTCCTTCTACCTCTGCTTTGGGAGGTTCTTACTAGGCAGAAAGACACCCAACTGAAATCACTGTAGAGGTTCTGGATGCTCTCTCTGCACAATGTGATTTTACCCTTTTGTTTCTGTCTCTGTCTTGTTCTCTCCCTGGGGCAGCGCTGGTGGCCAGGGCTTGGGAATTGCAGCAGGACCTCCTGCCCTCCCTTGGTTTTGGGCTTTTCACCCCTGAGACAACGTGGAGCAGGGCACAGACCATGCCTTGGGGCTGCTTTTGCCCCATGCACGCTTCTAGCAGGAAGCAGCTGTAACATTTTGAAGCAGCCATACCTTCCAGTATTTTCAGCCTATCTGGGAAAGTCTTCTAAACCACCCACCTGCCTTCCAACCCCAGTGAGATTTAACTCGCTCCATCCCGAAATACTCTGTCACTATTTAGGAACAGTTTCCTCACATAATTTTGGAAGAGCACATGAGTCCTGCACATCCACCCATCGCTCCCCTGCTCCTTCCTCCTTGCTGTCACACGGTCCAAGTAGAAAACTGGTCTCTCCCACTGTGTGACCCTGATGCTTCTTTGTTTGGGATCATTCTCTGTGAAGCCTAACTATGAGCAGATCTCCTGTCATACTATGGTTCCCTCACCATTAGTAAGTACTGGGTTTTTCCGCTCAGTTCCCTGTTCCAAGGATAGCTTTTGAGGTTAGAGACACCAAAACAAACCTGAAGAAGGTCAGAAGAGGACTTTCTGCAAAGGGGAGTACTCTGTGCATAAGAGTGGCATGCATTGGTGTGGTATCTAATATATTTGGCCACCTCTCTCTCCTCTTGGAGCCAACCTATTATGGGCAGCAGTGCTTGAGTGTGGTTACCTGGGCCAGGCTGCTCTCAGGTGGCAGGGGTTGTGAAGATGTTTTTAGCTAATCCAGTTAAGGAGCTGGGACTTTAGCTGCAAAGGCAAAAGCCTGGATCGAGCCGCACAAACGCAAGCACTTCTTTGAGGTGTCTGTTCTCCAGCCTGGTCTCTTGAGCTTATTTTTCAGATCCTGCGGAGAGCTGGAATTGTAGAGCTGGTTCAAGTTTCAGGTAGGCTGGTTGCCTCTTGGCCGATCGCTTTGCTGGCTGCAGGAGAAGCCCTGCTGCTGTAGACCACTCCATGAGGAGGCTTAAGCCAGATGCATTTAGGCTTTCCCACACCTGTACCGTGGCAGCACCTGGGGGAGGTGGAGGCTGTCACAGCGGGGCGGAGAGGTGTTAGAGTTGATTGGGATCACATCAAGGGCGTGGCAGTGGAATGTCCCAGGGAGCACTGGACATGCCTAGGTTTCCCCTGAAGATCTGGTCCCAAGACACACTGATATGAACTAATAACAAGAGATGCGGGTTCATTAAAGTCACAGGTAGCGCTCAGATTTGCCAGTGTTCAGCACTGTGAGGTTGTTCCTCTGCCCTTGCAGAAGGGGCGGGTTTATGCTTTGGATTTACTTTGATCATGCTTTTGTTTTGTTTTTCTCATGCTCTTTGCCTTCTTAATACACTTTTTAGAGTTAATCTTCTTACTGGGTAACCATTAAGCTCTTTCACAAAGAAAATGAACTTAGGATGCCTCTTGGAAGAGGCTGGAGTCAGGAAAGGACGGAGCACTGGTGGGCTCTTTCCGAACGGCTGCCCATTCCCTCGTTGCCAGGGCAAAGAGCCATCAGCTGGAGGGGAAGGGGAAGAGGCGTCCGGAAAGGCAAGGAAGGAGCAGAGACGCAGGAGGCAGGCAATAGTCATGGATGGGAGCTTCCAAAGGGTGCTCCGTTGACCTTGCTCTCAGCACTGCTAATTATTACTGTCTTCTTATCCTCTGAAAACAATTCCAGTGTACTGCTCTTCACTAAAAACCCCAAACCAACCTTCCCGTTGCCTGAATGTCTGTTTATTCTCTTTCCCCCCAGTGCAGTGTGATAAGCATTAGATTAGCAGCTGTAGCAAAGGAGAGCTTGCTCCGTGGGAAATGGTGGAGTTGGAGTACAGTCATTGGCTTTGTGTGCATCTCTTCCTTATAGTTGAGATTGGATACAATAATTTAGCCGTTAGAATAAGGCTGGTGAAGTCATAAAACGGTGCGGAAATCTGAAAGTAATCAAGTCCCAGGTTGCTTGTAATGTTGTGATGGCTGCTGAACTAAAAATGTCACATTACTCTTTTTCTTCTTTAATTTCTGGCAAGCAAATGATTGTGAAGGTGAAATCAGCAGAAGGAACAATTACCCAAAGGTAGAGTTTGCAGGCAATCGTTAACCGCAGATTACTCATCGCAAAAGCTGCATCTATAGTATTGATTTGGCGCTCCCGTAACTGCGACAGACAAAGCACAGGGCCCCTGCCCCGACCCCATCCAGTGCAGCTCCTGGTGGGCCGTTGGCCCCACGGGTACTCTGTGGGAAGGAAATCAATGGAACTGTGTTAATTGGTTATTTTGATAGTGCTGGGTTTGTTAGAGTTGGTGGGAGCACTGTGGACAGCAGAGTTTTGCCAGAGCGGCTCTGCCATCGGCACGGTGTTCGCCTGCACATGGCAGATTGCGGAGAGCATCTGCAGACAGCAGCGAGCTGGAATTGCTGGTTGAGCAAAATGATGTGTGTTTTCCCCAAGAGACATTCAGTCCTTGTTTACTCTTCTGTTGTTATTTTGGGGCATCAGGATGTGCTGACGATCACCGAAGTGTCACAAAGCTTTTTGCCTGTCGGGTTCCCAGTGCAGCTCATGGGATAAAAAACTGTACTGGGATATTTAATGATGTCTACAAGAGGCGAAGGTTTGCGGAGGAAGGAGTGAAGGGGGGAAGAGAGCTTTTATTCCCATTTTCCCTGCCATGCTCAATAAAGATGCTTGTGTAACAACTGGCAAACAAAAAGGGGAGCTCGAAGGAAGCCTTTCTGTTCCCCCTGCATGGGAAGCCTGCCCTGGAGCTAAACAAAAAGCTTTGGATTCCTTCCTCCTGCCTCCCTCCTCTCCATCAGCAGTGCTGAGCACCCAGACAGGGGGGTATTATTGTGCATATCAAAGTCAGGTCGTCTGCATGATCCGGCGCCTCTGCCATGAGCACGCCGGCTGGATTCGCCGTGCTGTGCTGCACTGAGGCTGGTTGAGCATCCCTGGCATCTGGCAGAAGATGGCAGAGCCCTGACTGAACACACTCTGATCATAAAGAGCTTCAGCAAAGCCACCCCCTTCTGATTTTGCTGTTTTGCTTTGGGCTTGTTTGATGTTTTGGCAGTTTGTAAGGATGATTAGGGGAGAGATGGTGTGTTCCCTGGTGTTGCCTTCGTGTTGGCCAACACCACTCCTGAGATAGCAGCGCAAAGAAGTGAGTTGCCTACATTTGTCTTGTTTCAGGAGGTGTTTGCTGCAGTTGATGTACCAGTCGCTTGCAGCTCGATAGGCGAGCAGAGGCACTGGCATCTTTGGAGAATTTCTTTTTCTTATCTGCTTTACAATGAATTAATTGGCATGGAGGCTTCCTGCTCTCTCCTGGGCTCTGAACTCTCTATTGCCAGAGACATCAATGGTACCAGAGCAATGTCTTAAGGACCATGACTTCTCAGGGCAGGAGAATTACTCCAGCTCCTGGGGGTCAAGTTGTTTGCTCAATATTCTCTCTTAACACCATATTGAAAAACATCAAACTACAAGATCTAAGATTCCTTGAGCTGTCAAAACAGACAGCCTCTTGCTTTACCCTCATCTGGTCCACAGCTGCGATGGGTCTGGAAGAAGCAGGTGCTTCTGGTGGGCTGTCCAGCAAAGCTGGGGAAGGTGAGGGACATGTGCACGGAGGTAGGTCAACCAGATAGAGTTAGAGAAGATCTAACACTTCTGCTGGTTTAGGTGCATCTTAGCCAAGTTCTATATCTTCCATATATTTGATGCCAATTAGCTTTTCTGCTGTATTTATCTCTGTTGGCCGCTTCCTAGTTTGGATTCTCCCATCTGAGTTCCTGCCATGCTGCAAGTAGCCTTTGGTCAGAGGGGTGTGGAAGCAAACCAGGATCAGGTGAAGGCCTGATGCACGGGGCATCCCAATACTGTTGCTGGTGGCATCCCACACTCCTGTCTGATTTTCTTTTTCTAAGTTAGCTCTTGGTTTTTTCGTCTTTATCTGTGAATGAAAGTGATGGAGAAGAGTCAAGCACGGCCATTCTCGGCCCTATTGTTGCCATAGTGCAAGCGGACCCCAGGAACTGGGCAAGTTCCCACTGCCGTCCCTCCTCCCGTGAGAAATCCCTTGGCTGTGCTCTGTTCACATGTCCTTGGCAGCTCCGAATGGCTGAATCGCTAGCACTTTAGTGCTCAAGATGTAAGAGAAAGGGGACATCAAGAGAAAATCTGTTTTATCAGGGACCAGTTATTGCTGAGCTGATGCAATAGCATCTAGGAAATGAATATATGTTGATGTAAGGGGAGTTTACAGACCTGGCGTTATCTACCTTTTGAAGGGACAAAACCAGCCCTGAATGAATATGATCAGTCAGAGAGAGGCACAAAACCCTTCTTATTTGTTGTGGAGTGTGCACTGTTTATTCAAATGGGTGTTTCCATATCAACAGGGAACTGGTGCCAAAGCCAGCTCTGAAGTTAAAAAAGAACTTGGCCTTGCTGAGAGAAGCCCTCCTGTCTTTCCTGGGGACCAATGGACAGGGAGGGCACTGAGGGGATCCCACTGCTCAGAACGAAGTCCAGGGATCAATGGCAGGAGTGATTCACTGCTTTTCCTGTTTGTACATCTCATTTCCACAGTCACAAGCAGACATCCCTGATTTTTAGGTCTGTTGGCCTGGATGACCTGCTTTCGCTTCGTGGAGCTCCACAGAAAAGGACTGTCTTCCAGTACCAATCATTGCCACCTTTCTGAAGGAAAGGAGAAGTTGCTAGGAGGTTTGGTTAACCGGGATTGTGTTTACTTTGGCCATTTTTCTTGATGGAGAGAGCAGTTTTGCTTGCATCGTTCCTCGTTCCTCCCCGCAGTGTATCGGCATTCCTGGGTAATGGAGTTGTGTACACAAACAAAGCACGGGGCGTTGACGGTACCCCTAGAGCTGAGCGGTCACGGGTAACCTTAAACGTGTGTGAGAAAAGGAGTAGAAACGCAGAGAGGCAAAGGCAGGTTCAAATTCCTGGGGGAATTAACCTTTCCTAAGTATAAAACCTCTGTGTGTCTGTGCTGGAGTGTGATGAAATGCGGTGAGGTGAGCACACAAACCCCCCACGCAGAGCAAACAGAAGATAGGGTGAGTTTTGAAATGAGCTCTGTTAAACAATGCAGCCCTCACCTCTCCTCCTCCAATTCCATAGCCACAGAGGAGTTTCTTCCTCCGAGCTTTTTCTCATGCTCTTGGGCAGCCTGGTGCCGCCTGCCAGGCTGGAAGATCCCAGCTTGGCTTTGATGTAACAAGAGTTTGGAAAACTGGATTACTTTTCCCTGTGATGAAGCGTTGTTAAGCCTTTCTTTAGTTACAGAAAGCACCGCGTGTGCAGTTAGGCTTGTGATGGTCGGTGTTGGTTCTGAGTGCTCAGGTTTTGCCAGCCCTCAAGGCAGGGAGAGCTACATTCAGTGGGTTTGAGGCTTGCTGCACCATGAGCTAAGCAGGAGCTGGAGGCTGCGGCCAAGTCATACCCTGATCCTCGCATGGCTTCTTCTCCTCCAGGTCAGCCCCACGTCAAGCGCTGGCTGGTTTGAGCAGTGCCTTGCTGGAGCCTGTGGGATGTAAGGAACTTGGGAGTGGTGTGTGGTAGGGTGAAAAAGAGCAGCTTGGGATGGACTCACTGTTGGAGATGCTCAGTATCATCTAGAGGTCTTCAGCTTGAAAAACGTGGCTTGGGGAAGAGGAGGGAGATCTGTAAAATGGTGAAGGACATGGAGAAGAAGGGGAGGGGTGGATGCTGCAGAGCTCTGGCCCCAAAGAGCGATGGATTTTAAGCTTTTGTAGGCTCGCAAAGGAGTCTGTGTCTGTACAGGTCATGTGTTTTACCTGAGCTCCAGCTGACACAGCCAGAGGTTTCTGTTTGGTAACTCTTCCTTAGGCTAGGGGTGATCAAATACGACTGTGACACATCAGGGCAAATGAATTCTTCCAAAGATCAGTGCCTACATGTTCCTCACGGGCTGTTCTGCACAGACGGAGCATCACTGAGTACAGTGAGTGGCTGAAGTCCTCCTCTAGTTAGAACTTTAGTGCTGAACCCTGGGGGTTTTGGTTAGCTTTGTTTCAGTGCTCCAGCTAATGACTCATTTAATGGTGTTTCCACTTGCCTTGGGTGTTCTCTTGCCTTGGCCAAGCGCGCAGACTGCTTTGCGGAGTGTGCCAGGGGTCACAGGCGGGAGCCACACGCACAGTGTTCCTTTCCACCTTCTCCTGCTCTTGGTTGCTGTGCAGCTGTGCTCATGGCTGGGCTGGGGGCTCCCAAAAGAAAGGAAGCAACTTTCCATCCCTTATAAAACATTAGATGCCGAGCAATTTAGGAAAATAGACAGGTCCACAGCACAGTAATGTGCTTGAGAGCACACGAGCAGAGGCAGTAAAAGCCATGTGTACTTGTGAATTGCTTTCATTTCTGATAAATGTGAACTGATGCTGGTGATAGCAGAGCGTTAGAATACATTTAGGGAAATGATGATTTTCAGATTGCCGTGCCGCTTTTCAAGTACAGCATTGGAGATCAATGGCCTTTAATGCAACATCAGTTTTTGGGTTGGAATGATGCTCAGTTTAGCAGAGTGCAGGGCAAGTGAATACAGTGCTTCCAGCTGTACCCCCTCCCTCCCTGCTTTCAGGTGCTGCCAAGGACTCAAATCTTCCTGGAGCTTCTTGGGGGAGTCATTCGAAATGGGCTGTAAGCGCTAGCTGCATCCTTCCCATCACCTGTCTGATAAATGATTTAAGCAAGAGGTGAGCAGTGCTGCAAAAGTCATTTGGAGCAAAAACCGCTGTCATGATAGTTCTTTGGAATTAATCGTGCTGGTTCTGCGTCCCATCCTGCTTGGTGGACCTGGTTCCAAAGCACACCTGGGTTTGGGCCACACCATGCTTGTTCAGCAGTGCCCTTAAGTGCCCAACCAAGTTGTTCAGCCAAGCTGAACGTTTATTTAGAGATTTGCCACCTTCCTGGTGTTTTTATGCCTGCTTTCCTCCAAAACACTCTGAGGGAACTGGTAGCGCATTTCCAGGCTCCCTCACCAGCCTTCCTTGCTGCGTGTTTAATATTTTGTCTGGTGGCAATGCGGACTGAAGCGTGCATGAGTAGGACCCTTCCAACAGCTTTCTTCCTGCTGAATCAATAATTCATGCCTTTTCATGAGATTTTTTCCCTTTTTCTACTTCCTTGAGTCTGGCAAAGCCCATTATGGAGTTGAGCGTTCCCCCGCTGTGGGTGTTTCTGGCAGAACATCCTCCCTCACCATTCACCCAGCGCCAAGCAAACAGGGAGCATCTCCAAAGATCACCCAGGCTGAGGGACGGGGTGGGTTGGGAACCAGCTAAGAGCAGGAGTTCCCAAAAGCCTTCAACTTCAAATTAATTCTGCCTTCTGCCACTGCTGAGGTGAAAAACAAAGCTGTCTCAGATGTGGGGACACCCAGAAATCCGCCACGGCTGCAAGGACGCAGGCTGAGTGCTAAGTGAGCTTAGGGGCAAGGGGGAGATGGGGCAGTGATGTCCCTCTCCAGTGTGGCCGGGGCTGCAGGAGCTTTGCTGACACTAAATGGGTGGTGTAGGTAAGGGCAGAGCTGCTTGAGGTAATTTAATAACCAAGCAGAAAGGCAATCCTGTGCCAGGATAGAGGTTCCAAGCGCCAGTAAGAAAAGAGCCTGGAGAGGCTGATTTTTAAACCTCAGCCACAGCTGCTGCAATGTTTTCCCATTATCAAACCAGAAGCCATCGATGATGTTTCTCCATCACTGGACTTAGAAGATGCGTGGCGCGGAGCGCTGTGAGCCTGCTCACGTCTGCTGTGCTGCAGTTTCAGTTCGTAGGTGCTAAGAGGAGACAAAGAACCTTCAGGCTGTAAGGAACTATTTTTAGTGTGAAACTATAGCTGCACTTTAGGAGAAGAGGTATAAATGAGAGCAACCCTGGCAGCTGGCTGACACGAACGCTGCTTGTCAGCAGATTTCTGCTAGTACTCTGGTTTAATGGGGATGAGCACACAATTGGACCTCAGATACCATTTGGGTGCCTCGGGAAGGATTGCTGGAAATTAATCCAGTTCCACTCCACTGGATCAGGGGCTCCAAGCCCCATCCAGCCTGGCCTTGAACCCCTCCAGGGATGGGGCAGCCACGGCTGCTCTGGGCAACCTGGGCCAGGGCCTCCCCACCCTCACAGCAAAACATTTCCGCCTAAGTTCTCATCTCAGTCTGCCTCTGCCCTCTTTCAGCTTCAAACTATTCCCCCTGTCCTGTCCCTGCCCTCCCCAGCTTTCCTGGAGCCCCTATATGTTTAAGATATTCCAGTTCATGAATACCAAAGCCATCAGTATGTGTGTGAAAGGTGTTAGGGGAGAGAGGTCACAGTGGGGATTGAGGTGGGACTTGCTGTGGCAGGGTAAAGCATCGGCTGTAGTAACTTGGTTATAAAGCAATAAATGTTTAATTGATGGTGGAAATGTGAAAGTTCTTTTAGCTTCATGGTGACTACCAACCTTACCAGCTGCCTTTCCATAGTGGGGCTTTGCATGTATTTAGTTCCGTGTCTGGGATGGAGGGGGAGTTTGTGTGTGCTGTCAAAGCAAAGGATGAAGACAGGCCATTACCGAGACCTGCTCGTTGATCCTTTTTTAACAAGCGCCCTTACCCTCAGCTTCTTCATGCTTGGTTGTGTGGGTGGTTTATGAATTACAGCCATTCACTAAGGGGGTGAGTATGAGTGATCTTGAGAAAAATAATTGGGTTTATGTCATACACAAACACTCCATTTGCTTGGTGTTGATGCCAGGCCTAGGTGAGAGCCAGGAGACTCATCAGGAAGGGACGTGTTAACACAGAGTCCCCTCTGAGAGCATCTGGAGGGGTTCCCTGTGCCACCCAACCCCTCCTTGCTCTAGGTCTGCCACTCACAAACACTTTCTTCCTCATCTGCCCTGACTCCCACCTTGGCTTCTTCATCCAGGCCTGTTGTCTTCATTTTCCACAGAAGCAATCTCTATTTTCTCTTTTCCTTGTGGATGTCTCTTGTCATAGAGTCATAGAATCGTTTGGGTTGGAAGGGACCTTAAAGATCATCTAGTTCCACCTCACCTGCCTAAGCTTCCCAAATCTTTCTCTTCCTTCAGTTCCTTAGGAGATGAGGGGCGTAGTTGCCGTCTGTGGTCATTGTGTAGAAGGACCGAGAAAGGGATTTCTCCTGGACAGGAGGTCTCTAATGATGGTGTGTGTTCCTCTGCCTGCTTCAGCCATGTCCTGCTTCAGCCTCCCAGTGGGACCACTGAGGGCTCAAGTGGTGACGGTGGGAAGCAGCAGCAAGCCAGTCTCTTACCTAAACCGTTACTGAGATTGTAGCGTGGTTTCAAAACCACCATGCCTGCTACTTTTGCCTGGTGGCTCCTTGTTTGCCAGTTTGCACAGGGAACAACAGCTTCAGGAAACCTCAAGCAAATTTTAATTTGAGGCAGAAGCCAGAAGCATAGGAAGTGTGCTCCAAAAAGCCTACTCTAAGCTTAGTCGTTCGTTTAGAACTTGTAAAGACAAATACAGAGCGAAACACAGGTGTCCAGCTCCTGGTGTTCATCCTTCAGGGCTGTTTCTTCTCAGGCCAGTGGTTTCTGTAGCAGTCGCAGCAGATCGTGGAGTTACACTTTGGCTAGTTCTGTGTCATGTGGATGGGCAGGCAGCGAGGAGATGCAGTGCTGCCTCCTGAGTGCCTGCCCAGATCTACTGCCCTTCCTCCACTTTGCGTGCGTATTTCTCCCCAAAATAATTCCATCTCAGGTCTGTAAACAGGAACAGCAGCTCCAAGAGACATAATCTTCTCAGCTTTGTCTTGGCTCCAAGCACCACCGTCAGTGTTGTTCTTCTGGGGCTGATCTCCTTAGCATTTGTGTCTCAGTAGACTCTGGGGGGATGATGCACATTGGCCAAAGAGATGTTCCGACCAAGGAGGAAACATAAGTGAATTTTATTGCACATTCCGTGCACATGCCTAACGAGATTTAATTTTCTTTTCCTTCCTCTTTCCACTGACACAGCTGAAGAATAAATTTATGAAGAAATTGCCCCGGGACGCTGAGGCCTCCAACGTGCTGGTTGGGGAGGTGGACTTCCTGGAAGGTCCTTTCATCGCCTTTGTCCGGCTGCAGCAGGCAGTCATGCTGGGTGCTCTCACTGAAGTCCCTGTTCCTACCCGGTAAGAGAATTCAGCCCGCGGGCAGGGGACAAGAGTTGGAAATGAAGTTTCTACCTTGTAAAATAAAAACATCACACTAGAAGAAGATGTTTTCTGTTCCTTTCCATCACGTGATGTGTGTAATGGTCAGGAATGTTGGTTTAAAGTAAAAGAACTCACAGCAGCGCTTAATTTTCAGGTCTGGAATTAGGTTGTAAGATACAAGCTGTAAAATACACAAGCATTACACAAACACAGTAATGGAACAGCTAAGCAATAAAGGACACTGTAAGAGTGTGACATGAACTGCTGCAGCTTTGTTCCTGCCCTGTGATTACCCCACCGCAGATCTTAACACAGCTCAAATTCCCTTGGCATGTTTTTGTGGTACAAATTTTTCCTCTTAAAAGCTCCCATTGGATGAAGGATGCAATTCTGGCCCTGTTATGATCTGCCAGCACAGCAGAGCTCAAGTCGTGTTTCAGTTCTCAGCAATATTACCGATATTTTTGCAATTGAACAGTGTTTATCATAAAGCACAGTGGAGAAAAATTGTCAAAGAGTTTTCACTGCATTTTGCTTGTAATTCTGGAGCTCCTGTTGCCCCTTTCACACCACGAATATGCACACACATATTCTATGTGAAAGGTTGCAAGGGCTTCAATTCAGAGAGAAGATTGGATCTGAATGATGCCCATAGGGTTTGAGGTTCCATCAAGGACTATTTTGTGAGATGAGAGGTAATACCATGACTCAAGCTTATGGCTGGTGCATTACTGATACAGGAATGGAGCTCAGCTGCTGCGTGGAATGAAAGTTGGTGTAATCTGTCCCTTATTTCCATGTACAAAACAAAGAATTGGAGGGATTGAGATGAGATGTCAGGGAGAAATGTTTTCCTGTGAGTGTGGGGAGGCCCTGGCCCAGGTTGCCCAGAGCAGCCGTGGCTGCCCCATCCCTGGAGGGGTTCCAGGCCAGGCTGGATGGGGCTTGGAGCCCCTGATCCAGTAGGAGGTGTCCCTGCCTGTGGCAGGGGTGGAACTGGATGGGCTTTGGGGTCCTCTCCAACCCAAACCATTCCACAATTGTGTGAAACAGATGATATGGTTTTGCTGCTTTTTAATCGCCTTCTAGCACTGTGCAGTGTTTATATTTCTTGGAGTTTAAGTAAGTGACTCCTTGCAATAACCACGTCACCCTCTGTTTGCACACACTGTGTGTTCTGGTAGGAGTATGGAGAGATAAAAGTAGCTGGATTTTGTGAGAGATTCTTCTTCATTCCTCAGTGTTACTGAGCTCTGAATACTCAATATTTCAGCTGCCAAGCTTATTCCCACTCTTTTTTAAACCCATCTCCAAATGCATTTCAGCAGATGTCAAATTAGCTATTGTGTTTTGGGAGTGGGAGCCAGGAAGTGAGCTCTAGGATTGCTGCATGGCCTCATTACTCAACAGCAATGATCAAGACAATACGTCCTTCCATGCCAGGATTGTTTCCAGGAAATAGTATTATCCATTTGCAGTGTTCCAAACCAAATGCCAACCCTAATCAGAGCAGGGAGGCTCATTAGATGTCTCTTGTGAGTAATGAAGAACCATTTGCAATGGCTGCATCCTGCAAAATTCAATCAAGGAAATCCCAGCGGGGCCCGGGCGGGCTGTGATGGAGCGGCTCCTCCATCAGCACCGGGTCCAGCCCTCCCGGGTGACGGGTGTTCCCGTTGGGGACGTGTGCTTCACAGCCCACAGACTCTGCAAGGAGCTGGAGCTGGTGCCCCCCTCTCCCCTCCCTTGGAGCTTCTCCTCTCGTTCTGTTAAATTATCAAGTTCCTGGTACAATTGTCCAAACCATCTGGGGTTTCTAAACAAACAGGAGCTAATGTTTCAGCGCGGTGGTTGCTGAAGGAGCATGGTGACCCAGGTCTGTGGAGTCGCCACAGCATGACCTGCGTGTGTGTCTCTTCAGAAAGCAGCAGGGTGTTAAACAGCCAGGATTTGGTGCAGGCTGTGGGCGTGCTGGTGGCCTTGGCGTGGCCGTCTGTTCCCACAGGGACATGAGCTGCTCGTCATGTTTCTGGTGTGCTGTGCAAGGTAGAAATCCCATGCTCCTGAGCAACAGATACACCGAATACATTGGATTTTCCTTGTAATTGTGGATGCTTTGTAGCAATAAGATTTCCTGAGTAGCAATTACTCTTCCGTGGATACATAAATTTACTATATGTTTTCAATTTCATGCTTCCTCGCTAAGTGTTTTAAGTATTTCATTTCCTTGAACATAAATTTTTACTTAAAAGAAACAGGTGAGATATGATGAACTCCCCAGGAGAAGTTTCTCAGTGAGGCGTTTTCATACAGCCCTAGTTATAAAAATCAAGGATCTGAAGTTGGAATGGAAAGCTCCCAGCCTTTCATTGGCCTGAGTTTTCTTTTCACTCATTGGACTGAAAAAAGCCTTTAAGGACTTTGGTTTTCTCATGTTGAAATTCATTCCACAGTGCTACGAACTCCTCATATTGGCAAGGACTTAGCTGCTCATCACTTGTGAGGCCGCAGTGTTGGTCCCCTTGCTCCAAGAAGGACATGGAGCGCGTCCAGAGAAGGGAACAGAGCTGGAGAAGGGACTGGAGAACAAGGGTTATGGGGAATGGCTGAGGGACATGAGGCTGTTTAGCCTGGAGAAAAAGAGACTGAGGGGAAACCTCATCGCTCTCTGCAGCTGCCTAAAAGGAGGTTGCAGAGAGGTGGGTGTCAGTCTCTTCAGTGGAGTGACAGGACAAGTGGAATGGCCTCAGGCTGCGCCAAGGCAGGTTCAGGTTGGAAATTAGGAAAAACTTCTTCACAGAAAGGGTTGTTGGGCACTGTCAGAGGCTGCTCAGGGAGGTGGTGGAGTCCGCATCCATGGAGGTGTTTAAAAGATGAGAGGATGAAGTGCTTAGGGATCTGATTTAGGAGTGGACAGGAACTGTTGGACCTGATGATCTCAAAGATCTTTTCCAACCTAGGGATTCTATGATTCTACTGTGCACCATAGTTCAGGTACAGCTGCTTTTCCTTTGGACGATGCAATAGATGTAGCTTTTTGTCTTCATAAAAGAGATGTGCAATTATGTGTTTGGGTCTGCTGCTTTAATGTAATGTTGATGGGGAAAAAGGATGAAGAATGAGCACAGAGAAGATTTTTTTGGGAGATAAGCTGTACAGACTTGCAGAGTCTGAATATGGAGTGCTGGGAAATTGCCTGTGTCTACAAGTCTCAAATGGAATGAAATAACTTGCCCAAATGTCACTTAGGAAGCATGGGGTAGAACCAGGAGTCAGATTCTCCTCCCTTGCCTCCTGATTTAGGCTTTTGACTGCAAAGGCATCTTTTCTCTTTGAGATGAGGATGAAATGTGGATCTTGTTATTAATTACAGCACGGAAATGTGTTTCACGGCTGTGTCCTTTAGCAGCCTTCCAGCAGAAGGGCTTGCTTTCGAAAACCTGGCAGCCAAGGACTGCCTTTGTCTTTCTGAGTTCATGTCTTGGACACCATGTGAGGAGCCTGCAATATTGGGATGTTGCCCAAAACTTGAAGGATCACCTGTGTGGAACAGAAGGCGGACCAAATGCTTCACCATCTCCTTTCATTACTGCAGTCTGAACTTGGCTTTCTTTCACCAGCCTTTCAAGCCACAGATTCTGCGAAAAGTATATCAAGACGTGGTTCTTTCAGTCAAGCCCATTAGCATATACCTCTGTTGGGAACACTGAAGGCCTTGTGGGCGTCTTACATGGTGTCCAACAACAAAAGGACTGCTTCCTCCCACCCTTCTCAAAGTTAAAACCATTTTCTCTGGGACTTCACTGAGTTCACTTTGCATAGGTGCCTTAAACCCTTGAGGAGCTGCCATGCTTGCCTCCTCCAGATTTGAGAGCTAGGCATGGATGAGCAGGCTGAACTTCAGTCTTGGCTAATTGCTCTTCCTCTTTTCTTTTGTTTTTATTTTGGGAGCAGGAGGTTGGGCAGGACACAGGATAACCTTGTTCCTGCACTGATGGTCAGATTGCAGAGAGGCTTAGTTCTGGGGCAGTTTTCATCCTCAGTCCTTATGGCAACATGACAGTCATGGACATTATGGATTTCTTGCAGGATGTCCCAAATGGATGGCAGAATATTAGTGCTGCCCTGACTTTGGAGCCTGGCTGAGCTGTATTCACTCCTCACTTCCCGAGTGTGCTCTCTGTGTGAGATTACTAGCCAAATTTCTCTGAAGCGCAGTACCCTTATCACCTCCTTGGGCAAACAAGATTGAAGTTCTGCCTCACAGCCTCTGATTTCCCACCAAGAGCCTGGGGAATTATTAGGTCCACAACCCCAGCTTACTGGCCTTGTACACTGTATTGCTGTGGTGCTTCAATTGGATCTTGTAGCTCCCTTGGGTTCACAATGCATTGGCGAGGGCACATTTTTGCATTTTGAACTGGAATTCCTCATCTGGGAGAAGGAATTGATTCTTGTTGGGTTTGGTGGCATGGTCCATACGCGTAAAAGGTGAGTCACACATAGTCAATGCTCATCATCTCCTTCAGAAGGGTGAAGCGTGCAAAACCAGCAGAACCAATGGTGCTTTAGGTGAAAGAGAATAATAAATTACAGAGCTCCTTGCTCATTGTTGGCTTGGAAGCCAAGGGGTTGGAATGCTTTAACTGTGCTGTCGTGCAGAGATCAAGAGCAAAGTGTCCTGGGTGGGTGGCTGTCAGCCCTGTCAGTAAACCCAGTGTCCAGGAGGAGTATTGAGGGTAATTCTCGGCTGAATCAACCAGGACAATGAATTCAGAAAGTATCACCAACTGTGTGTGTTCAAAAACGTTTTAGTAAATGCAGGAGCATCCAGGTCCTTCTGTTACACGTTGGGAGGGAGCCAGCTGATGTCATTATTTCAGGAGAGGGTTATGAAAACGTCTCGTTTTCCTGGAAACTCAGGAGAATGCTGAGCAGCAACTTCTCAAATTAAGAAATTTTTTTTTTAAATTAATATATTTGGATAATTTGCATCCCAGAGTTTTGAAAGAGTTGGCTGAAGAGCAGTTAGTCTTTAACACTGTTTTATAATAACTTCTGGAATACAGGGAAGGTTCCAGGAGGGAGGAGGAGAGCGGAGGATGTGACCTGGGTGTGTATGGCTTAGTCACCTCCGCGTGAACCTTAAGTCAAATACTTGAAAGGCTCCTGAAGAACTCTTAGGAAGTGTTACTGTTAGTTCTGCCACTTAGATTGTATTTCTGGATCCCATCCGAGTGACTTGATGCTTGTTTTTATGGGACCCTAGATTTTTTAAATAGAAAGCTCTTGTTTGGATAGAATGTGTCTGATAAGATGTTTGACTTGGTGCCTCATGATGTTTTGATTTAGGGACCTAGAATAGTACTTAATACAGCGCTTGTAAGGGGAGCAGCGCTTCTGGTGAGGTGCCACACCTCTCACCCCCGCTGGGTTTCACATTTATCAGCAGCTTTTGCTGTTAACCTAGTAAAGGCTGACAAATAATGACGAAGGTGCCTCATGGCCCTGGGCAATCCAGTCATCTCTGCTTTAACTTGGCCCCATGTCAGCTTCTCCCTCTAGGGACAGTAAGCACAGGTGGAAGAGTGCTGCTCAGGTACCAGTTTCTCTGGGTGGTGCTGCAGGTAAAGGGCTGCGGCCATCCAGGGGCATAGCAGATTGTTCCAGCAGTCCTGGAACCATTGGAGCCGGGTTTCCTACAAGTATGTGCCATGTCCTTTCCCTCCACCGTGGCAAGAATCCCAGCTCTCCTCGTCATCCTGCCATGTTTCCTCCCATGCTCATCTGTACCTGAAGTCCTCGTTCCCCCCAACTCAATGCTCCCACCTTCATTTTGTTGGGAAACCAGGCTCACCTAAAGTTCCTGGGTTGGACTGGATGATCTTAAAGGTCTCTTCTAACCTTAATGATTCCATGATCCATGTATTTGCACTGAAAACGGCCACACCTTGGATGATTTCCTGGAGGAAGACACTGACACTTCCTTTGGTTCATGGAAGAGCTGTCAAAGTGACTAAAGAGGAGAAAAGCCTCAGATGGCTCAGTCTACCTGACAGACGGCTGCGGGTGCCTGGTCAGTACAGGAGGGTACTTAAACCCTAACTCACACTGGGAGTAATGCAGAAAATTTTCAATGAGGCAGCCTACCAAAGGTTATATTTTGTGTTAGTGATTGAAAGGTACGGCTGTAATTGGAAAAAAGGCTTGGTTCAGGAAGCTTTAAAGTTGTCTTGAGCAGCTATTAGTGCTTCTGTTTCAAACATGTGCTGATATGGAGTTTGCTGAAAATTGCCCCAGTAATTCTCTGTCTCTGTTAAATTAGGTGAAATGGAGAAGTTGGTCTCCTGCCACGAGACTTCTTTTGTTGCTAATTGCAAGGATGAGTTGAAGTGCAAGACAAAGACTTTTATCTCGGGTCACTAGTTAAGAGCTCAGCTCCAGCTGAATACTTGCAGTGACGCTGTCTGACCAGCATAGTGTCTCCACAGGGTGGGGAGACCCTGGCCCAGGTTGCCCAGAGCAGCCGTGGCTGCTCCATCCCTGGAGGGGTTCAAGGCCAGGTTGGATGGGGCTTGGAGCCCCTGATCCAGTGGGAGGTGTCCCTGCCCATGGCAGGGGTGGGACTGAGTGGGCTTTGAGATCCCTTCCAACCCAAACCATTGGGTCAAGGTTGCTGGATGGTAGCAAATTCTGCATGGGATTGTGATAGAGTTTGGCCACGGTGGTCATAAGGCTGCATTTAAGGCTATTTGGGGGCAAAACTCTTGGTAATGTCTTGCTTGTCCGAATAATCCTGATGGGCTGCAGGGTGTAACCTTTACCATCAAGTTAGTTGTGGCACTGGCAGCCTCTGGGTCTCTGACAAAGATCACAGTTTAAAAAGCTGGATTTCTATCTAGATATTGCATAAGCAATAAGCAATTAATTTTGCTGTATTAAACAGGAGCCATCTGTTTGTTTTGTCAGATTTCTCTTCATTCTGCTGGGACCGAAGGGCAAAGCAAAGTCCTATCATGAGATCGGCCGAGCCATCGCCACTCTGATGTCAGATGAGGTCAGTGTCCTGACATCCCCTGTGTGAAACGGATTCTCCTCAGTTCCACTACATTAGCAAGTAGTGGTGTCCTGTCCTCCAGCATGGCTGACAGGAATGGGCACACACATAAAGCTGGAATGTCCAAATGTCACCTCCTTATTCCATTACAAGTCCTACGCGGAGTGGCTGAGGGACCTGGGTTTTTTTAGCCTTGCGAAGAGGAGACTCAGGGGAGACCTTATTGCTCTCTACAACTGCCTCAAAGGAGGCTGTAGGGAGGTGAGTGTTGGTCTCTTCTCCCAGGTGACAGGAGATAGGACAAGAAGGAATGGCCTCAAGCTGTGCCAGGGCTGGTTCAGGTTGGATGTCAAGGAAATCTTCACTGAAAGGATTCTCAGACACTGGCGGAGGCTGCCCAGGGAGGTGGTGGTGTCCCGCGTCCCCCATCCCTGGAGGTGCTTAAAAAACAGGCAGATTAAGTGCTTAGAGATATGATTTAGTAGCAGACAGGGACAGTTGGACCTGATGATCTCGAAGGTCTTTTCCAACCTAGGGATTCTATGATCTGTTTGCATAATTGTTTCACCTAGCTTCATGATTCTAAAAAAGCATCACTGTAGGAAGTTTTGGTCCATCGTGTGTATTTTCCTGCTAGCAGCTGTTCTGTCAAGTAGCCTATGAATTAACCTTAGAGTTAATCTCGCTGCAGTCGTGTGTGGCACTGTCTCCCAGAGCACTTTTTCATTGAGACAGTGTTTATATATTATCCATGAGCAGCCAACAAGTACTCACTCATCACACACCTCGATGAGATGACAGGGCTTTCAGTGTTCATTTACAGCTTATTTCTTTCAGTGTCCCCTGGGCTCTGTGTGTCTGGGGTTGATTTACATCATGTTTTTTTTCTTCTTTCTCCTTACATTGTTTTGCTCTTGCATGGTTCCCTCAATTATTGCTTGCCTGGTCTCAGCTCTTCTGATTTCCGTCATTCCACTGCTCGGAGTGGTGGTTTAGTTTCCAGATCCCCAAACTCCTCCTTCCTACCACCAGCTGCTCGTATTAAGTCTATCACGTCTGCTGATCCACCTGCACTCCAAGAAGTCCAAATGTTTTCTACTAAATTCAGCATTAATGCTCTTTTTTTTCTCTCTTCTCTCATTCGCTTTTCATCTGAGCCTTTCAGTAAAGGTGTTTTGTGCTTCCTGTTATAATTTTTGAGTTTAAATTTTCATTGTTTCTATGTCACAGGGCTGAAAATCAACCTATTTTTTCATAGACTGGAGTAGGTAGGAAAGGGGATCAACATTTGTTTTGTAGCTTTGTAAAAGTGTCTTCTCAAAGTATAATTGAAACTCCTTATTTAAAGGAAAAATCTCTTTTATTTTGGCTAGAAGAAAGGGATAATTGCTTTGGTAACGTTTTTAAAAGGTTAGAAGTGAATGTTTTTGTAAAAATTAGAAATACATTTGCAAGGTAAGAATCTCTATCATTGAACGAGCAAGCAAAGGAAAAGGCTTTCCTGGGCTTCCACACCCTTGTACCAAGTGTCCTGGTAGTTTTTGAGAGTAAGTAAATTGGTTTAGGAGAGCAAAACTCGGTAGCTGCCTCTGGAGTCTGGGTCACTGAAAACACAACCCTTTTACTTGCAGGTTTTCCACGACATTGCCTACAAAGCCAAGGACCGGCAGGACCTGATCGCTGGCATTGATGAGTTCCTGGATGAAGTCATTGTGCTCCCTCCTGGGGAGTGGGATCCAGCCATTAGGATAGAGCCCCCCAAGTCCCTCCCATCTTCAGATAAAAGGTAACAACAGGAGGCAGGCAGGTTTAGCTCTGTGATGAACACTGTGCATCGATTCAGAAGAGGAGAGGGGAAGAGTCGGTGCTTTATTTAGCACATTTAGTTTATTGAGCGCCACCAGAGTGACCTGCAGTTGTTTTTCTTTAGAAAGCACTGGGGATACTTTTAACAAGGGGTAACAGTTTTTAAGCTGAAAGAGAGGAGATTGAGATGAAATCTTAGGAAGAAATGTTTTCCTGTGAGTATGTTGAGGCTCCAGCCCAGGTTGCCCAAAGCAGCCGTGGCTGCCCATCCCTGGAGGTGACCCTCAGTTTGACTTGCCTTCTTGCCTAGGAAAAATATGTATTCCGGTGGAGAAAACCTACAGATGAATGGCGACACGCCTCATGATGGAGGACACGGCAGCGGGGGCCATGGGGACTGTGAGGAACTGCAACGAACTGGCAGGTCAGTAACACCCCAGTCACTATGAGGTGCCTGGTGTGGTCCAAGCAAGCTGACAATATTTCCCTTGCTGACTGTTCTGCCCCTTCCGCTTTCCATCACAACATTCTGTTTGTATAAGTTGAGCTGTAACCCCAAAACATGTTCTGGAGCTTTTAGTGCCCAACTGGAGACTGTCTGAAGAGTTCTGAACACCCAGCCTCTGTGAATTGCAGAGCATCTTAAATGAGGTGCTCAAATGGGCTGCATCCAAAGCAGTGGGACCAGCACAGCAGGGGAGGGGATTCTGCCCCTCTGATCTGGTGAGATCCCAGCTGCAGCTCTGGGGCCAGTTCTGGAGTTCTCAGCACAGGAAGGACATGGAGCTGTTGGAGTGAGTCCAGAGGAGGCCACAGAGATGATCCAAGGGTCGGAGCACATCCCATATGAAGACAGGCTGGGTTGCTCAGTCTGGAGAAGATAAGGCTCTGGGGAGACCTCAGAGCAGCTTCCAGTGCTGAAAGGGGCTGCAGGAGACCTGGGGAGGGGCTCTTGATAAGGGGGAGCAGGGACAGGATGAGGGGGCACAGTTTTCAGCTGAAAGAGGGGAGACTGAGATGAGATCTTAGGAAGAAATGTTTTCCTGTGAGGGTGGGGAGGCTCTGGCCCAGGTTGCCCAGAGCAGGGGTGGCTGCCCCATCCCTGAAGGGGTTCCAGGCCAGGCTGGATGGGGCTTGGAGCCCCTGATCCAGTGGGAGGTGTCCCTGCCCATGACAGTGAGGTGAAACTAGATGGGCTTTGAGGTCCCTTCCAACCCAAACCATTCCAGGATTCTATAAAAATTAACACAGGCCCAGGTAGGTGTTGGCTCTTGAGAGTCTGCAGTTAGGTGAGCTGTGAGGGATGTGAACATGGCAGGTCCCACTCCAGTTTCCATTTGGATTGTTGGAATCACCTTAGCCAGAAGCCGAGGCATTCCTTTTCCCAGACACTCATAGTGTAGCTGGATTGCACAGATGAAGGCTTTTCTGGGATTTAAGTACAGGAGGTAACAGAGCCTCAGGCCTTGCTGTGGTGTTTTACCCTGCTTGTGTGCCACGTAAAAGCCGACCAGAGTTGGAGTGCAGTTCGGGTGGCCCCAGGGCTGTGTTCTCAGTGTATCAGGGCCAATATGCAAGTGCAGTTGTGCCCTCCTGCCCACTCTCTATTTGTTTAAGTTCTGGTAGAATATCTAAATTCCAGCAGAAAGGTCTGAAAGTCTGAACTGTTGCAGTGATGTGGACACAGTAGTCGATACGTCCTAGTTGTGTGTCAAGGAGTAACGTGTGCCAGTCTCTGTGTTCAGAGTGTCTGAACAGTCCTGGTGTTGGCAGTGAACTTGTGTGGGGAACAAGAGGCAAAACACAAGCAGATTTCATGTTGGCAGTGTCAGAGCCACACAGAGTTTACAAGAGTTAAATGCTGTCTTGTCTGGGGCCATACAAAAAGAAGGTGTCTGCAAGTGGAGCTCTCGTGTTTTCCGAGATGATTTCTCTTGTGGTTTTGCTTCTAGCTCCTTTTCTGGTGAACAGTTTGAAGCCTTTTTCCACTTAGCAGATTGTTTGGCTCACCCAACTGTTGTGTCTGCCACGTGGAGAAGTTTAGGCGGGGATTTAGACTAGGATTGATATACTTTTTAGATTGACCAATATAACTGGGAAAAAACCCAAGAGACAAGCTTCCTGAGCTGCAGACTTCAGTGCTCTGTTTCTGCAGAAGTGGGGCTTGTGTTCCTGAGATGTGTCTTTTTTCCAACTGCATTACGTGTCCAGGGCGTTATCTTTCTTTCCATCATTATCTCAGTGATACCCCTGGCCCATTGCAGCTGCGATAAGAGGCTGGGATGATCTCACTCCTTCCAGATAATGCTTCATTTCTGGCAATGCTTCTGATTTTATCTTGGTGGCTTTCACTGTAAAACATTTTGCACGAGTCCTCTCTTGCTTGTCTTTTCAGATTCTGTGGGGGTTTAATCAAAGACATCAAGAGGAAAGCACCATTCTTCGCCAGCGACTTCTATGATGCTTTAAATATTCAAGCGCTTTCAGCCATCCTGTTCATCTACCTGGCCACAGTGACCAATGCCATCACCTTTGGAGGATTGCTTGGGGACGCTACAGAAAACATGCAGGTTAGTGAGAGCTTTCAAAAGCAACAAATATGTCCTTTGCCTTTTGCTGTCTGCAGTCAGAGGGTGTTTGACCACAGACAAAGCTTGAATTCTGGGTGCAATTAATAGCGGTATCCTGTGTTTCCACTGAACGCTGGCTTGCTTTCAACTGTTGGATGGCTGTCCTTCCAAAACTCTTTCCTTAAATGGTGGTTGAAAGTCATCCAGGCAACAAAGTCCTTTGTCCTTCTATGTAGGGAAGCTCCTCTGGCCCGCTCTCTGGGTTCGTGTCTCAGTCGTACCGTTTCAGTCCAATTACGTTTGGTAAGCCTGATGCAGACCTTCCACATCATCAGAGTGCAGCACTGTGTCCTCTGTGGGACTCTTAGGATTCCTGGACCTCTGCCCCTCTGGTGAAAAGTAAATCCTAAGAGTCGTAGGACAGCAAGTACATCAGGAGGTGAGTACTCAGGAGATGAGATTTTAGGGGAGAAATGCGAGTTCTTTTAGAAAGATGAATTCCCTGACGGTGGAAGATTGGATCCTGCGAGCCATATCATTTATCCAAAGACAGGATCAGTGGTGAAGGCAAAAGCAGGGGCTTCAAAGGATGGCTCTGGTTTAAATGAGATCTAAAGGGAAGGACTGCTGTGTGGACATTGCTGCAGGACCTTCTTGGTGGTCAGTTGTGCTCTAGCAGTGCGCTTCAGCATTCCTTTGGCTTTTTGAAGAGGAAGAAATTGAAGCAGTGACATTTCTCCTGAACAGTTTGCTGGTGGATCAGAGCTTTGGAGAGTTTGGGCACAACTGGCTTTTGTTTTGCTCTCTCCCTTCAGCAATCCCTTATTCACCATTCCTGTGTTGGGTCTCTTGGCTGCAGTGGAAGCTTGGAGAGGGCTTTGGCTGCAGGTTTTCAAACACAATGGTACATTCTTTGTGCTCAAATACACCTACCCCTGTGTCATGAGAGCCGGAGTGAAGCATCCCAAAGCTCCAGCGACCTGCTCTGTGGATTGGAGTCCAGGTTCATGTCAAGCATTGCTCAAACTGTTGAGCGTTCCCACAGCAGGGAAGGGTTGGGGGCAGGAGTTTCTGTAAGACACGTAAGAGCATGAGCTGCACTGAATCTTTGTACTTGGAAAGGTGGGGAATGTTACACCAGCTGCGGAACAGCACCTAGAAGGTTCCCCCAGGCATTTTGTCCTCATAGAAAACCGTAGTTTGGGGGCTGCCACATGGCAGGTTATACTTCTTGTCCCTTGTAAACAGTTATGTGGCTGTCGCTGGGTCAGGCACTAAGAATCGCCTGACCACGCTGCCTGCCCTGGCTAACATTTCTTTAAAAGCTCGCTTTGGAGTTCTGTGTTTCTGAGTAAAGACACTATTCTTAGCCACCGACACGTGGAAGAATGCAGGGAAAAGAGATTCCAGATGCGCTGGCCATGAGGGCCTTCTCCATGAGTAATGCAGGAGGGGCGAAGGAGATCAGCTGTGCAAATGCCATTCCTTGCCACGAGAGCAGTTGTCTCATCCTCAAGACCCAAGAGGCCACAAGTAAAGGCTCAGAGGCTCTTGTCCGTGTCCCCTGCAGAAACTTGGAGGCTGCAGAGTGTCACAGCAAGCATATCTCCCTTTTATGATCCATCCCTGCCAGGGCCATGGCTGTTAGCAGTGTCCCCAATAGCGCATAGAAATGGAAAGGACCAAGGATGTCACCTCCTGGCAAGGCATGGTTCTTTCTGTCCGCTGTACAGGCACTTGCCTAGGTGGAATCATAGAATCATAGAAAGATTTGGGTTGAAAGGGACCTCAAACATCATCTAATACCATGGCCCCTGCCATGGGCAGGGACACCTCCCACTGGATCAGGGGCTCCAAGCCCCATCCAACCTGGCCCTGAACACCTCCAGGGATGGGGCAGCCACGGCTGCTCTGGGCAACCTGGGCCAGTTTACTCTTTATGCCGTTACGTAACTGTTTACGCTGAGGAAACTACGGTGGTTTGATGTGGATGGAAAGAAGATCCTGCATGGGCTGTTGATTGTTGGTCACTCAGCACATGCAGTAATAATGATGTAAGCTTGGCAGGGGTGCTGGTGGCTGCGTCTCTTACTCAGCAGGTGATGATGCTCTGGTTCCTTTAAAGTGCAGTCACTGCAGGTCCAGTGAATTCTGCCCTGTTTCTCAAAGGATGCATGCTCAGTCTATGATTACATTTTATTGCTGTTTTTATTATTATTTTATTGCTGTTTCATCCACATTCTACGTTTAAAAAAATAGATGTTCTCCAGCTTTAGTTGGGCATGGAGATCCAAGAACACATCAAGCGTGCTCTTTTATGCTTCTCCAGCAGAGCTCTTTTGCTGCACATGCCAGAGGTAGTTATTGAGCCCATTAAATATGGAATTTATTACTTACTAGTGGCAACTGATGCGCCTGGGACGCAACACACAACTGCTGACTGAAGTAGCCCTGCTTGGTTTGTATCTCACTAAAACATTTCCTAGAAAGGGAAGCGTCTTGCTTGCCTCAAAAGAGAATCTGCTGAATTGAAGAAAAAACCTCACACTCTATTGTCCTGGAGGATTTCAGTACTGTCCTCCAGCCACACTCCAGTTCCATACCACGTCTGTCCAGAGAGCCCTGCAAATGGGTATCTGTCCCAATGAACATGTGGGAGATGCTCAAGGAGTTCTCGAATCCTTTAAGTGGTCTTTGAAAACATTCTCCTCCTCATGTAAAATATAAAATGCAGTGTGGTGTTCTTAACTCCTGGCCTCAAAAATAACAAAGGGGCTTCCTGCTTGTCCTGAATAACTGTGAGTTGTGTGGAATGAGCACATTCTGCAGGAGAGAGCAGTCTACGGCCAAGTCTTCCCTTAGTCTTGGCCTTATCAGCATACAGCATGCGACCAGTCACTCATGTAACTGCTCCTGGGCTTGCAGCAGTGCTCGTGGGAAGGGTTGTCCAGCAGAACTCACTTCCCTCCTCTGTCTACCGCAGGGCGTGTTGGAGAGCTTCCTGGGCACAGCAGTCACCGGTGCGATATTTTGCCTTTTTGCTGGTCAGCCCCTCACCATTTTGAGCAGCACGGGACCTGTCCTTGTCTTCGAACGGCTTCTCTTTAATTTCAGCAAGTAAGTGCGCGGGGGGAGGAGAGAAGGAATGCCTCGCACTAATGAAATACCAGCTAGGGAATGAGATGGCTAGCGGTGGGGATGGAGGGGATTTAGTGCGTGAAATGAAACATCTCTCTGTTCCTTATTGAGCCTGCAGTGCAATCACGTTGGGGATTTTCACAGGCACGCATGTCCCAGAGCACTGCCTGGTGTGGGGGTGCCTGCCTCCTCCTGGAAATCCTTGGCCAAGCCTGTCCTCGAGAGGTTTGCACTTGTGACAGTCTGTGTGCTGCTCCTCCCCAGCCGCTGCTCATCTGTTTGCTGTAGTAACAAAGAAAGCAATCCATCTCCTGGAGATCTCGCTAACTGTGGGTCTCGAGGTTACCAAAAATAGTCCTTAAATCAGTTCTCATTTGAAATAATAGGCCAAAGTACCTGTGACAGACACAGCTATCAGACACTGAGTGACCCCAGAATTCCTCAGCGGAGCTTTACTGTGTTAAATTCATAGAATCATGGAATGGGTTGGAAGGGACCTCAATGTCCGTCCAGTTCCATTGGTGCAGATGCCTCTCACTGCATTAGGGGGCTCAAGGCCATGGGTTTTTTCCCTTTGAACTGGTGTAAAGAGGTTCTTCTCCCTCCCCACTGTGTTGACGGGGATGTAGTGATGATAGCTGGCACCCCAGGTTAAAGGGAGCCCGTTTTGTAAGTGTTCTCATTTGCTATTCCCCCTTCTGTGATGCTGGCAAAATATAACACGAAACCCTAAAGAAATTGGCATGTTCAGTGGTGACTTTTCATGTAGGACAAGTTATACGGCAAATGCCCCGATTCCCTCATAGCCCTCCCCCATTGAGAATTGTGAAAGCCTCGTGTTTCACTGCACAACTCCAGGAGCCTTTGGAGTGCAGATGTTCCAGGGCTTCCTTTCAAAGCCCTCGCCTGCAATGTGGAACGGCTCTTTGGCCCTCGGTGGCTGTTTTTAGAAAAGGTCTATTGAATTATTAAGCTGGTCATGGCTGCAGGTTGCAATAAGGCAGGAGACGTGGTCTGTGTTTGGCTGTTTAATTTTGTCTTCTCTGTGGGGAGTTCGTCAGAAAGAATTGAGAGCCTCTAATCCTGTCTTCCCTGTGGTGGAGAAGTTGTTGGAGGCAGAGGTTCTGCTGAGGCAAGCAGGGTATTTATGATCCCAGGTACACCAGGCTCTTCTTGAGGGAAATGGTTTGACTTGGCTACTAAGCTCACTCGATAATGTTTGTGGCAGCGGGAGCCGGGGCAGGGCAGGGCAGGGTCGGAGCCTCCTGCTGCATTGTCAGAGCTGGGGTTATTTTATCATCAGTATCGTTTGGTCTGAAGCCCAGGTGGCCTCACCGTGTGCTCTGAGAGCTGTTAGACAGAGCCGTAGTCATGCCAAGCCAGGGAGAAGTTCATCTTGAAGTCAAGGGTGGCACAGAGGGACAACCTGCACCTTCCGATGCAGCCCCTCCTGAGGGGCCCCAGGACTGCTGCTCTCCTAGAATAAGAGAATCGTGGAAAGGGTTGGGTTGGAAGCGACCTCAAAGCCCATCCAGCTTTCCTGGGGCCCCTTTCAGCACTGGAAGCTGCTCTAAGGTCTCCTTGGAGCCTCCTCTTCTCCAGGCTAAATAACCCTGGTATGGGGCGCCCAGTCCTGCCAAAGCAGGGCAGAGGAGATGGGCTTGGAGCCCGCACTGGAGCTCAGGCTGGGAGGGACAATGGCCAGAAAAAATGGGCTGAAAATTCTCCTTACCCCAAGGAGGGAAACTGGAAGCTGCCGACTGGAGAAAGCTCCCAGCAGAGCAAGAAGGGGCACCTTTCTTTCCTTTCTTCAGCTTGAGTACATGATTAAAATCAGGAATAGATATGCTGTAGCTGTTTGCATCTGGCGGGCAGGTCAAAGCTGAGATGCAGCATGCGGAAAGGAAAAAGGAAGATGGAAAAACACTTTGGGTGGTCTGGGGAGGTAGACAGTGGTTATTTTTAGCCTGCAGAGGAGGTGGTGGTGGTTATAAAAGCTATTGTCCTAACAACCTGCTGGAGCAGAATGACAGGATTGGTGGTGGGAGCCTTTCTAACAAGAAAATTGGATTCAAGTACTGTGATTTTTCAATAACATGTTCATGGTTGTTCATATTCACAACACCCTGTTCCCTGCTGGGAGCAAAATTAGAAAGACTTCCCGTCTCCTGATTCATTTAAAGTTTGACTCTGTGTGTGCGTGGTCTCAAAGAGCCTCACATATCCAGCCACATATCCAGCTCCGGGTGCCTGCAGGAGCGGGGCTTGCCGCGTTGTCAGCAGAGTGGGTCGATGCTGCAGGACATGCAGAGTCCCTCCAGCTGCCTCTTGCAAAAGGAGTCTGCGTTTCCAAGCGGGAAGCGAGGCACTGGGCTCCCCAGGAAAGTAGGGCCCTGACCCTTCTGCCTTCCAGCTGCCAAGGTGGGCTGTGGGGAAAGGTTCCCCTCCAGAGACCTTGGAAACCTGATGATTCTATGATTCTAAGGTGTCTTCGAGACTGCTTTTGCTGCTTTTTATTTAAAGGCAGGCTCCCAGGGAGAGACTTCAGTTTTTCTTACAACACTCAGTGTGAGGATGGGGAGGCCCTGGCCCAGGTTGCCCAGAGCAGCTGTGGCTGCCCCATCCCTGGAGGGGTTCAAGGCCAGGCTGGATGGGGCTTGGAGCCCCTGATCCAGTGGGAGGTGTCCCTGCCCATGGCAGGGGTGGAACTGGATGGGCTTTGGGGTCCCTTCCAGCCAAACCATTCCATGGTTCTGCTGCCCTAGCTATTAACTGCACCGTGGACAGTTATGGAGTTGACTGGCTGCAAACAGAGACGTGACCCCAATATTTTCCTTTCCTGTCTCATTGCAGAGACAATGATTTTGACTACCTGGAGTTTCGTCTCTGGATTGGCCTTTGGTCAGCATTCCAGTGTCTCATTCTGGTCGCTACCGATGCCAGCTTCCTGGTCAAGTACTTCACGCGCTTCACCGAGGAAGGCTTCTCCTCCCTCATTAGCTTCATCTTCATTTACGACGCTTTCAAGAAGATGATCAAGCTGGCGGATCATTATCCCATCAACTCAGAGTTCAAGGTGGACTATATCACACATTACTCTTGTGCCTGTGAACCAGTAGATCCAGGTAAGAGGGGGTTTAGTTGCCTCTCCCTTTTGCGAACAGGAGATTGCATTGTTTTTTCCATTTCCTGCAGGGCAGATAACGAACAGGAAGATTAATCCTTCTTTATCGTTTGTCTTCAGATGTCCTATCTTAGCCTTATTTTAAAGCTGAGGGGTGAATTTCACCGTGTGTGCCAACCAGAGTGTCTCTATAGCTGGCTCCTCACATGAGCGTCATCACCAGTGGAGAAGCTGTCCCTCTGCCCTCATCCCCCTGCATCCTTGCAGCTCTTAATTCTGCATGGGATTCCTCTGAGGAGTGTGTGAAGGGGCAGGAGTGGTGGCCGTGTTGCTCCGTGTATCAGCTGTGCCATTTTGTCAAGAGCCAGAGCTGGATTTATTCAGGGTGTTACCCAAACATGGGTGGTTTTCCACCTCCTGTATGAGTGGAAAAGCACACACGGTTCCGGACCGGAGCGGAAGGGAAGTGTGTCCGACAGTTCAGTCTGTCACCAGAGCGTGGGCACAAGGCAGGTATAGCCGGCATATACGTATCGATCTGGCAACACCACCAGGAACAAACGATTATGAAACCCAAATACAAACAGAAATACAATGGCTCGTACCATTGGGGAAGCTGCAGCCACTCCTAGGGTCCTTTGAACAATGAGAAGTGAGTAAGAAACTTGGTTGGTGCTCAAAGTAAACTTCAGGTTGTCTCAAGTTGCCTGTCAAACAGGAGGAGCTTTTGGTTGCTGCTGGCTACCTCTGCACAAAGACACTGGAAGCTTAGGAGCTCTGTGCCTGTGTTCATTATTCACTGCAGGATCTCTGCAAGTACATGGATGCTGGGCCAGTTCTGCTTCCATCTGAATGGCAGCACAGCTTTTTGGAGTTAGGACAATGGGGAATGGTCAGTGTTGAACTAAAAGTCTCCACTTCCCATCTGAACGCCTGCGGCACAGAGCCAGTGCCCTGGGCTGATGTGGTGGTAGATCTGGAGCATGTAGAGGAAATGGGGCACGTGGCAGACTCTACATCTTATTTCCTAAGAGGTTTGTGCCCAGAAATACAGTGCTGGGCTTTGCCTTTGGGGAAGGATTGGCAGGGATGGTTTGATAAAGTTCACTAACACTCACTGCCACACTTCTTTCACCTTCTCCCAAGTGGCAAGCGATAGGACAAGAGAAACAGCCTCAAGTTGCATCAGGGCAGGTTTAGATTGGATGTTAAGGTAGATTTCTTTACTGACAGAGTGGAGAAGCTCTGGCAGAGGCTGCCCAGGGCAGTGGTGGAGTCTCCATCCCTGGAGGGGTTCAAAAATGATATGGTTGTGGCACTTTGGCCCATGCTTTAGCTCTGTTTTTTAAGTGATGGATGCTTTTAAGTCACTCCAGACCAATACTTTGACTCACTTTTCTTGAGCACAGAGGTTGCAAACAGTTCGATGGAGTCAAATGACTTAATAGTTGAAATGTGCTTTCCTCCCCAGCTATTTTGTCACGGCACTCATGGTGTTGCTTTGCTTTCCTCTCTTGCAGTTAATAGCTCGTTACTGAACAGGACAGCAGTGCAGTTGGCTGATGAGCGGCTCTATTCCCCGGCTGAGATGGTAAGTGCCCTTGGTGAGGATCATACGGGCTGTGGAGTCGGTCAGTGCTATGCGTTGCTGCTGGGCTGTGCCGGTAGATCAGAAAGTGATGGCCTGAAGAAACCCTCATGGCAACGCTCCCCTGTTGTCTGTGGCACAACGCAAATGTGACACAGCTCTTTTTGACACATTAATTAACTTAACCCTCCACGGGTTTCTCATACAGAATCCTGCACAACTTAATAATACTAATTACTTGCTAGCAGTGGCTGCTGTCTTGCAGCTTGATCTGATTGATGGGCAAGCTCACACTTTGTTTCTAGAAAGGGCAAGGTGGGAGATCTTCTGCTAGTGTTGAATTATAGAATCCCTAGGTTAAAAAAGACCTTTGATTTCATCAAGTCCAGATGTAGCTGTCCACGACTAAATCATATCCCTAAGCTGGTTGGGATTTGGTGTTGTTCACAGCAAACAAGTAGTGGGGAGTGTGTGTAGAGGTGATCTCAGGCCACTCTGGCTTGTCTGTGTGGTTTCCAACATTGCCTTTCCACTGAGGAAAACGCAGAGCATGCCTGGCAGCCCACAGTGAGGTCAAAGATCTCTGTCTTCTCTCCAAGGGGCAGGCTGTCCTCGGTTCCCAGGTAACACCATCCTCTGTCCCTTCTGTCTGCGCGCAAGCACAGGGATTTTAGCTTCTGCACTGTACATTCCTTTTCTTCCTGGTGCTCTTGCTGAGGCTCTGTCCCCATTCCTGTCCTACGTGGGCAGCTTACGCACAGCTCTAAGGCCACGTTCTCTCTGTGTGTGCAGTTCAACTCCACCATTGACTGGTCATCGCTGACAACCAAGGAATGCTTGAAATACGGAGGGCAGCTTGTGGGCAACAACTGTGACTACGTCCCTGACATCACCCTCATGTCTTTCATCCTCTTTTTCGGCACTTACACCTGCTCCATGGCCCTGAAGAAATTCAAGACCAGTCGCTATTTTCCAACCACGGTGAGTATCTCCTTTCACCCTGGCGGTCTGGTTCTGTACTCAAAACGCAAAGCTCAGCCTGCCTTTTGGTGTAGCTGTCATGCAAGGAAGAGCACTTCGCAGGGGAGCCGAGTTGCCCTGGTTGAGATAAAACCATGGAACTGGTTAACCAAGGTATGTCTGGGATTGCTTAGCTGTCACACTCTCAGTGTTTCTGGGTAAGGCAACAGAAGAAACAAAATGAGCCGTAAGGTGTTGTGGGAATCATAGAATCAAGGAATGGTTTGGGTTGGAAGGGATGCCAAAGCCCATCCAGTCCCACCCCTGCCATGAGCAGGGACACCTCCCACTGGATCAGGGGCTCCAAGCCCCATCCAGCCTGGCCTGGAACCTCTCCAGGGATGGGGCAGCCACCCCTGCTCTGGGTAACCTGAGCCAGGGCCTCCCCATCCTCACAGCAAAACATTTCTTCCTATGATCCCATCTCAATCTCTCCTCTCTCAGCTTAAAACCATCCCCCTTATCCTCTCCTTGCCCTCCCTGATCCAGAGCCCCTCCCCAGCTTTCCTGGAGCCCCTTTCAGTACTGGAAGCTGCTCTGAGGTCTTCCTGTTGTGGGATGTGACAGGGATTTTCAAGGCAACACTTCCAAGCTGACATATGCACTTAGCAGCCTTAAGAAATCAGAAAGTCCTTGATGCAGATGTAGTTTCAGCTGCCATTTTCAGTGTCACATCTGCAGCTTTGTGTGATTTACTGACTCTGGCACTGGATGCGTGGCCGTTCTGTAGCCACAGGGCTATAAAACCTCATGTCAGAAGTCTCTCCCTCCCTTTTTAAAATTACAACACACAAGGATTTATCCTGCGTGGATGTTTATTGTTCTGCCGCGTTACAATTGAACCTCTGTTATTTTTAATAAAAAGGAAACAAATTCCATCTGGGCTGGAATGCAGCTCAATTTCTCTGTAACCACGTGAACCCAGGAAGCCTGGAAGGAACACAGCTCTGGAAGGATCACACAGTTACCAGCAAGCCCAGTCGGCCCTGCCCAGTTAAATTTTGAAGTCTGACCAGTGGCAGCTTCAGGTGTTGGTATTCCAGTGACTTCAGATGAGCCTTTATCTTAGGGCATGGTGAGGGCTTAGCTGAGAATCCTGGTTTGTTTTCCTCTCTCTTTAGGGCTGTTTATTACTTGAAGAGAAAGCAACGTCATCTCTGCTAGCCACACAGAATGTCTGTGGAAGTTTGCATCTTCCCAGCTTCTAAAGGAAAGTTTGAGTTCCATTGTCTGGTGTTAAATTCTATTCCTTCCCTTTCTAATTTTATTTTTTAACCTGCTTTACAAAATCAGTCCTATTAAAAGAACAGAATCTGAGGATAAAGCAGTATTTTTTGTTAAAGACACCTTAATAATCCTGTGATAACACAAGAATCTAGACTCATCAAAAATGCAGTGTCTGCATAGAGAAACATGGACGTGTGGACCCTAAAGAATCAGAGATCAGGAGGCAAACAGAGGGAGACAATATGTTATGTGTCTAAAATACTCACTTTTTTTAGGTTCATTGTTCAATGTTGGAAGCTGTTCCTGAAAAGCCCCTTCAAGCCCCGCTGCAGGGGAATGAGGTCTCCACACCAGTGATTGTTGGCTGCTGCCTTGAAGGATTCAAGTGGGAGTTTCTTACAAAAGCAGTTTTCTTTTTTTTTTAATTAGGCTTGTTTCCGTACTTCCATTTAGGCTTGATTGCTTGGCTTTCAGACAGCACAATAAGGACCCAAGGCACAACTAATGGTGAACGGGGGCTGCGTGGTGCTAACGGCTGTTCTATCCACTTCTGTCTCAGGCCCGGAAGCTCATCAGTGACTTTGCCATTATCTTGTCCATCTTGATTTTCTGTGGGATTGATGCCCTGGTGGGTGTGGACACACCAAAACTCATCGTGCCAAGTGAATTCAAGGTATCTCGTTGTCAGCTTGCTTGGTGGCCTTTGGAAGGGGTTCCCTTTTCCACCCGTGTGCCCTGTGTGACTTGCCCTCAGCACAGGAAAGCAGTCACCTGTCTGTAAAGGGCTGTTTTACTCAGATGATCCTTTTCGTTAGCACCTTCATGGCTAGCTAATTTATCTCCTCCATACTTTCAACCTTTTATTGCTGTTAATGGGAAGGGTGGAATTGTCAAACTTCAGGTGTCTCCCTGTAGCCCCATCAGTACATGTACAAGTGTATTTTGGATATCATCACTTCCAGATTTTGCCTCTAATTGCACCTTTCTTTTCCTTGCCCTTAAAAGCCAACCAGTCCCGAGAGGGGCTGGTTTATCCCACCGTTTGGAGGGAACCCATGGTGGGTGTACCTGGCAGCAGCCATCCCTGCACTGCTGGTGACGATCCTCATCTTCATGGACCAGCAAATCACAGCCGTCATCGTCAACAGGAAGGAGCACAAGCTCAAGGTGAGTGTGCTTCGTGCAGTGCTGCCACGTACTATTTCTGTGCTGGAGATGCAGGAGGGCCTGTGGCAGCTTTGATGCCACCTCAGAGCCATCACTGATGGTGTTAAACAGCAGCGTTTTATTTTGTTAATTACGGTAGAGTTTTTGCTAGGAAAGCCTCTGATTCAGTTGAATTTCTTGACTGTTGTGCACACAGTGTTTGCCTTCCTCCTGAAGCAAGAGCCCTGCACGGGGCCAACTCACTGTGTCTTGGTCAGGAAGGACTCAGTAATTTTGATTGGCTTCACCATCGTGAGGCCTGAAGCATTCCCACATGAGAAGCTTTGGGCCTGCTCCTCCTTTTTCCTTCGCAAACAGGTCCCGTGCCAGGAACAGCGAGGCCAGGTTTCACAAACGCAGCCAGCTGCCCCCTGCCTCCTAGGGCAAGGAAAGGAGTTAGACCCATCGTGTCCTACCTACTGCTCATCGGGCAGAGATGTATCTAGTGCCAGGAGAGAGTAGAGCAGCTCTGCTTTGTGAGGCAGAATTTTTGTCTAAAGCCCCTTTTCATGTCAGTATAAACCCGAAGGTTTCATAAAAGCTTCCAATATTTTGCCAAGCAGAAGGCTCTGATCCTTGGCTGCCTGGTGCACAAACCCACTGGGGTTTGGCACTGCTGGAGCTTCCAAAAGACCGTTCGCTTCACAGCCTCTAGCTCTTTATGGAAACTAGTCCCAGGCTCATGTCCAGCCAACTCAAACTTCTCCTCTAGCATCAAATATCTAATTTTCCTCCTACCACCTTCCTGACTCAAAGACATGGGCCTATTCCCTGTCATCTGGTGCTGTTTTCAAGGAGAGAGAGTTGTTTTGTGATTGTGGTCAGCTTCCTTCTTGCACTTGTGTCATGGACCATAAGGGGATACTTTATGAACCACAGAATCATGGAATGATTTGGGTCGGAAGGGATTGCAAAGCACATCCAGTGCCACCCCCTGTCATGGATCAGGGGCCCCAAGCCCTGATGCATCAGCATGGAAAGGAAAGCAGTGATGTCCAGAGTGGGTCCAGCAGGTCATGCACGGATCTGCAGAGTGTCTGGTTTTGGGAGCTCAGGCTTGTGGTGGGGACGTGCTGTGAGCTTGAAAGGGCTTCCTGTCTCAGCAGCTCTGCTTTAACCTGAGGTGGGACCTGATTTTAATTTGCACAGCCCTGCATTATTGCATCCGAGCCGAAACTTCTCTCGCCTTATAACAACAGGCAAAGTTCCTCTGGGCCTGACAAGGCCCTGTCACTGTGTTTATCATGTAAGACGATCGCTGGTGGATGGGCCCAGGCATTGGCACAAGGTCCCCGTGTCGCAGCCAGCCCTGAGCAGGCACGGCACAGCGAGTGGCTCTCAGCCCCCCCGAAGAAGGTTTTGTGATGGCAGGACCCTGCTTGCAGTGGGTATGGCCCAAGTGTTGCAGGCTTTACAGAGCTGTGAAAGACGAGCAATAGAGCTGAAGAGATCTGGGACATACCAAGGGCATAGCCGTGGTTGGATGTTATTTAAAGAAGAGCTTTTATATCCCCTGACCTGTAACAGCCTAGGACGTAGTAATGTTTTTAAAATAAACTTTCCAGACCAATACTATGCAGTTTTTCATGCCTGGAGGGTTTTTGCTTTCCCTGTACCATCAGTTCTATTGAAAAATATTAAATTCCTGTAAAAGACTCTCCCTTCCTGCTAACGGGACACGTTTCAAGTGGTCTCACTTGTGGGAGTGAAGAGTCCCTCAAAACACGGGTGATGCTGGGTCATTATTTACATCTCTGCTTCGTCAGTTCTGTTGGGAGCTGCTGGAAACGGCAATGGAGATGAAGAGGAGGACTTTTCAGTTTGTACGTGGATGTTGTAGGACATGGCAACACGGCTTTGAATTGATAGGGGGAAGATTTAGATTGGACAACAGGAAGAAATTCTTCACAATAAGGGTGAGGAGGCCCTGGCCCAGGTTGCCCAGAGCAGTGGTGGCTGCCCCATCCCTGGAGGGGTTCAAGGCCAGGCTGGATGGGGCTTGGAGCCCCTGATCCAGCGGGAGGTGTCCCTTCCCATGGCAAGGATGGAACTGGCTGGGCTTTGAGGTCTTTTCTGACCCAAAACATTCTATGAGTCTGTGATTAGATATCCCACATGTGAATTAAGACCATCCTGAGCCTGAGCTGGAAAAGAATGTCAAAGTAACAGCAAATGGGAAAGGTTTGTTGTGTGCACTGATGAGTCCTGGCTGGTGGTCTTGTGGGGCTAGTTTACAAGAAAACCCTCAGAGCATCGCTTTGCTATCTGGGTCTGGGCAGATCTGTTCAATACTTACCCACATCTTCCTTGAGAGGAGGCCAATCCTTGATATGCTTTTGATTTTAGGTCTGTCTTCTGTGCCTAACTGAACAGACGTATCATTTTCCTGCTCACTAGAACAATATATTCAGTGTTGTTCTCCCATGAAGAAGAGGCCCCTCATCTCTTCAGCTTGTAGGCGCTGGATGAGCTGTCAACACTGGCTGCATGTTTTTAGTAACAAAGCATAAACAGTCCAGCCAAGTGCTCTTTAGTATCGAAAATGTATTTCCTGCTTCCTTTGTTACTGTTGTGAGCACATGCTGTTGTTTAACTGGGGGTTCTCGAGTCCCATCCTGCTACTCTGCACCAAGAACCATCTCTGCGCACAAAATCTCCTGCAGGCTGAAGGAAGAATGAGTGTTTTTCTGCTAAAGCCTCACTGAGGGGTCGCTGGGTGCCTGTCCTGGTGCTGCTGGCCAGCCAAGGCAAGCAATGCCTGTAAGAGGAATACAAAGAGTACTGTTCAAGGCTATTGCTTTCCCTCCTGGGTCTCCAAGTAGGTCTTGATCATGCATTCTTCCCAATAAAATATGGGATTAGAAAAAGATTAATCTGCTTTAGAATAGCAAGCCTTTGAGGTGTCACTGGTGTTTTTGTGAAGATCCCTTTCTTCAGTGACTCTTTTGTTCCTTCACTACTTCTCTTGGCACTTGTGGCTCGTGGGCTTACTGTATTACTTCATTAAAGGATTAAAAAATAGAAGATAAGAGGTCTTTACAAAGGAGTAAAGACTGAGGGCAGCTTTCCCCTTTTGATAGGGTATGAGCCCATCGGCTTGTGGATTTCTCCAGGAGAGGGGTTGGGTGCTGAGGGAAACTTCTCCAGCCTAGGCACAACCAGCAGGGCTTAAAGCTATGAAGTCCTGACCGTGGGATCCCACGGTTGCTCCCTGTCCTAAATACAAGGGCTCAGATCTCTCTTTGAGACAGCAAATGTCACCTTTAGGCAGACTCTGTATTTCTATAAAGTTGCTTTCAGGGAGGCTTCCTCAGGCCATTACTCTGAGAGCTCTGATGGCTGCTTCAACCCCAAATTAGGCTTTGGGCTGGATTTAATGGGTGGTTTGGGTGTTTAAAGCTCTGTGCACATCCAAGCTGTTACTTACACTGGTACAGGATGACTTGGTACCCATAGGTCCTGATCTTGGCCTCCCACCGTGTCAAAAGGTGTCCTGCGCGCTCAGAGCAGAGGAGCGGGATAAAAGCATCATCACAAGCTGCTCTTCTGCTTTGCAGCCGATCTCTGTCCCCTCGTCCTCCCCAGACTCTCGCTGCCATAACTGCCTCATGCTGTGAAAAGGAGCTGCTGTGTTTGTGTGTGCAGCGGGAGGTGGGATAGAGCTGGGCTTTGGACTGCTCATCGCTGTGTTAACCTCATTATAAAAATGGAAACCTATTACTAAAAATAGAGGGGTTGTTGTTGCTTTGTAAGAGGCAGTGCAGAGCTCCTTCAGAACACTACAGCCAAGGTATATCAGCGTGTTTATGCGTTTAAAACAGAGAGAGAGGTAGATTGTGATGCTGCAGGGGATGCTGCGTGTTTGATGGGCCTCTGCCCCCGGCCAGAGCCCTGGCTGTTCTGTAGGTATTAAGAATAACCAAACTGAAGGCTGTCTGTCTCCCCTCACAGAAAGGTGCTGGATACCATCTGGATTTATTCTGGGTGGCCATTCTGATGATCATCTGCTCCTTTATGGGTCTGCCCTGGTACGTCGCTGCTACCGTTATCTCCATCGCTCACATTGACAGCTTGAAGATGGAGACAGAAACATCAGCCCCTGGAGAACAGCCCAAGTTTTTGGGAGTGAGGTATGTCAAACAGAAAGGCTTTAATCGCCTTGTTTGCCTGCAAGGATCAGTTTGCGCTATAAATGGTCTTGTTTTGAGCAGGACGCGTGCAGAGCTTCTGGGGGAATAGCTCTGAGATTTGCCATAAATCTTCAGATCAGCTGGGCTTCCTTACAGCTTTTTTTGCCCACAGGGAGTGTATCCAGTTAGGGGTTTGTCTGTCCTGGCCCTTTCGCAAATACTCTCTCTTGAAAAGGAAGAAAAGCGTTGTACTGCGTGGGTGTCTGTAGGTGGGGAGAGCCTGTGCAAACGGGTGGGAGGAAGGTGAGGGAGGGAACTTCACACTGGGGCTTAGAGCATTTCTTGCTCTGCTTTGGAGTCAACCCGAGATGCAGAAAGCCTTATGGAGCCAGCTCAGGTGCCTGTGGGACACTGCAAAGTTGTCAGGAAGAGTTTTCTGCTGCTTTCTTATTTCCAAACCCAGCAGTGAGATTTAGCAGCCTAGCTCTCTAGCACTTCACCCAATCACAGAATGGTTTGGGTCGGAAGGGACCTCAAAGCCCATCCAGTCCCACCCCCTGCCATGGGCAGGGACAACTCCCACTGGATCAGGGGCTCCAAGCCCCATCCAGCCTGGCCTGGAACACCCCCAGGGATGGGGCAGCCACGGTTTCTCTGGGCAACCTGGGCCAGGGCCTCACTACCGTCCCATTAAGTTCCTTTGCCAAATCCTGTGTATCACCTTCAAAGTTTATTTGTCAGACGTTTTCAGTGTTTGAGAAAGGAGATCAGTTCACTGCATGGAAATTAGGTGTTCATTAGTGAGCATAATGGTAAAAAACATAAATCTGTCATGTCTGGAGTGATCAGGTGACGCGATATTTTCTGTATTTGGTTGCCTTTACCAAGTGGGCTGAAGTGCTTTCAAGATCAAAGAGTTGTTTAGGTTACAAGAGGCCTCTCAGAGGAACACTCCTGGAAATCAGGCCACTTGCTTAGGCATTTAAACAGAACTTTAACAGCCTGACTTGCAGTTCTCTGATGTATGAGTGGTGGAAGTATTTTTGGGTGTACGAGCGGCTGTGGGCGCCACTCAGGGCAAAGGTTCAGCATCCCACAGAGACCAGGCCTGCTGATCCAAAGGTTGGAGTGCTATGAGCAGGACTCCAACTACGCTGCTAATTTAGGAGTGTGGAAAGCTAATGATTTATTACTAGTTTGCACGCTATAAATACTGCTGCGCGGAGAATTTGGATTGCTGGTTAACGGTTTCTAGTGTTTAGCATGTAAACACAGCCCTTGCTCAGTAGCAGTGCTCTGTTGATCCACAAGCAGCAGAACTAGGGCTGCCTACAAAAACTGATCTGGTGTTTGAAAACAGAGGTGTGTTAGGCTTGGCCACCAGCAAGGTCCTGCCTGGGGCTGTTGACTCGTGATCTGCTTTGAAAACTTGGCTGCAGGACCGAGTTGTCAGGCTTTGTGTTGGGTTTGAGTCCTGGGAGAGGGAATAAAAGCAGAGTAGAAGCTGCAGCCATCCTGCTCACCCTGTGATTTCATTCCAGGGAGCAGAGAGTCACTGGATTCATCGTTTTCATTCTGACCGGTGTGTCCGTCTTTATGGCTCCCATCCTAAAGGTAAGTGAGTTGCCTCACCTGCATCCGTCTGCTCACACAGCGAGTATGGTCAGGGCCACAGAATTGTTGGCCTCATTTTATCTTCCCAAGAAAAGGATATTAGTGAGAATTACTGATGTGGTTTTACACTTCTGTGGAAGCTTAAATACCATCCTTTTGGAAGTAACAGATAACATCGTGGTAGTGTGCCAGATGGTGATGAAGTTCAGGGCCAGGGGTATTGTGGGCTGCAGGGTCTTTTTCTTCTATATTTGCACAAAGTTATATTTCCTTCTATTTTCCACTCTTATCCTTCTGCTGTACCTGTATTTTATGGAAAATACCTTGCGGATAAAGTGTGAGAGCCTACTGGTGGCGTAAGGAAAGGGTGATTGGCCATGCAGTGGAGTTGCTACGTAGGAGACACAGGGTAACAGATGCAAAAGTAGTTTTAGAAGCGCATTTGAGTTTATTTCAATGTGTACACGTCTTAACATATATCCCTGAAGAAGATCTTTGGTGCTCGCCCACAGGGAATGTGCACGGCCCGCTGAGAGGAGGGGTTTGTGTTGGGAGAGAATATGCAGGACTGGTGACCATGAGTAGAGCCGATGGCTGGTGGGAGAAGTCCATGGGTACAGTTTTGGCCAGAACTCTTTGGGACCGTTGCAGTTGCCGTGGTGGAGCTGTTCCCTGCCTGGTGTGGCTGCTGAGGCTGCTCCTCCCCAGCACCAGGCTCCTGCAGCCTGCCTAGTTTGGTTAAAAAAGCCAACACAACAGTCAATCTGCGCTTTTAGGCTGGATCCTCTTAAACCAGCACATCTCGTATCACTCAAAAGTGACGCCCAGCACCATGGAAACTGTGCTTCTGGAGAAAGCAGTGCAAATGAATGCGATTTCTTAATGTCCCGATCTCATTTTCATGTGAGCGTAGCCAGGGCTCCGGACGGGCATGCCGCTGATGTACCATTTAGTTTAGGTAGGTTGCTATTTTCCAAGAGCTGAAATCTTTTGGCACATGGGCACAGAGAAGCACATTCTTAGTGGATCATCAGAGCATAGAATGAAACTGGAAAACCTGCTGCTCCATGTCTCATGGAGGATAGTGCCCTCTCCAGGAATGATGATTTCAGTGGCGCTGAGTGCAGGTGTAGTGTACAACAGGAGATGCCAGCAGACAATTCCCTCTCTGTGGATCTGTAGACTAGAGGTATGAGCAGAAGTTTTCCAAACAGTAACATTCGCGCTGGAGCAGTGGTTCTGTGCATCATAACTCCGTGACAGAGTGGACAGGTGTCTGGAGAAGAATTTCTGGAGGAGGCAAATGAGTTTTTGGTCAGGAGGAAGCTGGAAGCCACGAGGCACGGTTAGAAGTGAGCCTGAAGGGGATGAGGCAGGCAGTGATGCTGCCTGTGTGTAAAGCGGAGAACGTGGCTTTATGAAATCAGCACGTTCCTGTTCTTGATTTCTAGGACTGTTTTTGCAACTAGCAAATCTTTGTGACCTGGTAACAGCTTCCTCCTTTGCGCAAACAGGCTTTTCCGTGCCCGTAGTTTAATGCCTGATTGTAATAATTCTGTTTGTTAGTAGACATGACCTTTCCCTGCAAGATCTCTATTCCACTGGGGTCCGTTATTTCCCCTGTTATTGCTTCATTCATTAATTAGTTGTGCTTCCCCTACGAATGCATAAGGGGAAGGTCCTCGCGGGAGGACGCCTGAGGATACATCAGCACACTCCTCGCCCACGTGCCAGTGAGAAGGACCTGGCAGTGTTTCAGGACCTTTAGCAACCTCTGGTGACAGGGTCTCTGGCTTGAGCAAACTGCCTTGCTAAATGCGTTGCAGAACATTTAAGTCTTCTCATGCCAGTGGCAAACAGAACGGTAATGAACCCCAATTCAGTTCACCAGGAGAGCTGCAGAATAATCTCTTTTTGGGTTTTTTTTGTGGTGTTTGTGCTGTTTTTGAATGCTGCTGCTGTTCCTGCTCGGTTATAACCAATCTCCACAGAGACATCCCGGGCCCTGCTAGGAGAACGCCAGGCACTTTCCTATAAATACATCTTTAGTTCTGTTGGCCAGCAGCAGGTTTGCTCGGAGCGCCTGAGCCAGCAACCCCATCGTCAGGGAGTGCTTTGCCAAAAGAAAATCCTCCCAGCTCAAAGTGCTGATTGCTGTTCTGCGGGAGAACATCCTGAAGCTTCTCTGAGGGATGAGTTGCAGGATTAATTATCGTGCAATGGTGAAACAATATTTGGACATTTCTCCTTTTTTTTTTTTTTTTGAGAAACAGAATAAAGGGGAAGGAAAGAGAGTGATGGAAAGGAACCAGAAAGCTAAATGCTGAAAGCATCCTGCCCAAGTTGCCAGAGAACAGACTGTCTTGTCTCCTCTACTCCCTCAGGTTCAGTGAGGGCTTTGGATCCCTTGACACTCACAGCTCCGTGAACTACACACTGACTCCCTGTCCCTCCCTGTTACAGCGCATGGAGATGGCAGGATGCTGAACTCAGGCTGTGGAAAGATAAAAAATGGGCTTTGTGAAATATCAATGCAGCTCACTCAAAGAAGAAAATAAATTCAGTAGGATTATTCTGTGATTCTGTGATGAATAAGAATTATAGAATCACAGAATCCTAGAGTGGTTTGGCTTGGAATAACAAAATCATAGAATCCCTAGGTTGGAAAAGACCTTTGAGATCATCAGTTCCAACCATCCCTGTCCACTACTAAACCAGATCCCTAAGCACTTTATCTGCCTACCTTTTAAACCTCTCCTGGGATGGGGACTCATCACCTCCCTGGGCAGCCTCTGCCAGTGCCTGAGAACCATTTCTATGAAGAAAATTTTCCTTCCCTCTCGTCCTATCACCTGTCACTTGGGAGAAGTACCCGGAACCCACCTTGCTGCAACCTCCTTTCAGGCAGTTGTAGACAGCAATGAGGTCTCCCCTCAGCCTCCTTTTCTCCAGGCTAAACAGCCCTGGGTCCCCCAGCTGCTCCTCATAACCCTTGTTCTCCAGCCCCTTCCCCAGCTCCGTCCCTTCTCTGGACACACTCCAGCCCCTCAATGTCCTTCTTGGAGTGAGAGGCCCAGAACTGAAGCCAGGATTTGAGGTGCGGCCTCACCAGTGCTGGGTAAAGGGGAACAATCGCTTCCCTGGAAGGGACCGTAAAGATTACTCAGTTCTAACCAAGAAATTAGCAATCGAGAAGCTCACAGGAGGTGACAGGGAATGTGACTCAGGAAAGGGAAGAGGAAAATGTAAGCAGGAAAGCTTTGACCTCTGTTGGCACGAGGCCAGATGACTTGTGTGCTCATGCCCCCTGTGAAGCCCATGCTCTCGGGATCGAGGCCTCTGGGATATGTGCCCGGCGCTGTGCTTCTGACCCAGTAAACGATGACTGGTGTGGTGGGGAATACCATAAAGCACCACACAGCTGCCCTGTTCACTGCCTCCTTAATGAGCCCCGTGCTCAGGCTGGAAGGCAAACGTTCCGAGGGCAGCGATGCTGGCGGTGGGTGCGTGGGAGCCTCAGCTGTTCTGTGGCTGCCGTTCAGTGGCAGCCGCCTGTCACTGCATGAAGGCTTTTCCTCGGCGACCGCCACAGAGCTCTTTCCATCCTTTGGGAGCTCAACTGCATCACACAAAGGCTGCTATTCAGCTCCGGCCTGTGCATCGTGCCCGCGTGTTGCCATTCGCATCACGCCACGCTGGCTGCTGCAGGGGTGCTGTGGGGCTGAGGAGTGCTCCCCCGTCTTGGCAGCCGCGTGGTGGCTTCTGCCACGGAGGAAGGCGCCGTGCTGCAGGTCAGAGGCACGAGTAGTCGTTCTGTGGAGCTTGTATGTCATTACCATTACCCTTCCTCGCTCCTGAAGGAAGGTGTCCCTGATGGCAGGACCGGTGATGGAGGAATGGCAGCGCTTAGCAGCTGGGGGAGCAGAAGTTGCCGTTTGAAAGGACAGCTCGTGGCAGGGAAGAACTTAACTCGTGGTCCTGTAATTGTGGATGGTTATGGATTTGTGTTAGGGAAAGATGGAGTGGTCTGAGATTTCCTGGCGTGATTGTCATCACTGAGATGGGACTTGAGCCTTTCCAGATGGATTTTCACACCTGGACATACCACAGGATTACGCTGCCTTTTCTTCTTCTCTGCCTTCTGCTTCTCATGGCAGCAGAAACCAAGAGGTGAAAGTTTGAAGGTGACTGGGGCACGGTTTACCCTGCCTCACCCTTAGTTTGCTGACTAACTGGCATCATTCCCTTTGGTTTTAGGAATGATGCCCAAGGCCTAGTGAAAGGAGAAAGCCCGGGGCTCCTTAGCCCCTGTCCCTCTCAGCCCTGCAATGACTGCACAAACATTCTTGCAGCTTTCAAGACACAGCAGAAGGATTGCTCACTCTATTACCCTGCTATATCCACTCATCAGCGCAATTTCAGCTGATCACAAGCCAGGAATTATGTTCCCCTGTTGTGTTAACGGTGCCTTATGTATGGGAAGGTTGTTCACACACTTTCTCCTGCTCTTCCTCACAGTTCATTCCCATGCCTGTGCTCTACGGTGTCTTCCTCTACATGGGTGTCGCGTCCCTCAACGGCGTGCAGGTGAGTCCCTCCCGTGGCCAGGAGCAGGCCCTTCTCCAGAAGGTGGCCTTCATTAACCAGCACAGGGTGTCTTTTACAACCAGCCTTTCCCCTTTCCTTCCCCACCTCCTTTTCCATCCCCAGACACCTGGGGAGGGTGGGAACAGTTGACAGACTTCACCGCACATCCTGAGATTGAGACCTAAGAGGAGCAATCCGCTCAGGGGCGAGCGGCCAGGCGATGTGGGGTGCTCGGTGAAGACCTGGGGTCCATCGTCCCACCTTGGCTCCACGATACCAAGGGCAGCGTACGCCTGCCAAGCCTGGTTCCCTCGATTCAGGGTGTCTGGCAGGCTGAAGGAGAACAAGGGAAGATGATGTATGGCAGTGGGGTTATTCCGCAGTCTTAACAAGCGGGAACATTGCTGTTTGCCGGGGAGGGGAAGCCAAGCCCCGCTCTTTGTCGTGGAGGAAATATTACATAAGGAGCCTTTCTCACAGCGCCGTGTCTGTAATTGGCCTTAGGAAGCTGGAAGGGGTTTTGTTGCTTTCTGGCACCCTGTTAATTGTGGCCTTTCTTTATAGCCCTTGGTTGTGCTCTGACGGGAAAAGACTGCCTGTTCTGTGCACACCATGAGAATTTCCTTGGGTGTTCTCTAACGGCCCTGGCTTTCATTCCATCTCATCAGGGGACAGCGAGGGGATTGTAATGTTCACCCTGGGGTTGGTTCTCTTGGAGGGAATTTGCCCGGCTTCCCAGCCCAGGTGGCCAGGGGACCGGGCAGTTTGTTTTCTCTCAATCAAGGATGTTTTTCACTCAATGAGAAATCCTGGTTTTGTGTTAATTCCAAGTCAGTCCGGTGCAGCATGGGGCAAGGGAGGCTGCCGCAAAAGCTGCCTGTCTTCCTCACTCTTGGGTTAGGTGCCTTTCTGTCCCTCATGACGCAGTGTCTGCCCTCTGTTGACCTCTTCTTCTGATGTCTTTGGGACAAAAAGCATTAGTTTTAAACACTGGATGTCCTTCCCTGGCAGGAGCAGGGCAGGGGAGGGTGGCAGAAGTGATCCAGAGTTGGGTGCTGACTGTGGTTTGGGCATTCATCTTGTTTTCTCTGTTTTGTGGGTAACAGAAGTTCTTCCTTCAAGAGAAAATTCTCTGCATCCACAGCCGCAGCTGAGCTTTTGAAGCCACCGGAGCTATTTCTACTCGCCTCTTCCTTACTTGATTTACACACTGATCACCAGAGCTCATGGAGTGCTGCTCCTTCAAATAAAGGCACCTCAGGGCTGTGCTTTGAGCGATGCTTCGCTCCTGTGTCTCTGTTCAGTTGCCAAATTTAGTGCAGATCAAGGACCTTTACCTGAGACGGCTGAGTTAACACATTTGGCCCTCTCTGCTTTACACCCAGGTCCATCAGGATTGCAGAGCTGGGTTTTCTATGCGATTTCTTTTGTGGAAGGGACATAAGTTGATTCAAAGTCACACTTCACATTTGTTTAATGCTTTGGTATCTCTCTTTTCTGTATCCAGGCTTTCATTACATCTCTTTCTTTTCCTTTCCAGTTCATGGATCGTCTGAAGCTGCTCTTGATGCCTCTAAAGCACCAGCCTGACTTTATCTACCTGCGCCACGTCCCGCTGCGCAGGGTCCATCTCTTCACCTTCCTGCAGGTGGTGTGCCTGGCCCTCCTCTGGATCCTCAAGTCGACTGTGGCTGCTATCATATTCCCTGTCATGGTAGGTGATGTTCTCTTTCACAGCCCTCCCTTTCACAGCCTGCGCCTTCCACGCACGGTCACAGAATCATTGAGGCTCACCCAGTCCCAGCCCCATGGTGCCTGCTAAACCATGTCCCCAGGTGTCACGGTCTGTGTGCTTTTTTGACCCCTCCAAGGGTGGTGACTCCACCACTGCCCCGAGCAGCCTCTGCCAGGGCTTCTCCGCTCTGTCAGTAAAGGAATTCCTCCTAATACCCAATCTAAACCTGCCCTGGTGCAACTTGGGGCCAGTTACCCTCATACTATCACTTGTCACATGGGAGAAGCTCACCCTGCGGTGAACAGGCAAATCCAGCTTCTCCCTGGCAGAGCCCTCACCCAGGGTTGGCCTCGGTTCGTGGCATTCAGGAAAGGCTGCATGGGGTCAGCGTTGCTGCGGCTGCCTTTACATAAATCCTTGGAGGAAAGCGAGACTGGGAAGTTAATTTTTCTCCAGAAAGGTGTAGTTAGTTTTGACCGTCCTGGCTGCCAAGGTGAGATTTGCCATGATTTCTCCTTGAGCTGCATGAACGAGCAGGTGCATGCTTTTCCTTTTTAGTCCACACAATTACAGTACAGAAAATATCTCCCCTGCTTTTAAATAGCACAGATTTACATATTTCTTCCTGTAGGTTGCTCCTGTTTGTCCTGATGTGAAGTAGTCACAGTTCAGACTTTCAGGTTGATAGGGAGATCCCCGGTGTTTCCCTTGTTCTCTCTGTGTTCCTTTATCAGCAGAGTTAAAACGTGGGGGATTAAGAAGCAGCAGCAACAAGAACGCCCAAGGCATTCCCAGTGAAAGGTAAAACGTGACTAAGAAGTCCCTCTCTGTTTTCCAGATCCTGGCCCTTGTGGCAGTCAGAAAAGCCATGGACTACCTCTTCTCCCAGCATGACTTAAGCTTTCTTGATGACGTCATTCCAGAAAAGGACAAGAAAAAGAAAGAGGATGAGAAGAAGAAGAAAAAGAAGAAGGGCAGTGTGGACAGTGACAACGATGATGTAAGGAGCTTTCTGGTCTTCCCAAATGACTCATTTCTATCTAGCTGATCCTGGGGGATGGCTCAGGCCCCTCCCAGCCTCCTTTGAAGCCTTTTGCTGCTGCAGGAAATCACCCCCAAACAAAACTCATTTTCTACATTGCCTTCCCTTTTCCAGACGTCACCAGCCTGTGGGAGGTGGTGTTTGCATTGCCGAGAGTGAGATCACACTGCCCAGCAGCACACAGGCTGCTGCTCTGCTGAGATGTCGTGCCCTTTGCTAGGACACCTTCCCTCACCCTGCCTTGTTCAGCTTTCTCTCCTTCCCCTTTCTCCCCCATTTTACATTTTAGGAGGAGTGTGGGTTTTGCCAGCAGCTCTGTTACTTCTGAACATATCCTGGGTTTCTTTTTTGATACTTCTTTAATTGCTCTTTTAAAAGCACAGACAGAAGTGATGTCATATTGCAAGAAAGGCTGCTTTCTGCTGGTAATACTCATGATCTAACTGTTTTTGAAGCATCCCTGTCCTTGTTCACTCGACTCTGGTCCTCTCTCAGGTTGCAGAGTGACCTGAAATAGTGAAACATCTGTGTCATTCCTAAGCACGGTGACCTGACCAAAGCAGATCCAGGTGCCTGAGATGGCTCTGTTTTTTTAATCAATATATAAGAAGAAGAAACGTAGTCCTCGTGCCTTAAACATTCTCCTATGCAGGTCTGGCATGAACTCAGACCCTGTACTGAGGCACCAGCCATGGTGGTTCCGGACTGCTTTGTGTAGAGTGTGAGCTGCCCTTGCAGCGCTGGCGGCCTCGGTCACTGTTACCTTTGTGATGTGAAAAGTCAGCTCAGCTTTAATAGTTTTAGGCAGTGTGGAAAGTCCCAAGTGCAGTGTCACTTATTCTGCTCCTGTAACCATCCAGGCTTCATGAAGAAGGGCTTTTCCCATGATGCAGGCAGAAGTAAGGTCACCTGAGGCTGGAAAAAAAAATCCCATTTTAACACAGCAGGAGAAACAAATGAGAAGGGATCACACTCTGGGAGGAGCAGGCAGCAGGAGAAGACAACTGGTCTAAGTTTTGAACTGGTGTGGTACGGCAGAGCAGCAGTGGTTGTTGGTCTCCTTGCTCGCTGGCTTCCTTAGTTGTGATGAAGCAGGGACTGGTGACTACACAACAGCAGCAATATCTTTGTTGGAGCTCTGCTTATACCTCAGCCTCATAAAAATACTCCAGAGGAAGGGTTTTGCTCCATGCAGGGCTTTTCACTCGGGCCTGCTCGACTAGTTTGCTGGTTCTGACAAGGGCTGTGGATTTGGTGAGGTATTTTACTGCAAACGCAGGTGTAAGTGAGACTGGGATGGACCCAACTTAAATAAAAGGAGGAGTTGAGACAGACCGGCTGAAGAAACCTCTGCCATATTGTGTCTGGGCCTCATAGAGCAATTGGGAATTAAAAATGGGTTTAACAGCAATGACTGCAGGGTAAAATATTTGGATGAGCTCTCACAGCAGGCAATGCTCTGCCATTCCTGCCTACAACTGCCTTTTCCACCTCTATTTCCAGCAGTCAACTCTGCGGTAAACTGGAGGGTGTCTTAGACACTGGTGTGAGGTGGGGAAGGGGAAGATCGCACAATTGTGCAACGTCATTCTCAATCAGTTTTATTTGTGTTAAAGAAGAGGGAAGTGGGGTGCAGTGGGGAACCGATGGAACCCAGCAGGCTGGACGATGCTGTGTTATCTTTCCTTCTTTTCTTTTCCTCATTCCTACAGAAACTCTGAAGGATGATTGTAATTTGTGGGAGACGCTAAGAGAGCGAGCAGTGAAAATATTCTAAGACCTTTTAAACGTTTCTTTCACAGTCTGACTGCCCCTGCTCAGAAAAAGTCCCAAGTATTAAAATACCAATGGACATCATGGAGCAGGAACCTTTCCTAAGTGATAGCAAACCTGCCGACAGTGAGTAGAACTGACCTCTTGCATGCCTGCTTGCCTCTGATTTGCACTACAAATGTATCTATATACTTAGAGTGTTTTCTTTTTAAAAGCCAACTTTTCCTACTACTCGAAAAGTCTTTTTTCTTGTTCTTCTTTTCTTCTCTCTCTCTCTTTTTTTTTCCTTTGATTTCCAGGCCTCTGATTTATCCCAGATTTTGCTTTTGTGAACTTTTCTCTTTGCTTGTTAAAAAAAATCAATGTTGTTCCTTCTGGTGCTTCCAGCTTAAGCGCTTTTATCCAACTCCTCACAGGTCTCTTGGCTGCTCACTCACTCTCTTCTCCTCTCTATTCTGACTTTTCCTGGTTTGTTTGATTTGGTTCTTCCCTCTGAGCCTCGTGTTCTGGACTTGCGGCATGTCTAAACCGCATCGCTATCCCGTTCCTGTTTGTTTCCTTAGGTGCCGAGCAGTCGCAAAACTCAGCGCTTTAACGAGTAATTAAGGTTGCCATTGCTCCACATTGCGCATTAATCTGACCAGGCAGTGAGCAGTTGACCATTAACCTATTTCCCTTCTTAGGTGATTTCCTTTTGTGCTATTCTGTTTCCTTTTAATATCTTACATTAATATCCTTAATTGATTATTATCCTCTTCATTTTCAGTCACTTCCCTTCTCATGTTATAGTTTTCTGAGTGAGGAATTGGGAATAACGACCAACCTTTGCACACCTAAGAATGATGGGTGGGATCTGGAGATAAATGGGAGGGGAGGAACACGAAGCATAGTAACAAATTATAATTTAGTTCTAAGAGCAGGACCTAGACCTGCAGACCTTTAGATTGTTTAACTAGGGTTTGAGTTAAAAAGCTGGTATCCAAGTCATAGAATCACAGAATGCCCTGAGTTGGAAAGGACCCACAAGGACCATCAAGTTCAACTCCAGTCCCTGCACAGGACAACCCCAATATTCACACCCTGCATCTGAGGGTCTTGGCTTCTGGAACAAGTCTCTTGCCTTTTAGTGGCATTTACGTGTGTTAAGCAATCCTAATTACTCTGTGGTTTTCAGGTACCGTAACACTTAGAGATCGGTGTTATAAAACAGAGCCAAAGAGATGTTTCCCTTACTATTTAGTTATTCTTAGTGCTTTGCTGATAAAGGAAAGTTGGGAAATCAGCCTTGGATCTTCGTCCTTTCTCTGTGTGCCCTGATGTGCTGAAACCAAATTTTACCCTAAATGGGATTTTAGGATGAGATGCTCTGTTTCCACAGCTTCAAGGCTGAAATAGTGAAGGATGAGTTAATTCTTTTGCTGCAAACCTGTTTGTTGGAGACAACATGGGGTCAACTGCCCATCAACTGAGCAGTAGCTGGTTTGCGTATTTGTGCATTTTTATAATCCAGTGATGGATTTGCTGAGTTTTTATTAGAAACGTTAAATAAAAAACAATTCAGGCCCTTGAACTCGAAGAAGTAGCTGGAATCTTTTAGGGTCCTTTTCAACCCAAAGTATTCTGTGATTCTATGAATCCATCAGCACCGTGATATTGCCCTGGAATAGAAGCGATTTGGAGTATATTAATGATACGACTCCTACCGTCAGCCTTCCTTCAGCAGCAGCAAGGACAGGATTATCAGTGACAGAGATCATACTTCCCAATGCTGGGACAGGAAAGGAAAGCCTTTACTGGCACAAAGCACCCCTTTGCTCACCAGGACTCTGGCTGCTCCATGAGGAGCGCGGGGTAACTACAGAGCCGGGGAGACAAGGTAAGCATCCAGGTGAAGTTCTTGGGAAAGGCGTCTATTGGCAGCCCAGGGGTCTGCAGAGAGAAAGAAATCGAGTGTTTCTGTTTCCCAGCGGTGAAATTCATCTGGCAGGCAGGCAGGCAACAGTAAAAAGGCATTGCCAAACAGATGAGAGTAAACTGGAGGCACTGAGGCTGGGCTTGAGGAGCCCTGAGTGCTGCAGGCGATGACAAATGAGACTTTCCTCCCTCTCCAACAGGAGAAAAATCACCAACATTCCTTGAACGCCATACGTCGTGCTGATACAATTCCTTTCCTTCAGTCACACACCATGCCAAGGTAAGCACCCAAAAAATGCACTTTGTGATGATCTCTCAAAAGCATCTCAGCTGCAGCTGAGTGGCAAAATTTTGGTCCCCCTGTAGGAAACTGTTAGAAAGCATGTTGAGAAAATTCCCTACGTGAGATTGCAGCATCCCACATTATTGCTGACACAGCCTTACCCTGCCTGGGATGGGGAGTGGAGAGCCTGCGGGCTCCACCAGCCTCAGGGGGACTGCAGCCGCAGTACCAATGGCTGGGCTGGGGTCTAAACCAGAACAAAGATGTGGAGCAACTTAACTCTTTCTCGCTGCAACTCAGGGTTATTATTTGCTCTGTTTTCCACTACAGACACGTGAAAATGTGTTACTTCCCTCTACACCACCCTGTTACATGACTGAAGGAAGCATGACAGCAGTTTTCTCTCACTGTCTGTGTATCTTTTCTCTTTGCAGCCCTCCACGAACTCCAGTAAAAGTTGTGCCTCAAATTAGAATAGAACTTGAGCCTGAAGACGGCGGTTACTTCTGGAGGAGCAAGGGAACAGAAACTACTTTGTGATTTGTCTGTCTGTTAAACCTTTGATGGGATTTCTTTTGTCACTAGCCAAATATGACACCGCTCCCTGCTCCCCACCCACATCGGTCAACGCGACACCCGGCCCTCGCCCCACTCTTCTGCCTTCTCTGTTGCTTCCACACGCACGCGCCTCTTGCCAGCGAGCGGAGGGCAGGAGCGCTGACCGGAGCGGGGGGAGTGGGCAGCGCTTTAGCCGTGAGCCCGCCTGTGTCCGTTCGCCCATCTGTCCTCTGGCAGAACAGAAGCGACCTCCGGGCCGAGGCGATGTCGTGCTGACGCCGCTCGAAGATGCTGGAAAGTGCTGCTAATACTAACACGCTCTGACAGCCTGTGCTTGTAGTTCTGCAGGAAGGACGAGGAGAAGGTACTTCACTCCCAGCGCAGAGGAACCGTTGCCACCCTCGTAGCATGTGTTTGGAAATGTCCCTTTCCTATGCAATTTTTTTTAAAGGAACACTTTAATGGACTTAATCCGTCAGGTACATGGAAGAGTGTTATTTTCCTAGATTATTTTGTTTAAATTATGGGGGCCTAACCTTTTTTTTTTGTCAATTTTTTTAACCTTTTTTTAATTACTGTAAAGAAACAAATGAATTTTTCCTGCAGCAGGAAACGTATAGTTCTGAGTAGTTCTACCTCTTATTTCTAGATGCCAGGCTTTCTGTAAAAACAATGTCTTGTACCATATATAATATGATTTTTACAAATGGAAAAACAAAAACCACCACCGCACCACAATCTCTGGGACACGGCATAGGGCTGGATCGGTTTGTGTAACACCCTCTAACTCTGAAGCATCTGTTTGACTTAGGATTATGTTATTTTCCTTTCTGGTTATTGTATAAATAATCTAATTCTACAATGAAGGAGATGGGCTGTAAATCTCTTGTGAGCCAGGAAGTCTTAATCGCCACAGTGGTGAGCAAAACCCTGACTGGCTGCGGCGCCAGCGGGCGGGTGCCAGTTGCACTCGTGTTGTTCATCGCCTGTGTGATATTGTTTTAATTACTCCTTTTGAAACATCGGTGTGTGCGCAAGGGGCTGTGTGTACACACGACAAGACACCACTGCTGGAGCACGAGGATGGCGCAGTGGAGGGGAAAGCTGAAGGTGGCCCACTGGGATTTTCACCCCGACGCTGCTGTTTGCCAGGTTCACCGACATCTGCATCCTCTGGCATCCCGCGTCTACGGAACTGACCCTACGTCCTGGCTGCCCGGTCCTCGCCCCATCCATCGTACAGGGCAATGATCAATACCGAGCAGGGTAGGCGTGGGCACCCCCAGGCTTTTGGTTGGGAACCAGGCAAGCAAGGTTCACCCTGGGAGAGGCGATATTCTCTGTCACACGTTTGCACGTGCACTTGTGCGTGTACACATTTGGGAAACTGGGCTCCACCAAGTGATTTCTTTGCTATGAAGCGTGGGGATTGTATCTAACGCACTATAAAGGCTTCGTCAAAAAGAAATAGCCCAGCTGTAGGGCTAATTCCCCGACAGAAGAAAATCCTGACCCAGAGGACCAGCATGTTGCTGCCGCTTCAGTCCTTGTGAAACCAAAGTCCATGTTGGTTAAGGAAACAGAATTTTCTGATGCTGCTGAGACCTTAAATGCCATATTTTAGCACCTACTCACTCATAGCAGCTGTACCAAGCAACAAGAGGTGCAGAAGAGGGCTGGAGCAGCCAGACATGCCGCTTTTTCTACAGCGCTGGGGTGAAAGGGTGAGCCAAGAGGGACTGCAATGGTTTGAGCTCGATCTGCCACCAGTGCTCATTGGCGATGAGCTGCAGAGGTGCCTACAGCACACACACGAGTGCACACCGCTGGATGTTCCCCCTCCACGTTCTCCAGGGGTTCAGTTGTGGCTTCCATGAAATGTGTTGATTTTTTGGATGTGTACCCTGGGAACCCAGTGCAAAGGAAAGGCTTGGGAGCTGGCAGAAATGGCCAAAAACGGAGCAGCTCTGTGGCCCCTTCGGCTAACTGGAGTAACCTGAGGAGTGCAATGCCGGCTTCAGTCCACAGCGTCCATCCCTTGGTGAACACAAGCATCTGGCTCCCAAAGGGGAAAGAGAGTGGAGCATCACCTCCAGAGCACGTGGGAGCTGCTGGTGATTTGCCCAGACGTTTGATTTGTAGGAACCCTGGTAACCAACAGAGGAAGGATCAGAGCAGATGAAGAGAAGCAGCTTTCCTGCTCCTGGTCAGCTCGGCGAGCAGGGCACTGCAGCCACACACCCACCCCACGCGCAGCCTTCCGTCACCTGACGATGTGTCTCCACAAAAATGAGGTCTTCCACTTCCAAACCGCATTCAATGTACTTGAAATGTGTTGACTGCTGATTGAGATCTGTCTCTCTCCTTTTCGTTTTTGGTTTTAACCTGAGGGAGCTGTTTGTTGGGCAGAGGGTGGGCGTTGCGGAGGGGACGGGACAAAGGTTGCTGCAGCTTCCCATGGAAAACGCGCCACACATGCTGGTGACACGAGCTGGAAGCGTTGCCTTCCCTGGTGCCTGGCAGTGGCAATGCTGTCTCCTTTCTTGGTCCTTCCTTTAAAAAAAAAAAAAACAAAACTCAACACAAACTGAGCAACCAAGAGCTCTGCTGGCAGCAGAAGCCAGCGGGCAGGGAACAGAGGCTGCGGGTGTCACAGGCAGAGCCTTCCCGTGCATCTTAGAGCTTCGAAAAGCACTTACTTTCAATCAGAACTGGGAATTTTGTGGGAAAAGGCCAACAAAAAATTAACTTTCCCAAACAAAATAAAGCCAGCTGCAGCCAGCTCTGTCCCAGCCTGAGACCGTGGTGCCCGTCTGCCCCTGCAGCCCCTGCTGCTTTGTCATTGCGGCCGATATGACTTGGGGTTTTTATTCTATTTTTTTTAAATCAAGATGCACTTTTGGATACTTTTCTTGTTGTTTTTAATTCTAGTAAGTGTGTATTTGCTTTGGAGGAAAGAATAAAAACGTAGCGTGAAATGAAGTGGATCAAGATGGTGGAACAAAAAGGAAAAAAAAGCAGAAAACATTTCAATATATTAAAATGATTTTTTTCCAGTAATATAAAACATGAAATTCCTTATAACATTATAGTATTTTACAGTTTTATGAAGCTTTCTATTGTGACTTTTATGGAATCAAAAGATGAAGATGATGAGATATTTTAGCATTTATATTTTTCAAAATTAAATGTATACTGAAAATAAAGTAACTTTATGCATTTCTTGGTGAGTATGTGTTTTTGTTTTCCATTGTACCCTCAGCCTTGTTTGACAGCATGGAGATGCCCGTCTCTCTCTTGCCAGCTCCAAGGGAAGGTGCTCAGCAGCTCTGGAGGGAGAGGAGGCTTAGGAAAGGTTCACAAAGGTGAAGAGACCAAGGGGTCGTTTAGCCTGGAGATGAAGAGGCTGAGGGGAGACCTCACCGTGCTCTGCAGCCCCAGGAAAGGAAGTTGTGGTGAGGTAGGTGCTGAGTGACAAGTGACGGGATGAGGGCACGGCCTCAAGTTGCACCATGGGAGGGTTAGATTGGATAGCAGGGAAAATCCTTTGGGGATTCAGAACCAGAAACAAAGTACTACATGTTTGGTGCTTGGAGGAGGGAGCTGGGCTCTTCTCCCAAGGGACAGGGGACAGGACGAGAGGGTATGGCCTCAAGCTCCGCCAGGAGCGGTTCAAGCTGGACATCAGGAAGAAATTTTTCACAGGGTTATCAGGCCCTGGCAGAGGCTGCCCAGGGAGGTGGTTGAGTCACCTTCCCTGGAGGTTTAAAAAGCGTAGATGAGGTGCTGAGGGACGTGGTTTAGTGGCAGATGGGAGTGGTTGGACTCGATGATCCGATGGTCTCTTCCAACCTGGTGATTTTAGGATTCTATGCTGTGTGTAAGTGGCCGGGAAGGGAGACAAGATGGCGCAGCCACAACTTCTCAGGCGCCCCCCGCTCCCCGCACGCGCCTAGCAACAAGGCCCGGGGGCGGGGCTTGAGTTGCCTCATCCAATCAGCGGGGGCGGCGCCGCGAGCGGCCAATCGCGAGCCTGGGCGGGAAAGACCCAGCGCGTGGGCGGGAAGCGCGAGCTGAGGGCAGGGGGAGGGGTTAAAGGGGAGAGTTCGGGAGTGAGGGGAGAGGGTGCGGCTGCTCTGGCCTCTCTGAGCTCTGCCGTCCCGGTTTGGTGAGTTGGTTGTTTAAATGTAGAACTGGAGGTGTGTGTTAAAGCGGGAAATACTTGTGGAGTCCTCAGTGTGAGAAGGACGTGGGGCTGTTGCGATGGGTTTAGAGGAGGCAATGGGGATGATGTGAGGGCTGGAGCTCCTCTGCTGTGAGGAAAGGCTGGGAGAACTCGGGTTGTTCAGCCTGGAGAAGGCTCCAGGAGTACCTCCCAGCAGCTTCCAGCAGTGAAAGAGGCTGCAGAAAAGCTGGGAAGGGGTTCTGGATCAGGGGGAGCAGGGACAGGGTGAGTTGAAAGGGTTTTAAGCTGAAAGAGAGAAGGTTTGTGTTGGATATTAGGAAGGAATTCTTCATGGTGAGGCTCTGGCTCAGATTGCCTGAGAAGCTGTGGCTGCCCCATCCCTGGAGGTGTTCCAGGCCAGGCTGGATGGGGCTTGGAGCCCCTGATCCAGTGGGAGGTGTCCCTCCCTATGGTAGGGGGTGACACTGATGGGCTTTGGAGTCCCTTCTGACCTAAGTCATTCTATGATTCTATGAAATAATGGTTCCCGGGGAACCCCAGTCTCAGCTGAGGGTGCACTGGCTTTTGGCATCCCTTTGATGTGCAGGATTGTCTTCTCGTCCTAAGTATTATCAGTATGCAGCATTATGAGGTGAGGACTTAGAAGTTTTTGTCTTTTGGGGGCTTAAATTAAGGCTTTTTCCCTTCATAAGATGAGAGAAAATGGCCTCAAGTTGCACCAGGGGGAGTTAGATTGGATATTGGTGAAAGTTTCTTTACTGAGGGAGCGATGAAGCCCTGGCAGAGGCTGCCCAGGGCAGTGATGGAGTCTCCATCCCTGGAGGGGTTCAAAATCCAAGTGGTTGTGGCACTGTGGGACATGATTTAACAGACACTGTGTGGTTGGGCTGATGATTGGACTGGATGAGCTGAGAGGGCTTTTCCAACCTTAAAGATTCTGTGATCTGCCTACCCGCTGTGCCATCAGTGTGCCAGTGGCTGTGGTCAGGAGCAGTGCCTGGTACGCAGAGGCTTTTGGTCTGGGATTCCTTGTCATCTGTCCATATTGTGTTGCCGGCTCTGACCTCACGGTTCGCTCTGCTCGGGTTTTGCAGAAAGGCACTAGAGGTGCCCTGTGGTTTTGAGGCTGGTGTGCACCCCAGTGCTGGATGACGACCTCTCGCTCTGAGCAACGATAATGGGTTGTAATTACAAACTGAGACTTCATTTCTTCTTGCAAATCTTTGGGAATGGGTTGGAGAGCTGCTGAGCCAAAAATGCAGGGGGCAGATCTGCCTCGTGCCCATTGTGGTGCCAAGGGCAGGAGGAAGGAGTCCCAGAAACAGAATTAAAAGCAAAACCAAACACCCCCGCTGCAGTGGAAAGTAGGAAATGAAAGTGGTTTCTGTGCAGGCTGGCAAAGGGCTGGGAATCCCTTGGGGTGTGTTGCTGGCCAAGTCTGTGCTCTCAGCTGGTGTCAGCTGGGAGCCGCTGTGTTTTCTTGGAAGTCAGCTGGGTTTAAGAACAAAAGTGTTGTGCATCTTTCATTATTTGAACAGCATTTGCCTATTTTGGGGGTTGGTTTTTTTGCATCCCCACACAGGTGCTGACGGCAGCAGAGGCTTTGCTGTCACGGGTGCCTTCAACTCGTGCCATGCCGGCACCTCCAGGGAGGTTTTGTTTTCGCCAGCAGGGGCTCAGGGCAGCTCCTGGCTTCTGTGGCTGGAAATGGGAAGCTCCCAGGCCACCATGGGCACCTTCTGGAGCAAAGCAAATGGGATTCGTCCTTGTGCTGGGACGGAGGGGGCTGTCGGCTTGGGGGGAAGGTCTGGAGAGCTGCGCAGGGAAGTGTTCACTGGCTAAACTGAATAATGGATGCAGAGTCTTTAAGGGCTCAGTGCTATCCCTCACCTGATTTGTTGGCGAGAAGGGAAATGCAGTGGAATTGGGCTTTCCCGTACATAATAAAATCCAGCGGGATTTCTAAGGCCCTGGTGGCCAAAAGGCTGGGGCAGCACAGCAGCAGGTGACTCCTACTCCCAAACCCACATCGAGCCAACCCCTTGCTGGGAGTTCAGTGCTCCAGATGTGCAGGGGTGAGTGACGCAGGCTGCTTGGGAGAGAGCCTGCCCTTGGCTCTCTGCTCTCTCCATGCAGTGTTAGGAAATACTTTTGGGCTACGCAGCACGCACTTCTGGCCCCAAAAGCTGCAGTGACACTCAGTTCTTAGAAGCAGGCGCGTGGCACAGGAGATGTTCCTGGCTCACTTAGTTGTATTTCTTTTTTTCTTGGAAACCCAGAAGGTCGGTGCAATCATTAGCCGTTAGCATGTGCCACCTCAGTCTGACAGATGCAAATGTGATGCTGGAAGGGAGCAAAAGCTCAGGCTGGTCCCCAGCACCTTGTGCCCAACAGAGACTGAGCTGCTTTTCTGGGCACGGTGGGACAGAGCCCTCTGTCTGATCAGGATCTGGCTGTGCAGTGAGCCAGCACCCACCGTGGCTCCTGGACAGGGAAGGGGGAGGACGGGCTTTGCTGGGCCCCTCATCCTCCCAGAGTTGAGGTTTCCAGCTGCTCCTTCCCACAGCCTGGGCTACAATCCTGCTCCATCCTGCATTGTGCCAGCCAAACCCATCCCATTGCTCACATGGTGTGGAACCAAGCAGGGACCTGGGGCCACTGGTGTGCTCTGGTACAGAGAGGAGCCACCAAGAATGAGGCTGTTCTTCTTGGTTGCCCTTAAGGTCAAGTCTGGTGAGTGCGACAACTCCTGACTGCTAAAGCTGGCTGCAGAGTAATTACTCTGCGGCGTTCACTAGCTTTAAATTGATTTCCCCTGGTTCTGCCTATTTATCCTCTGCCTCTTGTGGAGTTTCCCCTTGTGGTACGGAGTCCCTCGGCCCCGCTGGTAAGACTGTGGCTCCTTTTGTATCCCTTTATCTCATTTATTCCTTTCATTTGATTGTTGTTTCAGCTCACTCTTTTTTTATTTCTGTAGTGCAGGCTGCTTTCACTTGCACTTTATCTTTGCTCAGCACAGCTCTGTGTGCTGAGGTTTCATTATCTACTTTCCCCATTATATTTAGATCTCACTCTGAAAAAAAACCTGTGGAATTTGGGCTTGGGGGACTTTCTTGTTGCTTTCTTGGCTGGATTTGCCATCTTCCTGCCCCCAGCTCAGGGCCAGTTTGCTTACAGCACCCCACAACTCAGCCAGTGCTTGGCAAGGCTTAGCTCAGCGGGCAGGGGAGCGGGGTTTGGGGGAGCTGGGGCTGCAGGGATGCCCAGAGGCCCCATCTCAGGTGATGGGCTCCTGCCCCCAGCCAGCTGGACATCCAAATACCCACAAAGCCATCTCTGGGGGCACTTCACAAGTGGTTTTGGTGTTCTTGCTTGGGGTTTTTTCAGACATAAGCTCACAGAGCTAAGACCACGGCCCTTCCCAGCCCCCAGAAAGCCTTCCCAGCAGCAGTGAGGGTGCTTTGGAAGTCTTTATTGCAGCTGCAGGGACGTATTGTGGTGATGCTGGTGGGTGGGCAGGGAGCGGTGGGCTCACTGGCACCTTCCTCCCCTGGTGTGAGGAAAAGCAGCCGTTTGCCAGGCGTCCTCCAGCCCCGTTCCCTGTGCTCTGGCTCAGCATCCTGCTTCCCTGCACACCCCACAACGCTCAGGCCCGGGTGCAGAGCCATCACCCTCCTCCCCAGCCCCACAGCTCACCCGGAGGAGCTGTTCCTGATGCTAATGGCCCCCCTGGCCACTCACCGGGCTAGCCCAGCAGGCAGGAACCCCCATCGCATGCCCTTGCTAGCTCTGAGCTCACCTGCAAAAGGAAGGAGGGAGCCAAGGGGCAGCCCTGGGAGTGCAGGCCGGGCATAGTGTGGGGCGGGGGGGGCCATGACCTTACCTTGGAGGCACAGAAGAGAGGGGGCGAATTGGGGGGGCAGCAGGTAGAGGCGAAGTCGGCTCGCTGCTCCACCAGCTGCTCCAGCAGCTCGGGGCTGGCCTCTGGCACACTCTGCTTCAAGCTCTCCCGCAGCCTGTGGTGTGGGGGGACCATCAGGATTTAGTAGAGAGCCAGGTGGATAAAGGCTTGCATGGCAATTCTGGGAGGGAAAACATGCAGCAAGGCTGGATGCCTCATGCTTCCCTGTGTTGTGGATGTATCTTCCTGGACTTCAGTAAAGCCTTTGATACAGTTTCTCACAGCATTCTGCTTCGGAAACTGTCGGCCTCTGGCCTGGACAGGTGCACACTCTCCTGGGTGAAAAACTGGTTGAATGACCGGGCCCAGAGGGTGATGGTAAACGGAGTTAAATCCAGCTGGAGGCCAGTGACAAGTGGGGTTCCCCAGGACTCAGTCCTGGGTCCAGTCCTGTTTAATGTCTTTATCAACGACCTGGATGAAGGCATCGAGTCCTCCCTTAGCAAGTTTGCAGATGACACCAAGCTGGGTGGAAGTGTGGATCTGCTGGAGGGTCGGGAGGCTCCAAAGGGACCTGAACAGGCTGGACTGCTGGGCTGAGACCAACGGCATGAGGTTTAACAAGGCCAAATGCCGGGTCCTGCACTTGGGGCACAACAACCCTAAGCAGAGGTACAAACTAGGAGAAGCCTGGCTGGAAAGGTGCCAGGAGGAGAAGGACCTGGGGGTGCTGGTTGACAGCGACTGAACGTGAGCCAGCAGTGTGCCCAGGTGGCCAAGAAGGCCAATGGCATCTTGGCTTGGATCAGAAACGGCGTAACCAGCAGGTCCAGGGAGGTTGTTCTCCCCCTGTACTCGGCACTGGTGAGACCGCACCTCGAGTACTGTGTTCAGTTCTGGGCCCCTCACCACAAGAGGGATGTTGTGGCTCTGGAGCGAGTCCAGAGAAGGGCAACAAAGCTGGTGAAGGGGCTGGAGAACAAATCTTATGAGGAGCGGCTGAGAGAGCTGGGGGTGTTTAGCCTGGAGAAGAGGAGGCTGAGGGGAGACCTTATTACTCTCTACAACTACCTGAAGGGAGGTTGTGGAGAGGAGGGAGCTGGGCTCTTCTCCCAAGTGACAGGGGACAGGACGAGAGGGAATGGCCTCAAGCTCCGCTAGGGGAGATTTAGGCTTGAGATTAGGAAAAAGTTCTTCACGGAGAGGGTGGTTAGGCATTGGAACGGTCTGCCAAGGGAGGTGGTTGAGTCACCGTCCCTGGAGGTGTTTAAGGTGAGAGTGGATGAGGTACTTAGGAGCATGATTTAGGTATTGGTGGGAATGGTTGGACTCGACGACCCGGTGGGTCTCTTCCAACCTGGTTATTCTGTGATTCTCATAGAATCACCAGGTTGGAAAAGACCCACCGGGTCGTCGAGTCCAACCATTCCCATCAATCACTAAACTATTTCCCTCAGCACCTTGTCCACCTGTCCCTTAAACACCTCCAGGGAAGGTGATTCAACCCCCTCCCTGGGCAGCCTCTGCCAGTGCCCAATAACCCTTTCGGTGAAAATTTTTTTCCTAATGTTCAACTATTCAGGCTTAGAAACATTAGTGCATCCTCAAAATCTGGATCCAGTTTTGGAAGGCAGCAAAGGCTCACCTCTTCTTGAAGTCGAGGAAACTGAGCTTGCTGTACTGCCCGCAGAGCTGGTTGGCTTTATCCAGGAACCGTGGCAGCTCTTCCCCCATCTGCTGGCGCTGAGAGGCAGAGTGGCTGTCACCAGGCTGGGCAAAGCCTCTTGTGGGGGTTCTGGGGGACAGAGAGCCAGGTGGGAGAGAGAGGGGAGCCAACAGAGCCACCCCCACAGCTCACCTTGCTATCCAGGCAGGCAGGGGCGTTCTTGGCAGAGCAGCATTCCCCCCTGACTTGGTTGCAGGTGTCATACAGCTTGCTGAGGAAGGCGTCGGGGACGCTGGTGTGCCTTCGCGCCAGCTCAAACAGGAACCTGGAGCAGGGAAAAGGAGTCGCTGTATGAGTTTTTATTAATGGTGCTGCTCAGTGTGGGATGGGAACTGCTTTTTTTTTATCTTTGTCATGGAATGGTTTGGGTCTGAAGGGACAGCTAAGCCCATTCAGATACCTCCCACTGGATCAGAGGCTCCAAGCCCCATCCAACCTGGCCTTGAACCCCTCCAGGGAAGGGGCAGCCAGGGCCTCCCCACACTCACAGCAAAACATTTCTGCCTGAGATCTCATGTCAGTCTCCCCTCTTTCAGATCAAAACCATTCCTCCTCATCCTCTCCCTGCACTCCCCGATCAAGGGCCCCTCCCCAGCTTTCCTGGAGCCCCTTTTCAGTAGTTTTTGCAGCCCCCAGGGCCAAGGAAAGACAGGATGTCCCCCTAGTTATCCTAATAATAATCAAACAATCTAATGAAAAAAAGGAAGGATGAGCAGCTCAGCCGTGGTGGGTACCGCTCACCTCTTGGCGTGGTGAGGCCCTTCCTCGCTGCACAGCTGCTCATTTGTCGGCTTCTGCGCCTCCAGCAGTTTGGGTCCAGGCACTGCTGGCAGAGCCGAGATGCAGAAATAGTTTTGCATGAGGTTTTTCCCCTTGCAGCACTCGGCGATCCTCTCATCCCGGGCTGCCAGTGCTCCGCAGGCTTTGGCTGTGTGCTCTGACAACTGCAAAATGAGAAGCAGCAGGTGTGCAGGGCTGCTGAGGCTGTGGATCCCCTCTCCATGGTGAGGTTCGCTCCCTAAACTGCTGCAACACGGGAGGTGGCTCTGGCGGGGCATCCTGGCTCTCCTACCTTCTTCTCCATGCAGTCCTCGGCGACTGAGTCACAGCACTGGGCAAACACCTCAGCAGCATCTTCTGCCAAGGGGGAAAGGTCCTCGAAGGAAGCACCAGGAATCTTCTGAGCGAGCGAGGTGAGGTAGCTGGCCAGGCACAAGGGATAAGAGGGTTTAGGGAGCTCAGTTCCCCCTTCCAAACCACTCCGAGCATGGTTTCCCCACATAGAGGTGCAGGAGGGAGACGATGAGGAGCCACAGGGCTCTGCACCACCTCTGTACACTAAGTGTTTGCACAGGATGCCACAGCACGCTTGGTTTTACATCTTTGAAGTTTGTCTTTGTAAATGCTGCCTGCAAACAGGATCTGCAGTCTGAAAAGGAACACGCTGCTGGGTTCAAGGAGGGAAAAGGCCATTTTCCCTTTTACCTGAAGGCAACTTTGTCCTTCCCGTACGCTTTGAAGCGGGAGCAAGCCCGGTTTGACATCAGGGTGAGGAGGGAGAGGGTTTTCCTTTCCAGTTTCTGCCACGAAAAGAAGATGGAGGTGTTCTTGGAGGGAAATGCCTCCCAGCCTTTCCCACCCACCTCTCCCAGGGCCATCGGCACAGTGCTTGCCCTGCTCCCCGCAGAGCAAGGGTAGGGATGACCTAGGGGATCCAAAGGGTCTCACCTCCTTCAGGAAGCAGGGGGTGGGCTTGGCAGAGATGCAGCAGGTGGAGACCATGGAGAGGAAGGATCTGGTGGAGCCCAGGAGCACAGGCAGGGGTGCCTGGCTGTAGCTGCTGGCGTACTCGTGCAGAAACCTGCGGCAGAGGCAGCGGCGGGAGAACCGGCACTCAGGGATGGGAACCCTCTCCAGGTACCACCCTGTGCTGCTGACTTGTTGCACCAAGCCATGGAGCAGGCTGGCAGCCTCTCATCCCTTTAGTGAAACCCTGTTCCTGGTGCCTCTATAAGCACAGGATGCCTCGAACGTTTGCTCTGATGCACTGGTAGCCCCACAGCCACCAAGATTCGCAATGGTAGAGGGGTGAGACCAGGAGCGGTTTGATGGTGGGAGCCTGGACATCGGCTGGCACCACCATGCAAGTGGGAGCTGTCGGTGAGACCGAGCGCCATCCCCAGCCCAGCTTACCTGTCTGCAAAGTCCTTGGGGTCCTTCTTGAAGGCCTCGCAGAGCTCTTCGTTGGAGGGCTGGAGGTAGCGGGGCAGCTCCTGGGGCGGGTGCTGCAGGGCGGCCAGGCACAGCTTCCGCTCCAGCCCCTCCTGGACGCAGCAGCCAGCTATGCCGGGGTGTGCCGGGAAGGGCGAGCTCCCGCTGCAGGATTTGGCCGACAGAGCCGAGGACTGTGGGCAGGAGGGGAGGTTACGCGCTGGACACCATCCCCAGCCACCCCCGGTGTCAGGGTCCATTGCCCGGTGTCTGTCAGCCTCACCCCAGCATCGTAGCAGGAAGGGTCAGCACCATCGGCGCAGCAGGATTCAGCCAGGGAGACGATCTCGCCAACGAGGTGGTTGATCTCCTCGAAGGTGGCATTGGAGAACTTCCTGCTGTTGGCAATGATGTTCCTGGGAGCAGGGAGCAAGGAGAGGATGAGGTGGAGGCACTGTTCTCTCTCTTAAAAGAAAAATCATACTGCAGCGTTATTGTGCCAAAACAGGGTTTAACACCATCAACAGGAGCAGATCAGTTGTGGCACAGCAAGAAATAGCAGCGTATTCCTTGGAAAAGAACTGGAGACGGTCTCGTGCTGGGAGACCGTGCATCAAGCCAGTTAGAATTCTTAATTATTCAGGCACCTAACTGATTTTGAGGAACTCAATAATGAAACAATCTTTTCTCCTTTCAAGAGCAATCAGATCCTTGTGTGCAGGTAGTGAATAACCCCTGCCTTTTGAAGATTATGTTTATTTAACTTATTTTGGTCCTGGCTCAGGAGTGTCCTGGGAGGGCAAATGCGGTAGGAGGTACCTACAGGGTTCGGAAGTCCTCCTTCCCCAGGGTCTTGAACTCCAGGCAGACTTTATCGCGGACATAAGCTCTACCTGTAAGCACAGAAAAGGGAGGATTTGTGAGTGGGATTTGTGCCTTGGCTTGCCCAGGTGCAGCCTGGGTGGTGGCTGCGGAGCTGGAACCCCAGCGCCTGCTGGGGCTGGGGGAAACACCAGCTTGGCTTTCCCTGTAGTTCCACCTCTGGGTGGCCACAGAGCTTGTTTCCTGCAACCTTTCTCCTTTCAGGGGAAAACACACCCCAAAGCAACACAGCTCTGCTTAATTGAGTCTCCTACAGTGAGTATCTCGTCTTTTGCTTTTTGCCAAAGAAAATGCTCATTCGGGGAATAGCTGGTGCCCACCTGCCCACCTATTTCACTCTCGCTTTCCACATCCCTCCCAGGTGCAGCAGTGGTGGTGTGGGAATGGCAGATGCCACAAAACAGTCCCTAAGGCTGTGGGGCTCCTGCTTTATTCACTTGAGGATTGTTATTTCTTTTCACTGTTGCTTCTTTTCTCAAGCTGGACTTGGTTGCAGCCCCAGGGGATGATGCTGCAGACCAGCGAAGGCTGCTGCTCATGTTGGTGGCTTCGGAGAAGCATCCCTGGGACCCAGGCTGCTCTAGCCCTGCAGCAGGCAGGGGGAAGACCCCTCACTTCAGCCCTGACAGTGATAGGTAAAACATTGTGTGTGTTTGCCCCTTGGAAGAAATGTTTTTCTGTGAGGGAGGCCCTGGCCCAGGTTTCCCAGAGCAGTGGTGGATGCCCCATCCCTGGAGGGGTTCAAGGCCAGGCTGGATGGGGCTGGGAGCCCCTGATCCAGTGGGAGGTGTCCCTGCCCATGGCAGAGGTGGAACTGGATGGGCTTTGAGGTCCCTTCTGACACAAACCATTCCATGATTCTATGAAACACATGGTGCTGCTTTTTCTGGCTAGATTTGTCAACCAAAAGGGCTGGGAGCTCTGGAGATGGGACTGTGGAGGTCAGGAGCACCCACCAGTACAGACACCCCTGGAGACTCTCTCGTCCCTGGAAAGACGTGATCGATTTTTGCTGCAAACTGCACTGGTTAGACTTTGATACCAGAAGGGTAAATACTGATACCAGTATTTACCGGTATTACAGCCCTTTCCCAAACCCGAGGGGTTATGTGGCACTACACCAAAGGTCACTATGATTTGGTGGGAAGAGAAGATTGAGGGGGCTTTTGCAAGGCTTGTAGCACCAGGAAGGAAGGGGGAGCTGTGGTAAAAGGCAATTAATTCTCTTTTCTCTCAGGAACAGCGGCTGTCGGTCCTACTGAAAGTGCCAACGTGTTGCATTCCTTTTCATTTTCGTAGAGTGGTATAGAATCATAGAATTGTTTGGTTGGAAACGACTTTGAGGATCATCAAATATGGGAGAACTATTGATCCAGTGAGAGGTGTCCCTGTACTGGAACTGGATGGGCTTTGAGGTCTCTTCTGATGCAAACCATTCCATGATTCTAAGTTTCAAGGGATTTTTTGGCAGGTGGATGAATCTCTGCGGAGCTGTGCAGGCAGCAAGGAGTGGAACAGAGCATTGTTCCCATCCGAGGGGCAGGCTTTACAGAGGAATCATGCTTGTGAAAGGGGTCAGAACATCCCATTATCCATGGCAAAGGGCAGAAACTGAGTTCTGCGGCACTGTACTCTCCTCCAGTCTGGACCCCAGCCCAGCCTCTTGCCCTCCCAGCTCCTCTAGCATCATCCCAAACAGACATCCCAGTACTGGAACATCATTTCACGCCTTGAGAAGGGAAGATTTAGACTGGACATCAGGGGTAAGTTCTTCATGGTGAGGGTGGCCCGGGATGCCCTGGCCCTGGTTGCCCAGGGAAGCTGTGGCTGCCCCATCCCTGCAGGTGTTCAAGGTCCAGCTGGATGGGGCTTGGATCCTCTGATCCAGTGGGAGGTGTCCCTGCCCATGGCAGAAGTGGAACTGGATGGACTTTGAGGTCCCTTCTGACACAAACCATTCCATGATTGTATGACTCTCTTTCCTCTCTTTAGGCTGGGGAGAGGGGAGGCCACTAAACCCACCAAAGCTGTTGGACCCCCTCCTCCTCCCTAGAGGAGAGCAAAGCCCCAGGCATGTGATAATGCCCTTACCTCGGTGCTCAGCATGCACGACAGTCAAAAGCAGCAGCAGGGCGAGAGCTGCCCTCATGTTGGAGCTGGTTTCCCTCCTCTTGCCAAGAAGCAGCACTGGGAGTCCCATCCTGGTGTTTATATGGAGGCAGTGCTAGTTGCCGGGTGAATTATTAATCCTGGTGGCGGGACAGAGGGCGAGCATCCTTGGCCTGCCCGGGCGCCGGTGCCTCCAAAATCAGATCTGTGTAATCATTAACTGCGCAAAACAGGGATGTGTCGCTGTGGCACCTCATGCAGGGTCTTCCTGCCCGTCACGGATGATTAGTCCAACAGGAATAACAGGAGATGTGCTGGGCAGTGTCCCATGCTCCTTGCAAGTGCAAAGCTGAGAAATGGTCCTACCAGCACTGTGTGAGAAAGGAGGCTCCACTTTTAGGGTGCTAGCATGCCAGGCTGTCCCAGGGAGGTGATCTGGTGGGGACATCTGCTCCCAGTGCCATGCCCTGCTCTGTCGTGACCATGTTGCCCCCATGCTGGGTCAGGGTGACTCCCACAGCTGGCTGCCATGCAAATCCATGCCTGAATAATAAAAAACCACAAATAGGGTGGATGCTTGGGAGGATTCGGGGCCATGAGACCTCAGAGGAGGGTTTGGTTACACTGTGCTATCTGAAGAAACATGGTTAATGGGTTATTTGGGTATAAACGCAGATATTTGGTCTTTTTTGTGCCACCCCTGTGTTGTAAGCCCCAGCCCGCAGCAGCGCAGCCGCTCCCTCTTTACTTTCGCAGTAGGATGGGGAGGAGAACTGTAAACACAGGGTAAATCTAGTGGGCTGGGATAAGGACAGTGGAGTAGAAAAGCAATGGAAGAGGAAGAATAGCAACAACAAAAGAATACAGAAAACAAATACACAGTGCAACAGCTTGTCGCTTGGTAAAACAATGTCCCCCATCAAAGTGATACCCCTCATAATCCAATTTCCCTGTCTCTTTTTTAACTTGCCATGGATTATTTGTCAGGTTAGGTGTGGGGTTTTTTTTTTGTAGGCAAGGGCTTTTAGAGCTAATTTTGCTGCTGCATTAGCTTCTCTCTCCCACAGCTGCCACTCGCACTGAGGGAAGCAACTGAGCTGAGCTGTGCCAGAACAGAACACATTCTACAACAGCTTCTTTGTCTCTTCACTCCTGCTCTTGGCTCCCAAGATATCAGGTCTTGGGTCTTGTCTCGGGTTTTTGTGTCAGACCTAATATTCCAAGCTTGAGTGGCAGGTGCCAAGACTGATGCCATAAATGTAATTTATAGTCTCGGTAGTGTCCCTTATACATGGTTACACATAGAGTAAACCATTTGAGAGCAGCAGCATCACAACCCACCCCCAGGCACACTGTGCAGTCACCAGCAGCAGTGGGTGGGATCATTTTCCCCACTTTCCTCCTCTTGGGACGTTCCTGAGCCTGAAATGCCGCGCCTGCCAGGCAGAGCCCTCTCTCCGTTCCCTCCACCACCACGCACCGGGGGTGTTGTCACCGCAGGGTGACTTACGGTGATGCTACCGGGCGGGAGGGCGGTAGGACCCGGGGCGGCCTTTAAAAAGGAGTGGGCGGGGCGGGGCTGTGATACGAATGGAGTCGCCCCGCGGGTGGGCGTGGCTACGCTCCTGCATGAATGGACGGGACGGCGGCTCTAGTGGGAGGGCGTGGCCACGGGAGTGGGCGTGGTTAGTGCCAAAAAGGCGGTGCCACGGCCCACGAGGGCGGGGCGAAGGCTATAAAAGGCTGGGCGGGACTTAGGGGACGCTGGGGTGGGAGCTGAGTGGTGGGACTTGGGGAGCTTCGCCCGGGGCTGATCCCAGACCGCAGCCCCCAGCCGGGCCCGGGGGCGAAACCGAGCCCCGTCTTGTGGGGGAGACGGGGACGGACTGGGAACCAGGCTCTGGGGCAGTTAGGAGGCTCGGGAGCTGAGCCCAAGCCTTGCATTTTGGGGCTTGAGGGCGACCTCGTGTGGCCAGTTGGGGACTCAGGAGCAGAGCCCAATATCCTGTGTTTTGGGGCTTTGAGGACAGCCTTGTTATGATAAATTCAGGGTTCAGGGACAGAGCCCGAGTCCTGCAGTTTGGAGTTTGAAAACAGCCTTGTGTGGCCAATTCAGGGCTCAGGAACAGAGTCCAAGTCCTGCATTTTGCAGACTCTGAACAAAGCTCAGTGGCTAGTTTGGACAGTGATGGAAACTGGCAGAGTCTTGGAAACAGAGACCAAGTGCTCTGTTGTGGGGCTTAGAAACTAAGTAAGTGCTGTGTTTAGAGAGCTTAAAGGAGGGACCAAAGCCCTGGTATTTGGGCTCGGAAACAGACACTAAATGCTGTGTTTGGGGGCAGGGGGCTGAAATGGGGCTCATTTAGCCAGTTTTGGGATTCAGAACCAGAAACAAGGTACTGCATGTTTGTTGCTTGAGATCAAGCTCATTTGGCCATATTGAGGGCTCAGAAACAAAGACTAAAAGTCCTGCCCTTTGAGGGCTAAACATCAGGCCCATTCAGGCATTTTTTGGGCTCAGGAACAGAGATCAAGTGCTGCATTTTGCGGGCTTGAAACCAGGCTCTTTTGGCACTCAGAAACAGAGATAAAGTAATTAATTAAGATGCTGTGTTTGGGTAGCTTAAATCAGAGATCAAGGCCCTGGTGTTTGGGCTCAGAAACAGAGACCAAGTGCTGTGTTTGAAGGGGAGCTGAAACCAGGCTCATTTGGCTAGTTTGGGGAACTGAGAAACTAAGTCCTGTGTGCTTGAAACAAAGCCCACGGGGCATCAGAAACAAAGATGAGAAACAGAGATAATCCTGTGTTCTGGGGACTTGAAACTAGGCCCCTTCAAACAGCTTTTGGATGCAGAAAAAGAGACTTAAGTGCTCCATTTGAGAAGCCCTGGGCTCACAGCCTAAAAGCGCTGCGTTTTGGGTTGCTCACTTGGCCAATTTGGGCATTCAGAAAGAGAAATTAAGTCCTCTGTGTCTGATGCTTGAAACAAGGCTCCTCAGGCCATGTTCAGAAATAAAGACCAGGTGCTGTGGTTTGTGTTGTTGACACAAGGCTCAATGTCGGGGCTCAGAAAAAGACTAGAAGTCCTGTGATTTGAGTCTTGAAACCAGGCCCATTAAGTCTTTTTCTGAGCCAAAAAATTTGTCTCACTAGCCCTACATTTGGGGAGCTTGAAACAGAGCCTAAGTGCTGTGTGTAAGCAGGCGGGAACCAGGCCTCTTTGGGTGCTCGGGAATGGAGACAAGATGAGGCAGCCACAACTTCTCTGGGCAACTGGAGGAGATGGACCTGGGGGTGTTGGTTGACACTGACTGAACATGAGCCAGCAGTGGCCCAGGTGGCCAAAAAGGCCAATGGCATCTTGGCTTGGATCAGAAACGGTGTGACCAGCAGGTCCAGGGAGGTTCTTCTCCCTCTGTACTCGGCACTGGTGAGACCGCTTCTTGAATCCTGTGTTCAGTTCTGGGCCCCTCACCACAAGAAGGATGTTGAGGCTCTGGAGCGAGTCCAGAGAAGGACAACAAAGCTGGTGAAGGGGCTGGAGAACAAATCTTATGAGGAGCGGCTGAGAGAGCTGGGGGTGTTTAGCCTGAAGGAGGCTGAGGGGAGACCTCATTGCTCTCTACAACTACCTGAAGGGAGGTTGTAGAGAGGAGGGAGCTGGGCTCTTCTCCCAAGTGACAGGGGACAGGTCAAGAGGGAATGGCCTCAAGCTCCAACAGGGGAGGTTCAGGCTGAACATTACGAAAAAATGTTTCATATAAAGGATCATTGGGCGGTGAAACAGGCTGCCCAGGGAGGTGGTTGAGTCACCTTCCCTGGAGGTGTTTAAGGCACGGGTGGACGAGCTGCTGAGGGACATGGTTTAGTGTTTAATAGGAATGGTTGGACTCGATCCGATGGGTCTCTTCCAACCTGGTGATTCTATGCTGTGTGTAAGCGGCCGGGAAGGGAGGCAAGATGAAGAGGCTGCCCAGGGCAGTGATGGAGTCTCCATCCCTGGAGGGGTTCAAAATCCAAGTGGCTGTGGCACTGCGGGACGTGGTTTAGCAGGCATGGTGAGGTTGGGGTGCACGAGCTGAGAGGGCTTTTTCCTGCGTAAATGGTTCTAGGATTCTATGAATTTCCACTCTCAGTGAGGCATGGAAGATATAGCTTATCTAGATGTGCTAAAGTGCTGGTGTTACGTGTGGTTATAGCCCTTCTTGTGGAGTGGCTGTGTGCTTGGCATAGTTGCTCTTTGTGAGCGGAGACAGCTTTTTTGGGAAGTTTTTCCGCAGCCAATGAATTTAAGTCTTTGACATTTTTTTCCTGAAGAGCAAGACACAAGTAGGAGCTGGCATTTGTTGGGTGGCCTGAGAAGAAGCCACAGAATCACAGAATGACCAGGTTGGAAGAGACCCACTGGATCGTCGAGTCCAACCATTCCCACCAATCCCGGTGCGGATGACACCAAGCTGGGAGGAAGTGTGGATCTGCTGGAGGGTCGGGAGGCTCCAAAGGGACCTGAACAGGCTGGACTGCTGGGCTGAGACCAACGGCATGAGGTTTAACAAGGCCAAATGCCGGGTCCTGCACTTGGGGCACAACAACCCTAAGCAGAGGTACAAACTAGGAGAAACCCGGCTGGAAAGCTGCCTGGAGGAGAAGGACCTGGGGGTGCTGGTTGACAGCGACTGAACGTGAGCCAGCAGTGGCCCAGGTGGCCAAGAAGGCCAATGGCATCTTGGCTTGGATCAGAAACAGCGTAACCAGCAGGTCCAGGGAGGTTATTCTCTCCCTGTACTCGGCACTGGTGAGACCGCACCTCGAGTCCTGTGTTCAGTTCTGGGCCCCTCACCACAAGAGGGATGTTGTGGCTCTGGAGCGAGTCCAGAGAAGGGCAACAAAGCTGGTGAAGGGGCTGGAGAACAAATCTTATGAGGAGCGGCTGAGAGAGCTGGGGTTGTTCAGCCTGGAGAAGAGGAGGCTGAGAGGAGACCTTATTACTCTCTACAACTACCAGAAGGGAGGTTGTGGAGAGGAGGGAACTGGGCTCTTCTCCCAAGTGACAGGGGACAGGACGAGAGGGAATGGCCTCAAGCTCCGCTAGGGGAGATTTAGGCTTGAGATTAGGAAAAAATTCTTCACGGAGAGGGTGGTTAGGCATTGGAACGGTCTGCCCAGGGAGGTGGTTGAGTCACCGTCCCTGGAGGTGTTTAAGGTTAGGGTAGACGAGGTGCTTAGGAGCATGATTTAGGGATTGGTGGGAATGGTTGGACTCGACGACCCGGTGGGTCTCTTCCAACCTGGTTATTCTGTGATTCTGTGATTTCTGTTAGAGCAGCTGTTCTTTAAGGTTTACCTGTTTGCAGGCAGTGGTAAGTTGCGATGTCCTTCTGGTAAGAGCAGTGGAAGAAACAACACTTTTTCTGATGGTAATTGTTGAAATAAATGTCAGGGTTTTTTAAGAAATAAGATGCTGAAGATGATAGGAATGGGGAACCCATAGTGAATATTTTCTGGCGAGTGTGTGTGTTCTTGATCTCATGCTGGTCTGTCATCAAGTAAAAGCGTTCTGATTTCAAAATGCCTTTTGAATTTGTTGGAGGAACAAATTGGAGACTAGCAGACAAACACATGTGAAAGGCTCATCTCCCTAAGTGACTGCCTCAGGGAGAAGAGCTTAGCATTTGAAGCTTCCGAAGTGCAGGAATATTTAAGATTCCTACAGCAAACCTGCTTTTGGGAGTGATTCTATGACAAAGGAGTAATCAAATTTACATCTTGCCTGATAGCTTAATGTGTTTTTTTTTACTTTAAACTCTCAAGATTATGATGGAATGGTGTTTATATACCACTTGGAAACCACTCAGCATGATAAACGGTATAATTGTATTTTTTGTTACTGCTGTCTTCACTCTCTCGATGTCCTTAGGTACTAAGACAAGTGTCACTAATGTCTGTATTAGAGCATTCACTTGGCGGTGTGCAGCTAGGTCACTTGCAATATGCCTCAGAGAATGATCTGAATGATGTGAATTCTAGGTGAGTGCTGTGCACAATAAAATGTCATTGGTCACTGACAGTGGGAGTAGGGATTCCCAGATAGGGACTAACACCCCTTCCATTCTGTTAAGGGATTTTCACCAGACGATGAGTAGCTCTAGGCTTGCTTTATTCACAACTTGGAGTTGGACCATCACCTCAGTGAGTGGCAGAGGCTCACGCAAAATCAGGTACTTACATAGCATTATACAGTAGGTATTTTCTTTGAAAGGTTCTTGGTGTTTTTCCATGTGCTCCTAGGTCTTTATTCTTCATTAACTTGAGAAGTCCCCAGGAATCCATCTTGATAATTCATCTCGGTGTCATGTTTCAGTTTTCCCTCAGAAGTGATGCTTTAACAGGTCAAGTTCCTTCTCCAGTCACAAAAATCTAATACTGATGTGCCAAGTCTGACATTTCTTACACAATTTGATTTAGCTGGACTGGGGCTGTACATTGGACAATTGAACAGTGTTCTTGTAGTTGCTATAAAGATTAATTTGCAACACCTGTTCTTATTATATTCTTAATACAGTAGTCTGTCAGAATCAACTATCAATAATATTTATAATATTTTCTGATTTCCCTTAACACTTCTTCCTGACCAAGCCTGCGGTGGTAGCTCTTCTGAAAAATATTTCCTGGGGCAGGGATCAAAAGCAAAACCATAGCATTTCCCAGTGGTTTAAGTAAATCTGTGCATGAAGTACCTTGAAGTCTGTTGCGCTTCCTCAAGGTTGTTATGCACTTGGAAACATTTTTCAGACTCTCAGTTAATTGAGTGAACGGTGCCAGGGAGAGACCTTTTTGCTGACCTAATCATAGCTTTTAAATACGTGCACCACAGGGCTCACAGTAGCCTACAATAACAGAGCAAGGCATTATTTTTTTATCCCTTTCAGGAGTGGCAGCTGCCCACCAGGGCCAGGCCAACTGGAACAGTGCTTGCAGCCTCCTTATTTTTGTGTCTTAGAGGAAGGAGAAAATAACACGCTTTGCCTTATTACTGTGTAGGGCTGACTGAGGCTGCTAATTCCAATGCAGAGTGTCTACAAGGCTGGTGTTGCCTGGGGATGTGCTGTTTGGTATGCAGATAGAATCCAAGCCTTTCTCCTGTGTTTGATACGCTTTTACAGTGATAACTTGGCCCAGGTGTGCCACCCGCTCAGTACTTCTGAAGACGTAGGAGCAGCATATCTCTGAAGCCTGAGGAACAGGAGCGAATCAAGGTGGAAATGGAAAGGTTGGGCAACACATCCTTTACTGCCCAAACCTCTTTGTTTGCCACTAGTTGGATATGCAAGGGAAAAGACTTTGCATCCCTGCCGAGATGAGCTGACAGACTGCACTAGCTGATTAAGTGGGCAGCGAACTTGAGTCATGTTCATGTCTTGTCAGACTGCAGCGCTGCTGTTGTTCAACTGCTATCACCAGCTTGGCCACCAGATGTCTGCGCTGATCGCAAATGACATGCAGTCCCACTAAAATCTTTCTGAAAATGGAAATTGAGCCAAGTTTCAGGGAGAGAAAAAGCAAAGAGTGTGAGAAGGGCCTTCTGCCAGGTCTGGACACTCCTGAGGCAAGGTTAAGTGTTTCTTCTGTCTTTTGTTTCACAGTCCAGGATCAAGTTGTATTACCTGAACTGGATGCAGAAATGAGGAGGTCTCAATGTTTGGAGAGGAGCAGAAGTGTACCTCCTATTCATGATGTCCTTGATGTGGGACTTGGTGGGTGGAGAACTCTGATGTTGGTGTTATGATTATTTAATCATAGATGTCAATGTGTACAGGGTCGGAGGGGAGAAGTAGGTGAAAGACAGTTGCTGTTGGGTACTTGGTCAGGCTTGGAAATAAGCAGCTGAACTGAAACCAAGGCTTGCTGCGGTGCCTGCAGCTTTGGGTCCTGACTGGCTGCAGGTCTGTGCAGCAGTCAAACTGCGTGGTTTTGATGCTGTGGTGTCACAGCTTGCGTGCAGCTCTTCCAGGTACCTTTGTGCTGTGCCCCTTAGTTTCGGTTTGGGACTTACACTTCACCTCTGCATGTCTGTTCACTGGCCATTGTATCCAAGCTTAATCTTGATGCTTGCTGAACAGATCAGAGAATGCAGTCAGGCCCTGGAATGTTGCATCAGACCTGTAGTTTCCTTGTGCCCTATGCCTTGCCAAGGAAAAAGTGTGTCATTGGAAATTTGTTTTCCAATTTATGTCCTGCTGGGGTACTTTTGGGGGTCAGGAGTCCTTCATACTGATGATATTGCTTCCTACCCCTTAAACTTAGAACATTTTGTTTCTTTTTAGTGGAAAAGTGTATGTACTCAAATGCTTCCTGTGCTGCAAATAGAAGAACGGAGCCTGAAGATGTCTCAGCACTGGTCTTTGTATCGTGTAGCCTTTGAGTTGGTGTTAGTCAAGTGAATCAGAACACATAAGGGCTTGTTCCTGATGCATTAGGTATTTGACATAGCGTGAAGCAGAGCGTTGGCTCTGGTGCTTTCTTGGACTTTAGCTTTTGCTATTACTATATCCAGTCTGTCACCTACAGGCATGGTACTTGAACTTACAAATACCTACTTTGATTAGTTCCATGTTACTCTACAGGAGAACAGATTAAACGATAAGTTGCAGGCAACCTATTTCTATCTCTTATTTGTAGAACTACCTCCAGTGCTAGTGGCTATAAGCAAATTGGGAAGACATATGAAAGAAGACTCATCTTCACATTATGCAGACAGCCCTTGCTGACAGGGTGATGATTTGAGTTTCAGGCTGATGCTTACAAAGCACTAAAAGTGCTTTAGTTGTACAGGTAACAAAATATTTAACGGCAGAGCAAGGCTGGGACATTCTGGCTTGAGAAAGGCATTTTAATAATCCTTTTCATTGTATAGTATACTGAGGTTGCATGACAGGCCAGAGTGCTCAAGTTTACGAATGGCTCTTTCTGAAAGGAAAGCAAAATAGTCCATCTTGCTTAGAAAGGAGGAAATTGGATGTGAGGTGGGGGATATTTCTGAGAGTCTATTTGGCAAAAGGAGTATGGCAAGCGTATAGGAAGGAAGAGGTGAGCCAGTTCTCATGAAGTAACTTAGATGGGACAGATATAGTTCAGGAGAGGTTCACTTGCTGGCCTGGATGCCTTAAGCATTAACTTGTTCTTGCCGAGGCACAGGTAGCGCTAGTACTTGCTGAGTTGCTGAGTTCCATTTCATCTAACAGCCAGCAGCACAAGAGATGCAATTACAGTTACTTTTGGCTGAGATAAAAGCTTGCAGGCATTAACATGAAGAGTGAAAGCTTTTCTCCTGACAGCCTTGGGAACAAGCAAAGATGGTAGAACAAGGAGAATAGCCAAAACCATGTCCTTAGTTAACTTGTAAACTGATTGGCCCACCTAGGGGCAACAGGAAGCTTAGGGTGAGTTGTACAGCCGTGCAAAAAAAGAAGAGACTCAGACTAGTTAGAGCTTGCTGGCTGACAGCCTGGAGCTACATGGGTCTTATACTAAGATGCTAGGCCTGCTATTTTGACTCTTCCCCAGTACGACATTTGGACCGGGTCAGATTGTGACAGGCAGTACCAGTTCCCTTGTGTTGGTATGAGGTGTTTGGAGGAGGAAGAGGTTGGGTCGAAAACGAGGTGCAGGGAGACCACTTCTGCAGAGTGTTTTAAGCTTTGGGTTTTTGGTGCGCTCGGTGCTTTTTCAACCACTGTTGGGACTAGTGAAATTGGTGGATATGTAGCCCTGAATACAGGGCTGAAGTACGCTTTCAATATCCTCTGACTCCTGTTCTTAGATCTCATAAAACACTGCCCTTACCAACGACTGCTGAAAAGCTTTTCTTTCCTCTCCGCTTCTTACCTTCCAAGTACTGCATCCATGCATATAATGAAGCCCATCTCCTGGTGTCTGCTTCCATAAAATAATGATGGCTCTGGGCCCATATGTGCAGAATATCTCAATTTGTATCAGCTGGCTACCAAGAAAATCTGCATGGTTTTATGTTTTAACACTTAGCCACAGGTTGTAAGTGAGAGGCTATAATCCATGTTCGTGAACTAGACTTGGAAGGCTTGATTTGTGCAATTGTAGCGTAGTCCAACAATTGAACCTGAGTGTGCTCTTCTGAGGATAACAAATAGGCTTTGGCTTCAGAGGGATAACTTGGTATTAACCGACAACTTCAGTAACATTGGGGAAACAATAAATTCTTGGTCTTTTGAACAATTGTTGTGCCAAAATGTGGGCATCCCTACAAAAATATAAGGCACGGTTGACTTTTTTTTTGCTGTACTTGTATCTAGTTATAATTATTCTATATTGCTTTAATCATAGTACCTACATTGTGAATCAGAGTCCTAGCTCTACTGTAAGCCTGCAATCCAAGCTTGCCACTTCTAGTTAACAACCTTGTGAGGTGCACAAGGAGATTTTATAGATGGTATCATTGCTCTTTCAGTCTGCCCTTCAGTGGTGATTGTTGCTGTCCATAGGATGAAAGTATCAGAAATTGCTGTTGCAAGTGGTGATGGGTAGTTTGTTGCCTTCCAGCTCCATTTTCTTCATTGGGCACTTTGTGGTCCTCCTCTTGAGGGCTTAGGCAAGTCTGCAGAGTCCAAGTCTCAGCATCTCACAGGTCTGTAAATGTACCCTAGCTTCTTTTTTCAGCTGAACACACTTGAGCTCAAGAAGAGACAGCCCTTTGTGGCTACAAGCATGATCTTGCTGCTTGTCACTGCCTCCTCCTTGCCCACGGACCCTTTTCCTTTGGAAGGGGGAACCGAATATGGACTAATTTGGTTAACTGGCACAGAAGGTTTCACCAAGTTGCCTCCATGCAGGCTGGTTGATGAGCGCTGTAGTCAGAAATGAAAAGCTGAGCTTTTGGTGGCCAGAAGGTGTTTTCTGTTTGCTTTGAAGCACTTAGCCTTCATTCTCTCCTCCTGGAGAGTTGTAAATGTAGCTGTGCAGTGGGGTCATTCTGCTCTTTATGAAAGGATTACCATGGGGCAGCTTGCTTCTCTCTTCTTGCCTAAATTTAAGTCAAGCCTTGCTTACGTGATTCGTATTTAAAATATTAGCAAATGACTTTTTTAACCCCTCAAACATACAAATGCTGTTGCAAATGACAAGTTTCATTGAAGTAACTCCTATTTACATTTGTTGAGGCTGCTCTTTTCTGCAGTTCAGACCCAATTTGTGTTAAACATCCGATGGTTTAGGGTTGTTTGTTTCTGTAGATGGTGGTTACAGTTAATCCAGAAAACTAGCTTTGAGAGAACAGTTTTTCAAGATGAAAATACAGAAATTACCTTGGCAGGAAGGAACCTGAGGAACGAAGGAAAAATAAAGAACATCTAAGCAGAAATGCTAAGAGCAATTGCTGCTGGACCTTGACATTCTTTAAGAGAGAGATTTTGTAATGAATGGCAACAGATTGCTGCTGGTGAAGGGCGCATACATACACTGCCTGAAGAAGAGAATGTGTGGAGACCAGCAGGCAGGAAGAGTTTTAAGTCTGCCCTTTGATTCCAGCTCTGTCTGATGGGTCTGTGCTGCTACTTGAAGTACACAGGAAATTATTGTTGGGCCTTTGTTCCTTTTGTTCTTGAAGCTACCTATTCCTTTGTTAACCTGTCATTTAGCTTCAATAGACACACTTGACATGAAATTCCAGTTCCACTTGCTACTGTAATGGTCGAAGTGACAAGCAGCTGAAGATGTTTACTGTTGTTTGCAGCCTTACCCTCAGATTTAACTCCAAATAATATGTGCATTTTCTTTGTCCTTGCTTAAGAATTTTCTGAATATGCAAATGAGTTTTTCTGTATTTCACATATATTTGAAGGATCTGTTCTAGGAAATCTTTCCCCATTGTACAGCCTTGTTTAAAAGTTTCCTTGTCTGAGTGACTGTAGTGAAAGCAAATGAAGAAAACGGCTGTGATTAGAATGCAAGTATGCCTCTGCCAAGCGGAGCAATTGCTGTGTGATGTTTGTTCTCCAGAAAGTGGTCCAGTGTTCTCTGCTCAGTGGCAGCCAGAGGGGCATGTGGGCTTTAGATTTAGTAAAAGGTTAGGTAGAGGACCTTCCTTGGTGGGACTGGGGCGAGGAGTGGTGGCAGTGCATCGCCTTGGGGATTAATTTAAGCTTCAGCCCTCTGTATTTGAGTGAGACATTAAGAATCCCACCTCTACTGTTGACTGAATTCATGTGCTAGCTGGGCAGAACTTGTGGGCTTGGCTAGCTCAGATGCACGGGTCCTTTCCAGGCAGCAAGGCCTTCCTGCAAACGCTCCCCTGCCTCCATAACCTGATAAGATTTTGCTCTTCCGAGGCCTAGATGCTATTTTTATAGCTCCATGTTTAACTCATCCAGTTGCCTACTGCAAACATCTTTTTTGCAGCTCAATAAAGTGAATGTCGGTGTTCACATGTGTTTTTTGACTGTAATAAAACTACTTGCCTCCTCACTCTGTCAATTACCCTAAGGTGTTGCCCTGCACATACTGTTTACAGTTTAGCTTGTTTTGGTCCAAAGAAAAGTGGGATTTAACCGCAACCTTCCTCGTTACTGTACCCGTGCAGGGGTCTCTGTAAGATTTCCATTACAATCACAGGCACTTTTCTGTAACCTCTATTGTATCTAATTAGTTCAGTAGAAGCTAGTGCTTTTCTAGTTTTTCTGAAGGGCTAACGTAACTTGAGTGTAAGGATAGCTTTTAGTTGAGTAACTGCTAGTATAGCAGGTTAGGATGGTGCACCCTGAGAAGATAAATATAATTTCACTGGATGAGCAAGCAGCTTGATCCACATCGCTATAGCTGAAACACATCACAAGAAGCAAGTGCCAAGAACAAATAGTCATGTTTTTACAAATATATTAAATATAAGGATCATTGAGCATAATTTCTTGCTTTGTAGCAGAGGTAAGACTGTGGCCAACTAATCTGTATGTGGAAAGGAATTGCAGGCCATTTCAGTACTTCTCAAAAGTATGGTGTATTGAGAGAATTGGCTTGTGATTTAGAACTGCACAAAGAGGATGGAGTCGGACCACACCAGGATGTCAGGATGGAGATGTTCTGCCTCCCAGCTGCTGTGTTTTCCTACAGTTGCTCCTTGTATTGCTGTTTTTATTGGCATTACACTCAAGGCTTTGTCCTGAAACAGCAATGCACAGAAATAATCCTCTCTTGGTCCATGTCTTTCCTGAACTCTGTAAAACCTTTCACAGAACTACAGGTATTTTCAAACCAGCATGTTCACAACATGTATTTTTCTTCCTGTGCTGTTCTTTAACTCCTTGTAGAGACAGTGGCGAGGTTTTATTTTGTGTGCATTGGTCATTTTTTAAAAGAGTTGTGTTAGCTGCTCAGAGTCTCCAATGATAAACTCAGCCCCTGGTTTTATGGGATACAGCCAGCACAAACTGGGAAACAGCTGTTGAGCTGAAAAAGTAACAGCAAGCTAGATGTTAGTGCATAAATTGGAGCTCGGCAGACTCATTGCCTTTGCTCATTAGGCGTGATGTTAAGTGAGGGGAGAGCTAGAGAATGTTAATGGATAGGTATTGGGTTCTGGTATAAGAAGAAAGCGAGTACATAGTTCTTGTTCGGTTTTGGTGATTACGTGGTGCTTTGCAAGTATGTGATGCTGAATGTATCCAGAGCATGAGTACTGTTCTTGTTCTGATTAATAATTTTCTCCTTTGTTGATGGGCCTTGGCACCATCCTCTCTTGAGAGGAGCAAATAACTCCTTTAGTGCAACAGCTAATTTGATCATGATGAAGTGATGAATCAATTCAACAAGAGGAAAAGTGCAAAGAGCACTCATCTGTAGAGAAGTCTTTGTAGGAAGCAAGTGCAAGTATCTCTTAATATCTATTTGTAAGGCAATAAGAATATTCTAGATACAGTACATTGCATATGTTTGCAGTTCAGAAACGGAGGGTGATGTAAATTTTTTGTTGCTGGATTATTTTAATGAGATCAAGATCGTTTGCATCAGCTGGTCAACCTCAAAAGTGTTCACAGATACTTTACAGCCCCTGAATGTTTTTCTCCTCTTTTTTCTCAACTTGCATGCATCACAACTTGCACTTTCAGTTTCTCTGCCTTCTTCCTTTCACTGTCTACAGTTGAGAGCTGAAAAAAGCTTTTGAAATGTCTAAAGCCCATGAAACCGTACAGCATGTTCCAAGCCATTGCCTGGGGGCAGATTTAAAGGCATCAAAAAGAGCCACTATGAAAGAAACACTGCAGAGCAGTGAGGTCAGAGCTGCCGTGTTCTTTGCATTTTGTTGGAGACTGCTCAGTTATGGATAAAGGATTCGGTAGCAACAGGTTGTGCATTATAGCTTGCCTACCTCTGTTGCTTCTGGCCAGAGGATGATTCTGGGTGGAAAGCTTTTGAGGGCAAAATGACTTTAGAACTTCTATGTGCATTTTAGAATCATAGAATGGTTTGGGTTGGAAGGGACCTTAAAAATCATGTAATTCCAACCCCCCTGCCCTGGGCAGGGACATCCCACTAGATCAGGTTACCCAAGGTCCCATCCACCCTGACCTGAAACACCTCCGGAGGTGAGGCATCCGCAACCTCTTTTGGTAACCTGTGCCATTGTCTCAACACTCTCATGGTGAAGAAATTCTTCCTAATGTCTAATCTAAACCTGCCCCTTCACTTTACACCCATTCCCTCTTGTCCTATCACCACAAGCCCTTATGAACGGTCATGTTCTCATGAAATAAAGCCTTAGGAGCTGAATTGAAGTAATATTACATGGAGTTATCTGCCCAACTCATTATGAATTGGGCTTTGTTATCACTCTCAGTACTACTTGTTTGGATAACAGTGGGAATTTCTTCCTCTTTGTGTTCACTCTGCATGTGTCTGCTTCAGTAGAGTTCCATGTGGCTGCACCTGTCTATAATAAGCATTACCTACTGGGGAAACATAGGAATTATAATTAATTGTTTTCCTGCCTCTTCAGTTCTGCAGACACCTTTTGGCCTGAGGCATGGGCTGCTTTGGACTGGTCTTGCACGGCGATTCATTATTTTTGGTTTCTTGGTGGGTCTTCAGGTCAAATTCAACAACACAGGCCATTAGTTATAAGGCAGTAAAGGATCTTACTGAAATTAGTGGTAGCATCTTGCTACTTCCCTCCCCGGTGGTGATAATTACATTCTGTGATGCCTTCTGGATTCAAGACGAGAGCCTACGGCTTGTGTGTAACTTTGCTGGCTCATAAGACCCTCTCTTTTCCTGCTTTGTTAGACTTGGAACTTCAGCATCTCCCTGAAAGGCGCCTTGCTAACAGGTATACCCACAGGTTGCTCAGAGAACCTACCCTGCTGGCCCTCCAGCCAAACCTTATGATGGGCAGGCCCTTCTCAGACAGGCATAACTGCCTTCTCGTTAGCTGTGCAAAGAGGTGTGGGCTCCTAATTGTTTGTGAAAGAAAGTCTAAGGACTGGTTTGAGCTTTCAGGACAGAGGGAAGCCAGATTCTCTCTGTTTATTGTCAAATCTTATAAGGACATATATAACAACTACTCCAAGAATAGCTGACAGCCTCAAAGCTGGGCTTGGTGCATGGACTGGTCAGGGGCAAACAGATGGATTAAGGTGTGGAGAGCAGCAAGACAGAATAACTCTATTTATTGGACCACTGAAGACTGTCTGGAGGAGAATGAGTGGTGCTTTTGGTTGAAGTGATTGGCCTGTGCTCATTTTAATGCAAATTTACAGGTTACCAGAGTCCCGTTAAAACTCAAGTCAGCCTTATGTTTGGCAGCAGCCCTCAGGAACGCAAGGTCTGAGGAGTTGTATTTATCTTATTTATCTCTGTGTTTCCATGACACCAGAAACACAACATTTGATGCCAGAACTGCGCCATACGGGGTTGTATTTCCTTTGAAGATGGAGGTCTTGGGGCTCTTGTCAAGATCGCTGTGAATTTTTTGATGAGCAATCAAGATAATGTGGAGCTCCTTATTCCAGGTGCTGGCTGGAACACTTGCCTGATCCTAGTTCAGTTTGTATCTGTGGGAAATTAGATTTGGGCTTTAGAGAGGTTGTTTGGGAATGAAGGACAGAGTAAATCTGCCCCGTGACTTTGTAACACCTCTGGGAAAAGAAGAGTCAGTGCTGATCATATCAAGCAACCAGCTCGTAAATCAGCGGTGTTCACCTCACTGGATTATGGCTGGCGTTAAATTTAACAGCAGCATTCCTGTTTTACTATCGCAAGGCGGGCAGTTGGGATGTCTGTAACTGCCGCAGTTTTTGGGCTGTGTGCAGTTAAGGTGAGAGCTATTTGAAGGAGTCTCTGGCTGCAATTATTTTTGTTGCATGCGTGGATCTGAGAGCACTAGAACTAGGGTCCATTCAGGCTGAGTTGTTTAGCGTTAGTTATGGGCTTGTCTTTTATCAGATATGCTTTGTTCAATTACTTTCTCACTGTGTGAGGCTGTGGGTATGTGAACGTATTGGATGTGTAGCCGTGTTGCAGTGACGCATGGGAGGGACTGACGCTCCCAGTGAGTATCAGAAGTTGTACAGCTTAGTTTTCACTTAATTTTGAGTTTATCTGGTGAAGCTTCTTTCCTGATAGGGTCACAGTCACAGGGAAATGAGAGGAGCCATCATTACTCTGTGTGTTCTGGGCTAGGGAAGCAGGCTGTCTCCGGAGAAGCAGTAAGCACAGCTACTGTCCAGCTCTCTGGAGGAGGCACTTCCTTGATGAATGACTTGGTAAGGTTCACACTGAGAATGTCCTTCTGTTAGGTCTCACTGATGAACCCACTTCCCTGCTTTTCCTGGGTGTTGGCTTTGGAGCACTTGAACTGTGTGTGGCTTCTGCTGAGAGATCCTGTTTCGTCACATATGTGGGAGCCAAACCATTTTGTTTAGCAGCAGCCATGTAAGCTAAACCACTCCTGCAAGGCCCGAAACAGCCAGCTATGGGGATAGCTGACATGCACGACGATAGGTATGAACGAGACCTGCAAAAGCCAGGAATAAAGCTTGTAAAGGTCTGAAATTAAACTTAACATAAGGAGCTGAGAAGAAAAAATTCTTGTGCTGTAAAGACCGAGTAGTATGAAAGGATGGTGTTTATAAAACTGTAAATATTTTGCTCAGATTTGCTGTGAAGCTGTGATATCGGCAGCTGGATTTCATAGAAGAGTTTGGGTTGGACGGGACCTTAAAGATCATCCAGTTCCAAACCCCCTGCAATTTGGTCTAGGCCTGTCCAAACCCCAATGGGGGTGTCAAATGCATTCAATTTTTTAAAGAAAGGAAATCTTTTCTAAATTATCCTGTTATGTAGCTAAATTCTTTGGTATTATCAACAGGAAAGTGTTTCAACACAGAGCATCTAAGTCGACTTATAAAAGGAGCTCTTCTGAAGAGAGTAAAATAACTCATGGCTTTTATTTTCTCAGGGTATTCTGTTTAATTCCCCCCCTCAACCCTCCTCCATTCTTTCTTGCTTTTTTCTTTGTTGAACATGGCTTGGATAGAGAAAAGTGAAATTACCTTACATAGTTTGCAATCTTTCCAAACAGAATTGGGCTGTTGTATTGCTCCTCTTGATAATCACACAAGGCATAACCAAGCAGCACTATGCTAGCACAGTAATAACAATGTTTGAGAGACTTTAGAGCCGTTATTATTAGTCCTTTTGTCACTTGATTGCAGAGATTCAGTGCGTGAGGAAAGAAAGGAACAGAGGCTGACCACGTAAGGAAGAAAATGAAGAGAGGAGGTGTGTGGCCATGGCTTTAATAAGGCACAAAGCAGCAAATCTAGCGATCTCATTAAAATCATCAATTACCTCTTGCCAGCCTCTTGGCACTGCTGTTCTATTGGTAATTTTGCCACCTGCTTCCTTTCAGCAGGAAAGCCAATCCTCTCTTTATGTCTTCCGGAGGCTGCGTAGGGAAGGAAGGATTTTTCACTAGTTGGCCACTTCTCTACTTTCCTTAGTGTTGTGACCATTGCGCTCCTGTATCACGGCACTTGGAGATGACTCAGGGAGCTTTCACCATGCCTGGTTTTAAGGCAGTAGTCCTGTTATTCAGTACAGCCAGCAGTGCTCTGGAGCACCTGAAGGCTTTTTAATTCCTCTGAAATTAATTCTGAAGAAAAAAATGGACAAAATGTCTTGTGGATTAATTGAACAAAGCTTCTTTCTTCCTTTTCTTCTGCTTCAGTCCAAGGTGACTGTTTGCTCACAGGCTTCAGTGCAATTTTTGCTCCACTTCCACCTCGAGAAATAGCAACCGGACACTGGCTTCCGGACATCAATGGGAAGAGGAGGGTCTACGACCTCTGGAGGAAGGGGCAGGCATCCTGGGTGGACTATAGGGAGGAAGTGAGAACGTGCAGGGAAAAAATCAGGAGGGCTAAGGCCCAACTAGAAATGCGATTGGCCAAGACTGTGAAAGACAACAAAAAGTCTTTCTACAAATACCTCAACAGCAAAAGGAGGGCTAGGGAGAATCTCCAGTCCCTAGTAGATGCAGAGGGAACAAGAGTAACAGGGGACGAAGACAAGGCTGAAGTGCTCAATGCCTACTTTGCCTCAGTCTTTAACAGTAAGGAAAATTGTTCCCTCTGTGCACAACCCCAAGGGTTGGATGAGAAGTATGAGATTCCCAAGGTCCAAGAGGAGGTGGTTAGAGACTTGCTTGCCCAGCTAGACGCCCACAAGTCTATGGGGCCGGATGGAGTCCACCCAAGAGTTTTGAGGGAACTGGCGGATGTGCTGGCCAAACCCCTTTCCATCATCTTCCAGCAGTCCTGGATGACTGGGGAGGTTCCGCTGGACTGGAGGCTGATGTCGTGCCCATCTATAAGAAGGGGCGCAGGGAGGATCCGGGGAACTACAGGCCTGTCAGCCTGACCTCGGTACCGGGGAAAGTCATGGAGCGGGTGATCTTGAGTGCGAACATGAAGCACTTGCAAGAGAACCGGGTGATCAGGCCCAGTCAACACGGGTTCATGAAAGGCAGGTCTTGCCAGAGTAATCTGATCACCTTCTATGACCGAGTAACTAAACTCTTGGACGAGGGAAAGGCTGTGGATGTGGTTTTCCTGGACTTCAGTAAAGCCTTTGATACAGTTTCTCACAGCATTCTGCTTCGGCAACTGTCGGCCTCTGGCCTGGATGGGCGCACACTCTCCTGGGTGAAAAACTGGTTGAATGACCGGGCCCAGAGGGTGGTGGTAAACGGAGTTAAATCCAGCTGGAGGCCAGTGACAAGTGGGGTTCCCCAGGGCTCAGTCCTGGGTCCAGTCCTGTTCAATGTCTTTATCAACGACCTGGATGAAGGCATCGAGTGCTCCCTTAGAAAGTTTGCGGATGACACCAAGCTGGGAGGAAGTGTGGATCTGCTGGAGGGTCGGGAGGCTCCAAAGGGACCTGAACAGGCTGGACTGCTGGGCTGAGACCAACGGCATGAGGTTTAACAAGGCCAAATGCCGGGTCCTGCACTTGGGGCACAACAACCCTAAGCAGAGGTACAAACTAGGAGAAGCCTGGCTGGAAAGGTGCCAGGAGGAGAAGGACCTGGGGGTGCTGGTTGACAGCGACTGAACATGAGTCAGCAGTGGCCCAGGTGGGCAAGAAGGCCAATGGCATCTTGGCTTGGATCAGAAATGGCATAACCAGCAGGTCCAGGGAGGTTCTTCTCCCCCTGTACTCGGCACTGGTGAGACCGCACCTCGAGTCCTGTGTTCAGTTCTGGGCCCCTCACCACAAGAGGGATGTTGTGGCTCTGGAGCGAGTCCAGAGAAGAGCAACAAAGCTGGTGAAGGGGCTGGAGAACAAATCTTATGAGGAGCGGCTGAGAGAGCTGGGGGTGTTTAGCCTGGAGAAGAGGAGGCTGAGGGGAGACCTTATTACTCTCTACAACTACCTGAAGGGAGGTTGTGGAGAGGAGGGATCTGGCCTCTTCTCCCAAGTGACAGGATGAGAGGGAATGGCCTCAAGCTCCGCCAGGGGAGATTTAGGCTTGAGATTAGGAAAAAGTTCTTCACGGAGAGGGTGGTTAGGCATTGGAACAGTCTGCCAAGGGAGGTCGTTGAGTCACCGTCCCTGGAGGTGTTTAAGGTGAGGGTGGATGAGGTACTTAGGAGCATGATTTAGGGATTGGTGGGAATGGTTGGACTCGACGATCCAGTGGGTCTCTTCCAACCTGGTCATTCTGTGATTCTGTGATTCTGGCTGCTTGGGAAAGGCGATTGGTTTAGTGCCTTTCACATTCACAAACACAAGATCGCCTCCAAAGCTCTGAGGGCTGTGCACTTAGGAATTCATTGTCAAAAATACAATGAGTTTAATCTGTATGTTTTCCAGGGCAACAAGAAAATCCTTACTTCCCCAACTTTCCTGGCTAACCTATGGAACACAGTATCAGTACTGTCATTCTCACATTCAAAACTTGTGTATTTTCTGTTTTCATGCAAGCAATCTCATTGACACAGAAGAGCTGCTGGTATTCACTGTGCAGTCTTTTAATTACGTTGTATAATTTCCCATCGAGACTCTTTTGTTAATATCTCCTTGTTCTCTTTTCAAGCTGTTTTTGGCACCTCTCTCCAGCAGCATGGTAAGAAATCTCTTTCTGGCCAGAAACTCTCACAACAGCTGCTGCTTCTTTGTTTGTTGCTCTGACTTGGTTGAAGTAATGGGAAAAGGGGGATGAATTAACCTGAATGTTGATGTGATGCCCTTTCTCTCTGTTAATTGTTTCCTCCTATGTTGAAGTCTTATGAGAAAAAAGTTGAAATGTAAGTGCAAGTGTGCTTTTTTTTTACTGTATAAAAATACCTGCCAGCACCGAAGAGTTTTAGGGTTGGAAAGGGAATAGTGATTCTTGAAAGGATGCAAAACTTGCAGGACCAGGATGAGGGCGGGTTGTGATAACTGACGTGCTTTGGGGCATCGCTGCCCTGTGGTCCCTCTTAAAGGAAGACCTGGGCTAGGAAAAGGGAACCAGGGCTGATGCGGGCATCGAGATCTAGAGGAAGGTCTAACTACTAACATACTGTAAAATTGTGAGTTAGAGGCTCTGTGGCAGGCTGAAAAATAGAGTGAGAGTTGGTTTGTGGGGCAATGGATGATCACTGCTTATCAGTTGTGCTGTAGGTGGGTAGGATGGGGCCTGGTGCTGTGTGCAGCTCATGGATGCGTTCAGAGGATAGTTAAGAAGACCTGAAAAGCACAGTTATCTCTTATTTATGGCAGCAAAAGGGAGAGATGCCTCTGGTAATGCTAGATTCAGTGCAAGCTTTGCATTAGAGTTAGAATGCAGTGAGGAAAGAGCCAGTGAGCCCCAACCAGAGAGCATTTTGGAGCTCACAGGTGCTGATCAAATACAGAACGGGTGTGGGAATATCACAAAAGATTGACAAGTAGGATGCTCAAGTGACCTTGCAGCTGGGATGCAGAGAAACACTTGTATCGCACTAATTGTTGTTTAGTCTTGTGTGTTTAACAAGCAGAGCTTTTGTTTAGATAACATAGGCATGTGAAACTTGAAGCCCATAATGTGTTGGGATTCCAGCTCTGTCAGGGTGAAAGATCAAAAGACTCTGCTTTCTTCAGGGGGAAAAAGCAGCAATTTGCTCTCATGCTTTCACACCCGAGCTCTGCGGTGCCTGCATTCTCCCACTGGCATTTTCATCTCTGTATGGATGCTGTAAGCAAGGACCAAGCTCTATGGTGCCTGTATCCAACCATTCCCACCATTCCCTAGGAGCATGATTTAGGGAATGGTGGGAATGGTTGGACTCGACGATCCAGTGGGTCTCTTCCAACCTGGTCATTCTGTGATTCTGTGATCCCCATTACATTCCCTCTGCCAGGTGCTGATCTCAAAGTTGCCCTGGGTTGTGAGTTAAGGGGAGTAACTTTATTCTTTTCATTTTATCCATGGCTTTGTGGCTGTTCCTGTGCTCTGCCTACATTCAGCTCACACAACACATGGATGATGATTACTGTGGGTCAGGATTTTGGAATGGCAGCCTCTCTTCTTTGCTACAGCTTGGGAAGCTTCAGGGCTGGTGAAGAATTTCTTCTTGGCAATGACTGTTGTTAATGACATGAAAATATTCCTGCTGGGGTTTGGTGTACTTGTGCCTGCCTAGACTGCTGAGGAGGCTGAGGGAAAATGGGATTCTGAGATTGGTTTTCTGCTGCAATTTGCGAGGGCTGTAATCCTTCAGGAAAATCTGACCTTTCCTCTTGTCTCCAACTCTACAGAAAACTTGTCTTAGGGATAGACTTTGTTAAAGCAAGGAGGGAAAAATCTGTGTTTACTGGTGGATCTTGTAATGCCTGTAGTGCCAGGAGGGACTCTGGGCCGTGCCAAGTCCCATCTCTGACACTGTCAGCTCATGTTTTAGAGTTGGAGTTAGTGGCTGGAAGTCCTAGAACTTGGGAGAGCTGTATTCCAGCACCTCTTGCAAAGCCTGTGTCATTAAAATAAGCAGCAGTTTGGTGCTGTTGTGTAGTTCATGACATACTATGAGGTACATGTGTGAGGTCTGACACAAAAAACCCTGGAGACTGTGCTTATAACTCTTTTTGTTCAACAAATTAAGATAATTGGCTACAGTCCCTTTCAGAGCAGAGCCCTCCTGAGCTGACCAATGGCTGCACACGGTGCTGCCAACATCCAGAGCCACAGCACAGTTTTTTTTCTCAAAAACTGTTGAAGGTCTCCGCTGGTTTGGCTTTCACAAAAAGTGGGTTCCTCTGAGCACCGCCGGGATCTTTGGAAGAGGCAGAAATGTCAGGGAGCCAGGTCTGGTGAATGGGGCAGGAGCTGAAGCACGGTGATGTTAACAGCTAAAACCCACCTCACCGTCAGAGCGTCGAGGGCTGCTGCGTTGTCTTGCTGTTCCCTCGCTGTTCCCTCTTGCACAGCGACATTTCCCAGTCGAGGGTAAGGAAACGTCGCTATTTGAACCCACGTCCGCTCACTCTGAGCGAGGTGGTTGAACTGAGCCGTGTCTCACTGGGAGAGGTTAGAACGTTTTCCATACCCGTCTCTCCCCTCCCACTCTTGTTCCCGAGCTACAGGGTTGGTGTTGGGTTTTTTTGTGTCAGATATTTTGTGTTGCTAAACTTTGTAGAAATTGAGATTTCGGATTAGATGGGAGGCTTAGAAACTGTTCACTGCAAAATCTTGCAGAGCCTAAAGGTCTGTACTGATGATTGCTCTCAGCAAAGGTTATTTATCAATGTCTTTTTTTCCTGCAGCTACAGGCCAGAAAGGCAAGTAAAGGCAAGACTTTGGGTTAGGTACTCTGAAAGCAAGGACTGGATGACCATTTATTTATTTTTTTATGACTGCATATATAATTCTTCCAGGATTGCGATGAGGACCATTGCAGTTACTGAGCTGTAATTGGAGTTGTTGCAATTTTGAGCCATCTTGTTATTTTTAGAGGTATGATTAGAAAAATTTTCAAGGATATTTTGAGACCCTAATGCATCCTGGTCCGCCTGGCAATGGCTGTAACTGCCACATTTTGAGGCTGGGGTAGAGCTGTTCAGGAAACTGGAGGTGACTAATGGCTGGCGTTCTGGAAAGTGTCGACCATGCAGTCCTTACTTTTCACAGAGCTGAGATGAAGGCTTGTAAAAGTAGTAGAAAGTGATTATTCTTGTGATTTTGGTTGAGTTACCTGTTAGTCACCATGGTGGGTGTGAGGGAAGGTTGTTGGGGTCTGCTGGGACTGAAGGCAACTGTTCGATATTAACGTATCTTGCCAAGCTGTGGGCTCCCTTTTTGGCGCTGTTCTCATTTGGATTAAATACTTTGATCACACTTGGGGTCAGAACTAGGTTTCACGGTAAGAGGAATTGAGAAGGTGCGTTCCTAAACTTTGCATGGTTGATGTGATTAAAATGAAGTACTGGCCACAGAGGCTGATGGGTTCTGATAATGTATTTTTTTCAGTTAAAACTGATAAATCTACTAATACGTATATATATGTATAAATATACTCAGTTATAACTAATAAACCTGCTAAACCTTGCTAACACAGGAGTTTCATCAGAGATTTGTTCTGGTTTCACTGCTAAAGAGCATTGATCACTGTGGTTCATAAAGCCTGGAGACAAAGGAATGGCATTTTTACCACCTACTAGTTAATTCAATGTAACTCCCTGATCCGTCTTTATCATCAGAGTTAGGGCTGCTGTTGTCATTCAGGATTGGCATGTTGAATTCTTCCACTCTCGACTGGGATGGAACTGAGTGATTTCTGGTAGGCTGTGTGCTGTCTGGCCAGATTTTAAGCTCAGGTCTTGTTTAAGGGATAGGTTTGGGTTTTATTCAAGCAGGAACTGAGGAGCAATAGTGTTTAGGTACATAAGGACTTCTTGATTCTGGTGAATTGGGTGGCTCTTGTAGGTTTTGGGGTTTATACGTAAGCAGTTAAAGGTTTGTTTTGATAGAAGAAATGAGTTCTGTATTTGAAATTGATTCAGTAAGGGTCAGTGTTTAGCTCTAGGGAGAGGTTTGCTGATCCGAAACAGAATTAGAAACCATGATTTTAACCAAATAATTGCTTTGTCAATTAGAAAAATCACAAACAACCAAATGAGGAAACAACGGAAGTATTCAGTGCCTGGAGCCACGGAGATGCTGCTTCTCATTTGACTTAGTGAAGTGACTTTGAAGTGAACCTGCGCATTCTGTGGGTGCTGCTGGCGTTTTTCTCTCTTGTTTTGCCCTCTGTGGGCAGTTTGTTCTGGGAATAAAATGAGAAAATACTGCTGAAAAATAAGGAACTTAAAAACAACCATCAAATGAAATTGCATCAGAAATTTTTAGAAGCAAATCAGCCCAAAACAAAGAAAACTCGCCCCCAAACAGAAATTTTAACATGATGCATCCACATAAGAGAGCCATTTCAGGCCGCTCTGTGTTAAAGAGGACTGGTACAAAACGTCGGCTGCCAATTGAAAACATCTTTGCTGCAGAGCAAGGGATTTGGGCAACTTCCTCAGCATTCAAATCCTCTTACAAATGCAGTGCCCGGTTGCAGTTTTCAGTCCCAGTACCCAGACCCACAAGTTTTTTGGGCTTAACAGAAGACGAAAGAGTTGGGCAATGCAATTGAAGTTTAGCTTCTAGGGAATGACAGTTTAGCAGTTGCACTTATTTTTGAACTGAGGTTGCTGGCAGGCTCTTAAGCAGGAGAAAATGCCCCATGAGGAGTTTGTATCTTTTCTGATCTGTAATTTCTCTGCAGGAAAAGCTCCTAGCAAAATTCTACAGGGAGGGAATAAATCTTAAGAATAAATTTTCTTATTCTTTAAGGAAGATTTATTCTTATTCTTTAAGGAAGAGTTATTCTTTAAATCTTTCTAGCAAAGGAAAAGAGGAGGAATTTGTAAGATTTCCTCTGCCAATAAACTGGATATTTTGGATTTCCCACTCACACTTAGCATCCACGTGAGGCAACTGGCTTTAAAATAAGCCTTGGAAATTCTAGAAAAGTGTGGAAGTAGTAATGCTTTAGTGTGTAGAAGAAGTGGAGATGAGTCTCCTCCCTCAATATCATGACATTTGCTTTTAGCTCTCACCAGCTCAGTGGGGTTTGAACAACATGGGGAAGAGACTGCAGGGAATCCTGGTTACACCCAATAACACATCTGAAGAAAGGAAATCTCAAGTGGGTTACGCGTGATAAACAGGGAAAGGGAACTACATGTCCTCTCATGCTTAGAATGTATGTTTTCACTGTCTGGATTTAACTGGATCAGGCATTAATTGCACTTTATTTTCCCATTTATAGGTTACGTCATGCATCAGGTTACATTGGTTGTAACCTGGGCAGTGTGGCAAGATGTGCTGCAGCCCCACAGCAGATACGTGCTTCTCATCCCAAGCTCAAACTGACAAGCCCCCTCTACTGTCAAACTGCCTAGTCTTGGACTCGCCCTTTACGCTTGCCCTGCCAGAATCGGAGCCCCTTGGCTGGGGCGAAGAGGCCGAACTGGAGTTCTCTGCTGTCCTGCGCCTCTGTCTGACACACAGCCAGCCCTGGAGGGAGCAGTGACACTGCTGTGGCCTCTCTCTGCATCTGAAAGTCCAGGAGCTATCTCCGAGGCACAGATTTAAGGTATGCTCTTCAGTGCATCATGTGGCGCAGCACGATGAAGTGAAACACGCTGGGAAATGCAGGCACTGACTTCTGCTCAGTTTCCGTTAGAGAAACCTCTGTAGTTGAGACTAGGAACTGAGACATAGTTACTGCTGTGGCAGGGCAGAAGGTGCAGGCAAGTCTTGCTAAACGTGATAGAGACAGATAGGTTTCAGATGGCTTTGGTCAGTGCTGGGTAGCAACATACAGTTTTATCTTGCAAAGAAAACACTGTTTTGCAACTGATGCTGCAGGGAATTGTGAGTAAAGATGCTTTGAATCACTGCATTTTTCTCTTTTCAGCTTTAATTGTGCAAGTGTAGAAGGGGAAAATACTTATGCTCTGCAAGCTGCCAGGTTCCTCTCTGGTGTTGGAAGTCAGATGTCTGGTCTGGAGGAATGAGTGCAGTGAGTGGTGTGGCAGTTGCTGATCAGCTGAGGTCACCGAAAACCAGCTGATAGTCTACTTCTCCAGAGCTGATGCTTTCTCTCAGGGCATCTTTCAAGATGTCCTTATGAAGCATTGGCGCAATTACTTTCAGCAAGCCATTAATCCATTTCTTAATGTGAGTGGATGCCTGTAAGCACGAGAACCTAATGCTGCCTGTGTGAAAAGCAGATAACAGCAGAGAGTGTCTTCATAGAAAAAATATGCTAACAGTCTGAGAGAGCAAGTTAAGGAGAGGAAAAGCCTGAATGTCATGAAGGCAACCACATTTGCCTTGTTCTTATGGAAACTGGAGCTGATTGGAATGAAAAAATAACATTGTTGTTGCTGTAGCCTTTACATGGCATTGGGCGAGTCTTGCTAGTGTTTCCGACAGTCATTTGCCATGCACTTCCCACTTCTTCAGTGTCTGAGCAAATAATCCAAGGTCTGACTGACAGCTGTGAAGAGCAGTCGTAGCTCAAAGTCAGCGAGTACTCTCTGAGCTGCGAACAGAACAGTAACAAGCTCTCTAAAGGAAAAGGCCACAAGCGCTTCTCTCCGAATAGTTAAATTAGTGCGCATGCGTAACACTTCTACCCTGGTATTTAGGCTCCTAAGCTGTAAAACAGTTCTGTGAACACGAAATGATTTATGCTCACGGACAAATTGGATGGTGTGGTGCTCATGTGGTCAGAAAGGTGGCAGGGAAATGGAGATGTCTGGACTCAAAGCAGGATTTTGATGGAGTCCAGAACAAAAAGGACAAACTGAAAAAAATAATAATAGGATATTAACGGGGAAGTATTCAGTGTGCTAAAAGGGACACGAAATAATGTAGGTCTGTGTCAGTAAGGGAGGCTATGGAGTGTGTAGATAACGGGAGACCACGTGGAGTTAGTAAAGAACCAGGCGTGTTGAAACGATATTGATTTATGTGACTGCTTATTCTTTCCAAATGAATTTGACTGGAACATTTGGGTCAAGGCTACAGAAGAGCTCAGTCTTGCTGCTCAGCCCTGGCTGTCATTACAGGAACGCCTGCAGCTCAGCTACTCCGCAGTGCTCTGGCTGAGTTGCAGAAACCACTTTCAGGCTGTGGGAGGGTAATTATGTTTCCAGCTGAGGAAGAATCTCCAACTGAGATCAGTGGTCCTCTGCATATTCTTGCATTTGAGGGACATGGTGTGGGCACTGCACATTTGCCGACTTGAAAACAGCCCTTCTTCCCAGGATCCTACATTTTAAACAATAAACCAGGATGAGAGCGTGAATCACTACCCTGGCGGCCACTGGCAGCCTGGAAGGCTGGAAGTTGAAGCGAGCTGTCTTAGCTTGCCTGTCCATCATCATCCACCTTGCAAGGATCAGGGAAATATCACCTATGAGTGTGTCTTGCTTGCTGTGACTCTCAGTGGAAACAAGATTGAGATGAGTGAAGCTTTTCACAGTGGTCAGACAGAAGTGTTCAGCTTTCTTTAGACTGTGCAGGCTTGAAACCTTTTGCCATGGCCTCTGGTCTCACTCCCGCTCCAACAGCTCCTTGTCCTTCCTTAGTTACCGAGGGCTTCAGAACTGAACTTGGGGCTCTAGGTGGAGTCTCACAAGAGTGGAGCAGAGGGGAAGAATCCCCTCCCTCACCCTGCTGGCCATGCTGCTTGTCGCTCTCATGCACTGGAAGAAGGTTCTGAGTTTTCTGTGCGAAACCAGCAGTGTTGGAGCCAGACTGCGCTGACTTTGTGCACAGAGATGCAATATGTTGAGATAAATTTATGTTTCTCCCTTATAGCATTATTTATAAACATCAAAACCCCTGGCCCAGGTTGCCTATAGCAGTGGTGGCTGCCCCATCCCAGGAGATGTTCAAGGGCAGGCTGGATGGGGCTTGGAGCCCCTGATCCAGTGGGAGGTGTCCCTGCCCATGGCAGGGGTGGAACTGGAAGGGCTTTGAGGTCCCTTCCAACCAAGCTGCTCCGTGATTCGATGATCGTGGTACTTGACTGTTTGCCTGTCACATTGGGCTCTTGCGGCACCTCCAGAAATGGGATTGTTCCCTCTCTCTGCCGTCGTGGCTGTGTGGTGTTAATGCTTCCAACACTGCAATGGAGATGGCACCAATTCCTGCCTGCACAGCTCCCTTCCTAAACTCAGGTGGCTGAAGAGCATGCTTGAGAAAGCTAAGTTGAGAACTAGCTTTAGAGCTTCATGGCATCTTCTTTTACCTGAGAAGAAGAATCTTGTGCTCTATCTGTCTGCATCTCTCTACAACCCTGTCTTTCTCCTTTTTTCCAGATGATTTGGCTGGCAATACAGGATGACGCATCAGCTGGCCCCATGTAGCTTATCTGATATAAGCTGTGTTTCCCTGTGTGAGAACAGGGAAAAGGGAAGGAGCGTGATTTTCTCCAAGTCTTAAACCTGAAAGGGTAGAACCTTGGTTTTCCTGTGGTGTTCAGTTATAAAAGCAGCGAGGATTTCTCGTAAGCTGTGTCAAATAATCCTGTCCACCTAACTTCGCCTTCCAACTGCAGCAACTGTAAAGGCAGAGGGAGGGAGCGCAGCAGCTCTTGTCCAAGGAATCTCTGTGGGTGTGTTCATACAAGGAGGAGATATCTTTGAGGCATATAAGTAAAGATCTGTTGCAAAGCTCCAGGAGAAGCAATGGGAAGGCACAACTGTTTCTTAGAGGCTTAGTATCTGCTGCCAAGCCTGCAGAGCAGCAAAATGCGTCGCAGGTTTATTTGTAATTGCCATAACAAGGCACCTGTCTTGAAGGCACAATTTTCTGTATGTTTGGAAAGTGCCAAAAATACCTTGGTTGTTCTGTGGCACACGACTAGCTCACATCCTAGAGCTGCTTAAGTTTTCGTTTCATTTTGTTTAGAGGGCAAAATACAGCTAGAAATGCTGGGGAAGTTTTCTGTTGCCAAATCCTTTTGTAGCTGCTAAAGTATACATAGAGAAAACCATCAGGGAAAGCAACTTCCCTTCCTCCTGTGAAATCATAGAATCATTAGGTCGGAAAAGACCTTTCAGACCATCAGTTCCAACTGTCCCTATCCACTACTGAATCATATCCCTAGGCATGTTGGTTGCTTCTCCCAGATGACAGGACAACGGGAAATGGCCTCAAGCTGCACCAAGGCAGGTTCAGATTGGACATGAGGAAAATCTTCTTGACAGAAAGGGTTCTCAAGCACTGGCAGAGGCTGCCCACGGAGGTGATGGAGTTCCCTATCCCTGAAGGAGTTTAAAAGACAGGTGGATGAAGTGCTTAGGGATGTGATTTAGTAGTGGACACATGTCATTTTTGTTGTAGTACAATTGGTTGTGGGGGACAGTAAATGTACTTGCTCTTTCTCCAGGGTTAGGCTGCTTGTGACCTTAGGTAAAGTACTGCTCTTATTAACATAACGAGCTGCCTTAGGGCTTTGGTAGGAAAATGCCATGGTCCCTGTTTGGAGAGTATCTGGGCAGCGGCTGTCATTACAGCCCATGTTGGAGCAGAACTTTCTCTCTCTGCAGGCATTTGAGAGAGCCAGCACCACTTAAAAATCTGCCCTGGTATGAATGTTACGAAATACTTGGTCTTCAGACGTCTTTCTAACTCAATATTTAGCTTTTTTTTTTTTTTACCCCCAGAAATCAGCAAGTTTTTTTCCGTTGAGAATAAGGAATTAAACCTTTGGATGCCAAAGGCATTTTGGCTTTTCATTTAAACCAACCTTTGCAAATCACTTGAAGCTTCTAAAAACCTCCTTGCCAGGCAAAACTCCTTTTGCTGACTCTGCTCTTTGTCCTGTGGGACAAAGGGGAAAATTAAAATGGGCCATATTGACACATATTTACTTTGTGACTATAGATACAGTCAGATATATGATTGATTTTAATGGTGCCTTCCCAAAGAGCTTCAGTGTAGAAACTGAATAAGCTTTCTGCATCCGATAGAGGATGATCCTGCTGTGCAGTTATTAGCTTTTTTCCAGATAAATTGCAGCTTTGTCAGAAGCAGAGATGGACTTGATTGTAGGCTTCAGGATAGCCTTAGCAACAGGGTATTCTGCTATTCAGCATCCTGTGTGGGACACAATTAATCTCTGACATGTCTTACTGACTTCTGTAGAGCTAAGGAGGGAATTAGTTGGCCTCTCAGTATTTTAAAACAGGAGGTCAACAGTCCATTGAGAAATTGGGTTATGTGGTAAAGCACGTTAAAATGTAGGTACAGGTCCAGTGCCTGTGGTTTTCTTCCGTGAAAATTGCATCTATCTATGCCGCTTTATTTCACAGGATCATCATATATTCACGGGATCAGCCTTGTGAGAGGCAGCTGGGGCCTCTGGGGTTGTTTAGCCTGGAGAAAAGGAGTCTGAGGGGAGACCTCATCGCTCTCTGCAGCTCCCCGAAAGGAGGTTGTAGCAAAGTGAGTGCTGGGTTCTTCTCTCAAGGAACAGGTGATAGGATGAGAGAGAATGGCCTCAAGTTGCACCAGGGCAGGGTCCAATTGGACATCAGGAAAAATTTCTTCATGGAAATGGTTCTCGGGTACGGGTAGAGGCTGCCCAGGGAGGTGATGGAGTCCTCGTTACTGGGGGGTTTAACAGATGGGCAGATGATGTGCTCAGAGATCTGATTTGGTAGTGGAGAGGGATGGTTGGACTTGATCTCAAAGGTCTTTTCCAAACAAACTAAACGATTCTGTGATTGTTCCCATGGATGTGAACAGCACAGCATGAAATAGGCGGAAAGGTCCCATACATGCAATTTCCTTAGAAGGGTTTGGACTGTATTTTATAAGCCAGTAATAAAGTGCTTATCCAGCCACAGGTCCATTATCCTAGAGCTTGGACAAGCAGAAAATACTTACTCCACCTTGCTTGAATTGCAGAAAAGAGGACAGTACTATTGCCCAAGTGCCTTTGAGCATCTTTGTATGCCTGTTCTGTGACTCTTGCTGACACCATGAGGTCTGAGTAGCCCGACCTACGCTGGGTCTGTGCCTGGTGCCTTGAGTAGAATGGTCGAAGTCGGTTAGGTAGTGGAGAAGCAGTGAAGGACGAGGTGTCCTGTGTGTGCAGGTCGAGCCAGAGGAGGGAATCTCTCAGCACTAAATGGGCTGTTCCTCGTGTGTCCTGCATGAGGGTCAGTGTGGGGTACAGCTGTTGTCTTTGCTGGTGTTGAAGGATGGAATCAATGCTTGAAGCCTGTGATGAGCGTTATGCAAAATAAGGCTTTATTTGCTGCGTGTATGCCAAAGCAGCAACTACCGCCCCTGAAACTGCCCAGTTTAAAAGTACAAGGAACTTAGGGAATGGTACAGCCCTGTAATGAGTGTCTGCGACTGACAGTCTGCCTTGTTGAGAGTGTGAGGAGTCTATTAAGTCACTGAAAGATTATCTTAACACTGCTTGACTTAAAACACACCAGGCTTTTCCTCCTGCTCATTTTTGCGCTGCCTTGTGAGTTTGAAACACTCAGAGCTGCTCTCCACCTTGAGATGAACTGGGTCAATATGGTATAAATGGTTCCTTTTCCGTCTTCTAGGGTTTGAGTGGAAAAGGTTGGTAAGTTAATCATGAGATTCGGATCTCATTGATGAATCAGGCATGCTGTGCACACTGTCACTTAGCTGATGGCTCACAGGGAGATGCAATAAGCGAAGGCTGTACTGTATTTTACCTAGATTAAAGCTTTTCTCATTGCCTGTACTAAAGAGAACCTGATTTTTCTACAGTTTTACTCCACATTCACTTATTAGGGTCTTCTGTACTACTCTGCTGGCAAAACTCGATCGGGCAAATACAACCTTTTATTTCACAAGTAAGAGAAGGGAATCAATCAAATTTGCTGTAGTTGCGTCCACTGCCTGTTTCTTCAGCTTAGAGAAGAGTGTTCACAAATCCAGGAGTGGTTACTTAAAGAACAGCAGAACAGTCTCTGATGTTGCTGGTCTGGCCTGGAATTCTTTCTTTGCAACCATGACATTTAGGGGCGCTGGAAACTTAAATGCTCAGAGTGCTCTGCTCATGCAGCTTAATACTTTATCACTTGGAGACAGGCTGAGCTGTTGTTGCTGCAAATGCCACCGTAGCTGCGGAGCTGTTTACTTCTTGCAGCTGTTGTCAAGGAGGGCTGCAAGGCAGAGCCTCTTTGCCCTTGGTTTGCTTTTGAGGCCAAGTTCCTCTTGCAATGTAGAAGTTGTCTCTGTCCTCATTGCGCTGGTGGGAATAATGCTCGTGACTAGAAGTGGGTGCAGCTAGCAACTCCTGCAAAGCAAATGCAACTTCTACAAAGGAAATGCTGTATTTACCAAAAATCATAGAATCATAGAATGGTTTGGGTTTGCAGGAACCTTAAAAGATCTTCTAGATCCAACCCCCCTGCCGTGGGCAGGGACACCTCCCACTGGACCAGGGACTCCAAGCCCCACCCAGCCTGGCCTTGAACATCTCCTGGGATGGGGCAGCCACGGCTGCTCTGGGCAACCTGGGCCAGGGTTTTTGACATTTATAAATAACGCTATAAGGGAGAAACATAAATTTATCTTAAGGCGTGAGGTTTCCACTACGCCAGTGCACATTCAAACAGTGTGCATTGCAATTAGCAATTCTGTTACCTCCTCTCTACTCCAGTTTTGTCATTACTCCTCTCCCTTAAATACTACCTGTGTCCTGTAAGTGACGTGGTTTGAATCTGATTTTTCTCTTCACTTTCTCTGCAGGAATTGCTTGGCAAGTGCAGATGTTGCTGGTTTTGAAGGCTTTTGAATGCTATTTTCTTATATTTAGGAGGAGTTTAAAAATCAATAAGTGTGACTTACGAAGCCAGGCTTCAATGGAATCTGTTTTTCTTTTGAAATGAAGAGCTTGTAGAGAAATTGATGCTGCCAAGCACTAATTTAGAGGAAAACATTCTCCTTTTAAAACAAACAAGACATGGAAAAGCCACATAAACTAAAGCCATAGAAAAGCAAACAGAACTCGGCTAAGAATTTTGACATGTTTCTTAATGCATAATTCACTTGACTCCCTCGGTGTTCTGCTGGCTTTGGATCATTTCATTTTAACAACCTGTCTTTTAACTATCAGCAACAACATTTACTTCTCTTGTCAGCGTAGTTCTACCAATTAGGGTCCCTTTTTCTATTGTTTTATATCAGCTTAATGTCTAAGGTTGTTCTTACCCTATGGCAGAAATTTTAGCTGTTTACTTCACATTCTCAGCAGAATGCAAAAACAATAAGTATCCATAGGGAGGACAATGAATTTCTTGTTAACGTTTCCAGGTTTCCAGAGGGGTTGCCAAGTGGTTTTTTAGTCCTTTCAGTATCAACATTCATGACAGATTCTGTTTATTTTTCAAGTGACAGAGGTAATGAAATAATTGATTTTTGGAAGATGGCAAAATTGTCCCCTAATTCTTATCATGATAATATTTGTTGTTGACAATTACTGTGCCTACATGAAAGAAGGCATCTCTCACCAGGCAACATTCAGATCCCTCACAAGTCCTTGCACCCAAAAGGTCGCAATGGAAGGGCAGCAGGTAAGTAACAAAAAGAGAGACAGAGAGAAAGGTCTCTCTAGAGCCTTCTCTTCTCCTGGCTAAACAACCCCAACGCTCTCAGCCTGTCCTTGTACAGGAGGTGCTTCAGCCCTTGGGTCATCTTTGTGGGCCAGCAGTACAGGCTTTGTGGGATCTTCATGCATCGCTGTCTGTCTTGAGCGTTGATGGAAGACCCAGAGATAGAAGAATATCTTTTATCACGTGAAAGAGTTTGTTAGAGATGAGGACTGAATTAAAGGGCCAGAAATGCAGTCTGAGCCCTTGGCCGAGTTGTGGGGAGAGATGTTTTCTTCACATTTATGGAGCCAGGGTACTGACAGCTTTGGAGGCACATGTCCAGGGAGATGAGGCATTATTTCCCTTGTGAAAACAAGGCATGCAGCTGAGTGCCACCAGAGGGGAGATTAGAGAGTTTTTTCTATGTGGCATCTGCTAGTCTGGCATATGTGCCTGAGGGCTTGATATCTTGTTAATTGAATAGCTGGGAATGACTGGTAGCATTTACTAGGTTTTTAACACCTGTAAGCATTCTCTACCTTGTCAGAGCAAAAATACTTCTCTGCTCATGCTCAGGTCTTCTAAAGGTCTCTCTTGACTGAACATCTGGAAGATGCCCTGTTGTAGAGCAGCAGTTTGAGAGTGAGAAATGGTGAGGAGGTGCAAGAAGTGCAGCTCCTCTTGTGATGTCCATGCTGTGCCTGTGCCACAGCGCAGCCAGAGGGCAGGAGGAGCAGTTTTGTGTGTCTGGTGAGGAGGTGGAACTTGATATTGTGTGGGGAGCTGATCATTAAATCAGAGCTTAAGGGAACTGTTAGCAAATATGAATTATTTCATGGCAGAACAGGATACAAGGGATGTTTGCCATGCCACTGGATGTTTGCTGCCACCCACATTAATTCGTATGCTCTGGGAGGTGGTTGTGTTGCTACAATCCTCCAAGCAGCCAAGGATTCTATCTTTAGCCCCCAACAGCTGCCAGAAAGCTCAATATTTGCAAACAGAATGTTTATCAAACCCCAACACAGGAGGTTCTGCAGTGTGAGTAAACCACATATGCTCCCGGACTTTCAGAAACATCTTTTATTAACACTGTGAAGAGACAGCATAGCTGCAGGAAATTTTTGTTCCTTCCTTTGTTTCATTGTCTCCTTTCATAGAAAATGTATCTGCAGTGATGTTGGAGGCTGAAGACTCTGAGAAACCTCCTCCTCACCACCCATGTTGAGGCAAACAGTTGTTGTAGTTGTCAGGCTGTCAGCCACTGCTGCGCACTCAGGGCGGTGTTATGCAGTATGTAAGGCCAGGACGTATAGAATGTTTGGTTCTGCTGCATCCAAGCATAACAGACATATCAATTCCTCCCTGGAAAGCAAAGCTTGCCTGATGCCAAGTCTAAAATATACAGAGGTGAGAAAGCAGGAGATTAGAGAAATACAAATACAGCTGTCACTGCCATTCTGTGTTGATTGGAGCAGTCGTGTTGACAGATGAGTGTCTTTTCCCATTGAGTTAGGACTACTTTTATTCTTGAGACAAAGTGATTTCTGTAATAAGTGTTCAAAATAGAGAGGATGTTGGACCAGCACTTTTATTCTCATGGAAGCTGAGAGCTTGGATCTCCTCATCCAAGGGAAGGGATGCCATTAGGAGGTACCCTCACAGGCTGGAGAGGTGGACTTGTACGAACGTTCAACAAGGCCAAGAGGAAGGTCCTGCACCTGGGTCTGCGCAATCCCAAACACAAGTACAGGCAGGGTGGAGAACGGATTGAGAGCAGCACTGAAGAATAAGGCCTGAGGTGCTGGTGAAGGAGAAGCTAGACATGAGCCGGCAATGTGTGCTCAGAGCCCAAAAATCACCTGTGTCCTGGGCTGCATCCAGAGCAGCGGGACCAGCACAGGGAGGGAGGGGATTCTGTCCCTCTGCTCCCCTCTGGTCAGACCCCAACTGGAGCCCTGCATCCACTTCTGGAGTCCTCAGCACAGGAAGGACATGGAACTGCTGGAGCAAGTCCGGAGGAGGAGGAGTTCACAAACAGTTTATCATCTCAATCAAACTGATAGCTGTAGGTCAAGACAGCAGCAGAGACACAGTAAAAGGGAAAAGATCTGAACGGAGAGACAGAGCAGGAGGATTCTGCCATGGCCTTGCAGGCAGTTGCTTATTATCGCACTGTGTTTTGGAGCACTAAGGAACATGGAACTTGTTAAATGAGCTGCCTGCTAAAGGAATGCTGAAATGAAGAAATTCCCTGCAACAGAGGAGCCTTCCTGAGTTGCGTGTGCCTGGGATTTTGAGAATGCTGCCTTGGCCTCTCACTGCAGGCAGGGGAAAACTGCAGAAAAGATGATGACAGAGAACCAGTTTGCTGTCATGGAAGAGGGTAGAAAGTGGAGGAGGGGGAATTCAGGACTTGAAATGTTGTCTGTTCTCTAGTAATATGCTGTGCCATCTGATCTGCAGAATTAGAAGCTTTAGCCAGAAAGAAACTTTGTGTTTTCCATGGACTAGGAAGAGCCAGTTAGGACTGATCCAGTAAATACAGCTCAGTCTTGCTTGTTTTCTCTAGCATGGGATCAAAACTAGCAGTAAATCCACTGACACCAGTTCTTCATGCAAGTGTTGAGAGGTTGTAATAGCAAAAATAATAATTCCTCAGACAGAGCTGCAGAGCAAAGGGAGCAGTGGATTACACACAGACTGCTTTGGGATCTTGAGCTCCCGGGGTTCGTGGAGATTGCCTGTAGTTTCATTTTTGTATGTGCATGGAAAAATATTTTGGCAAGATCTTTTTAGTTTCTTTCAAAACATTTTACATGCTTAGACTACTCACTTGCTGTCTAGCTGTCTCTCCGTCCTGAGTTTGCCTGTGTCTCCTCCTTTTCCAAGTCCTTCCTGTTTTTTTGACTTTTTCCATAATTAGAGTTATTTGCAGTCATAGCACCTCTAACTGCCTGCAGCCTCCCTCACATCAGGTCTGTGCTGTTCCTCCATCTATCTCAGTGCTGCCAGCCCTGTTTCTTATACCTCCTGCATTGTACTGCCAAGCTCTTTGTTTTGCTTTGTGTGAACATGAACAGCTGCCAAAGACTTGTATCCTAGGAACTATTTTCCTTCTTTATCCTTAACGCCAGTCCCTTCCTTAACGCCAGTCCCTTTGTGTTCTCAGTTACCTTTGTTTTGATACCTGAAATGCCAGCAAATGAACTCTCTAAGACTCGTTTTGGAGTTTTAGAAAGCCAGCATCCTTTATCAGAGCTGGCAACACATGGAGTGAGCTCCATCAGTCGTCTGCAATGAGACAACAGCTGGTCACAGAATACATTTCCCACTTAGATGCATGTGTATAAACTTTCCCAGAAATCTTATGGATATTCTGTTACTTTCCAGGTTTTAATTTATTATGAACTTTACAACAGTCAAATCTCTTGCTAATTTGGAGCCAGCTCTGCCTGACCTTGCATTTGAGATGGGGGGAGACTGCAAACAAAGGGGGTCACGGGAGATACCTCTGTTCAGCACAGACCATGCTTAATACGAGGTGGTATTGTCTCCAAAGAATGAACATTGTCTGGAAAACACTTATTTAAAGAAAACATGTGATCAGAGGGACAATCTGTCTAACTTTCAAAAAACCACTACTGCTTAGATGAAACTTAACTGTATTTTAGCTTAAATCAAAATATTCCACTTTTTGTAATAGTAACTATTTCTTGTATCAGTTTCTTGCTCTTTGTTCCTCATACTGTCTGTACTTTTCAGTTCATGTCCCAGGAGAGAAGAGTCACTTCTACCGGGAGCGCTAAAATCCATCCCTTCACAACCCACTGGCTTCTCCTGCTTGAGCAAAGTAAAACTCTCCACGACGTACCTCCTGTCACCCACCTGAGCAGTAGATGTGGCTTCAGACAGAGCTTTGGGTGATCACAAATGAAGTATCTTCCCGCTGGCCACAAACAACTGATGAGTAGGTTCCTAGTACAATGTTTGAGTTGATGTCCAGTGTCACCAATTTAAGATGATCTCCTTCATCCTACTGTTCCTTAGTTCATTCAAGGAAGCAGAAAACACTGTAAAATGCTTACTCTTCTCCATGTTTTTTATACTCCACTTGTCCCTTTTCTTTAGTTACGCAGGGAGGAGCAGAAGCAGGGCTGAGTTACGAGGAGCCCCACAGCATCCATGTGAGAAGGGCAGAACCAGTACTGTCCAGGGCCAGCCACCCCCCAGGGATCGCCAGAGCGTCCTGCAGCAACCAGGAAGGTCTGAAATCAAGCTAAGTTGGCAAAGACAGGTATGACGTGCACACCCACAGCATCGTGATGAAACAGGATTGCAGTGTGATTAGTCTGAGGTGATTCATACTTCACAAATCCTCACTGACTTTTGGGGAAGGTGGTTTTCTGGGATTTTTTCTGGGATGATGCTATGGGACAAGCAGCTTCTTTTAAGGATTCTTGGTAGAACAAGAAAAACTGCCGACAGAGCTGTAGTTATAATTAAGCTTTTATTATTATGTAAAGATTTTAGCAATCAATGTTGCCTCTCATTATACAGAATTTTTAGCTTTCCTGTTGCTTACAGTTTCAGCTCCCCAGACTTCACAGTCACCTGGACCCTCTGCAGATAAGGTTAAATTCATCAGCACATGATAAAAACCCCGTAATTTAGACAATGGCATTACAAAGTGCACAAAACACTCGGTTCTAAGAGGCAGAGAAATGACAGAAGGGGGCTCACAGCGTGCTCCTGCTACTGTTGGATCTGCTACAAATCCCTTTTGGATAAGCTCCTGTACTTAGACCTCTCCGTTTGAGAGTTTGGTCTTCATTGTTTCTAGTGGCTTCTGGAAAAGCTGCCAGAGAATAAATTTATGTTTATCTTGGCTGCAAGAGTCAGCATGCTGCAGAAGGTAGTGGCTGCATAATCACCTTTATCTCTTCCCATCCTTTGTGTCCCATCTAAGGACACAATCTCTCCTTTCAAATGGAAACTGAGGCGACAGGGTATCTGGAGGATTTTACCGACGCCTCTGCCATCTATGCAGTTCACTTTGCAATTTAGAAATGTGCCTCCTATTCCAAAGCAATCTCAATTTTAACATTATCTTTTTCCCGTCCTGGGCAATTTCTTTTTTTGTGACAACCATCTGTGTAATCAAAGCTCTTGCAGCAGCTTTTCTTCCCCAGATGTTTTCTTTATTTTCTGGTATTTAGAAAGGAACGTAGTTTGAAAGTTGTCAGTTTTCCTCAACTGTCCAAATCTGTCATGATCTTGGGGGTGCTGAGTGATGAGAGCAGCTTCCAGGACTGAAAGGGGCTCCAGGAAAGCTGGAGAGGGGCTTTTTACAAGGGCTTGGAGTGACAGGACAAGGGGAGTGATTTTAAATTGGAAGGGTGAAGAATTAGACCAAGTATTACGAAGAAATTCTCACAATGAGGGTGGGGAGGCCCTGGCCCAGGTTTCCCAGAGCAGCCGTGGCTGCCCCATCCCTGGAGGGGTTCAAGGCCAGGTTGGATGGGGCTTGGAGCCCCTGATCCAGTGGGAGATGTCCCTGCCCATGGCAGGGAGTGGGACTGGGTGGGCTTTGAGGTCCCTTTCAACCCAAACCATTCCATGATTCTATCATCTGAAGAGTACTCCAATTTAGCTGAATAAGGACTGCGGTTTGATGAGCGAGGATGCCACCTAATCACCAGGGAACTGCGTTACCAGTTAAGTGGCCTCTATAGATGCTCACAGGACAAGGCACGGTGATGCTCTAATCTTGTAGCAGATCTGTGCAGCCTGCTCCTTGCCCTAACCTGCATCCCTCCCTGATATCAGTAGCCTCTGTGTTTCTTCCAAGGTTTCTTTCTATACACGCTGAACATTGTCGTACTGAATGAGCTTTCAAAGCATTTTATCTCCTGCTAGTATTGAAGTTACAGTCTTTGTAGGTGACTTATACCTCCTTCACCCAGAAAACAGGATTGAAGTCCCACAAAACAGGTACCACAGAAGCCATTTCACATCCTTTATTTCTCAGATTTCCAAGCCTATTTGTTATTTTTTGTCACAACAATAATCATTATCACAGAGTTACCAAGATGGGCAACCAGAAAAGGGAATAAATGGTACCTGACTGGAAGTACTTACTTTTTGTCATTTGGGTAGGAACCAATGGGCATTCAAAGTGTCCATGCAGAAGCAATACAAGTACAACCACGTGAAGACCCGGGAACCGGGTGAGTCTTGTTCTAAAATTCAGACTGAATCTTCAATATTTGAGTCAACGAGAGTTACAGAAAACTGGATTGACTAGTTTCAGGCACAGGCTTTACAGAAGCACCTTACAGGAGCAGGACCCAGTGCTGAAAAATGAGAAGTGTATATTATTCAATTAATCTTGCTTTTAACAGAGGGCTTCTTTATAAATCACATTAGAAGCTATTATGATCTACAGGTAAAATTATTTCTTAATGCCCTGCTAGGGATGCCCTCAGCTGCAGTGGCTTGGAAGTGCTCTGGGCTGCGATAGCCAAACCCTCAGGACGGGGCATATGCTCAGAGCCCTGTCAAGTCTCTAATTCCCTCCTTAATCCAGCTCTTCAGTCTAACAGGATGGTACAAACAGCAGGGATGGTTTTGTTGTCTGGTATCAGAAGAAAATTGTAGGTATTGGCAACATTGAGCTTTGCAGGCTGAAACATTACAGCAAATTTTGTTCGAGCAATCCTGCTTCAGCCACTCCAGGAAATTCGTGGAGGCAAATGAGTGAATGTTCTCTTCTTCATCAGTTAGTACCAGGAGTAATTGCGTCCAAGTCCGTTCTCTTTTTCTCTTGCATCATGGTGAGTGGAAGGTCATCCCATTTTAATCACGTCTCTGCTCCAGCCCGGTTCGAGAGCAGCAAATCACTGCCTGCAGAGGAGTTGCCCCTGGTTTAAGCTGCTAACACAGGGGGCTGAATTTGGTTTTCTACTCGTATCACACATTGAGATACTGTGCAAATTGCACATTTCCTTTGAAACACAAACATCTTGATGCTTTTGTCACAAAGGGTTTACAGACCATGAATTTCACCATACAACAGATAAACTCTGGTAGGCATAAACCATTCAGATAGCTCATAGCTCACTTAATCCCGTGATTGTAGGGCTCTTCCAGATCCTCCACTATCAAGTCCTGCTGGTTATTCACCCAATTTCCTTTTTTCACTGCCTTCCTCTCCTCTTTAGTATTTTGACAAGCTTGCTCCTGGGGCATCTGGTAGTTGGCAGCAAGCAGAATGGCGTTGCTTTGTCTGTGCCGAGAACAGACCTCCCTGTGCCCCGTCCCCCTGGAGCAGAGCTGAAGATTAAAGGCGGCCTGAAAGCCTCGTCGGAAGTTTTTGTTAAAGAAACCGTAGATGATGGGGTTGACGCTGCTGTTGAAAAAGGCCAGCCAGTGGGCAAAGGGGTAGATGTAAATGTTGATAATCTGCAGCTGAGCATCTGAAAGGTTGGCGTAGTCTGAAAGCATCATCACAGTCCACAAGGGGAGCCAGGAGAGGGTGAAGAGCAAAGCCACAATGATGAGCATTTTGATGACTTTTTGTTTCTTCTTAGACACGCTGTGCCGCTGCTCCTGGCTGTGTTTTCCTTCTGCGGGCACCGCTGTGTTGAAGAGAGCAATGCTTATCCTAGCGTACATGATAACGATGAGCGACAGGGGAGCTAGATAGATGTTGGCAAACAGAACTGTTGTGTAGATCTTTCTCATTCCTGGGTCAGGCCAGTCCTCCCGGCACCAGTATACAGGGCGGGTTTCATTGCCGTAGCCAAGGATCACCCTGAAATGCCTCTCTTCTTGTACCTGCAGCATGACCGCCGACGGACACATGATTGCCACAGCCAGGATCCAGATGACTGCTATAATGACGACTGCAGTCGGAATGGTCAGCTTCTGCTTGAACGGATAAACGATGCAGCGGAACCTGCAGCAAAGGTGTGCGGAGAACACGTTTGAGGAATATTTACTCGAACAGGCAAGCATGCATCCACTTTATTAATGATGTGGCTTTTAAAAAGTACGGGTGGAATCATCTCATCCTGCATAAACCAGTGGAGTTGCATTTTGTTACTCCATGTAGGAGCTGTGTTGGTAAAAGAAGTCTTGAAGTCAGATTTGTTGCTGAAATTTCCTTATTTGGATCTGTCTCTATATCAGCCTGCCCTGCTACCACATTTAACCAGAGCAGACACCCATGCCTCCGCTATGTGGCTTAAGAGCTGAGGAGCAAACCCATTATAGGCAGCCAGGTGTAGGCCGGCTTGAAGAAATACCAGTGCAGGAGCAAATTGCTGTGGCTGCTCTAGCCCCAGCCATGCTTTGTTTTGCTTAATAGCCCTAGCAGCAAAATCTGTCAGTGTTACGTGGGTTCATGAATCAGCCTCAGCACGGGCAGGTGGCTAGAGGGAGATAAAATTAACGGTTTAGAGTCTCTCATCATCTTACCTGTCCACAGCGATCGCGACCAGGGTGAAGACAGAGGCAGACACAGAAATTCCTTGGACCATCCCGCTCATTTTGCAAACTAGGCTTCCAAATGGCCATCCTGGAAAGAAACAGGCAATTGAAATTGCTGCTGTCTCACCACAGTGCTGTGCTGATACGCACAGAGGAATTTCTGCCCCTAGAAACATTCTGTTTGCTTTGTCAGACCAGAGCAGGTGTTAGGGAGGCAGAGGCTGTGGAAACAAATGCTTTGCCAAACGCGCTGGGTGAGTTTCTAGGGTTCCAAAAACCAGCGAGGAAAACATTTGTGGTTTAACACCCCATTAAAATGGGCTCTCAAGATAAGAAAGGGAATTGAACTCTGTGGTTGATTGTTCTCTGCATCTGGCTCGTAGCATACACCGAGTCTTCCTAAAATACATCCTCAAACTGGGAGGGTCCCTTCTTGAAAATGGAGGATGTGGAAATGGGCAAGCACAACCCCAGTGAGAAGGTGGGTTAGAGGCTTGTCTTCCTCACCTCTGACTTCCAGTGACCTAAAATGCCTGTGGAGCCTGCCCAGGATGGCAGCGTGCAGGTAGTGCTAGGTATGGCTTGGGTTAAGATGACCTTTAAGCTGCTGCTTTCTGAATCGTGCCTGCTGATTGCAGTACTCTCCTGAGTAGCCTCAAAGCCACGACACCTCCAACCTCCCTGTGCTGCAGGACTCCTCAACGTTTCTAACCGGTGCAGGGTGGCATGTGTGAGAGCTTTTGCCCAGCAGGGCTCCAGATTTGCCCCAGGCTTTCTGAGAGAAGTTGGTTTCTTTACTCCAGGAGCAATTTGTGTGTGTCACTGTCACACACACCCAGCTCTCGGGGTCCCTAGGGAGGCCAGCACCCAGAAATGCAGGCGAGTCCCTTCCAGCTCTTTCTGCCATACGGTGGGAGCCAACCTACCTGCAATGATGTTGTCCAGGAGGGTGGTGGGCATGCAGAAGATTCCCACCAGTAAATCACTGACTGCCAGGTTCAGGATGAAAAGGTTTGTGACTGTGCGCATATGTTTGCTCCTCAGGATGGTGAAGCAAACCACTCCGTTGCCAACCATGCAGAGCAAGAAGATGAGGAGGTAGGAGGTGACGAATACAGCTGCCACTGAAGGCTGATGAAGGTAGAAGTCTACGTAGGAGACATTGCCCTCTAAGTAGAGGTACTGGTATGTTCCATTGTAATTCAGTGCCTGAGCCCAATCAAATGAAGAGTCCATTTTCTTACTCGTGTTGGTTTCTGCCTGAAAAAATGTATTTTAGAAGGTCATTTTAGTAGCTTCAGATGGATCTGAGGTGGTGTGACTGCTTTCAATGAGCCGTGCGCTGAAACACAGGCAAAGCTTATACGTACTTAGCCCTCATGGCTTGCTTTGGCAGGCCGCATTCTGAGCCTCCCCAGACAGGAATGGCAACAAGTACCCTTTGTGTGAGGTACCCTATAAAAAGCCACCACTAAGGCTGCCAAAGGTGTTGTGTTGTTCTGTTCTTCCTTCTGCAGGCCTCATAAATTAGATCCTTCCCTCCCTAGAGGAGAGGGCAGGCAGGTAGGATGTGTACAGACCCACTGTATTGTGGCAAGTAAGCAAGCCAGCAACCTGAGAGCTTATTTGGAGAAAGAAAAATAATCAGAATTGTTGAGAAATCCATTTACTCAGCAGCTTGACCAATGCGGTGCTTAAGCAACAAGGAGATTTTTGTCTATGAAGGATGGTGATTGAATTAAAGCTCTCTGAAGAGACACAAAGCTGCTGCCTGTATGTATCCGATTCTGATCCCATCTCATTGAAGAGGCAATATTGTTGTATACGATTGATATTAGATCACAGTTTATTTTATTTCCCTGTTTACGAGCTACATAGATCAGAAGAGTCTGCAAGTAGGAAGCACCCTGGTGTGTTTAATGCGTGCTGAAGTACAAGGCAGCTGTATTAATTCCCTAGCTCTGCTACTGGATTCTTGCATGATCTTGGGAAAATCGGAATCCCTCTGTTTCGTCTTTCCTGCCATCAAATTTGAGCAATGCTTTTCACGCAGCCAAGTAAATTCTCCCATTCCATATTTATTAGATTATTGCTGGCAAAAAACATGAGCTTTTATGAAAAGAGACCTTTTTTCCAACTTTGAACTTTCTCAATATTGTAGCATCTCTGTTTTAAGCCACAAATGCCTGTGTTCTGTGTTGCAGAATCAATGCTTTTGCTGCTGTCATGGGTTGAAGATCAGGAGCACAAGACACTTTATCAGACCTCTTGATGGAGTTGAAAGAATTCGTTTTAAGGTGGGTACAGAATTTGTGTGTTCCCAAAACACTGGCTTCCAAATTTAACTGATTTATGGGCCATGAACAAAATCAAATCTTAACCGTGACATTCTTTTAGTGTGTTTATTCTACAAGTCGCATAGAAATGGTATCAGCTGCCCAAGCAGGCCAACACTGGCTTCTTGACATTCACAGCTGACCCCCAACTTACCCTTCAAGCAGCATTCCACTGTGTTTTTTACATTTATTTTATCTGACTGCCAGATGGAGACTTTGATAGTTGGGTGTAAAGGGAGGAAGGGAAATGATCAGATTGTTCTCTGCCGATACTGGCAGCAAGATGGCTTCTGGATAACTCTTGATTAAAAGGGGCTTTGGGGTTACATTTCTCTAGCAGGCATACACTTATAGATGCTTAAAGAGGCTGGGGAGATGGACGTGTTCCTAGTGTAGAAAATTCAGTGAAATTCATTGGTGGCAAAAGGTACCAAATTAATCTTTGTGTGCAGGTGCCTTTAGGTCGCTTAGAAATTCCTTGGTATAAATGGCCTTTAAATTGAGGCACAAGTAGCCAACTGCTGAGTTTGTATGTGAGGGAAGGAAAGTGCTACCTACATCTCTCTTCTTATGACAGGAATCGCGGAGCAGACCCTCTTTTGCATCCCTGATGGGCCATATGCTGGTTTTCCCCTATCTGCGGAGCCACAATGGAAGGTGACATTCTGCTGTCACTCCGTGGAGGGCAGCCCTTTCCCCAGGAGCAGAGAAGAAGCATTAGGTAACAGCGCTGAAGGAACCGGTGTTGTTTCTTCTTGCTGGATTTTACTTAAAAGAGTTTCTCATTTCCCTTCTCTCTCTGCCTGTTGTTCCCTGATCTATTGACTTGTTCCCAGCGTGGCCTCGCTGCTGTGCTCGTCAAAGAAATTCATTAGCATCAAAACCTCTGCAAGAGTTCTGCTTCCAGGTAGGAAGCGTAGTAAAAAAAAATATTTATTCTAATGTCTCCGGTTTGGAACAAGCATATGGTGAAAAAACCCATAATGTTCTGGTGTCTTCTGCCTTTTTAGAAGTCAGCACAACGCAATGTTTGTAAAGGGTCTGTATTTCTACATATTCATTAAAAGGTCTGCACTTTGAGGTAGGTAGACAAGAAATCTCTTGCAAAAACACGGCTGCTGCTATGTTTTAACAAAGTATTGATGACAAGTTACTCACATAATAGCTCTTTATTCTCTTTCTCCTTATGGAGAAAGCCTTTATTCATCTTTACTGGTTTTATTCAGAATGTTTTCAAAATTCTTAGAACTATTTTTGTGCAAATGTGTGACCTGCAAATTGCTTTAACCAGGCAGAGATCAGTGTCAGATGCTGTGGAAACTGTTTTAATGCCCATTTTTAATATTCAGTCACGAATGCAGGCACAGATGCATTTTGCATACAAACACACCTGAGAAGAAGAGTGTTGGCAGAATTCAGATGTAGATATTCGACAGTAGGAGTTTGTGCTGCTCCTTTAAAAACAGACCTGGAACTGTGTTTTATAAACCCCACAAGACGCTGCATCTGTAAAACTCCATTTAAAGCTCAGCATCTCTAGTGCTTCCTTTTGGCCCAGGACAAGAAATAGATTTATTATTGCTGCCCTTCCTTGTGTTCTCCCAGCCAGCTTCTCAGCGCAGCAAAGAGTGGAATCCCAAGCTCTCCCTGCCCCAGGAGAGGAGGAGCACTAATGTCCCAGGAGGTTCCATCACTGGGAAGGACAGAGGGGTGCCCAGCTTGGTGTGGCTACGCTAGATGAGGCCCAAATCTGCAACACGGAATCTAACACGCCAGTGTTTGCTCTGTAGCTCTAAGTCACTTTTCTGAGGTCGCCAACCACTGGCATTAGTCAAATTAGAAATGCAAAGGCTCCTGAGTCCAGCCTTCTTTTCCTGATGAGTAGTGATGGGAGTGAACGGGGAGCTTGATTTAAAAAAGAGAAGAGAAATAGCACAGAAGGGAGCAGACGGTGCCAGTAATGTGACACTTGTTGCACGATTGGAGCAAGCAAAGCAGGGGGTGGAGCTGCCCAAAACCAATTCTGCATTACAGACGGTAAACGCAGGCCGGTGGGCACGCGGGAGCTCTACTGTGTGCACGGAGCTCGTGCTTCTCATCGGTCTTACAGCCTAGTTTGGGAAGTTTTGGCAAGGAGTAGGAATTGCAATACACCCCATCCCAAGGCTTTGGAAAAAGTCAGGCCTTCTGCCCCTTTTCATCCTCTAACAAAAATAAATGTGTTTGGCTCCTTAGGTTTGGTTTCTGCGAGGTTCTACCTAAGTTTGTGTTCTCTGGTGTTTCTCTACAGATAGGTCAGCTACAGATATATTCCTTTTTTTTTTTTTTTTAATTACTGTAAATTAACACTATTTTTCTTCTGCAATCCCTTCCTTCCCAGAGATGGTGCTTTCAGAAGGAGACTCTATCTTGGGGAAGGTGGCTCTTGCCTCACACTGTGGTCCCAGTTGATGGCCACCAGGACCTTTGTTGTCACGAAGCAGCCTTGCAGATGAGAGACAGGTGGCTTTCCTTCTGCACCTTCCGTAGTTTGGCTTTTTGAGGGACCTCTGCTGCTACAAGGGAGAATCTCTGCTGGTAAGAGGCCTTTGTCATTGTCAGCGTAGAGCATGCAGGGAAGGACTCTCTGCAGGTCAGATGTTATTACTCCTTTGCACCTTCTCTGCACAACCATTTGCAGACTGCCCAGGCTTTTAACAAGGACAAATTGTCATGCAGGTAGTGCAAATGTGAGACTTGTGTCCCAGGAGTACAAACTGGTGTGGGCATTCCTGTGTAATGACAGCATCCTAGTGAATTAATTACTTGTGACTCTGTTGGTTAAGGCAACTGAAATGATTTCTTATCACCCTAGGAGCAGGAGGTGTACTTTTTCTTTGGATACCTAGATTGGATTTTCTCTCTCGTTCTCACAAGAAAAAGCTTCCCATTTTTCTCATTAATGAACTCTAGAATCGGTTTTCTTCCTAACTGATAAAAGAGAAGTTGCTAGCAGCCTCAGGGCAAAATGGGAGCTGTGTCTGTCTGGGGTAGTCTGATCACAGCAGTGCTAATTAAATTTTATATGATTGTGGCTGTAGCAAACAGTGAATCTGTTCTACAAATACCGTACCTTACTGGAAATGGAAAAGGTACATGGATTTTTATTACATGGAAGCTACAATGGAAAAGGATTGGCTGGAAGGAGAAAAGGTGGCACATTGCCTTGTGTTTTGATAAGGTACTGGCCAGCTAAAACAGACAGTGATAAATAATCAAGAGTCACCTAAGATGGAATTGGTCATCAAAGAAAAGGGGAAAAAAATAATGCCATGCATAAATATTACATGATGATAAATAAAAGTAATTTGCTTCCCTGTGGTAATTTGATTAGGGCACGGCCTCCCTGCTTCTTTTAATGTACTAGAGGAAACTCTGCAGGGCAGTAAAGCCAGAGCCTTAACTAGTGAAAAACACTGGTATTTTAACCACACTGCACTCCATCACTGCTGAAATCCAAGCAACAGCCCCCATATCCAAATCTACGGGTGTAAAGTCTCATAGCGTAACCAGGGCTATCTCACGGACAATTAGTTTTCCATTTCTGCAATAGCAGTTCAAGGTAATTATGACGTGAACGTAGTTATTTTCATATTGGCCACATGGAAGAAATACTGCTGGAGCCAGCCAGCCAGCGCTGCTGCACCTTTGTGTACAACCATCTGTTTCTGTTGTCTTGATTTGTGTGAGTGTGAAATCTCATCACAGAATCCTCTGAGGCTTTAGAAGCTGAAAGAAAGATAAGGGACCTTCAGAGACCTGAAGCGCAGAAGCGTGTTGTCATGGAAAAAGAAAACGTAATGTGGTAAGTGCTACAAAAATGTGTCCTAGTCTTGTTCTAAGCCTGGTACTCAGTAATGGGTCGAACTACTGAAACGGCCTAGGGAACTTTGAAAACGAGAGCATCTCTCTTCTGCTGAGGAGTTAAAAAATCCTGCCTGCAAAATGCAGCTGCTGAAGGATGGCAAAAAGCGGGGCCTCACTAAGTGTATCAGAAAGGAGGACGACTGCGGTTTACCCCATGGCTCAGTGGGTCAGAAAATTTATTGACAAAGAAGAGCAAATTGTTATTGCCTAAAAAACTGTAAAAAGATCAACTGTGAAAAATTCCAATGCAGTGAAGTGCTGTTAGCAGCTATTCTTCAGAATTAAGAAGTGTGTGCAAAGCAGTGTAAGAATGGAATTGGTCATCTCTGACCCCTGCCTTAATGAAAATTTGTGATTTTGGAGGAAGGAGTAGCAGGGAAATAGGTCTGATTGCCAGCCAGGCAATTGGGCTGCAAAATACCATTTCCTATGGAAACCAGCTTAAAATCAGAATGCGATTCAATGGGGCCGTGCTGCACAGTGATGTGCGGTGAGGCAGGAGCAAACAAGGGAATGGCTGCCCCTGTGGCATTCCTGCAGGTGAGGATCTGAGGTTTGTACCACATTCCCAGCTGAACATGCCTAGTTCACATCAGCACATCAGCAGGACAGTAGTGTCCAGAATTAACTCCATGCTATTCGTGACTCAGTTTTTGCACTTAGTTTCAGTCAATTCAATTCAACACAGATTTGGACCAAGTCTATAAGAAGTCACAGGAAAGATAAGAGGGCTCAAAAGTGTGACCTATGGGAAAAGAGGGTAAGATAAGGGTTCCTTTTATCTAAAGAGTTAAAATGTGGCAACCTGGTCTCCCGTTTTGCTGTAAATTTCAGAAGTGCTTTATCACAATATCGTACATTTCAAAAGGTTACAGGTGAAGGACGTGTGTCTGCAGTTCCTTATAAGCAGGGCTCATCTTTGCTTTCTCTCCCAGAGGCTTCAGCAACAGCCCAGCGCCAGGTTCCTGACTGAGACTCGAGTGTGGGACACACAGAAGTGCAGAAACTCACCCTATGGAGCCACCCATCTTTGCCAAGAGAAAGGCCACAGGCACAACAGCTGTTTTCCCACGTCAAGAATTCACTGGGGCGTCCTCAACTCCTAGGAAATGGTCATAAGGTATGTTTTAACTTTGCTTTTTTACTTAGCGTCTGTTTGCCGTAGAAACAGAAATGGTGGCCTGCATAATACAAGACTTGAATTTCAAAGTTAAAACTCTGAGATATTTAGGAGCTGAGGTAGTAGAACTTATTCTTCAAATGAATATTTTATTTACCTTGCCATCCATCACAATTTTGATGAAATTTTGCATGAAACACTTAGGCACATGGAAGGGGCAGGCTTTCAGCTCAGAAAAAGGAAAAGAAAAGCCACAATAAAAGTAACAAGCAGCAATAACAAATATGTTCTTACTGACATTGACTCCTCCTGAAGTCTGGTTCATCTTCATGGAAGTCAATTTCTCATTTTTAAATGGACAGTTCCAGGGAGACAGACTCATCTGGCAGTTGCACACAGGACTTTATGAATAGACTTAAACTGTTCATCCTCTCCTAACAGCCCTTTATCTGGAGAGACCAAGTGGAAGCCAAGGAAAATATTTTGTCAGTACTTCTTCCAAAGATCTTAAACTGCTCCTCCCTTGTCTAATGATAATTGAGATGCCTATCAGTAGCATTGCTCTAATAAACACAAGCCTGAGTTGCAGATTACTCACCCACTTGAGTTAGGAGTACATTGTGCCAAAAAGCAAAATCTCAAATGCAAACCAAGAGATTCTGACAGCAGGTGAGGCATTCGCAGCAAGTGTGTCTCATTTGTCTGGAATATATATTGCTTTTTCCACCCCACTTCATTCTTCTGACTTTCAAATATCAGTTCTCAATCAAATGCTCGTTCTTTTGTCAGACTAAGCGAGGAAGGGTAAGGCTGAAAATTTACCTTAGTAAAACCTTGCTATAGCTGAGTATTTTTTGCTGCTTGCTGTTAGTTGGCCTTAGATACCAACATATGAATCACTTCCTTTCAAGCACATTCACGACTCCTACTGATGCACCCAGACACATTCAAAATCAAAGTGTCCCATTTGGCTTTATTGTTGAATACAGACTGCAAGTTTGTCCATTACTTGTTTTGCCTTTTTATCCATCCTGAAGCTGCACAAGAACACAGATCTATAGCGTCAACAGATAAAATGACAGTGGTTTTAATATCAGCTCTTGGTTACGCACTGAAATGAATGTTACCTAATGTTTTGGTAGCAAAGGAACACAGAATTCACCTATTATCAGAGGATTAGAGCTTAGGCTGCTTGCCTACTGCTTCTTTCCAAACCCCGCTGCTCCCCTCACCGATGCTTAGTCTCCGTTCAGCTTCTCATTTTAAAGTTTTCCTATGTGATGTGTCACAGGCTGTTTCAATTTTTAAGTGAAATCTAAGCCAACTGTTCCCTGAAATAAGGTTAAAGTACAATTTCCACACACAGGCACACTTACCCAGCCACTTTATTAAGAAGCCTAGCAGATTTTAACTCCCTTATTCTTGGAAATGGCTTTTTGTCATCTTCCCAAGAATTCCCCTAAGACCACTCACATCTCAAAGCTCTGAATTTATTGGTGGCGTTTTTGCATCTGGAGTTGAAGGAGTCTTTTTAGCCTTAGTCTTCTCGGCCAGCAGCAGGGACAGAAACTGGGCTGGTATCACCACTGATTTCAGCAGCAAGGAGCAAAAATACTCATCAGGCAGGCTCTCCACAAGCAAATGATACGACACATTCCGTACAAGGTTCAGCCTGGTCCTGACGATGGAGACATACACCCACATCTCAAATTAATAGCCGCCAAGGCGGGAAGCTGGCACACAGAGAGCAGCCGTTCAGGAAGTGCACAACACCTACTTGAAAGCTGTTGTGTTTCCTACCAAGGCCAAGTTCAGGTATAAGAACACGCACCCTCTCAGAAATCCTTTTCTAAGTCAGTTTGCTTGGCGCTTGGGATGCTTTCAAAGACAATGCCACTTAGAGCACTGTCCCTCTAGAGCATTCACGCCACCGCATAGTCCAGCATGAGGATTATTGGGCTTGCTGCAATAAAGACAAGTGCTGTAGAAGCCAGGACTGTGCCAAAAGCCAAGTGCGCTCCTTCCACTGTGCCTTTGCTCTGCAGGCATTGCTGGTCTGCTAAAAGGAGAAAATTCTCCCTAAATTAAGCGGGTTTTCCTGGCCGAGAAGTAAGACTTCAAAGAAAGCCCTGTAGGAAAAAAGCTAAGATAATGAGAGAGTAGCATTCTGCCTGTTCACCAGCACACACAGACCCACCAAGCACAGCAGCATTAGCAACGTTTTAAGAGCACAAAGCAGTGCTGTCGGATCTCTCTTCTACTTAGCTAACGTTGGCTCATCAGCCACGTCCACTGCTCCTGTGAGCCAGACATGAAAGCAAAGCAGCCTTAGCGCCCTCTGCTACCACCACATACCTTGTTTTTGTCCGTTTTTACTAAATATCACCTATTTGTCCATTTTTATTAGCACATTACTTGCATTCAGAAGGGGCAAGAAGCCCCTAGTTGAGAAGTTTTCAGTAGAATTTTAATTGTTTTAATGAAGTACTCCTGAGATCCGCTCTGCAAGCAGCAGCTTCCCCTCCATTGTGGGAAAGTGGCCAGGGACCCCACCAAACATCATCTGAACTGACCTGAGCTTTTCCACTGGAGAGTTACTCCAGCGAGCACTTACTGCTAAGTGTGTTGGATTAAGCGACGGGAACATTTAAATGATCACCTCCAGGCTTTCTGCAGCACTAAACTCTCCACCACATGGGAGATGAGTCTCCTAAATTGCCACTTTCCAGCTCAGCAGATGATTTTTACTGTTCCCAGTCCCTCAATATCAGCCAGATAGTTGGCGCAAAGCTGAACCATCCGATATTAAGTGCAGATTAAGGCTCTGTGTGTGAATCTCTACTTGTTAGAGCAGTTGGAGCTGACATCACTTGGAGCATTATGTGCACAGAGTAACCTGGAGAGTGGGTCAAAGGATGCAGGTGTAATCATAGTTTAGGTAGGAAAACCATGAGATCGTCCCAGTGCACAATAATTGGCAAACAAAGCAAGCCATTTAGAAGCTGCTTAGTCAAGTTGCAAGCTAATTGATGGCAGTGCCTGCTTCTGTGTACATCTCCACAGAGTGACTGGAACTCAGCTTTGGAACGCTTACAGCACTTCATTAGTCCATACAGGAACTCAGACGTGTTAGTTGTTAATCTGCTGCAGGGCTGCAATCTGCCGGGAGCTACGGCAAACAAATGTGCTCTGTCACATGCCCTGCAGTAAGCAATTAAGGGCTTTCTTGTGAAGGATTGAGGTGTCCCTAGAGGAAGTCTCATCCTATGAAGTGGGATCCTAAGTAATTAACTTAGCAGGTTAACCTGCTTTCCAACCCACCGTTCCACTGCATCCGACAGGTCCAAGTGTTGCCTTCCGGGTGAGTCCCATGCAGATCTGGTAGCGGCTGGAATTCAGGTTCCAAACCAGATCGACTTGCTCAGCCTAAAAGCACTCCTTGGATCAGACAACTGCAATGGGACTTCTGTTCCAACAGCAGCGCTAAGGAAGTCTGACTTTAAGCCTTGATTCACATTGATTTGTGTGCAAGTTAAAAATCATCTTTTAAGGTAGCTACAGAACCTACTGTCACACAGGTGCTACTGGGGGGGGCGCAAAGGAGGACAGGATTCACACTGCTGGAATAGTAATGGGATGTGCAAATGGGGTAGAGATTATCCCAGCTATCCCTCCAGGGGCCGTTCAGCATTGAGAACGCCAACTGTTAGGAAGTTCCTCTCATTATGGCAAACCGAGTATGAGCCCAGCAGTAAATAACATAAAATAACTCTAAGCAAGCCTAAATTGAGAACTAAACTGAAGAAATATTATGCTTGTGACAGCTTTCTCACACGCTGTCCTCAGCACAGCCATCAAAACTAAAATTTCTAGCCTAACCAGACAGCATTTCTTCTGAAATGGGAAGCTAGGACAATAGGATTTGTCAGTAATTATGACATCACCTCCTGCATGGCATATATAAGATATATGGGGTTTTTATTTTCATTCCATTTGACTAGAAAATTGCTTTCTCCATAGAATTATTGAAGCGGAATGAAGAATTTTCCTTGTCTTTCCCAGCCTCCGTTCTCCTAGGAGAATGTGAGACACCAGCAGCCTGAACTATATCAATGAACTAGAGAATGTCACCTCACAAGGGTCCTTTGCACTAGATTATATCTATTCTTATCTTGAAAAACATGCAAGAGCGCTGTAACGCTGATTCAAATCTATTATAGCGTAGAAACTCTGTTGCCCAATGCAAGATAGGAATGAAAGCAAACAGAGCCCATGACCAGGAACGTATTCCTTTCTTAGCTGGAAGACCCACCCCAACACGAGACTCACTTTAAGGCTCTAATTGGTTTTCATATAAGAGAAGAGAACTGCCTCCTTTACAAATCAAAGGAGGAGGAGCGTATAAATATCTAACCTGGAAGAAACTACCCAGTAAGTATCTAGTTTTGGCAGAAGTCACAATAGCAGATCCAGAGTTACAAAGGCAACACCCTCCTTGCAGGCATTTGCTGTGGAAACAAGTAAAGGTGTGTAGACTACCAGTGGAAGAGCCGTAAGTCTAGTAATAGACATGGTTTTGGGAGCTGTAGCCTAAAATAACATTAGTTACCCCCTCCATACCTCTGAGTTCAAACCCAGCCAGCTGCACACTTAATATTAAATAAATTTTGGCTTTATATGGTTTGCATTTTACCTAGGAGGTTGCAGAGGGGTGGGTGTTGGTCTCTCCTCCCAGGTGATTGACAGGATGAGAGGAAATGGCCTCAAGCTGCATCAGGGGAGGTTTAGATTGGACAGTGGGAAAAATTACTTCATGGAAGGAGTTCTCGGGCACTGGCAGAGGGTGCCCAGGGAGGTGTTGGTGTCCCCATCCCTGGAGGGGTTTAAAAGGCGGGTAGGTGAGGTGATTGAGGACACGGTTTAGTATTGGACGGGTACTGTTGGAGCTGATGATCTGGAAGGTCTTTTCCAACCTAATGATTCTACACCAGGGATCACTACTTAGAGTTAAATAGTGTTTTTGCCTCCTTACCTAAGTTCTCAGGTAGTGGAATACCCTGTTGTGCTTCGCCAGAAGCTAAGCAGAAGAGTCTGCCTTGTCAGAGGGCAGGTGAGGTAGCTCATATGGCAACTCCAAGATTGAATCCTTAACACTCAGCTCTAACCAAGTCAGGTTTGTCCAGAGGCAACACCTTTCATAACTATGAACTAAGCAGAAGGAAAACCTGTTATAGCAAGGATTTAGCACAGTATCACCTCAAAGAGCCAATAGCTTGTAGAAGGGCTGTAGAGGAGGGAAGCACTGTGAACTCTCCCTGTACCCTTCCTGCTTGCTAACTCTGCTTCACTGGCCAGGCACAGCAACATCAACGCCTGTAGTCACTTCAAATACCCACTCGCCCATCAATTGGTAAGTTACTTCTGTGACTTGCTTGTATCATTTGAACCCATTTAGTACTCCTGATTTCCAATTTACTGCTTCAGCAACTCAGTTTTCATTGTGCACCGAGCAATTGCCACTGAAATTTAAGGCTCACCTGGATAACGTTGATATCCTCAAACAGAGGGCAGATTTCACCTGCTCCTTGTCATACTGAGAGGTTCTCTCTAACCTGTGGTGTTTTAAGCTGTCACCTGTGTCCCCTTTTCTGTTGGTTTTTTTTTTTTTTTTTGGTCCAGATACACCATGTCCTTAATCAGGGATGAAGGGGAGAACGGCATGCAGCACAGTGACTTGGAAGAACCCAGTGGCTCCAGTGGCATGGTAAGATATCCTGCTTTGTCATCTTCTCTCCCCTGATAATCCTTTTTGTCACTTACGAGCGTTAAGCGGTATTTCACCAAGTTAAGACTCTAAGACCTCAGTGAAAACAGCTCGTGGAAGTTATCACTGCATGCATCTTTTGTAAATTAAACACAGATAGGTGTGTTTCAGCCCTGAAAAAGCTTATTCCATTTGGCACCTCCGCTGAGCTCTCCATCACAATAACTTTGCAGGTTATTTAATGACCCATACCGCCCAGGTCCTGATAATAGTACCAGCAGGTTGCTCCACCACCTAGGTTTATCCCCCCCGGAAGGCAAGAGCAAAACCAACACCCTCTAAGCATGTTGACCAGTGTCATCTGTTCACTGGCAGCATTTTAATGAATCCCAGCCTCAGGATGTTAGGGTTCGGTTTTTGTTATAGTTGAACAAAAACGGTGTAGTATCTGTTCCCTCATAAAGGCAGAGTTAATTATTTCCTTCAGAGACAATTGCTTTTCTGCCAGTGCAGTACTCTTAGTACTTTCCATTTTCTGTGTCAAAGCTGGAATAGCAGATTCCATATACATAATTCTACAAGGAGAGATCAGGCTGAAACTTAAAAATTATTCTTAGATTTTAATGCCAGGGGAAATGCAATCTGTAATGATAATTCAAAGAGTAAAATACTCACCTCTTCTGGTTTAAAAGCATTAATGCATCCAACACAGCTTTACCTCCTACCAGACTCAAACTTGCACATTGCAATTAATTTCTCAGACCACACACATTAAACCTTGCCCTGAAGTTGGCAGGAGTTTGGGATCTTTCAGAGGTCAGGGGCTCAAAGCACACATTCCGTTTGAAATGACCCCATTCAAATCAGGTACATGCAGTTTATCTTTGAGATGTGTCGCTCCTGTAAGAAGCAATTGCCCACACAAGCAATCGCATTGTGCTTCTTTAGTAGGAACGGCTGTACCATACAGACATCCTCATCTGATGAGGAACCGTGAGTTCCAGGTCAGTTTTCGCACATACCAGAATTCATGTAGAAGCCTCCCATTGATCCAGCTGGATGAGGTCACATCACAGGGCAGTGCTGTGGGAGCAGTGGCTCCAGCTCAGTTGACTTGTAGCTTTATATTCATCTTCTCCCCATCTCCTTGCTCCCCGTCCAGGGAGCTCTGTGAGCTCCTAGAGCAGCAGTAGCCACAGCACCCGCAGCAGTTTGCTACCCACTTGTCTCTCATAGCCCTCTTCTAAAGTCTGGGAGTGCCTCAGCCTTTAACGCTGCTGTTCGTGACCGTGCCAGCAGCCCCAGAGGATTCAGCAAAAGTGTAGTACAAGTCCAGAGAAAGATAAGCCGAATGAAGGTGACACAAGCCCATCCCATCAGGGTGTTCACTTTAGTCTGAGGTCTGAACAGTTAGGTACCTGACCAAATCGTGGTACATAAAATCGACTTTTGTACTTCAAAACGTTACAGCTCTGTGGGGAAAAGCAGCTTTACTGAGACGCTGACTGAAAAGGAGATGAGCAGTGACCCAATGCAGGCTACGATGTGCAGTAGGCGTATGGTAAACTAATGGGAATGCTGCTCTGCCCTGGGCAGTGGGGACTGGAAGGGCGTTTTCCTTGCCAAGGAAAGTCCGCTTGACTAAGAGGGGTAGTCCTCAACGTAAATAATCCCAAGTTTGCTTGTAGTAAGAGTTTTCAGGTTGATCCCCTTCAAAATAACATTTCAGCTGAGGTTGAATTCCTGCACACCTGGGGCTTGGTCTGAGCACAGCAACACTGCTAGCACCAACAGAGATAGCGTAGGCTACCAGAGGCAGAGCCACTATAATGCTTGCTCTAAAACACTGTATGAGGCTTTTGGCACTTTCACCAGCAGCAGAATTAACCTGGCTCTGATTTGTAGCATGCAAGTTTGCCAGGCTCAGCAGAGCAACTCTTAAAAGGCAGCATTTGACACCTGTCCCTCACAGCATCATTTGAGCCCTTTTAAACTGGCAGCCGTCGGTAGTCAGTCAGGGCAAAACAAAGTTACACAGACAGCTCTGCTCACCCCTTATTCCACAGCAAGACTTCCCCAGTGGAAAGAGATAAAACCCTGACACTCCACAGAGGAATTAAGCAGCCGGCACATTCAGGTTGTAGCTTCTGGCATCAGGGACACCGACGCTTCCCTCCCCTCACGCGCAGTGTCCTCGCCGGCCATACAGATGTTGTATCCCTGCTGCTGGGGAAGGTTCTGTCCTGTGTCCCCCTCAGGCAGCTCAGCCACAAAGCCGCTGCTGCCAGAGGCTCCTGCTGCCACCCCCTGTCCCCCCAGGCAGGAGCGGTGCAGCCCTGCGCTGCCTGGGGCTGGTTTCAGCAGTGGGATGAGATGCCTGGCGTGGCCAGAAGCCCCAGGCAGGCAGCGCTGTATTCCTAGGAATAGTGGGGCACCCCTGTACACACCTCGGAGCAGCGGGATCAGCATCCTGCATCCTGCCTCAGACACACGCAAACCTGTTGCTAACAAAGCACCTGCAGTTTGAGCTCAGCTCCCAGCTACCGCAGAGAGGAAGAATAACCCACCCCAAGTTGAGAGCAGCCCCCCGCGTGGGATCCCCCCACTTACTGGTGCCAGAGCTCCGCAGCAGCTGCTCGTTCAGCACAGCGAGGAGGGAGGCTGCAGCCCGGGAAGCAGCAGAGAGGGAACAGACCCCGCCAGCTCCTGCCTGATGCAAGGAGGAGGGAGAGAGGAGGAAGGAGGGACTGGAGAGAACAGCCCAAAGCCTGGCTACCAAGCCCGAGGGCTGGAGGGCTGTCACCTGCAGCCACCGCTGTCCTGGGATGCGAGAGATGCCTGCCTCGCACATCAGGGCTTGGTTTGTCTTTTAGCCTTAAGAAGCAGCGTCAGGAACTAAGTTAGAGTCCCTGGTGCCAGCCCTCTGACACAGAACTATTACAGCGGGGGGAGCAGCAGTCCAGAGCCATCCTCAGCACACCGAGTGCTCCCCAGCACAGCAGGCTACTCTCAGCTCCAGCAGTTTGTTCAAGCCTCTACGATGAGAGGGCAACGGTAGCTTTTAAACCAGCAGCAGGGGGGAAAAAACTATTTGGCCTTCATTCCTAGGCTGACAGGCTTTGCCTTGCCTCATTTTACCTCTACAAGTTCAAATCCCACCAACACCTGGAGGAGTTAATACTCATCCCGCTACAATTGCTAGGAGCCTTCTTCCTCCTCATAAGTTCGAAGGGTAGAGGAAAGGAACATCAGGAAGGCCAAGGGATGCTCCAGACCCAGCTTACGTGTCTGCACTCAGAGGAAGAAGAGAAGTTCCAGGGCTCTGACTTGAACTGGAAGAAGTGCCTGTGCTGTGGGCTTTAAAGACTTTCCTGTCTTTCAGAAGGGTCTCTGCCTTTAAAAAAAAAAAATAGCCCTTTCATCTGGGTTAGCATCAAATCCACAAAAAAAAAGACATAGTTGAAGCCAGAAGGTACCAGACCAAACATTTCTAGGTAGAACCAGGAAAGCAAAGAGTAACAAAGAGGCATGTTTTGAAGTGAACGTGCTCTGGCCTTATTTTCATCAGCCAGTAGAAGGAAAACAACCCATTAAGTCACATACTGCCACTAATTCAAGTAATGTGGACATTACAACCAAACTGGGGAACAAACAAGCTCAAACCTAATGACAGCAAGAAAGCAAGGCCCCCCTGACCCCCCCCCCCCCCCCCCCAGCCCCACGGAGCTGACGCACAGGCAGTGCAATAACACCACCCAAACAGAAACAGCAATAAAGCACCAACACCAGCCAGAAAAAGGAGCCTTTGCAGCACTGGTGCCATTGAGGGAAAAAACAGGGTCCAGCGGGAAAAGGGGAAGGGGGGCAGGTGAGGCCATCAAGGTGATTGGCACCTGATGGGATCCTCCTAATGCCTCCAGCAGCAGCTGAAACCAAGCAGCTCTGACCACTCCAGTCCTCGCTCACCAGCAAGGCGTGGGACGTGCTAGTTGTCAGCGTGAGGCAGGAGCGGCGTCTCAGTTGAGGATGTGTGCAGGTGTCTCCTCTGTGGTGAGAAAAGTGTGTGTGCTGCCCTGGTTGTAGCTGGGGCAGAGGCAATTTGCTTCTCAGTCACTGCAGCACTTGGGGTTTGTGAGGGAAGAATGTCAAAAATACATTGGTTTTAGTTGCAGTTGGGTTATGTTTTATGTGTGGCTGGGATAGAATTGGTTTTCTTCTCAGCAGCTGCAATTCTCTCTAGATTTTAGAGTGCTGACGTTTGTAGCTGCTGTTAGGGAAAAGAAGGACCTTTTTCGGTTTCTCACATTTTAGAGGTAAGTGAAACGATGGGAGGAGCAGAACCAGGATCACTGACCTGAAGTGTCCAAGGAAAGTATTCCATGCTATAAACATTGCGCTCAGTACAGAGCAGGATGTTTCCCGGCGACAGGGCTCTTTGTCTCGGCTCCTGCCTGCTCTGGGTGCATCCAGCTCTGCTCCGGCGTCCCCTTCCCCATGCTCTGCATTCCGTGATGTCTGTGCTTGCTGCCATCTTTGTGCACACTGTATATTTTAGTAGCAGCAATAATATTACTATATTATTACTGATTATATTAGTAATATCATTATAGTTTTATATTGTTTTATTAATTTTTTTTTTATTTCAACCCACAGGTCTCTCCTCTCCCTCTTCCTCTCTCCCTCAACTGAAAAGCACCAACTATGAACTGAACGTCAATCAACAGCAGTGAAAAGCAGAGACATCCATTTTAAACAATAAATATGGGGACAGAGAGAGAAGGCAGAAACTTTCTCAGCTTTCCCAGACCTCAGACCCATCACAGGCACTTCAAGGTCAAGCAGCAGACGTTCTCCGTGGATTCTGCACAGGATGAGAACGTCAATCTCTCACTTCAATTAGGGGATTTCTATCTGGTTTTACAGCTTAGGAGACATCATGAGGAAAAAATCCTCTGGAACACAAAGAACCTCCATCAAAGGAAGCCTTTCCTGTCTGGAAGAAAATTGCCGTGTCCCTGCTGAGCTGGAAGTGCCGCTTGTGCGTGTGTGTGCACTGAGACGTGTGGAGCTGCAACCAGCCAAGCCTCGGTGGGGCTGTCGTCCCAGGTGAGCTGCTCACAGGTGAGAGGGCATGAACGTTTGCTTGCTTTCTCTCAGAACAGCTCGGGAAGCGTTGATGCATTGTGGGGCGCTCTTGCGCTTGTAATTTCTTCTTTGAAAGGCGTTTTGTTGTTAGGGGGAAGCTGCTGAGCGGGAGGTGAATGCCGTGTGGGGCTGCAGCTACGAGTTTGGGGTTGTTCTGGTAGGTCTTGAAGCAGGCGGTGCCGTGGCTGTTGTGGGAGAAGCCGTCTTGGAGGCCTGTGACAGCCTCGGAGAGAATGGTGCCCTCTCCTCTGGCCATCGCAGCAGTCGTTCCCAACATACACCCAGCGCGGGGCCCGTGCTTGTGGACTGCTGCTCAGTATTGGGGGGTGGGGGTGGCACTGCCCCTCGCAGAGGAGGTTACGCAGCGTAACAGGCTACAAGAAAGAGTATCAAACCTCCACCAGAGCACAATACTGCAGGTGAGGTCACACCAATGATTGCTGGGAGCAAACCGGTAAGAAGTAGCAGGGACTAAGGAAGCCCTGGGTTTATTATCCCAGGGAAGTAAGAGACAGTAACTGAAACATGAACTGACCAACCCATCCCATCCCCGGGAATGAAACCAGAGAAAGAGTCGTAACGTAAAGGATTTTATTGCTGCGTGCTCCCCGGTACAAGCAGCAGTGTCTGTAGTGGAGGAAGAGCTTGGTAGAAGAGAAACCAGAAAGGTACAGGGATCATCCATGCCCACGCTGTGTGGTTGTACAGGGTAAAGCCAGGGAGGAAACAGAGTGAGGGATTTTAGAGAAACACCTCGCTGTTTGTCTGCTGGGGGCTCGGGGACCATCCCTGCCATCTGCTGAACTCCTCCTGCTTTGCGGAAGGGCAGCAGCAGCTCGGTAGAGGTGCTGGATCAGTTCTCCTGCAGGTTAGGTGGCACGGATCACGACCCAGGATGCCTCCGAGTGACCCGTATTGCTTCCCAGTGATTCCCTATCATCCCTGCGAATGCTTCCAGAATTTAACCTTTGGGGTCCTGGTCCACCTCAGAGTGCTTTAGGGGCACCTACTCACTGCGTTGTCAATGGGCCGGTCAGGAGGGCTTGCCTGGGTGAGCAAGAATTGCACCTTAGACTTCAATAACCTACTTAGCAGTTAAAGATGCCTGTAGTAAAACCTGTCATAAGATTTTGTTTTGAAAGAATCAGATCAACAGCTTCTCTGCAGTAGTTTCATCAGCTCAGATTTCTGTTCTAGCCATCCAACATTGCGCGTGCAGATATATAATTACAGCTCTACTTCACCCTGGTGAGAACAGCCGACTGCCCTTACAGTAAATATTTAGTACATAAAATACTATCAAGAAATCGACTTTTAATAAATATCTTCAGTTTCCATCCTATATACAAGTACTTTACAGCCAGAGGCAGGAGTGTGTGGTCGGGTGGGCTGTGAACAAGACGGGCACTGACAGAAATTACATTATTGCAGTCGGATGCATTGTGGTTGTGAAGGTTCGGAGGCAAACGGTGCTGAAAAATAAATATCTCTCAACATTACATCAACGGTTCCAGGAGGAAAAAATTACCTTGTTAAGTCTTGCCACAGCTATTTATTTCTCGTTAGCGCCTGCTCTACCCCTGGGATGCTTTTCCAGCTTCACAAATCTCAGAGAGCACCTGGAAAACCCCTGTGAGGGGTGGGTTACAGTACTTACAGTATATACACGGTTTCCTACTCTGGGCTGGCCTTCTCGGCACTAGGAGGCTCACGGGATGGCGCTGCAGCTCCTAAACCAAAGCAGGGCCTGCTCAGGGTAGGCTGCAGCTGTCAGCGTTCCTTTTGCAGGCACCGAAAATCAGTTTTCTAAGCTGACTTTCAGTGGGCAGGTGGCTCCAAGCACCCTCATCCCTTTGGGTTTCCACTTTTTTCCCCCCGTTTCAGAAGAAACCATCACACTGCTGATACCCAAAAAGCTCTGTAACTCCTCCCTTCATGCTGATGCTGCTTTAGACCTTCCCTCTTGGGATAAGGCAGTGCTCGACAGCAGGCACGTGGCAGCTGTCCGCAGTGCAACGCAGCTGAAGGGTTGTTTGACAGCACGGAACTCGGAAAAGTAACACTGCTTTTCTGCCGTGTACAGCTGTGAGCTTGCTCATACAACAGAGATAAATTAGCACAAGTCTTACGGATTCCGTTGTAAAAGTACTTTGTGTCATGTAAACGTTTGGTATCTCTTGCAGAGGGGTGTTTTCTACTTGGGAGTGTTTAAAACCCAAACCAACGTGGTAAGCACCGAGGCCCCTTTTCTGCGCGAGAGCTTGACTGGTGCCATCGGCGACTCCTGCTCGCTGCTTGGAATATTCTTTGGTGCTTTCCTCCGATGTGCTCACGCTGGCCAGGGACGGGAGGAGGATGGGAACAACCAGAAAGTGAACCAGCACTTCTCATTCTCTGTATTTACACGGAAGAGGAGGTGATGACCTGCAGCGTCCTGCCTGCGGGAAGCAGCACGCACTGTGGTCTCTGGAAGTACAGAAGCTAAACCCCAAGTGCCCAAAGCCTCTCAGCGGCTGTCCTCAAGGCACACGGGTTCATCTTTCCACGGTGGAGGACCTCGGAGGCCATCCCTTGTCGCTCTTCCTTGAGGTTCTTGGAGAAGCAGCATCTGCCACGGTGGCGTTGGCCGGCGTCATGGGAAGAGCTGCTGCCAGCATGAGGGCGTGATGGGGGCTGATGCTGCTGCTGTTGGCAGGCAGCTGGTGGAGCAACGCAACCAGCCTCGAGCTCTTCCTTGCCTGAGGAGGTCTCCACTGGGGAAATTGAGCACCTTTGGGCTTAGTGTTGGATGGGGAGCTGTGAGTATCCATGTCCTCTGCAAAGAGAGGCCTCGCTGGAGAACTTCTCCCAGGCAGGAGCTGCGCGTGGTCGGGAACCGTGGGGGTTGGTGCCATCCAAGCAGTCGGGAGATGGCTCTGGTCCAACATCGCGGCCTCTTTGGTTTCAGCAGCCTCGGTAAGGAAGGGTGGCGGCAGGGTGCCGCTGCGCTTGCTGCAGGACTCGCAGCATAGCTTGTTGTAGCCAGGGATGGAACAGTAACGTGCGAGCACTTCCATCTGACAGAAGATGGACTTGTCTCCCAGGCAGGGCTCATCTGCAAAACCAGCACAGCCTTGGCTGTAAACACAGCAAACAGCACCCAGAGGGGCTGGGAAGTTCTGCCTGCGTTCACAGAGCATGGGCTGCTCTGAACAGGCAATACGAGCTGCTTCAGCCCTAACAGAAAGCACTGTAAAAACCAACTCTCACTGGGCACCAAAGAAATCAGGGGTCACCTTGATAACATCAGCTTTGTGCATGCAGAAGACTTGTAGAAGGGTAGGTTGTATTTGTGGAGGGTGATGGACATTGCCAGTGCTCACTTACCAGAGCTCCTAAATCACCGGCCTGACAGCTCTGCCCTCCCCGAATCACCCTCCCTTGCAGCCTGATGGCATCAGCAGGAATTACACCTTCCCTTAAAGAAATTAAAGCTGAAGCAATTGCTTTCAAAATTTCTTAAAATAAAATGTTACAGTTGGATAATGTTTTCATAGAATCACAGAGTGATTGGGCTGGAAGGGACCCTGAAAACTACTGCATCCCACTCCTGCCATGAGTGGATGGATGGAATGTTGGATGGGTGTATGGTTGGCTAGAGGAAAGGAAGGAAAGGAGACGAGAGGAAAGGAAGGAAGGAAATCTCCCCACACATTGTTCATTTATACTCTTATCACAAATCTTCCCTTATAATTTATAATTGATCATCTTACCATTACAGTTGATCATCTTACCATTACATGGATGGAGTTTACAAACTCTGACAGACTCTGGCTTCTCCCCATCACAGCGATCGCCAGCACGGCACGTGATCTGCCGTCTCTCCGTTCCCTCCCCACAGGTCACTGAGCACTGTGGGACAGACACACAGTGGTTCGGGACATTTCATGCCCAAGGCTGTCAGGCTCAGGGGCTCCAAGCTCTTAAAAAAACAGGGCAGTGAAAAGTTGGGAACTGGGAGAAAACCAAAACCAATTTCAACATTTGTTTTCTGCAGCCAAGAGAGCAGCAGGAGCTGGAAGGCATTTCCTGCTGCAGCATCTGGATTTTGGAAGGCTGCCTGCTGCAAACCAGAGCTCTCAGTCCCAGCACTGAGCGGTGCCAGCAAAGGTCGCTCCCTGCCCCATGGACGCGGTTTGGACGTGGTTCGCCTACCTCAGACCAGGGCCCGGCTTTCCAGTGGGCAGGGCAGGCCACTCGGTTGCAGGGCCGGCGGCTCTCGGGGCGCTCGCCGCTGCAGTGCTTGAAATGCACCGAGCGGTTTGCTCCATTGTGAAGGGGCTGAATGCACCGCACGGTGCGCAGCTGGTAGCCTGAAGTCCCGCAGGTTTTCGTGCAGTATTCCCACTCCTCTGCTGCCCAGCTGGGAAGGAATAAGATGCCATCATGACTTTCACCTATTCCCCACCCACCCAGGTCAGGCAGACCTGCTCTACAATATTTTTGTGAGGAAACCACTCAACATGATCACAGAGGCAGAAGGGAACACACATGGCACAGAACTTCAGGCTGGAAAGCCATCAGCAGCCCGTTGAGTTTGCCAGAGGTTGCATTCCACAGGGAGCCCCCTCTCTCTCCAGGATGCACTTACAGCGGCTGCGAGCATTCCTGCAGATTGCACATCCTGCGGATGGCCTTGGGCTTCTTGCTGGCGGCACAGAAGCTGCGGTGAACCATCTTGTTATCGCTCCTCCTGCGGCACCCGTACTTGGTGTACTGCAGCCCTGGAAAGGGGTTCACGAGAGTCAGGAAAAACAGGCCCTCAGTAGGACTTTTTGGTTTAAGTGCACGCTTTGCGGCGTACTCAATGGTTTGACAGGACAGGTAAAGGCACGTAGGCTCTGAAGGATTTAAAGATGCTCTCGACTGGCTCAGCTGTCACAGGCGCCCTGTGGATGATATTTCTGACATGACACTGTGAGAGGCTTTAAGGCCAGAAGGAGCAGTTGTGACATTATAGACAAATCACAAACCACCCCCCTCACACCACACAGCAGGTCACTGGCTAACCTGGGAATGAACCCACATCTCGGGTTAGTGGTTTGGCTATCAGAAGCTGCTTGACGGCTCTCGGTAAGAGTTAAAGTGACTCTGACATTTGCATTCCCCATTCCTTCCATCAGTCGTGCACATGAACATCCCGCAAGTACAGTGAACGCTCAGCAGCATGAATGTCTGTGTCTGTACCTCCAAACTGCCCTGGGGTACTCAATTTAAACACCAAAAAATGGACATTTTCTTTCTAGGCACTTGCGAATAATCAGGCACTAGAGATGTTTTAACCTTGGGCAGACAAAATAACAAATTGCTTTTAAAAACCAGAAGGCCAAGATCCCTAAAGCATCCAATTCTACCTTTTACTCTTCCACTTCTGGCAATTTGCATTAAATTGTTGATTAGGAGAAGGTGCTGGATCATCTCTTTACCTCCGCCGCAGGGCTTGGAGCATGGCGACCAGCTCTTCAGCGCCCACTCAAAGGTGTCTGTTTCTTCCTGTAGGACGTTGTTGCTGTTGATGGTTGGCACCGAATCCTCGTGAATGATGTATTTGTAAGTCAGGCTGGACCTCGTCTCATTCTCCCGAGGGATGATCTATTAATAATCCAAGGTAAACAGTGCTACAAACTCAGATCTGTTATTTATCCCTTTACAAAGTAAAGAAATGGAGGCTCCACCCTTCCTGGCAACATGGCAGCAATTACAGGATTGGCGACTAACGGGAAAAGGGCTTCAGGCCCTCGGCTGTCTGGTTGGCACGAGGCCAACCTCTCTGTCAGAGAGGCATCGCGCAGCAGGGTTCATCTTGGCACAAGCCCCACGCTGGCCACGTGCTCCTACAAACAATCCCACCACGTTCCCTCTTCTGGGTGCGTCACTTACCAGCACAACCACGGCGTCATGCAAGGGCCCGTCAGTGTGGAGGGTTTCGATCTCATCCTCGATGCTGTATTCCCACTCCACGCCCAGGTCAATGAAGGAGCGGGATCGGGCCTCCTCTCCCTTCCCGTTCAGGATGTAGTGTCCCGTGGCCTGGTTCTTAATGGCTGAAAGGATTGAAAATGGGGCTAGTCGTGCCTCCTATCGATCACATCGTCAGCAATCACAGTGACTTAGGTGAAAGTGCTATGGGTGCGCTGGCTCAGAGAAAGGCCCTCCGGGCACACCTTATGCAGCCTCCAAATATCAGTTTGGTGACAAATTCATCTGCCTATCTGCTTCAATCTTGTGCTCCCTGACTCACATGAATTAGATACAGAACTAGAACTAGACTGACGCACCTCTTTCCATGCCGTGTGCACATTTCTCCTCCCAGCTTCATTCCCAGGAAGCACAGGGAGTAGCAAGGATCTCGGGTCAAATCTTCAGGCTCCCCTGGCCTCCTTATTTGTGCACTACTGGGAACACCTACTGGTCTAAGGGACACCTCGGCAGGCATTAAGTGCCCATCTCATTTCCCCCAGCTAAGAAATGACAACTGCTTCATCACATTTCAGTTTCTTCCACGTGAACCCACGTGTGCCACATGCTAAAATCAGGAAGGAAGGAGCTGAGGCTCCCTAGGAAACTACTTGGGTTTGGGGTCTTGCACCACACGTTACCATACGTGGCGCTATTATTATCTTGCTCCAATTAGAAGCCAAGACATTAGCGCTCTGAAAGATGGGACTCTCCTTTTTAGTTCTGTGCAACTTCTCCAACGAGCGATTAAAAAGCCCACGCAGAAACGCTCTGCAGCACCGCGTGAGCGGCTCTGTGAAGCTGCCTGCTGCCCAAGCAAAGCTGGCCTTGCCTGGAAGTTGCCATCGGCCCACGCAAAAGAAACCTCTGGGACCTCAAAAGCTGAGTTTACCCTTCAACATCATCACAGTTGAAACAATTCTTTCTCATTTCTATTCCTGCTTCTTTCTAGTACCCTGTCCCACTCCACCTGTAAGGTTTACAGGCCAGGCTCTGCCCAGCGCATGAGGCGCTGATGGAAAGGCCAGTAAGATCCGTGGAGGATCTCACCCTGCTCCTGACAGCTAAAAATCCTCTGGGCATGGGAAATGGGTCAGCAGTAGGATGCAAACTGATGGACAGCCATACAAACTGTCCTACATGAGAAAGACCTGACATGAAAAGGACTGCAAAACCATGGTAAGTTCCCCCATCTTCCCAGTACCAGAGCTGTCACTTACAATCTGCAGCAAATGAGTAATGCCAGGTGCGGAATTTGATTCACCTAGTAGAACACACAGTTTTAACTATGGCAGTGCCTGTCTAAAGGCAAGCAGCGACAGGCTTTGGTTAGTAAACGTGCAAACTGGGATCAGTTTAATAGTTCAAAGAGTTCAAATGAGGAATGAATGGTTGCTGAGCCTATACTGTGGGGCTCAGTCCTTAACATGCAATTTTGAATGCACACATATACCCAAAACACTTAATTTTGGTTTTCTCTTTCCTCAGGACCTTCAGCGTGACTGCCCCGGGCTTCTACTCGTGCCTCAAAGCCAAACTGAGGAGAGAAACACTTACCAAGAAAGTGAGGAGAAGCCTCGTCTTCTTGGATAAACACATGTCGAGCACCAGGAGGGATGTCAAACATCTTAAGGTACCCTTTGGCATGTGTAGGAGTCAGTGAAGAGAGCGGAGATGGGAAGAAAAAGTAATAGCCACGGTTAGAGCGCACTACGGGATCTGGCTTCTCCTTGCAGGAGAGGGCATCCATCACCAACTGAGGAGCAGCAGCACAAAGCAGCCAAGCAAATAGATTTGTAACCTCTCCAATGGGACCTCTAGTGTTCTTTCTCTTACAGGGAGTGAAGAGAAACCCGTTACAAAGCTATTTGTCACTTGACACTGCTACCGGCTGTATCAAATTGACAGTTCGGGCAACATGTTTCCTATGCTCCTCAGCATCCGAGGGGGAACGCCAAGTCCTCCTGATTATTTTTGCCCAATCACTCATCAGTCAGGCCATTAGATTTGAGTTTCCTTGCTGTCGTGGTAAATGTTGATGGCTTAAGTGTGTCTGCTCACTTCTGAGACACCAGAGACCAGGGAAGGGTGGGCACAGTGCTGAGTGCAGTGTCGCTACCTGTTGGAAAAGGCTCCTCTGCGTGGGAGTTGACTCACCCCACGTACAGCTGTGGATGTGAAACAGCTGCTGCCATTGAACAGCTGCTGCTGAGGTGACGGGGCTAGATTCAACTCTACAGCTAAAAGCAACAAGCTTCTTCTTATTTTAAATGTCAATTATTTATCATCTAAATGACAGGTAACTGATGCGACGCTAAGTAAGTACACTCGTTAGGAAGACTAAAAGCCTTCCAGGGACCTGTCAACAGGTGTACATAAACAAGAGCTTTACAAGCAGTCTGAGCATATGGGATTTTCATATCTGTATTAT